>OY997273.1:57389101-58639101 GCA_963921465.1 Triticum timopheevii | reverse complement strand
TCCGGATTCATCTGCAACATCTATTGTTAGATATGCAGCCATGCCGCACACTATATGGTAACCATCATTCTTTAAAGTAAATGTTACCAGCGGGGGACTTTTTCGGTTCTTTCAATATGGCAACAGCGGCCCGCAGTTGGGTCTTGCATTCCTCCAGCTCCTGTGACGGACTAGTATTCTTCTATGTAAGAACCTGCACAATAAAGATGATCCTTAAGTCAGTGCTGCTAACTGTTTCAAGTGTCAGGGGCTACTGATACATATAAATCGTCAAATTTACTTACCCGTACATCCTTTACATACTGATCCGAGGCTCTGGCAAGACCATCTTAAGCAGCACGGAGGTACGCCTCTCCAGAATTGAAGGCATCAAATGCCTCTGGTGAGAAACAAGCGTCGCGGAGTATGGCCAGGCGGCGCCTATGATTCATGGTGCTTTCCACTTCTGAATTTCTAGCAGAAAATCTATCTGCATCCTCTATAGGGGGATTATCCGGCGCCCGCCCCATATCGGCTTCCGCCTCTATGTCCGGTCCTGGCGCCCGACTGGTGGAAGCATGATTAGCAACATCGTCGGACATATTCCGGCGAGCATTTTTTCTGTTCAAGAAACACAGGCGTTGTTACATCTCGAGAAAAATGACAACCAAGGAGCGGGCTTTCTATTATACCTTTGCGTCGGCGTCTCCGTCCTGACTGCCTTCCTTTTTGGCCTGCCCGGCCTCGATGCCTCTTGTTGGCGAGTTGCTACGGGTTCGGCAGGGCGTCCCGAATGCCTTCCCTGTAAAAACGCCATATGTAGATGGTAGGTGAAGTGTCTAAAAGGGGATCCTAGTTTTTGAAGTTGGGATTTTTGGTTTTTCTTACATGCGATGTAGGAAGCAGTCTGGGATAGTCTGCTGTAATGGCCACCATGGCATTATCGCTGCTTAACTAATAGAACTGCCAGTCTATCAACTCCACGAATATAACCGGATCTTCTTTGAGTCCGGAGTCGAGGGCCTGGTCAGGTCCTCTGGTTGTGGAGAGGGGTTGCTGACCTCCTTTATGGCTTTTCGCAGTTCCTGCCGCAAAGTGGCAAGGTGAATACTTACGACAAAGAATGCGGGAAGAATGGGAGTAAGGAGATATAACTTACCCAGCTTGGAGCATTCTACATGGAGAATCCATCTCGTGGCTTGATGCGGATGAACTCCTCTTCCTCTCCCTTGAACAATTCAGATAGAATATTTGCTAAAGCGGCAGCATTGTCCGGACGCTTACGCCCGTAGCGGGTGGCATCATCCGCCCCATTAAAACACCACAAGAGGTGCCCACGATATTGAAGTGGTTGCACTCCCCGCATTATGAAAATCGACATAACTTCGATTACTGTCAATCCTGATTGAGCCAGTGCTTTAATCCGGTTCATTAGGTAAAGGACTTCTCCATTATCTTCATCCTGGGGGATCCGTGGGCGCCAACTTCGGTGTTTCTTCAGAGGAGCATTGCTGAATTCAGGAAGACCCCACCGAACAGGGTCCGGAAGGGGAACGTCCTCCATATAAAACCATTCTGAAAGCCAGTCTTCGGACGACTTCTTCGGGGTACCAGACAGGTGTCCGGTTCCGGCGATGCGCCATATTTTGGCTCTGCCCACTTGATAAAGTGACCCCCTCTGTGTGCGAGGGACGAGGCAAAATAGCCTTTTCCACAGCTCGAAGTGAGCCTCGCAGCCCAGGAACAACTCGCAGGGAGCAACATAGCCGGCGATGTGTAGAATGGAGGCAGGGGTGAAATTGTGTAATTGGAGGCCGTAGAACTCCAGGAGCCCGCGGAGGAATAGATGAATTGGAAATCCGAGTCCCCTTAATAAATAAGGAATGAGGCAGACCCGCTCCCCCATAGAGGGACTGGGAAAGATCTCCGCTTGCTCCCCACCATTTTAGGTGGCAAGCCCGGCTCGAACGGGCACCATGTATGCTGGAGGGAGAAATCCCTTAGTCTGCAGTTCGATTAATCGACTGTGTGGGACTGAACACCTCTCCCAATCACCGGGCTTAGGGCTACGGGGGCGGGAGGAGGAGCTGCGGAGGTCGGCCATGCTGGAATGGATCTTTCCGAAGCGTGCTCTGATGGATTCTCGCTGGGGGAGGATGGTATGGATCGGATCTGAGAATCCCCATCCTTTTAATAGACAATTTATTTATCTGGCTAGGGGGGCGAAAGTAAAAACGCCCTGGCGCCTCATATTCATTCGACGCGTGGGAGATAGCCCTTATTGGGCATAGAAGCCAAGAGGTCCAAACATTTATGGGACCGGACACTCCTTTACAAATGTTCGAAATATGGAGAAGAACCCGCCTTCCAATGCCGAAGACAACATTGCGCGCTGGACTCATCGTCATTGAAGCCTGGTTCGGGGGCTACTGAGGGAGTCCTGGATTAGGGGGTATCCGGACAGCCGGATTATATCCTTTGGCCAGACTGTTGGACTATGATGATACAAGATTGAAGACTTCGTCTCGTGTCCGGATGGGACTCTACTTGGCGTGGAATGCAAGCTAGGCGATACGGATATGTATATCTCCTCCTTTGTAACCGACCTTGTGTAACCCTAGCCCCCTCTGGTGTCTATATAAACCGGAGGGTTTTAGTCCGTAGAACAACAGACAATCATACCATAGGCTAGCTTTTAGGGTTTAGACTCTCCAATCTCGTGGTAGATCAACTCTTGTAATACTCATATCATCAAGAATAAATCAAGCAGGACGTAGGGTTTTACCTCCATCAAGAGGGCTCGAACCTGGGTAAAACATCGTGTCCCCTGCCTCCTGTTACCATCCGCCTTAGACGCACAGTTCGGGACCCCCTACCCGAGATCCGCCGGTTTTGACACCGACAATTTCCTAGTAGTTAATCCAAAAACAAAATACGGATACAGACATATCAAACCTTAGCATTCCTCTAAATGCATGGACTATATATGAGATAACTAAAAAGGACTGGCAAAAGAAAGTAATCCAAATCTAGAAACATGGAAACATGTTATTGAAAGAGAGAGAAGTGAATGTTCAGACATGAAAGTATGGAGATTATTTTCTTTATTCTTTTCATTCTATGGCAACCCACAAACACTTGGTCACTTCTTCTGATTAAGTCATTTCTAATTAATATTGTAGAAAGAAAAATAGGCAACTACTATCGTTGTCTTATCATATAGAAGTATCAAAGAAAATCATCTCCAAACCTAATAACTATTGAGATCTTCGTATTTATGAAAATTTATTTTACTGTGCAAGCAATGATATCAGTCCATAATTCTTCTCATCGCCTTACCTCATTGATACATGAAGAAATAACGCTATCTTTGGAGTGGCCAATATATAGTTGGATACCATCAATACCTTGATAAAAAAACTACAGAAGTCTGTAATATTAACATGGTCCTTTACAAAAAGCATGTGCAAATACAAACTTCAGAAACTGACTATGATTATTAGAATTCATATATTTCTCGTAACCATGCTGCAAGAGAAGAGATATGTTCTAGTAACTAAGGAAGGAAGTGATGCTACCTGATCTTTGAATCTTTTGGGCCACCTTTAGTTTGATCCACTATTCAGAAAAAACATAGTCAGAAGGGAACACATATATCAACACCTGAACAGTGCTATTGTTGTTGCTAATATGGTACAAATAGAAGGGAAATAAGAAGCTACAAATACTATTTTCCAAGGTGAATGATATCACTCCATGTGCCGAAAAATAACATCACTGATGAGATATTTCGATATCCAAAGAAGTAACACGTACACCATGCAAACATTGAGATATATATGTAGAAGTTGCTTTCATCTTCTTGCATCAATCATGAATTCATGATTGATCATACAAAGAGATCTATCTCCTTGCCCTACTCAGATATATTACCAATGTTAGACACCATGACCACCATAAGTCTGTCGCCAGATGCTGTGAGCTAGAGGAGGCAACCTAGTGAAATAAAAACTGCAGCTTCCTTGTCCCTTAATGTCTTACATGAAAAATACTAAAATCACTAGAGATTTTTATGAATTAAGAGAATACTACCACATTATGATATGTTGTGTATAATTAAGAACTTCTTGTTGGTACAGAAAAGAGCTTGAGATGAGGAAAGGCTGAACTAAACAACTGTACGTGAGTTGATAATAGCTGTACATACCTTGATGGATAGATTAGATGGCAATTCTTTATTGTTGTTCACGCCAAGAATCTGGTTTAGGGCCACTGGCACTATGTATTCGACTGTAGCCCTGAAGAGCAGACTTCCAAATGTGCTCGATGCTCTTGCAGCATGTTGCATGTGCATCAACTGCTAAGCTCGGTTACTGATAACCCACAAGTATAGGGGATCGCAACAGTTTTCGAGGGTAGAGTATTCAACCCAAATTTATTGATTCGACACAAGGGGAGCCAAAGAATATTCTCAAGTATTAGCAGCTGAGTTGTTAATTCAACCACACCTGGAAACTTAGTATCTGCAGCAAATTATTTAGTAGCAAAATAATATGATAGTAGTGGTAACGGTAGCAAAAGGTAACAGTAGTAAAAGTAATGTTTTTGGTATTTTGTAGTAATGATAGCAATAGCAACAGAAAAGTAAATAAGTGGAGAACAATATATGGAAAGCTCGTAGACAATGGAACGGTGATGGAGAATTATGCCGGATGCGGTTCATCATGTAACAGTCATAACCTAGGGTGACACAGAACTAGCTCCAGTTCATTGATATAATGTAGGCATGTATTCCGAATATAGTCATACGTGCTTATGGAAAAGAACTTGCATGACATCTTTTGTCCTGCCCTCCCATGGCAGCGGGGTCCTTACGGAAACTAAGGGATATTAGGGCCTCCTTTTAATAGAGAACCGGAACAAAGCATTAACACATAGTGAATAGATGAACTCCTCAAACTACGGTCATCACCGGTAAGTATCCCAATTATTGTCACTTCGGGGCTAACAAATCATAACAAACAATAGGTGACTATAGACTTGCAAGATAGGATCAAGAACACTCATATATTGATGAAAACATAATAGGTTCAGATCTGAAATCACGGCACTTGGGCCCTAGTGACAAGCATTAAGCATAGCAAGGTCATAGCAACATCAATCTCAGAACATAGTGGATACTAGGGATCAAACCCTAACAAAACTAACTCAATTACATGATAGATCCCATCCAACCCATCACCGTCCAGCAAGCCTACGATGGAATTACTCACGCATGGCGGTGAACATCATGAAATTGGTGATGGAGGATGGTTGATGATGACAATGGCGACGGATTCCCCTCTCCGGAGCCCTGAACGGACTCCGGATCAGCCCTCCCGAGAGGTTTTAGGGCTTGGCAGCGGCTTCGTATCGTAAAACACGATGAATTCTTCGCTCTGATTGTTTTCTACTCGAAACACAATATACGGAGTTGGAGTTGGAGTCGGAGAGGCATCAGGGGGCCCATGAGGTAGGGGCGCGCCCTAGGGTGGCAGGCGTGCCCCTCACCCTCGTGGACAGGTGGTGGGCCCCCTGGCCTTCATCTTTTGTAGGTATTTTTCATATTTTCCAAAAGTTTGCTCCGTGAAGTTTCAGGTCATTCCGAGAACGTTTGTTTCTGCAGATAAATAACACCATGGTAATTCTGCTGAAAAGAGCGTCAGTCTGGGTTAGTTCCATTCAAATCATGCAAGTTAGAGTCCAAAACAAGGGCAAAAGTGTTTGGAAAAGTAGATATGATGAAGACGTATCAACTCCCCCAAACTTAAACCTTTGCTTGTCCTCAAGCAATTTAGTTGACAAACTGAAAGTGATAAAGAAAAACTTTTACAAACTCTGTTTGCTCTTGTTGTTGTAAATATGTAAAGCCAACATTCAAGTTTTCAGCAAAGATTATAACTAACCACATTCACAATAACGCATAGGTCTCAAGTTTACTCATATCAATGGCATAATCAACTAGAGAGCAATAATAATAAATCTCGGATGACAACACTTTCTCAAAACAATCATAATGTGATATAACAAGGTGGTATCTCGCTAGCCCTTTCTGAGACCGCAAAACATAAATGCAGAGCACCTTTAAAGACCAAGGACTGACTTGACATTGTAATTTAGGGTAAAAGAGATCCAGTCAAGTCATACTCAATGTAAATTAACAGTAATGAATGCAAATGGCAGCGGTGCTCTCCAACTGGTGCTTTTTAATAAGAGGATGATGACTCAGCATAAAAGTAAATAGATAGGCCCTTCACAGAGGGAAGCAGGGATTTGTAGAGGTGCCAGAGCTCGGTTTTGAAATAGAGGTGAATAATATTTTGAGCGGTATACTTTCATTGCCAACATAACAACCAAGAGATGGCGATATCTTCCATGCTACACACATTCACTAGTAGAAAACGGAGCGTTAAAACCGGTTTGTAAGGGCCTTTATTGCTGGTTCTGTAACCGGCACTAAAGGGTGGGCACTAAAGCCCCCCCCCCCTTTAGTACCGGTTCGGCATGAACCGCCACTAAAGGCCCACCACGTGGCGTGAGCTCGAGCCGTGGCATGGGGGACCTTTAGTACCGGTTGGTGTTACCAACCGGTACTAAAGGTTTTTTTTTTGAAATTTTTGGAAAAAAAATTTGATTTTTTTTTTCAATTTTCAATTTTCTGACTTGAATTATTTGATGATTTAGTCTCTAATCACCCCTCTTAACTACTAAAGTGTGGATCACTCATTCCAAATCGTCCAACTTCCCGGTCGGTCACCCATCCTCTCACCCCCCCAGCCTGAGCACGCTTAACTTCGGAGTTCTATTCCCCCTACTTTCCAAGTCTGCACTTGTTGTTTTCCTGACAAATGTAAGCTGTCAATCCTATTAACCCTCAGCAGTTTAGCTTGAGCATTAGGTCACTCGTTTCACCATTTGAGTTTGAAAACTATTATTAAAAAACAGTAATTATTTAGTAACACTAATATTTCTTGAATAAGTTTGACCACAGTTTGACCATAGTTTGACCACAGTTTGACCATAGTTTGACCAGATTTGACCAAAATTCAAAAAATTGAAATAATTATTTAGTAACACTAATATTCTTGAATAATTATGTAGTAACATTAATACTTCTTGAATAAGTAGTTTGACCAGATTTAACCAAAATTTTTAAAAAACTGAAATTTGAGCATATCTTTTTTTCCTTTTGGAATTTGAGGATTCTAAAAAATTGCAAACAGGCCGTATGCTGTCAAAATCGGATGCGGATTTTCGTGCTGAATTTTTTGATAAATTATACGTTTTTTCCGACATCGTATGCAAAAGTTATAGTCGTTTTACATTTTCCCTACACTTTTTGCAAAACATGTCCAAATTTAAATTTTCAAATTTTCCTAACTAGTAGATGTAGTAATATATCTACCTCTCGAAGCATTTTATTTTTTGAAGTTTTTATCATTTTCTTTTGATTTTTTCTAAACTGAAATGGCGATACACCAGGGGGGGGGGGGTAGATTTCAAAAATTGCCCTATAGTCCCGGTATGTGTCTCCAACCGGGACCATAGGTCAGACCCCTTTAGTCCCGGTTCGTGGCACGAACCGGTACTAAAGGATAGCCCTTTAGTATCGGTTTGTGCCATGAACCGGTACTAAAGGTGATCGTGGGGCCCCGGCCTGACGCCAGCCTGCCACCACCCCTTTAGTACCGGTTCGTGGCACGAACCGGTACTAAAGGTTCAACACGAACCGACATTAATGCATAGCCGTTCGAACCGGCACTAATGGTACCATTAGTACCGGGCCAAAATCGAACCGGGACTAATGTGTCTCACATTAGGTCCTTTTTCTACTAGTGATTATAGGCGGTTCCCAAACAGAATGGTAGATTTTATACTCCCCCTTCCACCAACAAGCATCAATCCATGGCTTGCTCGAAACAACGAGTGCCTCCAACTAACAAGTGTCCCAGGGGGAGTTTTGTTTGCAATTATTTTGATTTAGTTTGCATAAAGCATGGGACTGGGCATCCCGGTGACCAGCCATTTATCTCGTGAGTGAGGAGCGGAGTCCACTCCTCTTGAGAATAACCCGCCTAACATGGAAGATACAGACAGCCATAGTTGATACATGAGCTATTCGAGCATACAAAACAGGATATTTATTTGAAGGTTTAGTGTGTGGCACATACAAATTTACTTGGAATGGCAGGTAGATACCGTATATAGGTAGGTATAGTGGACTCATATGGAATAACTTTGCGGTTTAAGGGATTGGACGCACAAGCAGTATTCCTGCTTAGTACAGGTGAAGGCTAGCAAAAGACAGGGAAGCGACTAGCTAGAGAGCGACAACAGTCATGAACATGCATTAAAATTAATCAACACCGAATGCAAGCATGAATAGGATATAATCCACCATGAACATAAATATCGTGAAGGCTATGTTGATTTTGTTTCAACTACATGCGTGAACATGCACCAAGTCAAGTCACTTAAATCATTCAGAGGAGGATACCACCCTATCATACCACATCACAACCATTTTAATAGCATGTTGGCACGCAAGGTAAACCATTATAACTCATAGCTGATCAAGCATGGCACAAGAAACTATGATCTCTAGTTGTCATTGCAAACATGTTTATTCATAATAGTCTGAATTAGGAACGATGAACTAACCATATTTACAAAAACAAAAGAGGTCGAGTTCATACCAGCTTTTCTCATCTCAGTCAGTCCATCATATATCATCATAATTTCCTTTCACTTGCACGACCGAACGATGTGAATAATAATAATAGTGCGCGTGCATTAGACTAAGCTGGAATCTGCAAGCATTCAATAAACAGGAGAAGACAAGGCAATATGGGCTCTTTTGTCAGATCAACAATAATGCATATAAGAGCTACTTCAACAATTTAATTATGGTCTTCTCCTATCGACCCCCAAAGAAAAGAAAAGAAATAAAACTATTTACATGCGAGAGCTCCCAACAAGCAAAAGAAGAATAGGAAATCTTTTTGGGTTTTCTTTTTAATTACTACTATGAGCATGGAAAGTAAACTAATTAAAAGCTACAACTATTTTTTTTGTTTTTTCTTAAGGTTTATTAAACACACAAGAAGAAAGCATAAAAAGGAAATTAAACTAGCATGGATGATACAATGAAAAAGTATGAGCACCGACATCTAGCAATAAGTGTGTGAACATAAATGTAATGTCGGTGAGAAATACGTACTCCCCCAAGCTTAGGCTTTTGGCCTAAGTTGGTCTACGGCCACGGCTGGCCTGGCGGATATCCATAATAGTAGCTGGGGTCATACTGCGATGCAGCAGCTATCGCCTGCTGAGCTGCAGCGCGACGATGAGCGGCCTCCTCTCTCCTCTCCTACTCATCTGCCTCCTCTCTGGTAATAGTATATCTTCCTATTGCCTGATAATCAAAGAAGGCAGGAGCAGGGAGAGTAATACGGACAGCACGGCGTCTATCAAAGATTAGTTGATACTGGAGAGGTGATTCATTCCTCTCGACAAACTGGTGGTGAACCATAGCATTAAAATCTAGATAAGCACAAGGTAATTCAATATCATCTTCGCGTATGGCTACACCAAGAAAATTAGCTATGCGGGTTGCATAAATTCCACCAAAGAAATCTCCATTAAATCTATTAAGATGCAACCTACGTGCAACAATGGCTCCCAAATTATAAGATTTATCTCCTAACACGGCACTCCTAAGAATACTGAGATCAGGGACACACATGTGACATGCCTCATCTTTACCATTAATGCATCTACCTATGAAGAGAGCAAAATAATGTATAGCAGGAAAGTGAATGCTCCCTATGGTAGCTGGTGTTATATCTCTAGATTCTTCCATAGTTATGCTAGCAAGAAAGTCTCTAAATTCATATTTGCGAGGATCCCTTATACTACCCCATTGTGGAAGTTTGCAAGCAGTGGTAAAATCCTCTAAGTCCATAGTATAAGAATTTTCATAAAGATCAAACAGGACAGTTGGAGAATTACGTGAAGTTGAAAATTCAAACCTCCTCACAAAGGTACTGGTGAGGTTGTGATACTGGCTGCACTTCTCTTCCTCGAAACTCACAAGATCAGTGTTACGCAAATATGCGTTAAATTCTTCCTTAATTCCCGCTCGATCCATAAAGTTTTTAGAAGGCCACTCACAAGGACGCACTGGAGTGTCTCTTGGTGGCTCTTCATCAGCATCACGCATTGCAAGCCTGGGTCCTTGCTTCCTTGAGGAACCACCTTGGAACATTTTCCTAAGCATTTTTCTTCTTCTGAAAAATTCTGAAATTTTTAGTAACTTCAAAATAAAAGTAAACCAAACTCAATAATATTGATAGCAACTACTCCTACGAGTGCCTAGGGCCTATATCATGCATCAAAACTACTTTTGACCATATAAATTTGACATGCAAGCTCAAGAACAGGGTCACCTAAGCAGAAAAAAATTGCAATCAATAAAGCACTAGAACAAAAACTAATTGGACCAATGGAGGAGTCACATACGAAGGAACAATCTCCCCAAGCAGTTTTGTGAGAGGTGCTTTGAGCAAGGAGATCGAAAATGGCAGCAAGATGAGCTAGAACTCGTGCTTGAGCTGGATATTCGTGTTTGTGGGAGGAAGAAGAAGTGTGTGGGTGCAGGAATAAGTGGAGGAGGGCCACCATGGGCCCACGAGGCAGGGAGCACGCCCTCCACCCTCGTGGCTAGGTGGATGACCCCCCTGTTGTGTTCTCAGTGCCAAATATTCTCAAATATTCTGGAAAAAATCATATTTAAATTTCAGGGCATTTGGAGAACTTTTATTTTCAGGGTATTTTTATATTGCACGGATAATCACATAACAGACAAAAAAATATTTATTTTATTTTATTTAATATAAATAACAGAAAGTAAAAGTGGGGTACAGAAGGTTGTGCCTTCTAGTTTCATCCATCTCATGATCATCAAAAGGAATCCACTAACAAGGTTGATCAAGTCTTGTTAACGAACTCATTCCGAACAACATGGAACCGGAGAAATTTCGAATAACACTATGTTACCTCAACGGGGATATGCACATCCCCAATAATAAGAATATCATATTTCTTCTTGACAGTAGGAAGAGAAAATTCGAAACCTCCAAATATAATCGATGGAATCTTTCCAATAGAGTTGATACTGTGAACTTGAGGTTGTTTCCTCGGAAAGTGTACCGTATGCTCATTACCATTAACATGAAAAGTGACATTGCCTTTAGTTCAATCAATAACAGCCCCTACAGTACTCAAAAAGGGTCTTCCAAGAATAATAGACATACTATCGTCCTTGGGAATATCAAGAATAACAAAGTCCGTTAAAATAGTAACGTTTGCAACTACAACAGGCACATCCTCACAAATACCGACAAGTATAGCAGTTGATTTATCAGCCATTTGCAAATATATTTTAGTAGGTGTCAACTTATTCAAATCAAGTCTATGATATAAAGAGAGAGGCATAACACTAACACCGGCTCCAAGATCACATAAAGTAGTTTTAACATAGTTTCTTTCAATAGAGCATGGTATAGTGGGTACTCCTGGATCTCCAAGTTTCTCTGGTATTCCACCCTTAAAAGTATAATTAGCAAGCATGGTGGCAAGTTCAGCTTCCGGTATCTTTCTTTTATTTGTAACAATTTCTTTCATATACTTAGCATAAGGACTCATTTTGAGCATATCAGTTAATCGCATATGCAAAAAGATAGGTCTAATCATTTCAGCAAAGCGCTCAAAATCCTCATCATCCTTTTTCTTGGATGGTTTGGGAGGAAAAGGCATGGGTTTCTGAACCCAAGGCTCTCTTTCTTTACCTTGTTTCCTAGCAACAAAGTCTTTCTTATCATAACTTTGATTCTTTGATTGTGGGTTATCAAGATCAACAGCAGGTTCAATTTCTATATCATTATGATTACTAGGTTGAGCATCATCATGAACATTATCATTAACAATATTACTAGTTTCAGGTTCATTACCAGATTGAGTTTCAGCATCAGAAATAGAAGTATCATTTGGATTCTCAGGTGTTTCAGTAATAGGATCACTAGAAGCATGCAAAGTCCTACCATTTTTCTTTTTCTTCCTTTTAGAAGGACTAGGTGCATCTATATTATTTCTCTGAGAATCTTGCTCAATTCTCTTAGGGTGGCCTTTAGGATAAAAAAGGTTCCTGAGTCATTTTACCACCTCTAGTCGTAACTCTAACAGCATTATCATTATCTTTACTATTCAATTAATTGAGCAAATCATTTTGAGCTTTAAGTACTTGTTCTACTTGAGTGGTAACCATATAAGCATGTTTACTAATAAGTTTAAGTTCACCTTTGACATTAGCCATATAATCACCCAAGTGTTCTAGCATATTTGAATTGTATTTCAATTGTCTACCAAAATAAGCATTAAAGTCTTCTTGCTTAGCCATAAATTTATCAAAATCATCTAAGCATGGGCTAGCAAACTTAGTAAATGGGATTTCAGCTTTATCATATATATAGAGATAATTTACCTTTACTACCTGTGTCGGGTTATCAAGACCATGAGTTTCTTCAATAGGTAAAGGATTAAGATCATATGTTTCTTCAACAGACGGTAAATTAAGACAGTGTATTTCTTCAATAGGAGGTAAATTCTTAACATCTTCAGCTTTAATACCTTTTTCTTTCATAGATTTCCTTGCCTCTTGCATATTTCCAGGACTGTGAAATAGAATACCCTTCTTCTTCAGAGTTGGTTTAGGAATAGGCTAAGGAATTGGCTCCGGAGGTGTCCAATTATTTTCATTTGTCAACATATTATTCAATAGAATTTCAGCTTCATCCGGTGTTCTTTCCCTGAAAACAGAACCAGCACAACTATCGAAGTAATCTCTGGAAGCATCGGTTATTCCATTATAAAAGATATCAAGTATTTCATTCTTCTTAAGAGGATGATCAGGCAAACCATTAAGTAATTGGAGAAGCCTCCGCCAAGCTTGTGGGAGACTCTCTTCTTCAATTTGCACAAAATTATATATATCTCTTAAATCAGCTTGTTTCTTATGAGAAGGGAAATATTTAGTAGAGAAGTAATAAATCATATCCTGGGGACTACGCACACAACCAGGATCAAGAGAATTAAACCATATCTTAGCATCACCCTTTAATGAGAACGGAAATGTTTTAAGGATACAAAAGTAGCGAGTTCTCTCATCTTTAGTCAACAGGGTGGCTATATCATTTAATTTAGTATGATGTGCCACAACAGTTTCAGATTCATAGCCGTGAAAAGGATCAGATTCAACCAAAGTAATTATATCAGGATCAACAGAGAATTCATAATCCTTATCGGTAACACAGATAGGTGAATTAGCAAAAGCAGGGTCAGGTTTCATTCTAGCATTTAGAGATTGCTTGTTCCATTTAGCTAATAACCTCTTAAGTTCGTTTCTATCTTTGCAAGCTAAAATAGCTAAAGAAGCTTCTTGATAAAAAACATAACCCTTAAGAATAACAAGTGATTCTTCATCATCACTTTCATCAGTATTATCAGATTCAATATTTTCAATCTCCCTAGCCCTAGCAAGTTGTTCATCGAGAAATTTACCAAGCGGCACAGTAGTATCAAGCATAGAAGTAGTTTCATCATAAGTATCATGTATAGCAGAAGTGGCATCATCAATAAAATGCGACATATCAGAACGAATAGCAGAAGCAGGTATAGGTGTCGTAAGCTTACTCAAAACAGAAGGTGAATCAAGTGCAGAGCTAGATGGCAGTTCCTTACCTCCCCTCGTAGTTGAGGGATAAATCTTGGTTCTTCGATCTTTCAAGTTCTTCATAATGATAAGCAGATATAAATCCCAAATGACTCAAAGAATAGAGCTATGCTCCCCGGCAACGGCGCCAGAAAATTGTCTTGATAACCCACAAGTATAGGGGATTGCAACAGTTTTCGAGGGTAGAGTATTCAACCCAAATTTATTGATTCGACACAAGGGGAGCCAAAGAATATTCTCAAGTATTAGTAGCTGAGTTGTCAATTCAACCACACCTGGAAACTTAGTATCTACAGCAAAGTATTTAGTAGCAAAATAATATGATAGTAGTGGTAATGGTAGCAAAAGGTAACAGTATGATGATAGCAATAGCAACGGAAAAGTAAATAAGCGAAGAACAATATATGGAAAGGTCGTAGGCAATGGATCAGTGATGGAGAATTATGCCGGATGCGGTTCATCATGTAACAGTCATAACCTAGGGTGACACAGAACTAGCTCCAGTTCATTGATATAATGTAGGCATGTATTCCGAATATAGTCATACATGCCTATGGAAAAGAACTTGCATGACATCTTTTGTCCTACCCTCTCGTGGCAGCGGGGTCCTTACGAAAACTAAGGGATATTAAGGCCTCCTTTTAATAGAGAACCAGAACAAAGCATTAACACATAGTGAATACATGAACTCCTCAAACTACGGTCATCACTGGTAAGTATCCCGATTATTGTCACTTCGGGGTTAACGAATCATAACACATAATAGGTGACTATAGACTTGAAAGATATATAGGATCAATAACACCCATATATTGATGAAAACATAATAGGTTCAGATCTGAAATCATGGCACTCGGGCCCTAGTGACAAGCATTAAGCATAGCAAAGTCATAGCAACATCAATCTCAGAACATACTGGATACTAGGGATCAAACCCTAACAAAACTAACTCGATTACATGATAGATCCCATCGAACCCATCACCGTCCAGCAAGCCTACGATGGAATTACTCACGCACGGCGGTGAGCATCATGAAATTGGTGATGGAGGATGGTTGATGATGACGATGGCGACAGATTCCCCTCTCCGGAGCCCCGAACGGACTCCAGATCAGCCCTCCCGAGAGGTTTCAGGGCTTGGCGGCAGCTCCATATCATAAAACGCGATGAATTCTTCTCTCTGATTTTTCTCTCCCCGAAACACAATATATGGTGTTGGAGTTGGAGTTGGAGAGGCATCAGGGGGCCCACGAGGTAGGGGGGCGCGCCATAGGGGGGCAGGCGTGCCCCCACCCTCGTGGACAGGTGGTGGGCCCCCTGGCCTCCATCTTTTGCAGGTATTTTTCATATTTTCCAAAAAGTTGCTCTGTGAAGTTTCAGGTCATTCCGAGAACGTTTGTTTCTGCACATAAATAACACCATGGTAATTCTGCTGAAAACAGTGTCAGTCCGGGTTAGTTCCATTCAAATCATGCAAGTTAGAGTCCAAAACAAGGGCAAAAGTGTTTGGAAAAGTATATATGACAGAGACGTATCAGTTACTGCCAACAACGGCGCAGACAGATGGTGACGAAAGGAGATCATCACTCAAATAATCCAGTTCTCCTCTAGGTCTTGCTTTGAGACATAGTGGATCCAGTGGAGTTGGGTTATGACCCAGAGAAAACGGAATAGGGTGGATGCTAGGTCGGTGGCTGCGAAGCGCTTGCTGGTTGATTGTACATGAAAAACAACAAGTCATCGAACACTTTGAATGCATTGTCAAATAGAAAGAATTAAATTGGATTCAGACTGGTAGAGGAAGAGATCTAAGGAAAAAAAGTACTGTACGTTGTTTGCTGGACTGAGTATCGCATTAATAGGTCGATCTCGCCATCATAGAAATCAGCTAGACATGCCACTACTAGGAAAAGGGCTATAGATGGAATTGACACTAATGGCGCACCAGACATGTGGTGCGCGATTACTATATACTAATGGCGCACCATGTGTTGGTGCGCCATTAGTGTCCAAATACTAATGGCGCACCACATCCACGGTGCGCCATTAGTAAAAAAATTTAATTTTTTTCAAAACTACTAATGGCGCACCGTGGGAGTGGTGCGCCATTACTAGTTGAACTAGTAATGGCGCTAGTTGAACTAGTAATGGCGCACCATGCCACGGTGCGCTATTAGTAACTTGGCCACCACTTCCACCGAATGCACCCCCCACCCCGTGGACCGCCTTTTCAGTTTTTAAAAAAATAAAAAAAAATGATGGAAATGTCAAAAAAATAAAAGAAAATAAGTTTCCCATGTGATATGTGGTCTAGTTGTTGTGAAAATTTACAAATATGAATTTCGACTTTATTTGCGAAATCTCTCGAGAATTTGTAAAATGGGCATAACTTTTGCGTACGAACTCGGATGAAAAAGTTTTTTATATGAAAAATCATCTACTCGAAAAGTTACATCCGAATTTAACGGGGGAACCCCGTTAAACATTTTCAAAAATCCTCAAAAACCTAACAGAAAAAAAGATACGGGGCTTTTAAGATTTGGAGAGGCAAAAAAATTCAAAAAAATCAAACTTACTAATGGCGCACCTACCCATGGTGCGCCATTACTATCTTCCCGCCTTCAAAATTCAAAATAAGTCAAAAAAATAAGAAAAAGTTACTAATGGCGCACCTGCCCATGGTGCGCCATTAGTATCTTCCCGCCATCAAAATTCAAAATAAATCAAAAAAATAAAAATAAAAAGTTAGTAATGGCGCACCTGCCCGCGATGCGCCATTACTATGCCGTATATATGGCTGGGCGTGGTCCTCTCCTCCTTACCTCTTCATTCTTCTCCTCCACTCCACCTCTCCTCCACTCCATCTCCTCCTCTCCTCCACTCCATCTTCCCTTCTCTCCTCCACCATACTACCCTCCTCCTCTCCGTCGACCTCCTCCTCCTCCTCCGTATATATGGCTAGGCGTGCTTCACTTATATTATTCTGAGAGTCCCTTAGAACAAAATGGTAATTTGCTTTGGTTATGAATTTAGTCCTAATATGATAGGCATTCAAGATCGGTATAATAAAAACATTCATAAAAATTGCATTGAGTACTAGGAGAAGTTTGATACTTGATAATTGTTTTGAGATATAAAGGTGGTAATATTAGAGTGTGCTAGTTGAGTAGTTGTGAATTTGAGAAATACTTGCGTTGAAGTTTGCAAGTCCCGTAGCATGCACGTATGGTGACCGTTTTGTAACAAATTTGAAACATGAGGTGTTATTTGATTGTCTACCTCATGAGTGGCGGTCGGGGACGAGCGATGGTCTTTTCCTACCAATCTATCCCCCTAGGAGCATGCACGTAATGCTTGGTTTTTGATGACTTGTAGATTTTTGCAATAAGTATGTGAGTTCTTTATGACTAATGTTGAGTTCATGGATTATACGCACTCTCACCCTTCCATCATTGCTAGCCTCTTCGGTACCGTGCATTGCCCTTTCTCACCTTGAGAGTTGGTGCAAACTTCACCGGTGCATCCAAACCCCGTGATATGATACGCTCTGTCACACATAAAACTCCTTATATCTTCCTCAAAACAGCCACCATACCTACCTATTATGGCATTTCCATAGCCATTCCGAGATATATTTACATGCAACTTTCCACCGTTCCATTTATCATGACACACATCATCATTGTCATATTGCCTTGCATGATCATGTAGTTGACATACTATTTGTGGAAAAGCCACCGTTCATAATTTTTCATACATGTCACTCTTGATTCATTGCCCTTCCCGGTACACCGCCAGAGGCATTCATATAGAGTCATACTTTGTTCTAGTATCAAGTTGTAATCATTGAGTTGTAAATAAATAGAAGTGTGATGATCATCATTAATAGAGCATTGTCCCAAAAAGGGAGAAAAAAAGGGGCAATGCTACTATCCTTTTTTTCAACACTTGTGCTTCAAAGTAGCACCATGATCTTTATGATAGAGAGTCTCTTGTTTTGTCACTTTCATATACTAGTGGGAATTTTTCATTATAGAACTTGGCTTGTATATTCCAACAATGGGCTTCATAAAATGCCCTAGGTCTTCGTGAGCAAGCAAGTTGGATGCACACCCACTTAGTTTATTCTGTTGAGCTTTCATACATTTATAGCTCTAGTGCATCTGTTGCATGGCAATCCCTACTCCTTGCATTGACATCAATTGATGGGCATCTCCCTAGCCCATTGATTAGTCGCGTCGATGTGAGACTTTCTCCTTTTTTGTCTTCTTCACATAACCCCCATCATCATATTCTATTCCACCCATTGTGCTATATCCATGGCTCATGCTCATGTATTGCGTGAAAGTTGAAAAAAGTTTGAGATTACTAAAGTGTGAAACAATTGCTTGGCTTGTCATCGGGGTTGTGCATGATGAGAGCATTCTTGTGTGAAGAAATGGAGAATGACCAAACTATATGATTTTGTAGGGATGAATATTCTTTTGCCATGTTATTTTGAGAAGACATAATTGCTTAGTTAGTATGCTTGAAGTATTACTATTTTTATGTCAATATTAGACTTTTGTCTTGAATCTTTCGGATCTGAATATTCATGCCACAATAAAGAGAATTAAATTGAGAATTATGCTTGGTAGCATTCCACATCAAAAATTCTGTTTTTATCATTTACCTACTCGAGGACGAGCAGGAATTAAGCTTGGGGATGCTTGATACGTCTCCAACGTATCTATAATTTTTGATTGTTCCATGCTATTATATTATCTGTTTTGGATGTTAATGGGCTTTATTTTACACTTCTATATTATTTTTGGGACTAACCTATTAACCCAAGGCCCAGTGCAAATTGCTGTTTTTTTGCCTATTTCAGTGTTTTGCAGAAAAGGGATATCAAACGGAATCCAAACAGAATGAAACCTTCGGGAACGTTATTTTTCAAACAAACATGATCCAGAGGACTTGGAGTGGACGTCAAGAAACAAACGAGGAGTCCACGAGGCAGGGGGCGTGCCTCCCCCCTGGGCGCGCCCTCCCCCTTGTGGCTCAACCGACCTACTTCTTCCTCCTATATATACTCATATACCCTGAAAACATCCAGGAGCACCATGGAACCCTATTTCCACTGCCGCAACCTTCTGTACCCAAGAGACCCCATCTTGTGGCGTTTTCCAGAGCTCCGCCGGAGCGGGCATCAATAACGAAGGGCCTCTACATCAACTCCATGGCCCCTCCGATGATGTGTGAGTTGTTTACTTCAGACCTTTGGGTCCATAGTTATTAGCTAGATGGCTTCTTCTCTCTCTCTGAATCTCATTACAAAGTTCTCCTCGATCTTCTTGGAGATCTATTCGATGTAACTCTTTTTGCGGTGTATTTGTCGAGATCCAATGAATTGTGGGTTTATGATCAAGTCTATCTATGAACAATATTTGATTCTTCTCCGAAATCTTTTATGTATGATTGGTTATCTTTGCAAGTCTCTCCGAATTATGAGTTTGGTTTGGCCTACTAGATTGATCTTTCTTGCAATGGGAGAAGTGCTTAGCTTTGGGTTCAATCTTGCGGTGCTCGATCCCAGTGACAGAAAGGGAAACGACACATATTGTATTGTTGCCATCAAGGATAAAAAGATGGGGTTTATATCATATTGCTTGACTTTATCCCTCCACATCATGTCAGCTTACCTAATGTGTTACTCTGTTCTTATGAACTTAATACTCTAGATGCATGCCGGATAGCAGTCGATGTGTGGAGTAATAGTAGTAGATGCAGGTAGGAGTCGGTTTACCCCGTTAAACATTTTCAAAATCCTCAAAAACCTAACAGAAAAAAAGATACGGGGCTTTTAAGATCTGGAGAGGCAAAAAAATTCAAAAAAATTCAAACTTACTAATGGCGCACCTACCCATGGTGCGCCATTACTATCTTCCCGCCTTCAAAATTCAAAATAAGTCAAAAAAATAAAAAAAATACTAATGGCGCACCTGCCCATGGTGCGCCATTAGTATCTTCCCGCCTTCAAAATTCAAAATAAAAAAAATAAAAAAAAGTTAGTAATGGCACACCTGCCCGCGGTGCGCCATTACTAGGCCGTATATATGGCTGGGCATGGTCCTCTCCTCCTTACCTCTTCATTCTTCTCCTCCACTCCACCTCTCCTCCACTCCATCTCCTCCTCTCCTCCACTCCATCTTCCCTTCTCTCCTCCACCATACTACCCTCCTCCTCTCCGGCGACCTCCTCCTCTTCCTCTCCGGCGACCTCCTCCTCCTCTTCGGCGACCTCCTCCTCCCTCCTCTCCTCCCCTCCCCTTCCCTCACGGTTTCTCCTCCCTCCTCTCCGGTGAGCTCCTCCTCCCTTCTCTCCTCCCATCCCCTCATGGTTTCTCCTTCCTCCTCTCCGATGCTCCGGTGAACTCCTCTCCAGCGACCTCCTCCTCCTCCTCTCCGGCGAACTCCTCCTCCTCTCCGACGATGTAGGCGAGCGCCTCTCTGGTGACCTCCTCCTCCTCCTCTCCGGCAAAAGAACACGGCAAAAGAACGTACAAGATCCAAAAACAGGAACAAAATTTGAAATAATATCGTGCCAAAAAATGAGCAAAAAAACGAGCAAAAAATGGGCAAAAAAATCACGATCTAGATCCAAATTCAAAATTGAAAAATAGCAATGGCGCACGGTGGGGGTTAGACAGTGCGCCACTACTATTTTCCCGCCTTCAAAATTCAAAAATACTAATGGCGCACCAGTGGCCTATACTAATGGCGCACCAGTGGCCTATACTAATGGCGCACCGTGGCCTATACTAATGGCGCACCAGTGGTGCGCCATTAGTAAAAAATACTAGTGGCATGATACTAATGGCTCACCAGTGATGCGCCATTAGTAGGCAAAACTGGTGCGCCATTAGTAGCCCTTTTCCTAGTAGTGTGCCCAAGTCTGGCCACGTGGAATACATGTGTGTGGTGGTGGTGCATGTCTCATCATGTAGCTATTCTGATGCTTGCACCAGACATATCATCTTCCTCTGCGCCTCCATGATCCGGCACCGACAGAACGACCGCACCTCCTTCCTCCTCCTAAAAGTGGCAGATTTCACGATGGTGAGAAGACAACATAAGGCGGCCTCGCATCTATCAATTAGCGGCCATGCATCTCGCAAAGTGTGATTGTGGGATGCCGCGAGGAAATCATGGCGGCGAGAAGCAAACTACGGAAGTCTCGCACTAAGAGAAAGAAGATGCGACATCCACACGGTGCAGAAGCAACGATCTGGGAGAGGCGGCCATACTTCTCTTGTGGGACATGGTGGTCGTCTAGATGAGGCTGTCATGGATCTTCTTTATGAGGTGGTCATAGATGACCATGGAAATCACAAGATCGGGGCAAGTCGTGCTCTGGCCGGAGAGTTCCAGCCCAACACGCTTGACATATATGATCGTACGGTTGACCTTCTAAAATATTAGATGTTTTTTCTAGATCAAACGCAGATGCCTATACGGTGTTACATGGGTTAATCCAGACCGTAATAATTTGGTCCCACCGAGATTAACGTCTCCTAATTACTAATTAACGTCATAATTTCTTGGGAGTCTGTAATTAGTATAGGTATAGATAGAAGTGATAGGTATCCAAGAAGCATATAATAAAAACTTTCATGAAGATCATTGGACAAAATAAACTTCATTCTTAGTAATAGTTTTGAGGTATGATGATGTGATATGTGAGTCATCTTGATGAGTAATTATTCTTTAGTAAGAATATTGGTGTTAAGGTTTGTGATTCCCTATGCAAGCACGAAAGTCAATAGTTATGCAATGAAATTATATCCTACTTGTGGTGCATTATTCGGTGTTAATTATGCTTAATGCTCGCTTATGAGATTATTCGTTTCTTGGTTGGTCGCTTCTCAATCTTTTGCTAGCCTTCATTTTGCACTAAGTATGATCACTACTTCTGCATCCGAAATCCTTTAAACTAGTTTTGCCACATGAGTCCACTATACCTACATATATGCGGTATTCTTTTTCCATTCTAAGAAAATTTGTATGTGCAATCTCTAATATTCAAAATAAATTTCTCTTTTGTGTGCTTGTACCGCTCGTGAGGCGGTGAGGGGTGGCTAATATTTTCCATGCTAGATGTGTTATTCTCACGATGAGTGTTTATTCACTTGTCATTGCACGAGAGTAAGGCAAAGGTATTAGGGATGCCCAATCCCGAAATAAAAAATGAATTTACTTTATGTTGTGAAATAATAAATTCCTTGGAAAGTGTTGGTACGAAAGGCGCCCGTGGATACGGTTAGCCATGGAAAGTGAAAGTATGATGGAAAAAGGAATAAACTTTCATTTCTGTTTGGGAACCGCCTATGATATATCTAGCATGGAAAGTGTTGGGAATTCTAAGTCATTTTCGTTGGTGGGAAAAGTATGCCTCTCAAAATATTTTTATCCCTCAATTTTCGCTTTGAGCTTTGGCACCTCTACAAATCCCTACTTCCCTCTATAAATTGCCTTTCTTTTACTTTATGCAATTTTTATTTTGAATTTGAGTCTCCATCTTCTCTTATAAAGCACGAACTAGGGGGCACTATGATCGTACTTGAGCATTGGGTGTAGTTAATATGCGAGTGTGTTTCATGAATGGATCAATGATTGAGCATGGTGGGCTAGGGATAACTTATTTTAGCGTTGATATTTTGAAAGACATGGTTGCTTGTTGATATGCTTGAGTACTTAATTTATTATGTCAAAACTAGACTATTGCTTTGAACAATATAGAAGTCCAAATGTCCATGCTATAAATAAAAGCATATGAGATGACATGTTAGGCAGCATTCCACATCAAAAATTCTGCTTTTATCATTTACCTACTCGAGGAAGAGAAGGAATTAAGCTTGGGGTTGCTGATACGTCTCCAACGTATCTATAATTTTTGATTGTTCCATGATGTTATATTATCATACTTGATGTTTTATAATCATTTATAGTCATTTTATATCAGTTTTTGGTACTAACCTATTGACATATATAGTGCCAAGTGGCAGTTGCTGTTTTTTGCATGTTTTTTACATCGCAGAAAATCAATACCAAACAGAGTCCAAATGCAGGTAACTTTTTGTGGATTTTTTTTGGACCAAAAGACATCCAATGGGCCGAAGAAGCACCTGTGGGGCTGCTCCGAGGGGAGCACAACCCACCAGGGCGCGCCTGGAGTCCCAGGCGCGCCCTGGTGGGTTGTGCCCACCTCGGGTACCCCCGGACCACCTCTTTTCTCTATAAATACATCAATATTGCAGAAACCCTAGGGGAGTCGACGAAAATCAATTCCAGCCGCTGTAGAGTCCAGAACCACCAGGTCCAATCTAGACACCATCACGGAGGGGTTCACCACTTCCATTGGTGCCTCTCCGATGATGTGTGAGTAGTTCTTTGTAGACCTTCGGGTCCGTAGTTAGTAGCTAGATGGCTTCCTCTCTCTCGTTTGACTCGCAATACATTGGTATCTTAGTGATCCATATGGTGTGACTCTTTTTGCGGTGTGTTTGTTGGGATCAGATGAACTTTGAGTTTATGATCAGATCTATCTCTTTTTATCCATCAAATTTATTTGAGTTTCATTGATCTCTTATATGCATGATTGCTTATAGCCTCGTATTTCTTTTCCGATATTTGGGTTTTTGTTTGGCCAACTTGATCTATTTATCTTGCAATGGGAAGAGGTGCTTTGTAGTGGGTTTGATCTTACGGTGCTTGATCCCAGTGGCAGAAGGGGAACCAAAACATATGTATCGTTGCTACTAAGGATAAAATGATGGGGTCTATTTCTACATAAATATATCTTGTATACATCGTGTCATCGTTCTTATTGCATTACTCTGTTTCTCCATGAACTTAATACAATAGGTCCATGTTGGATAGCGGTTGATACGTCTCCAACGTATCTATAATTTTTGATTGCTCCATGCTATATTATCTACTGTTTTGGACATTATTGGGCTTTATTATCCGCTTTTATATTATTTTTGGCACAAACCTATTAACCGGAGGCCCAACCCAGAATTGCTATTTTTTGCCTGTTTTAGGGTTTCAAAGAAAAGGAATATCAAACGGATTCCAAATGGAATGAAACCTTCGGGAACGTGATTTTCTCAACAAACAAGACCAGGGAGACTTGGACCCTACGTCAAGACAAAAAAGAGGAGGCCATGAGGTAGGGGGTGTGCCTACCCCCCCCCCCCCAAGGCGCGCCCTCCACCCTCGTAGGCCCCCTGTTGCTCCACCGATGTACTCCTTCCTCCTATATATACCTACGTACCCCCAAATGATCAGATACGAGCCAAAAACCTAATTCTACTGCCGCAACTTTCTGTATCCACGAGATCCCATCTTCAGGCCTGTTCTGGAGCTCCGCCGGAGGGGGCATCGATCACGAAGGGCTTCTGCATCAACACCATAGCCCCTCCGATGAAGTGTGAGTAGTTTACCTCAGACCTATGGGTCCATAGTTAGTAGCTAGATGGCTTCTTCTCTCTTTTTGGATCTCAATACAATGTTCTCCCCCTCTCTTGTCGAGAACTATTTGATGTAATCTTCTTTTTGCGGTGTGTTTGTTGAGACCGATGAATTGTGGGTTTATGATCAAGTCTATCTATGAATAATATTTGAATCTTCTCTGAATTCTTTTATGTATGATTGGTTATCTTTGCAAGTCTCTTCGAATTATCATTTTGGTTTGGCCTACTAGATTGATCTTTCTTGCAATGGGAGAAGTGCTTAGCTTTGGGTTCAATCTCGCGGTGTCCTTTCCCAGTGACAGTAGGGGCAGCAAGGCACGTATTGTATTTTTGCCATCGAGGATAACAAGATGGGGTTTTCTTCATATTGCATGAGTCTATCCCTCTACATCATGTTGTCTTGCTTAAGGTGTTACTCTATTTTTAACTTAATACTCTAGATGCATGCTAGATAGCGGTCGATGAGTGGAGTAATAGTAGTAGATGCAGGCAGGAGTCGGTCTACTTGTCTCGGACGTGATGCCTATATACATGATCATACCTAGATATTCTCATAACTATGCTCAATTATGTCAATTGCTCAACAGTAATTTGTTCACCCACTGTAGAATACTTATGCTCTCGAGAGAAGCCACTAGTGAAACCTATGGCCCCCGGGTCTATCTTCATCATATTAATCTCCTACTACTTAGTTATTTCCTTTGCTATTTACTTTGCCTTTATTTTACTTTGCATCTTTATCACAAAAAACAAAAAAAATTATCTTATCATATCTATCAGATCTCACTCTCATAAGTGGCCTTATAGGGATTGACAACCCCTATTTGTGTTGGTTGTGAGGATTTATTTGTTTTGTGCAGGTACGAGGGACTCGCGTGTAGCCTCCTACTGGATTGATACCTTGTTCTAAAAAACTAAGGGGAAATACTTACGCTACTTTGCTGCATCATCCCTTCCTCTTCGGGGAAAACCAACGCAGTGCTCAAGAGGTAGCAAGAAGGATTTCTGGCGCCGTTGCCGGGGAGGTCTACGCAAAAGTCAACATACCAAGTACCCATCACATACCCTTATCTCCCGCATTACATTATTTGCCATTTGCCTCTTGTTTTCCTCTCCCCCACTTCGCCCTTGCCGTTTTATTCGCCCTCTCTCTCTCTATCCTCCCTCTCTTTCTCTATTTGCCTCTTTTTGACCGCTTGCTTTTTGTTTGCTTGTGTGTTAGTTTGCTTGTTTGTCATGATGGCTCAAGATAATACTAAATTGTGTGACTTCACCAATACCAACAACAATGATTTTATTATCACTCCGATTGCTCCTCTTACCGATGCTGAATCTTGTGAAACTAATACTGCTTTGTTGAATCTTGTCATGAAAGATCCGTTTTCCGGCCTTCCTAGTGAAGATGCCGCTACCCATCTAAATAGCTTCGTTGATTTGTGGGATATGCAAAAGAAGAAAGATGTGGATAATGATATTGTTAAATTGAAGCTATTTCCTTTTTCGCTTAGAGATCGTGCTAAAGCTTGGTTTTCGTCTTTTCCTAAAAATAGTATTGATTCATGGAACAAGTGCAAAGATGCTTTTATCTCTAAGTATTTTCCTCCCGCTAAGATCATCTCTCTTAGAAACGATATTATGAAGTTTAAGCAACTTGATCATGAACATGTTGCACAATCTTGGGAGAGAATGAAACTAATGATACGTAATTTCCCTACTCATGGTCTAAACTTGTGGATGATTGTTCAAAATGTTTATGCCGGATTGAATTTTGCTTCTAGAAATCTTTTAGATTCGGCCGCGGGAGGAACTTTTATGGAAATCACTTTAGGAAAAGCTACTAAACTCCTAGATAATATTATGGTTAATTATTCTCAATGGCATACTGAAAGATCTACTAATAAAAAAAGGTGCATGCGATAGAAGAAATTAATGTGTTGAGTGGAAAGATGGATGAACTTATGAAATTATTTGCTAATAAGAGTGTTTCTTCTGATCCTAATGATATCCCTTGTCTACTTTGATTGAGAATAATAATGAACCTATGGATGTGATTTTTGTTGGTAGGAACAATTTTGGTAACAACGCATATAGAGGAAATTTTAACCCTAGGCCTTATCCTAGTAATCCCTCTAATAATTATGGTAATTCCTACAACAATTCTTATGGAAATTATAATAAGATGCCCTCTGATTTTGGATCTAATATTAAATAATTTATTAATTCGCAAAAGAATTTTAATGCTTTGATTGAAGAAAAATTGCTTAAGATTGATGATTTGGCTAGGAACGTTGATAGAATTTCTCTTGATGTTGATTCCTTGAAACTTAGATCTATTCCACCTAAGCATGATGTCAATGAGTCTCTCAAAGCCATGAGAATTTCCATTGATGAGTGCAAAGAAAGAACCGCTAGGATGCGTGCTAAGAAAGATGCCTTTATAAGAGCATGTTCTTCTAGTTCCTATGAAAATAATGATGAAGATCTAAAAGTTATTGATGTGTCCCTTATTAAATATTTGTTTTGCAATATGAATCTTGATAATGATGGGACTGAATATGATCCACCTTTACCTAGAAGGCGTTCCAAGAATTTAGAATTTGTTGATCTTGATGCTAAAATTGATAAAAGTGGGATTGAAGAAATTAAAACCCTTGATGTTGCTAAACCCACTATTATGGATTTCAAGGAATTTAAATATGAAAATTGCTCTTTGATTGATTTTATTTCCTTGTTGCAATCCGTGCTAAATTCTCCTCCTGCTTATAGTCAAAATAAAGAGTTTACTAAACATATCGTTGATGCCTTGATGCAATCTTTTGAAGAAAAACTTGAATTGGAAGTTTCTATCCCTAAAAAACTTTATGATGAGTGGGAACCAACTATTAACATTAAAATTAAAGATCATGAGTGCTATGCTTTATGTGATTTGGGTGCTAGTGTTTCCACGATTCCAAAGACTTTGTGTGATTTGTTAGGTTTCTGTGATTTTGATGATTGTTGTCTAAACTTGCACCTTGCGGATTCCACTATTAAGAAACCTATGGGAATAATTAATGATGTTTATTGTTGCAAATAGGAATTATGTACCCGTAGATATTATTGTTCTTGACATAGATTGCAATCCTTCATATCCTATTATTCTTGGTAGACCTTTACTTAGAACGATTGGTGCAATTATTGATATGAAGGAAGGAAATATTAGATTCCAATTTCCATGAAGGAAAGGCATGGAACACTTTCCTGGAAATAAAATTAAATTACCTTATGAATCTATTATGAGAGCCACTTATGGATTGCCTACCAAAGATGGCAATACCTAGATCTATTCTTGCTTGTTATGCCTAGATAGGGGCGTTAAACGATAGCGCTTGTTGGGAGGCAACCCAATTTTATTTTTATTCTTTGATTTTTGCTCCTGTTTAGTAATAATAATTTATCTAGCCTCTGTTTTTGTTGTGATTTTTGTGTTTAATTAGTGTTTGTGCCAATTAGAACCGTTGGGAAGACTTGGGGAAAGTCTTGTTAAACATGCTGTAAAAAAACAGAAACTTTAGCACTCACGAGAACTGCTGTAATTTTTATTTGGAAAGTGATATTTAGTTAATTCTTTTTTCATATGATTAATACATAAATTCATCACGTCCATAAATTTATTTTAGAATTTTTGGGGTGCCAGATCTTGCGCTAGCTACATATTACTACAGACTGTTCTGTTTTTGACAGATTCTGTTTTTCGTGTGTTGTTTGCTTATTTTGATGAATCTATGGCTAGTAAAATGGTTTATAAACCATAGAGAAGTTGGAATACAGTAGGTATAACACCAATATAAATAAAGAATGAGTTCATTACAGTACCTTGAAGTGGGCTTTTATTTTCTTTCGCTAATGGAGCTCACGAGATTTTCTACTTTAAGTTTTGTGTTGTGAAGTTTTCAAGTTTTGGGTAAAGATTTGATGGATTATGGAACAACGAGTGGCAAGAGCCTAATCTTGGGGATGCCCATGGCACCCCCCAAGATAACCTAAGGACACCTAAAAGCCAAAGCTTGGGGATGCCCCGGAAGGCATCCCCTCTTTCGTCTACTTCTATCGGTAACTTTACTTGGAGCTATATTTTTATTCGCCACATGATATGTGTTTTTCTTGGAGCGTCTTGTATGATTTCAGTATTTATTTGTTAGTTTACCACAATCATCCTTGCTGTACACACCTTTTGAGAGCCATACATGATTTGGAATTTGTTAGAATACTCTATGTGCTTCGCTTATATCTTTTGAGTTATATAGTTTTGCTCTAGTACTTCACTTATATCTTTTAGAGCACGGTGGTGGATTTGTTTTATAGAAACTATTGATCTCTCATGATTCACTTAGATTATTTTGAGAGTCTTAAATATCATGGTAATTTGGTTAAAGTCTTAATATGCTTGGTATACAAGATTAATAATAAAACTTTCTTATGAGTGTGTTGAATACTATGAGAAGTTTGATACTTGATAATTGTTTTGAGATATAAAGATGGTGATATTAAAATTGTGCTAGTTGAGTAGTTGTGAATTTGAGAAATACTTGTGTTAAAGTTTGTGATTCCCGTAGCATGCACGTATGGTGAACCGTTATGTGATGAAGTCAGAGCATGATTTATTTGTTGATTGTCTTCCTTATGAGTGGCGGTCGGGGACAAGCGATGGTCTTTTCCTACCAATCTATCCCCCTAGGAGCATGCATGTAATACTTTGCTTTGATAACTTGTAGATTTTTGCAATAAGTATATGAGTTCTTTATGACTAATGTTGAGTCCATGGATTATACGCACTACTCCCACCCTTCCACCATTGCTAGCCTCTCTAATACCGCGCACCTTTCGCTGGTATCATACACCCACCATATACCTTCCTCAAAACAGCCGCCATACCTAACTATTATGGCATTTCCATAGCCATTCCAAGATATATTGCCATGCAACTTTCCACCGTTCCTTTTATCATGACACACTCCATCATTGTCATATTGCTTAGCATGATCATGTAGTTGACATCGTATTTGTGGCAAAGACACCATTCATAATTCTTTCATACGTGTCACTCTTGATTCATTGCATATCCCGGTACACCGCCGGAGGCATTCATATAGAGTCATATTTTGTTCTAAGTATCGAGTTGTAATTCTTGAGTTGTAAGAAAAAATAAAAGTGTGATGATCATCATTATTAGAGCATTGTCCCAGTGAGGAAAGGATGATGGAGACTATGATTCCCCCACAAGTCAGGATGAGACTCCAGACGAGAAAAAAAGAAAAGAAAAGAGGCCATAAAAAAGAGAAAAGGCCCAAATAAAAAAAGAGAAAAAGAGAGAAGGGACAATGTTACTATCCTTTTACCACACTTGTGCTTCAAAGTAGCACCATGATATTCATAGTAGAGAGTCTCTCATGTTATCACTTTCATATACTAGTGGGAATTTTTCATTATAGAATTTGGCTTGTATATTCCAATGATGGGCTTCCTCAAAACGCCCTAGGTCTTCATGAGCAAGCAAGTTGGATGCACACCCACTTAGTTTCTTTTTGAGCTCTCATATAATTATAGCTCTAGTGCATCCGTTGCATGGCAATCCCTACTCACTCACATTGATATCTATTGATGGGCATCTTCATAGCCCGTTGATACGCCTAGTTGATGTGAGACTATCTTCTCCCTTTTTGTCTTCTCCACAACCACCATTCTATTCCACCCATAGTGCTATATCCATGGCTCACGCTCAAGTATTGTGTGAAGATTGAAAAAGTTAGAGAATGTCAAAAGTATGAAACAATTGCTTGGCTTGTCATCGGGGTTGTGCATGATTTCAATATTTTATGTCGTGAAGATGGAGCATAGACAGACTACATGATTTTGTAGGGATAACTTTCTTTGGCCATGTTATTTTGAGAAGACATAATTGCTTTGTTAGTATGCTTGAAGTATTATTATTTTTATGTCAATATTAAACTTTTGTCTTGAATCTTTCGGATCTGAATATTTAAACCACAATTAAGAAAAATTACATTAAAATTATTCCAAGTAGCACTCCGCATCAAAAATTCAGTTTTTATCATTTACCTACTCGAGGAGGAGGAGGAATTAAGCTAGGGGATGCTTGATACGTCTCCAACGTATCTATAATTTTTGATTGCTCCATGCTATATTATATACTATTTTGGACATTATTGGGCTTTATTATCCACTTTTATATTATTTTTGGGACTAACCTATTAACCGAAGGCCCAGCCCAGAATTGTTGTTTTTTGCCTGTTTTAGGGTTTCGAAGAAAAGGAATATCAAACGGAGTCCAAACGGAATGAAACCTTCGGGAACGTGATTTTTTCAACAAACAAGACCCAGGAGACTTGGACCCTACGCCAAGACACAAAAGAGGAGGACATGAGGTGGGGGCAGGCCTACCCCCCCCTCCCAGGCGCGCCCTCCACCCTCGTGGGCCCCCTGTTGCTCCATCGATGTACTCCTTCCTCCTATATATACCTACGTACCCCCAAACGATCAGATACGGAGCCAAAAACCTAATTCCGGCGCCGCAACTTTCTGTATCCACGAGATCTCATCTTGGGACCTGTTCCGGAGCTCCGCCGGAGGGGGCATCGATCATGGAGGGCTTCTACATCAACACGATAGCACCTCCGATGAAGTGTGAGTAGTTTACCTCAGACCTACGGGTCCATAGTTAGTAGCTAGATGGCTTCTTCTCTCTTTTTGGATCTCAATACAATGTTCTCCCCCTCTCTTGTGGAGAGCTATTTGATGTAATCTTCTTTTTGCAGTGTGTATGTTGAGACCGATGAATTGTGGGATTATGATCAAGTCTATCTATGAATAATATTTGAATCTTCTCTGAATTATTTTATGTATGATTGGTTATCTTTGCAAGTCTCTTCGAATTATCAGTTTGGTTTGGCCTACTAGATTGATCTTTCTTGCAATGGGAGAAGTTCTTAGCTTTGGGTTCAATCTTGCTGTGTCCTTTCCCAGTGATAGTAGGGGCAGCAAGGCACGTATTGTATTGTTGCCATCGAGGATAACAAGATGGGGTTTTCTTCATATTGCATGAGTCTATCCCTCTACATCATGTCATCTTGATTAAGGCGTTACTCTGTTTTAAACTTAATACTCTAGATGCATGCTGGATAGCGGTCGATGAGTGCAGTAATAGTAGTAGATGCAGGCAGGAGTCGGTCTACTTGTCTCGGACGTGATGCCTATATACATGATCATACCTAGATATTCACATAACTATACTCAATTCTGTCAATTCCTCAATAGAAATTTGTTCACCCACCGTAGAATAGTTATGCTCTCGAGAGAAGCCACTAGTGAAACCTATGGCCCCCCGGGTCTATCTTCATCATATTAATCTCCTACTACTTAGTTATTTCCTTTGCTATTTACTTTGCCTTTATTTTACTTTGCATCTTTATCACGAAAATACCAAAAATATTATCTTATCATATCTATCAGATCTCACTCTCGTAAGTGGCCTTATAGGGATTGACAAGCCCTATTTGCGTTGGTTGCGAAGATTTATTTGTTTTGTGCAGGTACGAGGGACTCGCGCGTAGCCTCCTACTGGATTGATACCTTGGTTCTCAAAAACTGAGGGAAATACTTACGCTACTTTGCTACATCATCCCTTCCTCTTTGGAGAAAACCAACGCAGTGCTCAAGAGGTAGCAGTGGTCGATGTGTGGAGAAATAGTAGTAGATGCAGACAGGAGTCGGTCTACTAATCTTGGACGTGATGCCTATATAATGATCATTGCCTGGATATCGTCATGAGTATTTGAAGTTCTATCAATTGTCCAACAGTAATTTATTTACCCATCGTTTGCTATTTTTCTCGAGAGAAGCCACTAGTGAAACCTATGGTCCCCAGGTCTCTTACTAAGATTATTTGCCTTTGCGATCTATTTTATTTGCCTTTTATTTTAAAATATATTAAAAAATACAAAAATACCTTGCTGCAATTTGGTCTTATTTATTTTACTTGGCGTTCGATCTATCAATCTACTACAATTTATTCACGTCCATTTGCCAATTTCTAGCGTCGTTACCCAAAAGGGATTGACAACCCCTTTAATATGTAGGGTTGCGAGTATTTGTTATTTGTGTGCAGGTGCCGTTTACGTATTGTTGTTTGGTTCTCCTACTGGTTCGATAACCTTGGTCTCATCACTGCGGGAAATACCTACTGTCGCTGTGCTGCATCATCCCTTCCTCTTTGGGGAAATACCGACGTAGCTTCGAGCCGCATTAGGTACTAACCCAAAGGTTGTCAATGGGCAGAGAATAAAACATTATATCTCATGTACGCCCATTAATGTTGAAAGCAATATTATCCAAACTATGACACTAGAAGAACACATAAAAGAAACCTTCCCGAACACTTCAGAACCGTGAAAAAAGAGGAGCTATGTGATACGGTAAGTAAACGGACTCTGAAAATTCCGCAAAAATATTTTCTATCAATTTTGGAATATATTAAAAATTAGGAAAATAAGAAACAACCAGGAAGGTAACCCTGGTGGGCACAAGACACCAGGGCGCACCTGTTGGGGAACGCAGTATTTTAAAAAAAATCCTACGATCACGCAAGATCTATCTAGGAGATGCATAGCAATGAGAGGGAAGAGTGTGTCCACGTACCCTCATAGACCGAAAGCGGAAGCGTTTAGTAACGCGGTTGATGTAGTCGAACATCTTCGCGATCCAACCGATCAAGTACCGAACGCAGGGCACCTCCGCGATGTGCACACGTTCAGCTCGGTGACGTCCCTCGTACTCTTGATCTAGCTGAGGCCAAGGGTGAGTTCCGTCAGCACGATGGCCTGTTGACGGTGATGATGAAGTTACCGAGGCAGGGCGTCGCCTAAGCACTATGACAATATCACCGAGGTGTGAGACTGTGGAGGGGGGCACTGCACACGGTTAAAGATCAACTTGTGTGTCTATGGGGTGCCCTGATACGTCTCCAACATCTATACCTATACCTATACCTATACTAATTACAGACTCCCAAGAAATTACCATGTTAATTAGTAATTAGGAGCCGTTAATCTCGGTGGGACCGAATTATTACGGTCTGGATTAACCCATGTAACACCGTATAGGCATCTGCGTTTGATCTAGAAAAAACATCTAATATTTCAGAAGGTCAACCATACGATCATATATGTCAAGCGTGTTGGGCTGAAACTCTCCGGCTAGAGCACGACTTCCCCCAATCTTGTGATTTCCCTGGTGTACACGACCACCCGCCTCTCCCAGATTGTTGCTTTTGCACCGCATGGCTGCCGCATCTTCTTTCTCTTGGTGCGAGACTTTTGTAGTTTGCTTCTCGCTGCCATGATTTCCTCGCGGTATCCCACAGTCACACTTTGCGAGATGCATGGCCGCCAATTGATAGATGTGAGGCCGCATTCTTTTGTCTTCTCACCATCATGAAATCTGCCACTTTTAGGAGGAGGAAGGAGGTGCGGTCGTTCTGTCGGGGCCGGATCATGAAGGCGCAGAGGAAGATGATATGTCTGGTGCAAGCATCAGACCAGCTACATGATGAGACATGCACCAGCACCACACACATGTCTTGCACGTGGCCAGACTTGGGCATGTCTAGCTGATTTCTACGATGGCGAGATCGACCTGATAATGCGATACTCAGTCCAGCCAACAACATACAGTACTTTTTTTCCTTAGGTCTCTTCCTCTACCAGTATGAATCCAATCTAATTCTTTCTATTTGACAATGCATTCAAAGTGTTCGATGAATTTTTCTTTTTCATGTACAGTCAACCAGCAAGCGCTTTGCAACCAGCGACCTAGCGTCCACCCTATTCCGTTTTCTCTGGACGTAACCCAACTCCGCAGGATCCACTATGTCTCAAAGCAAGCCCTAGAGGAGAACTGGATTATTTGAGTGCTGATCTCCTTTCGTCACCATCTGTCCGCGCCGTTCTTGGCAGTAACCGAGCTTAGCAGTTGATGCACATGCAGCACGCTGCAGAGAGCATCGAGCACATTTGGAAGTCTGCTCTTCAAGGCTACAGTCGAATACATAGCGCCGGTGGCCCTGAACCAGATCCTTGGCGTGACCAACAATAAAGAATTGCCATCTAGTCTATCCATCAAGGTATGTACAGCTATTATCAATTCATGTACAGTTGTTTAGTTCAGCCTTTCATCATCCCAAGCTCTTTTCTGTACCAACAAGAAGTTCTTAATTATACACAACAGATCATAATGAGGTAGTAGTATTCTCTTAATTCATAAAAATCTCTAGTGATTTTAGTATTTTTCATGTAAGACATTAAGGGACAAGGAAGCTGCAGTTTTTATTTCACTAGGTTGCCTCCTCTAGCTCGCAGCATCTGGCGACGGACTTATGGTGGTGATGGTGTCTAACATTGGTCATATATCTGAGTAGGGCAAGGAGATAGATCTCTGTGTTTGATCGATCATGAATTCATGATTGATGCAAGAAGATGAAAGAAACTTCTACAAATATATCTCAATGTTTGCATGGTGTACGTGTTACTTCTTTGGATATCCAATATCTCATCAGTGATGTTATGTTTCGGCACATGGAGTGATGCCATTACCATTCACCTTGGAAAATAGTATTTGTAGCTTCTTATTTCCCTTCAATTTATACCATATTAGCAAGAACAATAGCACTGTTCAGGTGTCGATATATGTGTTCCCTTCTGACTATGGTTTTTCTGAATAGTGGATCAACTAAAGGTGGACCAAAAGATTCAAAGATCAGGTAGCATCCCTTCCTTCCTTAGTTACTAGAAAATATCTCTTCTCTTGCAGCATGGTTACGAGAAATATACGAATTCTAATAATCATAGTCAGTTTCTCAAGTTTGTATTTGCACATGCTTTTTGTAAAGGACCATGTTAATATTACAGACTTCTGTAGTTTTTTTTATCAAGGTATTGATGATATCCAACTATATATTGGCCACTCCAAAGATAGCGTTATTTCTTCATGTATCAATGAGGTAAGGCGATGAGAAGAATTATGGACTGATATCATTGCTTGCACAGTAAAATAAATTTTCATAAATACGAAGATCTCAATAGTTATTTGGTTTGGAGATGATTTTCTTTGATACTTCTATATGATAAGACAACGATAGTAGTTGCCTATTTTTCTTTCTACAATATTAATTAGAAAGGACTCAATCAGAAGAAGCGACCAAGTGTTTGTGGGTTGCCGCCAAATGAAAAGAGTAAAGAAAATAATCTCAATACTTTCATGTTTGAACATTCACTTCTCTCTCTTTCAATAACATGTTTCTAGACTTGGATTACTTTCTTCTGCCAGTCCTTTTCAGTTAATCTTCGTCTCATATATAGTCAGTGCATTTAGAGGAATGTTAAGGTTTGCTATGTCCGTGTCCATATTTTGTTTTTGGATTAACTACGGGACATATAAATAATTAATGATGAATTATCAGGGTTAAATATTATTCTGAAGAAAAAAGAATTAATGTTGCATTATCTCTCTCCAGTGTTTCGTGCATTATATGATGGTACATTTGCTCATTTCATTATCTATACGTGGTTAGCAAAATTTAGGTGTCCTCATTTTACGTTTGATTAGTACTTTCAGACTGGGTCGGTGTGTACGGTATCTCTATTCTCCATGTTCCCTGGAATAATAGAGATGAATGGAAACATTGGATTTGTCCTATTTTTCTTCAATTTGTCAGCCAACTTGTGATACATCTATCATGAGCTAATATTTAGCTAGCTTTACTTTTTCTAAATAGTCCATTTCTTTTTAGGCAAATCCCGATGATGTTTTTTTTCCTATTAACGATCAACCCAATTCTCCTTGGATAATTTATCCACAATCAAACACCTTTTATTGTGTTTTATCGTGCATGATATGTATCATTTATCAACATTATAATAGATGCTACTAAACAAGTACACATTACTAATTAGAAATTGAATTTAAGCTTCACACTTATTCCAGTTGCAAATTTTAAGGTGTCTGTCCTGCAAAAAGAAGCTAGATCAGAATTAATAAATAACATGATGTATTCCTTCTATGTTCTTCCATACTAGCTAGCTCTCCTTTTTTCTCTATAAAAAGGCGGGTAGAAATTGTGTTATGCCGATCTTATTGTGTAAGGTGTCAAAATACTTCGCATATGAATTAACCCAATGCAGTTGCATTGTTTAGATGTGCCCTCTACATGTTTGGAGCAAAAGATTGTCCTTTATAATATAGTTGCGTCTAGATCCTTCCAAGATACCCAACTGTCAGACAAAATTATTAGAGGTTCTAAATATATAGAGATTTCAGATGGTAAAGGCATCAGATTACAATTATCCTCTGTGAGTACTTTTCTTTTCAACGGGCAATTAAATAAGTTTGCTTCATTGGTGTTTAGTATATCTATTGGTACCCTACCATATGTTTGAGAAAAAAATACTTGAATAAATTTTACAATGCCTATATTAATATAATTTTGGTCATTGCCAATATTTTGCAATACGATGTAGACCTCCGAGCGAGGTTCCAGTATGTTGACCATCATCCCGTTCCAATTCAATGGACTATTATATTTAGTACTCACCTCCATGATTCATTTTCAAGGCCATGAAAAATCGATCAATATATTTTCCTAACATTTATTTTTATAAAATCTTACATAGTAATAAAATTATTAACTTCATTTTATAATTCATATTTTTTAATTGCTAGCCCGTGCGGATGCACGGGTTGACGACTAGTATCTATAATTTTTGATTGTTCCATGCTATTATATTATCTGTTTTGTATGTTAATGGACTTTATTTTACACTTTTATATTATTTTTGGGACTAACCTATTAATCGGAGGCCCAGCCCAAATTGTTGTTTTCTTGCCTATTTTAGTGTTTTGAAGAAAAGAAATATCAAACGGAGTCCAAATGAAATGAAACCTTTGGGAACGTGATTTTTGGAACAAACGTGATCCAGAGGACTTGGAGTGGACGTCAAGAAACAAACGAGGAGTACACAAGGCAGGGGGCGCGCCTACCCCCATGGGCGTGCCCTCCCCCCTCATGGGCCCCTCGTGGCTCAACCGACCTACTTCTTCCTCCTATATATACTCATATACCCTGGAAACATCCAGGAGCACCACGAAACCCTATTTCCACCGCCATAACCTTCTATACCCAAGAGATCCCATCTTGGGGCCTATTCCTGAGCTCCGTAGGAGGGGGAATCGATCACGGAGGGACTCTGCATCAACTCCCACTACAAAAAAAAGACACATCTGTGACATTTTGGGCCGAACGAAATTTTTTTCTGTCATACATATGACACTTCTATGACGATAATTGTGACAAAACCCTGTATCATCATAGATGTGGTGGGCTCCTACTTCTATGACAAAAAATCATGACAGAAAATGGGCTTTTCGTCCTGGGCGGGCCGGAGACACAGCTGCATGACATTCTTTGGGCCGTCCATGACGGAAAAAACCGTGGTAGAGGCAAGGGGGAGGAAAATTTCGGGGAGTTCCCGATTACGGTGGGAGGTCGGGGGCCGAGCGATGCGTGTTTCTCTCTACACGTATGCGCGTGTGTGCGAGGCGTTGGCTCTAACTAAACCCGAGCGAGGCGTTGGGCTCTAACTCAACCCGAGTGATTGCACTGCAGGCTACGCGTTACTGAACCCGAGCGATCGATCGATGGCTGTTAACTGAACCCGATCGAGCGATTTCTTCGCTACTGCTGCTAACTGAAGCCGATCGATGCTGCCCCTAGGATGAACAGTGAGCATTGCGGGGGGGTTGGATGAATAGTGAGCGGTAGCGTTGCCTCTGGATGAACATGACCCTGTGGTGTGGTGGAGGGCTGGATGAACAGTAGACGGTGGAGGCTGGAGGAGGTCGACAGTGGAGATGAACAATATCCCGTGGAGTCCCGTTTTGTGGTACGCCACACCCCTCCCGATGAACAGGACCCCCGTTTAAACCATAGGATGTCCTCTTCGTCCGTTTTGCGGTACGCCACACCCCTCCCGATCAACAGGACCCCCATTTCGACCATAGGAGGTCTGTTTCCTCCGTTTTGCGGTACGCCACACCCCTCCCGATCAAAAGGACCCCCGTTTCGACCGTAGGAGGTCCGTTTCCTCCGTACGCTAGGCCTCGTTTCCATCACCTGTTCCGTCCAAGCCCTCCCAATGAACACGACTACGCATTCCGTTCTGACCCAGCCGGTTGGCTCCCACGCGTTCTGTTGCCTCCCGATGAACACGACGCATTCCGTTGCCTCCCCATGAACACGACGCATTCGGTTGCCTCCCCATGAACACGAAGCATTTCGTTGCCTCCCCATGAACACGATGACGACGATGTTTCTCTGTTCCGACCCAGCCATGTACACGAGCCATGGGCATACGTATGCGCGAGTAGGCGTTCGGCACCCCGCCCGTATGTACACATACGTGGACGTATTTTCTTTCTTGCACACTGGTTGCTGTACGTACGTGTACATGCTACGTGCGCGCCTCTACTATGACACGTGCGCGCCTCTACATCGACCAGTATGTACGTGCACGTTCGTGACCAGAATGACAATGCTACGTACACTTTGACCAGGTGGGTCCCGACTGTCAGGCACTTCCTTGCCTGCGAAGATGTAGCTGCTGGGTCCCATCAGTCAGGGGCGCGAATCGTTTTTTTTTGCCCGGAAGCACTTCCTTGCGTGCGAAGATGTAGCTAGTGGGTCCCAGTAGTCAGGGGGAAACATTTTTTCGCAAAATACAATGGCCCGTCCGGTGGGTCCCAGTTGTCAGGTGGAGGAATCATTATTTTCTGCGTAATAAGGAGGCACTTCCTTGCTGCGGCCGTGGACCCAGATGTCTGCCTCTCCATGTATAGTCCACGTCCGATGGAAGTCGTTCCTTGACCACGTTGACGACACCGCGCCAAGAGCACCAGGGTGGTGGACGAAGGCGAGGCCTAGGAAGGGGATGACGGGGAGCCGGGGAAGATGCGGCAGTGGAAGCCTGCGCGGAGAGGAGTACGAGTGTTCACTGGTTCAGCTGTGGTGTGAGGCTGCCGTCGCCGCAGGGCCTGGCCGGTGGTGGGAATAGTAGGGGGCGGTGAGGCCTCCGCCGCATCGCAGCCGGCCATGGGAGGCAGGAGCACGAGGCATGACCGGCGCTGGTTTGGGTGGCTGGAGCAAGAAGACCAGAGGTTGAAGAAGCACTACGGCCGTTGGATGGACATCGTACGGTCACTGGAGCTAGAATTGTGCATATATTGACTAAGTTGACAAAGCCCTCCGTCCCCATCAACTTAGTAGGCCCACAAGTCAGCATGCCACTATACTGGGTCCCAGCTAACAGGGGGAGTATTCATTTTTTTTGTGCCTAATAAGGAGGCACTTCCTTGCGTGTGAAGATATAGCTGGTGGGTCCGAGCTGTCAGCGGCGGTAACGTTTTTTTTGCGAAATACAGATGCCCTTTTGGTGGGTCCCTGATGTCAGGTGGAGGAATCATTATTTTGCGCGTAATAAGGAGGCATTTCCTTACGTGTGGCCATGGACCCAGCTATCGGCCTCTCCACGTACAGTCCACTTCAGATGCATGTTGGTCGTTGACCATGTTGACCAGGCCGCGCCGAGAGCACCAGGGGGTGGATGACGGTGAGGCCTAGGAAGGGAACGACACGGAGGTAGGGAAGACTCGGCAGTTGTTTCCCACGCGGAGGGGAGTACGACTGTACGAGGGTTTACTGGTTCGTCTGCCATCGCCGGAGAATAATAGCAGGTGTGGGTGAGTAGAGGGATGGCTAGGCCAGCGATGGGAGTACGGTGGGGCGGTGAGGCCTGCGCGGCAGAACAGCCGGCCGCGGGGAGGAGGGAGCAGGCAGTCCTCCCGCCGGCGCTTGTTTGAGTGGCTGGAGCAGGAAGAGCAGAGATTGAAGAAGCACGACGGCCGTTTGATGGACATCCAACAGTCACTTCTTGTGCGTCAACCTTTTTTAGGAAAGCCTCAAATCTATGGAAAACAACATACAACCCATATTCTTTTTGTTAGCATTATAGCCCATATTGTGGCCACGGTTAAAAAATTATACGAAATTTTGCATATTTCGCTGCGGTCCGAACTGTTTTTAATCCCGAAATTTTGACTCACATTCAAATTTATTTTAAAAATAAATGTATATCAATATAAAATCCAACAAATTCTCCACGCATAAAAATTAATGTAATTTAAAATCTCGAAATGAAAAAAAAGATATTTGAAACTAATTGCCGGTTTGATGTGTTTTAAAAATCTACAGCCCATTTCTCATTACTGATGGGCCATTTTCTCGGCCAGCCGAATGAAAGCTCTCCTCATCTTGAAAGATTTGCAGCCCAACAGGCCTGACAAAGCGACTTACTTGGCAAATCACAAAAAAATGGGGATGTGGCCGTGGACCCAGCTCTCGGTCCATTTATTTTTTAGTCCATTTGGTGTGCTAGGTGAAACAATGATGTAGCATCTATGCAGCCCGTTTAAATGCCATTTGCATTTTTCTCGAAATCGGCGGACTTGCTGGGCTGGGTGAAAATATCATGTTGGGCTAGACGGAGAAATCTTATAAAAACATAAACACAAGATTGCACGTCAGTAAAATCTTTGCAAGCTTATGTACGCAATCACTAGGAGTTAACTTGCCAAGTTATATATAAACAATTATTATTATTATTTTGTAAGAACTTTCAACTTACGAAATAAAATATCATTTTAATTTGATGAGTTAATAGTAAGTGGGGTATTATTATTTTTTAGGCTAGACGTGGGACAGTTGAGTTGGTTCTAGGGGAAAGTACTGGGAGGAAACTCAGTTTACATCAAAAAAGAAAGTGGGAGAAAATTCAGAGACCTGCTGGGTCCACCTGAGGAGGGGAATATGTTGGGAGGAAGGAGATTCAAAGCATGGCAGCCGAGTGAACTAGTTTTTTTTACGGACAAGTGAACTAGTTTACATACATAAGCAAATAGCCACTAAAAGAAGCAATCAGGTTAATGGGTTCTTAAGAGAAATATTTATGACAAAACAGATAATTACGACACATAGGCTAATGCATGAAACACTAAGATGATAAGGGTGTTTATAAACAGATAAAGTACAACATCTAGACCTTCCTGGCACGCTTGATCATGACGCTGCGGTTGTCCGTGTACTCGTCGGTTACAGGAAGCAGACACGCCCTCATGTCCAAGATCTGTCTGTACAGGTCGTAGCATGCGTATGCATCCTTGGCCGCGTAGGTTATGTAGGCTAGATTCAGAGGTACCTCCCACGTGTTCAGGTCGTCTTCTTTCATGTTGGCGTATCAGGGGTCGATGATGGTCTCAGCGAGGTCAACCACGGAGTCCTTCTCCTGCCCATTGTTGATGATCTTGTATTGCTTCTGGATATCGACAAGCTTGTTGCACCAGATGGCCCAATCATCGCGTTCTTCCTTCTCTCCACCATACCGAAGGTGCAGTCGGCGCTGCCGATGAAATGGGTGAATGCTCCAGAACCTGGTGCAGCCATAGGACTAAGGCGAGGCAGAGCTTCACCGAGTCTGTATCGTTGGTGTACATCACATTCAACTTGGTGCAGCCATAGGACTGAATGGCGAACTCAAAGGGGAACTCCTTGCTGAAGTCCATATCCAGCAGGCTCACCCCTCCGATCGCCATTGGAGTCTCTTCGAGTGAACGAGTGTGTAGGCGGCGACAGCAGTTCTTTTTTCAGCTCTTGGGGAACTGGATTCAACAGTAAGCTGAGTGTGTATAGGCGACAACAGTTACTACCCCTCCATCGTCCGCTGCACGCCCGGCAGAAGATGCACCCTCGGCCACACCTCGGTTCATGAGCGGGTCTGTATTGGTACAGTAATAACAGGAGTTAGTGGTCAATTTACTAAATATAATTAGCTTTAATAGAATATTTGTACTTAAAACAAGCAATGCATTCGCTTGTTCTATCAGTGCCATAGGAACAACATGCACAACAATTAGAATTATTATTCTTAGGACGCACACGATCAGCACATTTGTCACACTTTCACAAAGATAATACTACCAAGTTTGAACTGTTTGTTATGGTTGTTGTCCTCTGCATCATCATACCGTGTTTCCCAGCTTGCAAGATTCAGAACCAACAAATAAGATCCAAATAATAAGTACAACAAAGATGCCTACACATCTCATTGATTCCCAGCTTGCAAGATTCAGAACCAACAAATAAGATCCAAATGATAAGTAAAACAAAGATGCCTACACATTTCACTGATTCCCAGCTTGCAAGATTCAAAACCAACCCATTAGAGCCTTTTGATAAAGTGGATATCGGGATTAAATCCATCTTGGCTAGCCATGTCATACAATCGAAGAACTTGGTGAATGCTCTTGACCATCACAACATATGTAGTTGAGTATTCCTGTTTGCACAACATGTTTGCACAGCACAAACAAGGAGACAGGAGAGCATGATTTTGCTTTAATAGCGGCCTCCTTGAACTCAACCTCCAGATCTACTTGGATGAGGTCTGCCTGGAGTTCCATGATTCAATTCATGTGCCTTTTTCTGCAGTTCACCTGAAATGAAGCAAAGATTGAATCATTCAGCTAGCAAGAAGTACTTGCTCTTGTGAGCTGGCAGGTTCTTCTTTAGTAGTTGCACTAAAATTGAGGAACATTAAGGTTGGCTGTCCGGCTCATGTAAGGTGCAACTATAATTTTCTTATCCTTTTGTGCAGTTCCACTAAAATAAAGTTCCATTGTGGTGACAGTGACGGCTCCATCTTGCAAAGTCTAATAAAATGTTGCACGAGATTACTAGCAGAACTTGACAGAGATTTTGGAAACTCCAATCACCATTTTGTGCAGTTCCACCAAAATTGAGAGATGTTGCACACGTGACATTTTAGTTGAACTGCACAAGACACTCATTCCAAAAAAAGTGTTTTGTGCAGTTCACCAAAAGGTCACAATAGCAACAAGGTGAAATGGATATCCCTATCTGCACAAAAAGATAGAAAGTAAAAAGTTGCTGGTCAATAAGAATATACGAAACATATACAAAATGAAAATAAGCATCTTAATTATGTTCATGGCAATCACGCAAGGACAGTAGAAATTTTAAAACGTCAGCAATGCTTCATGTTACCATAAGCATTACGATTAACAATGAGATTCCTCAAATATGGGATTACTTTAATGGTGGCATTGCTTGTTTACCAGACACAGTAAATCAACAGCAGCTAAAGAGTTGGTTTAAGGGCATGGGACCGTGGGGACACCAGGACACTCAACAGCGTAAAGGAGCAACTTAATTATCATACTTGGGAAAACAGCAGGAGTGCCATTGTACTATGTGAGGGCAGCAAATCTAACCCTGGAGACCTTTCACTATGTGAGGGCAGCAAATCTAATCTTGTAGACCTTTTACTATATGAGGGCAGCAAATCTAATCCCGGAGACCTTTTACTATGTGAGGGTAGCAAATCTAATCCTGAGACCTTTTACTATGTGAGGGCAGCAAATCTAATCCTGGAGACCTTTTACTATGTGATGGCAGCAAATCTAATCCTGGACATACTCTATTGACTTGTCCACCAGCCGCCACTTTCTATCCTTTTTTCAACCAATAATAGATCTGTTCCTTATCCAGATTGTACTGCGTTTTCCCATTATTTCCCTTTTCAACCAAGAGACCGGTTGGGTATCTGGTCTCTACTACTTTCACCATATTATTTCCTCTTTGAATCAAGTCCTAGATTCATGCTACAACTTTCCCCCCTTTCTTTGTTGTTTGAACAAAGCCCTAGACTCGAATGCATGAAGTAGCTTTACCTCTAATAATACTAAAAATTTAGGTGGTTTTGGAAGAGCTGATGGGAGTAGAAAAAGATGCACATGCAAACACGTGGGGAGCTGGGGCAGTAGAGCAAGGCCGCTTTCGAAGAACTTATACCTGAGGGTCGCCGGGATGTCAGCGGCGGTAGGTCAGATCTGCGGACAATACGGCAGGGAGGAAGAAGGGTCGAAGGACCTCCCGAGCCGGCCATGTGTCGGAGAGAACAACACGGGCAGAGGATCGGGCCCCTCCGGCAGCTGTGGGTTTCCTCCCTCGGTGGCGATGATCGCGTGAACAATGCACCTTTTAGTCCTCTACACACACCAGCCGAAGGGATCCGGCCAGATCTGTGACCAGTGGTGAGCAGAAAGAAAATGTCGCTACCGTTGTCTTGTTTATATCTGGAGAGGATGTGAGAATGAAGAGAGCAACCCTAGTAAAGCAAGCGCTCAGGCCCCTGCGTCCATATATAGTGGAGTGATTATCTTTTTTCTCTCCACAACAAGCGTTTCAATGTGTGTACGTGGCATTAAAGAAAAGAAACTCTCTATTTAAGGTGACTACTGTATGACTCCTACTTACTACTAGTAGTACTACAGTATTGTTCACTTGTGCTCCCCGCCCCTCCATTCATTGAACAACCCCACGGGTGAATAAACATACAGTAAGTACTGTATTTATATAGAACGAACAAGCTCGAACTATTTTCGCGTAGTTAAAAGTTGAGGGCAGGGATTTTCCCGGGCAGTACGTGTTGCAGTTTTCGGGTAGGGCCAGAAGACTATTTTAATTTTTTTAAAGCATGGAGCCGACCCCAACGATTTCAAGCTTACAGGCACGGTACACGCTATCCTAGACTACTATACACATGAAACTGCCACACGAGCGTCCGGGCTGCGCTTGGCTCTTCGCCTCTTCGGGAAGTCGAACAATGATGGAATACTACTGCACTAGAGGAGTACTACAGTACGCTTCTGGCCATCTGACACCGATTGAACTGCTGTATGTCCACCGCGTGCGGGAGGGAGAGTGTGTAGCGAAAGCTTCTCCTAGTCTTGCCAGCCACCACGCTCATGGGTGAGGGAGGGACACTCCTGCCTTTGCATGTATGACAGGTGGGCCCTACAGGTGTGTGGCCAACCTGTCATACAGCCAAAGGCAGGTGCAGTTAAGTCTGCGAGGGAGAGGATAATCAAACTTCTCGTTGATGTACGAGTTGACGCGACACATCAAAGCACTACACTCGATATATTTCAATAATTTGCATGTGTGACTCCCAGATGCAGAGGCCGAGGGTCATCATCCTCCTTTTCGAGAAAAAACAGACGCGTGTGTGAGAGGACGAGTGCATGCGTGCACCTCTTCTCTTCCTGTATAACGTACTACTAAACTCAGAGTACAAGTTTTTGTGAGTAGCACGATGGTGCATGCGAGAAGTCCCGAGAGATAGGTTTAATGCATTAATTGCAATGCATGCATGCATAAAGTACATGCATTGGTTAATTTTCTCTTAATACTTGCATGTAATGATTTAATGCACCTTGGAATCTGAACATGTGTTGGGGACAACAAAATTGAGCCTTATAAAATGGAAAAACTAAAATTTTGAGATAAGCCCTATAAAACCGGAAAGGAGCGAGTACAAAAAGAAGTACTCCATCCGGGAATAGTGCCGCACTTCGAAACTTGAACCGTCAATAAATTTTGAGCTTGCGTCTCATCACATTCCAAATTACTCCACGCTATATAGAATTGCAAACCTGTTCACACCGATCACAACCTAAACGGTTTCCCACTTAGGAGTGTATTAGTACTCGGTTATAAATACTAGTATGCCAAGATGACTACACATTCCTCCTCAACTCCTCATCCACAAAAACAAACAAGTCATTCAGCTTCCTTCCCTTGCGCCTGCCATGGCCAGCGTCAGTTCTGGGTCGAGAGATTGCCGCCAGGGAGAGGCGAGCATGGAAGCAGAAGCACGAGAGATGTCCCGCCTCGCTGCGAGAGCAGCCGACATATCCCGCCGCACGGAAGTAGCAGCACAGAGGTCCCGCCGCGCCGCTGAAGTAGCACGGAGGTCCCGCCGCGCCGTCAATGTAACAGACTGGTCCGGCCGCGCCGCGGAAGCAGCAGAGATGTCCCGTCGTGCCAAGAATGCAGCAGAGATGTCCCTCCGCGCCGCGGCGGCCTGGGAAAATTTCTCGCGGGCAGGCGACGACTGTTATAGGCGCATGCATGCGATCGTCCATAGCCAGATGGATGAGATCTCTAGCTCGGCGAGGTTGCAAGACGACATGATAGCCTCGTTTGAACAGGCTACCAGCATCATCCGACAACTAAGGGAGGGCAATGAGAGGCTCCGGCCCGAGTGTGACCTGCTGAGGGAGAAGATCGTCCGAAGTGCAGACCTGCAGGAGGAGACTAGTGCCTTGTTGAAGAAACTTATGGACGAGAATGACATGCTCCGTGACGAGCGCCAAAGGCTGGTGGAGGAATCAGTGGATGTTCTCAAGCAGTGTCTTGAGGACACGAAAGAGCTCATCGCCGCTCGCCGCGGAGACTAGTTTCCTGGTTTCTTTTGATGTAATAATCGGTTTAGGATGTGGATTGTGTCGTCGGTTGTGAAATGTTGGGTTCTAGTGCAGATGTTTGGCCTTTCTTGGCCTCTTGGGATGTTGCGATTTCAATCTGGTAGCTTTTAGTCCTTCATGTTAGGCTGGAGTTGTGCTGAACTTCTTGTGAATTGTGGTGGTTTTCAGTAATGAAAATCGGAAGGGGCAAGCCCTTCTTTGATAAAAAAAATTTAATCGTCCTTATATATTCATTAGTCTTGCTATAAGTCGCAGTAGATGCTATATAGGTCCGTCGGATCTTACATCAAGATCCGTGCTTTCAGATTTTCTTTTTTCTCTCTTAAATCTCTGTCGAGTGAGACATAGCCACACCATTAAACAGAGGCTAGGGCGCCATTAATGGAGACCTTAGGAGAGAGGTGGACGGCAGATGGAGGTCAAAGGGCTCTCCTCCTGATAAGAATGCGCAGGGGTCTGATCACACGCCTCTCGTACTCAATTAGCTACCCTGCACGGCGCCTCCTAGCTAATAAAAAATGGGGACGCGTGGTGGCACGTAAATGGTACTAGTAAGTAGAACGCCCACGGTTTCAATAATACTTGTGTTTCTCATTGTAACGTGACAGCACTTGTTCCAAGATGACTTTATTGATTGTTAATGTGTGCGCCTTCGCAAATTGGACTGCAAATTTACCATAGCATTTTGGTGCCATGTCATGGCACCAAGCCAAGTTTCGTTATTTTCATGCGTGTTTTGGATTTACAGGAATGAAAAAACTAAGTTTCTCAATGTTTCCAACCCAGCCACGACGCCCAGAATTTTGAATTTCATTCCCATTTCTTGCATGTAACCTAGAAATTTAACCGAGGACACACATGTGATTTTTCAACCAAATTTTGCTAAGTGTTTATTAATTTTGTTTTCATAATTAAGCATTTAGTTCTCGACATCGACGATGCCTAGCCCGCATCCTCGTCGTCGAACCGGCGGAGGACTCCTGGTTGAGCCGAGGGGCCATGTCCGGGACTGGGCTCCGCCGGGCTGGTACTGGGTTGTGCTACCTTCTGGTGAGCGCAGTCCATCGTCGACCCGGAGCCTCTTTGGTGGCAGTCACGTTGGCCTCCATTGGTGGCGAGGCTTGAGTCCCCCGCGCAGGTGGTAGAGCACGGTGTCACAGGGGAGAATGCGCACTATTGGGTTTCGTAGTAATTTCAAAAAAATTCCTACGCACACGCAAGATCATGGTGATGCATAGCAACGAGAGGGGAGAGTGTTGTCTACGTACCCACGCAGACCGACTGCGGAAGCATTGACGCAATGTAGAGGAAGTAGTCATACATCTTCACGATCCAACCGATCAAGTACCGAAACTACGGCACCTCCGAGTTCGAGCACACGTTCAGCTCGATGACGATCCCCGAACTCCGATCCAGCAAAGTGTCGGGGAAGAGTTCCGTCAGCACGACGGCATGGTGACGATCTTGATGCACTACAGCAGCAGGGCTTCGCCTAAACTCCGCTACAGTATTATCGAGGAATATGGTGGCTGGGAGCACCGCACACGGCTAAGGAATAGATCACGTGGATCAACTTGTGTGTTCTAGGGTGCCTCTACCTCAGTATATAAAGGACTGGAGGGGGGAGGCTGGCCGGCCAAGGTGTCGTGCGCCAGGAGAGTCCTACTCCCTCTAGGAGTAGGATCCCCCCCCCCCCAATCCTAGTTGGAATAGTATTGGCGGAGGGGGAAAAGGGAGAGAGTGGGCCGGCCACCTCTCCTTGTCCTAATAGGACTAGGGAAAGGGGGAGGCACGCAGCCCATCTAGGGCTGCCTCTTCTCTTTTCCACTAAAGCCCACTAAGGCCCATATAGCTCCCGGGGGGGTTCCGGTAACCTCCTGGTACTCCGGTAAAATCCCGATTTCACCCGGAACACTTCCGATATCCAAACATAGGCTTCCAATATATCAATCTTTACGTCTCAACCATTTCGAGACTCCTCGTCATGTCCGTGATCACATCCGGGACTCTGAACAACCTTCAGTACATCAAAATGCATAAACTCATAATATAACTATCATCGTAACCTTAAGTGTGCGGACCCTACGGGTTCGAGAACAATGTAGACATGACCGAGACACGTCTCCGGTCAATAACCAATAGCGGGACCTGGATGCCCATATTGGCTCCTACATATTCTACGAAGATCTTTATCGGTCAGACCGCATAACAACATACGTTGTTCCCTTTGTCATCGGTATGTTACTTGTCCGAGATTCGATCGTCGGTATCCAATACCTAGTTCAATCTCGTTACCGGCAAGTCTCTTTACTTGTTCTGTAATACATCATCTCACAACTAACTCATTAGTTGCAATGCTTGCAAGGCTTATGTGATGTGCATTACCGAGAGGGTCCAGAGATACCTCTCCGACAATCGGAGTGACAAATCCTAATCTCAAAATACGCTAACCCAACATCTACCATTGGAGACACCTGTAGAGCTCCTTTATAATCACCCATTTACGTTGTGACGATGGTAGCACACAAAGTGTTCCTCCGGTAAATGGGAGTTGCATAATCTCATAGTCATAGGAACATGTATAAGTCATGAAGAAAAGCAATAGCAACATACTAAACGATCGGGTGCTAAGCTAATGGAATGGGTCATGTCAATCAGATCATTCAACTAATGATGTTACCTCATTAATCAAATAACAACTCTTTGTTCATGGTTAGGAAACGTAACCATCTTTGATTAACGAGCTAGTCAAGTAGAGGCATACTAGTGACACTCTGTTTGTCTATGTATTCACACATGTATTATGTTTCTAGTTAATACAATTCTAGCATGGATAATAAACATTTATCATGATATAAGGAAACAAATAATAACTTTATTATTGCCTCTAGGGCATATTTCCTTCAGTCTCCCACTTGCACTAGAGTCAATAATCTAGATTACACTGTAATGATTCTAACACCCATGGAGCTTCGGTGTTGATCATGTTTTGCTCGTGGAAGAGGCTTAGTCAACGGGTCTGCAACATTCAGATCCGTATGTATCTTGCAAATTTCTATGTCTCCCACCTGGACTAGATCCCGGATGGAATTGAAGCGTCTCTTGATGTGTTTGGTCCTTTTGTGAAATCTGGATTCCTTTGCCAGGGCAATTGCAGCAGTATTGTCACAAAAGATTTTCATTGGACCCGATGCACTAGGTATGACACCTAGATCGGATATGAACTCCTTCATCCAGACTCCTTTGTTCGCTGCTTCCGAAGCAGCTATGTACTCCGCTTCACATGTAGATCCCGCTACGACGCTTTATTTAGAACTGCATCAACTGACAGCTCCACCGTTTAATGTAAACACGTATCCGGTTTGCGATTTAGAATCGTCCAGATCAGTGTCAAAGCTTGCATCAACGTAACCTTTTACGGTGAGCTCTTTGTCACCTCCATATACGAGAAACATATCCTTAGTCCTTTTCAGGTATTTCAGGATGTTCTTGACCGCTGTCCAGTGATCCACTCCTAGATTACTTTGGTACCTCCCTGCTAAACTTATAGCAAGGCACACATCAGGTCTGGTACACAGCATTGCATACATGATAGAGCCTATGGCTGAAGCATAGGGAACATCTTTCATTTTCTCTCTATCTTCTGCAGTGGTCGGGCATTGAGTCTGACTCAACTTCACACCTTGTAACACAGGCAAGAACCCTTTCTATGCTTGATCCATTTTGAACTTCTTCAAAATCTTGTCAAGGTATGTGCTTTGTGAAAGTCCAATTAAGCGTCTTGATCTATCTCTATAGATATTTATGCCTAATATGTAAGCAGTTTCACCGAGGTCTTTCATTGAAAAACTCTTATTCAAGTATCCCTTTATGCTATCCAGAAATTCTATATCATTTCCAATCAGCAATATGTCATCCACATATAATATCAGAAATGCTACAGAGCTCCCACTCACTTTCTTGTAAATACAGGCTTCTCCGAAAGTCTGTATAAAACCAAATGCTTTGATCACACTATCAAAACGTTTATTCCTACTCCGAGAGGCTTGCACCAGTCCATAAATGGATCGCTGGAGCTTGCACACTTTGTTAGCTCCCTTTGGATCGACAAAACCTTCTGGTTGCATCATATACAACTCTTCTTCCAGAAATCCATTCAGGAATGCAGTTTTGACATCCATCTGCCAAATTTCATAATCATAAAATGCGGCAATTGCTAACATGATTCGGACAGACTTAAGCATCGCTACGGGTGAGAAGGTCTCATCGTAGTCAACCCCTTGAACTTGTCGAAAACCTTTTGCGACAAGTCACGCTTTGTAGACAGTAATATTACCATCAGCGTCAGTCTTCTTTTTGAAGATCCATTTATTCTCAATTGCTTGCCGATCATCGGGCAAGTCAACCAAAGTCCATACTTTGTTCTCATACATGGATCCCATCTCAGATTTCATGGCTTCAAGCCACTTTGCGGAATATGGGCTCACCATCGCTTCTTCATAGTTCGTAGGTTCATCATGATCTAGTAGCATGATTTCCAGAACAGGATTACCGTACCACTCTGGTGCGGATCTTACTCTGGTTGATCTACGAGGTTCAGTAGTATCTTGATCTGAAGTTTCATGATCATCATCACTAGCTTCCTCACTTACTGGTGTAGGTGTCGCAGAAACAGATTTCTGTGATGTACTACTCTCCAATAAAGGAGCAGGTACAGTTACCTCGTCAAGTTCTACTTTCCTCCCACTCACTTCTTTCGAGAGAAACTCCTTCTCTAGAAAGGATCCATTCTTAGCAACGAATGTCTTGCCTTCGGATCTGTGATAGAAGGTGTACCCAACAGTCTCCTTTGGGTATCCTATGAAGACACATTTCTCCGATTTGGGTTCGAGCTTATCAGGTTGAAGCTTTTTCACATAAGCATCGCAGCCCCAAACTTTAAGAAACGACAACTTTGGTTTCTTGCCAAACCAAAGTTCATAAGGCGTCGTCTCAACGGATTTTGATGGTGCCCTATTTAACGTGAATGCTGCCGTCTCTAAAGCATAACCCCAAAACGATAGCGGTAAATCAGTAAGAGACATCATAGATCGCACCATATCTAGTAAAGTACGATTACGATGTTCGGACACACCATTACGCTGTGGTGTTCCGGGTGGCGTGAGTTGCGAAACTATTCCACAATTTTTCAAATGTACACCAAACTCGTAACTCAAATATTCTCCTCCACGATCAGATCGTAGAAACTTTATTTTCTTGTTACGATGATTTTCAACTTCACTCTGAAATTCTTTGAACTTTTCAAATGTTTCAGATTTATGTTTCATTAAGTAGATATACCCATATCTTCTTAAGTCATCTGTGAAGGTGAGAAAATAACGATATCCGCCACGAGCCTCAATATTCATCGGACCACATACATCTGTATGTATGATTTCCAACACATCTGTTGCTCTCTCCATAGTACCGGAGAACGGTGTTTTGGTCATCTTGCCCATGAGGCACGGTTCGCAAGTACCAAGTGATTCATAATCAAGTGGTTCCAAAAGTCCATCAGTATGGACTTTCTTCATGCGCTTTACACCGATATGACCTAAACGGCAGTGCCACAAATAAGTTGCACTCTCATTATCAACTCTGCATCTTTTGGTTTCAACATTATGAATATGTGTGTTACTACTATCGAGATTCAACAAGAATAGACCACTCTTCAATGGTGCATGACCATAAAAGATATTACTCATATAAATAGAACAACCATTATTCTTTGATTTAAATGAATAACCGTCTCGCATTAAACAAGATCTAGATATAATGTTCATGCTCAACGCTAGCACCAAATAACAATTATTTAGGTCTAAAATTAATCCCGAAGGTAGATGTAGAGGTAGCGTGCCGACCGCGATCACATTGACTTTGGAACCGTTTCCCACGCGCATCGTCACCTCGTCCTTTGCCAGTGCCCGCTTATTCCGTAGTCCCTGTTTCGAGTTGCAAATATTAGCAATAGAACCAGTATCAAATACCCAGGTGCTACTGCGAGCTCTAGTAAGGTACACATCAATAACATGTATATCACATATACCTTTGTTCACCTTGCCATCCTTCTTATACGCCAAATACTTGGGGCAGTTCCGCTTCCAGTGACCAGTCTGCTTGCAGTAGAAGCACTCAGTTTCAGGCTTGGGTCCAGATTTGGGTTTCTTCTCCTAAGCAGCAACTTGCTTGCTGTTCTTCTTGAAGTTCCCCTTCTTCTTCCCTTTGCCCTTTTTCTTGAAACTAGTGGTCTTGTTAACCATCAACACTTGATGCTCCTTCTTGATTTCTACCTCCGCAGCTTTCAGCATTGCGAAGAGCTCGGGAATAGTCTTGTTCATCCCTTGCATATTATAGTTCATCACGAAGCTCTTGTAGCTTGGTGGCAGTGATTGGAGAATTTTGTCAATGACGCAATCATCCAGAAGATTAACTCCCAATTGAATCAAGTGATTATTATACCCAGACATTTTGAGTATATGCTCACTGACAGAACTGTTCTCCTCCATCTTGCAGCTATAGAACTTATTGGAGACTTCATATCTCTCAATCCGGGCATTTGCTTGAAATATTAACTTCAACTCCTGGAACATCTCATATGCTCCATGAAGTTCAAAACGTTGTTGAAGTCCCAATTCTAAGACGTAAAGCATGGCACACTGAACTATCGAGTAGTCATCAGCTTTGCTCTGCCAGACGTTCATAACATCTGGTGTTGCTCCAGCAGCAGGCCTGGCACCCAGCGGTGCTTCCAGGACGTAATTCTTCTGAGCAGCAATGAGGATAATCCTCAAGTTACGGACCCAGTCCGTATAATTGCTACCATCATCTTTCAACTTTGCTTTCTCAAGGAACGCATTAAAATTCAACGGAACAACAGCACGAGCCATCTATCTACAATCAACATAAACAAGCAAGATACTATCAGGTACTAAGTTCATGATAAGTTTAAGTTCAATTAATCAAATTACTTAAGAACTCCCACTTAGATAGACATCCCTCTAATCTTCTAAGTGATTACGTGATCCAAATCAACTAAACCATAACCGATCATCACGTGAGATGGAGTAGTTTTCAATGGTGAACATCGTTATGTTGATCATATCTACTATATGATTCACGCTCGACCTTTCGGTCTCCGTGTTCCGAGGCCATATCTGCATATGCTAGGCTCGTCAAGTTTAACCTGAGTATCCTGCGTGTGCAAAAACTGGCTTGCACCCGTTGTAGATGGACGTAGAGCTTATCACACCCGATCATCACGTGGTGTCTGGGCACGACGAACTTTGGCAACGGTGCATACTCAGGGAGAACACTTCTTGATAATTTAGTGAGAGATCATCTTATAATGCTACCGTCAATCAAAGCAAGATAAGATGCATAAAAAGATAAACATCACATGCAATCAATATAAGTGATATGATATGGCCATCATCATCTTGTGCTTGTGATCTCCATCTTCGAAGCACCGTCGTGATCACCATCGTCACTGGCGCGACACCTTGATCTCCATCGTAGCATCGTTGTCGTCTCGCCAATCTTATGCTACCACGACTATGACTACCGTTTAGTAATAAAGTAAAGCATAACATCGCGATTGCATTGCGTACAATAAAACGACAACCATAAGGCTCCTGCCAGTTGCCGATAACTCGGTTACAAAACATGATCATCTCATACAATAAAATTCAGCATCATGTCTTGACCATATCACATCACATCATGCCATGCAAAAACAAGTTAGATGTCCTCTACTTTGTTGTTGCAAGTTTTACGTGGCTGCTACGGGTTTAAGCAAGAACCAATCTCACCTACACATCAAAACCACAATGATAGTTTGTCAAATAGACTCCGTTTTAACCTTCGCAAGGACCGGGCGTAGCCACACTCAATTCAACTAAAGTTGGAGAGACAGTCGCCCGCAAGCCACCTATGTGCAAAGCACCTCGGGGGAACCGGTCTCGCGTAAGCGTACGCGTAATGTTGGTCCGGGTCGTCTCGTCCAACAATGCCGCCGAGCCAAAGTATAACATGCTGGTAGGCAGTATGACTTATATCACCCACAACTCACTTGTGTTCTACTCGTGCATATAACATCAACATAAATAACCTAGGCTCGGATGCCACTGTTGGGTTTCTTAGTAATTTCAAAAAAATTCCTACGCACACGCAAGATCATGGTGATGCATAGCAACGAGAGGGGAGAGTGTTGTCTACGTACCCACGCAGACCGACTACGGAAGCGTTGACGCAACGTAGAGGAAGTAGTCGTACGTCTTCACGATCCAATCGATCAAGTACCGAAACTACGGCACCTCCGAGTTCGAGCACACGTTCAGCTCGATGACGATCCCCGGACTCCGATCCAGCAAATTGTCGGGGAAGAGTTCCGTCAGCACGATGGTGTGGTGACGATCTTGATGCACTACAGCAGCAGGGCTTCGCCTAAACTCCGCTATAGTATTATCGAGGAATATGGTGGCTGGGAGCACCGCACACGGCTAAGGAATAGATCACGTGGATCAACTTGTGTGTTCTAGGGTGCCTCTACCTCAGTATATAAAGGACTAGAGGGGGGAGGCTGGCCGGCCAAGGTGTGGCGCGCCAGGAGAGTCCTACTCCCTCTGGGAGTAGGATTCCCCCCCCCCCCAATCCTAGTTGGAATAGGATTCGCGGAGGGGGAAAAGAGAGAGAGGGGGCCGGCCACCTCTCCTAGTCCTAATAGGACTAGGAGAAGGGGGAGGCACGCAGCCCATGTAGGGCTGCCTCTTCTCTTTTCCACTAAAGCCCACTAAGGCCCATATAGCTCCCGGGGGGGTTCCGGTAACCTCCTGGTACTCCGGTAAAATCCAGATTTCACCCGGAACACTTCCGATATCCAAACATAGGCTTCCAATATATCAATATTTACGTCTCGAGCATTTCGAGACTCCTCGTCATGTCCGTGATCACATCCGGGACTCCGAACAACCTTCGGCACATCAAAATGCATAAACTCATAATATAACTGTCATCGTAGCCTTAAGCGTGCGGACCCTACGAGTTCAAGAACAATGTAGACATGACCGAGACACGTCTCCGGTCAATAACCAATAGCGGGACCTGGATGCCTATATTGGCTCCTACATATTCTACGAAGATCTTTATCGGTCAGACCGCATAACAACATACGTTGTTCCCTTTGTCATCGGTATGTTACTTGCCCGAGATTCGATCGTCGGTATCCAATACCTAGTTCAATCTCGTTACCGGCATGTCTCTTTACTCGTTATGTAATAAATCATCTCGCAACTAACTCATTAGTTGCAATGCTTGCAAGGCTTATGTGGTGTGCATTACCGAGAGGGCCCAGAGATACCTCTCCGACAATCGGAGTGACAAATCCTAATCTCGAAATATGCCAACCCAACATCTACCATTGGAGACACCTGTAGAGCTCCTTTATAATCACCCATTTACGTTGTGACGTTTGGTAGCACACAAAGTGTTCCTCCGGTAAACGGGAGTTGCATAATCTCATAGTCATAGGAACATGTATAAGTCATGAAGAAAAGCAATAGCAACATACTAAACGATCGGGTGCTAAGCTAATGGAATGGGTCATGTCAATCAGATCATTCAACTAATGATGTGACCTCGTTAATCAAATAACAACTCTTTGTTCATGGTTAGGAAACGTAACCATCTTTGATTAACGAGCTAGTCAAGTAGAGGCATACTAGTGACACTCTGTTTGTCTATGTATTCACACATGTATTATGTTTCCAGTTAATACAATTCCAGCATGAATAATAAACATTTATCATGATATTAGGAAATAAATAATAACTTTATTATTGCCTCTAGGGCATATTTCCTTCACGCACGTCCAGCGCTACTTGGTTGCGTTGGTGAACGGTTGGTTCTTGAATACCTGGCAGATTATTTGGGGATCTCACCGGAGCTATGATCTGGTGATGGTTCCTTCTGTTTGGGTGTACACCGCGGCCCACTGAACCTAGAGGAGCTATTATTCGTGATGTTTTAGTGATATTATATGATGATCTTTGCTACAAACTACTATATATGTATTCGATGATGGATTATTAATTACCTATTAGTTATTTTCTTATTGAATGCAAAAGATGAGTGACGTTTGTGCTACAAACTACTATATATGTATTCATGATGGATTATATGATGATCTTTGCTACAAACTACTACAAACTACAAATTTTAGGTGTTTTAGTTGTTATATGATGATCTTTGCTACAAACTACTATATATGTATTCGATGATAGATTATTAATTACCTATTAGTTATTTGCTTATTGAATGCAAAAGATGAGCGTCGTTTGTGCTACAAACTACTATATATATATTCATGATCGATTATATGATGATCTTTACTACAAACTACTACAAACTACAAATTTTAGGTGTTTTAGTTGTTATATGATGATCTTTGCTACAAACTACTATATATGTATTCGATGATGGATTATTAATTACCTATTAGGAAATGTCTGACGATGAAAGGGAATTCGCTATGTGTGAGTACTGCGAAGATAAGCGCGGTCTGTGCGACAGGCCTCACTTGGTAGAAGGTCGATGTCGGTGTCAAAACCGGCGGATCTCGGGTAGGGGGTCCCGAACTGTGCGTCTAGGCCGGATGGTAACAGGAGGCAGGGAACATGATGTTTTACCCAGGTTCGGGCCCTCTTGATGGAGGTAAAACCCTACATCCTGCTTGATTAATATTGATGATATAGGTAGTACAAGAGTAGATCTACCACGAGATCAAGGAGGCTAAACCCTAGAAGCTAGCCTATGGTATCATTGTTGTATATGGAGTCGATTGCCTACGGACTACAACCCTGCGGTTTATATAGACACCAGATAGGGTTAGGGTTACATAGAGTCGGTTACAATGGTAGGAGATCTTGAATATCTGCATCGCCAAGCTTGCCTTCCACGCCAAGGAAAGTCACGTCTGGACACGGGACGAAGTCTTCAATCTTGTATCTTCATAGTCCAGGAGTCCGGCTGAAGGTATAGTCCGGCTACCCGAACACCCCCTAATCCAGGACTCCCTCAGTAGCCCCTGAACCAGGCTTCAATGACGACGAGTCCGGCGTGCAAATTGTCTTCGGCATTGCAAGGCGGGTTCCTCCTCCAAGTCCTTCATAGAAGATTGTAAACACCAAGGGTAGTGTCCGGCTCTGCAAAATAAGCTTCCACATATTGCCATAGAGAGAATAATATTAACACAAATCAAATCTGCTGACATATTCCGTAGTGCGTCATCACACTACAGCCAAGTCCTTCACTCGAATCGTTTTCACTTTTCCACCTCAGCGTGTTTTGCGAGGCGGTTTCCTTGGCACGTCTTGTCAAAGCAGAGATCGCGTACCCCCTTTTACGGTATTCTCATCAATACGGACGTGGGTAACCTAACTGCGCCACTTATCACGGCGCTTGGGAGGCAAGCGAGTTTTACTAGGCAGGTGGGGACACACAACCGCATCCGCCCATATAAGGGGACAAGGATCCACCTTTTTACCTACGCCTTCTTCCTCCTTTGCCTATCCATCTCCTGCGCACCCGAGCTCCAGCGCCCAAGCCTGCACTTCCCACCTCAACCTTCTCCAGCAATGTCCGGAGCGGGAGGCAAGTGGATGGTCTCCTCCGCTACAGAGGGCCAAGTCAAGAAGCTAAGGAAGGCCGGACACCTGTCTAAGGACATCGCACACCGGCTTCCCAAAAAGGGGCAGCTTCTCCCCACCCCAAGTCCCCATGAGAGGGTAGTATTTCTTCCCCACTTCTTCTGCGGACTGGGTTTTCCACTCCACCCATTTGTCCGGGGGCTCATGTTCTACTACCTCCTGGATTTCCATGATCTGGCCCCGAACTTCATCCTTAACATCTCGGCGTTTATCTCGTGTGCGAGGCTTTCCTCCGCGTCCGCCCTCATTTTGGCCTCTGGCTCAAGACCTTCAATGTCAAGCCCAAGGTGGTGCGCGGCAGCCAGGCGGAGTGCGGAGGCGCCATGGCGGGCAAGATGGCCAACGTCCTATGGTTCGAGGGCTCTTTTGTGGAGACCCTAAAGGGGTGGTAATCCGGGTGGTTTTACATCACCGAGCCACGCGATCCGAACTGGATCGCAGCCCCCGAGTTCCGATCCGGACCCCCCACGCGGCTTATGTCCTGGAAAGAGACGGGCCTGTCGTGGGGTGACGAAAAAGAGGTGACCGGATTGCAAACATGCATCCAGTCCCTAGTGAACAAGCCAATCCGGCTTGTTAATGTAATCCAGGTTATGCTCATCCGCCGGATCCTCCCGTGCCAACAATGGGATTTTAATCTGTGGGAGTTCGAACCGGTGCAGCACCAAACCCTTAGCAGGCTCTTCGACACGGCGTACGAAGATGCCTGGAAGGTGCTATTCAAGGGCGCTGAGGCTCCCGCATCCGCTTCTGAGGACCGCGGATACAGCTCGCAGCGTCACGCTAGCGAGGTAAGCTATCTTCACCTTTTACAGGATGTTAAGCTTTTTTCATAGTTTGACTCTATGCGGGATCTAAACTCCCTTACCTTTGACAGGCTTGGCGAGCGATATCCGGACCGATTAACTGTCCTGCTCCGCTGCCCGAAGACCCAGCCCCAGCTCTACTAGTGAAGCTGCTAGTTCTGGCACCTTATGTGGTGCCGGAGAAGAAGGCCAAGAAGAAGAAGACCACGGGGACTTGAAAGAGTGCCCGTAACATGGTGGTGTCGGACTCGTCATCCGACGAGTTCGAGACGCCCTCTTCCCATGAAAACGAGGAGGAGGAAGAAGAAAACTCTCCCCCCTCCCAGCGGAGGGAGGAGAGAAGAGGAAGGCCGCCCCAACGGGGGAGGCCGAGGGGTCTAGGAAAAGGAAGACCCCTCCGCCGGACTACACCCCCGACGCCGAAGAGGGCGGAGAGGAGTGGCCAAACAGGGCCAAGCGTCCGGCGAAATCGTAAGCTTGGATATCAGAGCAACTCATGATGTTCCTTTGTTGCACAGCTTTCCCTAATGTCGAACATAATTATGCAGCCCGCCCCGGGCCGAATTCAACGAATCGTCAGGCGGCTCCCTGGACTCATCGGACGTGAACTCAGTTCCGCCCGCTGTCTCCCCCCGCACTGCAGACAACGCCGAAGTGGCGTCGTGACAAGCTCCGGGGTAGGAGGAGGTGGTCCCGGAGGAGGCGCAAGGCAACCTCCCGGACTCCAGGAGTGAAGGGGATAAGGCCCCCCAGGGCTCCAAGTCCGGCTTTGTGCCGGACACCGCGCCGGAATCTTCCATAGTTCCGGACCGCGGTAGGCGAACTCCTTCCAAGAGGAGCAAGCCTTTTGAGCTGGCGGCCTCCGTCCAACCGGAGGTGCCGGACAATCTGCTGGAGGTGCTCGACGGCGCCTCCATCGACGAGGGGCACCATACTATTATGAGTACGGTGATCCAGAAGGTTCAGTCCGTCAAGAGCGGACTAACTGAAGCTTGTGCTAGCCTTCTAACAGGCTTTGAGGTAAGTAAAAATATGTAAAAATATTATCGCATAGACAATAGCCCCTGATGCTCTGTTTGGCGTTCGGAAAGAAAAAGCCGAATAGAGGATCTATTAAATATCGCAGGAGTCTAACAAAAAGGAGTCAACATGCGTATGTAGGCTTCGCTGCTATCCACTGCCGCACTGACTGCGGAGGTGGGTGTCCTGAAGCAGGACCTCGAGCGGACCGAGCAAGAGCTCGGCCTTGCCAAGCGGTGGCTCGAGGAGGAAGAAGGTAAGAAATACCTTACAGAAAAAATGCCTATAAAAAGGCTTGATTGCAAAAAAGAGTAACAAGATTGTACTACTTATTGTAGGGGCCACGACTGAGGTGGCGACCCTTAAGTAGGCGCTGTCTGAGGCCGAAAAGAAAACGGCCGCGGAGCGCACCGAGCGAGACAGACTTGGGGCTCTGGTCGGCGAGGTGCAGCAAGAGCTTCAGGCTCTCATGAAAAAACATGAGAGTTTGGAGCTTGAGTCAAAGGCGCAAGCATCCGAGCACGCGACGGCCCTTGAGACTGCCAAGTCTGCCAAGGCCAAAGCCCAAAAGGCCCTCCAAGAGTTGGAGGAGATGAGGAAGATAGCAGCGGGTAAGGCATTCTTCATGCAAAGCAGAAATATAAAAGTAAACTACTTGTTACTTACCCGAATCCGGAGCTCTCCAGGGGCATTCGTAGATCTTCCCCGTAGCGTATCCGACGCCACCGCATTCTACCGAGTTGAAGAGGGCATCTCGATGGAGAAGGTATTCTGGTCTCAGTATTCTGAGGCCGGACACCCTGTGCCTTTGGGCGACCAGCTGAAACAGCTGGTCGAGCTCCACAAGGCGGCCGAACAGGCCATTAAGGGCTTCATAGTTCAGCTGTGGCCCAGAGAGGCCCTGCCTGGGAGCTATTTCGGGCTGGTGCGGCGGCTGGTGGATGCCTGTCCGAGGCTCGAGGTCGTCAAGCGCTTCATCTGCATCGAAGGTGCCCGTTGGGCCCTTGCCCGTGCAAAGGTGCACTGGGGTAAGCTGGACGGTGAGAAGCTTGTGAAGGACGAGCCGCCACCGGGGAAGGAGCATCGCAAGCCCGAGAACTACTACAAGGATGTTCTTGCAGGTGCCCGCCTTGTGGCGGATGAATGTACCAAGGATGTGATTTTTGAATGAACTCGCTCGTGTTTATCCTGTGCGCTGAAAACTTGTTCATATGCGCTAAGCAATGCTTATTGAATTTAAAATATTACTTTCTGTGCGGCCGTTTATCAAAAAAATGAGAGATGGCCAGTCGTCGGCTTCTGCCCCCATGCCACTAGTGCTGGGGTGTTCAGGATAAACCTGAGCGCTCTTTTTCCCATAGTTGGGTCCTTCGAGGGAGGCGCTCAGCACAACGAACCAGGCAATCGAACTATAATGCTTGAACACTCTCACTTAGCCATAGAACTCTGTAATTTTAAATTTCAGTGAAGCCCCTAGTTCGGAAGACCGAGTTCGGGGCGCTATCCACGCCTTGGCCGGACAAAGCCAGCTCCTTGCTCGAAGCGGCATAAGTCTTTAGGGACTCGAAAAACCTCTCGAACAGCGACCGGTCTCTCGCCTCATCATGACAGTCAGTTTTAGCTTTCTCCACTGAGGTGCTTAACCCAGCTGAACCGGGGCACAATCGCAGTGGTTCTCCTAGTGCTACCTTAGCCGATAGAGCGGAACGTAAGGCACCAAAACATAGGAGCTGGGAAAACCCAGCTATTGACCCAAATCATGATTCGGTGCCGATGCATATAGTGCTATAAGTTCGGGGTGCCGCACTTGTGAAAGTGTACGGACTTCTCACGCCATTATGAGGGGTACTGAAGCCCCTGGCGTGTTTGCCGTACCATGGTGTACGAGTGCAATCATGTCATTTAATAAACATAAATGTGAAAAGAAGATAATGCAAAAAATAGTCAAGAAGCTAAGCATTGTTTATAGAGAGGCTATTTATCAAAGCCGAACATACAAATAATGCGGTAAGCAAAAGATATTGGACTATTCAGTATGTCCTGACCAGGGGCAGGCCGCGGAATTGTATTTAAAACAGGTATACCGCTCATAACAGAGACCACCTGGGAGTTCCATAATGCGGCATGGCTTGTCTGCCTCCCTGGATCTTGCATCGTTTGTGCGGCAGTCGAATTGCCAAACAGGTCATCCGAAGTATGGAGTCCTGAAACTAAGAAAAAATTAAAAAAAGAATCCGGCAGCCCCTAGTACTTTTTAAGCCATATTTTGGGCGTGCCGTTATTGTGCCCCTTCCCCTTTGCCCATGGTATTTCAAGGGCGTAGTTATGTACGCGAGGTACTGGTTTCGCTATGTCGTGAAAGCTGGGGTTGGGGCCGCATTGCTACGCTTGCTCAGAGTGTGCCAGGCGGTCCTGCTGTGGGTTACTCCGGGCGCGCTTGGCAGTGTCTGGCTTTTTAATGGCCGGACTGGAGAATTGCCTGAGAAGGCTACTTTGTACCTCCGCTGCGAGAGCCGCCGTATGCTCCTCCGTACGGAGGGAGCGTTCAGTGTTTCCGTTGACCGTAATTACTCCTCGAGGGCCTGGCATCTTGAGCTTGAGATATGCGTAGTGCGGCACCGCATTGAACTTTGCGAATGCGGTTCGTCCGAGCAGGGCGTGATAGCCACTGCGAAACGGGACTATATCGAAGATTAACTCTTCGCTTCAGATATTGTCCGGGGATCCGAAGACCACGTCAAGTGTTACTGAGCCTGTACAGTTGGCTTCTACACCTAGTATAACGCCTTTAAAGGTCGTTCTTGTGGGCTTAATCCTTGAGGAATATATGCCCATTTTCCGCACTGTATCCTGATAAAGCAGGTTCAGACTACTGCCGCCGTCCATGAGGACTCTTGTGAGATGAAATCCGTCGATGATTGGGTCGAGAACCAATGCGGCAAAGCCACCGTGACAGATGCTAGTGGGATGGTCCCTTCGATCAAAAGTGACCATGGGTTGGACTTTGGGGCGACTGGCTCCATCGCGTATACGTCCCGTAGCGCACGCTTCCGCTCCCGCTTGGGAATGTGGGTTGCGTATATCATGTTCACCGTCCGCACTTGTGGGGGAAAGCCCTTCTGTCCATTGTTGTTCGGCGGCTTGGGCTCCTCGTCGTCGCTATGCAGCCCCTTGTCTCTGTTTTCGGCCCTTAACTTGCCTGCCTGCTTGAACACCCAACAATCCCTGTTAGTGTGATTGGCTGGCCTTCTGGGGGTACCATGTATCTGGCACAAGCGATTGAGTATTCGGTCCAAACTGGACGGGCCCTGAGTATTATTTTTGAATGGCTTTTTCCGCTGACCGGATTTATAGCCTTTGAATCCGGCATTGACTGCCGTGTCTTCATTGCTGTCGCTGTTAACATGGCGTTTTTGCTTATTCCGATGTGTCCTGCCACTTTTGTCCTTGGTATACGAATTACCAGGGTTCTTTGATAAGTTGTTACTGCGAGCTAGCCAGCTGTCTTCTCCCGCGCGAAAGCAGGTCATGAGTGTCGTGAGGGCTGCCATGGATTTCGGATTTTCCTGTCCCAGGTGCCGGGCAAGCCACTCGTCGCGGATGTTATGCTTGAAGGCTGCTAGGGCCTCTGCGTCCGTACAGTCGACTATCTGGTTTTTCTTTGTTAGGAACCGTGTCCAGAATTGTCTGGTCGATTCCTCTGGCTGCTGAATTATGTGGCTTAAGTCGTCGGCATCTGGCGGTCGCACGTAAGTGCCCTGGAAGTTGTCGAGGAATGCGGCTTCCAGGTCCTCCCAAGAACCGATTGAGTCTGGTGGCAAGCTGTTAAGCCAATGCCGGGCCGGTCCTTTAAGTTTGAGCGGGAGGTATTTGATGGCGTGTAGATCATCGCCGCGTGCCATGTGGATGTGAAGGAGATAATCCTCGATCCATACCGCCGGATCTGTTCTGCCATCGTATGATTCGATGTTTACGGGTTTGAAACCCTCTGGGATTTTATGATCCATTACTTCATTCGTGAAGCATAGCGGGTGTGCGGCGCCTCTATATTGGGCTATATCACGACGCAACTCGGAAGAGCTATGTCTGTTGTGTTCGGCCCGGCCGGATTTGTTGTATCCGGAGTGAAGATCATTGTCACATGCCGTAGGGCGCCTGCGCGATCCGTAGATCGATCTTGTTTGTCTTGCCTTATCCTCCAGTATGTCTTGCAGGTCGGGCGCATTTTCCCATGCCTTAGTTGAGCGGCGTCGGGGCATGGCTTGGGTGGAGGCCCGAGAGGCCTCTCTGTCGCGGCCGCGAGGTGGCCGATCTGCCATGTCATGCGCTGGTGATGTAGGTGCTTCCTCCTCTGATCGGGGTAGCGGCCTGCGCTTCGGGTAACTCTTGGAGGGGCGTTCGAGTTCATACTCTTCGGCCGTAAGGACTTCAGTCCATCTGTCAGCTAGCAAATCTTGGGCAGCTCTAAGTTGTTGCTGCTTTTTCTTGAGGCTGCTTGCCATGGATAAAAGCCTGCGTTTAAAACGCTCTTGTTCGGCAGGGTCTGATGGTATGACGAATTCATCGTCATCGAGGCTTGCCTCGTCTTCGGAGGGAGGCGTATAGTTATCATCCTCGACCTCTCGGTCTGTCGCTCTCTCATGAGGGTTGGCTTCTCCATCTTCCTGTGTCGAATCTTGCTGAGGTGGGTGTTCTTCGGCGCTATCCGGGGTAGTATTATCTCCCGTGCCGGAATCACCGTTTTTGCTTTGGCGGGATTTAGAGCGGCGCCGCTGACGTCGGCGCTTTGGCTGTTTCTTGGGGGCGTCATCCCCCACTATTCCATCGCCATCTCCATATTTTGGAGTATCCACCATATATATGTCATATGACGAGGTGGCCTTCCAGCGCCCTACAGGTGTTGGTTCCTGTTCGTCTCCTACATCATCGTCCATGCCGTCGATGTCTTCGGAGCTGAAGTCAAGCATGTCGGTTAGATCGTCGACAGTGGCTACAAAGTGGGTGGTGGGTGGGCTTTGAATTTCCTCATCGTCCGTATCCCACCCTCGCTGACCGTAGTCCGGCCAGGGCTCTTCTGATAAAGAGAGAGACTTAAGAGAATTCAGGAGGTCGCCAAAAGGCGAATGCTGAAAGATGTCTGCGGCGGTGAACTCCACTATCGGCGCCCAATCGGATTCGATTGGCAGGGGCGCGGGGGGTTCGGAGTCCGGGGAGGAGTCCGGATCCTCGGAGTCACAGGTCGTGCAGAGTGCGAGGCTAGCGTTCGGCTCGATCACTTTCGGGGTCGCAGCCCCCAAGGTGACGTCCAACCACTCATCCTCGATTGGCGCAATAGGCTCCGAGTTAGGGGTCAGAACCGATGCGTGTGCGGCCTCCAGGACACTGTCTGGGGGTAGAGCTAGATCATGCCCCTCGAGATAGTGTGGCGCACTTGGCCGTGGCTCGAGCCCGTCAAAGATCAAGTCTCCGTGGATGTCAGCCATGTAGTTTAAGATTCCAAACCTAACTTGATGGCCAGGGGCGTAGTTTTCAATCTGCTCCAGGTGGCCGAGCGAATTGGCCCGCAGAGCGAAGCCGCTGAAGACGAAGATCTGTCCGGGGAGCAAAGTCTCACCCTGGACCGCATCGTTGTTGATGATCAAAGGAGCCATCAGGCCTAAAGGCGACGACACAGAGGAACTCTCATTGAAAGCACCAATGTCGGTGTCAAAACCGGCGGATCTCGGGTAGGGTGTCCCGAACTGTGCGTCTAGGCCGGATGGTAACGGGAGGCAGGGAACACGATGTTTTACCCAGGTTCGGGCCCTCTTGATGGAGGTAAAACCCTATGTCCTACTTGATTAATATTGATGATATAGGTAGTACAAGAGTAGATCTACCACGAGATCAAGGAGGCTAAACCCTAGAAGCGAGCCTATGGTATGATTGTTGTATATGGAGTCGATTGCCTACGGACTACAACCCTCCGGTTTATATAGACACCGGATAGGGTTAGGGTTACATAGAGTCGGTTACAATGGTAGGAGATCTTGAATATCCGCATCGCCAAGCTTGCCTTCCACGCCAAGGAAAGTCCCATCCGGACACAGGATGAAGTCTTCAATCTTGTATCTTCATAGTCCAAGAGTCCGGCTGAAGGTATAGTCCGGCTACTGGAACACCCCCTAATCCAGGACTCCCTCAGTCGGCGCTTCAGCATCAAGCTCCAAGAGACCTTCGATGTTGAAACGGTACACAACAACGACAAGTGTTTTTTGTTATTTTTTGCACGACTTCTCTGCTTCTTCAACGTGTAATTTCCGTCTATTACAATTTGACTAGCTTATCCCATGCCATGCAAGACGCTATGTCTTGGAGAAGATGTGTTTTGAAGATCATGAAAGAATGGAGACAAAGATAATTCAACTAAGGACCCATCATGGTTATGATTTTGCTGTAAATCTATACAATTCTGTGAACTCATCCAATTTTGGTTGCCTAAATTGGGAAGCCCTTTGCAAGGCATATGATTTTCATGAGGGTATGCTTCTCACCTTCGATCTTGGTGATCCTGACATCAACGAAAATGATATGACCATTTGGGTCCTTGTTGACACGCTTCCAGTTCTACCGCTATGTGAGTTTCTTAAACATATTTACTAAGTAATCTATATTGTTTATTTCAAAATATTTGACAGTTTATTTCCATTGACAACTTATTTTCATTCTTCAAAAAATGTACGAAATATGCTAGACAGAACCTACTACTACAATGATGAAGCACAATTAACTTATAAGGAGCAAGATGGTCTTATCGCATTTTTTACTGATATTGAGAATTACAATAGCTATTATCAAACTCCTCCACATTATGGTCAATACGTGCCACTAGTGCACATGTTGAACTACGGTAACATCAATGGAGATATCATGGTAAGTTTTTCTACTATTATGACATCCGTGCATCTTTTGCATAAATTCTTCTAAAACTAAACTATATTGCTAACTACAAAGTTATTACTATGTTTTTGAACACAAAATCCCGATGGATTGTGTGCCTCATCTGATGTTGACGAGAGGTCGCGTTAATGTTATGAGCTTACGGCCACCACAGCTAGGTCAGCCGCAGTATCCACATCACTCCTGTCCATACCGGATTTCTAAAAGCGAGGAAGCCCAGATAATTGATAATTTCAAAAAATGTTTGAACCATCATAGAGAGCTACTTGGAAGAAACATTGTGCGTAGGCCAAGACTTGGAGACAAGATGATCTTCATTCTTTATTATGGAGAGTCAATTTTCCTTAATGCGGCGTTAATGCCTATCTTGTTTTATGATATTTTACCTAAGAGAGGGTAGAGTAGGTCCTATGAGAGGAGTAGGTCGTAGCTAGAATGTGGTATTATGTGCTACAATGTGTTAGAGTTGATGAGGAGGAGGAGGAGTTGTGATTATGACTAGTGACCAACTTGTTATATGATGTCTCATTGACGAACATTGTTTGATGATGATGACAAGTGGTAATGAATATGCTATTTAAACATACTAGTTCATGATGAGTTGTTATTGTATAAAAGATATATCTGTTTAAACATGTACAGCGCCAAAATGCTAAAAAAACCATAAAAGTTAGCAGTAGCGCAGGCCTAAAAACGCGCTACTAGTAGTTGAACTTACCAGTAGCGCTGGCCTAAAAACGCGCTAATAGTAGTTGAACTTACCAGTAGTGCTGGCCTAAAAACACGCTACTGCTACAAAATAGCAGTAGCGTCGTAGCAGTAGCGCTGGTGCCAGTGCTACTGGTAGCACAAAAACTGGCGCTACTGGTAAGCATTTTCCTAGTAGTGCTTGTTGATAGAATCTCCGGTTTTGCAAGAGGCATATACCAAAACTTGTCCCAATTCAGCCAAAAATTATACGTATGAAAACAGGGTTTAGATTATCCCAAACATCTCACTACCTAGACCAATAATGTACTATGATTTGAATTCAACATAAAATGGATACAAATATTTGAATTGGAGAGCGTATGGTACATGTAGTTCATAATGAAATATGATTACTGCTATATGTATGTTTTTTGTTATCAAGATAATATTTAAATTATTGTATAACTTGACAACAATCGTATTCAAATAAGGAAAATTGATTCAAATTTAGTCCATATGGTAGACGATAATATATGTGTTCACATGGTGGAGTAAAATGTTCATATATGATGGAAGATCAAAATGTACGACTACATCAATTATAAACCGCAAGGTCACCTAACGATATATTCGAATTCAACATAACGTGGATTCAAAAATTAAAATTCGAGATCATGGTATCTATAATCATATAAAAAGGGACATTACTCTTTATTTGGTGGGAATTGATTTGTTTTTTGTTGTTGTTGAGGGAAGTGCGAATCGATTTGGTAGTGTGCAGGGTAATCTTGTTCTCCCGATTTTTTTTACATTTTTCTTGTAGTTTTTTCAATGGCATCTATAGCAATATAGTAAAAGGGGACATGACTCTCTTGTGTCTTGTATGAATTGTTTTTTTACACGTTAAGTTTGTTCTGCCGAACAAGGAATCCGCACCTTGTTATCCTGAAATTTTCAAGCTCGAGTATCTTTTGTCTCACCTGCTTTCAAACTCCCGCTTCTTCAACCCGTGCCGCGCCTTGTTATCCCGAAATTTGGACGCGCGCGAGAACTCCCTCCTCATCCGAAATCGCTCCCGCAGCCCAGACACGCGAAATCCCCCTTCTACCCCTCAGCCGGAAATGAAGCTCCACGTCGCGGTGTCAAAACCGGTGGGGGTACGCTGGTAACTTACCCTACATTTCGGACAAGCGAGTCCCTAAGCTTGGCTCCCCCCTCCCTCTTCGCCCCCCCCATTCGTACACCTAGGCCACCAAAACCCGCGAAACCCCACGCTCCTCCGTCGGCCTCCCGACCACCGCCTAGTCGGAGACTCTTCCCCGACTACGTTGTCCACCGCAATAGCTCGTCCTCCCTCATCCACCGCACCGGATGAGGATCCGTTGTCGATCTCATCGTCCCGCCGGATCAGCCGCCCTGTCCTCCACCTCCAAGGAGCTGCCCCGACGTTCGCCTCATCTATCGCGCCACCTCAATCCCCACAGCCCCATCTTGACCTGCCCCACCAGAACCGCAGCACCCTCACCAATTCCTTCGATGAAGACGAGGCCAACTCGGCGCCACCAAGGAGGTTCTGCACTCACCGCTGCATTTTATATTTTATTCGATCTCACGGGGCTGCCGGTGCTCGATACCGAGCACACATGGCGTGTCTCCCTCGACGGCGTCGTCGCCGGCCACATCATCCATGGCGTCTCTTCCCCATGTTGTTGCTTCCTCAGCGGCGACTTCCACAACGGCACTAGCTGCTCCTGCTTCGGCTCTCGCTCGCGTTGCGGCTCTGTTCTTGCTGTCAGTCGCGCTGCTGCACTCCTCCTACTTTCGTTCGTGCTACTGCTCTGCTCTTGCTCTCGCTAGCGCTGCTGCTACTACTGCACGACCTTTGGCAGCTATAGGAGTTGCTGCTTTAGCACTCGCTCACGGTGCTACTGCACGACTTGCTCTCTACTAGTGCATTCCCTGCTCGAGCGTCTGCTGATTTAGATCACTGCTTCTCTGCTACTAGTGCTCGAACGCCCTAAACATCTATTGCAATGCTCTGTTACTAGTTCAATCAGTTTCGACTATGAAGTTCATTTTCTTCAGCTAAGTTCAGAGTGAACAGTACTTACAGGATCTGTCAGAGCGGCTGTGGTGCGGCTGATGCGTTTTACATCTAGCACTTTTTGGTGATGTATATTACATCATCTATTGCAGATGATATTAGGGTCCCACTTCAGATTAACGTTGTCGGTCCTGTCATGCTTCAGCCTCGTCGCCGTACACCTTAGCGGAGCTGCTCCAATGACGGAAGCGTCCATCACAGTGGAGCAGTACCCTCGGCGTCGTTTCCAGAGGCCTCAGATCTTCTTCCCCGCCTCCAATAGTCACACCAGCATCATCACCATCCTCCATGTCCAACCCAATGATGCTGAGGTCCACAAGGCTATGCCAAAGAGGTTGTACACTCGTCGCATCACTTTGTTTCTCCATTCCTCTGTTCTTCCAATTCATGTGAGCCAAACACCCAGGTTGACTGAAATCCTATGTTTCCAAATACTCTGTTTTGCACGTGCATTCCTATCCTATTCATGTGTTTTTCCTGTCCCTGCGTTTATAGAATCCTCCAATTCTAAGGAGCCCTTATATATTTACTTCATTTTCAGATAGCCGTCAAAGAAAACTCTGTGTGTTATGTCCTGCTCCTGCCATGCCGTCATCCACCCCACCTGAGGTGCACCATCAACAGAAGCATTCACTTCAGCAGAGATCCCCCCTGCAGACTTCCTTTCACCGCCTCAGATCATCTTCCCCGTTGCCGGCAGCCACGCCAACTGCATTACCATCATCGACTGAGGAGATGAAACTGAGGTCGCATTCTTTCGTGTTTGCTTACGTTATACATCGGTTATTATTACCTGCTACTTTATCGTTCAATCTTGAGTTTTGAATTGCCCATGGGTCTCATATTGAGCCAACAATGAATAGTATCTGTCTACTATCTTCGGCAACTCCGGCGAACGGCGGCGGCGGTCCGGCGGGGCGGCGGTGCTCTGGCGGCGGTGGCGGCGGCGGGGCGACGGCGGGGGCCGGCTAGGGTTAGGGTTTTTTGGGTGGGGCGGCTTGGGCTTCGGCCGGGGCCTCGGGGCGCTATAAAAAGGCCTGGCGAGGAGGAGTCCTGGCCGGTTACGGCCCAAGGTCGGTTCGGACTTTTTTTTTCTTTTTTTCAGAAAAATAATTACGCTCGAAAAAAACAAAAGAAATACTAAACTGACTCCAAAAATCCCGAAATAAATTTTCCCCGGCTTCTAAAATCAAGCCACATAGGATGAACATTTATTTGGGGCCTAAATGCAATTTTGAAAAACGCGCATTTTTCCTAAATTCAAATAAAATAACAAATAAAACCAAAATAAAATCTTATCTGATTTTTTATTAAATCCTCAATATTTCTTTATTTTGGGAAAGTCATTTTATTCCCTCTCTCATATTTTTGTAATAGAAATAATTGAAGAGAAAATAAATAAAATCAAATGATCCTATTTTCCAAATTTGAGACAACTCAAATATGAAAATAACAAAATCCCCAACTCTCTCCGAGGGTCCTTGAGTTGCGTGAAATTTCTAGGATCAACCAAAATGCAATATAATATGATATGCAAAGATGATCCAGTGTATAACATTCCAAATTGAAAATTTGGGATGTTACAAACCTACCCCCCTTAAGACAAATCTCGCCCTCGAGGTTCGGGTTGGCTAGAAAATAGGTGAGGGTGGTCCTTCAGCAAATCTTCCTCTCGTTCCCAGGTTGCTTCATCCTCCGTGTGGTGGCTCCACTGAACCTTGCAAAACTTGATAACCTTGCTGCGGGTGACTCGACTGACATACTCTAGAATCTTAACTGGTTTCTCCTCATAGGTCAAATCACTGTCCAACTGAATTGCTTCCAGTGGTACTGTATCTCTCAGTGGTATATCAGCCATCTCTGCGTGGTACTTCTTCAACTGGGATATGTGGAACACGTCGTCAACTCCTGATAATCCTTCGGGCAATTCCAACTTATAGGCTACTTCTCCCATACGCTCCAAAACTTTGTATGGGCCTACAAAACGTGGCGCTAACTTTCCCTTAACTCCAAAGCGCTTAACTCCTCGAAGTGGTGATACTCGAAGATAAACTCGGTCTCCGGCTCCGTAAACTATCTCCTTATGTTTAGAATCTGCATAACTCTTCTGCCTAGATTGAGCTACCTTGAGCCTATCACGAATCAATTTCACTTTCTGTTCAGACTCCCTTATCAGATCCAGTCCAAACAACTGGCGGTCTCCAACTTCATCCCAAGACAACGGGGTCCTGCACCTTCTTCCGTACAAGGCTTCAAAAGGGGCCATCTTCAAACTAGATTGATAGTTGTTGTTGTAAAAGAACTCTGCATATGGCAAATTCTCGTCCCAGCTAGATCAGTAATCTAGCGCACAAGCTCTTAGCATATCCTCCAAAATCCGATTGACTCTCTCAGTCTGTCCATCTGTCTACAGGTGGAAAGTTGTGCTAAACTCCAGTCTGGTTCCCAAGGTTTCATGCAACTAATTCCAGAACTTTGAGGTAAATTGGGTTCCACTATCTGATACTATGCTCCTTGGAACTCCATGCAGACAAACGATTCTAGTCATGTATATCTTTGCCAACTTTGCACTGGTATAGGTAGTCTTCACTGGAATGAAATGAGCTACCTTTTTCAAACGATCAACTACAACCCATATCGAGTCATAGCCTGAACGTGTTCTGGGCAATCCTGTAATAAAATCCATGCCTAACTTATCCCACTTCCATTCGGGTATCAGCAATGGCTGTAGCAATCTTGCTGGCTTCTGATGCTCTGCCTTTACTCTTTGACATACATCACAAACTGCTACATACTCCACAATATCCTTCTTCATTCCGGTCCACCAGAAAGTATCCTTCAAATCCAAATACATCTTGGTATTTCCTGGGTGAATCGAATAAGGTGAATCATGGGCCTCTTGTAAAATTAACTTCCTGATCTCCGAATCATTAGGCACATAAACACGGTCTTCAAACCATAAGGTATCGTGCTCATCTTCACGAAATCCCTTAGTTTTTCCTTTTCTCATTTTCTCTTTTATAGGGGCAATCTCATTGTCAGACTTCTGGGCTTCTCTGATCTTATCCATAAAGTAGACTGAATCTCCAATGCTGCTACATAGCCTGTCATGCATCGATATGCATCTGTTTGCATGGTATTCATTGTTTCTTCCCCCTCTTCTCTCTGGTAGACTACGAGACCGACGATGTTGTTGCCCAGTTCGACTACGGAGTTGACGACCCCTCCTTCTTGTCTGAGCAACCAGGCAAGCCCCCCCCCCCCCTTGATCACCAGATATCGCCTATTCTTTTCTATACTGCTTGCATTAGAGTAGTGTAGCATGTTACTGTTCGGTTACTCCTATTCTGTTGCATAGCCTGTCATTGTTGCTACAGTCATTGATACCTTACCCGCAATCCTAAATACTTAGTATAGGATGCTAGTTTATCATCATTGGCCCTACATTCTTGTCAGTCTGCCTTGCTATACTATTGGGCCGTGATCACTCGGGAGGTGATCACGGGTATATACTATACATACATACATACTATACAGATGGTGACTAAAGTCGGGTCAGCTCGTTGAGTACCCGCAAGTGCTTCTGATGAGGGGGCTGAAAGGACAGGTGGCTCCATCCCGGTAGAGGTGGGCCTGGGTTCCCGACGGCCCCCGACTGTTACTTTGTGGCGGAGCGACATGGCAGGTTGAGACCACCTAGGAGACAGGTGGGCCTGGCCCTGTTCGGCGTTCGCGGATACTTAACACGCTTAACAATGTCTTGGTATTTGATCTGAGTCTAGCCATTTGGTCTATATGCACTAACCATCTACGCAGGAGTAGTTATGGGTATCCCGACGTCGTGGTATCAGCCGAAGCCTTCTTGACGTCAGCGACTGAGCGGCGCGCGCCAGGTTGGACTGCGTTAACGCAACTTCCTTTGTAATGGAGGTTGCTAGGTCTGCTCACCGGCCGCGTACGCAACGTGCAGGTGTGCAATGGGCGATGGGCCCAGACCCCTGCGCGCATAGGATTTAGACCGGCGTGCTGACCTCTCTGTTGTGCCTAGGTGGGGCTGCGACGTGTTGACCTTCTGAGGCCGGGCATGACCCAGGAAAGTGTGTCCGGCCAAATGGGATCGAGCGTGTTGGGTTATGTGGTGCACCCCTGCAGGGAAGTTAATCTATTCGAATAGCCGTGATCTTCGGTAACAGCACGACTTGGAGTTGCACCTTGACCTTATGACAACTAGAACCGGATACTTAATAAAACACACCCTTCCAAGTTCCACAAACAACCCGATGATCGCTTTTCCACAGGGCGACGAGGGGAGGATCGCCGGGTAGGATTATGCTATGCGATGCTAGTGGAGATGCTACTTGGAGTTGCTACTTGGAGATGCTACTTGGAGGACTTCAATCTACTCTCTTCTACATGCTGCAAGACGGAGGCTGCCAGAAGGGTAGTCTTCGATAGGACTAGCTATCCCCCTCTTATTCTGGCATTCTGCAATTCAGTCCACTGATATGGCCTCCTTACACATATACCCATGCATATGTAGTGTAGTTCCTTGCTTGCGAGTACTTCGGATGAGTACTCACGGTTGCTTTCTCCCCCCTTTTTTCCCCCTTTCCTTTCTTTCTGGTTGTCGCAACCAGATGCTGGAGTCCAGGAGCCAGACGCCACCGTCGACGACGACTCCTACTACACTTGAGGTGCCTACTACTACGTGCAGGCCGATGACGACGACCAGAAGTAGTTTAGGAGGATCCCAGGCAGGAGGCTTGCGCCTCTTTCGATCTGTATCCCAGTTTGTGCTAGCCTTCTTAAGGCAAACATGTTTAACTTATGTCTGTACTCAGATATTGTTGCTTCCGCTGACTCGTCTATGATCGAGCACTTGTATTCGAGCCCTCGAGGCCCCTGGCTTGTATTATGATGCTTCTATGACTTATTTATGTTTTAGAGTTGTGTTGTGATATCTTCCCGTGAGTCCCTGATCTTGATCGTACACGTTTGCGTGCATGATTAGTGTACGATTGAATCGGGGGCGTCACAAGTTGGTATCAGAGCCAACTGCCTGTAGGAATCCCCCTTTCCAACTCCTTGGCCGAAATCGAGTCTAGTCGTTGAAAAACTTTTACTAACATGGCTGTGTGGCTTACGGGCCCACGTCGCCATTGGGTGATATTAGGATCTTTTACTCCTTGTCTATACTCTGGGACTCTGATCTCTCTTCTATTCGGGTTAAATGAATTTTGCTAAATCTAACATTAGGATCTCGTTATCACTTTCACCCGGAGAGCCCCTTATTGCTGATGATCGTCTGCTGCACGTGAAGACCCTGGAGATACTCTCCGTTGTTGACCCGAGAACTTGTGTTCACCGCGTTTGCAATTCCCCTTCCACCGTCAACCCTTATGGATAACAACTTGCAGTTGTTATTCTTACATTCATCCCCAATTGGTCTTGTTATTACAAGATACCCCGAAACACTCGTCGTTGTTTCGATAATCCTTTGAGCTTACTGCCTTGCTGTTCTTTGTCACCTGAATACCCCTATGTATAATTCTCGCACTTATCGAGTATCCGCTCATCCCCCAGTTGTTCATGTGTTTCACAGTGGTCTTCGAAATACTATTCGATCCTCCAAAAATCCTTAGTAGCTTATTGCTCTGCCATACTTGTCTGCTTGCATGATGGATGCTTTCCATATGTCTGGCAATATTCGTTAGTATCCTTAGGCATCGTCATTTTGATCATTTTGATTCAACATGAGTGCGAATGCACGCAATCATCAGTTGATCCTTTTAAATTATCTTTCCGGCTCAGACGTCATTTTAAACATGAGCTGGTTCTCAACCTATCCAAATGTCGTCGATAGTACCCCTAAGGCTATTCAACTTATCCACCCCTAATCAAAACATTGCTTCTGTTCCCTTGATTTGAAAATCATAATTCCTTTGCATTTGAGCTCTGGATTAGTCAGTTGTTTCTATAATCCAATGCCCTTGCATTGTTACTTCCTCTGATTGTGTGCCGATGCTCACATCAGCTCTGTTATGGACCGTCCGATCCTTTAATGGATTTTATCCGACATTGTCCTTCATATTCAATAACCTTGTGAGCCTTCCCTCGGATACATAATGCCTTTGGTAAATTGTATCATCTACTTTCTCAACCTTGCTCTACTTTCGAGCTTGTGATAATTATTCTTGAAACTTTTGGTATGTGTTTCTAAGAAGCCCGTATGGGTTGAACCTATGTCTTCCTTAATATGTGTGAACTCGAAAGTTTTCACGATTCATACTCTTCTGGTGCTTCGCCAGATAAAATTTCAGCACTGCAACTTCATCGAATGCGAGAAGTGAATGAAAGGTTATGCATTGGAGAAGTGGGAGTCGACCTTGAACTTTGTGTTCATGCCCATGGACACGATGTAGATCCTATCATGGGAGCTCCTTGTAACTATTTGCTGGATATAATATCCTTTGGTATCGGTGAATTGATCCTTTGCAATCATGGTTCCGACCATGTTCTCCTTTAAATACCATTTCCTGTGCAAGTCTAAGCACTTGTCTTCTATAGGGTAATACCCCAGTCCAACCTCTACTTTGATCTATCGTCGAGTATTACCCCCTGGTATCTCGAGATTATCTTGGAATTGCATAATTTCTTATGAGTTCTTCATCAAGTACTACATACTCACCGATTACAATTTTTCATGGGCTCGGAGTTATTAAACACTCAAAGACACCGATAACTGAACCGAGTCCGCACTACGGTTCAACAACCCTTCAGTAAGCTTCTATAAGTACGAGTTTGTACCCGATCACGCCATTCCTAGCCTGTTTGGCTATATCATTGTCGTGATGATTCTAACTGTGCTACCTGGTCCTTATTCTCGGAGCACCAATTTGCGATGATAGCTAAGCTTACGTCGATTTTCCTCGTCATACCCTTTCACCTTAAACAACAAGCTTGAGTTCGAGTTTGTGTCGTAACTGTGGTTCCAATAACCTCTTGCTTCATCATTCCTTTGACTTGATGTCGTCGCTGATCGATTACATCCTCATGAAATCTCTCGACAAAATTTATCGTAATCATCATCAAAATTTGACTCCTTAAAGAATATCAGTCGAATGCTTGATGAGAAATACCATTCTTGCCCTCAATGATTTGTATTATCCCCGACAACTTTATTGCCTTCCGTTCAACACAAACTTGTTCGTGTTTTGTGCTATACCTGGGATCCTTGCTACCCAACATTTGTTCTTCTTTACCTTGGAAGTATTACCATCTCTCTTGTCAAGAATGTGGTGATAATTTCACCACCTCTTAAGAATTCTTGATATAATAATACTTCTCGCCATCTCCGTTCATTCCTTGGTCCCCGCGTTATTTCTGACCGGAAAACCGACAATCAAACTATGATGTGCGACTTCAAAACTGCTAGCAACCCTATTGCTTCGATGTTAATGGTCGATATTTCATTCTTAGACCATTGGTTATCGAACCACCATTTTAACATTGATCGTGCTACTTAAGCCCATATTTCGGGTGCACCTTTCAACCAATGTTTAACTGTGTATGTTTTTCTCGAGCATACATCATTATATCATTTGATCTGACTAATGTTATCTCCTTGTTCACATAATTGTGGAAACCCATCTTTTGGAAGTCTCGATGAATTGTCGCTGAGTTCATCAACTACCACCTTATCCCTTCGTTGGTTTAATGATGAGCTTTTGTTTCGGAACTCGCTTCCGTAGTAAATTTCCCGAGAATCTTACAATGTCGTCTCGTTAATCTGTTTTGCACCTTTTCTTCTCAGGCATCCTGAGTCTGAGGTATCCTAACACCGATCAGATCTGAATCTCGGTCAGATATGATGGTTGGAACATTTTTCCAAGAGTTATAACACTGGTCTTTTATGACCCGGTAAGGTGATGGCATGCCTAGCACACCTGGCTGGAGGACCTATTGTTATAGTTTTCTTTTAGCAAGGTTATCTATTCTTCCATGAGGAAATTGTAAGACTTATTCTATAAGTTGTCCTTGATGGATCCTTTGTGTATCCAAAGTCTGATCTTTGCTTGAAGACCATGCCAATGCTAAAGGTTTCCTGCTAAATTATCCAAGCACCGCTGTATGGGTAATGTCATGAAATTTCTCTCCCCTACCTAAAGAGTTTTCTACTTTCTATCCTCTTATGGATATCATGCCCTGCTTGTCCTTGGGAAGGATATACCCTTGAAATATGTGTTTAAACACATTTTCCCTTCCATGGTTCTGTTTAATCTGATAATCTTATTTTCCTTTTCATTGGTTGGTTTAACCTTTCTTGAGGTCTATATAATCTAAGCAGTATTATTCTCCTGCTTATGTAAGCACCTCGTGGTACAACTCTGCCAGTAAGACCTTGTTACTATTGTTGGTGACATTTCGGTAACCACCAATGGACGAGAACTTTACCTATTGGTCCGCCTCGATGCAACGAGCAGGAAAATGGTTCTTTTCGACCCTCGCCCTTGGTACCAACGTTGTTGCCGGCATAACTGACATGGTACTCTCTGACATGCCTTGCTATCATGACCGTGCAAGATGTCACTGCTCCTATTAAAAAAACCACATGGTGGGCCCATAACCCATAGTTCCACAGGATCGAAACCTGACTGTCCTATACACCCCCTATTCCCAAGGTTATTCCTCGCGCGTGGCCTCGTATGTAATTCACGGGCCACCGTCCTAGTGATCTATTCTGGTATCAGACGCAATACTTACTCTCGCTACTCTGAACCCCTTTCTCACTCGGGTTCAGGCTTCGAGCAACTATCTATCCGCTTGGAGCCTCTTATGGTACCTTCGTACCTTACTCTCGAGGTATTTCATATGTTCAACTCGAGAGATAATCTTATGCTCATTCATGGGTTAACCCCAGATTGTTTCCCTCATAAGCATTATGTCGTAGCCGAGCTGCCCCTTACCTTTTCGTAAGTATGATGAAGATCCCGAAGACAGGATGACGACTTCATCATTTTGACCTGAAGCAGAAGTATGAAGGCATCAATATATTGGATTGACCTCTTCGAGAAGAGCAACCAACACCGAGAAGATCCGTTAGAATTTCGTAACCAATCTCTCCACCTTACTCCCCTCCTAAATCTTGGGACGAGATTTCTTGTAGTGGAGGAGAATTGTGACGCCCGGGTAGTTAGGCTACAGTAAAACCCTGCTAATGATGCCATGTCACCCTTGTCACTGTTGCTAAACACATGTTAGATCAAAACGTTTAAAAATCAAATTTGGATTTGGGCAAACAACAAAAGTTTTCAAACATTAAGACTAAAATGTCCAAAAGGTGTCAAATAAATCATGGATAATACTAGTGGAGAAACCACACTTTTATAAAATGTTTGAATGCACTAAAATGGTTTAAGCAGTAGCTAAAACAACTAGATGAATGCCTTTTGAATTTTATAAAATACTAAACTATTTTATTTGGGGGTGGGGGTTAAACCTTTTTGTGACCGTGGACTAAGTTGAAATACTAATTTAGGTGCTAAGTGTATATTTTGCTAAAACTAAAATAAATGTAACGAAAGTAAAACATGAAAGAATATATATATATATATATATATATATATAAGGCAGAAAAACAAACTAACAAAAATAAAACAAGGGCCACCCCCCGGGCCACGGCCCAGCTAACAGCTAACCGGCCAGCCCACTAACCTAGCCGGCCCACCCCACTCCCACCTTATCCCCCCACCAGACAGAAACCCTAACCGCTACCCCCCACTCCCCTCGATCCCCCACTTCTCGCTCCCTCTCCCCCTCCCCCCCGATCCAGATCGGGGGCAGCTAACACCGACGACCGCGCCACCTCACGCCTCGCCGCGGCGCCCCGACGATGCCACCGCCCGACGTCGCCTCACCGCCTCGACCACGCCTCCTCGCTGGACCGCCACACCGTCGTCCACCTGCGTCGCGCCGTCCTCATCCCCCTCCTCGACACCCGCTGCCGTTGCCCTACGAACCAACATGATCCCGGCCTCCGCCTCTCCTCTTCCTCCCACTTGCTCCAAGGCGACTCGTCATCACCACCACGCCATTGGCCCGCTCCGGCGCGCCCCGATGCGTGCACACCGCGCCCAAGCCGTGCCCCACACCACGCCACCTGCACGCGCCCAAGGATGCCTCGCCCCTGGCCTCCCCTGCCTCCCGCACCCGCTGCTGCCTCGGAACCGCGGCCTCCTCACCGGAGCGCTCGCACCTGCCGTGGCTCGCGTCGCCGTAGCCTCCTCTACTGCTCCACCTGTGCTGCCTCCCGCCGGGCGCCCCTGTCCTACCTCACGCTGCCGCCCCGCCTCGCTCCACTGCGGGCACCTACCTCCGCCGCCTCCGACGACCGTGCCCCTGCTAGCCCCGCCACCGCCAGAGCCCCCGCAGGGGACCGCCCTCGCCAGCTCCTCGTCGAGGCCATGGCCTTCGCCGGCGCCATCCATCACGCCTGTGCGAGTTCGGGCGGACGCCCACGCCCGCGTGCCCCTGGACGTGCGCCCGAACGGGGCGCGTCCGTAGCCTGCACGCCCGCACGCCCGTTAGGCCCCATTGGCCCTATTGCAAGCAGGCCCCACCCCAGAACGAAAATAAAAAAAGGCTTTAAAAAAGTAAATAAATAAATAACTAAAATAATTAAAATATTAATTAATTTATTAAAGAATTAATTAACTTAATTAATCCTGATTAGTTAACATAATTAATCGTAGTTAATAAACCTAATCATTTTAGTTAGACTAACTAAACCTGATTAGTTAGTCTTAGACAATGACAATCGGGTCCCACCATCAGATTGACCCAGACAACCCCTGTTGACTGCTGACGTCAGCATGACATCATCCTGATGTCATAATTCCATTTTTGAATTAAATTAAATAATTAATTAAATTCTAGAAATTAATAAAATCTTTAGAAAATCATATCTTTTAATCCGTAACTCGGATTAAATTATTTTCAACATGAAAGTTGCTCAGAACGACGAGACGATTCCGGATACACAAACCATTCGTCCGCCACACCCCCTAACATATCAAACTCGCAACTTTCCCCCTCCGGCTCCTCTGCCCGAAAACGCGAAACACCGGGAATACTTTCCCGGATGCTTTCCCCCTTCACCGGTATCACCTCATACCGCGTTAGGGCACCCCTAGAACCGTTACTTGTCATGTCATGCATCGATATGCATCTGTTTGCATGGTATTCATTGTTTCTTCCCCCTCTTCTCTCTGGTAGACTACGAGACCGACGATGCTGCTGCCCAGTTCGACTACGGAGTTGACGACCCCTCCTTCTTGTCTGAGCAACCAGGCAAGGCCCCCCCCCCCCTTGATCACCAGATATCGCCTATTCTTTTCTATACTGCTTGCATTAGAGTAGTGTAGCATGTTACTGTTCGGTTACTCCTATTCTGTTGCATAGCCTGTCATTGTTGCTACAATCATTGATACCTTACCCGCAATCCTAAATACTTAGTATAAGATGCTAGTTTATCATCATTGGCCCTACATTCTTGTCAGTCTGCCTTGCTATACTATTGGGCCGTGATCACTCGGGAGGTGATCACGGGTATATACTATACATACATACATACTATACAGATGGTGACTAAAGTCGGGTCAGCTCGTTGAGTACCCGCAAGTGCTTCTGATGAGGGGGCTGAAAGGACAGGTGGCTCCATCCCGGTAGAGTTGGGCCTGGGTTCCCGACGGCCCCCGACTGTTACTTTGTGGCGGAGCGATAGGGCAGGTTGAGACCACCTAGGAGACAAGTGGGCCTGGCCCTGTTCGGCGTTCGCGGATACTTAACACGCTTAACGAGATCTTGGTATTTGATCTAAGTCTGGCCATTTGGTCAATACGCACTAACCATCTACGCAGGAGTAGTTATGGGTATCCCGACGTCGTGGTATCAGCCGAAGCCTTCTTGACGTCAGCGACTGAGCGGCGCGCGCCGGGTTGGACTGCGTTAACGCAACTTCCTTTGTAATGGAAGTTGCTAGGTCTGCTCACCGGCCGCGTACGCAACGTGCAGGTGTGCAATGGGCGATGGGCCCAGACCCCTGCGCGCATAGGATTTAGACCGGCGTGCTGACCTCTCTGTTGTGCCTAGGTGGGGCTGCGACGTGTTGATCTTCCGAGGCCGGGCATGACCCAGGAAAGTGTGTCCGGCCAAATGGGATCGAGCGTGTTGGGTTATGTGGTGCACCCCTGCAGGGAAGTTAATCTATTCGAATAGCCGTGATCTTCGGTAACAGGACGACTTGGAGTTGCACCTTGACCTTATGACAACTAGAACCAGATACTTAATAAAACACACCCTTCCAAGTTCCACAGACAACCCGGTGATCGCTTTTCCACAGGGCGACAAGGGGAGGATCGCCGGGTAGGATTATGCTATGCGATGCTACTGGAGATGCTACTTGGAGTTGCTACTTGGAGATGCTACTTGGAGGACTTCAATCTACTCTCTTCTACATGCTGCAAGACGGAGGCTGCCAGAAGCGTAGTCTTCGATAGGACTAGCTATCCCCCTCTTATTCTGGCATTCTGCAGTTCAGTCCACTGATATGGCCTCCTTACACATATACCCATGCATATGTAGTGTAGTTCCTTGCTTGCGAGTACTTCGGATGAGTACTCATGGTTGCTTTCTCCCCCCTTTTTCCCCCTTTCCTTTCTTTCTGGTTGTCGCAACCAGATGCTGGAGTCCAGGAGCCAGACGCCACCGTCGACGACGACTCCTACTACACTGGAGGTGCCTACTACTACATGCAGGCCGATGACGACGACCAGAAGTAGTTTAGGAGGATCCCAGGCAGGAGGCATGCGCCTCTTTCGATCTGTATCCCAGTTTGTGCTAGCCTTCTTAAGGCAAACTTGTTTAACTTATGTCTGTACTCAGATATTGTTGCTTCCGCTGACTCGTCTATGATCGAGCACTTGTATTCGAGCCCTCGAGGCCCCTGGCTTGTATTATGATGCTTGTATGACTTATTTATGTTTTAGAGTTGTGTTGTGATATCTTCCCGTGAGTCCCTGATCTTGATCGTACACGTTTGCGTGCATGATTAGTGTACGATTGAATCGGGGGCGTCACATAGCCTCTCGGGACTATCTCCAAACATAGGTCACGAAGATTTTCGGCTAACTCCCTTGGTAAATGTCCCGTCATTAGGGTGTTGACATGGCTCTTACGGCTTAACGCGTCAGCTACTACGTTAGCCTTTCCGGGGTGATAATGCAATTTCATATCATAATCCTCGATGAGCTCCAACCATCTCCTTTGTCTGAGGTTCAACTCCTTCTGTGTGAAAATATACTTATAACTCTTGTGATCCGTGTACACCTCGCAATGGTTTCCAATCAGAAAATGTCTCCAAGTCTTCAATGCATGCACTACGGCTGCTAACTCCAAATCATGCGTAGCATAATTCAACTCATGGGGCTTAAGCTGTCGTGAGGCATATGAAACAACTCTTCCTTCCTGCATAAGAACTGCTCCAAGTCCTCGACGTGAAGCGTCACAATACACCTCATAATCCTTGGTCTGATCCAATAAAATCAACACTGGTGAGGTAACCAAACGTTTATTCAACTCCTGGAAACTAGCCTCACATTCCTCAGTCTATTTGAACTTAGTATCCTTCTTCAACAACTCCGTCATAGGCTTCGCAATCTTTGAGAAATTCTCAATAAACCTCCGGTAGTATCCTGCGAGTCCAAGAAAACTCTGGATCTCTCCAACTGTTGTTGGCGCTTCCCACTTGGTCACGGTATCAACTTTAGTGGGATCTACTGCTATACCTTCTCCGGATATAACATGTCCGAGAAATCCAATTTCCTTCAACCAAAACTCAGATTTGCTAAACTTGGCATATAATTGATGTTCTCTGAGCTTTCCAAGAACCAAATGCAAATGCTTCATCAATGAACACTACGACGAACTTATCCAAAAACTCCATAAACACTTTGTTCATCATGTTCATAAAATATGCAGGTGCGTTAGTCAGACCAAATGACATAACGGTATACTCGTACAGCCCATACCTTGTGGTAAAAGCCGTCTTAGGTATATCATGTTCTCGAATCTTCAACTGGTGGTATCCTGATCGCAGATCGATCTTGGAAAACACCTTAGCTCCTTGCAATCGATCAAACAGATCATTGATCATCGGTAGTGGGTACTTGTTCTTGATGGTTACTTCATTCAAACCTCGATAATCAACAACCATCCTTAATGATCCATCCTTCTTTTCCACTAGAAGTACTGGCGATCCCCAAGGCGATGAACTTGGACGAATATATCCCTTATCCAGTAACTCCTTAATCTGCTTCTTGATTTCCACCAAATCCTTTGCGGGCATCCTATATGGTCTCTTTGATATTGGCCCTGTGCCTGGCAAAAGCTCAATCAAAAACTCAATATCTCTATTCGGTGGCATGCCTGGCAATTCTTCTGGAAATACTTCGGGGAAATCCTTCACTACTGGTACTTCCTCCTGCACAACTCATGTTAAACAATTTACTTGAGTCCTCTTCGGCACATGCCGGGATACATACTTGATCCTTCTCCCTTCTGGGGTGGTAAGCAAGATTGACTTACTGGCGTAATCGATGTTTCCTCCATACATCGACAACCAATCCATACCCAGAATTGCATCCAAACCTTGTGATTCCAATATTATCAAATCTAAGGGAAACACTTGCCTACCTATATTTAGTGGCACTTGAAAACATCCTTGACTAGCCATATACTCCGCTCCTGGTGAGCTTACTAACATAGGTGTTCTAAGAACTTTGGTGGGCAGGTTATACTTATCCACAAATCCCCTTGATATGTATGAATGCGATGCACCAGTATCAAAAAGAACGAGTGCAGTAAATTACTTAACCAAAAACTTACCGATTACTGCATCCGGCTGCTCTTCAACCTCCTCCACGTTAACGTGGTTCACCTGTCCCCTGTTGAAAGGGTTCGGCTTCTTCCCAGAGCTTCCATTGCCATTTCCATTCTGTGATTCAGGACATTCATTGGCATAATGTCATGTCTTCTGGCACTTAAAACAAGTGACTTGGCTCAGGTGTCTCTTGGCTGGGGTCGATGGGTTGGTGCGGTTCTGGCCGTTACTTCCTCCATTCCCATTACCATTCTTGGTGCCATTGTGATTGTGCGAGCTACCTCCTCCATGGGTATGCTGAAAATGTCCTCCCGGTCTAGGGGTAAAACGTGGCTTCTGCTGAGCTCCTGAATTGTGCTTCCCTTGTCCATACTTCCTCTTGCGATTCTCAATCTACTGTTGCTTCCCTTCAATCATGAGAGCACGATCTACCAACTCCTGGTAGTTGTTGAAGGTTGCCACCATCAACTGCATGCTCAACTCATCATTCAGTCCTTCCAGAAACTTCTGCTTAGCTGCATCCGTAGCAAACGTCATCTGGGGCATAATGTGCTAATTTAGTAAAGTCCTCCACATACTGGCCAACAGTCCATCCTCCTTGGCGCAAGTTGCGAAACTCTTGCTTCTTCATGGCCATAGCTCCTGCTGAAACATGGGCAGTTCGAAAAGCCTGCTGAAACTGGTCCCACGTGACAGTGTCGACAGGGAAAGTGGCTGTGAAATTCTCCCACCAGGATGTTGCGTGTCCTTCAAGATGATGTGCGGCAAACTTCACCTTTTCCGCATCTGTGCATCCTGTCGTGGTCAACTCTGTAGCTATCTTGCGGAGCCAATCATCTGCTACTATCGGCTTAGTGCTACTGGAAAACACCGGCGGATTCAGCCTAAGAAAACGGGCTAAGTGATCAATAGGTGGTGGTGGTGGTGGGTTGTTGTTGTTGTTCCCCTGATTCTGATTCTGGACTAGCAACTGCATCAATGTGTTTTGCTGCTGGATCAACTGGGTGAGCTTCGGTGGGAAGGTAAATCCGGGGTCACGTCTCAGAGGCATCTGAGGGTTTCAGAAAAGATGAGATTTAAGAATAGAGGGGGTCTAAAGAGAAAACACTACCCATATGCACATGAGGCAAAAGCAAACAATTCACTTCATTCAATCAATCAAACAAGGGCATACAATCGATCTAACTATCGCAAAAGTGCTCGGACTACTATTTTTACATGGTGGACTACTACTACTGACGAGGTGGTCTACTAAAAATATTCTTCGGTTGCAGACTCCATGATATCTGCTCCAGCTTCATCAACATAGTCATCATCGCTATCATCTGGATCCGAGTCGGTGTCGTCGATGATGATGTAGTCTTCCGGGCAAATCTCCTTGGGTTCTTCGTCTTCTTCTACCGGTGTAGGGCCTCCCATAAATATTCCAATCTTCTTGATCAGATCGTCATTCTTCTCCACTAATACTTCAATTTCCTCTTCATAATCTTCACGAGTAGCCTTGAGTTCTTCCTCCAGTTCCTTGATTCTTGTCCTCGCCTTCTTCAGATCTATCATGTCGGCGCACATCTGGTTCTCCTGACGTCGAATGTGTTGGTTTAACTCCTGGATAAAAGCTGCAACTGATCTATCCTTCCTGGTGCTGATCATCTCCCAGTGCTCATCTCGGCGCCCACAAATCTGGTAGATAGTATCCTTAAGATCATTGCGGTAGACTTCTCCAATACGTCCCATGGCGATGTGAGCTGCCATGCTCTTTCCTAGACTCCAAGTTGGTGCATCAAAAGAAAACTCTATGGGCTCGGTGACTATCATGAACGTTCTTCCTGGAACTTGAACTTAAATCATCCAGCGCTCTTCTTCAGGTAAAGTGGTGTTGTAGGTTCCGGTGAAGCTTGGTACTCCTATGTTCAGGCATCTAGTGACTTCCTTCAAGTGATGTCCAAAGGGTGTATCTTCATCCGGTTGCGTGAACTTGTTCCTTGTATCTTCCATCCTAAAAGAGTAGAAAAGATGAGGAGTCAGAAAGAGAAGAGAGTGAGTAGTGATCTAGGTCTTTTAGCTTAGTGGTCGTGTCCTACAGTCAGCGTGTGCTCTGATATCATCTTGTAGCAACCAAACCTCAAACGGTCCAATCTCTGTGCTCAGGTGTCATCCCTGGATCAGTAATGCCGACACCACAAAGTACTTGAAGGATTTATAACAGAATAGCAATCACACACTTATTACATTGAGGGTCTCAAAAGAGAACTTATTACAATAAATATGGCTTAAGGCCATCTAATAACGATAACAGTGGAAGGCTTGGAAGATAAGTGAGTCCATCAACTCCAACGGCATCACTGAGTATAGAACCACGACCTAAAAACTCCTTAATCGTCGTCTGAAAAGTCTGCAACATTAACGTTGCAGCCCGAAAACGGGTCAGCACCTGGAATATGCTGGCAAAGTAACACATAGAGAATAATGGAATGAAACAGGCTATTCTATATGCATATTTGGCTGGTGGAAAGCTCTATGGTTACAGTTTTGCTTAAAGCCAATTTTTCCCTACTGCAAAGGAATAAATTTTATTTAACTATCTTGGTAGTTGTTAAACATTTAGAATGGTTGACAGCATTCTCAATCCCAATTAAGCATCATCATTAAACAAAACCCAACAAAGTTTATTTTTAGAGTAACATGTTGAGATTCACATGATAATCCAGGTACTAGATACTCAAGATGTCCATAACCGGGGACACGGCTAATCATGATCAGTTTATACACTCTGCAGAGGTTTGCGCACTTTTCCCCACAAGACTCGATCGCCTCTGTTTGGTTTCTCGCACTGCATGGTGTTTGAGAAGACGGATGACCGAGACATAGTCTTTCAGAAGCACTAGCACCTTACGATTGGGTAGACCGTTACACCTACTTTCCCCTACATCTGCTAGTCTACCACTGTAAGAGTTCGCACAACTTAATCAACTATGCTAGATCCCATAATAGCTTGTGGCTGCACACGGAAGTTTCTAGCATGAATAATCTCATGATCCCTTTGAGCCTGGGTGGCGGTCCATAAAAAACAGGCAATCCTGGAATACCCAGGTGCCTCAATCCACCCAGATGTGTGTTTAAGTTGCCACCTTAAATAAACCATTAATTAACAATCTCACATCTGTCATGAAATACTCTCAAACCCAATCCACGTCCACTAGCATAGCATGGCATAATAAGCAAACGTAGAAGTAACTCCCAAAAGTTTGATAATAAACAGGTAATAGTTACTACCTCAACTACTTCCCAAACCCACAATTTAATTAGATCCTAATCATGCAATGTGTGAGGATTGATCTAATGCAATAAAACTGGGTAGTGGGAAAACATGATCAAAGTGTTACTTGCCTTGCTGATGATCCGGGAAACCTAGCGATTCGAAGTAGCAAGCGGCGCACTCCGGGTACTCTACCGCAAACAAACAAGCATACAATAAGTACTCAACTAATGCACGGGTAAAACTCAAATAAGAGATGTAACCAGAAATTTCAACTTAAAAACTCCGGTTGGCAAAAAGAATCAAATCGAACGAAGCAACGGAAGACAAACGGCAAAAGAAACAGGCTTCGTTTACTATTCTGAATCTAGGGAAATTTCTACAGTGGCAAAAACCTGTTTGAGTTGGTTAAACGGAAAGAGGGTTTCGAGACGAAACTCTAGGCGCTTGAATCGCCTGATTCGGATAAACGAACGAAAAATTAGACTAAAACAAAAATCGGATCAGAAATCGCGATCTGAAAAATCGCGGATTTAATCCGAGAAAAATAAAAACGACGAACGTTCGTTAAAACGAACGAACGGACGAACGCTCGCCAATTAAGTAAACCAGAAAAAATTTAAAAAATCCGGAACTAAAAAATGAACAAAACCGTCAGAAAACCGAACGGTTTTTCGAGAAAAACCAGAGGCAAAAAAAAAACTACCTCCGGCAACTCCGGCTAACGGCGGTGCTCCGGCGGCGGCGGCGCGGGCGGGTGGCGGCGCGGCGTCGGGGCGGCGGTGGCGGCGCGGGCGGGTGGCGGCGCGGCGTCGGGGCGGCGGCGGCGGGGGCCGGCTAGGGTTAGGGATTTTCGGGTGGGGCGGCTTGGGCTTCGGTCGGGGCCTCGGGGCGCTATAAAAAGGCCCGGCCAAGAGGAGTCCTGGCAGGTTACGGCCCAAGGTCGGTTCGGACTTTTAAAAAAAATTATGCTCAAAAAAAACAAAAGAAATACTAAACGGACTCCAAAAATTCCGAAATAAATTTTCCCTCGCTTCTAAAATCAAGCCGCACAGGATAAACATTTATTTGGGGCCTAAATGCAATTTTGAAAAACGCGCATTTTTCCTAAATTCAAATAAAATAGCAAATAAAACCAAAATAAAATCTTATTTGTTTTTTTTATTAAATCCTCAATATTTCTTTATTTTGGGAAAGTCATTTTATTCCCTCTCTCATATTTTTGTAATAGAAATAATTGAAGAGAAAATAAATAAAATCAAATGATCCTATTTTCTAAATTTGAGACAACTCAATTATGAAAATAACGAAATCCCCAACTCTCTCCGAGGGTCCTTGAGTTGCGTGAAATTTCTAGGATCAACCAAAATGCAATAGAATATGATATGCAAAGATGATCTAGTGTATAACATTTCAAATTAAAAATTTGGGATGTTACGGGAAGAGAAGATTCACATGTAAATACACTATCTTGGACATATTTTTTGATTGTGAGCCCCCATCAAATATTGTATGCCAAAAAATTTGACGTTGGACAAGGAAGACAATGTAGTGATTTATGTTTGTTCATATTCACATAGAAGTTCTATTGTCATAGATCCTTTAACATGTGGTGCTTGCCTCCCATCTTTGCTAGCCAAAAAATTCCGCACTAAGTAGAGATACGACTTGTGCATCCAAAACCCTCAACCCAAATCTTATTTTGAGAGCCCACCATACCTACCTAAGGATTAAATAAGATCCTTCAAGTAAGTTGTCATCGGTGCAATAAGGCAATAAAAATTGCTTCTAAATTTGTTAGATCATTTAGTGTAAGAGAAAATTGAACGGTGTACAAACTTGTGATGGCAAAATAATAAAGGCGACAGACTGTATAATAATGGTTACTATCATAAGGGGCAATATAACATGGCGTTCTTTTGCACTAAGGGATTGAGCATACAACCAAAAAAGCGCATGGAAACCTATGCTCCCTCTATGAAGGGCCTATCTTTTACTTTTATGTATTTACTTTTATGCAAGAGTCAAAGTATTTATCTCTATTCATTTTTATTTTCTCTTTTGGCAAGCACCATATGGTAAGGAAAGATCTAGGCACATATATCCAGTTGGATATGGGTGGGCATGAGTTATTATTGTTGACATCACCCTTGAGGTGAATATGTTGGGAGGCGAAACTATAAGCCCCTATCTTTTTATGTGTCCGGTTTAAACTTTTTGCTCATGTGTATGCGGTGAGTGTTAGCAATCATAAAAGACTATATGATGGTTGAGTATGTGGACTTGCCAAAAGGCTCCGATACGTGACCCTTCCTGAAAAGATGATGAATGGTAGTTGCAAAATTGACTGAGAACATAGTTTGTTGATTTTCAATAGAGTTTATGCTTTATACTTGGATGTTGTGATGAATTGTTACTTATTCATAAGAAGTCTGTGATAAAAGTTCTATGCTAAAGTTTGTTGATGTTATAATAATATATTTGATGTTTCTATGTACGTATTTTGTTTTTATCGACACCTCTCTCTGTAGGCATGTGGACATGTTATTCGATTTCGGTTTTCTCTTGAGGACAAGCGAGGTCTAAGCTTGGGAGAGTTGATACGTCCATTTTGCGTCATGTTTTCCTACTGTTATTTATGATGTTTTCATGCATGGAATAATTCTAATGCCTTTTCTCTCATAATATGCAAGGTTCACACAAAGAGAGAGAATACCGACAGATGTTTTCATAAGAATCTATGTCAGTCCACCTATTCTGCACATCTCCAAATGAGCCGAAACTTCACGGAGTTTTATGGAATATATAAGAATTATTGGAGCAAATAACTACCAGAGGGGGCCCACCAAGTGGGCACAACCCACTTGGGCATGCCAGGGAGCCCAGGCGCGCCCTGGTGGGTTGTGCCCTCCTCGGCCCACCTCCGGTGCCCCTCTTCTGGTATATAAGTCATTTTGACCTAGAAAAAACGAGGAGAGGACTTTCGGGACGAAGCGCCGCCGTCTCGAGGCGGAACTTGGGCAAGAGCACTTTTGCCCTCCGGCGAAGCGATTCCGCCGAGGGAACTTCCCTCCCGGTGGGGAAAATCATCGTTATCATCATCACCAACAACTATCCCATCTTGGGGAGGGCAATCTCCATCAACATCTTCAATAGCACCATCTCCTCTCAAACCCTAGTTCATCTCTTGTATTCAATCTTTGCACCGGAACCTTAGATTGGTGCTTGTGGGTGAATAGTAGTGTTGATTACATCTTGTAGTTGATTACTATATGGTTTATTTGGTTGAAGATTATAAGTTCAGATCCATTATGCTATTTAATACCCCTCTGATCTTGATCATGAATATCATTTGTGAGTAGTTACTTTTGTTCTTGAGGTCACGGGAGAAATCTTGTTGCAAGTAATCATGTGAACTTGATATGTGTTCGATATTTTGATGGTATGTATGTAATGATTCCCTTAGTGGTGTCATGTGAAAGTCGACTACATGGCACTTCACCATATTTGGGCCTAAGGGAATGCATTGTGGAGTAGTTATTAGATGATGGGTCGCGAGAGTGACAGAATCTTAAACCCTAGTTTATGCGCTACTTCTCAAGGGACTGATTTGGATCCAAAAGTTTAATGCTATGGTTAGATTTTATCTTAATACTTTTCTCGTAGTTGCGGATGCTTGCGAGGGGGTTAATCATAAGTAGGAGGTTTGTTCAAGTAAGAACAACACCTAATCACCGGTCCACCCACATATCAAATTATCAAAGTAGCGAACATAAATCAAACCAACATGATGAAAGTGACTAGATGAAATTCCCGTGTCCCCTCAAGAACGCTTTGCTTATTATAAGAAACCGTTTTGGCTTGTCCTTCGCCACAAAAAGATTGGGCTACCTTGCTGCACTTTATTTACCGTTAGTGTTACTTTCTTGTTACAGAATTTCTTGCTATCGAACTATCTGTTACCAACATTTTTAGTGCTTGCAGAGAATACCTTGCTGAAAACCGCTTGTCATTTCCTTCTTCTCCCCGTTGGGTTCGACACTCTTACTTATTGAAAGACTGATTGATCCCCTATACTTATGGGTCGTCAAGGGCCCGAATGAGGTAGATTATGTGAGACTTTTTATTCGTGTTCTAGATGCACCGAAACCTAGGGTAATGTTCCCATGACTACGAATCTATGTACTTGTTCTAGTAGTGTTGTTAGGACCCGATGAAAAAACCCTCAATAACTAGCACCGACCGTGGGGTTCTAACAATATCAGATCAGATCTATGTCTTCATTTTCATATTCATCATCAGATAATGATTCACTAAGAACAATGGCACATTGCAAGGTCACCAAGGAGAAAAGCCATGGGTCACACTAGGCAAAGACGTGGTCGATGCGCTTTTTGTTTGGCAGAAATCCAGACTCGGGGAAGGAGTACCGCGATTCATGTATCCTATGCTAACTGGAACGATAACTTTTGCAGGAGTAGAAAGCCTCCAAGATCCATGAAGGGAGGATGTTACAATCAATGAAGGTTTCTAGGGTAAATTAGAATATCCGGCTTGGAAGTTTATCAACAGTTTGGAAAAGGGAGGTCTAAAGCGGGATTTGTGCTACCACAAAGCCATACACAAATGAATTATGTTGATTAATAGTACATTGCATACTATATACATGAACTACAAATACAAAAAGTACTGAATAACTTCAATGTAGGGACTACATGCACACCAGAGTTTAACGAGTATTTTTGGAGATCTAGCTACTCGAATAATCCTTATGAAATTAGTGTAGTGCAATCAATGGGAGTTTAATCTAGTTTTTATTTATCGAAATGACCTTTATAGATGATGAAAAATCTATGGGTTCATTCCACGAACATTCTGTAAGGTGTCGGGCCCAAGTAACGGGTAGGCCCGTGAAAACAACAGGCCCATGAACACATATTTTGATCAACTAGTTTTTGAAACCCTAAATTTCAGTTATATAAACCCGAACATACACCAGAACATACAATTCATTCCAGCCCCCGCCGCCGCCGCCATCGACATCCTTCACTGCTGGTATCCATTATCTTCGTCGTGTTCCTCTTCTCCAGTTGTCTTGTTGTTATCGCACCTTAACACTTACCCGGGTTCATCGAACAATGACATCTCATTGCCTTATTCAATTCTGACCATCTTTTCTTTGTGGTTACAGCCGCACATGTGGATCTGAGACTCCCCTGAACAAAAAATTGGCGCTTTCTTCCATATCCGGCAAAGCATGTCAAACATACTATACATGTTTAGTGTCGTTGTCTAGACAACTATCTAGAAAACCCCACACAACTACACCTTTAGGCATCTTATCAAGGCCCCTTAGTCCAACTACTTGCTACGGCATGAGCACCCCGAACGATGAGACGCCGTTGATGGGGTCCAATGGCAAGTAAGTGGTACACGAAAAATATTGTTACTCCAAACTTTTTTTTCTTACTAAATCAAAGTAAATTTTATTTTCAGATCTATGTTATATAGTTCCTTTGGTTCTCAATCTAGTTATGGTATGTGGTTTATTGTCATTGATAACACAAATAGTTTTAGTTTATTAGGTTATTTTCAAAAAAACATTTTTTTCTTTAGTATGAGTGATTTTCCTCACAGTGGGAAATTTGTTTACTCAACTTTTTAAGTGAAGTTGAAGCAAAATCCAGGTATATCAACTTGTTGAACAATTGTTCAGTTCTGTGAAAAAGAAAGATTTGGATGTAAATCTTTTTTTTTTTGCTGCGAATGGATGTAAATCCGGTTGCAGAATGCAGTAGCCCCATCTGAGTTACAGTACAAATCCAGTTGTAACCTGTGTACGTATATAATTAAATGTTTGCTATTGATATACTCGTGTCCCTATTTGCAATTTGAAAACCCAATTACTGTACTGCGTTAAAGGTTTGCCAAAAATGGAAGATGTAAATCCAAGTGTAAACTGCAGGTGCCCGATTAATTGCTTTTATTGATACAGCAAAGTTTTGTAGTATCCACTTGATTCTTTCCTAATTTGATTTTCGCAAGAAGAAAATGTAAATCTGATTTCTGTGCGGTGCTTAAACCCCAAATCTCTCAACTCTGAAGCGCGACGACAACGCCTGAGGTCGACACGCGCCGGAGGTCACAGCGCCGCCCCATCCCACCCGCCCAAGCCACCGCCGCCGCTGCCACGAAAGCGCCGGCCGAGAGGAAGGGTAGGGGGAAGGGGAAGGGGAAGGCGGCGGTGGAGGAGGAGGAGGCGCCAGAGCCCCAGCCTCTCCCGGAGCCCATGGCGAGCCTGCGCCCGGTGCAGGGTTTAGGGTGCGAGGCGGCGGTGGGGTCGCTGGTGCCCAGCGGGAGCCGGGAGTTCAAGCTCTGCAGCAAGCACACTGAGGGCAAGCATCCGCTCTACGCCATCAGCTTCAACTTCATCGACGCCCGCTACTACGACATCTTCGCCACCGCCGGCGGCAATCGTGTAAGCCTTTTCTAGTTGCCCGCTCGCTCAATCTTTGCTCTGTCTTTAGATTTGGGAATGTTCTTAATCGTGTTGATCTTGCAGGTGACGACGTACCGTGGCCTCCCCGACGGTAACTTGGCTGTTCTGCAAGCATACATTGATGCGGACGTAAGCTCCATTACAATCTCTAGAATCTTCAGTTTATTATATTAGTTGTACTTTCTCTGAGGCTGATGAGGTCTGCATCTTATCTCAGGATGCTCAGTCATTCTACACACTGAGCTGGGCTTCTGACCTTCGCAGCACACCACTGCTAGTGGCAGCAGGAACCAATATGGTCATTCGGGTCATCAACTGTGCCACCGGGAAGTTGTTTAAGGTATAATAGTGCCAGAGTTTTCTACTTCGTTATTGTGGCCAAGATGGATGAAGTTTCACTTGCATCAATCTACTATTCAGCTGCTTATTTGATGTCCTTTCTGAAAACAGTTACTTATTTGATAATTGTTGGTTTCCCTGTATTGTCCATTCGAGATGATGATTTGGAATTTTAGGAAAAGTTGTGTTTCTGCTATGCAGTAGCTTATTTTTCTCCGAAAGAGATTGTAGATGTCAAATACTTTAGTATGTCTAGCATGGTGAAAACATGTACTCCCTCCGTCCCAAAATAAGTGTCTCAACTTTACAAAGTTGAGACATTTATTTTAGGACGGATGGATACAACCTAGCAGATCTATTCTTCTGAGGTAGTAATGAAATTGGGCATATATATGATGATTCAATATCCTAAACTAATGATTACGAACGTGGAGTACGTTTCTTATTTCGTCTTACAAATCATGCAGAGTTTTATTGGCCATGGTGGTTCAATAAATGAGATCAGAACTCAACCATTGAATCCTTCGCTCTTCATTTCTGCAAGCAAGGTTGGCAGATAACCTGGTGTGATGCTGGATATACCTATGCATTTTACCTTTCTGACGCAGTTTATATGGCCTTATAGGACGAGTCTGTTAGGCTATGGAATGTCCATACAGGGATCTGCATCTTGATTTTTGCTGGAGGAGGAGGTCACCGTCATGATGTATTGAGTGTTGTAAGTTACACCTACCTCCTATAGTGACATTGTTTTATATTACCACTCACTTCACTGCCCAAAGATATGTTTGGATTGTGTCCAAAAGCTACCCTACCAATATTTTGTTCATAATCAAAAACTTGGTCTTTGTTAGGATCATGGCCAATTTTCTGGCATGCCAATGCTCGTTTGGCCACCCTAGTTCAGTTTTCTTACCAATGTTGGACAAATTATGGGCTAGCAAAATCTTCACCAAAATTATAGCTAGCCAAATATTTGTCAAGGCTAGCTTGGACTAAATCCGAACACACTCTAAATATAGTTAAAACATGTCTTCCAGCTACTGGCATTATTGAGTGGATCAAATTTTAGTTAGTATCACTGAAAAATAAAACATGTTATCTCGGCACTAACTGTCCTTTCATTCATACTTCCGTTATATCAGGACTTCCACCCTTCTGATGTGCACCGAATTGCCAGTTGTGGCATGGATAATACAGTTAAAATATGGTCAATGAAAGGTTAGCAAACCATTTCATCGATCTTGCTTCCTATTTACGTTTTATTACTGCTGATCACTGACATGTGTTGTTAATGTTGTCATAGAATTTTCGCCATACGTGAAGAAATCCTTTACATGGACTGACCTTCCATCAAAATTTCCAACAAAAGTTGTCCAATTTCCGGTATGTTAAGTATCTCTCATCTTTGAACCTGTTATTATGCAAACTTTTAGTATTGTTCTTAACCCTCTCAGCATCGTGCTGATCTATCCCCTTTCAGCTTATGACTTGCGTGGTGCATTCTAACTATGTTGACTGTACTAGGTGGCTTGGTGACTTCATCCTGTCGAAGGTAAATTGCTCATTTTTGTAGGAGAGACGAATTAGTGTGAACACAGTGCTAGAATGCTTACTGGTGCAAAATTTCAGACTATACCTGAAACCTGTAATATCATACTTTACAGTCTCTTTTTATATCAAAGATTAGTGCTGCCACCTGTTTCTCAATGCTGGTTTAATTATTTCCTGAAGGATGAAAACATCTGATCTGCTTTGCCTTGAACTTGCAGAGTGTTGAAAATGAAATTGTTCTGTGGGAGCCAAAAACAAAAGAGCAGGGTCACGGCGAGGTGATGCAGTTTTACTTTTAAAGAACTATATGGCTTAACAAATTATACTTTTGTACTAATCCAAACTAGTTCTGGTTGTGCTCCTTTGTTTATAAAAATGATGCCGGCCATACTATGTGCCTTCATCTGAAGTGATTCTTCATTCCATATGCAGGATAGCATTGATGTTCTTCAGAAGTACTGCCCGATTGTGACATTTGGTGTATCAAATTCTCATGTGATTTTCACTTCAATCAATTAGCAATAGGTAACACTTTATATTGAAATTATTATCTGCGGACATATTTCTGTATTGTATTGTACTTATGTGATTGTCAACAAGTTTCTGAGGATGGCCGTACTTGTACACGTGAAAAAAATGATATTTGTAGAAAACATGCTCGTGGCTAATCGTTTGCTCGTAAACGAACTCATCTACATGCATCCGATCAGGGTTAGATGAAATTCAAAATGTATAACTCTCGTGGTTAATCGTTTGCTCGTAAACAGGCAACCGTGAAGGCAAAATCTATGTGTGGGATGTGCAGACGTGCCCTCCTGAGCTAATTACCATGTAAGTTTAACCAAGCAAGTTCAGCTATTCCCAGTTTCTCCTCCTCTGCATGTTGTGGTGGTGCTAGCTATTAACTTGTATGTTCCTGCATGTACACACTGATAATTTCCAGGCTGAGTAGTCCGCAATGCAAAATGACAATAAGGCAGACTGCAGTGTCGTTTGATGGAAGGTACATCACCACGTTCCGTTCGCCACCTCTGATCAAGTAGTACCTCTAGCATTTATTTATCCTGTACTTTTATGGATATAGCCTCTCATGTGTGCTATGTGCATCCGTCATAGTTTTTCTTCTTTCAAGTCTGGTTTTGGTGTTGACGCATAAGAATTTTGTGTCACTCTTCTTCTTTTCTTCCATTCTTCAGCACGATCGTTGCCTGCACCAAGGATGGCAGCATATACCGCTGGGACGAAGTGGAACATGAAGCTGCGAAAAATTGAAGCAACCGAAAACCACCGTGCTGTGCGGCCCCATGGCAATGCCAGCCAGTTTGAGCTTGAATTGGGGGGTTGTTGTGTGCTTACTTAGTCAATGGTACCCATCAGCCTTACTTAGTCGAAAAGCTGGGGTTTATGAGCTTATAATGTTGTAAGTTAGGATGTTGTTAATTCGATGATTTGCCGGATGTTTCAGTTTATTATGTTTGCTCTATCATGTACCGAATGTGGGAACTAAACTTAAGTCCTCGTTGCTACTAGTTTGTTGTGCATTCCAATTGAGCTGCCTGAGCCTGCTGTTGCTCGCGTAACACACCCAAACGAAACACTTTGTTGGGTGAAGAAGAACTTCATCATAATCCTGATGCTGGAATGACCTGAATTTCTCCGGTCAGCTTGTTGTGCCGTCTTCGTGGTCTATTTGGAACGCGTGAATTTTACAGTAACTCTGCTTGGGATGTAAATGGCGCCGCAAGGCCCGTTTAGTAGCTCAATAATTCATTTTCCCGGTAAAAACCTTTCTTGAACTGTTAGACCAATAAGTGGGCTTATAAATGGCACATTCCCTAAGCTCCGCGGAAATTTGTCAAGAATTGTCCATTTCTGCGTCAGTCGCGGGAGATTCATTCATGGGTCTCTACCGGTTCTTCATTATGTTCCTCAACCGTTTCTTTTGTACCCTGATAAGTGTTGTTCGGAAGTTGACCCGTCTCTCTCTCCCCCCTCCCTCCCACGACGCTCCCGCGAGCGTCCGGGGGGAAACCCTAGCCGCGACGGTGCTTGTGGGCGGAGCCCATGACTCGGATGCTCGCCAGCTATCATGGCCATGAGGGCGGCGTGGTGGCTGGTGATCGACGGTAGGTGGTAGTGGTATGGCTGTGCCCATACCTATTTCGGGCTTGGATCATGCGAGCTGGGGTGAAAACCCGGTAACGGCGCCCGTGGGCGTCGCCTCCTTCCTGAAGGCATGAAGGCATCATTACGGCTACTCGATCCTCTCCGGGACACTCTGGGTGAAATCCCAAATCAATTCGATCGAGCTGTGACAGCACTCTTGTGTCGTGTCCTTCCTGAAGGCGCCACTTTGGAGGCCTCGGCTCGTCGATGTTCGGCTATGCTTCATTTACCTCAAGTGGTGCTTTGTTGCTTATATTTCGTTTTCTTGGTGGTATCTGGATGTAGCTGAGCTTCAACATCTATGTATCTACCTTAGAGCGTGGTGGTATAGTGTTTGTATCCGGATGGTTGTTGTGCTCAGTGCTTTATATATAAAGCGTGGTGCGAGCCTTTTTCGTCTGATAAGTGTTGTTCCTCAAGCCTTTCTATTCCCTTGTCAAACTCTTTGCTGAACCCGTAAGTTGTCGTTATAAGGGCATGTACAATGGTGGCATATAGATACATATGCCCCATGACAAAAAGTAATTTGAGGCACCTACATTTTTTTTTTCTCTCCAATGCAAGCTACCACTAGTGGGCCTCATTAAGAAATAGAAAATAAAGACTCTAAGTACACATGCATCTCTGCTTTTCACTCCAATCTTTTCAGCTTTTGTCATCGGACCACACTTTTTTTCTTTAAGCACCCGCCTCCTGGAGAGGATCCCGCTTCCCTATCCGAACCTACTTTACGTCATATCCGATCCTACATGGCATGCGAGACATCACCTTGAGGCTATGCATTGTACATGCCCTAATCACCTAGTTACATATGACATTTGAGCAACCCCAAAGTCCATTATACGGTACGAACTGACTAAGATACTCTCATGGTCTGAGAAACTAAAACACATGCTAACACTCTATGTTATAACAATTGATTTCAGATGATATTATCTCAAAGTATAACAAACAAGATTGGGTTGATTCAATATGATCGTTCTTCTAATGTCATACTCTCAATATTCTTTCATGACTATATTTACACTTAACGATATCCTGACATCGAGAAAAGATGATCACCAACAACACTAGAGCTAGTCTTAGAGGCAAGACCCGGAACCTATATTTTACCGTTTATCATCTCACGTGTGCATATGAGTTTTTCACTCAATCACATATTTCAGAATCATAGCAGTTATAGCATGAAATATAAAGTCTTAATTATGAAAATAAAAATATAATAATACAATATTATAGCCTCTACGGCATATTTCCAACAGCAGCGTGGGGTGGGATTTTTATATTGTGACCGCGTGTTGGAGATAACATGACGCATAGTCCCGATAATCACATTTCTCTCCCACATATGGGATATATTTGGGGGAGCCTGCACTGTGTAGACGGTTGAATTTTGGGGAACCCGCTGGACACCTATTTGACATCCGAAGTAGCCTGAACATATGAGGGAGAAATGAGTCATGGATTTGAAAACGACCTTAATCATTTATTTGATTCATTTATTTGCATTGTAGCCCATAGCAATGCACGGGCGTTCTTCTAGTATGCTTTGGTTGTGTGTCACTAGTATGGCTTGGTTGTGTGTCAGCTGTCTGGTTCGAGAGGAGGTGTTGCACTGAAAGTGAACGGATGACCACCAACTCAAAACTTTAGAAATAGGAAAGAAATAGAAGAAAAACTCTAGTTGATTAGTGCAGAAGGTTCAACACAAAAGAATTAATGAGTTTTACGTGGACATGGTCAAATGGTAATGGACCTAATGACACCATGCAACCCAGAAACCCGACTGCACGGTACGATACCCTGAGAAAGTCCATCAAAATCACCAAACCAAAAAAAAAAAAACGGAAACAGCAAAAACAACAACAAAAAAGGAGGCATGGTCAAGAACAGAGCACAAACTCCACTGAAACTCAGTGATAAATGGCCGACAAGGCCGCTGTGGTGCACCACCACTTCACAGAGCTGCTGGACACGGTGCGTACAAGGGGACGAACTCTAAACTGGGATGCCATTGAGCTGCCACGAATACAGAACGAGGGATTGGACAACCCTTTCTCAGAAGCGGAGGTGTGGGAGGCGATCATAGCATCGCCGATGGAGAAGGTGCCGGGCCCTGACGGCTTCTCGGGCACGTTCTTCTGGGCTTGCTAGAGGGGACTTCAGCGACCTGAACTTAGTTGTTAGAATAAATCCGAGGCATACTGTCGATCATCTGAGAACCAAGCAATCGCATGAGTACGACACCGAGATTTGTTAACGAGGTTCACCAATATGGCTACATCCCCGAGATTTGACTATGGGCGCTCCTCCCCATGACACCGCTACAATACCGCACCCGGTCGTTCTGGACACCGGCACATGCCGCCGGCTTTCCTGCGTTCCTGTGCTATTATGTTGGCATAGGTTACATCGTGTGTCTAGTCCCGCTATATATGAGAGGCCTAAGATACAAGTGTCTTACTTGGACACGACTTCATATCCTATCTAAACACAATACAACTACAAATCCAACTGTAACCTACCTTGTACACTATATTCGACACAACTCTAACAAACTCCACCTTGGCGAATATACTCCACCACCTTGAACCCGTCAATGCGTCAAACTTTCATGTACATTGGACTTGAGCTTATCACGTGAGTACCGCTGCTACTCCAAAAACTCCATATGACTCCACCTGCAACTTGTAGTCCCTTCTTTTCTTGATCACAGTCAACACTCAAGCAAAATTAAGTTTGTTGTTACTCTAGCTTGTGCTCCCAACTTCCAGAGTATCAGTCCAACGCCATCATACACTGATCACTGGCCTGCGTGAAAGTGAACAACTCACATATTGGACGTCACACATAAGAGTTACCTGAACTCAACATCACCGCTTCTTTTTTGACCGTCTATCTGAAACTTGAAGGAATTTCACTGTTGATTTTACACTAGTAGAAAAAGGGTCAAATGTGAATAACATTAGTGCCGGTTTGTAAAAAAACCGGCACTAATATGATCAATAGCACCGGTTCGTGGCGGCGATCAATAGTACCGGTTCGTAATGAATCTTTAGTACCGGTTCGTGCCACGAACCGGTACTAAAGGGGTGGTGGCAGGCTGGCGTCAGGCCAGGGCCCCACGAGCCCCTTTAGTGACGGTTTGTGACACAAACCGGTACTAAAGGTCTAACCTATAGTACCGGTTCGTGCCACAAACCCACACTAAAGGGGACAAGCCTTTAGTGTGGGTTCGTGCCACGAACCCACACTAAAGGGGGCAATTTTCAAACTCTACCCCCCCCCCCCCCCCCCTCCGTCCCGTGTATCGCCATTTCAGTTTTGAAAAAATCAAAAGAAAATGATAAAAACTTCAAAAAAAATCCTTCGAGTGGTAGTTATATTACTACATCTACTAGTTAGGAAAATTTGAAAACTTAAATTTGGACATGTTTTGCAAAAAGTGTAGGGAAAATGTAAAACGGCTATAACTTTTGCATACGATGTCGGAAAAAAACGTATAATATATCAAAAAATTCAGCACGAAAATCCGCATCCAATGGAGACCGCCTACGGAATGTTTGGAATTTTTTAGAATTCTCAAATTCCAAAAGGAAAAAAAGATATGGTACACCAATCAATATGGGGTCGTGAAACCACACCACTCAACCCTCACTGCAGAGTACCATCGACCATCACCGACCGATGACGAGTTTCACGCTTCCATTAGACCACTGGGCTTCAGTCCGAACTACGTGTCCCTCGCTTTTCCCGCTGAATAGGCTTCGATTCTCTGGATCCTTACACCGTAGCCCTTCAATCCAGCTCCACCTTCAACATAACTCCATGGTAGATGATCAGTCCACCCTCACGCCTCGTCGACTTCAAGCTCCGTGTGTACATCACCTTGAATCAACCTCGCGTCATAGTCTTGTCGAAGCCACACAAGTCCTCAAGGATGAATCTGTTTTTTGAGAATCTTTGCTCATCAAAACACCACAGTACGGGGGGCTTTGCTTGCTGTAAGAACACTTGTATATACAGCCGTTTTGAACCTTGCGCAGTTCCAACATCATAACACAGTTCCTGAAGGATCTATCCAGCAGTCAGTTGAGCAGATATGTAAGACTATTAATATTCTCAGACTTCGGTGATATTGCACTGGCAAATTAGAGAGAACTTTGAGAAGTACTTAGTCTGTGCCATGCCCATGATACTGAGGGCGGCAGATTTGTCAGCACTCGCAACTACAACCGATGATGAAGTGCTTAACTACACCAATCAATTAAGGAATGGCATCTTGGAGGCCTACTCTAGACAAAGTGGCTAAAATTGGCATTGAAATTACTGGAGGATATATATATATATATAGACGTTATATACGGATCATCTATCGTCCAGGCGAATCAGGCTAATTATTCACTTTAAAGTGGTGTTATACCGCGGTGCCATGCTGCTCAATGAAAACAACCACAGTTGCAGCCAGCGAGACGCTGTGACTTCAAACCGTTGTGCTGACCCGTCTCCTCCTTGCATAGCCAGTGTAGTTCCGCTGCTGCTATGGCCGTCCTTGCCGCTTATTCTGACAAAACTGAAGAAACAATGAACACATAGCTAACTGAAGGAATGTGCAACAGAATTCAGTGTTCAATAATGATCAAATTACCGCTCCCAGCGCGCCCTGACAGCAGAGCTTAATCAACATCAACCAAGCTAGCTTGCACTGCGCCATCTATTCTCCTGTTCGGCGGTTTTTTCAACTACATGTCTTCAAAAATTCCAACTTTCGCCGCCGGCTCGAACCATCAACTGGGTTGCCAATTTGTGACTCCTACGCGGGATCATCTATTGCCTCGCCGCAGTCGACCCCAATGGTCCGCTGGCTTATGCCACATCATAAAAACAAGCTAAGTCACTTTTGTATTTAAATTTCATTTTTTTCCAGTCAATTGAATATATCTGACACCTTTGAGTTAATCTTGGGGGCTATCGTTTCTTCTCATAAAGTTGAGTCGTAAGGTTATCAAAAAGGACTATTTACCACGATGCACAGTTCAAACATGGATGCCCTACATATCAGCGAAATAATTTTATGTTCGTTCTTTACTAAGTCAGACGCAACTCGTAACCGACCAAGTAGTGGGTATGGTATTGTCAATCGACTCTGATGCCTATCATGGACTTTGTCGACCCTAAACATATCATATTCCATGAAAAAAGTCCACGCGAAAGCCTACTTAGTTGAGTCGAATGATTAACAACTTGAACATAAGTTGACAAAGTCATCGAAATTATTATTTAATTTTGTTTTATACATCACGAACGGTGTAATGCATTCATGAGTTTTATTTCAGGAACAAAGAGCTTGAAGACGACTCCTCGAGTCGCCTCGAACCTCGGGGGCTATCAAACCAAAATTTGTGAAAAAATGGACTTTTTTCGTTACCAAAACACAAGTTCACAGACCCCCGGGTTGTTAAAGGCCTAAACAAATCCGACGCTCGGGGGCTACAGATGATATACATGCTATTGGGGTTTGAAAAAGATTGGAAAGACCTGACTTGGAGACATAATCCAGCCTGGGAGGACAACCCAGCAACATCAACATCGACGCTTCATGACCCATCAATCTCTTCATCTACATTTCGGCATCCATACGTCAATGACCCGGAAAAAAGCTCCACGTTCAAGGAAGACAAAAGCATCAACAAAATCAAGACCTTCCGCCCGACTCTTCGAGTCATCCGAAAGCTCGGGGGCTACTGTCGTGGATATGGGACACGGGTATCCTCGTGGAGGTAGGCCACGACCCATCATGGGAGGTGGCCCAGTAGGCTGACTTAAACAGTTTGAATAAGACCTGGATTGCTATCGTCTTGTAATAGAAAAGAGACTAGTCCTAATCCTACTAGGACTCTACATGTAGGTCGGCCCCTTCAACTTATATAAGGAGGGGCAAGGCTCCCCAAAAGGGACAAGATTCACAAGTTAGGTTTAGACAGACAAGTCAATAGATCTCGAGATAGAGTACCTTTGTAATCGTGATCATCATCATCATCAATATCAAGGAAGCAGGATGTAGGTTTTTACCTCCACCGTGAGGGGCCAAACCTGGGTAAAACTTCGCGTCTCTCGTCCCGCACAACCCCTTTCAAACTATCACATAGATGTGTTGACCTCACAACTAAGTCCTTTCAACGAGGACATATGCCGTGACAATTCCACGACATGCGCCACGTGTTTCCACGCCCAGAAGTCGGTCACCATCAGCAGCACGATCCAATGTCGTCATCGCCGATCTCACCACCGTCTTCTGTACCAACCGACTCACTTCGATCCGTGAGACTATCTAGTCTGACCCAGCCGAACTTCTCCGACTGCATGACATGCTCGAGGCTCCCAAATCGTCTTCCGCAAATTTCCATCCATCACATAAATTTTCCATCTTAGCTGGCTTGGCTTCCCGCAACGCCTTCAAGCATCTCTGTTGTGCCAACAAATCTTTCATTTGTGTTTGTCATAACCCAAGGTTTTTTCCATCTCAAACCTGATATCCGATGACATCATGGTTCTTTGTACGACTGACACTATAAAAAAATATCTGAGCTTCCAACACGTGCTCAAGTACACGAGATATACTAGTAGCAAATTCCTACCGAAAATCCTTCCTGTACTCACGTGTATTAGCTCCTAAGCACAACTTCCAATTGCTAGTAATTGCTTTGCCAAAGCCTGTGCTTTCCGATGTACGCGTACCAATGGATTTTCCTCTGCTCAAATTGATCTGCTGCTGCCTCTCTCCACGTCATACATGCCCGAGGACTCTGTCCTCTTTTTTTCAAACAAATCTCCCGTGGCTCTTGTACAGCACGTACGCTTCCGGATCATCAAAACACCTCACGGCCTCGACCCTAGGCCACGGCTCCATCAAGCCGCACCAGCCAGCCTGCCACGTCCACGTGCCGACGCTTCCTAGTCGATCTGGCCGCTGCCCGGTGTTCGTCCGTTGCCTCGCCTGCTGCTTTGCCTGCCGTGCGCGGGTGTTCAATCCGACTCCGAGAATTTAGCTGCTTCTGCATGTTCCGCCGCTTGATCTCAATTGCTTTTTTTCTGCCGTTGTCCGATTACGCCGATAATCAACATACGATTCGGCCACCTCTTGATCAACACAACGACCTTCGAATAACCTAGCTCATGATACCATTTGTTGGAATAAATCCGAGGCATACCGTCGATCATCCGAGGACTAAGCAATCACACGAGCACGACACCGAGATTTGTTAACAAGGTTCACCGATATGGCTACATCCCCGGGGCCTGACTATGGGTGCTCCTTCCCATGACACCGCTACAATACCGCACCCGGTCGCCCTGGACACCGGCACATGCCGCCGGCTTCCCTGCGTTCCTGTGCTATTATGTTGGCATAGGTTACATCGTGTGTCTAACCCCGCTATATATGAGAGGCCTAGGATACAAGTGTCCTACTTGGACACGACTCCATATCCTATCTAAACACAATACAACTACAAGTCGAACTATAACCTACCTTGTACACTATATTCGACACAACTCTAACACTAGTGATGATCTTCCTGCTGCCCAAGAAGGAAGGGGCCACCACTGTTGGTGACTACCGACCCATCAACCTAATACACTCCGTCGCGAAGCTGGTCACTAAAGTGCTCTCTAGGCGCCGACTGCCTTCTAGAAGAACAAGTGCATTCAGGACAACTTCATGTACGTGCATAACACTATCAGAGCTCTGCACCGCAACAAAACCCCAGTGCTCCTTCTGAAACTAGACATAGCCAAGGCCTTTGATTCTACTCGATCTGATGCAGTGGCTGGGATTCAATGCGCGCTAGAGAAACTGGATCTCTTCCCTGCTGTAAACCTCTGCATCGGCCTGCCTGCTGAGCGGCACCCCCGGCGAGATCATCTTCCACGTTGTGGGTTGCAACAGGGGGACCCCCTCTCGCCCCTCCTCTTCATCATCGTGATCGACCCGCTGCATCGGCTGCTAGTACGGGCGGCGCGTGCGGGGATCCTGCAGCCAATGCCGGGCAGCGCGGCAAGGCTACGGGTCAGCTTGCACGCCGACGACGCCATCATCTTCACGAACACATCCCGGGAGGAGATCGACGCACTGATGGAGGTCCTCAAGCTCTTCGGTGAGGCCACGGGGCTGTGTGTCAGCCCGCCAAAATCCTCTGTGGTCCCCATCTGCTATGACGACGTAGACCTCGGCGACGTCCTTTTGAATTTTGGCAGGCAGACGACAGGCTTCCCAATCAGATATCTTGGCCTCCTTGTCACGATAGGCAGGACTAGGGTGGTTCATACTTGACAGAATTCACACATGGTTGGCTGGGTGGAAGGGCAGGCTCATGCCACTAGCCAGACGGCATGTCTTGGTGCGATGTGTCCTCTCGGCCATGCCAACCTTCGCACTCACTATCCTTCGAGTGCCCAAGAAGCTCTTCAAAGACATTGACAAGGCGCGTCGCCGTTTCCTCTGCATGCAAGATGAGAAGGTATCGGGAGGGAAATGCAAGGTGGCTTGGAAGCTCATTACGGAGCCGGAAAGTAGTCGTGGCCTTGGCATCCATGACCTACTGCGCTTTGCACACGCTCTGCGGTTAAGATGGCTCTGGTGGAGCTTCCAGCAGCCGGCGAGACCATGGGTGGGCACCGGCATGCCCCGCGACAACAGCGATCGCGCCCTCTTCGCGGCATCAACGACGGTCACCATCAGCAACGGTGACACGATGACCTTCTAGCACTGCAGCTGGCTCGAGGGACGCTCGATGTGCGACGCCTACCCCCTGATGTTCAACCACTCTACGAGGAAGAATAGAACGGTGCGGGTTGCACTGCAGGGGCAGGTCGATCCTCGACCAGGCCCGGCCCTGAGGGGGGGCAGGGGGGCGACCGCCCCGGGCCCCCCGAATCCAGGGGCCCCTCCCCAGATAGCCTGTAGGCTTGCGCTAGGAAAACCATGGGCCGTGGCCAGGCGTGGACGCCGGCAGACGACGTATCGAGGCCTTCGTATTTCTTTTCTATTTTTGGGATCCGTTTCCTACTTTCCTCCACATTCCATCACGTAGCCATCCTGAAATCATGCGGCATACTAATTTCAAGTTTCCAACCCGCATACACCGCCGCCGTCACTTCGCGAAAAATCAAGGAGGTTAGATGCGGAGAAGCAGCCGTCCTGTTCGCGATAAGGACTTGCGTCCCTGCTCATTTTCTTCAAATTCCATTCCTAATTCTGACCAGCAGTACGTGGTCTCGCCGATTTCTATTCCGGGGCCTCCCAATCGCTCGAGTGTCTAGCCAGTATTCAGAACACGCTTTGCGCTCTCACCTTGGGCACTGGACAAGCACACGCACATCATCGCCGATCCGTCGAGCTCTAGAGCCGGACGTGAACGAGTACAAATCGTTGAATGCCCGATCGCTGATGCCGACTCATCCACGGTATATTATATTATTGTTCTTATCCCTCTATAATTAAGTATTTTATCCCTCGCATACGTGATGCATAGCTCGCATCCTTCAACCGTTGACATCAACATCGGGGGAATTAATGTTAGTGTGTTTGAGAGTATAGTTAATTCATTGGTGTGGGGGGGGCGGGGGGGGGGGGGGGAGGACATGCACAATCTGCTAGTGTTGATGAACATCTAGTTTTGCCTTTTTCTGAATTATTAAAGATTATAAATTTCACATTGCCAGATGGTATAATGCTATGGAGATTTTTGAGCATGTCACTGAATTTATTTGTGATCCTAATGTCTGTATTATATTGCGTCTTATTTATAGTGCATATGACGGTGGCATCAGTTGAAAGACGAAGCTTTTCAAAGTTAAAATTATCAAAGAACTATTTGAGGTCAAGAATGACTAATGAGAATTTTAATGGCTTGGCATCAATGTGCATCAAGAAGAAATTATTGGAAGAGATTGACATGAACCTCATCAGAATTGAGTTTGCATCGAAAAATGATATAATTTTTTAAGGTAATATGTATAATTTCTGCATATGCATTTTTTTGGATGCATTCAAGTGTTCACATGTAAATTTTCATATATAAGTATAATCAATATTGTTGTATGTTATATATACTAGGGGCTCCGAAATTTAGTTTCACCCCGGGCCCCCAAAATCTCAAGACCGGCCCTGTCCTCGACCTAAGGCACGGCGACGAGGAGGGCATCATACAATAGGCCACTATGCTGTCAAGGGAGCTCCGGGCAGCGGCGCCGGTTCTGGATCAGCACACTCGAGACACCTTCTCGTGGAACCTCATCGGCTCGGGCCGCTACTCCAACAGCTCGGCATACAAGGTCTAGCTGGACGGAAATAACACTTGCTGCTTCAAGAAGATCATATGGACGGGGTGGGCGTCGGGCAAGAACAAGATGTTCATGTGGATGCTCCACCTGAACCGGTTGTGGTGCAATGACAGGCTACAACGGTGCGGATGGCCAAACAGATATTTCTGCCCATGCATGCGCAACCTCGAGAGCTCGGTGCACCTCATCTAGGACTGCCCGACGACCATGCATGTGTGGAGCATAGTGGTGACATGGGTGGGCTGCTCCGCCTTGCACCCCAGTGTATGGAAGGAAGTACCAACAACCTCTACCAAGGTCATGATGATCATCGACGTCGCAGCCCCGACAGCCCGGAGAGGCACTAAATCCATGATCGCACTCATCAGCTAGCGAATCTGGATGGAGAGGAATGACTCCGTATTCAAAGGAAAGACACCAACCACGGACAACATCATCAGGTTCTGCCACTCCAACATGGAGCAATGGAGGATTGCGGGAGATGCATGCTTAGAGTACGCTTTTGGGCATGTACCGTGAGAGATCAACCTGATACCCCACAATTTTCGTTTTAGTTTTGCTGCTCTTTTTCTCCAGCCATCGATCGCTTGATCAAACACCTTTGTCGCTCTCTTCTGCTAAGCTAATGAAAACCAGCAATGGCCAGTTCAAAAAAACTCAGTGATAATAAGTGTATTACGATTACTACCGGCCATACCATGCTCACTGATACACAGTCCTTGCTCTCCTCTCCTAAAGTACTTCTCCTGACCTAGCTACTAATCCCTGTAAACTGTTTGCAAGTGAGATCGATCTCTTCCTTCGTCATCTCAATCGTAGCATCACTGTTGTACTAAGCGTCGTCCGCTCCAGTCTTCCTGAGACACTCCTTGTCCTTCTTATCACCATTGTCCATCTGGGTGAACTCGGGCTGGTAGATTTTCTTGGTTGCAAGTTGGGCGAGCTGTTCTTTAGACAATGACGATCTCTCCGCGTCCAGACGCACCATGACAAGATTTAGAATACATGTTTGGTACATTGGTGTTCATCATTGCAAACATAATCACAATAAGTCAATGGCAATTTGACACAAGTATCTATGATTGGCATCTAGGTGAGGCCATAATTTGAAGGAGAAGCGATAGGGTTGGAATCAAGTATCTATGATTGGCATCTATATATGCACAATAAGTCAATGGCAATTTGACAAAAGTATCACATAACCATTGTATAGTTGTGTTTCATCATGACAGGCAATATGTATTGAATTTTGTTATATTTGCCTATAAAAATTGATCTCATTTACATTAGGAAAAGTCTAATATCTTCCTTGGGGTGTTTCTGCCCCTTGGAAATAAGAAAATAGTATCATTGGACAACTACTTGGCATGCAGATCACCTGATTGTAAAAGTACATTACTACATACCAAATCTGAGGTGGACGAAAAGACAAAGACCATAAGGAGGCTTGAAAGTTGAAAATTAATTACATCACCATCACCTGACCAAGGATATATGTGTTGTTAGAATTTAGTATGGTGGAAAAAAGGCTAATAGATGTCCCACCCACCAGTGGCAGAGCTTGGGCTGATTTTGTGGAGGGGCAAATGGGCTGGAGGGGCAAGAAACATGACTTTAGGCTGATTTTAACTGGGCATATGGGCTGAATACTAGGGGATATATGCTAGCTTTCTCATGGGCTGGGGGGGGCAATGGCCCAGGTTGCTCTCCACTAAGCTCCGCCACTGCCACCCATCTTCAAGATGTGTAGAGACAACCCTTTCCCTTCCTCTATATATATTACTCCATCTTCACTTGAGTTAGTAGCGGCATGAAACACCACTCCTTCATCCACACAGTTCTACATCACAATCATTTGATTTGAGTAGTTTACTATAGTAAATAGGCTGTATTCCATCGGCACAAACTTAAGAGAGGATGGATTGCCAGAAAATCAAAATGAAGTTGAGAACAGATATGAATAGGAGACACAGGGAATAAAGCAAATGTTTGCCTTGCATGGAGATAAACTTCTTAAAGCCCTTATCCATGGCCCGCAATCTGTCTTAAGCGTGCTACAATGCAACTACGCGCGAGGATGTCGACCGCACCATTTTGCTTAAGGCACCGTCTCAACAAGCTATGCCCTCAATTTTGTTTCCCCTCGTAATTTGTATCTCAGCTTCAACCTTGTATAACTCTTTTGCTGCAGCATTGGAACACACTAATAGATAAAACTGACTCGCAGCTTCGATGTTGACAATATTCTCTTTTTTTGTAAAGAAGGATGACCTTTGGTCTCTGCATTTGTGAGATGCATGTAACCATTTTATTAATTATTCATAAAGATCTTACAAAATAATACAACAATATACCTGAAGCCGTCATCTTGGCAACATCTGTCGCTCCTCCTATCCATTGATGAAGGGGTGCAGAAGGTGTGAACCGAATATCCAGACCTCTCACCTAAGCCTACCATCTAAAGGCGGAGGCCCCAACCAAGCCAAATACTAGGTCTGGGGCACAAACCGGTCCGACCCACTCTCAGCCATCACTGTCGTCTTCCATTGATCCATGTTCAGAGCAGATACTGACGTATCAACCTTGTCAGGCCTACTATCGACTCCATCACGGTGCCAGACAACACCTCCTTCCTACGCGCGTCCATCATCACACATCCGTCGCCGAGGCCCTGCCGTGCCACGCCGCCGAGACTCCACATCGTTGATGTGTCGCATACAATGTTGCTCCACTACAGATGTCTTCCACTGGTCCCTCGGGCCTATGCATACCTTCAAGAATGACCACGAAAGAGGGATACGACACAAGAGCACCGCTGTCATCCAATCGACTGATCTAAGATTTCCCCCAGAGGTGGCAGATAGGAGTCTAGAGCTTCTCCACTACGATGCATTCAAGAAGGAGACGACGCAGAAAACACCGCCATTGCTAGCCTTGGCAACGAGCCAAGAGTAGGGTTTTCACCCAGATCCGCTTGAGGAATCTCCATCCGGCCTCGTGTGCAGGGGACCGCCATCAATCACCGCCGCCGCGCATGGAGCAGGCCGCACCGGTCAGATCAGATTTGATCGGAGGCCAGACCACACGTACAGCCGATCTATCCACCAGGCCCTCCATGTCGTCGCCGCCGCTGATCCGAGATCTGCCAGGCCGTAGAGCCACCCGCGCGCCGCCGCCACACCGCAGGACCCGACCAGCCGCGCCTCCACACGCCGGGGCCCCGCCCCACTCCAAGGCGCGGGAGAGGAGAGGCCGCCGCCACCGCCATCTTCCCCCGGGTTTAGCCTGGCGGTGTCACGCGGTGGCAACCGGAGGAAAGGAGAGAGTAGATCGGGGCTAAGCGGCGGCTAGGGTAGCGTCCCGCACAAGTCGCCCGATGCGGGAGCGATGCGGACGGAGTTGATCCTACGTTCACAATATTCGTGGCTACTATTATGCTCTGAACTTTTATTTTTGGATGTGTCTAGGGCACATCTAGATGTGCTATAGTTATTGTACATCTAAGTGAGTGAATCAAGTATAAAGAGAAAAAAAAATCCACACGAATCTCAACGTAAGATCAATGACATGGGATTTAGATATGCAATACTTATGACACATCTAGATATGCTTTAGCAAAGGGAATTGCTAAGTAACATCTAGATGTTTTTTAAGAATGTCACATCTAAGTTTGTAATCATTGGATCTATTACACTGTAAATCTCGTGCAGAGTTAAATTTGCACTGTGCGTGTCCCTTGGCGCTAATTGTGCACGTCGCTTTCGCTCGCTCGGGAGTTGCTTGGTCCAGCCTCTCGTGCATGGGCCGGCTATCTTTTTTTTTGTCTTTTCTACGCTGTGTTGTAAGAATTAGAAGAGGCTATCTATTTTTGGCCCATATAATGTGTATGATGCTAATCGGTTCTGTTCATTTTCTTGTCCCATTCATGATTTGTTTTTAGTACGGAAAACACTTTTTGAACTGTGCAAACATTATTAAAATCCGGATGTTTTATTTTTGTGAACACTTATTGTAACTTATTTTTTTTAATTCATGAACATTTATTTATATTTGAATATTTTTCAAATCGGATTTGTTAAATCTCATGAAGATTTTAACAATGTCTTATCTAAGGTGTGGTTTGTCCGATATATTTTATTGTAATCATAGCGCAAACTTGAATTTGTTTCATTTGTCGTGTGCATCCCGCATTGCCGCGATGTCCAGTTGTTGGCCGGTTTTTGTTAGGACTTTATTTACTTAGCCTCTTTTTTTGTTTTTTCTGATAATTTTCATGGGCTCTTTTTGTTGTTTTTGTTATTAGCATGCTATGTAGAAGCAGAAGAGACATGCTGCTTTGCCTCTCCCCATTCATCCTCTCTTCATTTTTTCTTTCTCTTTTATTATAGCGGACACCTTTTTGTGTGCGATGTTTTTTTGCCCTAGTTGCAACTTCACTCTTAATTTGCAGCTAGGACCAACTTTTTTTTTACTTAGTTGCAAGTCCACTATTAACTTGCAGTTTGGCCCAACTTTTTTTATCTCTAGTTTGGCTTGACTTTTTTTATGCCAATTGTAAGTCAACCATCAACTCACAACTAGGGGGGCATATGTTTGTAGGGGCTCAGTTGCAAGTCAACCATCGACTCGCAATTAAGGAGGACGTATGTTTGTAGGGGCCCAATTGCAAGTCAACCATCGACTTGAAACTGGGGGGCACCGTACTTTTTTGTAGTTGTCCCAGTTGCAAGTCAACCGTCGACTCGCAACTAGGGGAGCGTATGTTTGTAGCAGCCCGTAGTTGCAGGTAAGCCATCGACTCGCAACTAGGACATGTTGTACTTTTTTGTAGTGGCCCGAGTTGCATGTCAACCATCGAAGTGCAACTAGGGGGACATATGTTTGTAGGGGCCAAATCACAAGTCAACCATTGACTCGCAACTAGGGGGCGTATGTTTGTAGGGGTCGGTTGCAAGTCAACCGTCGACTCACAATTAGGAGATGAATATGTTTGTAGGGGGGCAGTTGCAAGTCAACCATCGACTCGCAACCAGGGGCGTATGTTTGTAGGGGGGCTAGTTGCAAGTCAAGCATCAACTCTCAACTAGGACGCGTCTTACTTTTTTGTAGTGGCCCCAGTTGCATGTCAACCATCGACCCGCAACTGGGGGGACATATGTTTGTAGGAACCTAGTTGCAAGTCAACCACCGACTAGCAACTAAGGGGGTGTGTGTTTGTAGGGGCCCAATTGCAAGTCAATCACCGACTCGCAACTGAAACGAGCCATACTTTTTGGTAGTTGCCACAGTTGCAAGTCAACCATCGACTCGCAACTAGGGCAGCGTATATTTGTAGCGGCCCTAGTTGTAGGTCAGCCAACGACTCGCAACTGGGACACGTCGTACTTTTTTTGTAGTGGCCCCATTTGCATGTCAACATCGAATCGCAACTAGGGGGACACATGTTTTTGGGATTTTAGGGACCCAGTTGCAACTCAACCATTGACTCGCAAATAGGGGCGCGTATGTTTGTAGGGGCCCAGTTACAAGTAACCATCGACTCGCAACTAGGGGGTGTGTGTGTTTGTAGGGGGCAGTTGCAAGTCAATCATTGACTCGCAACTAGGGGGCGTATGTTTGTATGGGGCAAGTTGCAAGTCAACCATTGACTCTCAACCAGGACGTGTCATACTTTTTTGTAGTGGCCTCAGTTGCATGTCAACCATCAACTCGCAACCAAGGGGGATGTATGTTTGTAGAGGGGCAATTGCATGTCAACCATCGACTCGCAACTAGGCGGGGCGTATGCTTGTAGGGCCCCAGTTGCAAGTCAACCATTGACACGCAACTAGGGGGGCAGTATGTTTGTAGGGGGGCAAGTCACAAGTCAACCATCGACTCGCAACTTGGGGGGGGGGGTATGTTTGTAGGGGCCCAGTTGCAAGTCAACCATCAACTCGCAACTAGGGGGTGTGTATGTTTTTAGGGCCCAGTTGCAAGTCAACCATTGACTCGCAACTAGGGGGCGTATGTTTGTAGGGGGGCAGTTGCAAGTCAACCATCGACTCTCAACTAGGACGCGTCGTACTTTTTTGTAGTGGTCCCAGTTGCACATCAGCCATCGACTCACAACAAGGGGATGTATGTTTATAGGGGGCCAATTGCATGTCAACCATCGACTCACGACTAGGGGGCATATGTTTGCCGGGCCCTAGTTGCAAGTCAACCATTGACTCGCAACTAGTGGGCAATATGTTTGTAGGGGGCCAAGTTGCAAGTCAACCATTGACTCACAACTAGTGGACAATATGGTTGTAGAGGGCCGAGTTGCAAGTCAACCATCAGCTTGCAACTAGGGGTCGTATGTTTGTAGGGGCCCAGTTGCAAGTCAACCATCGACTCACAACTGGACGCATTGTACTTTTTTGTAGTGTCCTTAGTTGCATGTCAACCATCGACTCGCAACTATGGAGGGCGTATGTTTGTAGGGGCCCCAGTTGCAAGTCAAACATCAATTTGCAACTAGGGGAGTGTATGTTTGTAGGGCCCCAGTTGCAAGTCAACCATCGACTCGCAACTAGGACACATCGTACTTTGATGTGAACTGGGGCCCGATCTTTCGATGAGAGAGGATAACTACGATTTTGGGTGGGACTTGACCCTCACGATCCGGCTACCAACCGTACAAGGAGAACCGTACACGACTGATATCCATGGTAATCGCTGAACCAACTCCACGACGTTATCGACCGAGCCAACGGCGCGATCGACCTATCCACGAAGGATTTTTCCTGCAAGCAAATCGAAGAACTGCAAGAAAATAATAGCCAAGCAATCTCAAAATTGCGAATATGCTAGATGGGATTAATCTCACAAGATGGGGTTCCGATAGGATGTCTTGACGGTCGCACTAACCGCTACGAGCGAAGACAAATAAAAGTAGCAATAGCTAAACTTCTCTAAACAAAAACCCCGTCTAACCCTAAACGTGGCTAGCTATTTATTGAAGGAGTATACGATGGAGCCGGGATGCGTAGATCTCTTGGACGGACGTAGATGCGTATCCGTTCTGGTGTTATGTTGGTGTCGCCCGCTTCTAGGCCGATGGGCCCTAGCACCAGGGATGGGCCATAGCTCCTCGTCTGTGTTGCATGTGTGTTTGCCACAAGCAAAACTCCTCCCGAAACGCATATGTGAAAACATGCCAGGATCTTGATTGCATGCACACGTGGGACCCATTGTTTGACTTGATTGCATGCATCTTCTAGGTTGCACGTAGCATACAACATGGATGGCTGGGCTGATTCCATGCATGCATCTAACTTCATGTAATCTTCTTTCGTCAACACCTTTGTGCCTGAGTACAAGCAGATTAAAACATGAAGGTAGTATTGGCTTCTTCTTATAGTCAAATTATATGCACCGAGGAACAACATTACCTGGTCATTTATCTGCCGTGTAATATGTGTAAACGTTTTTATACTAGCTATGTCCGCATCATCCTCCCTTTCTTGAAAACAAAGCCGTCCTCGGCTTTCATTTACCTGAAACGCATCATAAAGCCAAGCAAAAATAGATGCAACGTATATAGGTTGTTTCAAAGGCATTCGCTCATGAGGATCTGAGAATGTTGTAATACCACCATTATGAATATCATGATAATTTTTCTCATGTCGGAGCATAACATTATGAATATTATGATAAATATTATCCCACACGGAGTCTGTATATGATTTATAAGGATGCAAACAAATTATATGGCCACACGGTATGTTCAACTCAGAAGTTGAGACACTCAACGGAAAAATTCCAGAATTGATAGCAAGCATACTATGTGTAGTATGATCCATTGATTTAGCTTTTTCAACTTTTATTATTTCCTCGGGGGTCATAGGAAGCAAGTTAATGGTTTTTCCTTCAAACACGAGAGTATACGAATTTGTTCTACCATGATGAATAACACTATTATCATATTGCCAAGGTCGACCTAACAATAAAGAACATGCTTGCATAGGAACGACATCACAGTCAACATAATCATGATACGAACCAAGTGTAAAATGGACTCTCACACGGCGCGTTACCTTCAACTTACCACAGTCGTTGAACCATTGGATGTAATATGGATGGGGTGTCTTGTAGTGGCGAGGCAAAGCTTCTCTACCATTTCAATACTCGCCAAATTATTGCAGCATCCACCATCAATGATCACACGAACAGAATGCCCTTTGACAACAAACTTAGTTTGAAAAAGATTATGGCGTTGAGGCATCTCATCATGCCCCATCTGGGCACTAAGTACTCGCATGGTTACAAGGCTTGGGTACTGATCTGCCATCTCAGCATTAATATGTATCTCATCCGTGTCATGCTCCTTAGAGTCACCTGCATTATTAGTGTCAAGCATAGCACGTGTATCTTCATCCAAATCACTAGCAGAAGAGTACTCACCATCTTCCTGCACAATGAATGTTCGTTTATTTGGACAGTCCTTCATCAAGTGCCCGCCACCTTTGCATATATGACACTCCATGTCCCTTGTGCGTCCAGACGAAGTGGTGGGTGCTACAGAAATTGCTTTCGAACCCTCGGATGATTGTGGAGCTGATTTTGAACTTGATGAGTGTGCACCATTGTGCAAGATAGGTGGTGTTGACTCAGTAGTGGACGGAACAGTAGGAGAGGGTGTCCATGATGAGCGGCGACCTGTTACCTCGTCCCTTGTTGTGTCGTCCATGTACTTCCCTTTCAGCTTTACAAGCAAAATGAAACAAACGAGTAATAGAATTGTACTCCTTATAGTCCAATATATCCTGAATATCACGATTCAAACCACCTAAAAATCTAGCCATCATAGCATCTTTGGTTTCAACTAATCCACATCGCACTAAGCCAGTTTGCAATTCTTGATAATAATCCTCTACAGAACTGCTACCTTGTTTTAAACGTTGCAATTCATTTAGTTTATCACGAGCATAATATGAAGAAACATAACGTTGTCGCATAGCTCGTTTTAAAGCATCCCAAGAAGTAGGTATATTATTTGCATTAATACGACAATATTCACTCCACCACATGGAAGCAAAGTTTGTAAATTCACTAGTGGCTGCCCTAACTCATTGGTTTTCAGGAATATCATGACATGCAAATTTTTGTTCAACAGAAAGTTCCCAGTCAAGATAAACATCTGGATTATATTTACCATTGAAAGCAGGTATAGTAAATTTGATTTTGGCACTAGAGTGTTTATAATCTCTAACATCATACCTGGGTTGACCTCGTGCCATACCATGGCGGTTGAAACGTAGTTGTTGATGAGCACGGTCATTGTGGTGGTTGACCATTTGGTCGTCTTCGGTGTCACCAGAATAATCCTCGTAGTTGTCCCCATGTTGCTCGACGCGGGGAGGAATTTGTTGGTGCCGGTTTATGGTGGTGGCATCAGTGGCAGTAGCTGGGTGTTGTGGATGACCCATGGGCACACGCCGAGCTCGCGAAATAGCGCCGCCACCCGTGGAGTTGCGAGGATTGGCATTATTGTTGATGGGGGGTGCAGTCCGCAACTCTTCAAGACGTGACAAGATGTTCTTTAGCTGTGTGTTTGCAACACCCTGTGCATCCTCTATGGCCTTGAGCCTTTCTTCGGTCGCAATCTGAGCACCCTCAAGTTGGGCAAGACGCTCGCTAGTGACTTTCACATCTGCGGTGAGACCCTCAAGTGTGGGCTGATCCTGTGCCATTGTTAGCGAAAGAGAAAAAAACAATGTATAATCCCTATCAACTAACAGGATGTGGTGGACAAAATTCACTCACACTCAAACTTAGTATCAAATTCTTACTTGTTCTTACCAATGCAACAGGTGGTGATCGATGCGTTGGTGTTGGCTTCAAATGACCGATGAAGATTGGATGGAGCGATAACCAGGAATCAGTAGTGTCTGGACCTGTACTTATTGGTAGGAAAAAGTGTAGCTTGGCAAAGGTTTCTCAACTCATAATATCAGTGGCACAATTTAGCAAAAAGCAATGCAAGTTGAATAATTGCTCAAACTTCTAACTAGTGCTGGCAGTCAACTAGCAAGATAAAACAATCTAAGCCCAGATACTGAATCAAATGAGTGGAAGCTGATGAAAATATGAATGCTCTAAATAGCTAGATATAAGTGAGGTATAAATGGCAGTATATGGAAACCTAAAGCAGAAAAAAAATGTCCAGCGGATATCACGTAGATGAACAAAGTAAATGTTCTGGACAGTAAGAGATATTCCAAAAGATGCTAACTGGCCTTCTCTGTTTTTTTTCTTACTTTTCCTTCTCTGTTTTTTTTTCCACTGTTTTTTTTTCCACTATCTTTTTTTTTCTTACTTTTCTCTTTCTTTTTCCTTTTTCTTTCTTTTTTTCACTTTTTTTTCTTGTATCTTTTCTTTTCTTGTACTCCTACCAGACCGGTTACCAAAGTATACTCAGGAAGTAAGAGGATGGCAGGGCTGACTCAAAGTGCGACGAGGTGTACACTGGAGATTACAAATTAGTGAGATGCGTGGCTAGGCAACGCACACGTGCAAAAGCAGTACAGCAATGCAGAAGGCAAACACAGCAGTAGTATTTTGGATAGCAAAAGGGAATAGCGGCGCTGTCGCAGACGCATGAATCGGACAGACAGTGGTCGGCACGCAGATGGATTGTACTCCAATGATGAGCAACAGTGACCCGGATGTGAGCGGCCGATCAAATCAAAAGCAACAAGACGAGAGCAGAATTGGAATAAACAATAGATGGGACTCCCGATGGAAATCTACTATATACTCCAGATCAACAACTAACGTGCTATCAAAAAGTTATGGTGGACAAAAAAAACGGTGGACGATCTGTGCGCGGCGGCGGATAGATTAGGGTAGTGAAAAAAAAACGGATTGATCTAGTAGATGATTTTCTTCTAAACTAATCTAAACCAGCACTAATTCTAGGATGAATGCAACCAAAAATTCAACAAAGCAAATACTAGATGCAAAAATTGCTAGAGGCTAAAAAGGTAGGTGCAGCGGATGAAGTAATCTAATTTTTTGGCTTTTTTGCGGGTTGTAGGACCAAAAACAATCTAACCTAATAAAACTGTAAATCTCTCACCGATAAACCTGAAAACTGATACCACTTGATGTGAACTGGGGCCCGATCTTTTGATGAGAGAGGATAACTACGATTTTGGGTGGGACTTGACCCTCACGATCCGGCTACCAACCGTACAGGGAGAACCGTACACGACTGATATCCACGGCAATCACTGAACCAACTCCACGACGTTATCTACCGAGCCAACGGCGCGATCGACCTATCCACGAAGGATTTTTCCTGCAAGCAAATCGAAGAACATGCAAGAAAATAATAGCCAAGCAATCTTAAAATTGCGAATATGTTAGATGGGATTAATCTCACAAGATGGGGTTCTGATAGGATGTCTTGACGGTCGCACTAGCCGCTACGAGCGAAGACAAATAAAAGTAGCAATAGCTAAACTTTTCTAAATAAAACCCCCGTCTAACCCTAAACGTGGCTAGCTATTTATTGAAGGAGTATACGACGGAGCCGGGATGCGTAGATCTCTTGGACGGACGTAGATGCGTATCCGTTCTGGTGTTATGTTGGTGTCGCCCGCTTCTAGGCCGATGGGCCCTAGCACCAGGGATGGGCCATAGCTCCTCGTCTGTGTTGCATGTGTGTTTGCCACAAGCAAAACTCCTCCCGAAACGCATATGTGAAAACATGCCAGGATCTTGATTGCATGCACACGTGGGACCCATTGTTTGACTTGATTGCATGCATCTTCTAGGTTGCACGTAGCATACAACATGGATGGCTGGGCTGATTCCATGCATACATCTAATTCCATGTAATCTTCTTTCGTCAACACCTTTGTGCCTGAGTACAAGCAGATTAAAACATGAAGGTAGTATTGGCTTCTTCTTATAGTCAAATTATATGCACCGAGGAACAACATTACCTGGTCATTTATTTGCCGTGTAATATGTGTAAATGTTTTTATACTAGCTATGTCCGCATCATACTTTTTGTAGTGGCCCTAGTTGCATGTTAACCATCGATTCGCAATTAGGGTGTATGTTTGTTTGTTTGTTCTCTTCATGGTTTTTCTGATTTATTCCTTTTCCCTTTTTTTCTTCACATGATTTCGTTTCCTTTTTACTTTTTTTATTTAAAAAACAAATTTTTAATTTTATTTTTCTTATTTGTTTTTATGTTTCAAAAGGTATTTGGAATTTGAAAAATTCTTTTGTTTTTTCAAAAGCTATTTTGGTCAAAAATATCAAAATAAGTACATGTCTTTCAAAAAATGCTCGCAAGTTTAGAAAGAATGATTGTGTTTTATAAAAAGTTCAAATGTTTAAAACAAATTCTATTTTTAAAAATTATTCACAAATGCTAATCATCTCTTGAGCTTTACATGTACTGGACTAAAGTACAAGCTCTCACCTTGACCACATTCGTTTCTAAACCCAGGCATCTCACGTACGTTTCTTAGTTTGTCGTGTTTGATGCTAACAAAAGAAACTGACACGCAGGGTACTCATAAGCTTTAAGCGGTGCATTTTTTATGAGTTCGCATGCTCAAATACAACGCTCTTGGGTGCGTACAATGGGCCGGCTCAGTGACGAAGCCCTGCGCTGTATGCGGCAAGCTGGACAATCAAATAAAAAACAAAAAAGAAACAACGAAACAGCTAGAGAAAGTTGTTAATGAAAGGGCAACAAACATGGATGACATCATCTTAGATGTGACATAATTATGTCACATCTAGATGTGTCCTAGTCGCACCCTTTAGCAAAACTGTTTATTTTTAGTTGTTTGGGGTCAAATCGTTTGGAGCAAGAAGAGGGGTCGATACTCCTGCCTTAGGATAGGTATGCAGCATCGATCCATGGCAGGACGGAGATTTTCCGACGGCGTTGCGGGGATGGCCAATGGAGCGACATGACGGAGTGCCGATAAAGTCTACCACACAGCGCACGGCGAGAAGCAGCGGCGGCAGCTTCGACACGGTCATGACGTACTGATCGATCGAGCAGGCCACCTATTCGGGGCGCGTTTGTCAGTGGTTGCATCAGTTTCTTTGTTCATCTCATGCTCGTGCCAGTGACTTGTATCAGGCTGTTCACACCTACCTGTAGATACTCGTCTCGTTCTAAGAGAGAAAAGGGCGATAGATGTAACACATTTTTTGACATTACACTAGTCTCTAAAAACGTCATATATTATGGGACAGAGGAAATAGATGATAAGTGTAGAAGGTTCAACACAAATGAATATCAATGAGTTTTACGTGGACATGGCCAGATGGTAATCGACGTAGTGATACCATGCTACTACGGTACTACCTAAAACCCCAACTGCATGCTACGATACCCCGAGAAAGTCGATCAAAATAGCCAACCAAAAAAAACTTGATGAAAACAGCAAAAAGGACAGAAAACAGAGAGGGTTGATCAAGAACAGAGCATAAACTCCACTGAAACTCAGTGATAGTAAGCGTGTTCCGATCACTATCGGCCATACCATGCTCAGTTATACATAATCCTTGCTCTCCTCTACATAAGAACTTTTCCTGACCTAACTACAAATCCCTGAGAACTGTCTGCAAGTGAGCTCGATCTCTTCCTCCGTCATCTCGATCGTAACATCACTGTCATACTGAGCGTTGTCCACTCCGATCTCCTGGGACACTCCCTGCCCTTCCTGCCACCACTGTCAATCTGGGCGAACTCAGCCTGGTAGATTTTTCTTGCATTTGGTTGCTAGTTGGGCAAGTTGTTCTTTAGACAGCGACGACCCCTCTCCATCCAGCCGCACTAGTTCGTGCACTACATGGGGGACAAAGCTCCACTTCTCCGCCACTGATATCCTACAAGACAAGTTCATGCATGGTCAGCTGAGAGTATACAACATTTTTAGTAAGATACACAACAGGATTTAGAATTCATATTTGGTTCATTTTGAGCCAATAAAATTCACCCTTTATCAAAAAAAATCATATTTGGTACATTGGTGTTCACCATTGCAAACATAATCACAATAAGTCAATGGGAATTTGACACGGTGTCAATGATTGGCATCTAGGCAAGGCAAGCAACATTTCAATGTTTTCAGGTTGCTTAAAACCGGTACCTCAGTCCGCAACTCCGCTAGAGTAGTAAATTCTTTGTTGATACTTGAAAGTAACAGACAAGTAACTCGAAAGACGTGAATTTAAGGACAGTATAACCGAGCCTAAAGCGAGCCCTCTCAGCGATTTGCATTTTCGGCCGTCCGTTTCCACGATCTGAACGTTTCTGTCCGTCAGATCGACTTCTAATCGCGAACTGGGCCAGCTGTCCTAGAGGCTGCTATTCTGGAAGCCGAAACCGTGGTCTGTGGTTATATGGGCCCTCTACCTCCCAAAGCCCATTCTCTCAGCCTTGCTCAGCCCCCTCCTTGTTAGTTTTGCAGCCCATTCTCACCCTCTCCCATTCCCTCATCCCCTCGTCCAGTCCAATTGACCTACCGACAGGCGACAGCCCTACCGACAGGCGACAGCGCTGCCGCCGGCGAATCCCTTCATCCTCTGCCTCGATCGCTCCCTTTATCCTCTGCCTCGATCGCTCCCTCCCATGTTGCCTCCTTGTCCCGCTGTTCTATGCCAGCCGACGGTGAGTCCTCAGGCTATCACGGGAATACCAATATGACCTCGATCGCTCCCTTTATCCTCTGCCTCGATCGCTCCCTTTATCCTCTGCCTCGATCGCTCCCTCCCATGTTGCCTCCTTGTCCCGCTGTTCTATGCCAGCCGACGGTGAGTCCTCAGGCTATCACGGGAATACCAATATGAAAGTTATATCACGCAGGGTTGTGATGTAAAAACAAGTCAAGGCTATACTGTTGGAACCCTTTAATCGTTCTTCTTTTGTTTCAAGAGTAAGCTGGTGGGATTATAAACTCTGGTGATTCTGTGCAGAATTCCTCCAGCGCATGCACACGGGAAAGAGATCACTTGGAGTAGAACTACCCGCGTACAAGAATTGGCAGGAAAGGGGATGGTCACATGATGTTGTTGCCATGTTGAACTGCGAGGTCTGTAATCAGAAAGTGCTTCTGCCACTATTGGCTATATAATTTCGTTTTGCTCCCAGAAAAAAATTGTTGGAATAATAAACATTTCTTGTTCAACTAGGCCACGGTTCACTCAGTCGCAGATGATGGCGAGGCGACAAAGACGTACAGTGTGCCCAGCTCATCCCGTGTTCGATTGGGCTGGGGCGCTCATGGCGGCGCTGGAAGGAATCTCCTAGCCAAATTTTAGCACGGAGGCGCCTTCCAGAGCACCTTGCCACTGATAGTGATGTCCGGCGGCGCGAGGACATGGTGAGGCTTCAACGAATCATCCATGGATCCGACGATTTCAAGGTTCGGTCTCCCCTTTATCCCCCCTGCTATTCCTATAAAACAATTCCACAGAGTTAAGGCGTTAGGTACCACAGATCTTCCATTGATCAGGGTGAATTGTTGATTATCCTTATTATAGGCTTCGAAGGATTAAATATGAGAACATAATTCTCGAAACAGAGGAGGTTCAATTGGTGTTCCTGGAGATGACAAGAAAGATCATTCAAGGGAAGAGGATTCGTTGCAAGAGAGTCGAATGCCGGCACGGACGGTCCTCTCAAAGGGCTCACTGCAGCATCACAAAGACACGGGCAACGGTGCTACTGCTGATGGTAGAGAGGAGATCAACGGCAAGGGAGGCAAGCGAAAAACTGAGGGTGCGAAACAGAGTTTATTCTAGATGTCTTTTTTTGCTGATCAACTCCATCTCAATCCCCATCCATCTTCCTCTAATTTTTCTTTTGTTTCTATACAGGCCAGGTCAAAGAGGGTTTACAACTAGGTATAAAGCTTCACGAGGACTCAGCTTCTTGGGATGGAAGATGATCAGTTACTGATAAGTTATAAAATTTCTATATTTTGGTGATGGTACCGACTGGGTGTTCTTTCAGATTTACTTCTATCATGTGTATTAAAACACGTTCAGCTTATGTAGATGATGCACTGATACTGCAGTAAGTAAATACATTACCTGTAAACTGAACTGTTGATTTAGTAATTCTACTTTTGGTCCAGTGATCGATCAATTGTTGAGGCTACACTGAACCAAAAATTGCTTACTGGGGCAGTACTATAGTCTCTTGATTATGCTCTCAAGTAAATATCATGTCTTCCTCTAATTAGAAATTTAGAAAACAATAGGTTAATCAGAAGCTTTCTTACAAAAAGAGTGCTCTTCAGAAGCTACTACATGTATACGCGAACATCACATGCATGTTTTCTTAATTTTCAGGTGCTTGTGAATATCTGCGGAAGTACAGTAGCCTGTAGCTTTGTAGGCGTTGAACTAAATACCAATCCAAGTAGGAGCGAAAGGAAGATAATATAGGTTTTGATCCGCCAAAAGGTCTATTTATTCTCATTTCAGTTAAGATTTACCTCTAAAACATTGCATGAACTCCTGCGCATATTGGATACTTTATTTATGCACCTTCTTGCATTTTAATAAGTTATTTGTATTTTGGCTACAAATGATTTTATTGGATATACTGTAGACATTTTCCGCAGGGACTGTTGCAGCTTGCTAGACATAGGAAAAGATGGGAGTCAATCCAAGATGACATCAGCAACCAAAGGTGAACATTTATATAAACATTTTGGTTTTCTGATACAAGAATAATCATGTTTTTTTTTCTTTGAAGGTGTGTGATTTTCTTGCAGTGTGGAAATTATTATTATGATAATTCATCAGAGATGGGTACTTACGTTATTTTCTTCTTACAAAGAAATTCAAGTTTGAATCTTAGATTTAACAATTATTTTAGATGTCATGAAGTGTGTAGTGCATCGCTCAGAAAAAGCATAGCTTTCATCCAGCGGCTTTGGCCGAGTTAATCTGTGCATTGATGTTTCACCATTTCCTGAAGTTATATAACTATTGTGGTTTCCTTCAGGTTAATGCGATTACTCAATTAAGTGAAGGTTAATCGTTGCTCCTTGATCAAGGCTATTAATTTATAGATGGGTCTGCGGGTATACTCATAGTAGTCCAGTGACGAGTATAAGTTGAAGCAAGAGTCTATTACATAAAAAACATTTTTATTTGAAAGTAGCCATAAGATAGAAATGGTTATACATATATTATATACATGGAACTAAGATGTATATAGCATACCCAGCTTCAGAGAGACTATTATCCTCTTTTTGGTTATACTTACTACTGTCCATTTCAAGACAAAGGAAAACTTCTGCGGAACAACTTTTTTCAGACTGTTTTATCATTTTCAATAGCTCATGGTTCAATTATGTTTATCTTTTGTCACCTTATATTTATGGAAATTCCTATCAACCTATTGCCAAAACAGATGGGCGCGGCAACGCGCGCCTTCGATGATCTAGTATCTAAATAAAGAGTGGTGGATTCAATGACACCCTGCCACCCTGCAGACAAGTGGTAACCCCTTCAGCAGCTATTGCCTTCAATTTGTTTGGCTCTGGCTATCATCTACTTATCAGATAAGATGGCAGGCAAGTCAGATATAAGGGCAATTATGATTCCCATTGTATTAGCATATCTACAACAAGTGGACCAAATAGTCAACAAAACTATCAGCTGCTCTACGATCTGCTAGCCATGGTGATGCATCACCATTGTTTAGTTGTTTGTTTCATCATGACAGATAATATGCATTGAATTCTGTTATATTTATCCTATGAAAATGCTGATCTCATTTACACTAGGAAAAGTCCGATATCATTTAGTTGGGGTTTTTCTGCCCCTTGGAAAACGAAAAAAAAAGTATCATTGGACAACTACTTGGCGTGCAGATCACCTCTACGATAGCCATACATTGATTGTGAAAGTACTTTATTACATACCAAACCTGAGGTGGACGAAAAGACTAAGACCATAAGGAGGCTTGAAAGAACTCCATCACCATCACCTGACCAAAGGAGAAATGTTTTACTAGAATTTGCCAATTTGGTAAAGTGGAGACAAGGCTAATAGATGTCCCACCCACCTTCAAGATGTGTAGAGACAATCCTTTCCCTTCCTCTATATATACCACACCATCTTCACTTGAATTAGCAGCATGCAAACTCTATCACCACTCCTTCATCCACACAGTTCTACATCACAATCATCTGATTTGAGTAGTTTACAATAGTAAATAGGTTGTATTCGATTGGCACAAACTAAGAGAGGATGGATTGCCAGAAAATCAAAATGAAATTGAGAATACATATGAACAGGAGACACCAGGAATGAAGCAAATGTTTGTCCTGCATGGAGATAAACTTCTTGAGATACTCATCCATGGTTCGAAATCTGTCTTAGGCGCCCTAAACAGCAACTACGTGCACAGTGGTCGATCGCTCCATTTTGCTTAAGTCGCCGTCTCAACAAGCTATGACATAACTTGGAGCCCTCCATTTTGTTTCCTCTCGTAATTCGTATCTCGGCTTCAACCTTGTATAACTCGTTTGGTTGAGCCCAAGTACAATATGACAAATAAAACTTTGACCCGCAGTCTTGACGTTGACAATATTCGTACATGCTATTGTGCTCCAAACTTTATTTTGTTTATTAGTTCTTTGGTGACAAGTCGTTTGGAGCAAGAAGAGGGGTCAATACTCCTGCTCTCGGGTAGGTTTGCAGCATCGATCCATGGCGACAGAGAGATTTTCTGGCGGCGTTGCGAAGCCGGCCAATGGAGCGACATAGCGAAATGCCCATAGAGTCTGGCGACAGTGCACGCGGCGAGAAGCAACGGCGGCGGCTTCGACACCATCATGACGCACTGGTCGAACGAGCAGGCCATTTATTCGGGGCGCATGTGTCTGTGATTGCATCAGTTTCTTCATTCGATCTCATACTTGCACGAGTGACTCGGATCAGGCTGTTCACACCGGACGCGGCTTGCCTGCGGCCGCTGCATGCGACCCATCCATCGCACGGCTGTGGCTCCACGCACGCCCCGCTCCAGAATTTCTGCCAAAACAAAAAACAAAATACACATCCTAATACAGATTCTTTTCTTCGATACACTCCTATCCACATCTTTCCCCTTCTGAATGAACTGAAGCTCGAGCTGAAGCTCAACCTCCAGGGCCTTTCCGCCGTCGTGCCTTAGTCCGGCGTCCATCTAGACGAGCTAGCGCGTTGGTGCCCGTTCGTGCAGCCGCTTTGGTGGAACCGGAGCCCCCATCGGCGCCGGCCAGAACTACATCGCCGCTCAAAGGCGCGGAGCCCCCATCGGCGCCGGCCAGACCTGCGTCGCCGCTCAGAGGCGCGGAGCCTGGCAGGCGGCTACGGGACCACATCCCATCCTGCCCAGGCTCGGCTGGCCGCGGCCCAGTCGTGCAGCAGCTTGGCCAGAACCGGCGCCTCAATCCGCGTCCGCCGGACCCGCGGGATGGCCACACAACAGGGCAGCGCGTCAGGCTTGTGTAGGAGCTTTGAGGAGGCGTCAAGGGAGCGAGAGGTAGGACGTCGTCGACCGCAGCGTCGGCGCCATGGATTTGATGCGCCCTTGGAGAGGAAGAAGGTGGGACAGAGATGCTTGGAGGGGGGAGAGGGACTGCAGTATTCGGCTCCAGCTCGGGTCGGCACTTCCGTCCTCAACAAAGGCGCCGGCCTGCAGCTCGTGGATTCAGCATCACCTGCTCAGGACACAGGTAAATCTCCTTCTTCTTGTGTTGCTCCTGTCTGATGCAGATTGAGTTGTGAGAAAGCTGAGAGCAGGCATTGTGTTTAATAAAAATTCTTTCCATGCTATTGTCAATCCTGTGCTCGCAACGCTCGAAGGCTTGGACCAATTGATCTGATGCTCGCTCTGAGCTTCTAGGTTTGACATTTGGACAGATGGTTATGTCTGCACTTTTGTCAATAGAATTAAAATTGATTGTTGGGATCCCTATCATCACACTTAAATTGAAGAATAACTGAGAGGTCGGATGAGCATGATGCCTGCGGACATTGTGCATAGATAATTCTGTGAACGAGTATATTTGATTGGCAAGATGGAGTAGCATTCAGTTAACGGTACATACAAGTTTCAGTAAAAATCAGTTGCAACTTGGAAGTCTAACACATATCAGATAAAACTCTCGAGAACAAATAGATTAGGTTGGCTTCGGTTGATTGAGAACGAATTGATTTTGTTCTGTCATCAAACCAGAGTCAGAGGTCCCAATGCTCCCTTGCAGTGAGGGATTCAGCACGGAATGTTGCCGGTGTAAATATGTATACATGTGATTTGTTGGATGACCCTGTGAAGAAAATTAGAGAAGTTTAGTTTCATTGAAGTTCTGAAATTATACTTGAAACGAAAGTGTGGACTGCTTATACCACGGAATATTGTGTGCTTCTTGGATCTGCGGTGACATTGGGATGGTATGACCACTTGATTGCAACATTGAAGCATTTAGGATAGATGTTGGATTCGGTAGATGGAGGAAGTCTTGATTTTCTCCTGTCATCGAACCAGATTTAGAGGCCCCAGTGGTCCCTTGCAGTGAGCTGTACATATTATTTGTCGGATGACCCTGCGGAGAAAGCAAAGTTCAGTTGCACTGAAGTTTAAAAAATAGAAAATTTGAAAGTATGTACTGCTTCTACCATTGCTGCATTATATGGTTGGAATCCAGCCAACAGTTGATGGGTCTGTGGTGGCATAGGGATGGTATTACCAATTGATGGCTGCATTGAAGCACTTAGCATAGCATTGTAGTGTAACTGATACGCAGCCATTTGATTCGTGAAAAATTCCATAGGACCCTGTAGAAAATGATAGAGAAAGGTCAGTACAGTTGAGGTTTTATAAGAAACAAGCGACATAGTATTATTACCAGTGACGGTTCATGAGGCTGTAGTTGTATAATATCATTTGTGTTCTTTTTCTTCTTTGAAGCTGCTTTCTTCAAAGGACCCTGTTGAAAATGATAGAGAAACGTCAGCATGTTGAAAGTTTTATATGAATCGAGTAACAAAATATTATACCGTTGAGGGGCCACGAGGCTCTAGTTGCATAATATTAGTTGTGTTCTTTTTCTTCTTTGAAGTTGTTTTCTCAAATCCACCAACGGGTCTTTTTGATCCTTTCACAGTCTTCTCCTTGACCTTCATACCTTTTGGTTTTGCAAGCCCCTCGCCGTGTTTTGAAATTCTACTAGAGGCGATGTTTACTCCTGCCACTGTAATGCTAAATATCAGTCTTTGTTCAACAATAGTCTAGGTAATTATTGTTAGTATAGTTTGTACCTTCTTTAGTACAGGAAGTACCCAAATCAGTATCAGCACTAACCAAATCTTTATCAGCAGTAAACAAATCCGAATCAGCACTAACCAAATCTGGATTAGCGCGAACCAAATCTGGATCAGGGCTAACTAAATCTGGATCAGCTCTAATCTTCAAGCATTTCTCCACATCCTGTGCTAATTGCTCTACACACTTCGCAGCCTTATAGTATGATTCTTCTGACTCAGCGGCACGAGCAGCTATTTTCACAAATATTCTGCACAGTTCCTTGTAGCGGTTAGACATTCTTGCTTTTTGGTTATCATGCGGGTTGCATTTGCTTGTTATATCTAGAACTTTGGCATCAATTGTCCATCTTTTCAAGATATATTCACCAGGGATATGCTTGATATTGTTAATATCAAGTACCTTCAAGCAATGAGAGCAAAGAATTCCAGCAAACTGAAACCTTTTGCAACTGCAGCTAACCTTTTCATCTTCTGGAATGAATCTAACAACATGTTCACGTTGTGTGCCATGAAATTTTACTACATAAATCTTCAGCTCTGTGTCACTTTCATCACAAAGCAATGTGTCGTAGTTCAGAGTCCGAAGCACTTGATCTTGAAACATCTTGAATATTGCTGGAGTAGATGTACCTGCAGCTTGTTTTAACATATAGCTAGATTCAACCTTCAACTTGGGAGTAGTCTGTGTTGCTTTAAAGTCATACTTCACCTCTTCACATCTTTTATCCGAAACTAGCCGTTCAAAATGCTCAAAGAAAGTAAGCATGTCATATTTAATACTAATGTATCTCTTCAGTTCATTGTTCATGCTTTCACTTCTTTGGGTGGTACTCATGTGGGCAGAGAACGTATTTTTGCCGTACAGTAGTGCCCAATGTTCCTTTTTCTCAAATAGCCTTTGCAGCCATTCATTGTCACGCAATCCATACTTGTCAATCATTTTATCCCATGCACCTACAAAATCATCCTCCTCTTCTATATCATAAATACAGTGCTGAAAATCAACATTGAACTTCTTATATTCATCAACAACTCCGGCGAGGTGCTTGCAAGCATTTTGATTCATATGCCACACACAAAGTCTATGGTGAGAGTGAGGGAAGACTTCACGAATTGCCTTCGCCATTGCCGCATCTTCATCGGTGAGAATTGTACGTGGATGTTTTCCTGACATAACTTTTAGGAAATTTCTGAAAAGCCAACCAAAACTAGCGGCAGTTTCATCATAGAGAAGTGCAGCACCAAAGACAACAGTTTTCTGATGATTATTCACCCCGACAATCAAACCAAATGGACGTCCATCATCTAGTTTTCTGTATGTGGTGTCAAAGCATATAACATCGCCGAATATTGCATAGTCTGAAACCATTTTGGAATCGGCCCAAAAAATATTAGTTATCAACTCATCCTCATCCACTTGAATTGAATAATAAAAGTTGACATCTTCCGAGACCTTTTTCTCCTAGTATTCTAATACTCCACCTGTGTGACCTACCTTTGCTTTTATTGTTCTCTTTGAGTATAAACAATTTTTCATATCTTGAGGTGTAAAGCCAAGGTTTTCACTTCCACCTGCTTCTTTGGCCATCAAATCAATTGTTGCTTTATTTGAAATGCCAACTGACATTGCGACCTCTGCATTTGCTATCTGTGCTTCTGTCACTTTTCTCTAGGATCTCAAGTATTGGGCCATTATTCCATGAGCAAGAGTGTGGTTATGTGATGCCTCAAATTCATACACATAATAAAATCCATTTCTAAGGCTAATCTTCATATGGGCATCACAGCCAAATCCTGTTTCAGGCCTACTGTAACTGAATGTCTCCTCTCTTTTATCTTCCCGACGATGGCCTATAAGTTGTAGTAATTGTCTTAGAGCATAAAGAAGTGATCAACATCGAAACAAATTAAAAATAATCCATACCTTGACGAGAGCATGTAAATGTCCGTTGCTGAAATGTAGAAGAGTTTGTCACTTTATGGCCACTGCTTCTTCTGATGCTAAAACCGATAGTTTTAGCATAGTTGTTATAAAATAAATAGGCTTCCTCTTCAGATAAAAATTTCATGCCAAGCTTTGGTACCCTTTCATCGCTGTCATCTACTTCGGTTTCTTGCTGATCCTATATCAAAAAGGATATGATTTAGTTATTACTTTCCAGTAACTATATGCATTGTAAAAGGATTAGAAAACACTGTACTGGATGCTTTCCAGGAACTGAAATAAGAGATCCTACAAGAAAGTCCGCACATGCAGTTAAATTTGAAATGGGGGTACTGTACATGGTTCTGATTTGTTTTTCTAAATGGAAAAGAACTAAATTTCCATCGTTGTTTGGCATGTGCAGATTGTGATCATGGTTTCTGTAGAAGTTCTACAAGGGTGCAGCATGCTGCTTTTTTCTGTCCAACATCCGGGATCGTGTCACATTTAATGGAAAGATTCACCAAGAAGAACTGCGTCAGGTTTCTTACTTTTGGGGTGTCAGATTGATCGTCACTCTCCTGGTTCCCCGGACCACTCGTCAGAGAAGCCATGGGGGACGTCAGACTTGGAGATGCCATCAGGGACGCGGGTTACTTTGCTGCTCAAATCAACAGAAGCCGCTATTGATTGTTGTGCGCCCTCAAGACTGTGGGTCGCTCCTGCCTCCTATGAGGAATAGATTTGCATTTTGGCGCGCTTTTGTATATGACGTGGATCTGTTTGTGGGATGGCGGGAGATTGGATTATTCCCTCCAATTTTACGTTCTGTTTTAATAATAAGAATATTACGAAAGAGAATCTGTATTAGGATGTGTATTTTGTTTTTTGTTTTGGCAGAAATTCTGAAGCGGGGTGTGCGTGGAGCCACAGCCGTGCGATGGCTGGGTCGCACAGATGGTCACACGCAGCGGCCGCAGGCAAGCCGCATCCGTTCACACCTACCTGTAGATACTCGTCTCGTTCTCAGAGAGAGAGAGAGACTCGGGTACGTAGTTGATAAGTGTAGAAGGTTCAACACACATGAATATCAAGGTGTTTTTACGTGCACATGGTAAGAAAGTAATGAACCTAACGACATTGTGCTACGTTGGTGGCGGCGGCTCAGCGAGGCAACAGCGGTCGCCGTGGTGGGCTTGACGTGAAGGCTTGACTGGTCGCTGGGCGTCCGCGCTGGTGGTGGCGCGGCTTCGGCCGTGTGATCTCCAGCTGGGGATCTGGATCTGGCTGGTCTGCTCCCGATCTGCGATCGATGGGCTGGCTGTCGGCGGTTGGTGGTGCCCGGATGTCTCTGCCTGGAGCAGGGGGGATCCGGCCGTGGTGGATGCCTGGAGCGGAGGCTCCAACCGTGGTGGATGCCTGGAGCAGGGAGGCTCCGGCCGTGGTGGTTTGCGTGGGGTGCAGGGCCCGATCTGGTTTCTGCAGGCTCGGCGTAGAGGATGGTGGTGGCCTGGTGCAGCGTTGGCGTGCTCGTTGCATTGGGGGTGTGCGATTCAGTGGAGGTACCTGTCGGCCTTTGGTCGGCTGCGTGGGAATGGTTGCTCCGGGTGAAAGCCTGGCCGGTGCTCGCCGGCCGGCGGCGACGGCGCCCGTAGGCATCGTTATCCTCCTTGGAGGCGTCGTGAGGGATCTTTGCAGCCCTACTCCCGGATCAAGACCTTTAGGTGAAAACCAAGATCCTGTTGTAGGGTCGGGCGGTGGCGTCGTCTTCAGCGTTGTTTCCCCTCTTTAGGGCACCGTCTTGAAGATCTTGATCCCAATGGTGCTTTCTACGGACTGGATGTGCATGGTGGCTTCAGTGGCAATGATGATGTGGTGAGCAAGGTCGAAAGCATGGCATTGGTCGAGGTAGTTGGCTCTTCTCCGGCGTGTCCGTGAGATTGCCTCGACTGTTTGTTGTTGTGAAGTCGAAACTACGGTGGAGAGGCCCAGGCAGGGCCGAGTCGGCAAAATCGAAGGCCCCGTGCGAATCTCTAAAGCGGGCCCTTTTTTGCTTAAAAAAACTACACAAGTAGAACTATAATAATAATAGTATAAAGATCATAGAATCTGACGCACCAATTCTTGGTTGTATAGACTTCACTTAAACAACACCAGTGTTTCAGTGTTCTTTGTAATAAAATCTTCAATAATATCCTCATAATCAATCTTCTCAAATACTCCCTCCGTTCCGAAATAATTGTCTTTCTAGCCATCTCAAATGGACTACAACATACGGATGTATGTAGACATGTTTTAGAGTGTAGATTCGCTCATTTTGCTACGTATGTAGTCACTTGTTGAAATCTCTAGAAAGACAATTATTTCGGAACGGAGGGAGTACATGTTTTCTAAGTTAAACCCTCAAAAAAAAATTGTTTCTTATTACACTTTTGGTAATCTTATTCAAGTTTTATAAGTGAAGACTTAACCTGGATCTTGCAATACCAATGCCTAATAGATGGAAAAAAGAAAAAGCTAGATTTGAGTAAAATAGGTAGTAGGTGGAAATCAGAATGCACAGTTAAAGCCTCACAGGATTGCCGGTTATCTTCTAACGGCGATGCTTAAGAAATTGGAGATGATTGAACATGAATAAACTTTACCTGCCGGCGGACAAAAGTTGAGAAGAATCCATCGTCTCGGTCCCTCGCTGGCGGGTCCTGCCTTCCTGGACCAGTCGTGCTCCCTCGTCTCGATCCCTCGCTGGACAGAAGAATCCTGACATAATCTACATAGATAGCCGCCGGAGGAAGAAACAAAGAGACGAGTCGCTCCTTGCTTGTCTCGATCGCTGGAGGATTGGAGGCGAGGAGACGCACGATGTACTGGATCGGTCGCCTGCTTTAGTGCGCCAGGCGCACAGCGGCCCAGAGAGCAGAGGCCCATCTATGAAGGAGCGTTTCAACCAATTGGGCTGAGCCTAGTAGCTATACTGCATGCAAAAAAATCTGGGGCCCCTCAAAATTATGGGCCCTGTGCGGGCGCACAGGTTGCACCCCCATGGCTCGGGCCTGGGCCCAGGTGGCGTACGATGACCCGCGATAGGTGGTCCGTTCGGCGATCTTCCATGACGCCTACTATGCCTAGCTTTTCATAGTTCATCATCAGAGTCGGAGCTGCGTTGCCTTGTAGTGGATGGATGGCGTTTCGTAGAGGTGTAGTGTTGTTCTGCAACTAATAGGGTTGCTGTTTTTTCTTTTTCTTTGATCTTCGGATCTTCATCATGTTATGCTTCCGTTGCTTTCTGCTTAATCTGAATCAAGCCAACAATTTACTGGATCTTTCAAAAAAAACATTGTGCTACCTAAAACCTGACTGCATGCTACAATACCTAAAGAAAGTCGATCACGTCAAACCAAAAAAACTTGACCAAACCAGCAAAAAGAACCCCAAAAAAGAAAGAAAAAGGATTGATCAAGAACAGAGCATAAACTCCACTGAAACTCTCAAGGTTTCCGAGTGATAACTGTGTTTCGATCACTGCCAGCCATACCATGCTCAGTGATACACAGTCCTTGCTCTCCTCTACTAAAGAATTTCTCCTGACCTAGCTACTAATCCCTGAGAACTGTCCGCAAGCGAGATCAATATCTTCCTCTGTCATCACAATCGTATCATCGTTGTCATACTGAGCGTCGTCCACTCCGGTCTTCCCAGGACGCTCCTTGCCCTTCTTGTCACCACTGTCCATCTGGGCGAACTCCACCTGGTAGATTTTCTTGCATTTGGTTGCTAGTGTGGCAAGTTGTTCTTTAGACAGCGACCATCCCTCTCCCTCCAGCCGTACTAGCTCGTCCACAACATGGGGGGCAAAGCTCCACTGCTCCGCCACCCCACTGATATCCTACAAGAGAAGTCCGAGCACGGTCAGCTGAGAGTATACACATTTCTAGTACGATACACAAAAGGGTTTAGAATATGTTAGGAGGGAGAGAGGAGGATTGGCGGAATCGTTGATGTATTGCTTGAGCCTTGTAGGTATATATATAGGAGTACAACGATCAACTTAAAGTACAAGACAAGGCAGGAATTAATCATAGTCTATCCTATACTTCCTAATATACATTATACTCAACATCCCCCCGCAGTCATAACGGTAGCGACGCGGATGGTGAGACTGGAGAAGAATTCGAAGGTAAGCTGGCGGACCCTCCCCCCCCCCCCCCCCCCCACCACCACCACCTACACACACAGTCGTAACGGTCGATGCATCGCAGTAGTCGTGGCTGGAGTGGAAATTGACGAGGTTGTTCAAGCAAGGCGGTAGCCCTTTGTGCCGTTGTCGAGGTAGCCGAGAGCGGAGGGTGGTGTAGCCATGGTCGAGGTAGCCATGCGAAGAACGCCGTGGTTGATGTCGAGTCGGGGTGGCCGGTGTCGAGGTAGTCGTCGTGGAGCCGCGGGCGCAAGGAGGCGCCGAGTTAGTCATGGGCAGTGGTGTCGAAGTAGTGATGCGCCGGGAAGAAGAGGTGTTAACGAGGCGTCGCGCCGGGTTTGCCAAACCCGGGGGCACATCGTAGACGAAGGCACACATCAGTGGTGCGAGCACCGGGCATGCGTAGATGGACGAAGACGAAGTTGAGGAAGCGTCGCACCAGGCTTGCCAGGCCCGGGGACACGTCATGGACGAAGGCATGCATCGATGTTGTCAGCACCGGGCATGCATAGATGAAGGACCTGCACGAGTTGTACGCCATGTCGAGGAGTCGGAGGGCCAAGAGAGAAGGAGACTCGACGACGGTTGTGGCGCCAATCGACGTGGAGCCGATGTCACCAAAGTAGAAGGGAGAGAGGAGGATTGGTGAAATCGTTGATGTATTGCTTGAGCCTCGTGGGCATATATATAGAAGTACAATGACCAACTTGAAGTACAAGATCAAGCACGAACTAATCCTAGTCTATCTTATGCTTCCTAATATACATTATACTCAATAGAATACATGTTTGACACATTGGTGTTCATCATTATAAACATGCTCACAATAAGTCAATGGCAATTCGACACGGGTTATAATGATTGGCATCTAGACGAGGCGAGCAGCATTTCAATGTTTCCAGGTAACTTAAAACCGGTACCTCGGTCCGCATGTGTACTAATCTAATTCACTAAGATGTAGTATATTTTTTGTTGATACTTGAAAGTAGTAGACAAGTAACTTGAACGACCTGCATATATCTAAATAAAAAGTGGTGTTGCATTCCTTACATCCCTTGATCAAGGGATTAAATGGCATCCTGCAGATAAGTGATAACCCCTTCAGCAGCTATTGCCTTCAGTTCGTTTGGCTCTCGCTATCAGACAAGAAGGCAGGCAAACCAGACATAACATCAATCATCATTCCCATTGTATTAATATATCTAGGTCAAGTTGACCAAATAGTGAACAAAACTACCAGCTGCTCTAAGATCTGCTAGCCAAGGTGATGCATCGCCATTGTTTAGTTGTTTGTTTCATCATGACACGCAATATGCAATGAATTTTGTTGTATTAGTCTATGAAAATGCTTATCTCATTTACATTAGAAAAGGTTGATACCATTGGGTTGGGGTGTTTCTGCCCCTTGGAAATAAATAAAAGAAGTATCACTAGACAATTACTCCTTTCGTCCGGAAATATTTGTCATCAAAATGGATAAAAGAAGATGTACATACATACATCTTCTTTTATCCATTTTGATGACAAGTATTTAAGTATTTTCGAACGGAGGGAGTACTTGGCGTGCAGATCACCTCTACGATAGCCATACATTGATTGTAAAAGTACTTTATTTACATACTGATGAAGCTATGTACCTAGGGTAGGATCATAGGCCTGACCTAGACACCCTCCCCTAGGACATCACCTTAAAACCAGAAACATTCGAGGGATAGCATCATCCACTCGACTACGAAGCATTCCACTCGCAAGACTCAAAGTCACTCGACCACGACAACTATCACTCGACAGACAAAAGATCTAAAGCCACTCTGCACGGCAACGGTTGGACGTTTACTCCATAGACTTAATGGGCATTTATATCACTTTATTGCTAGCGTTACCAGTAACGCCCCCTCTTGATGTACCTTAAACCCTTGTAACATGGGCTGGCTGGGGTCTGGGCGCACTCTATATAAGCCACCCCCTCCACTGGCAGAAGGGTTGGCACCCCCTGTAACACACATACACATAATCCAGTCAACCGCCTCCGGGCACCGAGACGTAGGGCTGTTACTTCCTCAGCGAAGGGCCTGAACTCGTAAAACTCGTGTGTACAACTTCGTCATAGCTAGGATCTTGCCTCCTCATACCTACCCCCCCCCCCCATTCTACTGTCAGTTTTAGATCCACGACAGTTGGCGCCCACCGTGGGGCAGGTGTCTTAGCGACTTTTTGGTGGAGTTGCGATTTTTTCCGATTCTCATCATCATGGTTTCCGCCGGCGGACTGGTTGAGGGCCACAAGATCCATCTCGGCGCGCTCGTTTTCGTTGCCGACGACTCCGCTTACCTTCCGGAAGCTCCACTCGACGTCGAAGCGCTCCCCGTCCGCGGGGCGACGCACTTTCGCGCGTGCATCCGCGGCGTCCTTCTCCGACAACCGTCGACCGAGTATCGGTCGGCTCCTTATGGTGTCCTCGTCCCCTGCTGTTCACCGGCGCAAGCGTTCTGGTCGGTCGCGGCTCCAACGGTGGGTGAGACACGCGGTGGCCCGCCAGTCGGCCACCTCACTAGTCGCGGCAATCGAGCCCGACGAAACCCTCTACGGCATGTTCGACCTGTCGACTGGCTCTGTCGAGACTGCATCCGAGTGCGACAGCAGCGATCCCGCGGCGGGATGGTCAACGGACCATGCAGTCCTCCTGGCTTCCCCCGCGACGACGGTGGTGATGGCGGCGGCGATCCGTCGCGCGTTCACGAGGAGTACCGCCCCGAGCCCCTTTCTTCGCAGCGGAGGGAAGAGCTTCGCCGCCGCAATATGGATGCACTTCACACTCCTATCATTGGGGAAACCCCCGAGGCCCGGGCCTTGGAGGTAGCACGCCTGGCCAACTTGGCTGAGCGCACTCGACTGGAGAACCTGTAGCATGCACTCGACAAGCGTGCTCGGCAGCGGATCCCTGAATCCAGTCGACGGCAGCTTTTTCCGCCTCAAACTCAGGTATACCGCACTCCGATTTAAAATCTCACAGCTGCAGCCCGAATAGCAGAGTCAATTCAGCCTTCCCAGTCGGAAGCTGACAGAAGTTTGATGCAGATCCGGGCCTTGCTCCGAGAAGCTGGAGAGTAGAACACAACAGTGTCTCAGTCGCGGAGTTGGATTCATAGCAGGTCTATGATGGCAGATACAGTACAGTCGGCCCACAACCCAAGATCGTCCCCACGGCTTGAAGGACATGGGCATAGGCAAGACCAGTACAGAAACCACGAGCAATATGATCACCGCCTCGGCCACGATGACCGTCGTCGAGTGCCCACGCCTCCTCCAAGGAGTGGGTCATATGTGCCTCGGCGGCATGATGACAGACGCCCTCACAGCGGCGAGCGCAGAATACCAGTCGACCCAAGGGAGCCAGGCTTTGATGTGAGATCTATTCTCGTTCAAGGTCTTGTTGACAGGAACAGAGCACACAGAGAAGGCCATGACAGAGATTATCCGACTGGCGACAGAGTGCACGTTTCAGGTCCCGAGTGTTTCAGCAGAGCCATCAGGGCCGCAGTGATTCCTCCCAATTTCAGGTTGGCGACTGGAGTCAGCAAGTTTACGGGTGAGTCTAAGCCTAACACTTGGCTTGAGGACTACCGAGTAGCTATACAAATTGGTGGTGGCAATGATGAAGTCGCCATGAAGCACCTTCCTCTGATGTTGGAAGGCTCGGCCAGAGCATGGTTGAACCAGTTACACCTGGCAGTATATTCAGTCGGGAGGAACTCGCCCGAGTGTTTGTTAGGACTTTTGAAGGTACTTGCAAGCGACCAGTGGGGTTGACTGAATTGCAGCATTGTGTGCAAAACCGAATGAAACCCTAAGAGACTATATCCAGAGATGGATCACGTTACACCATATAGTGTAGAATGTGTCAGATCACCAAGCAGTTTGTGCCTTCAAAGAAGGCGTTAAGTATCGGGAGTTGAATCTGAAATTTGGTCGGACAGGAAATATGTCCCTGACTCGGATGATGGAGATTGCCACCAAATATGCTAACGGCGAAGAAGAAGACCGAATCCGGAGTGGAAAGCACAAAATAGTCGCCCAGGACACCGGTGGAGGTACTTCCAATCGAAAACAAAAGTGTAAGGCCGAGCCAGCTGTTCCTGGTGAGGCTTTAGTTGTGGCTCAAGAAAAGTTCAAGGGGAAGCCCAAAGGGCCCTGGAACCCTAATAAAGTAAAGATCAAGACAGAAATGATGTGTTGGATTTACCATGCCACATTCACACCAAGAAAGATGAAGAGGGTAATTTGATTTATCCTAAACACACCACTCAGCAGTGTCGACTCCTGATCCAGCAGTTCCGAGAGAAACAACCCAATGAGAAGGAAAAAGAGTCGGACAAGGGTGAGGATAAGGAAGAGGATGATGATGGTTTTCCCAAGGTCAACTCCACTCTGATGATTTTTGTTGATGTTGAGAGAAAAAGTCGATTAAAAGTTATCAACAGAGAAGTGAACATGGTCGCTCCGGCAACACCAAGTTATTTGAAGTGGTCCCAGACTACCATCACGTTCGACCAGTCTGACCATCCAGCACGTATAGCCACCCCTGGGAGGCAAGCATTGGTGGTCGACCCAGTTGTTGAAGGCACTCGACTGACTAAAGTGCTGATGGATGGTGGTAGCGGCCTGAATATCCTTTATGCTGAAACCTTGAAGGGAATGGGGATTCCGATGTCCAAGCTCAGCGAAAGTAATATGAGTTTGCATGGCGTTATACCTGGCAAGAAGGCTGAATCACTCGGCAGATCACCCTTGACCTGGTTTTCGGTGATTCCAAGAATTACCGCAAGGAAAAGTTGACATTTGAAGTAGTGGATGTCCAGAGTGCTCATCATGCTATTCTGGGTAGGCCTGCCTATGCGTGTTTCATGGCTCGACCATGTTACGTGTACCTCAAATTGAAAATGCCTAGTCCCAGAGGAGTGATCACTATCACTGGCAATCGGTAGAAGGCAGAAGAGTGCTTCCAGAAGGGCTCAAAAATCGCCGATGCACAAATGGCAGCAGTCGAAATGCAAGAATACCAGAAAAATGCAGATCCGAGTGATTTGCTGCGCTCCAAGAAGCCTGCCACAGATTCTGCATTTCAGTCGTACGGTGAAACCAAGCCGATTCATATTCATCCGACCGATCCTAATGCTGCTCCTACTCATATCTCAACATCACTCGATAGCAAATAGGAAGAAGCGCTCATCCAATTCCTCCGTGAGAACTGGGACATCTTTGCATGGAAACCTTCTGACATGCCGGGTGTACCCAGGGGACTGGCTGAGCATCGTTTGCGAGTCGACCCGAAAGTAAAACTAGTCAAGGAACATCTTCGACGGTCCGCCGTACAGAAGAGAAAAGCAATTGGTGAGGAAGTGGCTCGTCTCCTGGCAGCTGAGTTCATCCGAGAGATTTACCACTCCGAGTGGCTCGCCAATGTTGACATGGTCCCCAAGAAGGACGACTCACTTCGCATGTGCATTGACTTCAAGCATATCAATCGGGCTTGCCCAAAAGATCATTCTCCTCTCCCCCGCATCGACCAGATTGTTGACTCGACTGCGGGGTGTGAGCGTTTATCTTTTCTAGACGCCTATTCCGGGTACCATCAGATCCGACTGTATGGACCCGATGAGATAAAAACAGCTTTCATCACACCATTCGGGTGTTTTTGTTATGTCACCATGCCGTTCGGTCTCAAGAACGCTGGAGCTACATTCATGAGGATGATTTAGAAGTGTCTGCTCACTCAAATCAGTCGGAATGTGGAAGCATACATGGATGACATTGTGGTCAAGTCGCGTAAAGGTTCCGACCTGCTGACTGACCTTGCTGAAACCTTTGCCAACCTGAGAAGATATGATATCAAGCTTAACCCATCAAAGTGCACATTCGGAGTTCCTGGCGAAAAGTTACTTGGCTTCCTCGTTTCCGAACGAGGGATCAAAGCGAACCCAGAGAAAGTTGGTGCCATACTCCGGATGAAGCGCCCTATGCATGTGTATGATGTCCAGAAGCTTACTGGTTGTTTGGCCGCCTTGAGTCGATTTATTTCTCACCTCGGTGAAAAGGCATTGCCTCTTTACCGACTGATGAAGAAATCTGACAAGTTCGAGTGGACTCCTGAAGCTGATGCAACGTTTGCAGAACTCAAAGCCCTGCTTTCCACCCAGCTGGTGCTCGCTGCCCCAATCAGCAAAGAGCCTTTACTGCTTTATATTGCAGCTACTGGACAAGTTGTCAGTACAATACTCACGGTCGAGCGGGAAGAAGAAGGAAAAGCCTTAAAGTTCAGCGCCCAGTATACTATGTTTCTGAAGTTCTGACTCCATCCAAGCAAAGATATCCACATTATCAGAAGCTTGTTTATGGGATTTACATGACCACGAAGAAGGTTGCACATTATTTCTCTGATCACTCCATTACAGTCATCAGCGACGCACCATTGTCAGAAATTCTAAACAACAGAGATGTAACTGGTCGAGTGGCAAAGTGGGCGATTGAACTCCTCCCCTTGGATATCAAGTTTGAGGCAAAGAAAGCTATCAAGTCCCAGGCAATAGCAGATTTCCGCGCCGAGTGGATCGAACAGCAACTGCCGACTCAGATTCACTCGGACCATTGGACCATGTTCTTTGATGGATCTAAGATGCTGAATGGTTCTGGTGCTGGGGTTGTATTGGTATCCCCCTGAGGCGACAAGCTCTGCTATGTTCTCCAGAGTCATTTTGATTCCTCCAACAATGAAGCTAAATATGAGGCACTTTTGTACGGGTTGTGTATGGCAATTTCACTCGGCGTCCATCGCCTCATGGTCTATGGCGACTCAGATTTGGTGGTGAATCAAGTAATGAAGGAGTGGGACGTCAGAAGCCCGGCTATGACTGGCTATTGTAATGCAGTGAGAAAGTTAGAGAAGAAGTTTGAGGGTTTAGAGCTCTATCACATACCTCGACTGGAAAAATCAAACAGCGGATGATTTGGCGAACATAGGTTCCAAGAGGGAAGCCATTCCCAGTAATGTGTTTTTGGAACATATTCACACACCTTCAGTCCAGGAAGATCCTTTCACTGAAGAGCCCCCACAACCAAAGAGTGCCGCTGATCCGACTGAAGTCGAAGTCCCGGCCGTGGTCGACTTGATCATGGAGGTTTTGGTCATCACTCCCGACTGGACAGTGTCGTACATCGCGTACATTCTTAGGAAGGAACTCCCAGAGGATGAAGAAGAGGCCTGACAGATCGTCTGCCGATCCAAAGCTTTTACTGTGATAAGAGGGCAGCTGTTCAGAGAAAGTGTAACCGGAGTCAGCCAGAAATGCATAACACCAGAAGAAGGTCGAGTGATCCTCAATGACATCCACTCGGGGACCTGTGGTCACCATGCGTCCTCTCGGACCATTGTGGCCAAAGCATACCGAGCAGGATTTTATTGGCCACGGGAAAATGAGATGGGACAAGAAATAGTCGACAGATGTGAAGGTTGCCAGTTTTACTCCAACATGTCTCACAAGCCTGCGTCAGTCATGAAGACCATTCCACTCGTCTAGCCCTTTGCTTTTTGGGGTTTGGACATGGTTGGACCTCTGAGAACGGGTAGGAGCGGCTTCACTCATGTACTCGTGGCAGTCGACAAGTTCACCAAATGGATTGAAGCCAAACCTATCAAAAGTATTGAAGCCAGTACTGCGGTCAGTTTCATCAGAGAGTTAACATTTAGATATGGTGTTCCGCAAACCATCATCACTGACAATGGGTCGAACTTCGATTCTGATGAGTTCAGAGCCTTCTGTGCTTCCCAAGTCACTCGAGTCGACTATGCTTCAGTCGCCCATCCCCAGTCGAATGGACAAGATGAAAGAGCAAACGTATTGATTCTCAAAGGACTGAAACCCCGACTGATGTGTGATCTCAAGCACGCGGCAGGCGCCTGGGTCGATGAACTTCCATCAGTGCTTTGGGGTTTGAGGACAACTCCTAATTGGTCGACTGGCCGAACTCCATTCTTCTTGGTCTATGGAGCTGAAGCTGTACTTCCGAGTGACTTGCTTCACAATGCACCCAGAGTCGAGCTTTTCTCGGAAGATGAAGCAGAACAGGCCCGCCAAGACGCAGTTGATCTCCTGGAAGAGGAAAGGGAGATGGCCCTGATCTAGTCGACCATTTATCAGCAAGACCTGCGTCGATTCCATGCCAGAAACATGAGGGGTCGAGCATTTCAAGAAGGAGACTTGGTTCTTCGAGTGGATCAACAGAAACCACACAAGCTTGCTGCTACCTCTTGAGCACTTGCGTTGGTTTTCCCTCGAAGAGGAAACGGTGGTGCAGCAAAGTAGCGTAAGTATTTCCCTCAGTTTTTTAGAACCAAGGTATCAATCCAGTAGGAGGCCACGCGTGAGTCCCTCGCATCTACACAAAACAAATAAATCCTCGCAACCAACGCGATAAGGGGTTGTCAGTCCCTACAGGGTCACTTACAAGAGTGAGATCTGATAGATATGATAAGATAATATTTTTGGTATTTTTATGATAAAGATGCAAAGTAAAATAAAAGCAATGAAAATAACTAAGTATTGGAAGATTAATATGATGAAGATAGATCCGAGGGCCATAGGTTTCACTAGTGGCTTCTCTCAAGAGCATAAGTATTTTATGATGGGTGAACAAATTACTATTGAGCAATTGACAGAATTGAGCATAGTTATGAGAATATCTAAGTATGATCATGTATATAGGCATCATGTCCGAGACAAGTAGACCGACTCCTGCCTGCATCTACTACTATTACTCCACACATCGACCGCTATCCAGCATGCATCTAGAGTATTAAGTTCAAGAGAACAGAGTAACGCTTTAAGCAAGATAACATGATGTAGAGGGATAAATTCATGCAATATGATAAAAAAACATCTTGTTATCCTCGATGGCAACAATACAATACGTGCCTTGCTGCCCCTACTGTCACTGGGAAAGGACACCGCAAGATTGAACCCAAAGCTAAGCACTTCTCCCATTGCAAGAAAGATCAATCTAGTAGGCCAAACCAAACTAATAATTCGAAGAGACTTGCAAAGATAACCAATCATACATAAAAGAATTCAGAGAAGATTCAAATATTGTTCATAGATAAACTTGATCATAAACCCACAATTCATCGGTCTCAACAAACACACCGCAAAAGAAGATTACATCGAATAGATCTCCACGAGAGAGGGGAGAACTTTGTATTGAGATCCAAAAAGAGAGAAGAAGCCATCTAGCTAATAACTATGGACCCGTAGGTCTGAGGTAAACTACTCACACTTCATCGGAGAGGCTATGGTGTTGATGTAGAAGCCCTCCGTGATCGATGCCCCCTCCGGTGGAGCTCCGGAACAGGCCCCAAGATGGGATCTCGTGGATACAGAAAGTTACGGCGGTGTAATTAGGGTTTTGGCTCCGTATCTGATCGTTTGAGGGTACGTAGGTATATATAGGAGGAAGGAGTACGTCGGTGGAGCAACAGGGGGGCCACGAGGGTGGAGGGCGCGCCTGGGGGGGTAGGCGCGCGCCCCTACCTTGTGGCCTCCCTGTTGGTTGCTTGACGTAGGGTCCAAGTCTCCTGGGTCTTGTTCGTTCCAAAAATCACGTTCCTGAAGGTTTCATTCCGTTTGGACTCCGTTTGATATTCCTTTTGTTCGAAACCCTAAAATAGGCAAAAAAAAACAGCAATTCTGGACGAGGCCTCCGGTTAGTAGGTTAGTCCCAAAAATAATATAAAAGTGTATAATAAAGTCCAATAATGTCCAAAATAGTAGATAATATAACATGGAGCAATCAAAAATTATAGATACGTTGGAGACGTATCAAGCATCCCCAAGCTTAATTCCCGCTCGTCCTCGAGTAGGTAAATGATAAAAACAAAATTTTTGATGTGGAATGCTACTTGGCATATTTTCAATGTAATTCTTCTTAATTGTGTTATGAATATTCAGATCCGAAAGATTCAAGACAAAAGATCAATATTGACATAGAAATAATAATACTTCAAGCATACTAACTAAGCAATTATGTCTCTTCAAAATAACATGGCCAAAGAAAGTTATCCCTACAAAATCATATGGGAAAACTTTATTTTTGCCACTCTAGTTTTTGCCCACTTTGCTTATGCCACTCTAGAATTTGGCATCTCACTTTTGCCATTCTTAGCTTTTGACAATACATCACAAATGCCATTCAGTGGAAAAAACGATAATTTTTTATTTCACTTTTGCCACTCTTAGGTTTTGCAATGTATCACAATTGCCACTCTGAAAATTTTGCTTTCGCCACTGAATGGCAAAATTGATATATTGTTAAAAGCTAAGAGTGGCAAAAGTGAAATGTTAAATTCTAGAGTGGCATAAGCAAAGTGGGCAAAAGGTAGAGTGGCAAAAACAAAGTTTTCCCAAATCATATAGTCTGGCTATGCTCTATCTTCACCACACAAAGTATTTAAATCATGCACAACCCCGATGACAAGCCAAGCAATTGTTTCATACTTTTGACATTCTCAAACTTTTTCAATCTTCACGCAATACATGAGCGTGAGCCACGGACATAGTACTTTAGGTGGAATAGAATGGTGGTTGTGGAGGAGACAAAAAGGAGAAGATAGTCTCACATCAACTAGGCGTATCAACGGGCTATGAAGATGCCCATCAATAGATATCAATGTGAGTGAGTAGGGATTGCCATGCAACGGATGCACTAGAGCTATAAATGTATGAAAGCTCAAAAAGAGAAACTAAGTGGGTGTGCATCCAACTTGCTTGCTCACGAAGACCTGGGGCATTTTGAGGCAGCCCATCATTGGAATATGCAAGCCAAGTTCTATAATGAAAAATTCCCACTAGTATATGAAAGTGGTAACAAAGGAGACTCTCTATCATGAAGATCATGGTGCTACTTTGAAGCACAAGTGTGGTAAAAGGATAGTAGCATTGTCCATTCTCTCTTTTTCTCTCATTTTTTTTGTTTGGGCCTTCTCTTTTTTTTATGGCCTCTTTTTTTTGTCTGGAGTCTCATCCCGACTTGTGGGGGAATCATAGTCTCCATCATAATTTCCTCACTTGGGACAATGCTCTAATAATGATGACCATCACACTTTTATTTTCTTACAACTCAAGAATTACAACTCGATACTTAGAACAAGATATGACTCTATATGAATTCCTCCGGCAGTGTACCGGGATATGCAATGACTCATGAGTGACATGTATGAAAGAATTATGAATGGTGGCTTTGCCACAAATACAATGTCAACTACATGATCATGCGAAGCAATATGACAATGATGGAGCGTGTCATAGTAAACGGAACGGTGGAAAGTTGCATGGAAATATATCTCAGAATGGCTATGGAAATGCCGTGATAGGTAGGTATGGTGGCTGTTTTGAGGAAGGTATATGGTGGGTGTATGATACCGGCGAAAGGTGTGCGGTATTAGAGAGGCTAGCAATGGTGGAAGGGTGAGAGTGCATATGATCCATGGACTCAACATTAGTCATAAAGAACTCATATACTTATTGCAAAAATCTACAAGTTATCGAAGCAAAGAATTACATGCATGCTCCTAGGGGGATAGATTCGTAGGAAAAGACCATCGCTCGTCCCCGACTGCCACTCATAAGGAAGACAATCAATAAATAAATCATGCTCCGACTTCATCACATAATGGTTCACCATACGTGCATGCTACGGGAATCACAAACTTTAACACAAGTATTTCTCAAATTCACAACTACTCAACTAGCATGACTCTAATATCACCATCTCCATATCTCAAAACAATTATCAAGTATCAACCTTCTCATAGTATTCAACACACTCATAAGAGAATTTTATTATTAATCTTGTATACCTAGCATATTAGGATTATTTAAGCAAATTACCATGCTATTTAAGACTATCAAAATAATCTAAGTGAAGCATGAGATATAAATAATTTCTATAAAACAAATCCACCACCGTGCTCTAAAAGATATAAATGAAGTACTAGAGCCAAACTATATAACTCAAAAGATATAAGTGAAGCACATAGAGTATTCTAATAATTTCCTAATCATGTGTGTCTCTCTCAAAAGGTGTGTACAGCAAAGATGATTGTGGTAAACTAAAAATCAAAGACTCAAATCATACAAGACGCTCCAAGCAAAACACATATCATGTGGTGAATAAAAATATAGCTCCAAGTAAAGTTACCGATAGAAGTAGACGAAAGAGGGGATGCCTTCCGGGGCATCCCCAAGCTTTGGCTTTTAGGTGTCCTTAGATTATCTTGGGGGTGCCATGGCCATCCCCAAGATTAGGCTCTTGCCACTCCTTGTTCCATAATCCATCAAATCTTTACCCAAAACTTGAAAACTTCACAACACAAAACTTAAAGTAGAAAATCTCGTGAGCTCCGTTAGCGAAAGAAAACAAAAGACCACTTCAAGGTACTCTAATGAACTCATTATTTATTTATATTGGTGTTAAACCTACTGTATTCCAACTTCTATATGGTTTATAAACTATTTTACTATCCATAGATTCATCAAAATAAGCAAGCAACACACGAAAAACAGAATCTGTCAAAAACAGAACAGTCTATAGTAATCTGTAGCTAGCACAAGATCTGGAACCCCAAAAATTCTAAAATAAATTGCTGGACGTGAGGAATTTATATATTAATCATATTCAAAAATAATTAACTAAATATCACTTTCCGAATAAAAATGGCAGCAGTTCTTGTGAGCGCTATAGTTTCTGTTTTTTACAGCAAGATTAATAAGACTTTTCCCAAGTCTTCCCAACAGTTCTACTTGGCACAAACACTAATTAAACACAAAAAACACAACCAAAACAGAGGCTAGATAAATTATTTATTACTAAACAGGAGCAAAAATCAAGGAATAAAAATAAAATTGGGTTGCCTCCCAACAAGCGCTATTGTTTAACGCCCCTAGCTAGGCATAAAAAGCAAGGATAGATCTAGGTATTGCCATCTTTGGTAGGCAATCCATAAGTGGCTCTCATAATAGATTCATAAGGTAATTTAATTTTCTTTCTAGGAAAGTGTTCCATGCTTTTCCTTAACGGAAATTGGAATCTAATATTTCCGTCCTTCATATCAATAATTGCACCAATCGTTCTAAGGAAAGGTCTACCAAGAATAATAGGACATTAAGAATTGCAATCTATGTCAAGAACGATAAAATCTACGGGCACATAATTCCTATTTGCAACAATAATAACATCATTAATTATTCCCATAGGTTTCTTAATAGTGGAATCCACAAGGTGCAAGTTTAGAGAGCAATCATCAAAATCACGGAAACCTAGCAAATCACATAAAGTCTTTGGAATCGTGGAAACACTAGCACCCAAATCACACAAAGCATAGAATTCATGATCTTTAATTTTAATTTTAATAGTTAGTTCCCACTCATCATAAAGTTTTCTAGGGATAGAAACTTCCAACTCAAGTTTTTCTTCATAAGATTGCATCAAAGCATTAACGATATGTTTGGTAAAAGCTTTATTTTGGCTATAAGCATGAGGAGAATTTAGCACGGATTGTAACAAGGAAATACAATCTATCAAAGAGCAGCTATTATAATTAAATTCCTTGAAATCCAAAATAGTAGGTTCATTAACATCTAGAGTTTTGATCTCTTCAATCCCACTTTTATCAAATTTAGCATCAAGATCTAAAAACTCCGAATTTTTGGAACGCCTTCTAGGTAAAGGTGGATCATATTCAGTCCCATCATTATCAAGATTCATATTGCAACACAAATATTTAATAGGGGACACATCAATAACTTTTATATCTTCATCTTTATTATCATGGTAACTAGAAGAACACGCTTTTATAAAGGAATCTTTCTTAGCACGCATCCTAGCGGTTCTTTCTTTGAACTCATCAATGGAAATTCTCATGGCTTTGAGAGACTAATTGATATCATGCTTAGGTGGAATAGATCTAAGTTTCAAAGAATCAACATCAAGAGAAATTCTATCAACGTTCCTAGCCAACTCATCAATCTTAAGCAATTTTTCTTCAATCAAAGCATTGAAATTCTTTTGCGAAGTCATAAATTCTTTAATATTAGATTCAAAATCAGAGGGCATCTTATTATAATTTCCATAAGAATTGTTGTAGGAATTACCATAATTATTATAGGAATTACTAGGATAAGGCCTAGGATTAAAATTTCCTCTATACGCATTGTTACCAAAATTGTTCCTACCAACAAAATTCACATCCATAGATTCATTATTATTCTCAATCAAAGTAGACAAAGGCATATCATTAGGATTAGAAGAAACACTTTAATTATCAAATAATTTCATAATTTCATCCATCTTTCCACTCAAAACATTAATTTCTTCTATCGCATGCACTTACTTATTAGTAGATCTTTCAGCGTGCCATTGAGAATAATTAACCATAATATTATATAGGAGTTTAGTAGCTTCTAATAAAGTGGTTTCCATAAAAGTGCCTCCCGCGGTCGAATCTAAAAGATTTCTAGAAGCAAAATTCAATCCGGCATAAAAAATTTGTATAATCATCCACAAATTCAAACCATGAGTAGGGCAGTTACGTATCATTAATTTCATCCTCTCCCAAGCTTGTGCAACATGTTCATGATCAAGTTGCTTAAAATTCATAATATCGTTTCTAAGAGATATGATCTTAGCGCGAGGAAAATACTTAGAGATAAAAGCATCTTTGCACTTATTCCACGAATCAATACTATTTTTAGGCAAAGGCGAAATCCAAGCTTTAGCACGATCTCTGAGCGAAAAAGGAAATAGCTTCAATTTAACAATATCATTGTCCACATCTTTCTTCTTTTGCATATCACACAAATCAACGAAGCTATTTAGATGGGTAGCGGCATCTTCACTAGGAAGGCCGGAAAACGGATCTTTCATGACAAGATTCAGCAAGGCAGCATTAATTTCACAAGATCCAGCATCGGTAAGAGGAGCAATCGGAGTGCTAATAACATCATTGTTGTTGGTATTGGTAAAGTCACACAATTTAGTGTTATCTTGAACCATCGTGACAAGCAAGCAATCCAACACACAAGCAAACAAGAAACGGGCAAAAAGAGGCAAATAGAGAAAGAGAGGGAGGATAGAGAGAGAGAGGGCGAATAAAACGGCAAGGGTGAAGTGGGGGAGAGGAAAATGAGAGGCAAATGACAAATAATGTAATGCGGGAGATAAGGGTTGCGATGGGTACTTGGTATGTTGACTTTTGCGTAGACCTCCCCGGCAATGGCGCCAGAAATCCTTCTTGCTACCTCTTGAGCACTTGTGTTGGTTTTCCCTTGAAGAGGAAAGGGTGGTGCAGCAAAGTAGCGTAAGTATTTCCCTCAGTTTTTGAGAACCAGGGTATCAATCCAGTAGGAGGCTACGCGCGAGTCCCTCGCACCTACACAAAACAAATAAATCCTCGCAACCAATGCGATAAGGGGTTGTCAATCCCTACACGATCACTTACAAGAGTGAGATCTGATAGATATGATAAGATAATATTTTTGGTATTTTTATGATAAAGATACAAAGTAAAATAAAAGCAATGAAAATAACTAAGTATTGGAAGATTAATATGATGAAGATAGACCCGGGGGTCATAGGTTTAACTAGTGGCTTCTCTCAAGAGCAAAAGTATTTTACGGTGGGTGAACAAATTACTGTTGAGCAATTGATAGAATTGAGAATAGTTATGAGAATATCTAGGTATGATCATGTATATAGGCATCACGTCCGAGACAAGTAGACCGACCCATGCCTGCATCTACTACTATTAGTCCACACATCGACCGATATCCGGCATGCATCTAGAGTATTAAGTTCAAGAGAACAGAGTAACGCTTTAAGCAAGATGACATGATATAGAGGGATAAATTCATGCAATATGATAAAAAACCATCTTGTTATCCTTGATGGCAACAATACAATGTGTGCCTTGCTGCCCCTACTGTCACTGGGAAAGGACACCACAAGATTGAACCCAAAGCTAAGCACTTCTCCTATTGCAAGAAAGATCAATCTAGTAGGCCAAACCAAACTGATAATTCGAAGAGACTTGCAAAGATAACCAATCATACATAAAAGAATTCAGAGAAGATTCACATATTGTTCATAGATAAACTTGATCATAAACCAACAATTCATCGGTCTCAACAAACACACCGCAAAAGAAGATTGCATCGAATAGACCTCCACAAGAGAGGGGGAGAACTTTGTATTGAGATCCAAAAAGAGAGAAGAAGCCATCTAGCTAATAACTATGGACCCGTAGGTCTGAGGTAAACTACTCACACTTCATCGGAGAGGCTATGGTGTTGATGTAGAAGCCCTCCGTGATCGATGCCCCCTCCGGTGGAGCTCCGGAACAGGCCCCAAGATGGGATCTCGTGGATACAGAAAGTTATGGCGGTGGAATTAGAGTTTTGGCTCCGTATCTGATTGTTTGAGGGTACGTAGGTATATATAGGAGGAAGGAGTACGTCGGTGGAGCAACAGGGGGGCCACGAGGGTGGAGGGCGCGCCTGGGGGGGTAGGCGCGCGCCCCTACCTTGTGGCCTCCCTGTTGGTTGCTTGACGTAGGGTCCAAGTCTCCTGGGTCTTGTTCGTTCCAAAAATCACGTTCCTGAAGGTTTCATTCCGTTTGGACTCCGTTTGATATTCCTTTTGTTCGAAACCCTAAAATAGGCAAAAAAACAGCAATTCTGGACTGGGCCTCCGGTTAGTAGGTTAGTCCCAAAAATAATATAAAAGTGTATAATAAAGTCCAATAATGTCCAAAATAGTAGATAATATAACATGGAGCAATCAAAAATTATAGATACGTTGGAGACGTCTCACTCGCCCCTACGTGGGAAGGCCCCTTCATTATCACCAGAGTGCTCCACAACAGAGCATACCACTTATACAATGTCGAGCACAAGAAAGACGAGCCACGCGCTTGGAATGAGGAGCTGCTCCGCCCCTTTTACACTTAAGCATTCAGACTGTTGAGATGTAATAAGAAATGCCCTTTAGTTTGATTATCAAAGACATAGTTTTACAGTTTCTTAAATGATTGTTGTTCCTTTTTTATATGTTCTAAATCCCCAGTGGGTGCCTTAGATGTGAATCCGTTTCGTCTAAGTTTTAAAAAAATCCTACCGAGTGGTGAGCAAGCCTCTCACTCAGATGCTTAGCTGCGAATCCGTTTCGCCTAAGTTTGAAAAATACTACCGAGTGATGAGCAAGCCTCTCACTCGGGGGCTTAGCTGCAGTCCAGTACTTGCCTAAGTTTGAAAAATCCTACCGAGTGATGAGCAAGCCTCTCACTCGGGGGCTTAGCTGCAGTCCAGTACTCGCCTAAGTTTGAAAAATCCTACCGAGTGGTGAGCAACCCTCTCACTGGGGGCTTAGCTGCAGTCCAGTACTCGCCTAAGTTTGAAAAATCCTACCGAGTGATGAGCAAGCCTCTCACTCGGGGGCTTAGCTGCAGTCCAGTACTCGCCTAAGTTTGAAAAATCCTACCGAGTGGTGAGCAACCCTCTCAATCGGGGGCTTAGCTACAGTCCAGTACTCGCCTAAGTTTGAAAAATCCTACCGAGTGATGAGCAAGTATCTCACTCCAGGGCTTAGCTGCAGTCTAGCACTCGCCTAAGTTTGAAAAGTCCTACCGAGTGGTGAGCAACCCTCTCACTCGGGGGCTTAGTTGCATTCTAGTACTCGCCTAAGTTTAGAAAATCCTACCGAGTGGTGAGAAACCCTCTCACTCGGGGGCTTAGCTGCAGTCCAGTACTCATCTAAGTTTGAAAAATCCTACCGAGTGATGAGCAAGTCTCTCACTCGGGGGCTTAGCTGCAGTCCAGTACTCGCCTAAGTTTGAAAAATCCTACCGAGTGGTGAGCAACCCTCTCACCCGGGGGCTTAGCTGCAGTCCAGTACTCGCCTAAGTTTAGAAAATCCTACCGAGTGGTGAGAAACCCTCTCACTCGGGGGCTTAGCTGCAGTCCAGTACTCGCCTAAGTTTGAAAAATCATACTGAGTGGTGAGCAACCCTCTCACCCGGGGGCTTAGCTGCAGTCCAGTACTCGCCTAAGTTTAGAAAATCCTACCGAGTGGTGAGAAACCCTCTCACTCGGAGGCTTAGCTGTAGTCCAGTACTAACCTAAGTTTAGAAAATCCTACCAAGTGGTGAGCAACCGTCTCACTCGGGGGCTTAGCTGCAGTCCAGTACTCGCCTAAGTTTAGAAAATCCTACCGAGTGGTGAGGAACTCTCTCACTCGAGGGCTTAGCTGCGGTCCATGATACGTCTCCAACGTATCTACTTTTCCAAACACTTTTGCCCTTGTTTTGGACTCTAACTTGTATGATTTGAATGGAACTAACCCGGACTAACGCTGTTTTCAGCAGAATTGCCATGATGTTGTTTTATGTGCAGAAAACAAAAGTTCTTGGAATGACATGAAACTCCACGGAATATCTTACAATAAATAATAAAAAATCCTCGCCAAAGATGAAGACCAGGGGGCCCACACCCTTCTCACGAGGGTGGGGGTGCCCCCCCCTAGGGCGTGCCCCCTACCTCGTGGGTCACCTGGAGACATCCCGACTCCAACTCTATATAACTTCTTTCGGGGAGAAAAAATACGGGAGAAGATTTCATCGCGTTTTACGATACGGAGCCGCCGCCAAGCCCTAAAACCTCTCGGGAGGGCTGATCTGGAGTTCGTTCGGGGCTCCGGAGAGGGGGATTCGTCGCCATCGTCAACATCAACCATCCTCCATCACCAATTTCATGATGCTCACCGCCGTGCGTGAGTAATTCCATCGTAGGCTTGCTGGACAGTGATGGGTTGGATGATATTTATCATATAATTGAGTTAGTTTTGTTAGGGTTTGATCCCTAGTATCCACTATGTTATGAGATTGATGTTGCTATGACTTTGCTATGCTTAATGCTTGTCACTAGGGCCCGAGTGCCATGATTTCAGATCTGAACCTATTATGTTTTCATCAATATATGAGAGTTCTAGATCCTATCTTGCAAGTCTATAGTCACCTATTATGTGTTATGATCCGTTAACCCCGATGTGACAATAATCGGGATACTTACCGGTGATGACTGTAGTTTGAGGAGTTCATGTATTCACTATGTGCTAATGCTTTGTTCCGGTTCTCTATTAAAAGGAGGCCTTAATATCCCTTAGTTTCAATTAGGACCCCGCTACCACGGGAGGGTAGGACAAAAGATGTCATGCAAGTTCTTTTCCATAAGCACGTATGACTATATTCGGAATACATGCCTACATTACATTGACGAATTGGAGCTAGTTCTGTGTCACCGTATGTTATGACTGTTACATGATGAACCACATCCGGCATAATTATCCATCATTGATCCAATGCCTACGAGCTTTCCATATACTGGTTTACGCTTATTTACTTTCCCGTTGCTATTGTTACCATCACTACAAAATACCAAAAACATTACTTTGCTTTCATTACTCTTTTGTTACCGTTACCATCACTATCGTATTACTTTGCTACTAAACACTCTGCTGTAGATACTAAGTTTCCAGGTGTGGTTGAATTGACAACTCAGCTGCTAATACTTGAGAATATTCTTTGGCTCCCCTTGTGTCAAATCAATAAATTTGGGTTGAATACTCTACCCTCGAAAGCTGTTGCGATCCCCTATACTTGTGGGTTATCAAGACTAATTTCTGGCGCCGTTGCTGGGGAGCATAGCTCTATTCTTTGAGTCACTTGGGATTTATATCTGCTGGACACTATGAAGAATTTGAAAGACGCTAAGACAACAATTTATCCCTCAACTACGAGGGGAGGTAAGGAACTGCCATCTAGCTCTGCACTTGATTCACCTTCTGTTATGAGTAAGCTTGCGACACCTAAACCTGCTTCTGCTATTCGTTCTGATATGTCGCATGTTATTGATGATGCTACTTCTGCTATACATGATACTTATGATGAAACTACTTCTATGCTTGATACTACTGTGCCACTTGGTGATTTTCTCGAGGAACGACTTGCTAGGGCTAGAGAGACTGAAAATATTGAATCTGATTATGAAGATGAAAGTGATGATGAAGAATCACTTGTTATTCCTGAGGGTTATTTATTTGATCAAGAAGCTTCTTTAGCTATTTTAGCTTGCAAAGATAGATATGAACTCAAAAGGTTATTAGCTAAATGAAATAAGCAATCTCTAAATGCTAGGATGAGACCTGACCCTGCTTTTGCTACTTCGCCTATCTGTGTTGCTGATAAGGATTATGAATTCTCTGTTGATCCTGATATAATTACTTTGATTGAATCTGATCCTTTTCATGGTTATGAATTTGAAACTGTTGTGGCACATTACTAAATTAAATGATATAGCTACCCTATTCACTAATGATGAGAGATCTCGCTACTTTATATCCTTAAAATATTTCCATTCTCATTAAAGGGTGATGCTAAGATATGGTTTAATTCTCTTGATCCTAGTTGTGTGCGTAGTCCCCGGGATATGATTTACTACTTCTCTGCTAAATATTTCCCTGCTCATAAGAAACAAGCTGCTTTAAAGGAAATATACAACTTTGTGCAAATTAAAGAAGAGAGTCTCCCACAAGCTTGGGGGAGGCTTCTCAAGTTACTTAATGCTTTGCCTGATCATCCTCTTAAGAAAAATGAAATACTTGATATCTTTTATAATGGACTAACCGATGCTTCCAGAGATTACCTGGATAGTTGTGCTGGTTTTCTTTTCAGGGAAAGAACACCGGATGAAGCTGAAATCTTATTGAATAATATGTTGACAAATGAAAATAATTGGGCACCTCCTAAGCCAGCTCCTGCTCTAATTAATGATCCTATTCCTAAACCAACTCCAAAGAAGAGGGGTATTCTATTTCTCAGTCCCGAAGATATGCAAGAGGCAAAGAAATCTATGAAAGAAAAAGGTATTAAAGCTGAAGATGTTAAGAATTTACCTCCTATTGAAGAAATACATGGTCTTAATTTACCGCCTATTGAAGAAATATATGACCTTGATCCTTTACTTATTGAAGAACCTCCAGACCTTGATAACCCGACACGGGTAGTAAAGGTAAATTCTCTCTATAGATATGATAAAGCTGAAATCCCTCCTACTAGAATTGCTAGTCAATGCTTGGATGAGTTTGATAATTTTATGTTTAAGCAAGAAGACTTCAATGCTTATTTTGGTAGACAATTAAAACAAGATGTTGATATGATTAAATACTTGGGTGATTATATGGCCAATATTAGAGGTGAACTTAAACTTGTTAGCAAACATGCTTCTATGGTTACCACTCAAGTAGAACAAGTACTTAAAGCTCAAAAAGAATTGCTCAATGATGATTATGCTGTTAAAGTGGCTACTAGAACTGGTAGAATGACTCAGGAACCTTTGTATCCTAAAGGCCACCCTAAGAGAATTGAGCAAGATTCTCAGAGAAATAATATTGATGCACCTAGTTCTTCTAAAAGGAAGAAAAAGAAAAATGATAGAACTGTGCAAACTTCTAGTGAACCTATTGCTGAACCACCTGATAATCCAAATGATATCGCTATGTCTGATGCTGAAACACAATCTGGCAATGAACATGAACCTAATGAAAATGTTAATGATGATGCTCAACCTAGTAATGATAATGATGTAGAAACTGAACCTGCTGTTGATCTTGATAACCCACAATCAAAGAATCAACGTTATGATAAGAAAGACTTTGTTGCTAGGAAACATGGTAAAGAAAGAGAGCCTTGGGTTCAGAAACCCATGCCTTTTCCTCCCAAACCATCCAAGAAAAAGGATGATGAGGAATTTGAGCGCTTTAATAAAATGATTAGACCTATCTTTTTGCGTATGCGATTAACTGATATGCTCAAAATGAATCCTTATGCTAAGTATATGAAAGAAATTGTTACAAATAAAAGAAAGATACCGGAAGCTGAAATTTCCACCATGCTTGCTAATTATACTTTTAAGGGTGGAATACCAAAGAAACTTGGAGATCCAGGAGTACCAACTATACCATGCTCCATTAAAAGAAACTATGTTAAAACTGCTTTATGTGATCTTGGAGCCGGTGTTAGTGTTATGCCTGTCTCTTTATATCGTAGACTTGATTTGAATAAGTTGACACCTACTGAAATATCTTTGCAAATGGCTGATAAATCAACTGCTATACCTGTCGGTATTTGTGAGGATGTGCCTGTTGTGGTTGCAAACATTACTATTTTAACGGACTTTGTTATTCTTGATATTCCCAAGGACGATAGTATGTTTATTATTCTTGGAAGACCTTTTCTTAATACTGCAGGGGCTGTTATTGATTGCAACAAAGGCAATGTCACTTTTCATGTTAATGGTAATGAGCATATGGTACACTTTCCAAGGAAACAACCTCAAGTTCATAGTATCAATTCTATCGGAAAAAATCCATCGATTATATTTGGAGGTTTTGAATTTCCTCTTCCTACTGTCAAGAAGAAATATGATATACTTATTATTGGGGATGTGCATATCCCCGTTGAGGTAACCTAGTGTTATTCGAAATTTCTCCAGTTTCATGTTAATCAGAATGAGTTTGTTAACAAGACTTGATCAACCTTGTTAGTGGATTCCTTTTGATGAGCATGAGATGGATGAAACTAGAAGCACAACCTTCTGTACCCTCTCTATACTTTCTGTTATTTAGTTGAAATAAAATAAAAATAAATAATTTTCTGTCTGTTATCTGATTATCCGTGCAATATAAAAATACCTCGAAAATAAAAGTTCTCCAAATGCCCTGAAAATTAAATATGATTTTTTCTAGAATATTTGAGGATTTATGGAACAAAGAACACATCAGGGGGGGCAACCACCTTGCCACGAGGGTGGAGGGCGCGCCCCCTGCCTCATGGGCCCACGGTGGCCCTCCTCCACTTATTCCTGCACCCATCCTCTTCTTCTTCCTCCCACAAACACGAAAGCCAACTCAAGCACGAGTTCCGGCCCTCTTTGCTGCCATTTTCGATCTCCTTGCTCAAAGCACCTCTCACAAAACTGCTTGGGGAGATTGTTCCTTGGTATGTGACTCCTCCATTGGTCCAATCAGTTTTTGTTCTAGTGCTTTATTCATTGCAAATTTGTGTTGCTTAGGTGACCCTGTTCTTGAGCTTGCATGTCAAATTTATATGGTCAAAAGTAGTTTTGATGCATGATATAGGCTCTAGGCACTTGTAGGAGTAGTTGCTATCAATGTAATTGAGTTTGGTTTAATTTTATTTTGAAGTTACTAAAAATTTCAGAATTTTTCAGAAAATGATGAGGAGATTATTGAGGGGCTCATTGAGCCAAAGCTCGAAGGAAAATGCACCGAAGCCTAAGTATAATTTGCCGCGCACCACGGAGGTTCGGGCGTGTGAATGGCCTTCCGAGGATTTCTTGAGAGCAGCCGGGATTTATGAAGATTTTCATGAATTGGCTCATATTTCAGGCCTCACCGCTTTCCTCCACGACCAATGTGATCAGTATCTCTTACTCATAAATACCTTTGTGCAAAACTTTCATTTTCATTCTAGGAACTCACCACCTACGGTGGAGTTTCATTTATATGATGAGCACAAGGAGATGTCACTTTATGATTTTTGTCGGATTTCTTTAGTCCCTTTTGGGGGCAAGACAGAAGAATCACATCATGATGATGTGGAGGGATTTATTAATGCTATCACTGTAGGGGAAACTAGGAAGGTTTCCAATGCATGAATCACTAGCATACATTTTCCTGTTTTACGTTACTTTGCATTATTTGCTAGTCGTTGCTTAATTCGATGTGGAAACCTTAGTATCCCTGATATAATTATTCTGCTCCAAGGTTTATACAGTGATAACACTTTTAGTATGGGCGGCATTATTGCTAGACGGTTAAGTCTGAACCGTACAAAGGGCCCCATCTTTGGAGGCATCTATGCTACACGCCTAGCTACACATTTTAACAGACCTATTAGGCATGCTGAGAAGGAAGAAAAAGTGTTGCCTCGTGTTTATTTAGATTATAAAAGTATGGTGGCACATGATTTTATTGTTAAGAATAGGGCAGGAGAGCTTAAATATCAATTGTTCTTTAATAAACATCATCCTGAGACTATTACCTTGCCTGCTCCTTCTTTGTTTGATTTGACTGTAGGCAAGTACCTTGTTCCGTTGACGGCTATCCATGCCTACCGGAACCCTGCACCAGCCGAGGAGCCAGAACCGGAACCACAATTTGATCCTTCACGATAGTCTAACTATCAGTGGGATCCGGAGATGATTGCCAGCCAGTGGCAACCGGAGCCTTCTTCTTCCTCATCACAGTACAACCCCAACAACTATTATTATGGATATCAGCCAGGCCAGCCGTGGCCATAGACCAACTTAGGCCAAAAGCCTAAGCTTGGGGGAGTACGTATTTCTCACCGACATTACATTTATGTTCACACACACTCATTGCTAGATGTCGGTGCTCATACTTTTTCATTGTATTATCCATGCTAGTTTATTTCCTTTTATGCTTTCTTCTTGTGTGTTTAATAAACCTTAAGAAAAAACAAAAAAATTTAGTTGTAGCTTTTAATCAATTTATTTTCCATGCTTGTAGTAGTAATTAAAAAGAAAACAAAAAATATTTCCTGTTCTTCTTTTGCTTGTTGGGAGTTTTCCCGTGTAAATAGTTTTATTTCTTTTCTTTTATTTGGGGGTCAGCAGGAGAAGACCATAAAGTGGCTCTTATATGCATTATTCTTTATCTGAAAAAAGAGCCTATATTGCTTTGTCTTCTCCTATTTATTGAATGCTCGCAGATTCCAGCTTAGTCCATGCACGTGCACTCTTATTATTCACATCGTTCGGTCGTGCAAGTGAAAGGCAATTATGATGATATCTGATGGACTGACTGAGATGAGAAAAGCTGGTATGAACTCGACCTCTTTTGTTTTTGTAAATATGATGAGTTCATCGTTCTTGATTCAGCTTGTTATGAATCAACATGTTTGCAATGACAATTAGAGATCATAGTTACTTGTGCCATGCTTGATTAGCTATGAGTTATAATGGTTTACCTTGCGTGCCAACATGCTATTAAAATGGTTATGATGTGGTACGATAGGGTGGTATCCTCCTCTGAATGATTTAAGTGACTTGACTTGGCACATGTTCACGCATGTAGTTGAAACAAATCAACATAGCCTTCACGATATTTATGTTCATGGTGAATTATATCCTACTCATGCTTGCATCCAATGTTTATTAATTTTAATGCATTTACATGGCTGTTGTCACTCTCTAATTGGTCGCTTCCCAGTCTTTTGCTAGCCTTCACATGTACTAAGCGGGAATACTGCTTGTGCATCCAATCCCTTAAACCCCAAAGTTAATCCAGATGAGTCCACTATACCTTCCTATATGCGGTATCTACCTGCCGTTCCAAGTAAATTTGTATGTGCCAAACTCTAAACCTTAAAATAAATATCATGTTTTGTATGCTCGAATAGCTCATGTATCAACTAGGGCTGTCTGTATCTTCCATGTTAGGCGGGTTATTCTCAAGAGGAGTGGACTCTGCTCCTCACTCACGAGATAACTGGCTGGTCACCGGGATGTCCAGTCCCATGATTTATGCAAACTAAATCAAAATAATTCCAAAGAAAACTCCCCCTGGGACCTGATGTATGTTGGAGGCACTCGTTGTTTCAAGCAAGCCATGGATTGATGTTTGTTGGTGGAGGGGGAGTATAAACTTTACCATTCTGTTTGGGAACCGCCTATAATGTGTGTAGCATGGAAGATATCGCCATCTCTTGGTTGTTATGTTGACAATGAAAGTATACCGCTCAAAATGTTATTCACCTCTATTTCAAAACCGAGCTCTGGCACCTCTACAAATCCCTGCTTCCCTCTGTGAAGGGCTTATCTATTTACTTTTATGTTGAGTCATCACCCTCTTATTAAAAAGCACTAGCTGGAGAGCGCAGCTGTCATTTGCATTCATTACTGTTAATTTATATTGGGTGTGACTATGATTAGATCTCTTTTACCATGAATTACAATGTCTAGTCAGTCCTTGATCTTTAAAGGTGCTCTACATTTATGTTTTGCGGTCTTAGAAAGGGCTAGCGAGATACCATCTTGTTATATCATATTATGATTGTTTTGAGAAAGTGTTGTCATCCGAGATTTATTATTATGGCTTGCTAGTTGATTATGCTATTGATATGGGTAATCATGAGACCTGGGAATTATTGCAAATATGGTTAGTTATGATCTTTGCTGAAAACTTGAATGCTACCTTGACATATTTATAACAACAAGAGCAAAGAGAGTTTGTAAAAGTTTTTCTTTATTTCTTTCAGTTTGTCAACTGAATTGCTTGAGGACAAGCAAGGGTTTAAGCTTGGGGGAGTTGATACATCTCCAACGTATCTACTTTTCCAAACACTTTTGCCCTTGTTTTGGACTCTAACTTGTATGATTTGAATGGAACTAACCCGGACTAACACTGTTTTTAGCAGAATTGCCATGATGTTGTTTTATGTGCAGAAAACAAAAGTTCTCGAAATGACCTGAAACTCCACGGAATATCTTACAATAAATAATAAAAAATTCTCGCCAAAGATGAAGACCAGGGGGCCCACACCCTTCTCACGAGGGTGGGGGCGCCCCCCCCCCCCTAGGGCGCGCCCCCCTACCTCGTGGGCCCCCTGGAGACCTCCCGACTCCAACTCCAACTCTATATAACTTCTTTCGGGGAGAAAAAAATAAGGGAGAAGATTTCATCGCTTTTTACGATACAGAGCCGCCGCCAAGCCCTAAAACCTCTCGGGAGGGCTGATCTGGAGTCCGTTTGGGGCTCCGGAGAGGGGGATTTGTCGCTATCGTCATCATCAACCATCCTCCATCACCAATTTCATGATGCTCACCGCCGTGCGTGAGTAATTCCATCGTAGGCTTGCTGGACGGTGATGGGTTGGATGAGATTTATCATGTAATCGAGTTAGTTTTGTTAGGGTTTGATCCCTAGTATCCACTATGTTATGAGATTGATGTTGCTATGACTTTGCTATGCTTAATGCTTGTCACTAGGGCCCGAGTGCCATGATTTCAGATTTGAACCTATTATGTTTTCATCAATATATGAGAGTTCTAGATCCTATCTTGGAAGTCTATAGTCACCTATTATGTGTTATAATCCGTTAACCCCGAAGTGACAATAATCGGGATACTTACCGGTGATGACCATAGTTTGAGGAGTTCATGTATTCACTATGTGCTAATGCTTTGTTCCGGTTCTCTATTAAAAGGAAGCCTTAATATCCCTTAGTTTTCATTAGGACCCCGCTGTCATGGGAGGGTATGACAAAAGATGTCATGCAAGTTCTTTTCCATAAGCACGTATGACTATATTCGGAATACATGCCTACATTACATTGACGAATTGGAGCTAGTTCTGTGTCACCCTATGTTATGACTGTTACATGATGAACCACATCCGGCATAATTATCCATCATTGATCCAATGCCTACAAGCTTTCCATATACTGGTTTACGCTTATTTACTTTCCTGTTGCTATTGTTACCATCACTACAAAATACCAAAAACATTACTTTGCTTTCATTACTCTTTTGTTACCGCTACCATCACTCACTTACCGCTGTCAGACCAATAAGATAAATTGGATGATAAATCAGCCGACATGGCGATATATCGGCCGATATGCCGATAAACTGGCCGATTTACCCCTTTTCATGGGTCGACCGATAAGTTCCCGATAAGAGATATCCCCAACATTGCCATCACTATCGTATTACTTTTCTACTAAACACTCTGCTGCAGATACTAAGTTTCCAGGTGTGGTTGAATTGACAACTCAGCTGCTAATACTTGAGAATATTGTTTGGCTCCCCTTTTGTCGAATCAATAAATTTGGGTTGAATACTCTACCCTCGAAAGTTGTTGCGATCCCCTATACTTGTGGGTTATCAGTCCAGTACTCGCCTAAGCTTGAAACACGTCCCTACTCGCAAGGACGACGAGGTGCAGGTCGACTGCAACATTCTCTTCGGAGCTACGCCACAAATACAACGTGCACTCCATCCTCCTCCGCAAGGACGAGGAGGCACAGGTCGACTGCAACCTTCTCTTCAGAGCTACGCCACAAATACAACGTGCACTCCATCCTCCTCCGCAAGGATGAGGAGGCACAGCTCAACTGCAACCTTCTCTTTGGGGCTGCGCCACAAGCATAACGTGCGCTTCATCCTGACCTGCAAGGACGATGAGGTACAGGTCGACTGGGACCTCCTCCTCAGAGCTGCATCTCAAGTACAAAGATTATCCCGAGTGAAGAACAAGTTCCACTCGAAGGCAAACACAAGCATATTCAGAAGATAAACGAGGTTCAGATAAATCCTAAAGTTCCAGAACACGGATAAAATTATTTGGGCATCAGGCCCGAAGGATTTTAATGGTTACAAAATCACTCGGCATTCCGAGGCAAATTTAAGGCGATGTATAAAGTTTGTTCACTCCGCAGGAGGAGGGCTTGCAGGCTCGACGAACTCGTCCAGATCAATTCCGTCAGCGATCTGAGTGGCAGCAGCAATGAAGGTTACATTGAAGGATTGGAAGTCATGCCTTTTTTTGTTGGCAACTTTGATCGCTGCCAGCTTCTCTTCTCGAGCTTCTTTGCAGTGGACCCGAACCAGCGACAAAGCCACGTCAGCACCGCATCGGGCAGAAGACTTCTTCCATTCCTGCACTCGACCAGGAACCTCATTGAGTCGAGTCATCAGGGACTCGAGGTCATTTTGAAGCGTTGCCCTTGGCCAAAGTGATGTATCAATGTGCGACACCGCCACCTTCAGGCGAGCAAGATAGCTCGTAACGCTGGCAACACGAGATTCCAGTCAGAGCACATTCATGGCAGCCTCATCGCCGATAGGAGAAAGGATGGGGTCCAAGCCTGTCTCGATCCGTCCAGTTTCTTCTTCAAAGTTTTGGCAGAATTCTGCAGATTCAAGGAGTTAATGATTCGACCGATTCATGGTAACTTGCAAACAGTAAATCAGTCGGATAAAGAAAAGTACCTTCGAGCATAAGGAAGAGCTTCTTGGCGAGTGCTTTCAGATAAGCTTCCAGGTCGTTTCTCCTACGAGAAATGCCCTCCAGCTTCTCACCCAGAGTCAGCTTATGTTTCTTCAGACGAGTTGCTTCTCGGTTGGACTCTGCAAGAGACGTCTTCAATTTGGTGATTTCCTCCTCTAGCACACCGACCGAAGCCAGCTTCTTGTCAGCCAGTGCAGTCTTCTCCTGAGCCTCCTTTTGCGCAGCTGCAAGATCGATATCCTTCTTCGCTAGAGCCTGCCTCATTTTCTCTGCAAGATATACACTTGGGTCAAATAGAAGAACGAAGAGATAACTTGAGGGATGGTCAAAATAAACAGTCGACAGGTCATTACCTTCTGTACCAGCCACTTCATCTTTAGCCTTTTTCAAGTTCTGATGGGCCAGCTGCAAGTCAAGGTTGAGTTGTCTCTGCTTTTCCTCGAATTCAGTGAACTTGGAGATAAGCGCACAAGATTTCTGCAATTAGTAAAATATATGTCAATGGACAAGATCAAAGATCATTTGTTTCCGAGTGAATAAAACTTTAAGACTACTGCAGAATCAAACATTCTACAGTAGTCTCGGGGACTACACCCAGTGGGTGCACTTATCGTGCCCCCACTGGTTCAGATTCCACTCGACATGGTTGTTGGAAATATGCCCTAGAGGCAATAATAAAAGCAATATTATTATATTTCTTTGTTCATGATAATTGTCTTTATTCATGCTATAATTGTATTATCCGGAAATCGTAATACATGTGTGAATAACAGACACCAACATGTCCCTAGTAAGCCTCTAGTTGACTAGCTCGTTGATCAATAGATAGTCATGGTTTCCTGGCTATGGACATTGGATGTCATTGATAACGGGATCACATCATTAGGATTAATGATGTGATGGACAAGACCCAATCCTAAGCATAGCGTGAGATCGTGTAGTTCGTTTGCTAGAGCTTTTCTAATGTCAAGTATCTTTTCCTTTGACCATGAGATCGTGTAACTCCCGGATACCGTAGGAGTGCTTTGGGTGTATCAAACGTCACAATGTAACTGGGTGACTATAAAGGTGCATTACAGGTATCTCCGAAAGTGTCTGTTGGGTTGACACGGATCGAGACTTGGATTTGTCACTCCGTATGACGGAGAGATATCACTGGGCCCACTCGGTAATGCATCATCATAATGAGCTCAAGGTGACCAAGTGTCTGGTCACGGGATCATGCATTACGGTACGAGTAAAGTGACTTGCCGGTAACGAGATTGAACGAGGTATTGGGATACCGACGATCGAATCTCGGGCAAGTAACATATCGATTGACAAAGGGAATTGCATACGGGGTTGATTAAATCCTCGACATCGTGGTTCATCCGATGAGATCATCGTGGAGCATGTGGGAGCCAACATGGGTATCCAGATCCCGCTGTTGGTTATTGACCGGAGAGCGATCTCGGTCATGTCTACATGTCTCCCGAACCCGTAGGGTCTACACACTTAAGGTTCGGTGACGCTAGGGTTGTAGGGATATGTATATGCAGTAACCCGAATGTTGTTCGGAGTCCCGGATGAGATCCCGGACGTCACGAGGAGTTCCGGAATGGTCCAGAGGTAAAGATTTATATATGGGAAGTCCTGTTTCGGGCATCGGGACAAGTTTCGGGGTTATCGGTATTGTACCGGGACCACCGGAAGGGTCCCGGGGGTCCACCGGGTGGGTCCACCTGTCCCGGGGGGCCACATGGGCTGTAGGGGGTGCGCCTTGGCCTACATGGGCCAAGGGCACCAGCCCCACATAGGCCCATGCGCCTAGGGTTTGAGGGGGGAAGAGTCCTAGGAGGGGAAGGCACCTCCTAGGCACCTTGGGGGGGAGGGAAACCCCCCTTGGCCGCCGCCCCCCTAGGAGATTGGATCTCCTAGGGCCGGCCACCCCCCCTTGGCCCTCCTATATATAGTGGGGGAGAGGAGGGACTTCATACCTTGGCCTTTGGTTGCCTCCTTCTCCCTCTCCAACACCTCCTCCTCCTCCATAGTGCTTAGCGAAGCTCTGCCGGAGTACTGCAGCTCCATCAACACCACGCCGTCGTGCTGCTGCTGGTGCCATCTCCCTCAACCTCTCCTCCCTCCCTTGCTGGATCAAGAAGGAGGAGACGTGGCTGTTCCGTATGTGTGTTGAACGCGGAGGTGTCGTCCGTTCGGTGCTAGGATCTCCGGTGATTTGGATCACGTCGTGTTCGACTACATCATCCCCGTTCTTTGAACGCTTCCGCTCGCGATCTACAAGGTATGTAGATGCATCTAATCACTCGTTGCTAGATGAACTCATAGATGGATCTTGGTGAAACCGTAGGAAAATTTTTGTTTTCTGCAACGTTCCCCAACAGTGGTATCAGAGCCAGGTTTATGCGTAGTTCTCTTGCACGAGTAGAACACAATTTGTTGTGGGCGTAGATTTGTCAACTTTCTTGCCGCTACTAGTCTTATCTTGCTTCAGCGGTATTGTGGGATGAAGCGGCCCGGACCAACCTTACACGTACGCTTACGTGAGAACGGTTCCACCGACTAACATGCACAAGTTGCATAAGGTGGCTGGCGGGTGTCTGTCTCTCCTACTTTAGTTGAAGCGGATTCGATGAAAAGGGTCCTTATGAAGGGTAAATAGAAGTTGACAAATCACGTTGTGGCTTTCACGTAGGTAAGAAAACGTTCTTGCTAGAACCCTACTTCAGCCACCTAAAACTTGCAAACAACAATTAGAGGACGTCTAACTTGTTTTTGCAGCAAGTGCTTTGTGATATGATATGGCCAAAGTTGTGATGAATGATGAATGATCTATATGTCATGTATGAGATGTTCATGCTATTGTAATAGGAATCACGACTTGCATGTCGATGAGTATGACAACCGGCAGGAGCCATAGGAGTTGTCTTTATTTTTTGTATGACCTGCGTGTCATTGAAGAACGCCATGTAAACTACTTTACTTTATTACTAAACGTGTTAGTCATAGAAGTAGAAGTAGTCGTTGGCGTGACAACTTCATGAAGACACGATGATGGAGATCATGATGATGGAGATCATGGTGTCATGCCGGTGACAAGATGATCATGGAGCCCCGAAGATGAAGATCAAAGGAGCTATATGATATTGGCCATATCATGTCACTACTATATATAATTGCATGTGATGTTTATTATGTTTTATGCATCTTGTTTACTTAGGACGACGGTAGTAAATAAGATGATCCCTTACAAAATTTCAAGAAGTGTTCTCCCCTAACTGTGCACCGTTGCTACCGTTCGTCGTTTCGAAGCACCACGTGATGATCGGGTGTGATAGATTCTTACATTCACATACAACGGGTGTAAGACAGTTTTACACAGCGAAAACACTTAGGGTTAACTTGACGAGCCTAGCATGTACAGACATGGCCTCGGAACACGGAGACCGAAAGGTCGAACACGAGTCGTATGGAAGATACGATCAACATGAGAATGTTCACCGACGATGACTAGTCCGTCTCACGTGATGATCGGACACGGCCTAGTCGACTCGGATCGTGTAACACTTAGATGACCAAAGGGATGTCAAATCTGAGTGGGAGTTCATTATAATTTGATTAGATGAACTTAATTATCATGAACTTAGTCTAAATGTTTTACAATATGTCTTGTAGATCAAATGGCCAACGTAGTCCTCAACTTCAACGCGTTCCTAGAGAAAACCAAGCTGAAAGACGATGGCAGCAACTATACGGACTGGGTCCGGAACCTGAGGATCATCCTCATAGCTGCCAAGAAAGATTATGTCCTACAAGCACCGCTGGGTGACGCACCTGTTCTCCCTGCAGAACAAGACGTTATGAATGCTTGGCAGGCACGTTCCGATGACTACTCCCTCGTTCAGTGCGGCATGCTTTACAGCCTAGAGCCGGGGCTCCAAAAGCGTTTTGAGAGACATGGAGCATATGAGATGTTCGAAGAGCTGAAAATGGTTTTCCAAGCTCATGCCCGGGTCGAGAGATATGAAGTCTCGGACAAATTCTTCAGCTGTAAGATGGAGGAAAATAGTTCTGTCAGTGAGCGCATACTCACTATGTCTGGGTTACATAACCGCTTGACTCAGCTGGGAGTTAATCTCCCGGATGATGCAGTCATTGACAGAATCCTCCAGTCGCTTCCACCAAGCTACAAGAGCTTTGTGATGAACTTCAATATGCAGGGGATGGAAAAGACCATTCCTGAAGTATTTGCTATGCTGAAATCAGTAGAGGTAGAAGTCAAGAAGGAACATCAAGTGTTGATGGTCAATAAAACCACTAAGTTCAAGAAGGGCAAGGGTAAAAAGAACTTCAAGAAGGACGGCAAGGTAGTTGCCGCGCCCAGCAAGCAAGCTGCCGGGAAGAAGCCAAAGAATGGACCCAAGCCCGAGACTGAGTGCTTTTATTGCAAGGAAAGTGGTCACTGGAAGCGGAGCTGCCCCAAATACTTAGCGGACAAGAAGGCCGGCAAAACCAAAGGTATATTTGATATACATGTAATTGATGTGTACCTTACCAGTAATCGTAGTGACTCCTGGGTATTTGATACCGGTGTCGTTGCTCATATTTGTAACACACAGCAGGAGCTGCGGAATAAACGGAGACTGGCGAAGGACGAGGTGACGATGCGCGTCGGGAATGGTTCCAAGGTCGATGTGATCGCCGTCGGCACGCTACCTCTACATTTACCTACGGGATTAGTTTTGAACCTCAATAATTTTTATTTTGTGCCAAGTTTGAGCATGAACATTGTATCAGGATCTCGTTTAATTCGAGATGGCTACTCATTTAAATCCGAGAATAATGGTTGTTCTATTTATATGAGAGATATGTTTTATGGTCATGCTCCGATGGTGAATGGTTTATTCTTTATGAATCTCGAGCGTAATGCTACACATATTCATAGTGTAAGTACCAAAAGATGTAAGATTGATAGTGATAGTCCCACATACTTGTGGCACTGCCACCTTGGTCACATAGGTGTCAAACGCATGAAGAAGCTCCATGCTGATGGACTTTTAGAGTCTCTTGATTACGAATCATTTGACACGTGCGAACCATGCCTCATGGGTAAAATGACCAAGACTCCATTCTCAGGAACAATGGAGCGAGCAACCAACTTATTGGAAATCATACATACTGATGTGTGCGGTCCAATGAGTGTTGAGGCTCGCGGTGGCTATCGTTATGTTCTCACCCTCACTGATGACTTGAGTAGATATGGGTATGTCTACTTAATGAAACACAAGTCTGAGACCTTTGAAAAGTTCAAGGAATTTCAGAGTGAAGTTGAGAATCAACGTGACAGGAAAATCAAGTTTCTACAATCAGATCGTGGAGGAGAATACTTGAGTCACGAGTTTGGAACACACTTAAGAAAATGTGGAATAGTTTCACAACTCACGCCGCCTGGAACACCTCAGCGTAATGGTGTGTCCGAACGTCGTAATCGCACTCTATTAGATATGATGCGATCTATGATGTCTCTTGCCGATTTACCACTATCTTTTTGGGGCTATGCTTTAGAGACTGCCGCATTCACTTTAAATAGGGCACCGTCGAAATCCGTTGAGACGACACCGTATGAATTGTGGTTTGGGAAGAAACCTAAGCTGTCGTTTCTAAAAGTTTGGGGATGCGATGCTTATGTCAGGAAACTTCAACCTGAAAAGCTCGAACCCAAATCGGAAAAATGCGTCTTCATAGGATACCCTCAAGAAACTGTTGGGTATATCTTCTACCTCAGATCCGAAGGCAAGATCTTTGTTGCCAAGAATGGGTCCTTTCTGGAGAAAGAGTTTCTCTCGAAAGAAGTAAGTGGGAGGAAAGTAGAGCTTGATGAAGTATTACCTCTTGAACCGGAAAATGGCGCAACTCAAGAAAATGTTCCTGAGGTGCCTGCACCGACTAGAGAGGAAGTTAATGATGATGATCAAGATACTTCTGATCAAGCTCCTACTGAAATTCGAAGGTCCACAAGGACACGTTCCGCACCAGAGTGGTACGGCAACCCTGTCTTGGAAATCATGTTGTTAGACAACAGTGAACCTTCGAACTATGAAGAAGCGATGCGGGCCCGGATTCCGACAAATGGCTAGAAGCCATGAAATCCGAGATAGGATCCATGTATGAAAACGAAGTATGGACTTTGACTGACTTGCCCGTAGAACGGCGAGCCATAGAAAATAAATGGATCTTTAAGAAGAAGACAGACGCGGATGGTAATGTGACCATCTATAAAGCTCGGCTTGTCGCTAAGGGTTATCGACAAGTTAAAGGGGTTGACTATGATGAGACTTTCTCACCGGTAGCGAAGCTGAAGTCCGTCCGAATCATGTTAGCAATTGCCGCATTTTATGATTATGAAATTTGGCAAATGGACGTCAAAACGGCATTCCTTAATGGTTTCCTTAAGGAAGAATTGTATATGATGCAGCCGGAAGGTTTTGTCGATCCTAAGAATGCTGACAAGGTGTGCAAGCTCCAACGCTCGATTTATGGGCTGGTGCAAGCATCTCGGAGTTGGAACATTCGTTTTGATGAGATGATCAAAGCGTTTGGGTTCTCACAGACTTATGGAGAAGCCTGTGTTTACAAGAAAGTGAGTGGGAGCTCTATAGCATTTCTCATACTATATGTAGATGACATACTTTTGATGGGAAATGATATAGAACTTTTGGACAGCATTAAGGCCTACTTGAATAAGAGTTTTTCAATGAAGGACCTTGGAGAAGCTGCTTATATATTAGGCATCAAGATCTATAGGGATAGATCGAGATGCCTCATAGGTCTTTCACAAAGCACATATCTTGATAAGATTTTGAAGAAGTTCAAAATGGATCAGTCCAAGAAAGGGTTCTTGCCTGTTTTGCAAGGTGTGAAATTGAGCTCAGCTCAATGTCCGACCACGGCAGAAGATATAGAATAGATGAGTGCCATCCCCTATGCCTCAGCCATAGGTTCTATTATGTATGCCATGCTGTGTACCAGACCTGATGTAAACCTTGCCGTAAGTTTGGTAGGAAGGTACCAAAGTAATCCCGGCAAGGAACACTGGACAGCGGTCAAGAATATCCTGAAGTACCTGAAAAGGACTAAGGAAATGTTTCTCGTTTATGGAGGTGACGAAGAGCTCGTCGTAAAGGGTTACGTCGACGCTAGCTTCGACACAGATCTGGATGACTCTAAGTCACAGACCGGATACGTGTATATTTTGAATGGTGGGGCAGTAAGCTGGTGCAGTTGCAAGCAGAGCGTCGTGGCGGGATCTACATGTGAAGCGGAGTACATGGCAGCCTCGGAGGCAGCACATGAAGCAATATGGGTGAAGGAGTTCATCACCGACCTAGGAGTCATACCCAATGCGTCGGGGCCGATCAAGCTCTTCTGTGGCAACACTGGAGCTATTGCACTTGCCAAGGAGCCCAGGTTTCACAAGAAGACAAGGCACATCAAGCGTCGCTTCAACTCCATTCGTGAAAATGTTCAAGATGGAGACATAGAGATTTGTAAAATACATACGGACCTGAATGTAGCGGATCCGTTGACTAAACCTCTCCCTAGAGCAAAACATGATCAACACCAGAATTCCATGGGTGTTAGATTCATCACAATGTAACTAGATTATTGACTCTAGTGCAAGTGGGAGACTGTTGGAAATATGCCCTAGAGGCAATAATAAAAGCATTATTATTATATTTCTTTGTTCATGATAATTGTATTTATTCATGCTATAATTGTATTATCCGGAAATCGTAATACATGTGTGAATAACAGACACCAACATGTCCCTAGTAAGCCTCTAGTTGACTAGCTCGTTGATCAATAGATAGTCATGGTTTCCTGGCTATGGACATTGGATGTCATTGATAACGGGATCACATCATTAGGATAATGATGTGATGGACAAGACCCAATCCTAAGCATAGCGTGAGATCGTGTAGTTCGTTTGCTAGAGCTTTTCTAATGTCAAGTATCTTTTCCTTTGACCATGAGATCGTGTAACTCCCAGATACCGTAGGAGTGCTTTGGGTGTATCAAACGTCACAACGTAACTGGGTGACTATAAAGGTGCATTACAGGTATCTCCGAAAGTGTCTGTTGGGTTGACACGGATCGAGACTGGGATTTGTCACTCCGTATGACGGAGAGATATCACTGGGCCCACTCGGTAATGCATCATCATAATGAGCTCAAGGTGACCAAGTGTCTGGTCACGGGATCATGCATTACGGTACGAGTAAAGTGACTTGCCGGTAACGAGATTGAACGAGGTATTGGGATACCGACGATCGAATCTCGGGCAAGTAACATATCGATTGACAAAGGGAATTGCATACGGGGTTGATTAAATCCTCGACATCGTGGTTCATCCGATGAGATCATCGTGGAGCATGTGGGAGCCAACATGGGTATCCAGATCCCGCTGTTGGTTATTGACCGGAGAGCGATCTCGGTCATGTCTACATGTCTCCCGAACCCGTAGGGTCTACACACTTATGGTTCGGTGACGCTAGGGTTGTAGGGATATGTATATGCAGTAACCCGAATGTTGTTCGGAGTCCCGGATGAGATCCCGGACGTCACGAGGAGTTCCGGAATGGTCCGGAGGTAAAGATTTATATATGGGAAGTCCTGTTTCGGGCATCGGGACAAATTTCGGGGTTATCGGTATTGTACCGGGACCACCGGAAGGGTCCCGGGGGTCCACCGGGTGGGTCCACCTGTCCCGGGGGGGCCACATGGGCTGTAGGGGGTGCGCCTTGGCCTACATGGGCCAAGGGCACCAGCCCCACATAGGCCCATGTGCCTAGGGTTTGAGGGGGGAAGAGTCCTAGGAGGGGAAGGCACCTCCTAGGCGCCTTGGGGGGAGGGAAACCCCCCTTGGCCGCCGCCCCCCCTAGGAGATTGGATCTCCTAGGGCCGGCCACCCCCCCTTGGCCCTCCTATATATAGTGGGGGAGAGGAGGGACTTCATACCTTGGCCTTTGGTTGCCTCCTTCTCCCTCTCCAACACCTCCTCCTCCTCCATAGTGCTTAGCGAAGCTCTGCCGGAGTACTGCAGCTCCATCAACACCACGCCGTCGTGCTGCTGCTGGTGCCATCTCCCTCAACCTCTCCTCCCTCCCTTGCTGGATCAAGAAGGAGGAGACGTGGCTGTTCTGTACGTGTGTTGAACGCGGAGGTGCCGTCCGTTCGGTGCTAGGATCTCCGGTGATTTGGATCACGTCGTGTTCGACTACATCATCCCCGTTCTTTGAACGCTTCCGCTCGCGATCTACAAGGTATGTAGATGCATATAATCACTCGTTGCTAGATGAACTCATAGATGGATCTTGGTGAAACCGTAGGAAAATTTTTGTTTTCTGCAACGTTCCCCAACAATGGTCTGCCTAGACCGAGTGGAAAAGAAAAAAAAGAGAGAAAGACATACTCAGACCCCAACCGACTGCCAGCAGTCGACTGCGGACTTGGGGACTACACCTAGTGGGTGCACTTAGCGTGCCCCCAGCCCCCCACTGGTTCAGATTCCACTCAACATGGTCCGCCCAGAGCGAGTGGAAGAGTGAAACAACAAAGACGTCAAACACCCATTGGGTGCGCAGATGTGAAGTGCAGAATAACAAGAAATTGCATGGAGAAAAGTTTTTAGGTAGCATATCCTAACAGAACAAGCAACAAGATAAGAGTCCAGTCGGAAGCCAACTTACCTGGACATTGGCTCGAAGGGCCGCGCTAGCGTCGTAAGAAGCCTGACTATTTTCGTGCACCACCTTCACTCGCTCCATCATTATGCCAGCTTGGCGAATGGCTTCTGCGACGGCGTCTACCTAACTTTCTGGAATGTGATGAGTGGTGAAAATTGGAATTGACGGTGCAGACGTGGCAGCTTGAAGTTCTGAGGCATGAGGCTGGACGGTTGAAGCAAACACTGGTACAGTCGATGATGTGGGGCGTTCACTCGATACTGGATCAGTGAAAGTAACAGAAGCCCGAGTCACATCTTCAGGCTGTTGAATCGCTGACTCTGCCGCCACAACCGATTGGGATGTCTTGCCAGCTGATGCCTTCTTGTTCCTCATGGGCCTCGGCGGCACGTCATCGTTGTCGTCTGGAAGTTCAATGACATTGGGAGGAGCTGCAAAAAGAATCAATCGCCAGAATTTAATCGGCCGACAAAACGACCGAGTAACTGAGGACAGGATTACAAGAGTTGTACCTGGGTTGGAGGTGACTGCATCTTCCATTTCTTCATCTTCATTCCTGTAAGCAGAAGTCCCGGAGGTAGCAGCACTGCAAATTTCAAGATTCAGTAGGTCATGTCTATCACGGCGGGACGATCAAAACTCGATTCGTACTAAACAAAGAAATCAGGTCCAACTATTACCCGAAAACAGTGGGAATGGCCACTTTGATCTTGGGCAAGGCTTTCTGCGGTTTTGACGGCGCAGCTTTCGGTTGCTTCGGTGCCTTCTCAGTCGGCGCTGGAGAAGACGTCCGAGGGTGCTTTGACGACTGCCCGGTCTGCGTGGTCACTTTGTCGCAGATGCTTGCCGGGGCGTGAGTATGCTTGGATTGCTTTTCCCTACGGGGAGGTGAGTCGACCTCTTCTTCATCACTCGGGTCGTCACTCTCCTCGTCCTGCTCTTCGTCAGAGTGCCACTCGCCGCTCTCGCCTCTGCTCTCCTCCCCCTCTGGATCCTGCTTCTGCTCCCCATTGGGCATCGAGTACATCTCAGTAAGGGTCTGAAAGACAACAAGCAAAACAAAAAGTCAGTCGGTTGACAACAAGACTTTACATGATAAATCAAGAAAACACTCAGCAATTTAGAGTTGGACCATGTCTGGTTCATACGAGTTGTCGAGTGGAGGGACTCTCCTAGACCCCCTGGGGTTATCTTTGTTGCCAGTGATACACCTCAACCACTTCTCCATCGTATCCTCATCGACCTCTTCTGGGTGGATCCGAGTAGAGTCATCAATGCCCGAATACATCCACATCAGATGATCACGAGCTTGAAGCGGCTGAATGCGTTGCCTGAGGAAGACCTCCAACAGATCCATGCCGGTCACGCCATCGCGGACGAGCTGGACCACTCGCTCGACCAGCACCTTCACCTCCGCTTTCTCCTCCGGGATCACTTTCAAGGCGGAGGGCTTCTCGACTAGAGCCATGCAAAAGGGGGGAAGTCCAGTCGACTGACCTGGAGTCGGCTGGTCTTTGCAGTAGAACCAGGTCGACTGCCACCCTCTGACTGACTCGGGAAGAATCATGGCAGAGAAAGTGCTTTTACCTCTCATTTGGATCCCAAGACCCCCACACATCTGGATCACATGTGTCCTCTCATCACTCAGATTGGCCTTTTTGACCAACTGAGAACGACAGGTGAAGATGTGTTTGAAGAGGCCCCAGTGTGGCCGACAACCCAAGAAATTCTCGCACATGGACACGAATGTAGCAAGATACATGATAGTGTTGGGGGGGAATGGTGAAGTTGTGTGCCAAAGAAGTTCAAGAATCCTCGAAAGAAAGGGTGGGGAGGCAAATAAAAACCACGGTCGACGTGGGTGGCGAGGAGCACACACTCACCCACCCGCGGCCGCGGCTCGGTCTCATCCTCCGAGAGCCGCGCTGACTTATGGGGAATCAGACCCCCCTCAGCCAGATCGTCGATGGCGTCCTGGCTCATCGTCGACCGAATCCAATCGCCCTGGATCCAGCCGCGCGGCAGGCCAGACCTCGACGAAGATCCGCCCCGGCTGGACTTCTTCCCCTTCGCCTTCGCTGTCGCCTTCTTCGCACGCTCCAAGGCCACCGTCTTCTCCTTCCCCATTGCAGTGGGCGGAGCTCGAACTAAGCGACGGCGCCGGGAGCAGAGGTGGATGTGGTGGAGAAACGGAGGAGAAAGGGGAAGAATGGGAACGCACTGTGCAAAAAACCCCAATTTGGCGCCTTATATGAGGTCGTTTCCGAGTGGCTGACCCATGGACCCAGGCGGTCCTATCAAATCCCGCAACAGTCGTGCGCGCGATACGTGGCGAAAAAGGTGGCGCAGTGAACGAAGCGGCTCTGCCTAATCGAACCCGATTACTGCGGCCTCCTCCGTCCCGCGCGCTTCCCAAAATCCAAATCCCGCGAGATCCGCGAGCATCAGAGCAACCTGTCAGACGGAATATTTTTTTCCATATCAACACTCGAAGCTTGGCAGTAAAAGTTCACTCGGCAAAACCAAGAATAGATTAAGGCGACTAAAAAAGAAGTTGAAGTCATCATGATTGTTCATTTGATCCCAGTAAGACGCTTCCGAAGCGCAAAAATTGAATCGGAGGTATTCTCAACTCCTTCTCCACTCGAGCCGTGAACCATTCGGGGGCTAATGATGAAGCTATGTACCTAGGGTAGGGTCATAGGCTTGACCTAGACACACTCCCCTAGGACATCACCCTAAAACCAGAAACATTCGAGGGATAGCACCGTCCACTCGACTACGAAGCATTCCATTCGGAAGACTCAAAGTCACTCGACCACGACAACTATCACTCGACACACAGAAGATCTAAAGTCACTTTGCACGGCAACGGTCGGACGTTTACTTCATAGACTTAATGGGCATTTATGTCACTTTATTGCTAGTGTTACCAGTAATGCCCCCTCTTGTTGTACCTTAAACCCTTGTAACGTGGGCCGGTTGGGGTCTGGGTGCACTCTATATAAGCCACCCCCCCTCCACTGGCACAAGGGTTGGCACCCCCTGTAACACACATACACATAATCCAGTCGACCGCCTCTGGGCACCGAAACGTAGGGTTGTTACTTCCTCAGCGAAGGGCCTGAACTCGTAAAACTCGTGTGTACAACTTCGCCATAGCTAGGATCTTGCCTCCTCACCACGACACATACCAAACCAGAGTTGGACGAAAATACTATGAGGCTTGAAAGTTGAAATGTAATTTCATCACCATCACCTGACCAAGGATAAATGTGTTGTTAGAATTTAGTAAGGTGGAAACAAGGCTAATAGATGTCCCAACCACCCACCTTCAAGATGTGTAGAGACAATACTTTCCCTTCCTCTATATATACTACTCCATCTTCACTTGAGTTAGTAGCGGCATGAAACACCTCTCCTTCATCGACGCGGTTTCTACATCAAAATTATTTCATTTGAGTAGTTTACTATAATAAATAGGCTATATTCAATCGGCACAAACTTAAGAGAGGATGGATTGCCAGAAAATCGAAATGAAGTTGAGAACAAATATGAATAGGAGACACCGGGAATGAAGCAAACGTTTGTCCTGCATAGAGATAAACTTCTTGAAGCGGTCATCCATGGCTCACAATCTGTCTTAGGCGCGCTACAACGCAACTATGTGCAAGGGCGTCGACTGCACTATTTTGCTTAAGTCACTATCTCAACAAGCTACGACATAACTTGGAGCCCTCCATTTTGTTTCCTCTCGTAATTTGTATCTCGGCTTCAACCTTGTATAACTCTTTTGCTGCAACATTGGGTCACACTGATAGATAAAACTTTGACTCACAGCTCTGAAGTTGACAATATTTGTAGCTGCTATTTTGCTCCAAATTTCTATTGTTTAGTTGTTTGGTGGCAAATCATTTGGAGCAAGAAGAGGGGTCTGCCTTCTTCGGATAGGTCTGAAGCATCTACCTATGGCGACACAGAGATTTTCTGGCGGCATTGCGAGGCCCGCCAATGGAGCGACATGGCGGAGTGCTGGCAGAGTCTAGCGACAAGGCACGGCGAGAAGCAGCGGCGGCGGCTTCGACACCGTCATGACGCACTGATCGGTCGAGCAAGCATTTATTCAGGGTGCATGTGTGTGATTGCATCAGTTTCTTCATTTGATGTTTTGATCTCGTACTAGTGCAGGTGACTCGGATCAGCCTGTTCAAAGCTACCTGTAGACACTCGTCTCCTTCTAAACACACACAAACACACACACACACACACACACACACACACACAGGGAGGGGGAGGGAGAGAGAGTGCACTCAGGTAGTTGCTAAGTGCAGAAGGTTCAACACAAATGAATATCGAGGAGTTTTACGTGGACAGGATCAGATGGTTATGGATGTAATGACACCATGCTACTACCTAAAAACCGACTGCATGCTATGATACCCCGAGAAAGTCGATCAAAATAGCCGAACCAAAAAAACTTGATGAAAGCAGTAAAAGGAACCAAAAAAGAGAGGCTTGATCAAGAACAGAGCATAAACTCCACTGAAACTCAGGGATAGTAAGTATGTTCTGATCACTGTCGGCCATACCATGCTCAATTATACATAATCAGTGCTCTCCTCTCCTAAAGAACTTCTCCTAACCTAACTACTAATCCCTGAGAACTGTCTGCAAGCGAGATCGATCTCTTTCTCTGGCATCTCAATCGTAGCATCACTGTCGTACTGCGCGTCGTCCCATCCGGTCTTCCCAGGACGCTCCTTGCCCTTGTCACCACTAACCATCTTGGTGAACTCAGCCTGCTAGATTTTCTTGCATTTGGTTGCTAGTTGGGCGAGCTGTTATTTATTAGACAGCGACGATCCCTCTCCTTCCAGCCGTACTAGCTCGTGCACAACGTGGGGAGCAAAGCTCCACTGCTCCGCCACTCCACTGATATCCTACATGAGAAGTCCGGGCACGGTCAGCTGAGAGTATACACATTTCTAATACGATACACAAAAAGATTTAGAATACATGTTTGGCACATTGGTGTTCACCATTGTAAACATGCTCACAACAAGTCAATGGCAATTCTACACAGGTATCAATGATTGGCATCTAGGCGAGGCGAGCAACATTTCAATGTTTTCAGGTTACTTAAAACCGGTACCTCGGTCCGCATGTCTGCTAATCTAAATCACTAAGATGTAGTACATTTTTTGTTGATACTTGAAAGTGATAGACAAGTAACTTGAACGACCTCAACCTACATATATCTAAATAAAGAGTGGTGTTGCATTCCTTACATTCCTTGATCAAGGGATTAAATGGCATCCTGCAGACAAGTGATAACCCCTTCAGTAGCTATTGCCTTCAGTTCATTTGGCTCTCGCTATCAGACAAGCAGGCAAGTCAGACATAACAACAATCATCATTCCCACTGTATTAGCATATCTAGGAGAAGTCGACCAAATAGTGAACAAAACTATCAGTTGCTCTACGATCTGCTAGCCATGGCGATGCATCAGCATTGTTTAGTTTTTTGTTTCATCATGACTGATAATATACAATGAATTTTGCTATATTATCGTATGAAAATGTTGATCTCATTTACATCACGAAAAGTCTGGTGTCATTGGGTTGGGGTGTTTTTGTCCCTTGGAAAACAAAAAAAAAAGTATCATTAAGCAACTACTTGGCGTGCAGATCACCTCTAGCCATACATTGATTGTAAAAGTACTTTATTACATACCAACCCGTGGTGGACAAAAAGACTAAGACCATAAGGACGCTTGAATGTTGAAATGTAATTGTAAAGATTTGATGGAAAAACTTGTGTTCTATTGATTCTGGGCAAAGCCCTATTTATACAAGGATTTGGGGCGCCTCCGGAGAGGCGTCCGTTTACAACAGGCGCTCGTGGCGCGAGAAGGCGCTTTGGACACACGTAATGACTCTTAGCACTAATGACGTCGCTTTATTCTTAACACTCCCCCTTGTACAAAGCTGCTTCTTCTATGTCTTGCATCCTTGTATAACTTTGAGAATATTGCTCTTAATCACAAGTGTATATGATCTTGAATAACTCCTCCAAAAACCCTGTGGGAAAAATATGAGAAGAATAGAACTTGATATGTTGTTAAAACTCCATTAAAACCCAGTAGGAAAAATAAGGAGAAAATGTTACAACATATGTTATCGTCTCTTTGATAACTTATATGAGAAAACCTTGAGGATAAAAACTCATTGGTAAGTTTAGAGGACAATTAATATGTCTTGTATACACTCATTAAAAACCCCGGTGGGGAAAATAGGATGTATGACATATATTCTTATGTTGATATTACCTCATTAAAAATCTTGATGAGAACCATGAGAGTAAACTCATAAAGGGAAAAGAGTGCAATATAATGTTTGAACAGGTTATGATTCAGAGAGGCTCTCCCCCTGATCTTTGCAAATCTCGAAGTCGTCGCATACCAATCCCATGAACATATTTTTCAAATGTTGAAGCTGGGAGCGACTTTGTGAATAGATCAGCTAGATTACCGCATGATTTGACTTGCAAAACGTTTATCTTCCCTTTCTTTTGTAATTGATGGGGAAAAATAGTTTAGGAGAAATATGCTTAGTGATATTGCTCTTTATGTAACCTGTTTGCATTTGAGCAACACAAGCTGCATTATCTTCGTAGATAATGGTTGGAGATTCGATAGAACCTTTACCACATGATCTTTGTATGTGGTTTATCATTCTGCGAAGCCATACACATTCACGTGTTGCCTCAAATAAAGAGATTATTTCAGAATGATTGATGGATGTAGCCACTAGAGTCTGTTTGAAAGACTTCCATGATATGGCTGTCCCACCATGTAGGAACACAAAACCGGTTTGTGATCTGGCATTGTGGGGGTCAGATAAGTAGCCAGCATCAGCATACCCAATCATATCAATGTCCAAATTTCTCTGAAATTGAAAGAATAGGCCAAGATCCTTTGTGCCTTGGAGATATCGAAAGATATTCTTAACTCCCGTCCAATGGCGTTTAGTAGGAGTTGCGCTATGTCTAGCTAGTAAATTCACTGCAAATGCAATATCAGGCCTGATGCAATTTGCAAGATACATGAGTGCTCCAACGGCACTGAGATATGGAACTTCAGGTCCTAATATCTCTTCTCCATTATCCATTGGTCTAAATTGATCTTTCTCTACGTCTAGAGATCGAACTACCATAGGAGTTTTGGATGGATAGGATTTGTCCATATTGAATTTCTCCAATATTTTCTGGATATAGGCGGTTTGATGAACCAAAATACCTAAGGAAAGGTGCTCAAGTTGTAATCCTAAGCAAAATTTGGTTTTACCCAAATCCTTCATCTCAAATTCCGCCTTTAGGTGATTGCGTGCTTCATCAATATCTTGTGTGGTTCCAATGATGTTCAGATCATCAACATACACAGAAATAATGCGAAATCCAGTTGTGGACTTTTTTATGAAAACACATGAGCAATCATCATTATTGGAGTATCCTTTTTTCAAAAGGAACTCACTAAGTCGGTTGTACCACATGCGACCCGACTATTTTAAGCCGTATAAAGACTTATTTAGCTTTACACAATATACGTTGCGTTTTGCGTTTGGATTCAGGATTGGGACTCCATCAGGAACCTTCATGTATATGTCCGAATCAAGTGAACCGTAAAGGTAAGCGGTCACTACGTCCATCAACTGCATAGATAGACAATTTTGCACTGCCAAAGATATAAGATATCGGAAAGTGATTGCACTCATTACTGGGGAATATGTTTCAGTGAAATCAATGCCGGGTTTCTGCATGAAACCTTGTGCTACGAGCCTTGCTTTATATCTCGCCACCTCATTGTTCTCGTTTCTTTTACGAACAAAAACCCATTTGAATCCCACGGGGAAAACTCTGGGAGGTGTAGGTATTGCTTCAGTGAATACCTTCCGTTTATTGAGCGGGGCTAATTCTGCTTGGATTGCATCCTTCCATTTAGGCCAGTCGGAGCATTTCTTGCACTCTGCCATGGTCTTTGGATCATGATCAGTGAGAAGGGTATCTGCAATCTTTTCAGCTAAATATATGTCGACAGTCGTAGTCTTACGGTCAAATGATTCTCCAGAATCAACGTAGTTAATAGAAATTTCCTGCACCCTTAGTGACTCTTCATGATTTCCCAATACGATTGAGTCTGGGTGTTCCGATGTTCCAGTTAGTTTGTGCACAACTGAGCTGGGTCGTGGAGGTTGTTCTTCCACTGGGTGTATATTACCCATTTGATGATTATCAATTCTAGGTTGGTTTACATTTACTGGTTCAGAGAGTTTCTTTCTCTGTTTCCTTTGTTGCTTGTGAGGAGCTGAATCCTGTTCCGTGGCCGTACTTCTCCCCCTCTTCCTTTCAACAGGGGGTTGAGTAGTTTTTGTTGGTACCTCCACTCTTTCGGGCGCGTTTTTAGCAGGATTGTAGGATTTGGTAACACCTTTATAGTCAGTAAATGAATCTGGCAGGTTATTTGCAATGTGTTGCAAATTAATTATTTTCCGAAGTTGAAGTTCAGTTTCTTGAGTACGTGGATCAGAGGAGGAAATGCCTTGAGCATTCCAATCGATTTCCGGGCATTCTTTTTGGTACTTGATGTCTCCCCCTAATGCCGGGAAATGGTCCTCATTGAAGATGCAGTCAGCGTGACGGGCTGTGAACAGATCCCCTGTGAGGGGTTCAAGGTACTTGATTATCGACGGTGATTTGTACCCCACATAGATCCCCAATTTTCTGTGTGGGCCCATGGATGTACGCTGCGGTGGTGAGATTGGCACATATGTGGCGCATCCGAATTTACGCAGATGGGAAATATTTGGTAGGTTTCCATGTACTAATTGCAGAGGGAAGTGCTGTGATATGCAGTTGGTCGCAATTGGATTAAGTCAGCAGCGTGTAAAACTGCGTGACCCCAACAAGAAGTTGGTAAATTGCAATTCATTAGTAAGGGTCGTGCAATGAGCTTAATTCTCTTAATTAGAGATTCGGCCAATCCATTTTGAGTGTGGACATATGGGACAGAGTGCTGAACTTCAATGCCTAATGCCATGCAATAATCATTGAAAGCATGTGAAGAGAATTCAGCAGCGTTGTCCATTCGAATTGATTTAATTCGATTATCAGGATAATGAGCTTGCAATTTGATAACTTATCTCATTATTTTGGCAAATGCATGGTTTCGTGTAGATAGTAAACACACGTGAGACCATCGTGTAGATGCATCTATTAGAACCATGAAATACCTAAAAGGTCCAGACAATGGTTGGATCGGACCACAAATATCACCTTGAATTCGTTCAAGGAACTGTAGTGGTTCTGCTTGAATTTTAAGATATGATGGTCTTAAAATGAGTTTCCCTGTAGCACATGCAGTGCACATAAAATCTGAAGATTGTGGGAATTTAGCTTCATTTAAGTCATGACCATTGGAATTGCAGATAATTTTCCTCATCATCCCTATACCAGGATGACCAAGGCGATCATGCCAAGTTTGGAATGCATTTACATTCTGAAAAATTACCTTATACGCAACGTGCTCTACGGGTTTTATGTACGTGTAGTACAATCCTGATGATAAAGAGGGAATTTTCTCAAATATATGTTTGCCATATCCGTTGTCTTTGGTAAAGAGGAGATATTCCTCTTTGTTATCTTCATAAGTTTCAATGTGGAAACCATTTTTGCGGATATCTCTATAACCTATGAGGGTACGAGTTGAATCGGGATACAATAAAGCATCCTCAATTACAATTTGTGTACCCATAGGGAGGGTAAATATGGCACGTCCTTTGCCAACAATTATCGCATCGCGTCCAGCAATTGTTAAAATATCTCCATTCAATTTTGTAAGAGTTTGGAAATACTTTATTTCCCTAAGTATAGAGTTTGTGGTGCCACTGTCCACAAGGCACATTTCCTCCTCCATTGGATTGACTCCCGTAGAAATCTATATATTAAAAATGTGGAATTTTCAGTTTAATGAAAAACACTTTATTGGATATATAGAATACATACAAATTATATTGATATCAAAGTGTTGATACAATATATATTGTGTTTTTACAATATAGAATGATGACAATAACAATAATAATATGTTTTTATTACAACAATCTGATGGATGTAAACAAATAAAATATCTAGATGGAGTCAATTGACTAGTCAAAGTCCCCGAACATGCCGGCGGCGTATTCGGTTATCATATTCTCCGTGTCCATGGAGTCCTGTGATATATGGAATTCCTTGTTGTTACTTGGTGCTCCTCGAACATCTTGCGAACAACCAGCTTCCTTGTTGTTATCAGGTTGAAGATTGAAGTGAGCTTCATATCTTGCTCCTTGGACAGGTCTGTTACGTCCCATGGATTGCAGGTAGAGGTTTACCAGATGTCTTGGGGTGCGGCATTTTTTGGTGACATGCGTGTAGCATCCACATTTCTGGCAAAGTTTAGTTTTATCAAACTTATTCTTTGTTATGCCCTTCCCCTTGTCTGAATTTTGTGGCTTGTTCTTCTTGTTGTGGTTGCTCTTACCCTTGAAGTTCTTGTTTTGGCCTTTGAAAGAACCATTGAACTTGGTATTTTTCTGAAAATTTGCATGTACTTCAGGCAGAGGAGCGGCCCCAACTGGGCGTTGATTACTATTCTTTAGCAGAAGTTCATCGTGTTTCTCAGCCTGGAGGAGCACATGTATAAGTTCAGAGTAAACTGTATAATTGCGGGCACGATATTGTTGCTGTAGGATCCTGTCAGCTGGGAGCATAGTGGATAGAGTCTTTTCTATCTTATCTGCTTCTGTAGGCTCCTTCTCGCAAAACCGCAACTTTGAACAAATTTTATGAACCTCATGATTATAAGCTCCGATCGATTTGAAATCTTCGAGTCTTAAATGGGTCCACTCATGACTAGCTTCAGGAAGTATAACTGCCTTTTGCTGTTCATATCTAGTCTTAAGTGATTGCCACATATTGCTTGGAGATTCCTCCATCAAATATTCAGATTTCAGATCTGGATGGATATGGTGCCTTATTATGTATAAAGCAGCATATTGTTGTTGTTCGGTTAATTGTGCAATTCCCTCTTGGGGAGGGTCTGCAGGAGGTATGAGTGCAGCTGCAATTCCACGGGATGAAAGACTGATTTTAACATCCATAGCCCATGTAGGATAGTTGTGTCCGTCGAGCGCAAGCTCTTCAAATTGAGAACCAAATAATCGATCAATTTACTTATATGTAAATTAAAATCATCATGGTCATGTTGTAATAAATTTTGCAATTGTTGTGAATTCAAGTAAAGACTTGAACTTTGTTTAGATTATATAAATATTTGCATATTAATTCTATTCAAATTAAGTCTATTTTTGTGCTACATAGGCATTTTTGGACTTAATTGATGGCGAATTAATATTTGAGTTGCAAGAATAAATGATTTTCAATTGCAAAATAATATTATTGTACCATTTGTACATGTTATAGGGATTGCAAATTGCAAACACATTGAACATATAATGATTTATAGAAATAATATGGTCTAAACATCAATACATAATTTAATTGAGTACAATATATAATCACATCAAGATACAAGGTCTAAAACATGACAAGTACTTAATTACAGCACTAGTAGTTGAACCTATCTGCAAATTCCCAAATTTACGGGGCTAAAACATGACAAGCACTAAATTAGTACTAGTAGTTGGACTAATGCACGAAATCCTGATAATATAAGGATTTTTCTGCAATCTAGCCTATAACCCGTTGGGTTTTTTTTTCTGGTCGTTGCAACATGGGCCACAGCCCACGAGGCCTTTCGGCCCAGGCCCATGGCGGCGCCGCTGATGGAGACATCGAGCGGATAAGGGGGGCGGGAGGTGGGGCGGTTGGGGTCAATTCCCCCCATTCCACCGCCACCTCCACGGGATCCCGCCGGCCGCCGCCGATGGCGCCCAGCGCCAGCGATTTTCAGGAGGAGGACGGCCCCCCCGCAGCGTAGCCGGGGAGGTGGAGGCCTGCAGGGGCCCAGGAGCCGGAGCGGAGGCCGGGGCGGTGCTGCTCCAGCGCCGCCGCGAAACAGCGAAGCATCCGGCGAGCCGCTGGTGGAGGCGTTCGCGGGCTTGCCGGGGGCGGAGGCGGCGGAGATGTTGGGGCCTTGGGAGACGACGCCGTTTCCTCGATCTTCACGCCGGTGGCAGTGTTGAGGTCGGGGATGGTGGCACCGGGTTCGTCGGTCTCCGCCGGCGTGGTTGGCTCCGGCTTCACAACGGAGTTGAGCCACTGCTCCTCCTCTTTATTCGGCGTCACCTCCCACTCCATCATGGCGGGCACAGGGCCATAGCCTGGAGGGGCGAAGTGCTCCTCGTCTTCGTCGGCGGGCGTCGGCATTGGGAGGTCCGGGTAGGCGAGCGGCTCGTTGATGACCTCCGGTTCCAGTGGTGGAGTGGCCGGCGGTGGAGGGCACGGCCCGTACCCGTGCACGGGGCAAAAATCGCGGGCAGGGCAAGGGCCGTATCCGTGCACCGGACAGAAGGCCACGCCTGCGTCCATGCCATTGCTAAAGAAGACCCCCGGCGGTGGCGGGGCCTGGGCGGCGTCGAAGAACTCCTCCTCGCCCAGGAACGGGGCTGCAGCCTCGGGGGGAGCCCAGTCCATTGGCGGAGCGACGAAGGCCGGCATTGGGGTGCCTGGTAGGCGTGGTGGACGGCGGCAGATGGGTTGCTTGGTCCTGCCTGCTCTGCGGCGGCGGGGCCAGGGTGATCCTGACGACCACGGCGACCACGGCGGCCGTTGCCTGGGCCCCAATGGCGAGGAGCACTAGCACTGTGGCGTCTGGCAGATCGACGGATCTCCCGTCCAATGAATCGAACAAGGGCAAAGGCGATTCTATGCAGGTTCATCCCTGCCATCTCACCTTCTCGTCTTTTCTTGTTCGTGCTCTGTTGGTGGCTAGCGTGGCTGATAACGTGTAAAGATTTGATGGAAAAACTTGTGCTCTATTGATTATGGGCAAAGCCCTATTTATACAAGGATTTGGGGCGCCTCCGGAGAGGCGTCCGTTTACAACAGGCGCTCGTGGCGCGAGAAGACGCCCGTACGGACGTTCGCGTCCGTACGGCGCTTTGGACACACGTAATGACTCTTAGCGCTAATGACGTCACTTTATTCTTAACAGTAATTTCATCACCATCACTTGACAAGGGATAAATGTGTTGTTAGAATTTAGTAAGGTGGAAACAGAGTGAATTGTAGAAAAACCACCACATTGACGCCTAGGTTTGCACAAAACACTGGTTGACGAATTTGGGACAAAAAAACCGATTCTCAGCCTAATAATTTGCAAGAAACATGGATTGGTCGCTTAGACCATTTTAACCGCGATTATGACATGTGGCTCCCACATTTTATGATGTGGCACAATGTTTCATGGTAAACGACGTTAGCTGAGGGATTTCTTGATTTAAAAATCAGTCCCTATAACTTTACAGGGACACCCTTCAATCAAAAAACAAAAAGCAATCAACTCCATCCATGGATTTGGGTTGGCAAAGAAGCCAAGCAGAGTAGCAAAATAGCAGCACAACAACACGCCGGCCATGGGTGATGGGTCTCGTCGCCGGGAATGGGAGCAGAGGGAACGGCTGCGGCGCAAGGGCATCCTCAAGGCGTAGGCGAGCCTACTGCTACGGACTCCGAGGAAGGGCGCCAGAGGCTGGTCCCGAGGTGCGGTACTGCAGCTCTGCGGTGGTGAACGCGAAGCCCCTACCAAACTTGGCAGTGAGGAGGGCGCGGACGGCCTGCAGCTCCGGCACGGCGAGGAGGGCGCGAGCGTCCTACAGCTCCGGCAGGTCGCCACACCGGGCAACCGCATAGACGAGCCCCGCCGCCGCTCCTGGATGACCTGCTCACGTGGAGTAGCGCGAGGTCCCGGCGGCCCAGCCGGAGCAGCTGCTCCACGTCCCCGGCATCGCTCTCTGGTGCACTTTGCCATGTCCCTGCACGCACGCCGCTGGAGACGACATCAGCAGGCACGCGGAGGGAAGCCAAGTGGCGATTTGGATCGGGAACCCGATCTAGGTCGGGTAGGGGAGGGATTGTGAGATTTTTTGGAAAAAAAAATACCAGTCTAAGGGCGTCTACCACAAAATATTATGCCACGTCGTTAAATGTAGGATCCGCATTTCATCATCGTCGTTAAAATGGTCTAAGTGACCAATCAGTGTTTTTTGCAAAAGATTAGGCTGAGAATTAGTGTTTTTTGTCCCAGATTCGTAAACCGGTGTTTTCTGCAAAAATAGGCGCCAATGTGGTGGTTTTCTGCAATTCACTCGTGGAAACAAGATTAATAGATGCCCCACCCACCTTCAAGATGTGTAGAGACAATCCTTTTCCTTCCTCTCTATATATAGTACACCATCTTAACTTGATTAGCAGCATGCAAACTCTATCACCACTCTGTCATCCACACAGTTCTATATTACAATCATTTGATTTGGGTAGTTTACTATAGTAAATAGGCTTTATTCGATCGGCACAAACTCAAGAGAGGATGGATTGCCAAAAAAATTGAAATGAAGTTGAGAACACATATGAATAGGAGACACAGGGAATCAAGCGAATCTTTGTCTTGCATGGAGATAAACGTCCTGGAGGTTGCTGTCTCAACAAGCTACGGCGAAACTTGGAGCCGTTCGGTTTGCTAGTTGGGCGAGCTGTTCTGTAGACAACAACGATCCCTTTCCGTCCAACCGCACTAGCTCATCCACAACGTGGGGGACAAAGCTCCACTCAGGGCTGGACTAACGAGCTACTCGGCTCGTTAAGGCTCATGATCATTTAAGGCTTGGATTGTTAAGATTGTTAAGGATAACGAGCTAAATATAAAGATTGGCTCGGTTCGTTATATGTTCGCGAGCGCTCATGAGCAGCTTGTTAGGAAAATGCATTAGTAAATAAGATACATCACATGCATATGATTACAAACATACATAGGTCCAGCCAGTAGGATTCAATAAATCGAGAATATGAAAAGACGAGAAAGATGTGAATGTGACAAATAGCCCGTCCATAGACTTAGGAATGATCCAAGTCACCGAACAATTCTCTATAATGAACAAAATCATGCTACTACCGAGCTTAACGAGTAGCTCACGAAACTCACAATCTCCATCATTTAACTCGTTAGTGTTAACAAGCAAAAATTGCTGCTCAGCTCGGTTCATTAAGAAAACGGGTTGAGCTCAAACGAGTCGAGCAGCCGAGCACTCATTCGACTCACCAAGCTTCGAGCTTTTTGTCCAGCCCTCCACTGCTCCGCCACTCACTGATATCCTACAAGAGAAGGCCGAGCATGGTCAGCTGAGAGTATAAACATTTCTAGTACGACCCACAAAAGGATTTAGAATACACGTTTTGCACATTGGTGTTCATCATTGCAAACATACTCACAATAAGTCAATGGAAATCAACACAGGTATCAATGATTGGGATCTAGGCGAGACGAGCAGCATATCAATGTTTTCATGTTACTTAAAACTAGTAACTCGGTCCGCATGTTTACTAATCTAAATCACCAAGATGTAGTACATTCTTTGTTGATACTTGAAAGTAATAGAGAAGTAACTCGGAAGACCTGCATATCGAAATAAAGAGTGGTGTTGCATTCCTTACATTGCCTTCCTCAAGGGATTCAATGGCATCCTGTAGACAAGTGATAACCCCCTCAACGGCTATTGCCCTCGGTTCGTTTGTGTTGACGTATAATGTGATGCCTAGTCTCCTCCATCAGATCGGTCTTTTGGTTGCATTGGCTAGAGCATGCACTTCTACATGGTATCAGAGCCAAGAGGTCTTGAGTTCAAGACCCGGCTGGCGTAATTAAATTGCAGCCCATTTTCGGTCCACATTTAGGCCTGAGGGAGCCACACGTGAAGGGGAGTGTTAACATATAATGTGTTGCCTAGTCTCTTCCATCAGATCAGTCTTTTGATTGCATTGGCTAGAGCATGTACTTCTACAGTTTGGCTCTGGCTATCAGACAAGAAGGCAGGCAAATCAAATATAACATCAATCATCATTCCCAATGTATTAATATATCCAGGTCAAGTTGACCAAACAGTGAACAAAACTACCAGCTGCTCTACGATCTGCTAGCTATGGTGATGCATCGCCACTATTTAGTTGTTTGTTTCATCATGACACCCAATATGCACTGAATTTTGTTATATTAGTCTATGAAAATGCTTATCTCATTTACATTAGAAAAATTCAGATATCATTGGGTTGTGGTGTTTCTGCCCCTTGGAAAGAAAAAATAGATCATTGAACAACTACTTGGCGTGCAAATCACCTCACCTCTACGATAGCCATAAATTGATTGTAAAAGCACTTTATTACATACCAAACCTGAGGTGGACGAAAAGACTATGACCATAAGGAGGCTTGAAAGTTGAAATGTAATTTCATCATCATCACCTGACCAAGGATAAATGCGTTATTAGAATTTAGTAAGGTGGAAACAAGGCTAATAGATGTCCCACCCACCTTCAAGATGTGTAGAGACAATCATTTCCCTTCCTCTATATATACTACGCCATCTTCACTTGAATTAGCAGCACGCAAACTCTATCATCAGTCCTTCATCCACACGGTTCTAGTACATCACAATTATTTGATTTGAGTAGTTTACTGTAGTAAATAGGATGTATTCGATCGGCGCAAACTTAAGAGAGGATGGATTGCCAGAAAATCAAAATGAAGTTGAGAACACATGAATAAGAGAGACCGGGAATGAAGCAAATGTTTGTCCTGTATGAAGATAAACTTCTTGAAGCGGTTATCCATGGCTCGCAATCTATCTTAGGCACGCTACAACGCAACTACGCACAGGGATGTCGACTGCGCCATTTTGCTTAAGTCGCCGTCTCAACAAGCTATGACACAACTTGGAGCCCTCCATTTTGTTTCCTCTCGTAATTTGTATCTCGGCTTCAACCTTTTATAACTCTTTTAGTGCAACGCAGGTGCCCAGTGACAAAGAAGACCTTGACTCGCAGTCCTGACGTTGACAATATTCGCAGCTGTTATTTCTCTCTGAACTTTTTTGCTTTAGTTGTTTGATGATGCCAAATCGATACTCCTGCCTCCGGCTAGGTCTGCAGCATCGATCCATGGCGATCCCTGTGTTTTGAATTTTGGCCGAATTTTGGCCATCTCGACCTGGGGCGAAATCTATCCTCCGGCCGAAATTGGTCAAATTTGGTAAATTTCGGTCAAATTTTGACCAAAATTTTTCTAAAAGACCAAAATTCGGTCATATCGGTCTGGGGCGAAAAAGTTCTCAAACCGAAAATCAAAACGCTGGGCGATCCACGGCGACAGAGGGATTTTCTAGCGGTGTTGCAAGGCCGGGCAATGGAGCGACATGGCGGAGTCCCAGCAGTGTCTAGCGACAAGGGGTCACAAGGCGCACGGCGAGAAGAAGCAGCAGCACGCACGACACGGGAACAAGACAGAAACTACCAGAGAACCACGCGTCCCAGCACAGCAATAAAGAAAACCCTGAGAAAATGAAAATTACAGAACGGACGCATCTTCTGAGCTGACCGAAACAGTCGACCACCTCCAGATCCAGGAGCAGGCAGAAATCACATATTTGATCTGAAGGCCAAATCAAATTACAAACTGACCTTGTTTTGAAAAAAACTCTGCTGACACTTTCGTGTGGCGCCCGACAGTTGGGCGCCACACACTACTATACAGCACCTCTTTCTTGGCGTCGCACCTCCTGCCAGCGTGGCAGCCTGTCCAAGTGCGACCTCACAGACAACACTGCTACGAGCTTCCTCCACACAAAGCTGGAAGCGGGTAACATACGAAGCATGATGCTTGTCCCAGTCCTTTATCTTCCGCTGCCTTCTCCTGTCCAACCTACATGGTACAAAATCAAACATTAACAAAATCAAGGAGTGACGATGCTTAGTCAATACGGTCCATGCTCTCTTACCTATGAAGTGCTTTGTCCGTATCCACCCATTCCGGCGGGTGAGGCTGGAACAGACCAAACTAACGACACACGCGATGTGGCAAATAAAACTCAACAGCCCAGTTGCATATCAATGGGCACCGCATACGCCAGAGATCCCTATCCCGCAAGCACATCGGGTTGATGGTAAACTCTAAGGTGTACCCAAGTCTGTCATCGACGCCATATGGCTGCCATTCCACCTATGAAATAGGGCAATAATGCAAAATTGGTGAATTTTTTTCAGGCAAACATGAGAAATGACTGAAATAATGACCTCGTTACCTGCTTAGGCGTAATCGTGTCCAACTCGGCAACATACTTCTGGTACATGAGATTGACATCGTTCGTCATCTCGGAAACCACATCCCACTTGTAAGTCCAAGTGGGGCGCCGTAATTCGTCATCTTCATCTTCATACCAAGGATTAAACCTGACGCTCTTCGGGCATCCAACAGGCAGACGCTCCCAGCTCCATACAGAAAGTAGAAGCATATTACTACCAATGCCTGCACTACCTGTGATCCTGCAACACGCATCGTCAAGCTGCATATGCAAGAAAAACAATGTTAACTTGACAGCAAGCTTGCATTGCTAATGAAGAAATGAGTTGATCACAAAACAGACCAACTACCTGTCGGTACAAGTAGGCAAGAGTCGCTGAACCCCAGCTCCATTTGCTATCGAAGACGGTCAACGCCTTCAGCCACATCCATGGAGCGTTCTTGCCAGTGGAGTCAGGAAACAAAGTCCTCGACACAACATACCACATGTAGACACGAGCATGTGTCTGGATCACATCATCAGTGGCATCCGAAGGGCACGTCGCAAAGTGAGTTTGAATCCACGTGAAAGCAGCTCCGGCTGCTTTCCTTTCCTTCTTCTTCTTCTCTTCTCCCTCCTCTACATCAGCCTCAGCCTCGGTAGGAGCCATACCGATAAGAGCAATCATCTGCTCGCGCCACCCATCAGAATCAGTGCTCATACAGAGAGGCATCCCGTCGATAGCAAGACCGGTGATCAATGAGACATCCTCAAGCGTCACGGTCATCTCCCCAGTCCGAAGATGAAAACTATGCGTCTCCGGCCTCCACCGATCAGCAAGAGCGGACACCAGTGGAGCGTTCAGATTCGGCGTGGACCGGCTGACCAACTGAATCCACGGGAGTAGTCCTGCCTGCTTGATGTACGGTGTATACCGCTCATTGTAAGGCATGACAGGACCAGAGACCCCGTGATACCGAATCTTCAAAGGTTCGAGCTTCTGCAAAAAACAAGTAATGACAAATCTTAGGGCATGTAAATTTCAACTTAAGGCAAATTTGCAAAATATTTAGATTACTCGTTATTACCATCTCCTTCTCGCGCATCATGTAGGCCCGGTGTTTCGTGTCGTAGACATTGTCGAGAAGCCAAACCATCCTTACAAAGTTCAAACAATAAACATATATGAGTTCATCTTCATCTCAAATATCGGTATACACTAAATATCTAATATGTGTTCAATTACAAGAATCTCAACATCTCCTTCTCACACAATGAATATGTCATATGTGTTCAAATAAACTCAACATCTAATATTTCAAATAAAATCAACATCTAATATATATCTAAAAAAACAGATCATATATCTCTACAAAACTCAACATCTCATTGTTATCTATATAAATAAGCATCTCATATATATATTAAAAAAACAAAACAATCTAGGGTTTCACTAACAAGAACTATATATTGTGAACTAAGCAACAACACTACGATACTACCACTATGACTACACATCCTAAATCAAGCAAATCAAGGGTTCCATCAAATCTTGGACAAATCTCTAAAATGGCAACAAATTTACGGAGGAAAAGAAAGGAAACGGAGGAGTTTACCTAGTAGGATGGATTGGAGATCGAATCCACGGATCAAATCTTCAGATCTGAGAGGGATGGGGGGGATTCGATGCGGGCGCCGCCGCTGCTCTCTGTCCAGAGAGCGGAGAGGGGGAAGAACTGTCTGGCCGGGCTGCGCCGATGCGCTTTAACTCACTGTGCAGCGCCCAAGAGCTAGGCGCTGCACATTACAAGTGTGGCGCCTAAGCCTGAGCCGTTGCAGTGCTGTCTGTGGGACCGCACCTGGACCAGGCTGCCACGCTGGCAGGAGGTGCGACGCCTAAAAGAAAGGCGCTGCATAGTAGTGTGTGACGCCCAGCTGTCGGGAGCCACGCGAAACGGTCAGCGGAGTGAAATTTTTTCGAAACAAGATCAATTTGTGATTTGATTTGGCCCTCATGTCAAATATGTGATTTCTGCCCCAGAGCACACCATCGCAGAACTCGCTGCTTTTTGAACCGACGAAATAGCTCGCCGCCACAGGCGGCCGAGCCCTCTGCTCTGTGGCTTGTCGCCCCGGAAGAATCCCGGTGCGCTGCCGCACCCCGGATCTATCGCCCCGCCCAGCCGAACTCGTCGGGGGAGAAGCAGCAGACCCGCCTGCCACCAACCGCGCTCCCTGCACTGAAACACCCGGCCCCCTGCCAAGGCCGACGCCGCCGCCGGCCCACACACCTGCACAAATCTCCCCCGTCTACCTTGCCAGCACCAACAGAGCAGAAGCGGGAGGAGAAGAACAAAAGACCACTGTGGCAACGCCACTGCCTCAACAGCGCCACCGCCCGGCCACACATCGCGTCGGCCCGAATCGAGCAACCAGGCGGCGCAAAACTTGCCTCCCAGATCCAGCGCCGACACCAGGGAGAACCGCCGAGTCGGAAGAGGATCTGTAGGCCCCTTATTCGCCGCCGCCATCGCCCCCGCGAACGCCCAGAGGATGGACGGCCCAACCCCTAGCAACCTAGCTACCCTAGCTACTGCTATACAGGCCGGACTCGGCGTCCGGCAGCCAGGGCCGTCAGGAGGAGGAAACCGCCGGAGACCGGCCGGAAACGAGGTCGCCGCAAGCGAAAGTAAGTCGCCTCTCTCACGTCCTGGAGGAGAGGGGAAGGGGTGGGACCACCTTGGGCCCTTGGGTTGAGCAGCAGCTTGGACACCGTCATGGCACACTGATCGATTGAGCAGGCCGTGTATTCAGGCACGCATATGGATACAGATGCCGCGACAAAAAGTAATTTGAGAATATGTGCTGATTTTTTTCTTCAATGCAATTTGAGAATATGTGTTGATTTTTTTCTTCAATGCAAACTATTATTAATAGGCCTCATCAAAGAATAGAAAATGATTCTCACTACACATGCATCTCTCCTCTTCACTTTAACCTTTTAATTTTATGCACCGAACCATACTTTTTCTTTTTAAGCACCCGTCTTCTGAAGAGAATTCTGCTTCCCCATCCGAACCTACTTTTTCTGTTATCCGATCCTACATGGCATGTGAGGCATCATCCTGGAGTTATGCATTGGCTATGCCCTTCAAGGCGCGTGTGTCTATGATTACGTCAGTTTCTTCATTCATCTCATACTCGTGAGAATGACTCGGATCAGCAAAAATCCGCTTCCAGGCCCAGGCTCATTTGCACCCGCCTTGCCAAAGAAAAATCAAAATAAATAATAGAAAATTTAAAATATTCAAAAAAAATCATGATAGATAATTTGATATGTGAAGTCCGCTTCAAATTATTCGGACATCTGAGCAACTCTCGGCAAGGACAAATTCAGGGTCTCTAAAAAAGTTTGATGTTCATGCATTGTTCTGATCCGATTTGCCTTTTTTGCCAAGAGCTGCTCAGATATCCAAATGATTTGAAAATTGAAGTGAACCTCACGCACAAAATTTTCTACCATGGTTTTTTTTATTTTTTTGGATTTTTTTGTTATTTGTTTTCTGACCGGATGCAAATGAGGCTGGCCACCGAAACGCTGCACTCCTCAGATCAGGCAGTTCACCCTACCTGTAGATACTCGTCTCGTTCAGAGAGAGAGAGAGACTCAGGTAGTTGATAAGTGCAGAAGGTTCAACACAAATGAATATCAGAGAGAGAGAGAGACTCAGGTAGTTGATAAGTGCAGAAGGTTCAACACAAATGAATATCAAGGAGTTTTACGTGGACATGGTCAGATGCTTGCAGATGGTATGGTAGCATGCAGTCGGGTTGTTAGGAGCAAGCTACCATACCCTGAGAAAGTCGATCAAAATCGCCGAACCAAAAAACTTGACCAAACCAGCAGAAAGAACCCAAAAAAGAGGGTTGATCAAGAACAGAGCATAAACTTCACTGGAACTCCCAAGTTTTCCGAGCGATAACAACTGTGTTTCGTCAGCCATACCATGCTCAGTGATACATAGTCCTCTGTTCTCCTCTCCTAAAGACCTATTCCTGACCTAGCTACTAATCCCTGAGAACTGTCTGCAAGCGAGGTCAATCTCTTCCTCCGTCATCTCGATCGTAGCATCACTGTCATACTGAGCGTCGTCCGTTCCGGTCTTCCCAAGACGCTCCTTGTCCATCTGGGCAAACTCGGCCTGGTAAATTTTCTTGCATTTGGTTGCTAGTTGGGCGAGCTGTTCTTTAGACAGCGACGATCCCTCTCCGTCCAGCCGCACTAGCTCGTCCACAACGTGGGGGACAAAGCTCCACTGCTCTGCCACCCCACTGATATCCTACAAGAGAAGTTCGGAGACACAAGATTTAGTAAACATGTTCAGTAAGATCTACCACATTTCTAGTAAGATGCACAACAGGATTTAGAAAACATGTTTGGTACATTTGGTGTTCACCATTGCAAACATAATCACAATAAGTCAATGGCAATTTGACAGAGACATCAACAATTGGCATCTAGGCGAGTAGCATTTCAATGGTTTTAGGTTACTTAAGTCTTGCACCTCGTCTGCGTGTGCTAATCTATTGTTGATAATTGAAAATAATTGGCAAGAAACTCAAAAGACCTGTATATGTTATCTAAATAAAGAGGGCTGTTGCGTTACTTACATTGCCTTGCTCGAGGGATTCGATGGCATCCTGCAGACAAGTGATAACCCCTTCAGCAGCTATTGCCTTCAATTCGTTTGGCTCTGGCTATCAGACAAAAACCCAGAGAAGTCAGGTAACATGAAGCATTATTCCCATGTGTTAACAGACCGAGGACAAGTCAATCGAATACTGAAGAGAAAGTATCAGCTGCACTGTGATTTGCTAGCCATGATGGCACATCTCCAGTGTTTAGTTGTTTGTTTCATCATTGACAGATAGTATACATTGCATTTTGTTATATTAGCCCAAGAAAATGCTGATTTCATTGACATTAGGAAAAGTCTGATTTCGTTGGGTCGGGTTGTTTCTGCCCCTTGGAAATCAAAAAAAAAAGTATCATTGGACAATTACTTGGTGTGCAAATCATCTCTACGATAGCCATACATTGATCGTAAAAGTACTTTAATACATACCAAACCTAAGGCGGACAAAAAGACTAAGACCATAAGGAGGCTTGAAATTTGAAATGTAATTTCATCACCATCACCTGACCATTTTATTATCCCCAATTTCTCACCTTCTCTTCTTGGCTCTCCAACCATGATATTGTCTTCGCAAAATCATCCATTGCCCATTGTTTAATTTTCGAAGGCGAAAATTGTTTATTTATAGCGCCTGAATGTCCTGCCTGTAGAAAATAGACTATTATGAGGTCCTGTAGAAAGAAAGCATACTGAGATGCTTCCGTGACAAGTGTTGCCTACGTGTTGTTCCATTCATGAAAATCTAAACATAGACTGTGTTATAATTTATATGTCACTACCTATTTAATACCGCTGGGAAGTCATTTGTTTTCAAGGAACATCAATATGCACCCACAGTACAATATATTTTATCAAAAATGCATCATCATAGCACATGCAGGTTGGAAGTTACAGTCAACTATGGTCAGTTTATTCTGATGTTCTGCCTCGTGCATGTGGAGTAATAATCTTGCACCAGATATAGAAGATTGGAGGGTTGCTGAAACACACATTCTTTTTAACTAATCTGAATGCCGGGAAATCCAATTAAAACACGTGCTTACACACTCTTATCTATTGCCAGACCTCATTGCTTTTGCTTTGTTTCTTGTTTCCTTGTGGAAATATCCAAGTTCATGTGAGATAAACCTACCAATTGTCCAGTCTCTATTAGCCAGCTAATAGTTACTACTGAGAAGAAATTGGTTTTATGTCAAATTAAGCAGGCTTCTGGCAAAGCATGGTTCTGGAATGTTCACTAATTTATTTTGAACAGACCTTAGTGGCAGCAGAGGGCGGTGTCTTAGCGTGAGTCTTCTCAAGTTGCTTTTCATGCTCTTTACGTGGCTTCTTCTGATCTACAACAGGATGATACACAAAATTAAACAAATTGACCTATAAATTTAACCAAATACTTCAAATTCAAAGTACACAAAGAAAAAGTAGTAAGGTACAGCAGGGCTGCAAATATCATTCAAATTTCGCAAATTATTTAATGGGCATCAAATGGTTCTTTATTAAGCTTACCGAAACTCAGTCCTAGTTCGTCCATCACCATTACAAGTCTACAGCTATGCTTGGCATGTATTACTAACAAAGCATCACTAAATTACTCCCAATCGGTGGGACTGTGGGACTAAGTGTAGTTGCTCCTTCATTCCATGGAAAGGGCGGCCCTAAGCCCATAACCAGGAGAACTACAAAATTAAGTCTTAATGAGCATCTTCTTGAGCTATCTGATAAGTGACAAACTGGTATCACACTGACATGATGCATAGGAACGTTTTCAAGTTAATTTGCATATTGTCTAAATCACAAATAAGTTACAGGGCAGAACCCAAATATGCTACATTGGTAAGAGAAAAAAAAAGTCTTAAGAGCACCTAAATTAAATAAATAAGCTGAAATAAAAAGGGGCCTAAGTTGATAAAACTTTATGTTGGATGAAAGAATTTACCACCTTGACTGGATTCAGCTGGCTCTTTATTTTTGCGCCATGGATTTCCAGCATGCATAAGGTAAGGCTCAATGTCAACGAGTTTTCTTTGGCTGTGAGATTCTGAGATCCATTCCTAAAACACGTAAAGAGGATAAGAAACTAATGTAGCAACAACAAATCCAACTTATCAAATGTGAAGATATATGACAAGTGAGACCAGCTAAGGCTTGTTTACTCATGTGGCCATATCAAGCTCTATATCAAACAGAGCACTATGCAGATTAGGCTTAAGTACAGGCAAACAAATATGTATTTCTCCTTTTATGATAAGAATGTTTGAAGCAAAACTAACTACAATGATCAGAACAAAGAGGGAGAAAAACAACCTTGGCGACAATGGTCCCGTTCTCCGACTGCACCTGCCGGAACTTGGGGGTGTTGGCAAACGCGCAAACAAGAAGCGTGCAATCATCGGACCAATCGGGCCGGTACACCGCCCCCATATCCAGCGCCTGGGAGCGCAACCTGCCCCTCTCAGGGTTGACGAACCCTGACAGCACAAAGGTCACCCCGTCCTGCCCAACCAAACACACAGAATCATCGACACATTCAAAGAACACACACATAACAAACAGTCAGAGAGGGCTCCAGATATAACTACCAAGAGTTTGGAGAAATCCGGCCCTGTTGGGGCCGCCTCCGCGTGCTTCTTCTTGCCCGGACTTCCCCCGCCCCCGCCGCCGCCGCCGTCGCCGGAGCCCATCCAGGAAGGGAGGCTCCTCTTGCCCTTGCCATTGCCCGGATCCGAGCTCGATTCCGGCATGGCGGGGATACGCGAAACCTGCCCCGGAACCGCCCAGCTCAGAAACGGTCGACCGATGGGTTCCGCGCCGAAACGACGGATTCTATCGAGGTAATCAGGAGATTGACAGATGCGCATACCTGGGATTCCGGCTATTGACGCCACGCGCTGGTTCCCCCGAGCTCGCCGTCCACCATGGAGCCCCCTGCGAGTTCCGATTTGACTAGCCAAGACGAAGGAGGGCTCCGAGGTCACAAGGAAAAAAACGGAAAATACGGGCCGAGCCTCTGCCATCGGTTTGGGCCAGCGGAACTGGGCCCAAACGCATTTTCATCACAACCGGGCCTAGAAGTCGGCACTACGTGTGTTTTTTTTCGAGAAAATTACACGTTTCATCCCTAAACTCTGTGACACACTACGATTTGGTCTCGCAGCTCAGAAAAACTACAATACGGTCTCTATACATGTGAATACGTAAACTTTTACGGTCCTCTAAGTAACACTCTATGGTCCCCTGCTCTATTGCCGCCACGTGTCGTTGCTCTTTTGCGTATAGCCTCCTCTCCTTTTGTGGATACAAGCCGCGCTCCCCCAGTCCACGCGTCCTGCCCCGTCGTTGCCGGGCCAGTTGTCGGCCTCTGGCGACGCGCCGTCGTGGAAGCCAGTGAGAACCCATTTAAACTTGCATGCACACAGTTTCCGAGAGATCCCAATGTACCGTGTGGACGACACCTCGGAAACTGCAAGACGCCTCGCGTCGGCCCCGATGTGGCGGCAGGAGAGGTCGCCATTGCCATTAATGGCGGTATCAAGCCCGCCCACCGACTCCCTCCCTGCCGAGCGGCTATAAAAGCCAACTAGACCGGTCTCCCCCGACGCGCATCTTTCCCCGTCGCACTCCTCTGCCGCCGCTGTTCTCTACCGTCACCAAGCGCACTCCCCCTCTCCTCTCTCTCACCCATGCCTGGCCCCACTCTTGAGGAATTGTGCACCCACCCCAACGACCGTTGGAACATGGCAGAACATTGTCGGTTCTAGGCAAGGCGCCATTTCTATGTCGTCATCCGCGCATACCACCACGACCAAGCACCCCTCTCATCCCCTGGCGCTCCTCGCACCACCCGCTCCCTCACCCGCCTAGTCGGTGCATGCTGGTCGCGACCGCCGTCACCCCAACCACGCTTACAGCCACCCCCCGCTCAGGCCCAGCTCCCGCCGAAAACTGGCGGCGCTGAAGGAGGCGGACGGCCCCGAGGACTTGTTGGGGTTCGTCCGTGTGATCCGCAACTCCACCATTGTGCCCACCCGGGTTCTACCATTGGAGTTCGTGGACCCTGCTGAGATGACGGATGTGTCGGGGTACAAGAAGGCGTTCACGGGCTCGGTGAAGACGCTCGCGAACTCAACCGCAAATGTGGAAGAGTTCTTCAACTACTTCTGAGGCAACGACGACGACAACGGCGCAGACGATGATGTCATTGACCTCTGCGGGAGCAGGAGCAACGAGGAGTAGTTTGTTAGAGTTTATGTTTTCTAATTTGTTTCGTTATGTACAAATCATAAGATTGAATGAAACTTGCTTGTGATGTTCAATTTGTGGACTAATCATTACCTCTCTATATGTCATTCTCTCCGTCCAAATATGTAAGACGTTTTCACAAGCTAGCTTGAGACAGAGGGATTAAACTAATTAGTGGGTACAAGAAGTGCATAAACTATTTTAGCATGGTAAATTGTCTCATATTGCATTTCATGAAAAAAAATCTTTGTTTTATCAATGACCAGCAAAGCAGACATATAAAAAAATTCTTTCTTATACCATCATAGTTTCATTTGTATGTATCATGGCAAATTCATTATTTTAGCAACTACCACAAATTTGGTTTTTCTGATTCCAGTCCGGGATGATCCCATTTAATCAAGTGCATAACATACTACTTACTTCATATATAGTTAAAAGTTGCATCACAGTTCAAAATTACAACACGAAATTCCATCGTCTCTTACTACTACTTCCTAGATCAACTTGCATAATCACTTACTACTACTCACTAGATCAACTTGCATGCATCATCACTTACAACTACTAGATGAACTTGCATCATCACTTACTACTACTCACTAGATCAACTTGCATCATCACTTACTAGATGAACTTGCATCATCACTTACTAGATGAACTTGCATCATCACTTCTTCCATCCATTTGTAAAAAACAATGCATGTCAAAGAAAACTGTCATAGTTTTGCATGAAAATTGTCTATTTTTTCATCAATATAATTCAAACTGATATTTTGTAAAGGTGTTTAATAACACAATATAATGCAAGCTAATATTTTTTAAAGGTATCTAATAATAGAGCATAATTCAAACCATTTTTTCAAATGTGTCTAATAATAGAAGATAATTCAAAATATATATTTTAAATGTGTACAATAACACAATACTGTTCAAACTATTTTTTCAAAAATGTATGTAATAACACAATATAATTCAAACTATTTTTTTAAGATAACACAATATAAGTTTAACTAATTCTTTTTCAAATGTGTGTAATAACAAAACTTAATTCAATCAATTTTTTTAAATGTGTCTAATAACAGAATATAATTCAAACCATTTTTCAAAAATGTGTGTAATAACGCAATATAAGTTTACTATTTCAAAACATGTGTGTAATAACACAACGTAATCCAAACATTTTTTTCTAAACGTGTCTAATAACATAATATAGTTCAAACTAATATGTTTTTTAAACATGTGTAATAACAGAATATAATTCAAACTAATTTTCTACCTAGCTAGCTACTAGTACTCATTCATGCTTATTAAAACCTAATACAAATTTTCTACCTAGCTACAATAAAATTGAGATTGGTTATACCTACGGCGCATCGATGGAGTGTGCAATCCTTGGAGAGCATCGGGGGAAGCAGGGAGAGCGACGTAGCAGGGTCACCTCCTTTTGTCGTTGCATGCACCCCCCTGATAACCCACAAGTATAGGGGATCGCAACAGTTTTCGAGGGTAGAGTATTCAACCCGAATTTATTGATTCGACACAAGGGGAGCCAAAGAATATTCTCAAGTATTAGCAGCTGAGTTGTCAATTCAACCACACCTGGAAACTTAATATCTGCAGCAAAGTGTTTAGTAGCAAAGTAATATGATGGTAGTGGTAACGGTAGCAAAAGGTAACAGTAGTAAAAATAATGTTTTTTGTATTTTGTAGTGATGATAGCAATAGCAACGGAAAAGTAAATAAGCGAAAAACAATATATGGAAAGCTCGTAGGCAATGGATCGGTGATAGAGAATTATGCCGGATGTGGTTCATCATGTAACAGTCATAACCTAGGGTGACACAAAACTAGCTCCAGTTCATTGATGTAATGTAGGCATGTATTCCGAACATAGTCATACGTGCTTATGGAAAAGAACTTGCATGACATCTTTTGTCCTACCCTCCCGTGGCAGCGGGGTCCTTACGGAAACTAAGGGATATTAAGGCCTCCTTTTAATAGAGAACCGAAACAAAACATTAACACATAGGGAATACATGAACTCCTCAAACTACGGTCATCACCGGTAAGTATCCCGATTATTGTCATTTCGGGGCTAACGGATCATAACACATAATAGGTGACTATAGACTTGCAAGATATGATCAAGAACACTCATATATTGATGAAAACATAATAGGTTCATATCTGAAATCATGGCACTCGGGCCCTAGTGACAAGCATTAAGCATAGCAAAGTCATAGCAACATCAATCTCAGAATATAGTGGACACTAGGGATCAAACCCTAACAAAACTAACTCGATTACATGATAGATCCCATCCAACCCATCACCGTCCAGCAAGCCTATGATGGAATTACTCACGCATGGCGGTGAGCATCATGAAATTGGTGATGAAGGATGCTTGATGATGATGATGGCGACGGATTCCCCTCTCCGGAACCCTGAACGAACTCCAGATCAGCCCTCCCGAGAGGTTTTAGGGCTTGGCGGTGGCTTTGTATCGTAAAACGCGATGATTTCTTCTCTCTGATTTTTTTATCCCTGAAACTAAATATATGGAGGTGGAGTTGGAGTCAGAGAGGCAACAGGGGGCCCACAAGGTAGGGGGGCGTGCCCCCACCCTCGTGGCAAGGTGGTGGGCCCCCTGGCCTTCATCTTTGGTAGGTATTTTTCTTATTTTTTGAAAAGTGGCTCCGTGAAGTTTCAGGTCATTCCGAGAACGTTTGCTCCTGCACATAAATAACACCATGGTAATTCTGCTGAAAACAACGTCAGTCCGGGTTAGTTCCATTCAAATCATGCAAGTTAGATTTCAAAACAAGGGCAAAAGTGTTTGGAAAAGTAGATACGTTGGAGACATATCAACTCCCCAAGCTTAAACCTTTGCTTGTCCTCAAGCAATTCAGTTGACAAACTGAAAGTGATAAAGAAAAACTTTCACAAACTCTGTTTTGCTCTTGTTGTTGTAAATATGTAAAGCCAGCATTCAAGTTTTCAGCAAAGATTATAACTAACCACATTCACAATAATGCATAGGTCTCAAGTTTACTCATATCAATAGCATAATCAACTAGCGAGCCATAATAATAAATCTCGGATGACAACACTTTCTCAAAACAACCATAATATGATATAACAAGGTGGTACCACAAAACATAAATGCAGAGCACCTTTAAAGACCAAGGACTGACTAGACATTGTAATTAATGGTAAAAGAGATCCAGTCAAGTCATACTCAATGTAAACTAACAGTAATGAATGCAAATGACAGCGGGTGCTCTCCAACTGGTGCTTTTAATAAGAGGATGATGACTCAGCATAAAAGTAAATAGATAGGGCCTTCGCAGAGGGAAGTAGGGATTTGTAGAGGTGCCAGAGCTCGGTTTTAAAACATAGGTAAATAATATTTTGAGCGGTATACTTTCATTGTCAACATAACAACCAAGAGATGGCGATATCTTCCATGCTACACACATTATAGGCGGTTCCCAAACAGAATGGTAAAGTTCATACTCCCCCTTCCACCAACAAGCATCAATCCATGGCTTGTTCAAAACAACGAGTGCCTCCAACTAACAAGAGTCCCAGGGGGAGTTTTGTTTGCAATTATTTTGATTTAGTTTGCATAAAGCATGGGACTGGGCATCCCGATGACCAGCCATTTATCTCGTGAGTGAGGAGCGGAGTCCACTCCTCTTGAGAATAACCCGCCTAACATGGAAGATGTAGACAACCCTAGTTGATACATGAGCTATTCGAGCATACAAAACAGGATATTTATTTGAAGGTTTAGAGTTTGGCACATACAAATTTACTTGGAACGCCAGATAGATACCGTATATAGGTAGGTATAGTGGACTCATATGGAATAACTTTGGGGTTTAAGGGGTTGGATGCACAAGCAGTATTCCCGCTTAGTACAGGTGAAGGCTAGCAAAAGACTGGGAAGTGACCAGCTAGAGAGCAACAACAGTCATGAACATGTATTAGAATTAATCAACACCGAATGCAAGCATGAGTAGGATATAATCCACCATGAACATAAATATCGTGAAGGCTATGTTGATTTTGTTTCAACTACATGTGTGAACATGTGCCAAGTCAAGTCACTTAAATCATTCAAAGAAGGATACCACCCTATCATACCACATCATAACTATCTCAATAGCATGTTGGCACGCAAGGTAAACCATTATAACTCATAGCTAATCAAGCATGGCATAAGAAACTATGATCTCTAGTTGTCATTGTAAACATGTTTATTCATAATAGGCTGAATCAGGAACGATGAACTAATCATATTTACAAAAACAAAAGAGGTCGAGTTCATACCAGCTTTTCTTATCTCAGTCAGTCTATCATATATCGTCATAATTGCCTTTCACTTGCATGACCGAACGAGGTGAATAATAATAATAGTGCGCGTGCATTGGACTAAGCTGGAATCTGCAGGCATTCAAGAAACAGGAGAAGACAAGGCAATATGGGCTCTTTTGTCAGATCAACAATAATGCATATAAGAGCCACTTCAACAATTTAATTATGGTCTTCTCCTATCGACCCCCAAAGAAAAGAAAGGAAATAAAACTATTTACACAGGAAAGCTCCCAACAAGAAAAAGAAGAATAGGAAATCTTTTTGGGTTTTCTTTTTAATTACTACTACAAGCATGAAAATTAAACTGATTAAAAGATACAACTAATTTTTTGGTTTTTCTTAAGGTTTATTAAACACACAAGAAGAAAGCATAAAAAGAAAAATAAACCAGCATGGATGATACAATGAAAAAGTATGAGCACCGACATCTACAATGAGTGTGTGAACATAAATGTAATGTCGGTGGGAAATACGTACTCCCCAAGCTTAGGCTTTTGGCCTAAGTTGGTCTATGGCCACGGCTTGCCTAGTGGATATCCATAATAATAGTTGGGGTCGTACTGAGAAGAAGAAGAGGAAGACTCCGATTGCCACTGGCTGACAATCATCTCTGGATCCCACTGGTAATGAGACTGTCGTGAAGGATCAACTTGTGGTTCCGACTCTGGCTCCTCAGCTGATGCAGGGTTCCGGTAGGCGTGAATAGCCTTCAACGGAACAAGGTACGTGCCTACAGATAAATCAAACAAAGAAGGAGCAGGCAGGGTAATAGTACCAGGATGATGTCTATTAAATAACAATTGATATTTAAGCTCTCCTTCCCTATTCTTAACAATAAAATCATGTGCCACCATACTTTTATAATCTAGATAAACACGAGGCAACACCTTTTCTTCCTTCTCAAAATGCCTAATGGGCCCTGTTCAAGAACTCATCCGATTAACCAGTTAACTTGCCGATTAATCCCTACTCATAGGGTCCCCGAGTAGCCGATAACCCGATTAATTGTCCGATTGATCGATTAAATGGCCGATTAACTTGCTGATTAGCCTATTAATCCCCTACTCACCAGCCGACCGAGCAGCTACCAGTTAACGATTTTCTCAACAATGTAATAGGTATGTTAAAATGTGCAGCTAGGCGTGAAGCATAGATGCCTCCAAAGATGGGGCCCTTGGTATGGTTCAGACTTAACCGTTTGGGAATAATACCACCCATACTAAAAGTGTTATCACTGTATAAACCATGGAGCAGAATAATTATATCAGGGATGCTAAGGTTTTCATAGTTTCCGCGTCCAATTAAGAAACGATTAGCAAATAATGCAAAGTAACGTAAAACAGGAAAATGTATGCTAGTGATTCGTGCATCGGAAACCTTCCTAGTTTCCCCTACAATGATAGTATCAATAAACCCCTCCACATCATCATGATGTGGTTCTTCTGTCTTGCCCTCAAAAGGGACTAAACAAATTCGACAAAAATCATAAAGTGACATCTCCTTATGCTCATCATATAAATGAAACTCCACCGTATGTGGCGAATTTCTAGAATGGAAATGAAAGTTTTGCACAATGGTATTTGTGAGTAAGAGATACTGATCGCATTGGTCGTGGAGGAAAGCAGTGGTGCCTGCATTCTTAGCCAACTCATGAAAATCTTCATAAATATCGGCTGCTCTCAAGAAATCATCGGAAGGCCATTCACACGCCCGAACCTCCGCGGTGCGCGGCAAATTATACTTAGGCTTTGGTGCCTTTTCCTTCGAGCTTTGGCTCGATGAGCCCCTCAATAGTCTCCTCATCATTTTCTGAAAAATTCTGAAATTTTTAGTAACTTCGAAATAAAAGTAAACCAAACTCAATAATATTGATAGCAACTACTCCTACAAGTGCCTAGGGCCTATATCATGCATCAAAACTATTTTTGACCATATAAATTTGACATGCAAGCTCAAGAACAGGGTCACCTAAGCAGCAAAAATTGCAATGAATAAAGCACTAGAACAAAAACTAATTGGACCAATGGAGGAGTCACATACCAAGGAACAATCTCCCCAAGCAGTTTTGTGAGAGGTGCTTTGAGCAAGGAGATCGAAAATGGTAGCAAAGTGAGCTAGAACTCGTGCTTGAGCTGGATATTCGTGTTTGTGGGAGGAAGATGAAGTGTATGGGTGCAGGAATAAGTGGAGGAGGGCCACCATGGGCCCATGAGGCAGGGGGCGCGCCCAGGGGGTAGGGCGCGCCCTCCACCCTCGTGGGCAGGTGGTTGACCCCCTGGTGTGTTCTCAGTTCCATAAATCCTCAAATATTCTAGAAAAAATCATATTTAAATTTCAGGGCATTTGGAGAACTTTTATTTTCGAGGTATTTTTATATTGCACGGATAATCAGATAACAGACAGAAAAATATTTATTTTCATTTTATTTAATATAAATAATAGAAAGTAAAAGTGGGGTACAGAAGGTTGTGCCTTCTAGTTTCATCCATCTCATGATCATCAAAAGGAATCCTCTAACAAGGTTGATCAAGTCTTGTTAACGAACTCATTCCGAATAATATGGAACCGGAGAAATTTCGAATAACACTATGTTATGCACATCCCCAATAATAAGAATATCATATTTCTTCTTGATAGTAGGAAGAGGAAATTCAAAACCTCCAAATATAATCGATGGAATTTTTCCAATATAGTTGATACTATGAACTTGAGGTTGTTTCCTCGGAAAGTGTACCGTATGCTCATTACCATTAACATGAAAAGTGACATTGCCTTTAGTGCAATCAATAACAGCCCCTGTAGTATTCAAAAAAGGTCTTCCAAGAATAATAGACATACTATCGTCCTCGGGAATATCAAGAATAACAAAGTCCGTTAAAATAGTAACGTTTGCAACTACAACAGGCACATCCTCACAAGTACCGACAGGTATATGATGTCTACTACACAACCTTCTTCGTGTAGACATTGTTGGGCCTCCAAGTGCAGAGGTTTGTAGGACAGTAGCAAATTTCCCTCAAGTGGATGACCTAAGGTTTATCAATCCGTAGGAGGCGTAGGATGAAGATGGTCTCTCTCAAGCAACCCTGCAACCAAATAACAAAGAGTCTCTTGTGTCCCCAACACACCCAATACAATGGTAAATTGTATAGGTGCACTAGTTCGGCGAAGAGATGGTGATACAAGTGGTATATGGATGGTAGATAATAGTTTTTGTAATCTGAAATAATAAAAACAGCAAGGTAGCAAGTGATAAAAGTGAGCGTAAACGGTATTGCAATGATAGGAAACAAGGCCTAGGGTTCATACTTTCACTAGTGTAAGTTCCCCCAACAATACTAACATAATTGGATCACATAACTATCCCTCAACATGCAACAAAGAGTCACTCCAAAGTCACTAATAGCGGAGAACGAACGAAGAGATTATGGTAGGGTACGAAACCACCTCAAAGTTATTCTTTCTAATCAATCCGTTGGGCTATTCCTATAAGTGTCAAAAACAGCCCTGGAGTTCGTACTAGAATAACACCTTAAGACACAAATCAACCAAAACCCTAATGTCACCTAGATACTCCAATGTCACCTCAAGTATCCGTGGGTATGATTATATGATATGCATCGCACAATCTCAGATTCATCTATTCAACCAACACATAGAACCTCAAAGAGTGCCCCAAAGTTCTGCCGGAGAATCACGACGAAAACGTGTGCCAACCCCTATGCATAGGTTCCCAATGTCACGAAACCCGCAAGTTGATCACCTTAACATACATCAAGTGGCACGTGGTATCCCATTGTCACCACGGATATCCACGGCAAGACATACATCAAGTGTTCTCAAGTCTTTAAAGACTCAATCTGATAAGATAACTCCAAAGGGAAAACTCAATTCATTACAAGAGAGAAGAGGGGGACGAGAAACATAGGATCCAACTATAATAGCAAAGCTCGCGATACATCAAGATCGTAACATCTCAAGAACACGAGAGAGAGAGAGAGAGAGATCAAACACATAGCTACTGGTACATACCCTCAGCCCCGAGGGAGAACTATTCCCTCCTCGTCATGGAGAGCACCGGGATGATGAAGATGGCCACCGGTGAGGTTCCCCCCTCCGACAGGGTGCCGGAACAGGGTCCCGATTGACTTTTGGTGGCTACGGAGGCTTCTGGCGGCGGAACTCCCGATCTATGTTGCGTTCTGGAAGTTTTAGGGTATATGGAGTTATATAGGCAGAAGAAGCACGTCAGGGGAGCCACGGGGGCCCCACGAGGCAGGGGGCGCACCCTAGGGGGTGGGCGCGCCCCCACCCTCGTGGGCAGCTCCCGTATCTTCTGACGTGGGGTCCAAGTCCATCAAGTGTGTGTCCTTCCAAAAATAACTTCTCCAGTTGATTTCGTTCCGTTTCGACTCCGTCTGATATTCTTTTTCTTCAAAACACTGAAATAGGCATAAAACAGCAAATCTGGGTTGGGCCTCCGGTTAATAGGTTAGTCCCAAAAATAATATAAAAGTGGAAAATAAAGCCCAATATTGCCTAAAACAGTAGATAATATAGCATGGAGCAATCAAAAATTATAGATACGTTGGAGACGTATCAGTATAGCAGTTGATTTATCAGCCATTTGTAAAAATATTTCAGTAGGTGTCAACTTATTCAAATCAAGTCTACGATATAAAGAGAGAGAGGCATAACACTAACACCAGCTCCAAAATCACATAAAGCAGTTTTAACATAATTTCTTTTAATGGAGCATGGTATAGTTGGTACACCGGGATCTCCAAGTTTCTTTGGTATTCCACCCTTAAAAGTATAATTAGCAAGCATGGTGGAAATTTTAGCTTCCGGTATCTTTCTTTTATTTGTAACAATATCTTTCATATACTTAGTATAAGGATTCATTTTGAGCATATCAGTTAATCGCATACGCAAAAAGATAGGTCTAATCATTTCAGCAAAGCGCTCAAAATCCTCATCATCCTTTTTCTTGGATGGTTTGGGAGGAAAAGGCATGGGTTTCTGAACCCATGGTTCTCTTTCTTTACCATGTTTTCTAGCAACAAAGTCTTTCTTATCATAACGTTGATTCTTTGATTGTGGGTTATCAAGATCAACAACAGGTTCAATTTCTATATCATTATCATTACTAGGTTGAGCATCATCATGAACATTATTATTAACATTATCACTAGTTTCAGGTTCATTACCAGGTTGAGTTTCAGCATCAGAAATAGAAATATCATTTGGATTCTCAGGTGTTTCAACAATAGGATCACTAGAAGCATGCAAAGTCCTATCATTTTTCTTTTTCTTCTTTTTAGAAGAAATAGGTGCATCTATATTATTTCTCTGAGAATCTTGCTCAATTCTCTTAGGATGGCCTTCAGGATACAAAGGTTCATGAGTCATTCTACCAGTTCTAGTAGCCACTCTAACAGCATAATCATTATCTTTACTATTCAATTCATTGAGCAAATCATTTTGAGATTTAAGTACTTGTTCTACTTGAGTGGTAACCATAGAAGCATGTTTACTAATAAGTTTAAGTTCACCTTTAATATTAACCATATAATCACCCAAGTGTTCAAGAATATTTGAATTGGTTTTCAATTGTCTACCAAAATAAGCATTAAAATCTTCTTGCTTAGCCATAAATTTATCAAACTCATCTAAGCATGGGCTAGCAAATTTAGTAAATGGGATTTCAGCTTTATCATATCTATAGAGAGAATTTACCTTTACTACCTGTGTCGGGTTATCAAGACCATGAGTTTCTTCAATAGGTAATGAATTTGGATTATATGTTTCTTCAACAGGCGGTAAATTAAGACCATGTACTTCTTCAATAGGAGGTAAATTCTTAACGTCTTCAGCTTTAATACCTTTTTCTTTCATAGATTTCTTTGCCTCTTGCATATCTTCAGGACTGAGAAATAGAATACCCCTCTTCTTCGGAGTTGGTTTAGGAATAGGCTCGGGAATTGGCTACGGAGGTGTCCAATTATTTTCATTTGTCAACATATTATTCAATAGAATTTCAGCTTTATCCGGTGTTCTTTCCCTGAAAAAAGAACCAGCACAACTATCCAGGTAATCTCTGGAGGCATCGGTTAGTCCACTATAAAAGATATCAAGTATTTTATTTTTCTTAAGAGGATGATCAGGCAAAGCATTAAGTAATTGGAGAAGCCTCCCCCAAGCTTGTGGGAGACTCTCTTCTTCAATTTGCACAAAATTATATATATCCCTTAAAGCAGCTTGTTTCTTATAAGCAGGGAAATATTTAGTAGAGAAGTAATAAATCATATCCCGGGGACTACGCACACAACCAGGATCAAGAGAATTAAACCATATCTTAGCATCACCCTTTAATGAGAACGGAAATATTTTAAGGATGTAAAATTAACGAGTTCTCTCATCTTTAGTGAACAGGGTGGCTATATCATTTAATTTAGTAAGATGTGCCACAACAGTTTCAGATTCATAACCATGAAAAGTATCAGATTCAACTAAAGTAATTATATCAGGATTAACAGAGAATTCATAATCCTTATCAGTAACACGGATAGGTGAAGTAGCAAAAGCAGGGTCAGGTTTCATTCTAGCACTTAGAGATTGCTTACTCCATTTAGATAATAACCTTTTGAGTTCATTTCTATTTTCACAAGCTAAGATAGCGAAAGAAGCTTTTTGATCAAAAACATAACCCTTAGGAATAACAAGTGATTCTTCATCATCACTTTCATCAGTATCATCTGATTCAATATTTTCAATTTCTCTAGCTCTAGCAAGTTGTTCATCAAGAAAATCACTAAGTGGCATAGTAGTATCGGGCATAGAGGTAGTTTCATCATAAGTATCATGCATAGCAGAAGTGGCATCATCAATAACATGCAACATATCAGAACGAATAGCAGAAGCAGGTGTAGGTGTCGCAAACTTACTCATAACAGAAGGTGAATCAAGTGCAGAGCTAGATGGCAGTTCCTTACCTCCCCTCGTAGTTGAGGGATAGATCTTGGTTTTTGGATCTCTTACGTTCTTCATAACGATAAGCAGATGTATATCCCAAGTGACTCAAAGAATAGAGTTATGCTCCCCGGCAACGGCGCCAGAAAATAGTCTTGATAACCCACAAGTATAGGGGATCACAACCATTTTCGAGGGTAGAGTATTCAACCCAAATTTATTGATTCGACACAAGGGGAGCCAAAGAATATTCTCAAGTATTAGCAGCTGAGTTGTCAATTCAACCACACCTGGAAACCTAATATCTGCAGCAAAGTGTTTAGTAGCAAAGTAATATGATGGTAGTGGTAACGGTAGCAAAAGGTAACAATAGTAAAAGTAATGTTTTTTGTATTTTGTAGTGATGATAGCAATAACAACAGAAAAGTAAATAAGCAAAGAACAATATATGGAAAGCTCGTAGGCAATGGATCGGTGATAGAGAATTATGCCGGATGCGGTTCATCATGTAACAGTCATAACCTAGGGTGACACAGAACTAGCTCCAGTTCATTTATGTAATGTAGGCATGTATTCCAAACATAGTCATACGTGCTTATGGAAAAGAACTTGCATGACATCTTTTGTCCTACCCTCCCGTGGCAGCGGGGTCCTTACGGAAACTAAGGGATATTAAGGCCTCCTTTTAATAGAGAACCGGAACAAAACATTAACACATAGGGAATACATGAACTCCTCAAAATACGGTCATCACCGGTAAGTATCCCGATTATTGTCATTTTGGGGTTAACGGATCATAACACATAATAGGTGACTATAGACTTGCAAGATATGATCAAGAACACTCATATATTGATGAAAACATAATAGGTTCAGATCTGAAATCATGGCACTCGGGCCCTAGTGACAAGCATTAAGCATAAAAAAGTCATAGCAACATCAATCTCAGAACATAGTGGACACTAGGGATCAAACCCTAACAAAACTAACTCGATTACATGATAGATCCCATCCAACCCATCACCGTCCAGCAAGCCTACGATGGAATTACTCACGCACGGCGGTGAGCATCATGAAATTGGTGATGGAGGATGGTTGATGATGACGATGATGACGGATTCCCCTCTCCGGAACCCCGAACGGACTCCAGATCAGCCCTCCCGAGAGGTTTTAGGGCTTGGCGGTGGCTCCGTATCGTAAAACGTGATGATTTCTTCTCTTTGATTTTTTTCTCCCCGAAACTCAATATATGGAGGTGGAGTTGGAGTCGGAGAGGCAACAGGGGGCCCACGAGGTAGGGGCGCGCCCCCCACCCTCGTGGCAAGGTGGTGGGCCCCCTTGGCCTTCATCTTTGGCAGGTATTTTTCTTATTTTCTAAAAAGTGGCTCCGTTAAGTTTCAGGTCATTCCGAGAATGTTTGCTCCTGCACATAAATAACACCATGGTAATTCTGCTGAAAACAGCGTCAGTCCGGGTTAGTTCCACTCAAATCATGCAAGTTAGAGTCCAAAACAAGGGCAAAAGTGTTTGGAAAAGTAGATACGTTGGAGACGTATCACCTCCTCCTATGCAGGTTGGCTAACGAGGCACCGAGCATCGCGTCCAGAGCCGTATCGCCTAGATCGCTCTCATCGTGGCCCTAGCCCGCGCCCTGGCCAGCGCCATGAGCCGTGCCGTCGGCACAGATTGATTTGTATGCCTTCCAACGGTACCTCTCCGCCTCCATCAATGACCAGTAGAGGTACTCCACCAAAAGAGACGGTTTGGGCGCATTGAAGGAAATATTGAAGGAAATATGCCCTAGAGGCAATAATAAAGTTATTATTTATTTCCTTATATCATGATAAAAGTTTATTATTCATGCTAGAATTGTATTAACCGGAAACATAATACATGTGTGAATACATAGACAAACAGAGTGTCACTAGTATGCCTCTACTTGACTAGCCCGTTAATCAAAGATGGTTATGTTTCCTAACCATGGACAAAGAGTTGTCATTTGATTAACGGGATCACATCATTAGTTGAATGATCTGATTGACATGACCCATTTCATTAGCTTAGCACCCGATCGTTTAGTATGTTGTTATTGCTTTCTTCATGACTTATACATGTTCCTATGACTATGAGATTATGCAACTCCCGTGTGCCGGAGGAACACTTTGTGTGCTACCAAATGTCACAACGTAACTGGGTTATTATAAAGGTGCTCTACAGGTGTCCCCAAAGGTACATGTTGGGTTGGCGTATTTCGAGATTGGGATTTGTCACTCTGATCGTCGGAGAGGTATCTCTGGGCCCTCTCGGTAATGCACATCACTTAAGCCTTGCAAGCATTGCAACTAATGAGTTAGTTGCGGGATAATGTATTACGGAACGAGTAAAGAGACTTGCCGGTAATGAGATTGAACTAGGTATTGGATACCGATGATCGAATCTCGGGCAAGTAACATACCGATGACAAAGGGAACAACGTATGTTGTTATGCGGTCTGACCGATAAAAGATCTTCGTAGAATATGTAGGAACCAATATGGGCATCCAGGTCCCGCTATTGGTTATTGACCGGAAACGTGTCTCGGTCATGTCTACATTGTTCTCGAACCCGTAGGGTCCGCATGCTTAAGGTTTCGATGACAGTTATATTATGAGTTTATGCGTTTTGATGTACCGAAGGTTGTTCGGAGTCCCGGATGTGATCACGGACATGACGAGGAGTCTCGAAATGGTCGAGACATAAAGATTGATATATTGGAAGCCTATGTTTGGATATCGGAAGTGTTCCGGGTGAAATCGGGATTTTACCGGAGTACCGGGAGGTTACCGGAACCCCCCGGGAGGTATATGGGCCTTAGTGGGCCTTAGTGGAAGAGAGGAGAGGAGGCCAGAGATGGGCTGAGCGCCTCTCCCCCCTTGGTCCGAATAGGACAAGGAGAGGGGGCCGGCCCCCCTTCCTCCTCCTCTCTCCTCTTTTCCCCCTCCACGAATCCTATTCCAACTAGGAAAGGGGGGGGGAGTCCTACTCCCGGAGGGAGTAGGACTCCTCCTGGTGCGCCTCCTCTTGGCCGGCCGGCCCCCCTGTTTGAGCCTTTATATACGGAGGCAGGGGCACCCCCTAGAGACACAAGTTGATCCACGTGATCATATTCTTAGCCGTGTGTGGTGCCCCCTTCCACCATAATCCTCGATAATATTGTAGCGGTGCTTAGGCGAAGCCCTACGACGGTAGTACATCAAGATCGTCACCACGCCGTCGTGCTGACGGAACTCTTCCCCGACATTTTGCTGGATCGGAGTCCGGGGATCGTCATCGAGCTGAACGTGTGCTAAAACTTGGAGGTGCCGTAGTTTCGGTGCTTGATCGATCGGGCCGTGAAGACGTACGACTACATCAACCGCGTTGTGCTAATGCTTCCGCTGTCGGTCTACAAGGGTACGTAGATCACACTCTCCCCTCTCGTTGCTATGCATCATCATGATCTTGCGTGTGCGTAGGATTTTTTTTAAATTACTACGTTCCCCAACAGTGGCATCAGAGCCTAGGTTTTATGTGTTGATGGTATATGCGCGAGTAGAACACAAGTGAGTTGTGGGCGATATAAGTCATACTGCTTACCAGCATGTCATACTTTGGTTCGGCGGTACTGTTGGACGAAGCGGCCCGGACCGACATTACGCGTACGCTTACGCGAGACCGGTTCTCCCGACGTGCTTTGCACAAAGGTGGCTAGCGGGTGACAGTTTCTCCAACTTTAGTTGAACCGAGTGTGGCTACGCCCGGTCCTTGCGAAGGTTAAAACAGCACCAACTTGACAAACTATCGTTGTGGTTTTGATGTGTAGGTAAGATTGGTTCTTGCTTAAGCCCGTAGCAGCCACGTAAAACTTGCAACAACAAAGTAGAGGACGTCTAACTTGTTTTTGCAGGGCATGTTGTGATGTGATATGGTCAAGACGTGATGAGATATAAGTTGTTGTATGAGATGATCATGTTTTGTTGAAGTTATCGGCAACTGGCAAAATCCTTATGGTTGTCTCTCTATTGCATAAGATGCAAGCGTCCAATAATTGTTTTACTTTATCGCTATGCGATAGCAATAGTTGCAAGAGCAATTGTTGGCGAGACGACCACGTGACGACACATTGATATAGATCAGGATGATGGAGATCATGGTGTCATGCCGGTGACGATAGAGATCATGACAATACTTTGGAGATGGAAATCAAAGGCGCAAGATGATGATGGCCATATCATGTCACATATTTTGATTGCATATGATGTTTATCTTTTATACATCTTATTTTGCTTAGTTTGACGGTAGCATTTTAAGATGATCTCTCACTAATTATCAAGAAGTGTTCTCCCTGAGTATGCACCGTTGCGAAAGTTCTTCGTGCTGAGACACCACGTGATGATCGGGTGTGATAGGCTCTACGTTCAAATACAATGGGTGCAAAACAGTTGCACACGCGGAATACTCAGGTTATACTTGATGAGCCAAGCATATACAGATATGGCCTCGGAACACGGAGACCAAAAGGTCGAGCGTGTATCATATAGTAGATATGATCAACATAGTGATGTTCACCAATGAAACTGCTCCATCTTACGTGATGATCGGACATGGTTTAGTTGATTTGGATCACGTGATCACTTAGAGGATTAGAGGGATGTCTATCTAAGTGGGAGTTCTTAAGTAATATGATTAATTGAACTTAAATTTATCATGAACTTCGTCCTGGTAGTATTTTGCAAATTATGTTGTAGATCAATAGCTCGCGTTGTTGCTTCCCTGTGTTTATTTTGATATGTTCCTAGAGAAAATTGTGTTGAAAGATGTTAGTAGCAATGATGCGGATTGGATCCTGATCTGAGGTTTGTCCTCATTGCTGCATAGAAGAATTATGTCCTTGATGCACCGCTAGGTGATAGACCTATTGCAGGAGCAGATGCAGACGTTATGAACGTTTGGCTAGCTCAATATGATGACTACTTGATAGTTTAGTGCACCATGCTTAATGGCTTAGAATCGGGACTTCAAAGACGTTTTGAACGTCATGGACCATATGAGATGTTCCAGGAGTTGAAGTTAATATTTCAAGCAAATACCCGAGTTGAGAGATATGAAGTCTCCAACAAGTTCTATAGCTAAAAGATGGAGGAGAATCGCTCAACTAGTGAGCATGTGCTCAGATTGTCTGGGTACTACAATCGCTTGAATCAAGTGGGAGTTAATCTTCCAGATAAGATAGTGAGTGATAGAATTCTCTAGTCACCATCACCAAGTTAGTAGAACTTCGTGATGAACTATAGTATGCAAGGGATGACGAAAACGACTCCCGAGCTTTTCATGATGATGAAATCGATGAAGGTAGAAATCAAGAAAAACATCAAGTGTTGATGGTTGACAAGACCACTAGTTTCAAGAAAAGGGCAAAGGGAAGAAGGGGAACTTCAAGAAGAATGGCAAGCAAGTTGCTGCTCAAGTGAAGAAGCCCAAGTCTAGTCCTAAGCCTGAGACTAAGTGCTTCTACTGCAAAGGGACTGGTCACTGGAAGCGGAACTACCCCAAGTGATTGGTGGATAAGAAGGATGGCAAAGTGAACATAAGTATATTTGATATACATGTTATTGATGTGTACTTTAACTAGTGTTTATAGCAACCCCTCAGTATTAGATACTAGTTTAGTTGCTAAGATTAGTAACTCAAAACGGGAGTTGCAGAATAAACAGAAACTAGTAAAGGGTGAGGTGACGATGTGTGTTGGAAGTAGTTCCAAGATTGATATGATCATCATCGCACACTCCCTGTACTTTCGGGATTAGTGTTGAAACTAAATAAGTGTTATTTGGTGTTTGCGTTGAGCATGAATATGATTTGATCATGTTTATTGCAATACGGTTATTCATTAAAGTCAGAGAATAATTGTTGTTCTGTTTACATGAATAAAACCTTCGATGGTCATACACCCAATGAAAATAGTTCATTGGATCTCGATCATAGTGTTACACATATTCATAATATTGAAGCCAAAAGATGCAAAGTTAATAATGATAGTGCAAATTATTTGTGGCACTGCCGTTTAGGTCATATTGGTGTAAAGCGCATGAAGAAACTCCATGCTGATGGGATTTTGGAATCACTTGATTATGAATCACTTGGTGCTTGCGAACCATGCCTTATGGGCAAGATGACTAAAGACTCCTTTCTCCGGAACAATGGAGCGAGCAACATATTTGTTGGAACTCATACATACTGATGTATAGGGATGGCAATTTTATCCATGGATCTGGATACCCATGGATACCCGACCCGGTTGAGCAAGGGTATGGAGCACATTTTCGCCCATGGGTCCATGGATATGGATACCCACGAACAGACGGGTTGGGCATGGTTATAGTTTGTGCTCCATGGATATCCAATGGATACCCGTATGACATGTGGGGCCATATGCCAGTGATAGTAGAAAGAATGAATCAATGGGAAATGGCAGGAAATATGCAACTTGTTCCATGAGTTATATGCTGCAGAATCAACCTCTGGTATGTCACACTTAAGGACTCATCCTATTACTTGTTGCCTACTTATGCATGTAGTTTATGTTGTCATTTGTGAGTGAATGATGATGAGTTAATTTTCTCTTTGGGAAGGCTTCATGCTAACTTTTCTATGCCCATAGAGCTCCATGGGTATGTGGGTATCCAGTGGGTTTGGACATGGGCACAAGTTTTGCCCATGGATAATTTGGTGGAAGGGCAGAGGGTAGGAAGATGGGTCATGGGTTGGATTTGGACCAGCTCCACCCGCCCCAAACCTGACCCATTGCCATCCCTACTGATGTATATGGTCCGATGAATATTAAAGCTCACGACAAGTATCATTATTTTCTGACCTTCACAGATGATTTAAGCAGATATGAGTATATCTACTTGATGAAACATAAGTCTGAAAAGTTCAAAGTATTTCAGAGTGAAGTGGAAAATCATCGTGACAAGAAAATAAAGTTTCTACGATCTGATCGCAGAGACGAATATTTGAGTTACGAGTTTGGTCTTCAATTAAAACAATGTGGAATAGTTTCACAAACTCATGCCACCTGGAACACCACAGCATAATGGTGTGTCCGAACGTCATAACCGTACTTTATTGGATATAGTACAATCTATGATGTTTCTTACCGATTTACCAATATCGTTTTGGGATCATGCATTAGAGACAGCTGCATTCACGTTAAAAAGGGGCACCCCCTAAGTCCGTTGAGACGACACAATCTGAACTATGGTTTGGCAAGAAACCGAAGTTGTCGTTTCTTAAAGTTTTGGGTTGTGATGCTTATGTGAAAAAGTTTCATTCTGATAAGCTCAAACCCAAATCAGAGAAATATGTCTTCATAGGATACCCAAAGGAGACTGTTGGGTACACCTTCTATCACAGATCCGAAGGCAAGACATTCGTTTCTAAGAATGGATCCTTTCTAGAGAAGGAGTTTCTCTCGAAAGAAGTGAGTGGGAGGAAAGTAGAAAACTTGATAAGGTAATTGTACCTTCTCCCTTATTGGAAAGTAGTTCATCACAGAAATCTGTTCTTGTGACTACTACACCAATTAGTGAGGAAGCTAATGATGATAATCATGTAACTTCATATCAAGTTACTACCGAATCTCGTAGGTAAACCAGAGTGAGAACCGCACCAGAGTGGTACGGTAATCCTGTTCTGGAAGTCATGTTACTAGACCATGACGAACTTGCGAACTATGAGGAAGCGATGATGAGCCCAGATTCCGCGAAATGGTTTGAGGCCATGAAATCTAAGATATGATCCATGTATGAGAACAAAGTATGGACTTTGATGGATTTGCCCGATGATCGGCAAGCCATAGAAAATAAATGGATCTTCAAGAGGAAGACGGACGCTGATACTAGTGTTACTATCTACAAAGCTAGACTTGTCAAAAAAGGTTTTTGACAAAGTTCAAGGTGTTGACTACGATGAAATTTTCTCACTCGTAGCGATGCTTAAGTCTGTCCAAATCATGTTAGCAATTGCCGCATTTTTATGAAATCTGGCAAATGGATAAACAAAACTACATTCCTTAATGGATTTAAAGAAGAGTTGTATATGATGCAACCAGAAGGTTTTGTCAATCCTAAAGGTGCTAACAAAATATGCAAGCTCCAGCGATCCATCTATGGACTGGTGCAAGCATCTCAGAGTTGGAATATACGCTTTGATAAGTTGATCAAAGCATATAGTTTTATACAGACTTGCAGTGAAGCCTGTATTTACAAGAAAGTGAGTGGGAGCACTACAACATTTCTGATAAGTATATGTGTATGACATATTGTTGATCGGAAATAATGTAGAATTATTCTACAAAGCATAAAGGAGTGTTTGAAAGGATTTTTTCAAAGAAAACCTCGGTGAAGCTGCATACATATTGAGCATCAAGACCTATAGAGATAGATCAAGACGCTTGATAAGTTTTTTTTCAATGAGTACATACCTTGACAAGATTTTGAAGTAGTTCAAAATGGAACAGTCAAAGAAAGAATTCTAGCCTGTGTTACAAGGTGTGAAATTGAGTAAGACTCAAAGTCCGACCACGGCAGAAAATAGAATGAGAATGAAAGTCATTCCCTATGCCTTGGCCATAGGTTCTATAAAGTATGCCATGTTGTATACCAGACCTATTATATACCCTACACTAATTTTGGCAAGGGAGTACAATAGTGATCTAGGAGTAGATCACTGGACATTGGTCAAAATTATCCTTAGTGGAATAAGGATATGTTTCTCGATTATGGAGGTGACAAAAGGTTCGTCGTAAAAGGGTTACGTCGATACAAGTTTTGGCACTGATCCGGATGGCTCTTAGTCTTCATCTGGATACATATTGAAAGTGGGAGCAATTAGCTAAAGTAGTTCTGTGCAGAGCATTGTAGACATAGAAAATTGCAAAATACTTACGGATCTGAATATGGCAGACCCGTTAACTAAACTTCTCACAGGCAAAACATGATCATACCTTAGTACTCTTTGGGTGTTAATCACATAGCAATGTGAACTAGATTACTGACTCTAGTAAACCCTTTGGGTGTTGGTCACATATCGATGTGAACTATGGGTGTTAACCACATAAAGATGTGAACTATTGATGTTAGATCACATGGCGATGTGAACTAGATTATTGACTCTAGTGCAAGTGGGAGACTGAAGGAAATATGCCCTAGAGGCAATAATAAAGTTATTATTTATTTCCTTATATCATGATAAAAGTTTATTATTCATGCTAGAATTGTATTAACCGGAAACATAATACATGTGTGAATACATAGACAAACAGAGTGTCACTAGTATGCCTCTACTTGACTAGCCCGTTAATCAAAGATGGTTATGTTTCCTAACCATGGACAAAGAGTTGTCATTTGATTAACGGGATCACATCATTAGCTGAATGATCTGATTGACCTGACCCATTTCATTAGCGTAGCACCCGATCGTTTAGTATCTTGCTATTGTTTTCTTCATGACTTATACATGTCCTATGACTATGAGATTATGCAACTCCCGTGTGCCGGAGGAACACTTTGTGTGCTACCAAACGTCACAACGTAACTGGGTGATTATAAAGGTGCTCTACAGGTGTCCCCAAAGGTACATGTTGGGTTGGCGTATTTCGAGATTGGGATTTGTCACTCCGATCGTCGGAGAGGTATCTCTGGGCCCTCTCGGTAATGCACATCACTTAAGCCTTGCAAGCATTGCAACTAATGAGTTAGTTGCGGGATAATGTATTACGGAACGAGTAAAGAGACTTGCCGGTAACGAGATTGAACTAGGTATTGGATACCGACGATCGAATCTCGGGCAAGTAACATACCGATGACAAAGGGAACAACGTATGTTGTTATGCAGTCTGACCGATAAAAGATCTTCGTAGAATATGTAGGAACCAATATGGGCATCCAGGTCCCGCTATTCGTTATTGACCGGAAACGTGTCTCGGTCATGTCTACATTGTTCTCGAACCCGTAGGGTCCGCACGCTTAAGGTTTCGATGACAGTTATATTATGAGTTTATGCGTTTTGATGTACCGAAGGTTGTTCGGAGTCCCGAATGTGATCACGGACATGACGAGGAGTCTTGAAATGGTCGAGACATAAAGATTGATATATTGGAAGCCTATGTTTGGATATCGGAAGTGTTCCGGGTGAAATCGGGATTTTACCGGAGTACCGGGAGGTTACCGGAACCCCCCCGGGAGGTATATGGGCCTTAGTGGGCCTTAGTGGAAGAGAGGAGAGGAGGCCAGAGATGGGCCGCGCGCCTCTCCCCCCCTTGGTACGAATAGGACAAGGAGAGGGGGCCGGCCCCCCTTCCTCCTCTCTCTCCTCTTTCCCCCTCCACGAATCCTATTCCAACTAGGAAAGGGGGGGAGTCCTACTCCCGGAGGGAGTAGGACTCCTCCTGGCGCGCCTCCTCTTGGCCGGCCGGCCCCCCCCGTTTGAGCCTTTATATACGGAGGCAGGGGCACCCCCTAGAGACACAAGTTGATCCACGTGATCATATTCTTAGCCGTGTGCGGTGCCCCCTTCCACCATAATCCTCGATAATATTGTAGCGGTGCTTAGGCGAAGCCCTGCGACGGTAGTACATCAAGATCGTCACCACGCCGTTGTGCTGACGGAACTCTTCCCCGACACTTTGCTGGATCGGAGTCCGGGGATCTCATCGAGCTGAACGTGTGCTAAAACTCGAAGGTGCCGTAGTTTCGGTGCTTGATCGGTCGAGTCGTGAAGACGTACGACTACATCAACCGCGTTGTGCTAACGCTTCCGCTGTCGGTCTACAAGGGTACGTAGATCACACTCTCCCCTCTCGTTGCTATGCATCACCATGATCTTGCGTGTGCGTAGGAATTTTTTTGAAATTACTACGTTTCCCAACACGCATGCGGGCCTTCTCATCGTCAATGAGACAATTTGCGATGCTGTCCACCTCCTCATAGATTATCGCGAGGTCATGGGACTAGGAGCATATCTCGAGCAGCCGGGAGAGCTTCTCTGCATCAAGGACAACCACCCGAAGGAGGAGTTGCACCAGCGGAGGGGGGATCTCCATTACAGATTGGAGACTGGAAGGCGACGACTACAAATCGATTGGCAAGGGTGAGGAGAAGGGTTAGGGTTTTCGGCAAGGGTGGGAAGGGTGACATATTTGGGCGAGATGAGAAAGAGACAAAGCGAGAGGAGTGGTGGTGTGGGAGGCGGCTGGCTTGAAATGGTGGGCTGGAGGCAGCTGGCTTACTAAATAAGGCTGCCGATTTGACTACTTCGTGCGACTGGATGACAAGTGGTGCATGGAGATGGGATGACATGGCGCGTGGACGGGGGGAGCGTGGGTTGTTTTCACAAAAGACAAGGGGCTATACGCAAAATTGCAGCGTCATGTGGCGGCAGCAGAGCGGGGGACCGCAGAGTGTCATGCAGAGGGACCGTAAAAGTGTTACGTATTCGTATATATAGGGACTGTACTGTGTAGTGTTTCTTGAGTTGCGGGGCCAAAACGTGGTATAGAACCAAGCAACAGATACTCTCACGTCTATCGCGTGTTTTCCTACCCTAGTTGCCGCCACCACCACCAGGCGACTAGGGAGGCGATCCCTTTCCCCCGATCTCCACCGGCCGGGGCGCTGACCCCCTCTCCCTTCGGCCGCTGCTCCGGCGGTAGGAGGGAGGGGGACCCTGTTCCTCTGCTTTGTAGTTAGGTTTTGGATTTGTAGGCCGTGGTGCGTTGTTGGGGTGGTGGGAGCGGCGCCCGGATGAATAAATCTGCCTCAACTCCAGTCCCACATCGCGTAGTGCCCTTCATGGCGGTGTATCAGAGTTGATGGCATTGTGTCTTTGCCGATCCCTCAGATTGGCAGCATTAGGGTTCATGGATGGTGTTGGCGAGGTGGCGGCGGTGACTCCATCAGGTGTGCCTCTCCTTCTGCTCTATCTGTGTTGCTTTGGTGTTGTCTCCGACGTCATGGTGAGCATGGAGGTTTTGTCGTTCAGGAGTATGCACAGGTGGTTGTCTATGCAAGTGACAGCTGGAATATGGAGTATCTTGTGCTGGGTCTGTGGTCGAAGGCTGACAGTTCTGCTTTCCTCCTCCGACGTTGTCGTCATGCGGGGGTGTTAATTCTGAAGTTTGATGGCGTGTCCAGGGACATGTTGCCCCGGTCTGATTCTTTCAACGGCTATGGTTCCACTTTTGGCAAATTACTTTGGAGGTTCGTAAAACTGCTGATCGGCGATGAAGGCGCATCGAGCTTGGGTGAAGACGTGATCTGTCTTTTTACTCTTTGATGGCCGCTTCGGTGGTGTCGAAGGAAAGGGACAGGCGTGTTGGGGAACGTAGCATAAATTCAAAATTTTCCTACGTGTCACCAAGATCTATCCATGGAGTCATCTAGCAACGAGGGAGGAGTGGATCTACATACCCTTGTAGATCGCGCGCGGAAGCGTTCAAGAGAACGGGGTTGATGGAGTCGTACTCGTCGTGATCCAAATCACCGATGATCCTAGCGCCGAACGGACGGCACCTCCGCGTTCAACACACGTACGGAGCTGCGACGTCTCCTCCTTCTTGATCCAGCAAGGGGGGAGGAGAGGTTGATGGAGATCCAGCAGCACGATTGCATGGTGGTGGAAGTAGCGGGATTCCAACAGGGCTTCGCCAAGCGCTGCGGGAGGAGGGAGATGTGTCATGGGAGGGAGAGGGAGGCGCCAGGGCTCAGATTGGTGCTGCCCTCCCTTCCCCCCACTATATATAGGGCCAAGGGAGAGGGGGGGCACAACCTTGGCCCTTCCTCCAAGGAAGGGTGCGGCCAGGGAGGAGTCCCTCCTCCCCAAGGCACCTCGGAGGTGCCTTCCCCCTTTAGGACTCTTCCTTTTCCTCTTCTCTTGGTGCATGGGCCTCTTGGGGCTGGTGCCCTTGGCCCATATAGGCCAAGGCGCACCCCCTACAGCCCATGTGGCCCCCCGGGGCAGGTGGCCCCACCCGGTGGACCCCCGGGGCAGGTGGCCCCACCCGGTGGACCCCCGGGACCCTTCCGGTGGTCCCGGTACAATACCGGTGACCCCGAAACTTGTCCCGATGGCCGAAATAGCACTTCCTATATATAATTCTTTACCTCCGGACCATTCCGAAACTCCTCGTGACGTCCGGGATCTCATCCGGGACTCCGAACAACTTTCGGGTTACCGCATCTCTATAACCCTAGCGTCACCGAACCTTAAGTGTGTAGACCCTACGGGTTCGGGAGACATGCAGACATGACCGAGATGACTCTCCGGTCAATAACCAACAGCGGGATCTGGATACCCATGTTGGCTCCCACATGTTCCACGATGATCTCATCGGATGAACCACGATGTCAAGGACTTAATCAATCCCGTATACAATTCCCTTTGTCTAGCGGTACGATACTTGCCCGAGATTCGATCGTCGGTATCCCGATACCTTGCTCAATCTTGTTACCGGCAAGTCTCTTTACTCGTTCCGTAACACATCATCCCGTGATAAACTCCTTGATCACATTGTGCACATTATGATGATGTCCTACCGAGTGGGCCCAGAGATACCTCTCCGTTTACACGGAGTGACAAATCCCAGTCTCGATTCGTGCCAACCCAACAGACACTTTTGGAGATACCCGTAGTGTACCTTTATAGCCACCCAGTTACGTTGTGACGTTTGGCACACCCAAAGCACTCCTACGGTATCCGGGAGTTGCACAATCTCATGGTATAAGGAAATGATACTTGACATTAGAAAAGCTTTAGCATACGAACTACATGATCTTTGTGCTAGGCTTAGGATTGGGTCTTTGTCCATCACATCATTCTCCTAATGATGTGATCCCGTTATCAATGACATCCAATGTCCATGGTCAGGAAACCATAACCATCTATTGATCAACGAGCTAGTCAACTAGAGGCTTACTAGGGACATGGTGTTGTCTATGTATCCACACATGTATCTGAGTTTCCTATCAATACAATTCTAGCATGGATAATAAACGATTATCATGAACAAGGAAATATAATAATAACCAATTTATTATTGCCTCTAGGGCATATTTCCAACAGTCTCCCACTTGCACTAGAGTCAATAATCCAGTTCACATCGCTATGTGACTAACACTCAAGGTCACATCCCCATGTGACTAACACCCAAAGAGTCTACTAGAGTCAATAATCTAGTTCTCATTACCATGTGATTAACACTTGATGAGTTTTGGGTTTGATCATGTTATGCTTGTGAGAGATTTTATAGTCAACAGATCTGAACCTTTTAGATCCGTGTGTGCTTTACAAATCTCTATGTCATCTCCTAGATGCAGCTACCACGTTCTATTTGGAGCTATTCCAAACAACTGTTCTACTATACGAATCCAGTTTACTACTCAGAATAATCTGGATTAGTGTCAAAGTTTGCATCAGCGTAACCCTTTACGACGAACTCTTTTACCACCTCCATAATCGAGCAAATTCCTTAGTCCACTAGTTACTAAGGATAACTTTGACCGCTGTCCTGTGATCCATTCTTGGATCACTCTTGTACCCCTTGACTGACTCATGGCAAGGCACACTTCAGGTGCGGTACACAGCATAGCATACTGTATAGAGCCTATGACAAAAGCATAGGGGATGACCTTCGTCCTTCCTCTTTCTTCTGCCGTGGTCGAGCTTAACGTCATACCTTACAACTTAGGCAAGAACTCCTTCTTTGACTGATCCATCTTGAACACCTTCAAGATCATGTCAAGGTATGTGCTCATTTGAAAGTACCATTAAGCATTTTTGATCTATCCTTATAGATCTTGATGCTTAATGTTCAAGTAGCTCAATCCAGGTTTTCCATTGAAAAACACCTTTCAAATGACCCTATATGCTTTCCAGAAATCCTACGTCATTTCTGATCCACAATATGTCAACAACATATACTTATCAGAAATTCTATAGTGCTCCCACTCACTTCTTTGGAAATACAAGTTTCTCATAAACTTTGTATACACCCAAAATCTTTGATCATCTCATCAAAGCATACATTCCAACTCCGAGATGCTTACTCTAGTCCTTAGAAGGATTGCTGGAGCTTTGCATACTTATTAGCATCTTTCAGGATTGACAAAACCTTCCGGTTTGTATCACATACAACCTTTCCTCAAAAAAAAAACGTTGAGGAAACAATGTTTTGACATCCTATCTGCAAGATTTCATAAATAATGCAGTAATCGCTAATATAATTCCAACAGACTCTTAGCATCACTACGAGTGAGAAAGTCTCATCGTAGTCACCTCCTTGAACTTGTCGAAAAACATCTTAACGACAAGTCGAGCTTTCTTAATGGTGATACTTACCATCATTGTCCGTCTTCCTTTTAAAATCCATCTGTACTCAATAGCCTTACGACCATCGAGCCGTTCTGCCAAAGTCTACACTTTGTTTTCATACATGGATCCTCTCTCGGATTTTATGGCCTCGAGCCATTTATCAGAATCCGGGCCCACCATCGCTTCTCCATAGCTCGTAGGTTCATTGTTGTCTAGCAACATGACTTCCAAGACAGGATTACGTACCACTCTGAAGTAGTACGCATCCTTGTCATCCCACGAGGTTTGGTAGTGACTTGATCTGAAGTTTCATGATCACTATCATAAGCTTCCACTTCAATTGTTGTAGGTGCCACAGGAACAACTTCCTGTGCCCTGCCATGCACTAGTTGAAGAGATGGTTCAATAACCTCATCAAGTCTCCACCATCCTCCCACTCAATTCTTTCGAGAGAAACTTTTCCTCGAGAAAGGACCCGATTCTAGAAACAATCCCTTATTGCTTTCGAATCTGAGGCAGGAGGTATACCCAACTGTTTTGGGTGTCCTATGATGATGCATTTATCCGCTTTGGGTTCGAGCTTATCAGCCTGAAACTTTTTCACATAAGCGTCGCAGCCCCAAACTTTTAAGAAATGACAGCTTAGGTTTCTCTAAACCATAGTTCATACGGTGTCATCTCATCGGAATTACGTGGTGCCCCTTTTAAAGTGAATGTGGTTGTCTCTAATGCCTAACCCATAAACTATTGTGGTAATTCGATAAGAGACATCATGGTATGCATCATATCCAATAGGGTGCTGTTATGGTGTTCGGACACACCATCACGCTATGGTGTTCCAGGCTGTATCAGTTGTGAAACAATTTCCACAATGTCTTAATTCTGTGCCAAACTCGTAATTCAGATATTCATCTCTACGATCATATCATAGACATTTTATCCTCTTGTCACGATGATCTTTCAACTTCACCCTGAAATTACTTGAACCTTTCAATAATCCAGACTCGTGATTCATCAAGTAAATATACTCAACATCTACTCAAATCATCTGTGAAGTAAGAACATAACGATATCCACTACATGCCTCAGCACTCATTGGACTGCACACATCAAAATGTATTACTTCCAACAAGTTGCTTTCTAGTTCCATTTTACTGAAAACGAGGCTTTCAGTCATCTTGCCCATGTGGTATGATTTGCATGTCTCAAGTGATTCAAAATCAAGTGAGTCCAAATGGTCCATTTCCATGGAGTTTCTTCATGCATATACACCAATAGACATGGTTCGCATGTCTCAAACTTTTCAAAAACGAGTGAGCCCAAAGATCCATCAACATGGAGCTTCTTCATGCGTTTTATACCGATATGACTTACGTGGCAGTGCCACAAGTAGGTGGTACTATCATTACTATCTTTTGGCATGAACATGTGTATCACTACGATCGAGATTCAATAAACCATTCATTTTAGGTGTAAGACCATTGAAGGTATTATTCAAATAAACAGAGTAACCATTATTCTCCTTAAATGAATAACCGTATTGCGATAGACATAATCCAATCATGTCTATGCTCAACGCAAACACCAATCTCGATGGTACAATCTCGATGGTAGAGGGAGCGTACGATATTTGATCAACCTTGGAAATACTTCCAACACATATCGTCATCTCACCTTTAGCTAGTCTCCGTTTATTCCGTAGCTTTTATTTCGAGTTACTAACATTTAGCAACTGAACCGTATCTAATACCCTGGTGCTACTAGGAGTACTAGTAAAGTACACATTAACATAATGTATATCCAAAATACTTCTATCGACCTTGCCAGCCTTCTTATCTACCAAGTATCTAGGGTAATTCTGCTCCAGTGGCTGTTCCCTTTATTACAGAAGCACTTAGTCTCGGGTTTGGGTTCAACCTTGGGTTTCTTCACTAGAGCAGCAGCTGATTTGCCGTTTCATGAAGCATCCCTTTTTGCCTTTGCCCTTCTTGAAACTAGTGGTTTCACCAACCATCAATAATTGATGCTCCTTCTTGATTTCTACTTTTGTGGTGTCAAACATCGCGAATATCTCAAGGATCATCATATATGTCCCTGATATATTATAGTTCATCATGAAGCTCTAGCAACTTGGTGGTAATGACTTCGGAGAAACATCACTTTCTTATCTGGAAGATCAACTCCCACTAGATTCAAATGATTGTTGTACTCAGACAATCTGAGCACAAGCTCAACAATTGAGCTTTTCTCCCTTAGTTTGCAGGCTAAGAAAATCGTCGGAGGTCTTATACCTCTTGACGTGGGCACGAGCCTGAAATCCCAATTTCAGCCCTCGAAACATCTCATATGTTTCGCGACGTTTCAAAACGTCTTCGGTGCCTCAACTCTAAACCGTTTAACTGAACTATCACGTAGTTATCAAAATGTGTATGTCAGATGTTCGCAACATCCACAGACAACGTTCGAGGTTTAGCACACTGAGCGGTGCATTAAGGACATAAGCCTTCTATGAAGCAATGAGGACAATCCTCAGTTTACGGACCTAGTCCGCATAATTGCTACTATCAACTTTCAACTAAATTTTCTCTAGGAACATAACTAAACAGTAGAACTGAAGCGCGAACTACGACATAATTTGCGAAGACCTTTTGACTATGTTCAGGATAATTAAGTTCATCTTATGAACTCCCACTCATATAGACATCCCTCCAGTCATCTAAGTGATTACATGATCCGAGTTAACTAGGCCGTGTCCGATCATCACGTGAGACGGACTAGTCAACATCGGTGAACATCTTCATGTTGATCGTATCTACCATACGACTCATGCTCGACCTTTCGGTCTCTTGTGTTCCGAGGCCATGTCTGTACATGCTAGGCTCGTCAAGTCAACCTAAGTGTTTCGCGTGTGTAAATCTGTCTTACACCCGTTGTATGTGAATGTTAGAATCTATCACACCCGATCATCACGTGGTGCTTCGAAACAACGAACTGTCGCAACGGTGCACAGTTAGGGGGAACACTTTCTTGAAATTATTATGAGGGATCATCTTATTCACTACCGTCGTTCTAAGTAAACAAGATGCAAAAACATGATAAACATCACATGCAATCAAATAGTGACATGATATGGCCATCATCACTTTGCTCCTCTTGATCTCCATCTTCGGGGCTCCATGATCATCATCGTCACCGGCATGACACCATGATCTCCATCATCATGATCTCTATCATCGTGTCTTCATGAAGTTGTCTCGTCAACTATTACTTCTACTACTACAGCTAACGGTTAGCAATAAAGTAAAGTAATTACATGACGTTTATGTTGACACGCAGGTCATAAATAAATTAAGACAACTCCTATGGCTCCTGCCGGTTGTCATACTCATCGACATGCAAGTCGTGATTCCTATTACAAGAACATGATCAATCTCATACATCACATATATCATTCATCACATCCTTTTGGCCATATCACATCACATAGCATACCCTGCAAAAACAAGTTAGACGTCCTCTAATTGTTGTTTGCATGTTTTACGTGGCTGCTATGGGTTTCTAGCAAGAACGTTTCTTACCTACGCAAAAACCACAACGTGATATGCCAATTGCTATTTACCCTTCATAAGGACCCTTTTCATCGAATCCGATCCGACTAAAGTGGGAGAGACAGACACCCGCTAGCCACCTTATGCAACTAGTGCATGTCAGTCGGTGGAACCAGTCTCACGTAAGAGTACGTGTAAGGTCGGTCCGGGCCGCTTCATCCCACAATGCCACCGAATCAAGATTGGACTAGTAACGGTAAGCATATTGAACAAAATCAATGCCCACAACTACTTTGTGTTCTACTCGTGCATAGAAACTACGCATAGACCTAGCTCATGATGCCACTGCTGGGGAACGTAGCATAAATTCAAAATTTTCCTATGTGTCACCAAGATCTATCTATGGAGTCATCTAGCAACGAGGGGGGAGTGGATCTACATACCCTTGTAGATCGCGCGCGGAAGCGTTCAAGAGAACGGGGTTGATGGAGTCGTACTCGTCGTGATCCAAATCACCGATGATCCTAGCGCCGAACGGACGGCACCTCCGCGTTCAACACACGTATGGAGCAGCGACGTCTCCTCCTTCTTGATCCAGCAAGGGGGGAGGAGAGGTTGATGGAGATCCAGCAGCACGACGGCATGGTGGTGGAAGTAGCGGGATTCCAACAGGGCTTCGCCAAGCGCTGCGGGAGGAGGGAGATGTGTCATGGGAGGGAGAGAGAGGCGCCAGGGCTTAGATTGGTGCTGCCCTCCCTCCCCCCACTATATATAGGGCCAAGGGAGAGGGGGGGGGGGGGCGCAGCCTTGGCCCTTCCTCCAAGGAAGGGTGCGGCCAGGGAGGAGTCCCTCCTCCCCAAGGCACCTCGGAGGTGCCTTCCCCCTTTAGGACTCTTCCTTTTCCTCTTCTCTTGGCGCATGGGCCTCTTGGGGCTGGTGCCCTTGGCCCATATAGGCCAAGGCGCACCCCCTACAGCCCATGTGGCCCCCCGGGGCAGGTGGCCCCACCCGGTGGACCCCCGGGGCAGGTGGCCCCACCCGGTGGACCCCCGGGACCCTTCCGGTGGTCCCGGTACAATACCGGTGACCCCGAAACTTGTCCCGATGGCCGAAATAGCACTTCCTATATATAATTCTTTACCTCCGGACCATTCCGAAACTCCTCGTGACGTCCGGGATCTCATCCGGGACTCCGAACAACTTTCGGGTTACCGCATCTCTATAACCCTAGCGTCACCGAACCTTAAGTGTGTAGACCCTACGGGTTCGGGAGACATGCAGACATGACCGAGATGACTCTCCGGTCAATAACCAACAGCGGGATCTGGATACCCATGTTGGCTCCCACATGTTCCACGATGATCTCATCGGATGAACCATGATGTCAAGGACTTAATCAATCCCGTATACAATTCCCTTTGTCTAGCGGTACGATACTTGCCCGAGATTCGATCGTCGGTATCCCGATACCTTGTTCAATCTTGTTACCGGCAAGTCTCTTTACTCGTTCCGTAACACATCATCCCGTGATAAACTCCTTGATCACATTGTGCACATTATGATGATGTCCTACCGAGTGGGCCCAGAGATACCTCTCCGTTTACACGGAGTGACAAATCCCAGTCTCGATTCGTGCCAACCCAACAGACACTTTCGGAGATACCCGTAGTGTACCTTTATAGCCACCCAGTTACGTTGTGACGTTTGGCACACCCAAAGCACTCCTACGGTATCCCGGAGTTGCACAATCTCATGGTATAAGGAAATGATACTTGACATTAGAAAAGCTTTAGCATACGAACTACATGATCTTTGTGCTAGGCTTAGGATTGGGTCTTTGTCCATCACATCATTCTCCTAATGATGTGATCCCGTTATCAATGACATCCAATGTCCATGGTCAGGAAACCATAACCATCTATTGATCAACGAGCTAGTCAACTAGAGGCTTAGTAGGGACATGGTGTTGTCTATGTATCCACACATGTATCTGAGTTTCCTATCAATACAATTCTAGCATGGATAATAAACGATTATCATGAACAAGGAAATATAATAATAACCAATTTATTATTGCCTCTAGGGCATATTTCCAACAAGGCGCTGGTATTCTGCATAGAATTTTCAATCTTTTTACTCATGTATGGTCGGTGCTTAGGTGCCTTGTAACTTGATCTTTATTCTATATACTCTCTCTGTTCTCAAATATTTGTCTTTATAGACATTTCAAATGGTTACAACGTATGGATGTATGTAGACATATTTTTGAGTGTAGATTCACTTATTTTGCTTTATATGTAGTCATTTGTTAAAATCTTTAGAAAGACAAATATTTAGGAACGGGAACAGTAAATGAGACACGTATTACCATGAAAAAAAAACCAAAACGTGGCGTGTTAGAGAGAGTTAAGTTTTCGTATTTTTTGGCAATCGTGCGGTTGCTTTCTGCGAAAGTATTAAACCAGCAGGTACTTATTTGAAACGTTCCAAAATAAAAAAATACGCACAAAACCCCCTCCTCCCTCCCCGTCTCCATCTCTTCTCTCCTCCCACCCCGCTTCGCTCCTCCACCGAGCTCGCGCGATCCGGCTCGCACCCTCCCTCGCCGCGCCGACGCGGCCACGCGAGGAGCCACCGGACCGCCGACGCGGATCTCCGTTCGGGGCTCGACCCGTACCCGCCACCCGATCGCCCCGCCGCCCGCCGCGCCGCCGCCACCATGGTACGCGGATCTGAGCTCTCGCACCCGCTCCTCCCGAATCCATATCCAGTCCGTTTTGCCCCAATTGGTGCTCTGCGCGCCGGGATCTGACCAGTGCTGTTGCCCTCTGCTTGTTGTTTCCGCAGCCGCTCAGGTTGGAGATCAAGGTGCGCCCACCGCCCGGCCCCGTGCTGGATCTCGGTCCCGCTGTCCCGTTTTGGTTGCTGGTGTTGCTGTTGTTGTTGGGTTAGTTGGGCGTGGCCGAGAGCTGATTTGGTGTTCGTTTTTGTTGTTGGTGTGATCAGAGGAAGTTCGCGCAGCGGTCGGAGAGGGTCAAGTCGGTGGATCTGCACCCCACGGAGCCATGGCAAGTGCTCGCGTTCTCCTGCCGCTCAGTGCATTTCGGTCGCATTTGTGGTGTCGGTGCTGCCTGTCCTTTGGTGTGCTACGGTTGATGACTTGGTTTTATGTTTTTTGCAATGGCGCAGGATCCTGGCGAGCTTGTACTCGGGCACTCTCTGCATCTGGGACTACCAGACGCAGGCAAGGCACTTGAGCTGTTTTTATCTTCAGTTTTGTTCCTGTTGTATGAAGGGGAGCCTTGGCGCAGTGGTAAAGCTGCTGCCTTGTGACCATGAGGCCTTGTGACCATGAGGTCACGGGTTCAAGTCCTGGAAACAGCCTCTTACAGAAATGTAGGGAAAGGCTGCGTACTATAGACCCAAAGTGGTCGGACCCTTCCCCGACCCTGCGCAAGCGGGAGCTACATGCACCGGGCCTTTTTTTTTGTTCCTGTTGTATAATGTTGAATCTCTTGAAGTAACTGTTAGGTACTTCAGTTCGTACTCATAACAATCGATCAAGTACTAACACCTGCAAAAAACAAAAGACACAGTACTACCAACACATGAACAGAACATGATTAAGACTTAAATGTCTCAACCCCTAACTCTAGAGCTTCATCCGATGTGTTTTCTGTTGTTCATGATTTGTATCCTTGCTTATTGCTCAATTGTGGAGAATTTCCCATGCCGTAATTCTGATTATGTGCTGTAAGCTTTCGACAAGTAGGAAGTGCTGTAAGGAGCAAGAACTTCACCACCCAAGTATCACTCTTGTTAGATAGTACTGATACCCTCTTGTGAAAATATGAAATGGTGACATAAGTACATCCTTCATTATTTCATTATCTAGATTTAATTGATCTATTTAGGATCAATAAGCCAAACGGAGCTTATCGAAATCATGTGTGGTGCCTTAGAATCTATGCTAATTAGGTTTTAATAAGATGAATTATGCACACACTGTGTAGTATGTCAAATGCTTTCCCTGGCTCCTCTCCTTGTTTTTGTTGCTCAATATTATTTACTAATTTAATTCTTGACAAGTATATCTATGTAGTATACTGCTGTATAGAAGTTTAAAAGCTGGCTCCGCAGAATTTGATTATTTAATATGTTTGTTTTTGTATATCCTGCAGACCATGGTGAAATCATTCGAAGTTTCAGAGCTGCCAGGTATACAACATACATATCTTTGCATGTAAATAGAATTTGTGCTGGAAGTGGAATCTGGAACCAACTTAACTGTATGATTTATATTTGATTTGAACATAATTTCAGTGCGGTCGGCAAAATTTGTGTCAAGGAAACAATGGGTTGTTGCCGGTGCAGATGATATGTTCATTCGTGTATACAACTACAATACCATGGACAAAATTAAAGTTTTTGAGGCTCATACTGATTACATCAGATGTGTAGCAGTCCATCCAACTCTTCCATATGTGCTGTCATCGTCTGATGACATGTTGATAAAGCTTTGGGACTGGGACAAAGGGTGGATGTGCACTCAAATCTTTGAGGGGCATTCACACTATGTCATGCAGGTTACTTTCAATCCAAAGGATACTAACACTTTTGCAAGTGCATCTCTCGACCGCACTACAAAGGTCTGTTTCGCACCCCTTCATCTGCAGAGACATGTTTGTATGAGCCATGACTCATGATGTGGTAATGTATATTAATGCTTAATTTGAAATGGCAGATATGGAGTTTGGGTTCTCCAGATCCAAATTTTACGCTAGATGGACATCAAAAGGGTGTGAACTGTGTTGATTACTTCACTGGTGGTGACAGACCCTATTTGATTACTGGTTCTGATGACTCCACTGCAAAGGTCTGTCTTTTGTACCCGCTGTAGTATTTTGAACCTTATAAGGTGTCGGTTCAATCCTAAGATGGATAATTATGATAAACCAGGTCTGGGATTACCAAACCAAGAGCTGTGTTCAGACACTTGAAGGCCATACACACAACATTTCTGCTGTTTGTTTCCATCCTGAGCTTCCTATAATCATTACCGGATCGGAGGATGGGACAGTTCGTATATGGCATTCAACAACTTACAGGTTGCTTTCTTTTCTGTATCAATGTGTTAGTGCAAACTCTGGATCTATCTTTCCTAGTTCTCATGTTGGTCACTTTACTTCTTTCCCAAGAGAAAAAATGGTTACTGAAGCAACTCTTTAAAGTTCGGTTTAGAGATCTCTTGACTGTTTCTCAACAACCAAAATGTATCTAAACAACAGGCTTGACTCCCCTATGCAGGCACAATAAACTTTTAAGGCACATGAGCATGGCATCAGTGACTTTTAGTGTTTGTTTGTACTCTTCTATGTTCAACCCCGTGGAATCTTATTAGTTTGCATGATGTGCTAAACTTAAAGGGGTCAACTGTTTTGCCATCTTCAACATTCTCATCATACACAGCCCCCAATGTTATGGAGCATCAAGTTTTGTTCGTGGCAATTTGTTCTCAAGCCTCTAGAGTTTATAGTCGGACCCAATAGTTCTCCAAGTACTACTATGAGCCATTTCTGTAGATAATTGTAAGGTCGATAAATTTGTATCAATTTGCTTATTTGTATGAAAAGAAGATAACTGACATCATCAGGGTAATAAATAATTAAACATACTAATCAGTTTGCTTATATGATATTTTCTGTAATAATCCGGAAAATATATCAGCCTTTGAGATAGCACATTACTTTTGTTTAGTCCTAGAAATTACACAAAGGTGAGAAGTTCTTAATTTTATTTATTTATTCACTTATTTTGTAGGCTTGAGAACACACTAAACTATGGCCTTGAGCGAGTCTGGGCTGTTGGATACATGAAGGGATCAAGAAGGTAATGAATGATGATCTGATTTCTGCTTTGTTTTATTGTTGCCACCACCTATCCAATGGGCGTTAGCTATCAAAATAATAATTTGCCATTAATCAGGAGTATTACATCGTGGTATCTTTCTTCTATTTAGCGGATGTGTACTGATGTTGTGCTTTATAAATTAATTAATGTGAAGTTCTTGTTAAAAGTTATTTATGTTTGCTTTTAGTAGACCTTCACATGCATAGAATTGTTGGTTAAGCATGCCATTTCGCACTTACAAAACCTAGCATTGTCAACTGATGGTTATTTACTAATGTTTCTATGCCGTCTTGTTCTGTTCACTTGTATGTTTTTTGCAATATGCCCACTATGTTTCTAGATGTTAAATTTTCACATTCTTATTTCCGCAACTAGTTCCTCTTGTTTCTTGTGCCCACACTTTTTGGGCCTGATTATGCTACTCCCTGTTCTCCAATCGTGAAACTAATAATACCATTTGCTTATTATGTAGAATGGTGATTGGTTATGATGAGGGAACTATTATGATTAAAATGGGTCGTGAAGTACCAGTAGCAAGTATGGATGCCAGTGGAAAAATCATCTGGGCAAAGCATAATGAGATACAGACTGTGAATATCAAGACCGTTGGTGCAAACTTTGAGGTTAGTTTGCCTGTTCTGTAAACAAAACTAATCAAATTGAGAAGTTTGGCTGATTGCCTATTATGTTTGATACCAGGCTACAGATGGGGAAAGATTGCCCCTAGCTGTGAAGGAATTAGGCAGCTGTGATCTTTACCCGCAGGTACTTTTGGATGGTACAATGCTCTTCATATTTAGCTCTTGTTAGTATTGTTACAGCATACCTAAGTATCTGAACTCCTGCATAAACTACTCATCGATGTCTTGATATGCATAACAGCGGCTGTCCATTTCTGTATTTTGTAATGACCGTTGACAATTAAATGGATAAGCTTCAAAAAGAACATATGAATTGCTTACTGTAATAGGGGTTATAACTTGAGTATGTTCATTTTCTTATACATAACTATCAACTTTGCACACATAAAAATAATCATATAGAGTTGTTATTGGTGCACTGAAGAATACTACAAGCTTTGGTTTTCTATGAACATCATTCCCATTTATGCATTTTCTATATTCATGGATAAATCTGTAGCAAATCAGCACCTTGAGTTTTGTTCCTTGATATGATACTAAGTTAAAAGTTTTTATTTTCTTTTTAGTTAACATTTGCTGTTTCATATATCTTGATTATTATATCTAACTATGGTTTAATTTTTTGTTTGCTTAGAACTTGAAGCATAACCCCAACGGCCGGTTTGTTGTTGTATGCGGAGATGGTGAATACATAATCTATACTGCACTGGCTTGGAGGAACAGATCATTTGGATCTGCGTTAGAGTTCGCTTGGTCATCAGAAGGAGAGTACGCAATCAGAGAAAGTACATCCAGAATAAAGATTTTCAATAAATCATTCCAGGTGGGTGGTATACTATTATTTTTGGCCTTTTTACCAGCAACTTGTGCAAGATCGATGTTGCTTGTCCCATTTCTTCTAAGATCACTTTTGGGGCTGTTCGTGTTTTTAGTGTGTGATGTTTATATACTGCTTTAATCAGTGAATATTTCTGTCAAACACTTATATTAATTCAGTTTAGAGTTTTATATCACGTACTTTGTTTTATGCTAATACTTGTGGTCATAGTTTGTCATATTTGGTGAAAGGAATTACAGACCGTTGTAGGTTTGCAGTTCAGTGTAGTTTAGTGTTGCGGTGTATTGCATCATATTGCAGTTCTTCAGCTCAATGGAATGCTTTACTTATGTTCCAGTGCTTAACCATATTCATTGATCTAGAAATCATACAACTGTATGTTGAACTAATATGTGATCTGGCATCTTTTTATCTATCACGTTCGTATAAATTTTACAAACCGTTCTAATCCATATTATGAAAGCAATGTATCTCTTGACTTAAATGATCTGATTTACAGGAGAAGAAAGCTATCCGTCCTACATTCTCTGCAGAGCGTATCTTTGGTGGGGTACTTTTGGCAATGTGTTCCAGTGACTTTATTTGCTTTTATGACTGGGCTGATTGTAGACTAATTCGCAGAATTGATGTGACTGTCAAGGTGAGTTCAGTATATTTTATTGTAATTATGAATACGTGGAGTCCACATTTCAATAACTGTTTTCGACTGTGCTTGTAGAATGTCTACTGGGCTGATAGTGGTGACCTAGTTGCAATCGCAAGTGATACATCATTCTACATCCTGAAGTACAATGTATGCTGTTGCATTTACTAAATGTTCATCTATAATTTTAACTTGGTCCATGGGTTTTGAATGTGGTCTTACGTAACATCTTTTTCTAGAACATGCATGAAATTTCGTTTACGATTTTTGTCCCTGCAGAGAGATGTTGTTGCTGCCTACTTGGAAGGTGGAAAGCCTGCTGACGAGGAAGGCGCTGAAGATGCTTTTGAGTTGCTTCATGAGGTCAATGAACGAGTGCGAACTGGGATTTGGGTTGGAGACTGTTTTATTTATAACAACTCATCGTGGCGCCTAAATTATTGCGTTGGTGGTGAGGTAAAGATTGTTTGCTCTGAACAAACTTATTTTTTTGTTTTCACGTTCTCTATATGGATATTTTGTGTGATACAACTTTATTTCCTTACATAGTTATACACTCTATTTACAGGTCACCACAATGTATCACTTGGATCGCCCTATGTATTTGATGGGATATCTTGCGAATCAAAGTCGAGTTTATCTTATTGACAAGGAGTTTAAGTGCGTTTGCTTGAATATGCCTCAGTTCTTATGTATCACCTGTTGTTGCGTTCTTGCTTTCTGTAACCAATACATTGGCTCCTTGCAGTGTCATTGGGTATACATTACTTCTCAGTTTGATTGAATACAAGACGCTTGTGATGCGTGGGGATTTGGAAAGTGCAAATGAGATCTTACCGTCCATACCAAAGACGCAATATAACAGGTTAGTGTCTGTCTTTGACACACAGGGAGAGGTTCTGTTAAATTTTTTTGGGGGGTTTACTCCGGCTTCTGAATAAACAAAAGCATTTTTGTTTAAAACAGTAACAAATCAAGATGGGTTCTTGAAATTTGTGCTCAGTTATGCTCCCATTTTGACCGTGTTTATGATGTCTGTCATATCTTGTAACTGTGATGCCATTTATCTCAATATCAAATCTGAAATATACTCAGCTTGTAGGATCAGAAGTGTATGACGCCTTAATCCGTTATGTTCTAACTTAGCTCTGGTCTCCCTTTTCATATGGCAGTGTTGCTCATTTCTTGGAGTCCAGAGGAATGTTGGAGGAGGCTCTTGAGATAGCCACCGATGCTGATTATAAGTTTGATTTGGCTGTGCAGCTTGGAAAATTAGAAGTCGCAAAGGTACACAGCACATTGTCATGTGTTTTTTTTTCCTTCACAAGTTCACATCATAGAGAGCATGTGATGCAAGGTATTCTATGCTGCTAAGTTTGGCTAAATGAGTTACTACTAACTTTCTGGTCATCATTTGCGTGCAGGCTATTGCCGTAGAAGCACAAAGCGAATCAAAGTGGAAGCAGCTTGGTGAGCTCGCCATGTCCACCGGGAAGGTTGGTTCTTAAATGATTAAATCTTGTGAAAGGTTGTTGATATGTGACTTCTAGAATTAATGAATTATTGTTTACAAGTAGTTAAGTTTTCAGTTGGGTCTTCTATCTTATTGTAAGTCTGAAATTCTATTTTCTAACAATTTGTTCTGAATTGAATCATTTTATCTGGTTAAAATTCAGAAAAAAAATCCAATCAAACATTCTTTTTGGAAGAAAAATACCCTTCCAAGTTTTTCCTTCGCGAAAATGTCTCCATGGAAATGGTTATCGGTCATTCATCAGTATTGCAGTCATATGGTGGCCATTAATTTAAATTGACATATATAATTGACTAATTTCATAAATTTGCATTTGCATTAACTGTGCTAGCTTAGTGTTTTCAGTATTTCTATTTCATGAATTACACATTGCAGCTCGAGGCATCGGAAGAGTGTCTTCTGCAAGCGAAGGACTTGAGTGGCTTGTTGCTACTATACTCATCTCTCGGAGATGCTGAAGGAGTCGAAAAGCTTGCTTCTCTAGCAAAAGAGCATGGAAAAAACAATGTTGCTTTCCTCTGTCTCTTTATGCTTGGTAAATTGGAAGATTGCATACAATTGCTTGTAGACAGGTGAGTCTTTTCTGCTGTGATGAACTAATTGCCATGCACTTCACTTTAAAGCTAAACTACATCTTATGTACTCCGCAGCAATCGTATACCTGAAGCTGCATTAATGGCACGTTCTTATCTTCCCAGCAAAGTTTCAGAGATTGTAGCAATTTGGAGAAAAGACCTCAGCAAAGTAAAATTTTGATCTTATATGCTCTCTTGCTGAGAAGTCTGTTTAAAGTATGAAAGTGTATTCAAGTATTGTCGGCCTCGGCTTATGTTCATTTGTTCCTTCTTTGCAGGTTAATCCAAAAGCTGCAGATTCTCTGGCAGATCCTGCTGAGTACCCAAATTTATTTGAAGACTGGCAGGTTGCACTTACTGTAGAACAGAATGTTGCTTCCCAGAGGTAAAAATTGCTGCATATTGTTTTTTTCCTTGTAGTATAATAATATCAAATGTTTAACTTCTATTGCATTGGACATTTCATAATTTTCCTATTTAAAAAATCATGTCCATCATGATTTTGAAGTAGGCAAATCTTTTGCAATAACATGTCTTGTATGTGCAGGGGGCACTATCCTTCTGCAGATGAGTACTTGAACCATGCTGAGAAGTCGGACACTACTCTTGTGGAAGCTTTCAAAAGGATGCAGGTCATTGAAGAAGAGGAACCAGTGGAAGCACTGGATGAAAATGGAGAGCCTGATGAAGAGGTATTGCATTTGCAGTACGCCTCTTGTTCTCGTTCAACTTATGTTCTGTGGTGCTTTTAGAAAACTCATTATATGTCTTGATCACCATGGCATTGTTCTATTTGATTATTATTATTGCAATGCTATTTTATTGATTTCTGAAATAAGAAAACAAATTTCCTCTTAGGTAATGGAAACGGAGGAGAACGTGGATGAAGCTGTCCAAGTTGATACCGATCAACCAGAAGAAACCGTTCTTGTAAATGGGAATGAGGGTGAGGAACAGTGGGGTACGAACAATGAAGGAACTTCGCCAGCCTAAAAGAATTGTTTGGCAAATGTAAAAATCCAAATTTTGTCTATGGTGATTCACTGGCTTTGCCTGCAAATTCTAGGATAGCCAAACCCTTCTAGAGCTGTTTATACTTTGTAAAGCAAATGCAGTTACCTCAATATACACCATTGCTATTTATTAGGAGATTTAATACATATATACTCCAACCTGAACATTTATGTTTTTTTTATTTTTATTTGCTTCACATGATTTCTAATCTGTTCCCATACATTTACCTGAATTTACTCTCATGTTTCTTTCTTGCAGTGCTAACCCAACATGATGAGTAGGCGCCTCCCAAGGGAACCACAACTCAATGGTTAAACCTGTTGTTTTTCCGAGGGTAAACAATTGCAATCCCAACTTTATAATGGAACTTGGAATGGGTTGATGCTTAGTAACCAATGAGCTACTTAATTGCTTCTTGGCCAAATCCCACAAAATGAAATCCAAACTCTACAGTGGAAGGCTACTCTAATGGGATCAATCTTGGCAGGCTGGCTTGCAGCAACATAGGCAATTCTTTGGTCGTGTACGGCACATTTTCGTACCCAATTTTTCATGTACTAAAATTGATGGGTTGGGTGCAGAGTTGGTTGTTGATGGAGAGATTTTCAATAAATCGTTATACAGATGTGTAGTATATGTGATATTACAATAGCCATAACAACCTTGTAGGAGATGAAAATTTTCTATAGCCAATCACTGTAATTGTGTGTTACCATTCCATACATGTAGCGTTAATGATTGTGGCGCGAAAGGCTTGCCAGTGTATTCTTCCATAAGGCTTTGGCTGTTTGCATATACAGTATCCTGTTTTAATTGCATGTTTTTGCTAGAATTCAAAGCGTTGCTGATGTTGGCTGAAAGCTCATTCTTGTTCTTTCGTCAGTTTAGACGGCACATGCTGAAACCTCTTCTTTAGAGAATTTCCTTTTTATCTCAGGGCCATCTTTTCCTTCATTCATGCATGTCGGATCTACCGACTGGCAAAGTGCATTGTGATTTGTGAGCGAAAAGCAAATGAATCTCGGGTCGAATGTGCTTGGTCTGATTAATGAAAGTGGTTGTCCACTTCCAAGTTCCAACCCCAAAGCGTCCAAGCGACTGGTTGTAGATTTGTTCTTCACAACTCCGAGCTTCGAGTTGTCAGCCTGCTAGGAGCGCGCGTGCGCTACTGAGATTTTCAGTTGGATTTGCATATTACCTTTCCATTCGATGAATCATTGTGAGGCATGCATGGCTCATCCAATGGTCCAATCATTTCCTATTTTATTGGCAAACGGAGAATTTGAGCCAATTTGCACCCTATCCTAGACCACTTCTGTGACCCGCGCGCATTCCCCACCTCCGCCTCGGGTGTGCATCATTGCCGTGGTCAACAACATATCTTGTCGTGCTGAAAGGAGGTTGAAAAACATTGACGATTTTTTTTTGAGAATATGTGCATACGGTCCAGGTATAGTTGTAGGGCCTTGAGTTTCCGACCAAAGTATACCACAATTATGCGAAAGTGCTATTCTGTGCCCGAGCACAGTTGCACTCGATATCCATCCCGTCGCTCTCCCTCGAGATTCCCGAAGCACTTCGTATAGGCCCAGGTATATTCCTTGTATTTATATTTTTGTGCAGGGCCGATGGCCCACGGCTGACTACCAGACGCCTTCACGCCGTAAGCCCCCCTCCACAGCGGCTCTGGTTTGGATATACGAGATGGGCCGTTGAGCGACAGATTCTAGACTAACGCAATCACATCTCCCATTTATTATCCCTCAAAAAATAATCTCTCCCATTTATTGTGTTCCATACCGTTGGAGGTAATACCAACCAATCTTATCCTCCACGATTCATTTGGGCCCCACTCGATAAATACATGTGAGACCAAAGTAGTTCTTCATCTGTGGACGAGACTTGCCTGCTCCCTTCTCATGCTCCCATCCGTGCTCCCGCGTACGTGGCTTGATTTGATTGGAAAGGGAGCAGGCAAGCCTGATCCTTCATCTGTAATCCATCCCAAGAACCAGACCGTCGCTCAGCAGCTCCTGGATCGTGGTCTCCATATCATTCTTCCACCGGCGGGAAATCCGGCATCTCCCCTTCTGCGCAAACGACTACCACATTTGCTGCTACATCTGCGGACGCACGATCTGTGGCCTGCAAAAGAAAAAAACATCCTCTCGAGATTAATCCAGGCACGCCTACACGGTCGATCTACCTACATGGTCGAGCGCAGCTGAAACACCGTAGGACGAACTGAACTCAATTTCTGGTCCCACCCCTTGGTCACACTAGCTTGTTTCTAAACTATCATGACCCTGCATGACGGCCAATATTGTCTACTGAAGGACGGTGCACATACAGTTCAAACTAGCAATGACATATCACAAGAAGTACCTCTGCTGTCAATAGATCTTGCTTCGAACTTGCATCCGAATCTGATTCTGCGATAGCCGATGCAGAGCTGGGTAGCACGGAAGGAGCCATTGTGCTGCTCTTTGCAACACCTTCGGACCAGTCTTCAGTTTTCCTATCACTACACTAGGCAGTGGATTAATGGAGAACAGATACAGCTTAGCCATGACTCTGCGGCAATATATGTATACAACCTAAGTTTCTTCTGCTCTAGTCGTTCGAATTGGATACAGTTGTCAGCAGTTCTACTTCCAAGCCAACTAGCATTTAATATTATTGTCCATTCAGCAAGCAATATTAAACATGTGTCAATTCATACAACATGCTCTGCATTCCTAGATTCAGTTAGGCGAGCTGTCAAGCTCCCCAACGCTTCACTCACCATCAAATATAGCAAGTCGTATGTATTTAAATTTTGGTTCTTGTGTTATTAAACGAAGTGTTCCACATAATCTAATCTCATTGAAATATGTTGCAATCGATTCCGTGGCAACACTCGTAGTATCATCTAATTTTGAAAAAACAGGGTACCAAATATTCAGAGATCTGGGTTTCCAGGTAGCTTTTGTCAGCAACAAATAATCTGTAATGTGGCCACCACATGAATTGTGGTCACCACATATTATGCCCTAAGGTAATCCTGACAGCTGACACTGCATGTTATCACAATACTGAAGCACAACGAACTAAAAAGAATATACAGACCAATTTACTGAACATTCACACTGCATGTTATCACACAAAATTCCATCTACAGCTTATCAAATCAGCACCAAAATACAAACACATGTCTAAACCAAATTACTGAACTTCCACTGCATCTACTCGGCGATGCCACTTTTGTATGCGTTATGTTTGTTGCTACTAAATTTTCATACTGTCGTCAGCAATTTACAAGACTGAATTTCTCATACAAGACAAAGAATGCGTTCAGATTTGTTTTGTGTACTTCAGCACATAATCTACCAAGCATGACTAACTATGCCATGTACTGTACACAAAAATTGCATTCTTCTATCTGGAATGCTCAGCAGCTCCCAATTTCCACTATTTGTAATTGCACCATTATACAGATTGTTTTTCCATAAGCATAATCAAAGAACCACATGGCTCATTCACAACTCTAACTGAACAAAAGACCAGGTAATCCACATACCAAAATTAGCGTGCTCCAAATCCAATAGGTTGCCTGCGCGTCCATGCAGGAGATTTCGGGTAAGCCTGACCAATGGATTGCTCAGATGCTTGCGGTCCCCCGTCGAATTCACCACCAGCCGCCCCTTCTGCGGCATAGAAACTACGGAACTGATATATTAAATTCAGAGTTTAATGTAGTTAGGATTCACACCAATTCATATCAAACCATGGATTACCAGCAGAAAAAACAGAAACAAAAATGCATTACCGTACACAACCTGAAAATTGGATACTTAATTTTTTTTCATAGCAGCTGTAAACAGGCATCCGTCCACAGTAATCCACATCACACCATGGATTACTACGGGACTGATAGATTAAATTAACAGTACAAACCAACCAGCAATCACACTAATTCATATCACACCATCGATTTCTACCGGCAAAAGAATCAAGCAAGAAGGCAAGACCATAGATAGCCTGAAATTCTCATAGCACTGTTCAAATTTAAATTATATTCCCCTCACCCCTTATTCCAGCCAGGAGCCTGGGGATTCATCTTCCCTGTCGACAGCTCCGACGTCGGAGGCTAGCTGTCCCTTCTTACTGCTGCCGCTTGAACCGCGCTGCAGATTCGCCCTTCGCCGCTAATTGCCGCCGCTCCTGACGCACCGCAGATCCGCCCGTCGCCGCTCGAACCCATTCGCCTCGTACCATCCGCCAGCGAACCTTCCGGCACTAGACTCTCTTCGACCTCCTCAATCATAGTGGATCTGTGGCAGAGAAAGCAACGAGACTCAGCCGCCTCAGCTACACACTTCAAATCGCTTGATAAACTGAGTAAAATCGCATCGGAGTGGCATACCTGCGGATTGGCTGCGTGAGGAACTCCATGGCGCGCCGGTCGCTTGTTCTTCCCCTCTCTCCCTCTATCGCTCTCCACGGCAATGGCTGCGGCGCTGGCCGCTGGGTAGACGACACAGGGCTTGCATTCAAGCCGCGCCTGCCGTCCTCGGACGGAAAGCAAAAGTTTTTTTTTTTAGGGCTGGAAAGCAAAAGTTCTGAGCCACGGATCAGACAGACTTCCCAGATTCTGGTCCACGGCTCGTCCGTCGCAGGTGGACGGCCGTCGCTCTAGTGGCCCACTGCCCAGGCCTGAAACATACGTTTCTCCTACGCCACCCATTTTCCTGAAGTGCTAACCGCAGTGTATAAAGAATTGACGCACATCCCCAGGCATAGACGAACGCGCGCTTCTTAGCGACAAGTTCAAGTGCGCCTTTGTCAGCAAATGTGATTCAACTTAAAAAAATAAATAGACCTTGTTGGATCTTTTTTTACAGGACAAACTCCACGAGCACCGCGCGCTAGAGCCGAGACTCGAACGCGGGCAGGCTGGCAGCTAACCCAGGTGCCCAGCCAACAAGTCGATGTCCCACTAAAAAATGCAAAATAGTATATTTATATCAACTGTGCATCAACTTAGTTTCATTCCAGATTATCTAGGTTAAATTATATCATTTTATTGTAAGTTTTTCTAAATTTTGAATGGACGTATTGAAGTTTGGCACCCTCAGTACTCAGATTCTAGGCCTGCCACTGCTCCATGGCCCATCATTTGGGTGCAAAATGAAGCCTAAAGGAACTCTAGCTACGTCGCACTTAATTCTAACATGTACGTAGATCGTATAAAAAAATTGTAGGTAGATGCACACAATATGTTTTCATTAAGAGTTAATTCATGTTTTTACCTCCTATTTTGGTATTCTTAATGCGAATTACTCCATTTAACAGTTTTTCTTGTAGATTACCCCATTTAGCAAAAGGTTTGCTAGTTTTTACCTCATCTAGCGATCTATCAGGTCCGTCCTGGTCATGAGGTACATGTGGTACGATTTGTCCCAATTTTTCTCTTGATGCTTTCCCCTATGACCTAACAGGTCGAATGGCTTAGTCAGACATGTGTTTTTTTCTCATGGTCATCAACTATACATACTCGCCTCTTCGCCTTGATGAGTTTCTTCTTCAGGTCACTCAACTCCTTATGCATTGCTTCCACCTCATTCTTCTTCACCACATTTGCTTCCTGGTGTTGGATCGTACTAGACACTAGTGGTTGGGGCCCGCCATTGCGGGCCGCTTGAGAAGAAGCTATGTGCACCTCACCATCATATCGAAATTTTTAAAAAATATTCTCGCGTCACGTGGACATCACAGTCATCTTAAAAGGAAAAAAAAAGAAAAAACCTAGAAAAACTTTTCTCAAAAAAGAAATCTCCCTACCATTTTTAAAACTCTAAAGAAAACTTTCTCACTATGACCAACCAGCATGTGCCACATGGCGTAGCTGGTTGGCCACCATTCTAGCGCACCTTAATGTGTTTAATAACTCCATGCATGCTTTGTCAAGCAAAATAATTACTAGAGGAGCTATTGAAGTAAATATGCCCTAGATGCAATAATAAAGTTATTATTTATATTTCCTTATATCATGATAAATGTTTATTATTCATGCTAGAATTGTATTAACCGGAGACTTAATACATGTGTGAATACATAGACAAACAAATTATCACTAGTATGCCTCTATTTGACTAGCTCGTTGAATCAATGATTTATGTTTCCTAACCATAGACATGAGTTGTCATTTGATTAACGGGATCACATCATTAGAAAATGATGTGATTGATTTGACCCATCCGTTAGCTTAGCACGATGATCATTTAGTTTGTTGCTATTGCTTTCGTCATGACTTATACATGTTCCTACCAGGGTCGGGCCCATAGTTGTCTAGAATGTGCGGCCCGCACAAGGCCCATAAATTCCGGGGGTCCCAAATTTTTACATAGGCCTATGTATAGCTGCTCCTGGGCGTCGGGCCACGCATGACGCTGGACTGCTATCGCGTCCATGTGTAGAGGCGTCGATCGTCCGCATGCCGCTGCTCCATTGGAAACGAGATCGTTGGATCTATCGCAAAAGCCACTCGCGTCGCTACAGCGGAATCCTGCCGCTGGCGACTGTAACACCCTCGATGCGACTATATCTCCCACGTGTCGAGGCACGACTTAGAGACATAATCGCATTGAAGGCATATGTCGCAAGTGAGGTAATCTTCACACAACCCATGTAATATAATAAGGAAAGAGATACATAGTTGTCTTACAATCGCCACTTCACACAATTACATGAATAAAACATTACATCAATCAAATACACTCATGGTCCGACTACGGAACCAAAATAAAAGAAGAACCCCAAATGCGACAAAGGTCCCCGATCGACCCCAACTGGGCTCCACTACTGATCAACTAGAACGAAACAACATAAAGGACAAGATCTTCATCGAGCTCCTCCTGAGCTTGGTTGCGTCATCTGCACGGACTCATCGGCACCTGCAAGCTGGTTTTGGAAGTATCTGTGAGCCATGGGGACTCAGCAATCTCGCACCCTCGCGATCAAGACTATTTAAGCTTATGGGTAAGGTAAAAGGTATGAGGTGGAGCTGCAGCAAGCGACTGGCATATATGGTGGCTAACATACGCAAATGAGAGCGAGAAGAGAAGGCAAAGCACGGTCGGGAAATCTATGATCAAGAAGTGATCCTATAGCAACCTACGTCAAGCATAACTCCAACAACCGTGTTCACTTCCCAGACCCCGCCGGAAAGAGACCATCACGGTTACACACGCGGTTGATTCATTTTAATTAAGGTCAACTTCAGGTTTTCTACAACCGGACGTTAACAAATTCCCATCTGCCCATAACCGCGGGCACGGCTTTCGAAAGTTCAAATCCCTGTAGGGGTGTCCCAACTTAGCCCATCACAAGCTCTCACGGTCAACGAAGGAATAGACCTCCACCCGAGACGTTCCGATCAGACTCGGTATCCCGGTACAACAAGACATTTCGACAGGGTAAAACTAAACCAGCAACACCGCCCGAATGTGCCGACAAATCCCGATAGGAGCTGCACATATCTCTTTCTCAGGGCACATTCAGATGAGACATCCTACGAGTAAAACCAACCCTCAAGTTGCCCCGAGGTGGCCCCGCAGTCTACTCGGTCGGACCAACACTCAGAGGAGCACTCGCCCGGGGGGGGGGGGTTAAAATAAAGATGACCCTTGAGTCTGCAAAACCCAAGGGAAAGAAAAGGCTAGGTGGCGAATGGTAAAACCAATGTTGGGCATTGCTGGAAGAGCTTTACTTAAGGCGAACTGTCAAGGGGTTCCCATTATAGCCCAACCGCGTAAGGGACGCAAAATCCGGAAACATAACACCGATATGACGGAAACTAGGGCAGCAAGAGTGGAACAAAACACCAGGCATAAGGCCGAGCCTTCCACCCTTTACCAAGTATATAGATGCATTAATTAAATAAGATATATAGTGATATCCAACAAGTAAACAAATGTTCCAACAAGGAACGACATCTCCATGTTCCAACAAGGAACAAGCTTCAATCTTCACCTGCAACTAACAACGCTATAAGAGGGGCTGAGCAAAGCGGTAACATAGCCAATCAACGATTTGCTAGGACATGGTGGGTTAGAGGTTTGACATGGCAATTGGGAGGCTGACAAGCAAATGGTAGGCATCGTAGCATTGGCATAGCAAGAGTGAGCAAACTAGCATAGCAAAGATAGTAGTGATTTCGAGGGTATGGTCATCTTGCCTGAAATCCCGCAAGGAAGAAGAACGAGTCCATGAAGAAGACAAACGGACGTAGTCAAACGAATCCTCACAACACGACGTTAACGGAACCAATCCGAAGAAGCAACACCAGAAAGAAGCAAACAATCATGGTAAACAACCATCACATAAACATGGCATGATGCACAATCGAGTATGATGCATGTCTGGTTTAAGTATGCATGGCATGGCAAAGTGCACAAACAATCCTACAAATTAAGTGGAGCTCAATATGCAACGAGTTGTATATTGACAAAACACCACATCAATTATTTAGTTCTCTCTCGTTTATATACCCCAACAATATTAAATGTTGATTAACATGGCAAGAGGTGAAGCACAACAAAACTACCTATCTAGACAAGTTTAAATGAGGCCGGAAGCAACGAACAACAATTCCGGAAACTCCTCATGAGTATATTATAGATTTGGTACTGTTCTGCCCTAAACATTATTTTAGAGTTGTTAATCATGCAAGATGAGTGCACCATGTTAAACTAGGCAAAATTCTACCCCATTTACATATAAAATTTATTAAAATCCGAGTTACGGTTATTTAGTTATGAATTAAATCATTTTAACATGGCATAGGAGCAAATTTAATCAAACAACATTTTTAACATTTTAAACATGGGTGAAAGTTGGATATTATTAATCTACACAAAATTCTGAGCAAGTTCCATATATAAAACATTTTAATCCGATGCACGGTTAGTGAGTTATTAAATGCATGAACTAGGAGGACTTATCTGTAAAACAGGCAAAACTCTGGATAAATAGACAAATCGCAGCGCACAAAAAAAACAAATATGGGCTGAATCTGAAATAGGGCAGGCAGTGGGGGTTCTCTCACCACGGGCTTCGGCCCAGTAGAAGGAGGAGGAGGCAGGCCGAGGCGGGAGCGCTGGGCCTTGACGCGGCGCTGGGCCGGCCCACGAAGGAGGAGGAAGCAGGCCGAACGAGGCCGACAGATCTGGGCCTCAGCGAGGTCCATGGAGGAGGTCAACGGGGCGACGTGGATCGGGCTCCTCCCGATCCCGCGCAAGGCGACGGCGGCGCGCCGGTGCTCCGACGAGCAGATGCCGGCGGGGACGAGCGGATGGACGGGACGCGCTGCGCCGGGGTGGGGAAGCCGGAGCGGGGCACCGCGGTGCGGGGCGGCACCGGTGGCTGGCGAGGGCGGCGAAGGCGCAGGCGGCGGGGACGCGGTGGTGTGCCGGCGAGCACAGGCGGCGGGGCGACGAAGGGCGCGGTGGCCGGCGCGAACCCCGACGACCGGAAGCGGAGAAGACACCGGGCGGCGAAGGCGTGGGGATCCCGGCCCGGGTTCGGCTCCGCGCGGGCTAGATCTGGGCCGGCGGGCTCGGCGGCGGGAGGAGAGAGAGGGCGCGGGCGAGGTGGCGGCGGCTGATTGGTGCAAGAGGCGGCGCGGGTGACGTGTCGGGATTCGCCGGAGCGAGGTGGCGGCGGCGGTTGGACATGTCCGACCAGTGGGAGAAGTGTCCGACGGCGCGAAGAGAGTGGATCTAGGGTTTCATCCGCAATTTGATCCGAAATTTCGGGGAGGGGTGCTCTTTTATAGGTAGAGGGAGCTAAGAGAGTCCAAATGAGGTACGGTTTTCGGCCACGCGATCGTGATCGAACGACCGAGATGATGGAGCAGAGTTAGGTGGGTTTTGGGCCAAAATGGAAGGGTGTTGGGCTGCAACACACATGAGGCCTTTTTGGTCCCTCGGTTAACCGTTGGAGTATCAAACGAAGTCCAAATGATACGAAACTTGACAGGCGGTCTACCGGTAGTAAACCAAGGCCGCTTGGCAAGTCTCGATCCAATCCGGAAATGTTTAATCCCCACACACGAAAGAAAGGTAGAAATGACCACCGGAGGAGAATGAAGCGCCGGAATGCAAAACGGACAACGGGGAAAAAGCTCGGATGCAAGAGACGAACATGTATGCAAATGAAATGCACATGATGACATGATATGCAATGCATGACACGCAAGCAATGACAAAGCAACAACAGCGAATAACTGAACGACACCTGGCACATCGGTCTCGGGGCGTTACAACACTCCACCACTACGAGAGGATCTCGTCCCGAGATCTAGAATGGCACCGGAGGGAAAAACGGAAGAGAAAGAGGAGAGGTAAAACTAAGTTGCTTCTTTGACAAACGAGTGAAACCAAAGAACCTTGCAAGGTTGAACAAATTCGAGAAAAAAAATAGACGATGGTGAACTAGGTCGAAAACACTCCGTTAGAAAAGAGGGACAAAGAGCATTGCGAAAACCTTGAGGTTGAAGGGAAGATATATATAGAAAAACACTCCGGTTAAGGAAGGGGATCAAGGATGACCAAATTCGGGCAGCACTCCGGTTGAAAAGAAAGAAATTGAATAAGAACATGGTAAGATGAGAAGATACTTGATGACATTACAAAACACTGCCTCCGGAAGGAAGGGAAACAATATCTTGAGAGAGCACGGTTACAACAAATGCTAGAACGGAGTTGTTGAAAAAACCAACAACGAAAAGAATAAGTTTGATATGGTCGTATGGAATACATCTCCAATTATGAGGTGACAGCCTGCCACTCACGGATAAAGAATTGGATTGGAATGAACAAGGAGACGATACAGCCTATTTCACCGGAAGGATAAAAGAAGAACTTGGGTCATTTATGAGCACCATATAACAACAATCCTTAGGGAAGGCTTTAGGTGAAATATAACCCAAGGTAACTCCAATGACGAGATTGATGGATTTAAAATACCTCATTCTTAATAACATGTGAATCATGAAACATGAACTCAAATTATCAAGAATGGCATAATACCACCTCCAAAGATACGGTAGACAGAAATGCACTCCGGATAACAAGATGAAGAAAGCTTGAGCTCCTTTGAAAAGAATCTCGATGAACAATTCGAGAAAGAATTAAATCCTTGATGAACCATCATGTAGAACCTTCACGACGAACTCCGGTAACAAAAGAATGATCAAACGGAAAGGAAGATGAGAAGAGTAAGGTTGAAGCCTTGCAATGATTAGATGAAGCTTAGCAACGAGATAAAGAGAAAACTTGGCACTCCGGTAAAGAAATATGAACAAATGGAAACAAGAATTTGATGAGCCTCCGGAATAGGGAATTAACCACTTGGATAGAACAAGAATTAGAATTACATTATGCTTATCCTTCACCAATTAAATTGATGACAATCAATGGATTCGACATATTACTTATTCTCGTAGAAAGGATTAAAAGAGATATATCAAACTTGAGAAGGTCTTCAACGATCCACCGGTAGAGTCGAAACCACGAATAAATTGATATGATAACGAAAGAAGAGGAATCTTGTATGAACCACCGTAAGAATTGGTTATGAACAAAGAAAAGATAAGGAAGACACCGGAAGAATTAGCAAATGAATGAAGATGCTTGAGGGAATTTAGACCCATGAGAACGAAGAGATCACGTGCTGATTAAAGATCACTTGCACGAAGCACCGGTAAATTTTGGAGAATGATAGCTGAAAGCTGAGAATGAATAAATCTGAATTGATGGACTCCGGATGAACAAATTAAAAAGACTCCTAAATTGCTTCGGATGGATAAAAGAATTCTCACAATCGAACAATTATAAGAGGATGGCAACAATCTAGAACCACAAATCTTGAAGAGAATGGAGCAAGATTGAGAGAAAATCTTCTTCGGTCTCCAAAATCTGAGAATTACGACGAGAAACACCACCATGAATTGTTGAGGCACCGGAATAAAGAAGAATATAAAAGTTGAATCAATGATGAAATGAATTTGAAAGATCTTGGAGAAGGACATTTGACTGATGATAACTCATCCTTACGTCAAACTTGGAGAAGAATTTAGGATAGCTCCGGGAAAATAAGAAGAGTCAGGTAAGATCCTGGGAAAAGACCTGTGGGTTAGGGCCCACTCGGAATAAAACACCGAGAGAGATTGCACCGGTTGAATTAAATGGCTAGAATGAGATAACATCCTCGAAAGATCTTGAACGACTGCAGAGTGGAAACACAAATCTTCTAAGCTATCTTTGGCACTCCGGAACAAATGAATAGCGAGAAGTGAAAGATTATGAGGTGCACCGGCATGAGAAGGTATTGAAACGAGGAAAAAGGTATATGAGATCAACACCAAAAGATTGATTTGAATCCACCGAAGAAGATAAAAGAAACGAAGAATGATGAACTAGAAGTCCCGTTAGTATCTTCATGAGAATCACCGGATAAGAACATTGAAGGAAAATAATAGAGAGGCTTCACATCAATAAGATGGATACTCGATTAAGAAATCTGAGTCCTTAAAGAAAACAAGGGAGGGAGGGCGGGAAAAACAAAGACAATTTGGAATGGAAGAAACGAACACCGTTGAGGAACTTAGAATTGATCTTGCGGATGTTGAAATGATCGGATCCACTTGAAGAGAAGCACACCGGTTAAAAAGGATTGACATGGCAATCTCGATGATCGAGAAGGATTAGTGTTCACATCGAGGTATGAGAACACCGCTTAGAGAAGGTATGGAATCAACATTTGACTTCGAAGCAACTCGAATACCACAACTCAAAGCAAAACAAAGGATTGGCTTGCAGAATAAGCCGGAACAAACATATGATAGAGATTTCGTCCGAAGTTTTTGTGGTGGGGCCTACACGGGCTCGATCATACAACACCATCATGTACAAGGCAGTGCACATGACATACGAAGCGTCCCCGAGTCAGCATAGCCAAGGACTCTTTAAGACACAACGAGACCACTGTAAAACCGACCATGAATAGGCGGACCACTAGACGTCGAACCCCAATTTCATATCATACATCTGTCGAAAGATATCCTAAGAGCTACTTGAATTCCCACCTATGAAACTCCCGAAATTTTCCGGTTATGCAATCAGGTGTTGGGGATACAGGGGAAGCATAATATCTCACCCAATTCTAGCAAATCCTACATCCAGCTGTATCCATCCTTCAACACATAACCAAGAAACCTTCGGAAATCATCTACCTCAACCTTCGAAAAGCATCCGTTATACAAGTTATGGCAATACTCCCGAACTCCCGCCCCAGTACTGGGTGGCGTCGAGGTTATCTCACCAACAAACTGCATAAAAGAGATTTTCGATGTCGGCGTACTAAACTCAGGTATTCCAGAATTGCAACGATAAAATTATGATGACAACACCTCAGAGCTCAACTCCCCGGGACACTTCCACTAAACCCCTGACAGGAGGCACCAAGACAATGTTCTCATCATAAAACCATCAGAAAGATTCCAAGATACCCGCGTGATCCTAAATTTTTTTTAGTGAAATTTGAGAAGAGAAGAGTCAAAACTCTACGTCAGGATGCCTTACCAGAGCGATGAGGAGACTGGGAAGTAAAAAGAATTCCTAAGCTCTCCGATATATAATTCCTAAATGACTCAAAACATTTTTCTAGACACAACTCGGCCGCTAAAAACGATCAAGCAATGGGGGCTCCTAAGGTCGGGGAAGGCTCTGATACCAACTTGTAACACCCTCGATGCGACTATATCTCCCACGTGTCGAGGCACGACTTAGAGACATAATCGCATTGAAGGCATATGTCGCAAGTGAGGTAATCTTCACACAACCCATGTAATATAATAAGGAAAGAGATACATAGTTGGCTTACAATCGCCACTTCACACAATTACATGAATAAACATTACATCAATCAAATACACTCATGGTCCGACTACGGAACCAAAATAAAAGAAGAACCCCAAATGCGACAAAGGTCCCCGATCGACCCCAACTGGGCTCCACTACTGATCAACTAGAACGAAACAACATAAAGGACAAGATCTTCATCGAGCTCCTCCTGAGCTTGGTTGCGTCATCTGCACGGACTCATCGGCACCTGCAAGCTGGTTTTGGAAGTATCCGTGAGCCACGGGGACTCAGCAATCTCGCACCCTCGCGATCAAGACTATTTAAGCTTATGGGTAAGGTAAAAGGTATGAGGTGGAGCTGCAGCAAGCGACTGGCATATATGGTGGCTAACATACGCAAATGAGAGCGAGAAGAGAAGGCAAAGCACGGTCGGGAAATCTATGATCAAGAAGTGATCCTATAGCAACCTACGTCAAGCATAACTCCAACAACCGTGTTCACTTCCCGGACCCCGCCGGAAAGAGACCATCACGGTTACACATGCGGTTGATTCATTTTAATTAAGGTCAACTTTAGGTTTTCTACAACCGGACGTTAACAAATTCCCATCTGCCCATAACCGCGGTCACGGCTTTCGAAAGTTCAAATCCCTGCAGGGGTGTCCCAACTTAGCCCATCACAAGCTCTCACGGTCAACGAAGGAATAGACCTCCACCCGAGACGTTCCGATCAGACTCGGTATCCCGGTACAACAAGACATTTCGACAGGGTAAAACTAAACCAGCAACACCGCCCGAATGTGCCGACAAATCCCGATAGGAGCTGCACATATCTCTTTCTCAGGGCACACTCAGATGAGACATCCTACAAGTAAAACCAACCCTCAAGTTGCCCCAAGGTGGCCCCGCAGTCTACTCGGTCGGACCAACACTCAGAGGAGCACTGGCCCGGGGGGGGGGGGGGTTAAAATAAAGATGACCCTTGAGTTTGCAGAACCCAAGGGAAAGAAAAGGCTAGGTGGCGAATGGTAAAACCAATGTTGGGCATTGCTGGAAGAGCTTTACTTAAGGTGAACTGTCAAGGGGTTCCCATTATAGCCCAACCGCATAAGGGACGCAAAATCCGGGAACATAACACCGATATGACGGAAACTAGGGCGGCAAGAGTGGAACAAAACACCAGGCATAAGGCCGAGCCTTCCACCCTTTACCAAGTATATAGATGCATTAATTAAATAAGATATATAGTGATATCCCAACAAGTAAATAAATGTTCCAACAAGGAACGACATCTCCATGTTCCAACAAGGAACAAGCTTCAATCTTCACCTGCAACTAACAACGCTATAAGAGGGGCTGAGCAAAGCGGTAACATAGCCAATCAATGGTTTGCTAGGACATGGTGGGTTAGAGGTTTGACATGGCAATTGGGAGGCTGACAAGCAAATGGTAGGCATCGTAGCATTGGCATAGCAAGAGCGAGCAAACTAGCATAGCAAAGATAGTAGTGATTTTGAGGGTATGGTCATCTTGCCTGAAATCCCGCAAGGAAGAAGAACGAGTCCATGAAGAAGACAAACGGACATAGTCGAACGAATCCTCACAACACGACGTTAACGGAACCAACCCGAAGAAGCAACACTGGAAAGAAGCAAACAATCATGGTAAACAACCATCACATAAACATGGCATGATGCACAATCGAGTATGATGCATGTCCGGTTTAAGTACGCATGGCATGGCAAAGTGCACAAACAATCCTACAATTTAAGTGGAGCTCAATATGCAAAGAGTTGCATATTGACAAAACACCACATCAATTATTTAGTTCTCTCTCGTTTATGTACCCCAACAATATTAAATGTTGATTAACATGGCAAGAGGTGAAGCACAACAAAACTACCTATCTAGACAAGTTTAAATGAGGCCGGAAGCAACGAACAACAATTCCGGAAACTCCTCATGAGCATATTATAGATTTGGTACTGTTCTGCCCTAAAAATTATTTTAGAGTTGTTAAGCATGCAAGATGAGTGCACCATGTTAAAATAGGCAAAATTCTACCCCATTTACATATAAAATTTATTAAAATCCGAGTTACAGTTATTAAGTTATGAATTAAATCATTTTAACATGGCATTGGAGCAAATTTAATCAAACAACATTTTTAACATTTTAAACATGGGTGAAAGTTGGATATTATTAATCTACACAAAATTCTGAGCAAGTTCCATATATAAAACATTTTAATCCGATGCACGGTTAGTGAGTTATTAAATGCATGAACTAGGAGGACTTATCTGTAAAACAGGCAAACTCTGGATAAATAGACAAATCGCAGTGCACAAAAAAACAAATATGGGCTGAATCTGAAACAGGGCAGGTGGTGGGGGTTCTCTCACCACGGGCTTCGGCCCGGTAGAAGGAGGAGGAGGCAGGCCGAGGCGGGAGCGCTGGGCCTTGACGCGGCGCTGGGCCGGCCCACGAAGGAGGAGGAAGCAGGCCGAACGAGGCCGACAGATCTGGGCCTCAGTGAGGTCCACGGAGGAGCTCAACGGGGCGACGTGGATCGGGCTCCTCCCGATCCCGCGCAAGGCGACGGCGGCGCGCCGGTGCTCCGACGAGCAGATGCCGGCGGGGACGAGCGGATGGACGGGACGCGCTGCGCCGGGGCGGGGAAGCCGGAGCGGGGCACCGCGGTGCGGGGCAGCGCCGGTGGCTGGCGAGGGCGGCAAAGGCGCAGGCGGCGGGGGCGCGGTGGCGTGCCGGCGAGCACAGGCGGCGGGGCGACGAAGGGCGCGGTGGCCGGCGCGAACCCCGGCGACCAGAAGCGGAGAAGACACCGGGCGGCGAAGGTGCGGGGATCCCGGCCCGGGTTCGGCTCCGTGCGGGCTAGATCTGGGCCGGCGGGCTCGGCGGCGGGAGGAGAGAGAGGGCGCGGGCGAGGTGGCGGCGGCTAATTGGTGCAAGAGGCGGCGCGGGTGACGTGTCGCGATGGGATTCGCCGGAGCGAGGTGGCGGCGGTGGTTGGACATATCTGGCCGGTGGGAGAAGTGTCCGACGGTGCGAAGAGAGTGGATCTAGGGTTTCATCCACGATTTAATCCGAAATTTCGGGGAGGGGTGCTCTTTTATAGGTAGAGGGAGCTAGGAGAGTCCAAATGAGGTGCGGTTTTTGGCCACGCGATCATGATCGAACGACCGAGATGATGGAGCAGAGTTAGGTGGGTTTTGGGACAAAATGGAAGGGTGTTGGGCTGCAACAATCACGAGGCCTTTTCGGTCCAATCCGGAAATGTTTAATCCCCACACACGAAAGAAAGGTAGAAATGACCACCGGAGGAGAATGAAGCGCCGGAATGCAAAACGGACAACGGGGAAAAAGCTCGGATGCAAGAGACGAACACGTATGCAAATGAAATGCACATGATGACATGATATGCAATGCATGACACGCAAGCAATGACAAAGCAACAACAGCGAATAACTGAACGACACCTGGCACATCGGTCTCGGGGCGTTACAGCGACGGGCGACACGACGAGTCGGCAACAGTTCGTCTCCCCTCGTCAAAACAAAATCAATCTCATCCAGACTCCGTAGCGCCGCAGTTCCTCATATACTATGCAAATTCAGTTTATGTGCTACAATGTTGATGACGTACGAGTAGCTCGGTTATTCAGTATTGTTGATTGTTGTCCAAAATTCATTCCTCTTTCTATGCAAATTCAGTTTATGTGCTGTCCAAATTTCAGTGTTTTGTTGTCCAAAAATTCAGTGTATGTGCTGTCCAAATTTCATTGTTATTCGAAAATTCAGTGTTGGTGTTATCCAAATTTCAGTGCATAGGCTGTCTAAATTTTAGTTTATATGCTGTCCAAATTTTCAGTGTACTTCCCCTTCTATTTTACTGCCATTTATCAAATGGGTTGATGCCTTTCATCAAGTGATTCAGTGCACCATGGTTGGCTTTAACCCTCTGTTCTCTTCTGTTTTCCTAGGCACCATTGAGCTGGCCTTGTTGCAAGGATGAATCTGCTGATCTCCTAATCATTGGAACAAAAGGTACTGAGTATTTACTATTTATGTTGAAATACTACTATTTTTTTATGGATTACTGAAATACTACTATATATGATTTGGGAAAAATAATCTGGTCTCTCATTTAGCTTAGCCATCTAATTTTTTTCTTTGTAGCTCCGCCTTCAAATGATAGGCCCCATTTTAAGGTTTGGCACAGGGCCCCAGATATTGCTGGCCCGGTCCTATTCCTACGACTATGAGATTATGCAACTCCCGAATACCGGAGGAACACTTTGTGTGCTACCAAACGTCACAACGTAGCTGGGTGATTATAAAGGTGCTCTACAGGTGTCTCCGACGGTACTTGTTGAGTTGGCATAGATCAAGATTAGGATTTGTCACTCCGATTGTCGGAGAAGTATCTCCGGGCCCTCTCGGTAATGCACATCACTTTAAGCCTTGCAAGCAATGCAACTAATGAGTTAGTTGCGGGATGATGTATTACAAAATGAGTAAAAAGACTTGCCGGCAAAGATTTTGAACTAGGTATTGAGATACCGACGATCGAATCTCGGGCAAGTAACATACCGATGACAAAGGGAACAACGTATGTTGTTATGCGGTTTGACCGATAAAGATCTTCGTAGAATATGTAGGAGCCAATATGAGCATCCATGTTCCGCTATTGGTTATTGACCACATACGAGTCTCAGTCTTGTCTACATAGTTCTCAAACCCGTAGGGTCTGCACGCTTAACGTTCGGTGACGATCGGTAATATGAGTTTATGTGTTTTGATGTACTGAAGGTTGTTCGGAGTCCCGGATGAGATCGGGGACATGACGAGGAGTCTCGAAATGGCCGAGACATAAAGATCAATATATTGGACGACTATATTCGGACATCAGAAAGGTTCCGAGTGATTCGGGTATTTTTCGGAGTATCGGAGAGTTACGGGAATTCACCGGGGAGTATATGGGCCTTATTGGGCTTTAAGGGAAAGAGAGAGGGGAGGCTGTGCGCCCCCCAAGGCTTAGTCCGAATTGGACTAGGGGGAGGGGCGGCGCCCCCTCCTTCCTTCTCTTCTCTTTTCCCTTTCCTTCCTTCCTACTCCTACTACATGGAAGGGGGGAATCCTACTCCCGGTGGGAGTAGGACTCCCCAGGGCACGCCATAGTAGAGGGCCGGCCCTCCCCTCCTCCACTCCTTTATATACGGGGAGGGGGGCACCCCATGGAGACACACAAGTTGATTATTGATCTTTTAGCCGTGTGCGGAGCCCCCCCCTTCACCATAATCCACCTCGGTCATACCGTAGTGATGCTTAGGCGGAGCCATGCGTCGGTAGCTTCATCAACACCGTTATCACACCGTCGTGCTGACGAAGCTCTCCCTCGAAGCTCTTCTGGATCGTGAGTTCGCGGGACGTTACCGAGCTGAACGTGTGCAGAGCGCGGAGGTGCCGTACATTCGGTACTGAGGATCGGTCGATCGTGAAGACGTATGACTACATCAATCGCGTTGTCATAACGCTTCCGCTTTCGGTCTACGAGGGTACATGGATGACACTCTCTCCTCTCGTTGCTATGCATCACCATGATCTTGCGTGTGCGTAGGGAAACTTCTAAAATTACTGCGTTCCCCAACAGTGGCATCCGAGCCAGGTTTATGCGTAGATGTCATATGCACGAGTAGAACACAAAAGAGTTGTGGGCGTGGGTATATACATATTGTTTGCCGTCACTAGTTGATTCTTGATTCAGCGGCATTGTTGGATGAAGCGGCCCAGACCGACATTACGCGTACGCTTACACGAGACTGGTTCTACCGCTGTGCTTCGCACACAGGTGGCTAGTGGGTGTCTGTTTCTCCAACTTTAGTTGAATCAGTTTCAATGAACAAGGTTCTTTTTGAAGATCAAAAAGCAATCAGTATACTACGTTGTGGTTTTTGATGCGTAGGTAAGAACGGTTTTTGCTCAGCCTGTAGCAGCCACGTAAAACTTGCAACTACAAAGTAGAGGACGTCTAACTTGTTTTTGCAGGGCATGTTGTGATGTGATATGGTCAAGACGTGATGAGATATAAATTGTTGTATGAGATGATCATGTTTTTTTGAAGTTATCAGCAACTGGCATAAGCCTTATGGTTGTCTCTTTATTGCATAAGATGCAAGTGCCAAATAATTGCTTTACTTTATCGCTATGCGATAGCAATAGTTGCAAGAGCAATAGTTGGCGAGACGACCATGTGACGATATGTTGAAGAGATCAAGATGATGGAGATCATGGTGTCATGCCGGTGGCGATAGAGATCATGACGGTACTTGGAGATGGAGATCAAAGGCGCAAGATGATCATGGCCATATCATGTCACATATTTTGATTGCATGTGATGTTTATCCTTTATGCATCTTATTTTGCTTAGTTTGGAGGTAGCATTATAAGATGATCTCTCACTAAATTTCAAGGTACAAGTGTTCTCCTTGAGTATGCACCGTTGCCAAAGTTTGTCGTGCCGAGACACCACGTGATGATCGGGTGTGATAAGCTCTACGTTCACATACAACGGGTGCAAGCCAGTTTTGCACACGCAGAAATACTCGGGTTAAACTTGATGAGCCTAGCATATGCAGATATGGCCTCGGAACACCGAGACCGAAAGGTCGAGCGTGAATCATATACTAGATATGATCAACATAGTGATGTTCACCATTGAAAACTACTCCATCTCACTTAGATGATTAGAGGGATGTCTATCTAAGTGGGAGTTCTTTAGTAATATGATTAAATTGAACTTTAATTTATCATGAACTTAGTCCTGATAGTATTTTGCATATCTATGTTGTAGATCAATTGCTTGCGATGTAGCTCCCTGTTTATTTTTGATATGTTCCTAGAGAAAAATAAGTTGAAAGATGTTAGTAGCAATGATACGGACTAGCTCTGTGATCTGAGGGTTATCCTCATTGCTGCACAGAAGTATAATGTCCTTGATGCACCGCTAGGTGACAGACCTATTGCAGGAGCAGATACAGACGTTATGCGCTTGACAAAGCTCGGTATGATGACTACTTGATAGTTTAGTGCACCATGCTTTACGGCTTAGAACCGGGACGTCAAAACGTTTTGAACGCCACAGAGCATATAAGATGTTCCAAGAGCTGAAATTGGTATTTCAGACTCATGCCCGACTCGAGAGGTATGAGACCTCTGACAAGTACTTTGCCTACAAGATGGAGGAGAATAGCTCAACCAGTGAGCATGTGCTCAGATTGTCTGAGTACTACAACCACTTGAATCAAGTGGGAGTTAATCTTCCAGATAAGATAGTGATTGACAGAGTTCTCTAGTCACTATCACCAAGTTACTAGAACTTCGTGATGAACTATAATATGCAAGGGATAACGGAAACGATTCCCAAGCTCTTCGTGATGCTGAAATCGACGAAGGTAGAAATCAAGAAAAGTATCAAGTGTTGATGGTTGAAAAGACCACTAGTTTGAAGTAAAAGGGCAAGGGAAAGAAAGGGAACTTCAAGAATAATGGCAAGCAAGTTGCCACTCCCATGAAGAAGCCCAAAGCTAGACCCAAGCCTAAAACTGAGTGCTTCTACTGCAAAGGAAATGGGCACTGAAAGTGGAACTACCCTAGATACTTGGCGGATAAGAAGGATGGCAAAGTGAACAAAGGTATATTTGATATATATGATGTGTACTTTACTAGTGTTTATAGCAAACCCCTCGGTATTTGATATTGGTTCAATTGCTAAAAGTAGTAACTCAAAACGGGAGTTGCAAAATAAACAAAAGACTAGTTGAGGGCGAGGTGACGATGTGTGTTGGAAGTAATTCCGAAGGTTGATAAGATCACCATCGCACACTCTCTTTACCTTCGAGATTAGTGTTGAACCTAAAATAAATGTTATTTGGTGTTTGCGTTGAGCATAATATGATTGGATCATGTTTATTGCAATACGGTTATTCATTTAAGTCAAAGAATAATTGTTATTCTGTTTACATGAATAAAACCTTCTTTGGTCATACACCCAAGGTGAATGGTTTATTGAATCTCGATCGTAGTGATACACATATTTATAATACTGAAGCCAAAAGATGCAAAGTTAATATTGATAGTGCAACTTATTTGTGGCACTGCCGTTTATGTCATATTGGTGTAAAGCGCATGAAGAAACTCCATGCTGATGGGCTTTTGGAATCACTTAACTATGAATCACTTGATGCTTGCGAACCATGCCTCATGGGCAAGATGACTAAGACTCCATTCTCCGGAACAATGGAGCGAGCAAGTGACTTATTGGAAATAATACATACTGATGTATGGGGTCCGATGAGTGTTGAGGCTCGCGGCGGGTATCGTTATTTTCTGACCTTCACAGATGATTTGAGCAGATATGGGTATATCTACTTGATGAAACATAAGTCTGAAACATTTGAAAAGTTCAAATAATTTTAGAGTGAAGTGGAAAATCATCGTAACAAGAAAATAAAGTTTCTACGATCTAATCGTGGAGGAGAATATTTAAGTTACGAGTTTGGTCTTCATTTGAAACAATGCGGAATAGTTTCGCAACTCACGCCACCTGGAACACCACAGCGTAATGGTGTGTCCGAACGTCGTAATCACACTTTACTAGATATGGTGCGATCTATGATGTCTCTTACTGATTTACCGCTATTGTTTTGGGGTTATGCATTAGAAACAACTGCATTCACGTTAAATAGGGCACCATCTAAATCCATTGAGATGACACCGTATGAACTATGGTTTGGCAAGAAACCAAAGCTGTCATTTCTTAAAGTTTGGGGTTGCGATGCTTATGTGAAAAAGTTTCAAACTGATAAGCTCGAACCCAAATCGGAGTAGTGCGTCTTCATAGGATACCCAAAAGGAAACTGTTTGGTACAACTTCTATCACAGATCCGAAGGCAAGATATTTTGTTGCTAAGAATGGATCCTTTCTAGAGAAGAAGTTTCTCTCAAAAGAAGTGAGTGGGAGGAATGTAGAACTTGATAAGGTAATTTTACCTTCTCCCAAATTGGAAAGTAGTTCATCACAGAATTCAGTTCTAGTGATCTCTACACCAATTAGTGAGGAAGATAATGATGATTGAGGGAGTCCTGAATTAGGGGGTGTCCGGATAGCCGGACTATACCTTCGGCCGGACTCCTGGACTATGAAGATACAAGATTGAAGACTTCGTCCCATGTTCGGAAGGGACTCTGTGTAACTCTAGCCCTCTCCGGTGTCTATATAAACCGGAGGGTTTAGTCCGTAGGACGAACAACAATCATACCATAGGCTAGCTTCTAGGGTTTAGCCTCTATGATCTCGTGGTAGATCTACTCTTGTACTACCCATATCATCAATATTAATCAAGCAGGACATAGGGTTTTACCTCCATCAAGAGGGCCCGAACCTGGGTAAAACATCGTGTCCCCTGCCTCCTGTTACCATCCGCCTAGACGCACAGTTCGGGACCCCCTATCCGAGAACCGCCGGTTTTGACACCGACATTGGTGCTTTCATTGAGAGTTCCTCTGTGTCGTCACTTTTAGGCCCGATGGCTTCTCCGATCATTAACAGCAATGCGATCCAGGGTGAGACCTTTCTCCCCGGACATATCTTCGTATTCGGCGGCTTTGCACCGCGGGCCAATTCACTTGGACATTTGGAGCAGATCGAAAGCTACGCCCCTGGCCATCAGGTCAGATTTGGAAGTTTAAACTACACAGCGGACCTCCGCGGAGACTTGATCTTCGACGGATTCGAGCCACGGCCGAGCGTGCCGCACTGTCACGATGGGCATGATCTAGCTCTGCCGCCGAACAGTGCCCTGGAGGCCGCACCCGCATCAGCTCCGACCCTTAATTCAGAACCAACTGCGCCAATCGAGGATGGGTGGTTGGACACCGCCTCGGGGGCTGCAATCTCTACGGCGATCGAGCCGAACACCAGCCCTATTCTTTGCGAAGCCCGTGACTTCAAGGAGCCGGACTCCTCTCCAGACTCCGAGCCCTCCGCGCCCCTACCTATCGAACCTGATTGGGCGCCGATCATGGAGTTCACCGACGCGGACATCTTTCAGCACTCGCCCTTTGGCGATATTCTGAATTCACTAAAGTCTCTCTCTTTAGGAGAGCCCTGGGCGGACTATGGTCAGCAAGGTTGGGATGCGGATGATAAAGAAATTCAAAGCCCACCCACCACCCACTTCGTAGCCATTGTCGATGATTTAACCGACATGCTCGACTTCGACTCCGAAGACATCGACGGTATGGACGCCGATGCAGGAGACGATCAAGAACCAGCGCCTATAGGGAACTGGAAAGCAACCTCGTCGTATGATATATACATGGTGGACACCCCAAAAGAAGGCAATGGCGATGGAACAGCGGAGGATGACCCCTCCAAGAAGCAGCCTAAGCGCCGTCAGCGGCGCCGCTCTAAATCCCGCCAAAGCAAAAACGGTGATTCCGGCACGGGAGATAATAACACCCCGGATAGTGCCGAAGACAACCACCTCCAGCAAGATTCAGCACAGGAGGATGGAGAAGCCAGCCCTCATGAGAGAGCGGCAGACAGAGAGGTCGAGGACGATAATTATATGCCTCCCTCCAAAGACGAGGCAAGCCTCGACGACGATGAATTTTTCGTGCCGGAGGATCCCGTCGAACAAGAGCGTTTCAAACGCAGGCTTATGGCCACGACGAGCAGCCTCAAGAAAAAACAGCAACAGCTTAGAGCTAATTAAGATTTGCTAGCCGATAGATGGACTGAAGTCCTTGCGGCCGAAGAGTATGAACTCGAACGCCCCTCCAAGAGCTACCCAAAGCGCAGGTTGCTACCCCGACTAGAGGAGGAAGCACCTAAACCTACATCGCCAGCGCATGATGCGGCCGATCGGCCACTGTAGGATCGAAAGTATGTCTAGAGGGGGGGGGGGTGATTAGACTACTTGACCAAATAAAAACTTAACCTTTTCCCAATTTTAGTTCTTGGCAGATTTTAGCTATTTTAGGACAAGTCAAGCAATCATCACATAATTCAAGCAAGCATGCAAAGAGTATATTGGCAGCGGAAAGTAAAGCATGCAACTTGCAAGAATATAAAGGGAAGGGTTTGGAGAATTCAAACGCTATTTGAGACACGGATGTTTTTCCCGTGGTTCGGATAGGTGGTGCTATCCTACATCCACGTTGATGGAGACTTCAACCCACGAAGGGTAACGGTTGCGCGAGTCCACACAGGGCTCCACCCAAGGGCAACGGTTGCGCGAGTCCACGGAGGGCTCCACCCATGAAGGGTCCACGAAGAAGCAACCACCCACAAAGGGTCCACAAAGAAGCAACCTTGTCTATCCCACCATGGCCAACACCCACGAAGGACTTGCCTCACTAGCGGTAGATCTTCACGAAGTAGGTGATCTCCTTGCCCTTACAAACTCCTTGGTTCAACTCCACAATCTTGTCGGAGGCTCCCAAGTGACACCTAGCCAATCTAGGAGACACCACTCTCCAAGAAGTAACAAATGGTGTGTAGGTAATGAACTCCTTGCTCTTGTGCTTCAAATGATAGTCTCCCCAACACTCAACTCTCCCTCATAGGATTTGGATTTGGTGGAAAGAAGATTTGAGTGGAAAGCAACTTGGGAAGGCTAGAAATCAAGATTCATATGGTAGGAATGGAATGTCTTGATCTCAACACATGAGTAGGTGGTTTTCTTTCAGAACATATGAGTAGGAATGATGTGTGTGTTCTGATGGCTCTCTCTCGAATGAGAAGGAGGTGGAGGGGTATATATAGCCTCCACTCAAAATCCAACCGTTACACAGATTTCCAATCTCGGTGGGACCGAATAAATAAACTCGGTCTGACCGAAGTAGTAAACCTAGTGACCGTTAGGAATTTCGGTGGGACTGACATGCAACTCGGTAGGACCGATTCGGTTAGGGTTTGGGCATAACGTAATCTCGGTGAGACCGATTACACAAACTCGGTGGGACCGAGATTGGTAATTAGCTAACCAGAGAGTTGGTCAGGCAAACTCGGTGGGACCGATTTGCTCTTTCGGTGGGACCGAGTGGAACTCGGTGAGACCGAAAAGTTACAAAGGGGAAACACTGAGTTTACATTGCAATCTCGGTGGGACCGATTCGCTCTTTCGGTGGGACCGAAAAGTTACGAAAGGGAAATAGAGAGTTTGCAACCCCATCTCGGTGGGACCGAGATCCTTATCGGTAGGACCGAATTGCTAGGGTTTGGCAGTGGCTAATGACATTTGAAACTCGGTGGCGCCGGATAGGAAAAATCGGTAGGACCGAGTTTGGCTTAGAGTTTAGGTCATATGTGGATATGGGAAAGTAGTTGAGGGTTTTGGAGCATATCATTAAGCACATGAAGCAAGAGGCTCATTAAGCAACACCTCATCCCTCCTTGATAGTATTGGCTTTTCCTATGGACTCAATGTGATCTTGGATCACTAAAATATAAAAGAAGAGTCTTGAGCTTTTGAGCTTGAGCCAATCCATTTTCCTTAGCATTTTGAGGGTTCCACTTTCATATCCATGCCATGCCAATCATTGAGCTTTCCTGAAATAATTATCTTGGAATAGCATTAGCTCAATGAGCTATAAGTTGTTATGAATTACCAAAACCACCTAGGGATAGTTGCACTTTCAATCTCCCCTTTTTGGTAATTGATGACAACATATAGATCAAAGCTTCGACAAATGATAATAAGCATGAAGTATATCGTCACTTTGAGAAGTATGTGATAAGTAAGAGCTCCCCCTAGATTTGTGCATATATAAAATTTGCTTTGGACTGCAAATGCACAAAGAGTTAAAGTCATGGGTTACTCTTCCATGTCACATACATCTTGGTGGAGCGCTCAAAATGATAAGAATGAAATACATGCACTCATCACCAAGAATAGTGAATGATCACAAACGATAGATAGCATGATAATATTTAAGCAAGCATTAAGCAAACATTTAGTGTAGCTTATGATCAAACACATGATCATCGATGTCTCACACATAATGACATAGTATCAAGCACTCAAAAGCAGAAAAGGTTCGAAAGACCACCAAATAAAGCAAGAGAGAAAAGCAACACTCACTCTCTCGAAGCCTATGATCTATACATCTTCTCCCCCTTTGGCAACAAGTTACCAAAAAGTTCCTAGAAAATGCATAGTGCTAAGTCGTCGCTCAGGCTTGATCTTCAGGTGGTGGTGGAGTCCGGATCACTCCAAGGATGAAGGCTTCTGTAGATGCTAAAGTAGTCGCTGGAGTTGGAGCTGAGGTAGACGCTAGAGCTGAGGCTGTGGCTGGTGCAGATGTTGTAGGTCTGGTGTCAGCAACTGGCAGTGCAGACGACCTCGGGCCTCGTGGCACTCTAGAAAAAGCATGAGTTGTGGTCCTGCCTCTCCTTTCATTCATGTCCTCCTGGAGCTGCTCCACTACAGACTGAACTTCTGTTACTTTGACATCCAAGTCATAGAACTTCTGTTCCATGATCCTCTCTAGGCTCTGCTGATTTTTGGTGAGGTTGGCTATACTTTGCTCAATTCTCAGCGAGGATGCAATCAAGTAACTGAGCTGCTCTTGTTTCGTCTTCAAGAAGTACTCAGATGCCTCCTCTTGAGTTGGCATCCTGGCAACTTTTTCCTTCTTCGCCTTCTCCTTCTTTGCAAATGCTTGTGTAGATGATGGCTCATTCTCTGTCATTACAACTTCATTGTTCTCAAAGTCTGGACGGATGGGAAGGTGTTCCTTATCCAAAAGATATATGCCCGTGCCCATCTTGGAGTTGATGAGCTCCCGAATCCGAGGGGCATATCCACAGCTCCTCTTCTGATCTGCAGCTCTCCTCTTAATGGTTTCAACAATGAGACTCATGACCTTGAATTTCTGAGGCACGTCAAAGACATGAAGCAGGTTGATCGCATGACCTCTGATCATCTTGTGATCTCCAGACTTAGGCAGCAGAGTGTGCCTTAGTATCCAATTGATAGTAGGCAATCCTGAAAGCAGATAGTGCACTGAGCCAAACTTGAATGAGTCAAGAGCTTCATTGGGAATTTCCTTGTACATGTTGGACATGGAGTTATGGTCCATTTTCTTCTTGGCATAGATGTCCAAGTCCTCATCTTGCTCTTCTGGGGCATTGATGATCTGTGCCCACTCAGTCACTGTAGATTGGTACCTTGTACCCTCTGACATCCATGTAATCCTTCCATCCGGATAAAAATGAGCTGTGGAGTAGAACTGCATGATGAGTTCCTCGTTCCACTTTGTGAGCTTCTGCCCAACAAAGTCCTCTACTCCACACGCTCTGAAGCTGTCCTGAACTCCTGGATAGTGCTCTTCATTCTCCTTGATATAGGTCCAGTCGACCCATCTCATGTCAATAACGATTGGCTTCTTGTCAAGCAAAATAGTCTCATAAAAATCTTGTTGCTCCTTTGTGTGAACTCTGTAGTCCACGGCAGTCCTTCTCCTAGAAGCATATGGATCTGCTTCCCTCCATTTCCTGAGCCCCGAGTCTCTCCTGAGCTTCATGTCCTCAGCCACAGGATGAGCATCGTTGTGGTCTGGGATCTTGGGCTTGAGCTTTCGAAGGACACTCTCTTCCTCTTCTTCAATAGCTTCAGGCACTGGGGCCTTGTTCTTTTCTGCAGCAGGTATACTCCTTGTGTTTCTCTTTGGAGCTGTCTTAGGCTTTGGTGCAGCCTTAGGAGCTTCCTTGGGATTGGATGCAGCTTTCCCTGACCTTATGGCATCTCCCATAAGTTTGGCTGCCTTGGGTGCTGGTGCAGCAACCTCTTCTTCCTCCTCCTCTTCTACCATGATGGAGGCTCTCCCAAGCACTTTGGCTACAGTCTTCTTTACCCTCTCTTTCCTCTTCTTACCCTCTGCAGCAATGGGCTCAATGGGAGCAGGTGCAGGCTTCTCAGTTGATGCTCTAGCCTTAGACATGGGCTGCCTGCCTGCTGGCCTCTTGATTTTCAGGCCTGGCTTTGAGCCTTGAGCTGGCTCAACCCTCTTGGAAGTGGCCTCTTCCTCTGCCACATAGTCTTCATCCTCAGAATCAGACGTTCTCTTCTTCCTTTGACGTGTGGCAGCCTTAGGCAGATTGCTGGGCGTGCTCCTGCTGCCATCATCAGAAGAACTTGAGGGGCTAGTGCCCTCACTCATCACAACTTGCTGCTCTGAGAGGTTTTGGCTGTCACTTTGATCAGACATGTTGCAACTGACTGCTGACCCTGTGAATAGATTATAGAAGAGATAGAGTGGATGAGCATCACAAAAAGCAGAGATTTTTGCAAAAGATTAATTCAAAAACTTAGTTTTAGTTTTCCACAGAAAGCATCTCGGATCTACCGATTTTCAAACTCGGTGACACCGAAGCAGTTTTGGCACCAGAACTGGTGAACTCGGTCAGACCGAGTCACAGTTCGGTGGCACCGAGACTGCTAGGGTTTCACAGAATTCCAAAATCGGTCGCACCGATAAGTTATTCTCGGTCAGACCGAGTTTAACTTGTGCAATGGCAAAAGCCAGATCGATGGGACCGAGTTTTTCAACTCGGTGGGTCCGAGATGGTTTCGGCGGAAACCTAACCCTAAAATTTTCGAATTAAACCTAATCTACGAGCGTTTTGACTGGATAGAAGTTTATCAATCGTGGCAAGATTCATGGTAATCACAATGTGCTAGGAATCAGATTGAGGAATAGCACAATGATCAAGTCCATACCCTAGCTCGGCGTGGACTTGCTACGGCAGCAACGGCGGGGCAGAAATCCGTTGACGGCGGCGAAGACCAGCGATAGGAGGCTGCTGGCGGCGAGGAGACGATCCGGAGACCTCGAGGGCAGAGCAGGCTATCGCGCGGGCGAGGAGGTTTCGGAGAAATTTCCAAAATTCTGCCCGTCACTATATATAGCCCGACCCTGTCGGTGTGACCGAGTGGAACAATTCGGTGGCACCGAGATGCAAAAATGTGTGCAGTTATTGCAACTCGGTGTGACCAAAAAGTTCAAATCGGTTGCACCGAGATCAAAAACCTAGATCAACTTGATGAACTCGGTAGGACCGAAAATGGATCATCGGTCAGACCGAGATTCATAAAGAGGTTTTGGAAGTTTAAGCTATGACGAATCGGGGACTCCGAGCGCTCCTCACACAGAGTGGTTCGAATCTGACTTGATCAAATTTTGTGATGCAGCATGAATAGAGTTTGAGACGAGAAAAGCATAGATAGCTAGAGGAGGTTCTTAGGCATTCTTGTCCATCCACTTGGCAAAAGAAGAAAGCCAAACAATCAAAGCAACAAGTAGATGTCCTTGAATGAGTAAAATATGCAACCAACATGCTCACACAATAAGATAGCAAATGAAATATGTGGCAAAGCATGCACAACCAATTCTAGCATCTATCAAGCAATTTGCGATGACTAGGTCATCTATATATGAGTATATTGACTTAGGAGTCAAGTGAGAGCACTTGATCGTAGGTCATACTCATCGTTTAAGCTCAAGTGGGGTTACCACTTTTACATAAAGCATTGTTTTGTTCACATCTTTAGAGTTGCTTTAGCTCAAGTCTTAGAGTAAAGCTCCCCCTAGATGTGATATCCCCCCTAAGAGGGATGAACTAACCTTGGGTTTTGTCGATGATGACTTCATGTAGATATTGAAGATGTGGATGCTCAATGTTGATGTAGATCTCTTGGAGCTATCCTTTTGAGTGAATTGCACTTTCAATACCTACATGGGTTAGTCCCACAAGGAACAAACAAGGATATCCATAGACATATAGTGATGCACACAAAAGATGATGTCCATGAAAATTTTAGGTTACCTTGTCCCTTGTCTTACCAACAAGAGGGTTTGTGACTCCTTGAACTAGTGCAAGATGTGGAAGTTGATTGCACTTGTTCTTGCCAAAATGATGAGAGTGAAGTATGTTGGCGGAGTCACCCTCAAGAACTCTCTAGTTCTTCTTCTTTTGGATCCACATCATTTTGATGGGAATCCTTGGAGTTGTAGTCATACTTGATGAAGTGGAACTTGAAGTAGTCTTGGGAATCCACTTGACTAAGGTCTTAGGAGCTTCTTCAAATGCATCAATTTCCTCTTGAAGCTTGTCCTTGCCTTTTTGCTCGTAGTCTTGTGGTGGAAGATCATCTTGAGCTTGTGTCCCCTTGAAAGAAGTATACTTCTCTTATTGAGGGACAAACTTTGTCTTGGGGTATTGATCTTCTTCCCATTCAACTCCATTGGCATTGAACTTTCGTTCAAAACCAACACCTTGATTCTTCCAGTGCATTCCTTGCTTCCGCACAATTTCCTCGAATTGCTTACTCCCGGCAAGGCTCTTGTACACTCCTTTCTCTATAATTCCCTTCAATAAGCTATTTTCTTGCTCAAGTGTAACTTGGCTAAGAGAATCATTAGTGGAATCAAGAGAACTACTAGAAGCAACAATATTGGATTTAGCATGATCATTGTTACTACTAGAGGAGGAATCTTTCTTGTTAGATTTGACTTGAGGCATGTAAGTGGATAAGAGTAAATGCTTGGCAATGTAAGAAGAACTTTTCTTGCGGAGATCATCATTGATTGCCTTTAAGAACTCATGCTCTTGCTCAAGATTGAGCTTTTCAAAGCGTAGCTTCTCATGAGCCCTTAAAAGTTCTCGATGATCTTCAAAGATAGTGTCATGAGCTAACTTAAGAGTTTTTAGTTCTTTAGTTAGAGCCTCAATCTTCTCCTTATCATTGTCATTCGTTTTATCTTGATTAGCATGATTAATTGGTCTTTCATCATAGTATTCATCACTCGAGTTGTCACCAATCAAATCATCACCTAACAAGTCATCTTCATCACTATTGAAATCAACATACTCGGGGTGCGTTACCTTAGGACCTTTGGCCATGAAGCATCTTCCAATTCCTTCATTTGGTGAGTCAAATATGTCGTAGGAGTTGGATGACACAAGTGCTAGACCGGCAACACCTTCATCTTGAGTATCTTCGGAGTCGGAGTGATAACTTCTCTTGGAGTGACTGTCGGAGTCGGAGCCGGATACCCATTCACCAACATGAGCTTGATGTCTTCGTCTTGTGTAGCTCCTTGATGATTTTTCCTTCCTTTCCGAGTCCTTGCTTCTCCTTGAGTATCTTCGTTCATAACGATCATCTCTACTCCTTCTCTCTCTTGGTGGTGATCCTTTGCTTCTTCTTTTTGGAGAATCTTCTCTTCTCTTGTAGGGAGCCGTACACTCATTGGAATAGTGTCCGGGTCTTCCACAATTGTAGCAGTTTCGTTCTCGACTAGAAGATCTTTTGTCATTGTAGTACCTTGATTTGGAGCTTCTATCTTTGCTTCTACTCTTGTAGAACTTGTTGAAGTTCTTCACCATTAAGCTCAATTCTTCATTGAAGTCTTGTTTCTCACTTGATGATGTAGGGGCTTCACATGAGGCTTTATAGGCACCACTTGATTTGTTGTGAAGTTCCTCTTTATCCTTAAGTGACATCTCATGAGCAACAATCCTTCCAATCACCTCCGTTGGCTTGAGATCTTTGTAATTGGGCATCATTTGGATCAATGTGCACACGGTATCATATTTTCCATCCAAGGCTCTTAGGATCTTCTTGATGATGAATTTATCGGTCATCTCTTCACTTCCTAAGCCGGTAATCTCATTTGTGATGAGAGCAAGCCTAGAGTACAATTCGGCGACACCTTCACCATCCTTCATCTCGAACTTGTCAAGTTGGCTTTGAAGCACATCCAACTTGGATTCCTTGACGGAGTCGGTACCTTCGCATATCAATCAAAGTGTCCCAAATTTCCTTTGCATTCTCAAGGCGGCTGATTTTGTTGAATTCTTCGTAGCACAATCAGTTGAAGAGAATATCACAAACTTGAGCATTGTATTGCAACATCTTCAACTCATCCGCGGTAGCTTCACGGTTTGGTTCTTTCCCATCAAAGAAGTCACCTTGCAAACCAACACACACAATAGCCCAAACGGCGGGGTTATGTCCAAGAATTTGCATTTTCATTTTATGCTTCCAACTAGCAAAATTAGTACCATCAAAGTAAGGACCTCTACGGTGATAATTTCCCTTGCTAGACGCCATACTCTCCTAGGTTGTGAAACCAAGGCTATGACCACCAAAAGCTATGGAGATCAAGCAAATGGAGACCAAAGCTCTGATACCACTTGTAGGATCGAAAGTATGTCTAGAGGGGGGGGGGGTGATTAGACTACTTGACCAAATAAAAACTTAACCTTTTCCCAATTTATTTCTTGGCAGATTTTAGCTATTTTAGGACAAGTCAAGCAATCATCACATAATTCAAGCAAGCATGCAAAGAGTATATTGGCAGCGGAAAGTAAAGCATGCAACTTGCAAGAATATAAAGGGAAGGGTTTGGAGAATTCAAACGCTATTGGAGACACGGATGTTTTTCCCGTGGTTCGGATAGGTGGTGCTATCCTACATCCACGTTGATGGAGACTTCAACCCACGAAGGGTAACGGTTGCGCGAGTCCACACAGGGCTCCACCCAAGGGCAACGGTTGCGCGAGTCCACGGAGGGCTCCACCCATGAAGGGTCCACGAAGAAGCAACCACCCACAAAGGGTCCACGAAGAAGCAACCTTGTCTATCCCACCATGGCCAACGCCCACGAAGGACTTGCCTCACTAGCGGTAGATCTTCACGAAGTAGGCGATCTCCTTGCCCTTACAAACTCCTTGGTTCAACTCCACAATCTTGTCGGAGGCTCCCAAGTGACACCTAGCCAATCTAGGAGACACCACTCTCCAAGAAGTAACAAATGGTGTGTAGGTAATGAACTCCTTGCTCTTGTGCTTCAAATGATAGTCTCCCCAACACTCAACTCTCCCTCATAGGATTTGGATTTGGTGGAAAGAAGATTTGAGTGGAAAGCAACTTGGGAAGGCTAGAAATCAAGATTCATATGGTAGGAATGGAATGTCTTGATCTCAACACATGAGTAGGTGGTTTTCTTTCAGAACATATGAGTAGGAATGATGTGTGTGTTCTGATGGCTCTCTCTCGAATGAGAAGGAGGTGGAGGGGTATATATAGCCTCCACTCAAAATCCAACCGTTACACAGACTTCCAATCTCGGTGGGACCAAATAAATAAACTCGGTCTGACCGAAGTAGTAAACCTAGTGACCGTTAGGAATTTCGGTGGGACTGACATGCAACTCGGTAGGACCGATTCGGTTAGGGTTTGGGCATAACGTAATCTCGGTGAGACCGATTACACAAACTCGGTGGGACCGAGATTGGTAATTAGCTAACCAGAGAGTTGGTCAGGCAAACTCGGTGGGACCGATTTGCTCTTTCGGTGGGACCGAGTGGAACTCGGTGAGACCGAAAAGTTACAAAGGGGAAACACTGAGTTTACATTGCAATCTCGGTGGGACCGATTCGCTCTTTCGGTGGGACCGAAAAGTTACGAAAGGGAAACAAAGAGTTTGCAACCCCATCTCGGTGGGACCGAGATCCTTATCGGTAGGACCGAATTGCTAGGGTTTGGCAGTGGCTAATGACATTTGAAACTCGGTGGCGCCGGATAGGAAAAATCGGTAGGACCGAGTTTGGCTTAGAGTTTAGGTCATATGTGGATATGGGAAAGTAGTTGAGGGTTTTGGAGCATATCATTAAGCACATGAAGCAAGAGGCTCATTAAGCAACACCTCATCCCTCCTTGATAGTATTGGCTTTTCCTATGGACTCAATGTGATCTTGGATCACTAAAATATAAAAAGAAGAGTCTTGAGCTTTTGAGCTTGAGCCAATCCATTGTCCTTAGCATTTTGAGGGTTCCACTTTCATATCCATGCCATGCCAATCATTGAGCTTTCCTGAAATAATTATCTTGGAATAGCATTAGCTCAATGAGCTATATGTTGTTATGAATTACCAAAACCACCTAGGGATAGTTGCACTTTCAGCCACCCCATGGCCACGACAGAGAAGCCTCTCAAGCTGCACCCCGGCCCCGCTCAAAAAATACCAAGGCATGGGAAAATGCGCTAGACCTACGAGATATATTGGAGGACAAGGCAAGGCAAACAAGATCGATCTATGAATCGCGTGGGCGCCCCACGACACGAGACAATAATCGTCACTCCGGATACAGTCAATCCGCCCGGGCCGAACACAGTAGACAAAGCTCATTTGAGCTGCGTCGTGACATAGCCCAATACAGAGGCACCGCACACCCACTATGCTTCACAGATGAAGTAATGGATCATCAAATCCATGAGGGTTTCAAACCCGTGAACATCGAATCATATGATGGCACAACAGATCCCGTGGTATGGATCGAGGACTATCTCCTTCATATCCACATGGCCCACGGTGATGACCTACACGCCATCAAATACCTCCCACTCAAGCTTAAAGGACCAGCTCGGCATTGGCTTAACAGCTTGCTAGCAGAATCAATTGGTTGCTGGGAGGACCTGGAAGCCGCATTCCTCGACAATTTCCAGGGCACTTATGTGCGACCACCAGACGTCGATGACCTTAGCCACATAATTCAGCAGCCAGAGGAATCGGCCAGACAATTCTGGACACGGTTCCTAACCAAGAAAAATCAAATCGTCGACTGTCCGGACACAGAGGCCCTAGCAGCCTTCAAGCATAACATCCGCAACGAGTGGCTTGCACGGCACCCTTATGACCCGCTTTTGCGCGGGAGAAGACAGCTGGCTAGCTCGCAGCAATAACATGACCAAGAGCCCTGGTAATTCGAATACCAAGGATAGCAGTGGCAGGTCGCGTCACAACAAGCAAAAGCGCCGCATTAACGATGACAATGCTGAGGATACGGCAGTTAATGCCGGATTCAGAGGATCTAAACCCGGTCAGCGGAAAAAGCCATTCAAAAGAAATACTCCGGGCCCGTCCAGTTTGGACTGAATACTCGACCGCTCATGCTAGATACATGGCACCCCCGAAAAACCAGCCAATCACACCAATAGGGATTGTTGGGTGTTCAAGCAGGCGGGCAAGTTAAATGCCGAAAGCAGAGACAAGGGGCTGCATAGCGATGACGAGGAGGAGCCCCGGCCGCCGAACAACAGTGGACAGAAAGGTTTTCCCCCACAAGTGCGGACGGTGAACATGATATATGCAACCCACGTCCCCAAGAGGGAGCGGAAGCGTGCGCTAAGGGACGTATATGCGATGGAGCCAGTCGCCCCAAAGTTCAACCCATGGTCTTCCTGCCCGATCACTTTTGATTGAAGAGACCACCCCACTAGCACCCGTCATGGCGGATTCGCCGCATTGGTTCTAGACCCAATTATTGACGGATTTCACCTCACTAGAGTCCTTATGAACGGCGACAGCAGGCTGAACCTGCTTTACCAGGATACAATGCGGAAAATGGGCATCGATCCCTCGAGGATTAAACCCACTAAAACGACATTTAAAGGCGTCATACCAGGTGTAGAGGCCAACTGTACAGGCTCAGTTACACTTGAAGTGGTCTTCGGATCTCCGGATAATTTCCGAAGCGTGGAGTTAATCTTCGACATAGTCCCGTTCCGCAGTGGCTATCACACATTGCTCGGGCGAACCGCATTTGCCAAGTTCAATGCGGTGCCGCACTATGCATACCTCAAGCTCAAGATGCCAGGCCCTCGAGGAGTCATCACGGTCAATGGAAACACCGAACGCTCTCTCCGAACGAAGGAGCATACGGCGGCTATCGCAGCGGAAGTACAAAGCAGCCTCAAGGCAATTCTCCAGTCCGGCAATTAAACGTCTGGACACTGTCAAGCGAGCCCGGAGTAACTTACAACAAGACCGCCGGGCACGTTCCGAGCAAGCGTAGCAATGCGGCCCCAACCCCAGCCCTCGCGAACTTGCGAAACCAGTGTTGCGCGTACATAACTACGCTCTGGAAATACCATGGGCAAAAGGGGAGGGGCACCATCACGGCACGCCCGAAACACGTCTTAAACCGCATTAGGGGCTGCCGATTTCTTAATTTTCTCTTATTTTCAGGACTCCATTCTTCGGAAGGCTTGTCCGGCAGTACAATTGCCGCACAAACGATACAACCAGGGAAGCAGAAAACTACACCGCACTATGGAACTCTAAGGTGGTCTCTATAACGAGCAGTATACCTGTTTCACATAACATTCCGCAGCTTGCCCCTGGAAAGGACATGCTAAATATTCCCATCTTTTGCTTATTGCAGTATTTGTATCGTTCTGCTTTGATCGCAGCTTTTTTAAATAAACAATGCATAGCTTCCGTCTATTATTGCATTACCATTTTTACGAATATGTGTTCATTAATGACATGTTGCACCCATACACTTTGGTACGGCCAATACGCCAGGTGCTTAAGTACCCCACAATACGGTGTGAGAAGTCCGAACACTTTCACAAGTGCGGCACCCCGAACTTATAGCATTATATGCATCGGCTTCGAATCATGTCTTGGGTCAATAGTTGGGTTTGCCCGGCTCCTATGTTTTGGTACCTTATGTTCCGTTATATCGGCTAAGGTAGCACTAGGAGAACTGCTGCGATTGTGCCCCAGTTGAGCTGGGCTAAGCACCTCAGTAGAGAAAGCTAAAACTGACCGTCATGATGAGGCGAGAGCTGGTCGTTGTTTGAGAGGTTTTCGAGTCCCTAAAGACTTATGCCGCTTAGAGCGAGGAGTCGGCTTTGTCCGGCCTAGGCGTGGATAGCGCCCCGAACTCGGTCTTCCGAACACTAGGGGCTTTGCCGAAATTTAAAATTATAGAATTCTATGGCTAAGTGAGAGTGTTCAAGCATTATAGTACGATTGCCTTGTTCGTTGTGTTGAGCGCCTCCCTCGAAGGACCCAAGAATGGGAAAAAGAGCGCTCATGTTTATCCCGAACACCCCAGCACTCGTGCCGTGGGGGCAGAAGCCGACGACTCGCCATCTCTCAAATTTGATAAACGGCCGCACAGAAGGTAATATTTTAAATTCAAAAAGCATTTCTTAGCGCACATGAACAAGTTTTCAGTGCACAGGACAAAACGAGCGAGTTTACTGAAAAATTACATCCATGGAACATTCATCCGCCACAAGGCGGGCACCCTTCAAAACGCCCTCATAATACATCTCGGGTCTGCGATGCTCCTTGCCCGACAGTGGCTCGTCCTTCACAAGCTTCTCAGCATCCAGCTTGCCCCAGTGCACCTTCGCACGGGCAAGCGCCCTACAGGCACCCTCGATGCATACGGAGCGCTTGATGACTTCTAGCCTTGGACCGGCCTCCACGAGCCGCCTCACCAGCCCGAAGTAGCTCCCAGGCATGGCCTCTCCAGGCCACAGCCGGACTATGAGGCCCTTCATGGCCTGTTCGGCCACCTTATGGAGCTCGACCAGCTGTTTCAGCTAGTCGCTTAAGGGCACTGGCTGTTCGGCCTCAGCATACTGAGACCAGAACACCTTCTCCGTCGAGCTCCCCTCCTCGGCTCGGTAGAAGGCGGCGGCATCCGACACGCTACGGGGAAAGTCTGCGAATGCTCCTGGAGAGCTCTGGATTCGGGTAAGTAACAAGTAATTCACTTTTACGTGCTTGCTTTGCATAAAGAATGCCTTACCCGCCGCTATCTTTTTTATTGCCTCAACCTCCTAGAGGGCCTTCTAGGCTTTGGCCTTGGCAGACTTGGCATCTTCATTGGCCGCCGTGAGCTCAGACTCTCGCGTCTTCGAGTCAAGCTCCAAACTCTCATGTTTTTTCATGAGAGCCTGGAGCTCTTGCCGCACCTCGCCAACCTGCGTCTCATGCTTCTCCCGCTCGGTGTGCTCCATGGCCGCCCTCTTCTCGGCCTCGAACAACGCTTGCTTAAGGGTCACCACCTCAGTTGTGGCCCCTACAATAGCCGCGTTAATCCTATCACTTTTTGCAATTGCACCTTTCACATATTTCAATAAGGTATTTCTTACCTTTCGTCTCCTCGAGTTGCCTCTTGGCATGGCCGAGCTCGTTCTTGGACCGCTCGAGGTTCTGCTTCAGCGTGGCCACCTCCGCAGTCAGTGCGGCGGATGCTAGCAGCGAAGCCTGCATATGCATATTGACTTACTTTTGTTGGACTCCTGCGAACATTATTAGATCCTCTATTCGTCTTTTCTTTCTGAACGCCGAACAGAGTATCAGGGGCTACTGTCTATGCGGTAATATTTTTTACATATTCTTTACTTACCTCGAAGCCTGTTAGAAGGCTGGCACAGGCTTCAGTCAGTCCGCTCTTGGCGAACTGAACCTTCTGGATCACCGCACTCATAATAGTGCGGTGCTCCTCGTTGATGGAGGCGCCGTTAAGCACCTCCAGCAAATTGTCCGGTGCCTCCGGTTGGACGGAGGTCACTGGCTCGGTAGGCTTGCTCCTCTTGGAAGGAGGCTGCTTACCGGAGTCCGAAACCGTTGAAGGTTCCGGCGCGGTGTCCGGCGCAAAGCCAGACTTGGAACCCTTGGGGGTTCTATCCCCTTCGCGCCTGGAGTCCGGGAGGTCGCCTTGCGGCGCCTCCAGGACCACCTCCTCCTGGCTCGAAACCTGTTGGGACGCCGCCTCGGCATCGTCCGTAGGATGGGGGGAGGTAGCTGTCGGAAGCGAATTCACATCCGACGAATCCAGGGAACCGCTCAACGAAACGTCAAGCCGGTCTTTGGGTGGACTGCATAAACATGTTCGGCGTAAGGAAAAGCTGTGCAATGAGGGAATACTATGAATCACTCTGGTATCCAGATACTTACGATCTCGCCAGGGGCTTGGCCCTGTGCGGCCACTCCTCTTCGCCATCGTCGGTGTTGGTGGAGTAGTCCGGAGGAGGGGTCTTCCCCTTCTTGGACCCTTCGGCCTCCCTAGTTGGGGCGGCCTTCCTTTTCTTCCCTCCCCCCGCTGGAGGGGGAGAGGTCTCTTCTTCCTCCTCCTTGTCTTCATGGGAGGAGTGCGCCTTGGAGTCGTCGGATGATGAATCCGACATCTCCTGGCGCCGGGCACTCTTTCGAGTCCCCGTGGCCTTCTTCTTGGCCTTCTTCTCCAACACCACATAGGGTGCCGGAACCAGCAGCTTCGCCAAACGAGCGTCCGCTAGGCCTTCGGGCAAAGGAGCCGGATAGTTGATCTGTCCGGACGTCTCCTGCCAATCCTGTCAAAGGTAAGAGAGCTTAGATCCCGCATGGAGTCAAACTATGAAAAACTAAATACCCTTTAAAAGGTAAAAACAGCTTACCGCGCGAGCGTGACGCTGCGTGCTGAATCCGTGATCCTCGGTAGCGGATGCGGGGGCCTCGGCGCCCTTGAAAAGCACCTTCCAGGCATCTTCGTACGTCATGTCGAAGATCCTTCTCAGAGTTCGGTGCCGCGCCGGGTCGAACTCCCACAGGTTGAAGGCCCATTGTTGACACGGGAGGATCCGGCGGATGAGCATAACCTGGAGTACATTGACAAGTTTGAGCTTGTTGTCCACCAGGGTTTGGAAGCAGGTTTGGAGTCCGGTCAGCTCTCCTTTTTTACCCCACGACAGGCCCATCTCTTTCCAGGAGGCGAGCCGCGTAGGGGGTCCGGATCGGAACTCGGGGGCTGCGACCCATTCAGGGTCACGTGGCTCGGTGATGTAAAACCACCCCGATTGCCACCCCTTTAGGGACTCCACGAAGGAGCCCTAGAGCCATAGGACGTTGGGCATCTTGCCCACTATGGCGCCTCCGCACTCCGCCTGGGTGCCGTGCACCACCTTCGGCTTGACATTGAAAGTCTTGAGCCATAGGCTAAAATGGGGGCGGATGCGGAAGAAAGCCTCGCACACGACGATGAATGCCGAGATGTTGAGGACAAAGTTCGGGGCCAGATCGTGGAAATCCAGGCCATAGTAGAACATGAGCCCCCGGACAAATGGGTGGAGAGGGAAGCCCAGTCCGCGGAGGAAATGAGGGAGGAACACCACCCTCTCATGGGGCCTAGGGGTGGGGATGAGCTGCCCCTCTTCGGGAAGCCGGTGCGCAATGTCGTTAGACAAGTATCCGGCCTCCCTCAGTCTTTTGATGTGTCCCTCCGTGACAGAGGAGACCATCCACTTGCCTCCCACTCCGGACATGGCTGGAGAAGGTTGAGGTGGGGTGTGCGGACTTGGGCGCTGGAGCTCGAGTGCGCGGAAATGGATAGGCAAAGGAGGAAGAAGGCGTGGATGAAAAGGTGGATCCTTATCCCCTTATATGGGTGGACGCGACTATGCGTCCCCACCAGCCTGGTAAAACTCGCTTATCTCCCAAGCGCCGTAATCAATGGCGCGGTTGGGTTACCCACGCCCGTATTGATGAGAATCCCGGAATAAGGGGACACGATCTCTGCTTTAACAAGACGTGCCAAGGAAACCGCCTCGCTAAACACGCTGAGGTGGGACAGTAAAACAATTCGAATAAAGACTTGGCCGTGGTGTGATGTCACGCTACGGAATACATCAGCAGATTAGATTTGTGTAAATATTATTCTCTCTATGGCAATATGTGGAAACTTATTTTGCAGAGCCGGACACTACCTTCGTGTTCAAAATCTTCTACGAAGTACTTGGAGGAGGAACCCGCCTTGCAATGCCGAAGACAATCTGCACGCCGGACTCATCGTCATTGAAGCTTGGTTCAGGGGCTACTGAGGGAGTCCTGGATTAGGGGGTGTCCGAATAGCCGGACTATACCTTCGGCCGGACTCCTGGACTATGAAGATACAAGATTGAAGACTTCGTCCCGTGTCCGGAAGGGACTTTCCTTGGCGTGGAAGGCAAGCTTGGCAATACGGATATGTAGATCTCCTACCATTGTAACCGACTCTGTGTAACCCTAGCCCTCTCCGGTGTCTATATAAACCGGAGGGTTTAGTCCGTAGGACGAACAACAATCATACCATAGGCTAGCTTCTAGGGTTTAGCCTCTCTGATCTCGTGGTAGATCTACTCTTGTACTACCCATATCATCAATATTAATCAAGCAGGACGTAGGGTTTTACCTCCATCTAGAGGTCCCGAACCTGGGTAAAACATCGTGTCCCCTGCCTCCTGTTACCATCCGCCTAGACACACAGTTCGGGACCCCCTACCCGAGATCCGCCGATTTTGACACCGACAATGATGATCATGAAACTTCAGATCAAGTTACTACCAAACCTCGTAGGACAGCCAGAGTATGTTCCGCACCAGAGTGGTAGGGTAATCCTTTCTAGAAGTCATGTTACTAGACCATGACGAACCTACGAACTATGAGGAAGCGATGATGAGCTCAGATTCCGTGAAATGGCTTGAGGCCATGAAATCTGAGATGGGATCCATGTATGAGAATAAAGATGGACTTTGATTGACTTGCCCGATGATCGGTGAGTCATTAAGAATAAATGGATCTTCAAGAGGAAGACGAACGCTGATAGTAGAGTTACTATCTAGAAAGCTCGAATGTCGCAAAAATGTTTTCGACAAGTTCAAGGTGTTGACTATGATGAGATTTTCTCACCCGCATTGATGCTTAAAAGTCTGTCCAAATCATGTTAGCAGTTGCCGCATTTTATGAAATCTGGCAAGTGGATGTCAAAACTGTATTCCTTAATGGATTTCTTAAAGAGGAGTTGTATATGATGCAACCAGAAGGTTTTGTCAATCTTAAAGGTGCTAACAAAGTGTGCAAGCTCCAGCAATCCATCTATGGACTGGTGCAAGCATCTCGGAGTTGGAATATATACTTTGATAAAGTGATCAAAGCATATGGTTTTATACAGACTTGCGGTGAAGCTTGTATTTACAAGAAAGTGAGTGGGAGCACTACGACATTCCTGATAAGTATATGTAAATGACATATTGTTGATCAGAAATAATGTAGAATTTTCTGGAAAGCATAAAGGAGTGTTTGAAAGGAGTTTTTCAAAGAAAGACCTCGATGAAGCTACTTACATATTGAGCGTCAAGATCTATAGAGATAGATCAAGACGCTTGATATATTTTTAATGAGTACATACCTTGACAAGATTTTGAAGTAGTTCAAAATGGAACAGTCAAAGAAGGAGTTCTTGCCTGTGTTGCAAGGTGTGAACTTGAGTACAGACTCAAAACTCGACACGGCAGAAAATAGAAACAGAATGAAAAGTCATTCCCTATACCTCAGTCATAGGTTCTATAAAGTATGTCATGCTATGTACCAGACCTATTGTATACCCTGCCCTGAGTTTGACAAAGGAGTACGATAGTGATCTAGGAGTAGATCACTAGACAGCGGTCAAAATTATCCTTAGAGGACTAAGGAAATATTTCTCGGTTATGAAGGTGATAAAAGAGTTCGTTGTAAAGAGTTACGCCGATGCAAGCTTTTTACATCGATCTAGATGACTCTAAGTCTTGATCTGGACACGTATTGAAAGTGGGAGCAATTAGCTAGAGTAGCTCCGTGCAAAGCCTTGTAGACATAGAAAATTTGCAAAATACATACGGCTCTGAATGCAGCAGACCCGTTGACTAAATTTCTCTCATAAGCAAAACATGATCACTCTCTGGGTGTTAATCACATAGCGATGTGAACTAGATTATTGACTCTAGTAAACCCTTTGGGTATTAGTCACATGGAGGTGTGAACTAATCACATAAAGATGTGATCTAGATTATTGACTCTAGTGCAAGTGGGAGACTGAAGGAAATATGCCCTAGAGGCAATAATAAAGTTGTTATTTATATTTCCTTATATCATGATAAATGTTTATTATTCATGCTAGAATTGTATTAACCGGAAACTTAATCCATGTGTGAATACATAGATAAACAGATTGTCACTAGTATGCCTCTACTTGACTAGCTCGTTGAATCAATGATGGTTATGTTTCCTAACCATAGACATGAGGTGTTATTTGATTAACGGGATCACATCATTAGAGAATGATGTGATTGACTTGACCCATCCGTTAGCTTAGCACGATGATCGTTTAGTTTGTTGCTATTGCTTTCTTCATGACTTATACATGTTCCTACGACTATGAGATTATGCAACTCCCGAATATCGGAGGAACACTTTGTGTGCTACCAAATGTCACAATGTAACTGGGTGATTATAAATGTGCTCCACAAGTGTCTCCGATGGTACTTGTTGAGTTGGCATAGATCAAGATTAGGATTTGTCACTCCGATTGTCGGAGAAGTATCTCTGGGCCCTCTCGGTAATGCACATCACTTTAAGCCTTGCAAGAAATGCAACTAATGAGTTAGTTGCGGGATGATGTATTACGAAACGAGTAAAGAGACTTCCCGGTAACAAGATTGAACTAGGTATTGAGATACCAATGATCAAATCTTGGGCAAGTGATGACCCACAAGTATAGGGGATCTATCGTAGTCCTTTCGATAAGTAAGAGTGTCGAACCCAACGAGGAGCAGAAGGAAATGATAAAGCGGTTTTCAGCAAGGTATTCTCTGCAAGCACTGAAATAATAGGTAACAGATAGTTTTGTGATAGGATAATTTGTAACGAGTAACAAGTAACAAAAGTAAATAAAGTGCAGTAACGTGGCCCAATCCTTTTGTATCAAAGGACAAGCCTGGACAAACTCTTATATGATGTAAAGCACTCCCGAGGACACATGGGAATTATCGTCAACCTAGTTTTCATCACGTTCATATGATTCGCGTTCGGTACTTTCATAATTTGGTATGTGGGTGGACCGGTGCTTGGGTACTGTCCTTACTTGGACAAGCATCCCACTTATGATTAACCTCTATTGCAAGCATCCGCAACTACAACAAAAGTATTAAGGTAAACCTAACCATAGCATGAAACATATGGATCCAAATCAGCCCCTTACGAAGCAACGCATAAACTAGGGTTTAAGCTTCTGTCACTCTAGCAACCCATCATCTACTTATTACTTCCCAATGCCTTCCTCTAGGCCCAAATAATGGTGAAGTGTCATGTAGTCGACGTTCACATAACACCACTACAGGAGAGACAACATACATCTCATCAAAATATCGAACGAATACCAAATTCACATGACTACTAGTAGCAAGACTTCTCCCATGTCCTCAGGAACAAACGTAACTACTCACAAAAGCATATTCATGTTCATAATCAGAGGGGTATTAATATGCATATAGGATCTGAACATATGATCTTCCACCAAATAAACCAACTAGCATCAACTACAAGGAGTAATCAACACTACTAGCAACCCACAGGTACCAATCCCGGACTTAGAGACAAGAATTGGATACAAGAGATGAACTAGGGTTTTGAGAGGAGATGGTGCTGGTGAAGATGTTGATGGAGATTGCCCTCTCCCGATGAGAGGAGTGTTGGTGATGACGATGGCGATGATTTCCCCCTCCCAGAGGGAAGTTTCCCCGGCAGAACAGCTCCGCCAGAGCCCTAGATTAGTTCCGCCTCATGGCGGCGGAGTCTCATCCGGAAAGATGGATTATGATTTTTTCCTCATCGAAAGACTTCATATAGCATAAGATGGACATCGGAGGGCCACCAGGGGGTCCACGAGGTAGGGGGCGCGCCTAGGGGGGTAGGGCGCGCCCCCACCCTCGTGGGCAGGGTGTGGCCCCCCTGGTGGACTTCTTGCGCTCAGTATTTTATATATATTCTAAAAGTGACTTCCGTGAAGTTTCAGGACTTTTGGAGCTGTGCATAATAGGTCTCTAATATTTGCTCCTTTTCCAACCCAGAATCCCAGCTGCCGGCATTCTCCCTCTTTATGTAAACCTTATAAAATAAGAGAGAATAGACATAAGTATTGTGACATAATGTGTAATAATAGCCCATAATGCAATAAATATCGATATAAAAGCATGATGCAAAATGGACGTATCAACTCCCCCAAGCTTAGACCTCGCTTGTCCACAAGCGAAAGCCGAAATCGAAAAATATGTCCATATGTTTAGAGATAGAGGTGTCGATAAAAATAAAATACGGACATGAGGGCATCATGATCATTCTTAGAACAACAACTTATATAATTCTTGTCATATGATCCCTTATGCTAGAGTAACAATTAAATCACAATTTCAAGTATGAAACATAAACTTCATTGATAACTAACAACCATAATCTCAGTCATTGGAGCAATTGCAATTTATCATAACATAGGAAAGATTCAATATAAGAGCTTTTTAGCAAGTCCACATACTCAACTATCATATAGTCTTTCACAATTGCTAACACTCACACAATACTTATGGGTATGGAGTTTTAATCGGACACAGAGAAAGATATGGGCCTATAGTTTTGCCTACCAACGTTTTACCTCAAGGGTAATGTCAACAATAATAGTTCATGAAAACTCACATCCAATTAGCCATATATACCAGGATCTTTCCAACATGTTGTGCTTGCCAAAAGATAAAATGTAAAAAGGAAGGGTGAAGATCACCATGACTCTTATGCAAGGTAGGAGATAAAAGTAAAAGATAGGCCCTTCGCAGAGGGAAGCAGAGGTTGTCATGCGCTTTTATGGTTGGATGCACAAAATCTTAATGCGAAAGAACGTCACTTTATATTGCCACTTGTGATATGGACCTTTATTATGCAGTCCGTCGCTTTTATTTCTTCCATATCACACGACCGTATAAAGCTTATTTTCTCCCACACTAATAAGTCATACATATTTAGAGAGCAATATTTATTGCTTGCACTGATGACAACTTACTTGGAGGATCTTACTCAATCCATAGGTAGGTATGGTGGACTCTCATGGCAAAACTGGTTTAAGGGCGTTTGGAAGCACAAGTAGTATATCTACTTGGTGCAAAGAATTTGGCTAGCATGAGGGGTAAAGGCAAGCTCAACCATGTTGGATGATCCATGGCAATATAATTTATCTCAGATGTAAGAAAACATAACCCATTACGTTGTCTTCCTTGTCCAACGTAAACTCTTTAGCATGTCATATTTTAATGAGTGCTCACAATCATAAAAGATGTCCAAGATAGTATATTTATATGTGAAGACCTCTCTTTCTTTATTACTTCCTATTAATTGCAACAATGACCAAAACTATGTTTGTCAACTCTCAACAACTTTTATTCATCATACTCTTTCTATGTGAGCTCATTACTCTCCATAAGATCCATATGATCTCTTTGTTTCTTTTTATTCTTTCTCTTTTATTTTATTCACTCAAGGATCATGGCAAAATAATCAAGCCCTTGACTCAACGCTAATCTTTATTATATATAGCTCACGGACTCGATTACATAGAAGGACCATAAAGCAAAACTCACAACTAGATCATACTAAGAACTTTTATTCTACTAAATCAAAATATTATGAAAAGGATCGAACTAAGAAAAGCGGTAAAGATAAAAGTGATGGTGATACGATACCGGGGCGCTCCCCCAAGCTTGGAAGTTGTCAAGGGGAGTGCCCATACCAGATACTCAGTTCTTCTTTGTTGGTGAAGAAGATGGTGGTTTTGTTGATGGCGTAGGCTTCTTCCTTAATTTGCGCTTGAGGACAAAATTTTGGTCCCTTAGGTCCTCGATCTCCTGCTCCAGTCTCAGTATCTTTTTGCATAGTTCCTGTTTGTTTTCCTGCAAGAGGTGAAAAGGGATAAACTTGATCTTAGGTTTCTTTACTCTATCAGGGAGGCTTGACTTTTTGAACTCCACATGCATGTCCCCAGGTTGAGGCAGTGGGACTTCATCTTCATATGAGCTCATATCCTCCTTTCCCTTAGGTTCATAGTCCTCTTATTCTTTCGTAGTCCAACCACAATGCTCCACATCCCCATAGACTTTAGGATCGGCAAGGTAATCAGCCACATAGCTCTCTCCTTCCGAATCCTGGGACGACGCGTTGCTCAAATCTGCAGCAGGACATCTCGAAACAAAGACAGGAGATATTTACGTGATACGGGAGTCAAAACCTCCGGGAGATTATATAATGAATTTTTAATGACCAAAATATGTAACGTGTAAGAAAACAGAGTCTGAGAGCACAGGAGGTGCCCACGAGGTAGGGGGCGCGCCCAGGGGGGTAGGGCGTGCCCTCCACCCTCGTGGAGGCCTTGTGTCCTTCCTGGACTGCTTCTTATTTTTCTATTTTTCTAAATATTCCAAAACAGAGATATATTGCCATAAAAACTGTTTTGGAGTCGGTTTACTTACCGTACCACATACCTATTCCTTTTTGGAGTCTGAAACATTCTGGAAAGTGTCCCTTATGAATTCCTCCAGGGTTATGGTTTCAATAACATTGGTTTCAACATTTATAGGATTACCTGAGATATAATGTTTAATTCTTTGACCGTTCACCACCTTCGGATTTGTGCCTTCGAAGTTGTTGATTTTTATGGCACTGGAACGATAGATCTCCTCGATAACGTAAGGACCTTCCCATTTATAGAGAAGTTTTCCAGCAAAAAAATCTTAAACGAGACTTGTATAGAAATACATAATCACCTACATTAAACTCACGCTTTTGTATTCTTTTATCATGCCATCTTTTGACTTTTTCTTTAAACAACTTGGCATTTTTGTAGGCTTGGGTTCTCCATTCATCAAGTGAGCTAATGTCAAATAACCTTTTCTCACTGGCAAGTTTAAAATCATAATTGAGATCTTTAATGGCCTAATAAGCCTTATGTTCTAGTTCGAGAGGTAAGTGACATGCTTTTCCATAAACCATTTTATAAGGGGACATACCCATAGGATTTTTATATGCAGTTCTATAGGCCCATAATGCATCATCAAGTTCCTTGGACCAATTCTTTCTAGATCTATTAACAGTCTTTTGCAAAATTAACTTGAGCTCTCTATTACTCAATTCTACTTGACCACTAGACTGTGGGTGATAAGGAGATGCAATTCTATGATTAACATCATATTTAGCAAGCATTTTACGAAAAGCACCATGAATAAAATGTGAACCACCATCAGTCATTAAATATCTAGGGACTCCAAACCTTGGAAAAATAACTTCTTTAAGCATCTTAATAGAGGTGTTATGATCAACACTACTAGTTGGAATAGCTTCTACCCACTTAGTAACGTAATCTACAGCAACTAAAATATGTGTATAACCATTAGAGGCAGGAAAATGTCCCATATAATCAAAGCCCCAAACATCAAATTGTTCAATAACAAGTGAATAATTCATAGGCATTTCTTGACGTCTACTAATATTACCAATTCTTTGACATTCATCACAAGACAAGACAAACTTACGGGCATCCTTGAAGAGAGTAGGCCAATAAAAACCGGATTGCAATACCTTGTGTGCAATTCTATCTCCAGCATGGTGTTCTCCATAAGCCTCGGAGTGACACTTGCGTAGGATCTGTTCCTGTTCATGCTCAGGTACACAACGTCTAATAACACCATCTACTCCTTCTTTATAAAGATGTGGGTCATGCCAAAAGTAATGTCTCAAATCATAGAAGAACTTTTTCTTTTGCTGGTATGTGAAACTAGGTGGTATAAATTTAGCAACAATGTAATTAGCATAATCAGCATACCATGGAGCAGTGTGAGAAGCATTTATGACATTTAATTGTTCATCAGGAAAGCTATCATCAATAGGTAGTGGGTCATCAAACACATTTTCTAACCTAGACAAGTTGTCTGCAACGGGGTTCTCAGCTCCCTTTCTATCAATAATATGCAAATCAAATTCTTGTAGCAAGAGAACCCATCTAATAAGTCTAGGCTTAGCATCTTTATTTTCCATAAGATATTTAATACCAGCATGATCAGTGTGAATAGTTACTTTAGAATCAACAATATAAGGTCTGAACTTATCACAAGCAAATACAACTGCTAAGAATTCTTTTTCAGTTGTAGCATAATTTATCTGAGCATTGTCTAGAGTTTTACTAGAATATTGAATAACATTTAATTTCTTATCAACTCTTTGCCCGAGAACAGCACCTACAACATAATCACTAGCATCACACATAATTTCAAAGGGTAACTTTCAATCAGGTGGCTGAACAATAGGTGCAGAGATTAATGCTTTCTTAAGTATTTCAAATGCTTCTACACAATCATCATCAAAGACAAATGGTATATCTTTTTGTAATAAATTAGTCAGAGGCCGAGAAATTTTGGAGAAGTCCTTAATGAACCTCCTATAAAACCCGACATGACCAAGGAAACTTCTTATACCTTTGATATCCTTGGGACATGGCATCTTTTCAATAGCATCAACTTTGGCTTTATCAACCTCAATACCTCTTTGAGAAACTTTATGCCCCAAGACAATACCTTCATTAACCATAAAGTGGCACTTTTCCCAGTTCAAGACAAGATTAGTTTCTTCACATCTCTGCAAAACTCGATCAAAGTTGCTCAAGCAATCATCAAAAGAGGTTCCATAGACGGAAAAATCATCCATGAAAACCTCACAAATCTTTTCACAAAAGTCAGAGAATATAGCCATCATGCATCTTTGAAAGGTAGCAGGTGCATTACATAAACCAAAAGGCATACGACTATAAGCAAAAGTAACAAAAGGGCAAGTAAAAGTAGTCTTTGATTGATCATTAGCTGACACAGGTATTTGAGAGAAACCAGAATAACCATCTAGAAAGCAAAAATGTGTATGTTTGGACAATCTTTCTATCATTTGATCAATAAAAGGTAAGGGGTAATGATCCTTTTTAGTAGCTTTATTTAATTTGCAGAAATCAATTACCATCCTATAACATGTAATAATTCTTTGCGGGATCAACTCATCTTTGTCATTAGGAATGACAGTAATACCTCCCTTCTTAGGGACACAATGGACATGACTTACCCACTGACTATCAGCAACGGGATAAATTATACCTGCCTCAAGAAGCTTTAGTATTTCCTTTCTTACCACTTCATCTTAGGATTCAGCCGTCGTTGATGATCATGAACTGGTTTGGCATCTTCCTCCAAATTTATTTTGTGTTGACACAGAGTGGGACTAATGCCCTTAAGATCATCAAGAGTATATCCAATAGCAGCACGGTGCTTCTTCAGAGTTTTCAATAATCTCTCTTCTTCATGCTCTGAAAGGTTAGCACTAATAATAATAGGATATATCTTTTTCTCATCAAGATAAGCATATTTAAGAGTATGATCACCCTTGGGTGGAGGAGGATCCCCTAGGATTTCAACAGGCAAATTGTGTTTCAAGATGGGTTCCTATTCAAAGAATACTTCATCTATTTCCCTTCTTTCATTCATAAACATGTCATTTTCATGGTCTAGCAAATATTGTTCTAAAGGATCACTAGGAGGTACGACAATAGAAGCAAGACCAATAATTTCATCTTTACTAGGCAATTCCTCTTCACGGTGTTGTCTACGAAATTTAGAGAAATTAAATTCATGAGACATATCACCTAAACCAATAGTAACAACATCCTTTTTGCAATCTATCTTAGCATTAACAGTGTTCAAGAAGGGTCTACCAAATATAATGGGACAAAAGCTATCTTGTGGGGAACCAAGAACAAGAAAATCAGCAGGATATTTAGTTTTCCCACACAAGACTTCAACATCTCTAACAATTCCAATTAGTGAAATAGTATCTCTATTGGCAAGTTTAATTGTGACATCAATATCTTCTATCTCAGAAGGTGCAATATCATGCATAATTTCTTTGTATAAGTCATCAGGTATAGCACGAGCACTGGCACCCATATCACATAAGCCATGATAACACTGATCTTCTATTTTAACAGAAATAACAGGCATGCCTACCAAAGGTCTAGGTTTGTCTTTAGCACAAGGTTTAGCAATTCTAGCAGTTTCATCACAGAAATAAATATCAATATTATCAGACAAGAGCTCTTTAACAATAGCAATATTAGGTTCAACTTTAACTTGCTCAGGAGGTGTATAAGTTCTAATATTGCTTTTACGAACCACAGTTGAAGCTTTAGCATGATCTTTTATCCTAACAGGAAAAGGTGGTTTCTCAACATAAGCAGTAGGAACAATAGGATCATTATAAGTGATAGTATTTTCTTCAACTTTAATAGGTGCAACTACTTTTACTTCTATGGGAGGATGATATTTAAACCACTTCTCCCTAGGAAGATCAACATGAGTAGCAAAAGATTCACAGAAAGAAGCTACTATCTCAGAGTCAAATCCATATTTAATGCTAAATTTACGAAAAACATCGGTATCCATAAAAGATTTAACACAATCAAACTTAGGTGTCATACCTGACTCCTTACCTTCTTCGAGGTCCCAATCTTCAGAGTTGCGTTTAACTCTTTCCAATAAATCCGATTTGAATTCAATAGTCTTCGTCATAAAAGAGCCAGCACAAGAAGTATCGAGCATGGTGCGATTGTTATCAAAAAGCTGAGCGTATAAATTTTGAATAATCATTTCTCTTGAGAGCTCATGATTGGGGCATGAATATAAAATTGATCTAAGCCTCCCCCAAGCTTGAGCGATGCTTTCTCCTTTGCGAGGCCAAAAATTGTATATATAATTGCGATCATGATGAACAAGATGCATAGGATAAAACTTCTGATGAAATTCCAATTTCAATCATTTGTAGTTCCATGACCCCGTATCATCACATAGCCTATACCATGTCAATGCATCTTCCTTCAAAGATAAAGGGAAGACCTTCTTCTTAATAACATCTCCGGGTACACCTGCAAGCTTAAATAATCCACAAACTTCATCCACATATATTAGGTACTCATCAGGATGCGTTGTTCCGTCTCCTGCAAAAGGATTAGCTAGCAGTTTTTCTATCATACCCGAAGGAATTTCAAAGCAGACATTTTCATTTTCAGTAGGTTCAGTAGGTTGAGGAGCAACTCTTTGATCTACTGGTCGGGGTGAAGATACCCCGAATAAGCCCCTCAAAGGATTACTTTCCATAGTAACAAGTGACAGTAAATTTCAGCACAATATATAAATTTTTCCTTACCAAATCCCACCTACCAAAGGCTCTTCACTCCCCGACAACGGCGCCAGAAAAGAGTCTTGATGACCCACAAGTATAGGGGATCTATCATAGTCCTTTCGATAAGTAAGAGTGTCGAACTCAACGAGGACCAGAAGGAAATGATTAGCGGTTTTCAACAAGGTATTCTTTGCAAGCATTGAAAATAGGTAACAGATAGTTTTGTGATAGGATAATTTGTAACGAGTAACAAGTAACAAAAGTAAATAAAGTGCAGCAAGGTGGCCCAATCCTTTTGTAGCAAAGGACAAGCCTAGACAAACTCTTATATGATGTAAAGCGCTCCCGAGGACACATGGGAATTATTGTCAAGCTAGTTTTCATCACGTTCATATGGTTCGCGTTCGGTACTTTGATAATTTGGTATGTGGGTGGACTGGTGCTTGGGTACTATCCTTACTTGGACAAGCATCCCACTTATGATTAACCTCTATTGCAAGCATCCGCAACTACAACAAAAGTATTAAGGTAAACCTAACCATAGCATGAAACATATGGATCCAAATCAGCCCCTTACGAAGCAACACATAAACTAGGGTTTAAGCTTCTGTCACTCTAGCAACCCATCATATACTTATTACTTCCCAATGCCTTCCTCTAGGCCCAAATAATGGTGAAGTGTTATGTAGTCAACGTTCACATAACACCACTAGAGGAGAGACAACATACATCTCATCAAAATATCGAACGAATACCAAATTCACATGACTACTAATAGCAAGATTTCTCCCATGTCCTCAGGAACAAACGTAACTACTCACAAAGCATATTCATGTTCATAATCAGAGGAGTATTAATATGCATATAGGATCTGAACATATGATCTTCCACCAAATAAACCAACTAGCATCAACTACAAGGAGTAATCAACACTACTAGCAACCCACAGGTACCAATCCCGGACTTAGAGACAAGAATTGGATACAAGAGATGAACTAGGGTTTTGAGAGGAGATGGTGTTGGTGAAGATGTTGATGGAGATTGCCCTCTTCCGATGAGAGGAGCGTTGGTGATGACGATGGCGATGATTTCCCCCTCCCGGAGGGAAGTTTCCCCAGCAGAATAGCTCTGCCAGAGCCCTAGATTGGTTCCGCCTCGTGGCGGCGGAGTCTCGTCCGGAAAGATGGCTTATGATTTTTTCCTCATCGAAAGACTTCATATAGCAGAATATGGACATCGGAGGGCCACTAGGGGGCCCACGAGGTAGGGGGGCACACCCAGGGGGGTAGGGTGCGCCCCCACCCTCGTGGGCAGGGTGTGGCCCCCCTGGTGAACTTCTTGCACTCAGTATTTTTTATATATTCTGAAAATGACTTCCATGAAGTTTCAGGACTTTTGGAGCTGTGCAGAATAGGTCTATAATATTTGCTACTTTTCCAGCCCAGAATCCCAGCTGCCGGCATTCTCCCTCTTTATGTAAACCTTATAAAATAAGGGAGAATAGGCATAAGTATTGCGACATAATGTGTAATAACATCCCATAATGCAATAAATATCAATATAAAAGCATGATGCAAAATTGATGTATCAGCAAGTAACATACCGATGACAAAGGGAACAATGTATGTTGTTATGTGGTTTGACTGATAAAGATCTTCGTAGAATATGTAGGAGCCAATATGAGCATCCAGGTTCTGCTATTGGTTATTGACCAGAGATGAGTCTCAGTCATGTCTACATAGTTCTCGAACCCGTAGGGTCCGCACGCTTAACGTTCAGTGACGATCGGTAATATGAGTTTATGTGTTTTGATGTACCGAAGGTTGTTCAGAGTCCCGGATGAGATCGGGGACATGACGAGGAGTCTCGAAATGGTCGAGGCGTAAAGATCGATATATTGGACGACTATATTCGGACATCGGAAAGGTTCTGAGTGATTCAGGTATTTTTTGGAGTACCGGAGAGTTACGAGAATTCGCCGGGGAGTATATGGGCCTTATTGGGCTTTAAGGGAAAGAGAGAGGGGAGGCTATGCCCCCCAAGGCTTAGTCTGATTTGGACTAGGGGGAGGGGCGGCGCCCCCTCCTTCCTTCTCTTCTCTTTTCCCTTTCCTTCCCTCCTACTCCTACTACATGGAAGGGGGGGGGGGGAATCCTACTCCCGGTGGGAGTAGGAATCCTACTCCCGGTGAGAGTAGGACGCCCCAGGGCACGCCATAGTAGAGGGCCTGCCCTCCCCCTCCTCCACTCCTTCATATACGGGGAGGGGGGCACCCCATGGAGACACACAAGTTGATCATTGATCTTTTAGCCTTGTGCGGTGCCCCCTCACCATAATCCTCCTCGGTCATATCATAGCGGTGCTTAGGCGAAGCCGTGCGTCGGTAGCTTCATCAACACCGTTATCACGCCGTCGTGCTGACGAAGCTCTTCTGGATCGTGAGTTCGCGGGACTTTTCCGAGCTGAACGTGTGCAGAGCGCGGAGGTGCCGTACGTTCGGTACTGAGGATCGGTCGATCGTGAAGACGCACGACTACATCAACCGCGTTGTCATAACGCTTCTGCTTACGGTCTACGAGGGTACGTGGATGACACTCTCCCCTCTCGTTGCTATGCATCACCATGGTCTTGCGTGTGCATAGGGAATATTTTAAAATTACTGTGTTCCCCAACATCTATCTACAACCTAAAATACTTTAAATGGGGTAAAAACTAGTAAAACTTTGCTAAATGGGGTAATCCGGATGATAGGTTGCTAAATGAGGTAATGAATGTAAAAAATATTAAAGTAGGAGAAAAAACTGGAATTCATTAATTTTTTAACCGGGCTACCACCATTTCTATTAGTCTCTCAATGAGAACATCTACTTTTACATGAAAGGAAATGAGAAAGGAACAAAGTGACTTCACAAACCCAATGTATGTGTGTGCTCATGATCCTATGGCTTATCAAGATTTTGGGCCGGAGTGAACCAATAGTATTCTTTTCATATTAGTTTTGGTCTAAGATGAGTTTTCATTTATTTTTGCTACGATATATGGGCTATTGAAAATAAAATATCTCAGGGTGGTTTCTAGATCACCCGTCAACCCTGCTCGATACACCGATGTGGCAATCAACATAAATATACTACGGGTGAAAACGTAACAACAGAAAAGCCTACTACTTATTCTAATTGGCAACAGAGTAACAAGCCTAGTAGACACCAACGACATCATCCAAAACGAAACAACTAACAAAAGGATGTAACAACCATCATTGAATTTATGCGGAGTTGCCAAGGGTCCTATCTCCACGTATGCATCAAGTTCACAACATCATCATGGAGCAACGTAGAACCCTTCTTGAAAGCATTCATATTTACGGGCTTCTGAAGAGCTGGTGAAGAAAGCAAAGAGGACAAAGCAACGAACAAAATTTCAAAGGGGATCATGATCAACTTATTCTAAAAGGTCGATTTCTTCCTAGTTTTACACATAGCCTATAACCCACCGTGTAAAACTCTTCACCACTAGAAAATATGAGTAACACCAAGAATAAAGCTTCAAATGTTATTTGTGCAAAGAGAAGTGCCAAAACATACCACATCGTTCTCCAGATAATCCTAGCCACATGATAGGGGAAAATCAAATGTTGTGAAAATTTAGTTTTATCAAGTACGACTGCCCAACTAGTTTATCTTCGTCATGACTTCTCTACAACACAACATCTTGTGAAAACTGCCAGAGAAAACAATTTTTTAAAGGAAGCTTAGCATTCTAGATCTAGCTAAAGTCCACCAAGGTTGCTCTCTAGCCACTTATATAGACTTAATAGTGAGTTTGAATTTCTTCCCAAGGTCACACAAAACTCCACCAGGATCTCTATACATAGGCAACCCATTAACGACAACACATATATCATTCCACTAGCTGAGGATACTTATCACACAAAGATATTTGATTATTCAATGTGTCTTTACAAATCTAGAAACATTTTCACATTTCAAAAGGTTACCCACCATATAATGCTCTTTGACTTTTAATATGACCTTGCAACATGGGTGGGTGGGCGGAGGGGGAGGGGGGGTGTCAGTAAAACAAGGTTTACATAAACAACAATCTGAATATACTAGTATTTAGCTTTGACAATGCTTGCCACAATCCAACTAGATTTTCTAACCTCCACCCCACTTCACCATGGGAGTGATATTCCGCTTCCTCAAATCTATAACACCCAAGGCCCTTTTACATTAAGATGTGCACACTCTAACCAATTTGACCAAATGCTATGTCTTTATAGAACCACAACCTTGCCAAAGATATCTCATGCTATGATTATCAAGTTTCTTGATAATTTTTTTTCATTATGAACATAAACATATCAGTAGTACAATTTTTACTCCCATGGGTGAAGAACCCCCTTTCCAAGCATCAACTCTTTTTTCTACAAACTTAGCTTAAGGAAACTCCAATTTGCATTTTTTAGCCCAACACCCAGATATTTCATAGGGAACTTGGCAACCAAACTTATCAACATAAATATGAGAAATGAAAAAAATCTACCACAGTTTTGAACGCCTCAGTTATCAAGAAATTGAATTTAAAACTGGTATAATTGAACTTTTTGTTGCAAGACGTTGAAAAATATAAGGCATATACTTGAGGTAGAGAGCTTTTGGGGAGCCGAAGACCACCTTTGGTCAGGATAACTTGTACTACATGTTCCCCTTCAGAATGGCCAATTGTTGGCGCCCTTCCCGCTCATTATTTGGGGAGAAGCTCAGGGCCTCTATAAATAGAGCTAGCCACCACAGAGTAGAGGAGAGAGAGAGGGGAAATCTGGTAGAATCCTAGAGAGAGAGAGAGAGAAGCGACTGAACTCACCCTAGCAGTTCATCGCACCAGCTCAAGAACACCTCTCGCGAGGCTGTTCTTCCTTTGTACTATTCATCATCAGCCCCCTGAGGCAATCCACCACACCACACACTAGAGTAGGGTATTACACCACAACGGTGGCCCGAACCAGTATAAACCTGGTGTCCCTTGTGTTGTTCGTTGTTTCCAGCTTAGATCACGCGAGGAGATTGAACGCAGATCGGTAGGGGAAAGATCTCCGTGCGCACCCTAGTGTTCGAACCTCAAGGGTCTGCTGAAACCCAAAATCCGACATTTGGCGCGCCAGGTAGGGGTGCGCCGGAATCTTTCTTCCACCGTTCGCGTGTGATCTTTCGTCGTGTCCATGGCCGACGCTCGTCGGGCTCGCGCCGAGCGCCGGGCTGCTCTCGCCACCCGCGTCACCCAGACGGCGCCCGTCGGCGGACGTCCTCATCGTTCCCCGTCGCCTGCCGCCAACGCCACCACTGGCCCGGCGGGGAACGAGCAGCAGGCCTCCTCCCAGCATCCTTCGGTGCGGCGGGAGGGCCGCACCGCCACACCGTCGCTAACTCCAGCCGCTTCGTCGTCCCACACCCGTCGCGCCCCCATGGACGCGCACGCTGCGCTGCTCATGGCAAGAGAACTCTTGCACTACCGCCCCGTCGACGACCTCTACGAAGACTGGCTCGCCCGCATCACCGAGCTCATCAGTGCCGCAGGGGGCTCCCCCTTGCCGTCCCTCTCGCTGCCTCGCCCTCCATTCCGCGTAGGAGGCGAGGATCAGGAGGTGCCTCCACCACCTCCTCTCCAAGGAGGCGCCCTGGCTCCAAGGTGCGCAGCTCCGGGGCGAGACCCTCCGCGTCCGGCGCCTGCGCAGCAAGAAAGGAGCTGCCAAGAGATTCCTCATCCCCAAGAAGGTGCTCGTGCGCTCCCAGCGCCGGCGTGCCAAGATCGCGTCCCCGCACCTCCATGTCAAGACCTCGCTCTGCTCCAAGTGGCGGCGCGCGGTAATCCCCATGAGCAAGCCCAGTACCAGCAAAAGGCACCGGTGGCCACAACAGGCTGCCGTGCCCTCACCCCCGAGCTACGCGGCGTCGCATGGCCAGGCAAGTTCAAGCCTGACCTGCCCCCTCGCTACGATGGCATGGCGGACCCGGCGGAGTTCCTGCAGCTCTACGAGCTATGCATCGAAGCCGCCAACGGAGACAAAAGGGTCATGGCGAACTGGTTTCCTATGGCGCTCAAGGACGGGGCCTGCACCTGGCTCCTGAACCTGGCTCCTGGCACAATCTCCTCCTGGGACGAGATGCGCACTCGCTTCATTGCCAACTTCCAGGGCACTCGCGACCGGCCCACGGCCGTGAGCGATCTGCGCTGCATCAAGCAATAGCAAGGGGAAACCCTACAGAAATACATCCAGCGCTTCAACAACGCTCGCCTCAAGATCCCCAAGGTAACTGAAGAAGCCATCATATCGGCCTTCTCCGATGGCATACGCGATGTCAAGATGAAGGAGGAGCTAGCAATCCATGAGGACGTGTGCACATCCCAGGAGCTGTTCAACTTGGCGACCAAGTGCGCCAGGGCTGAGGAAGGGCGCCTTTCTCTCCTCGAGCTCCCGGCTGCCGACCCAAAAGAGAAGAAGCCCAAGGCCAAGGACATGAAGCGCAAGGGGGATGCCGTGCTTGTAGCGGAGCCAGACACCAAGCAGGGTAGGGATCAGCCTGACTCATCCAAAGGCAGCCGGTACTGCGTGTACCACGACCTCCACACCCACAACACCAACGAATGTCAAGAGCTCAGGGCCGTGAGAGATGGACGTGTCGGCCGACGCCCCGAGCGCAACGACATGGGCTATGGCCGAGGAGGAGGAAGAGGTGGCGGACGATGGGAAGACCGTGGCCCTCGCCAAGGGTGGCGTGATCGACCTTGCGAGGATCACTGGCAGGACCAGCCTCACGAGGGAGGCTGGAGAGATCAGCCTCGTGAGGATCGCCCGCGCGGCAACGCAGGCCTTCCTCCTCTGCCACCATCACCAAGGAGGAACGAAGATCAACATCAGGACGAGGGGCTGGGGGTGAGGGAGTCCTGGATTAGGGGGTGTCCGGATAGCTGGACTATAACTTCGGCCGGACTCCTGGACTATGAAGATACAAGATTGAAGACTTTGTCCCGTGTCCAAAAGGGACTTTCCTTGGCGTGGAAGGCAAGCTTGGCAATACGGATATGTAGATCTCCTACCATTGTAACCGACTCTGTGTAACCCTAGCCCTCTCCGGTGTCTATATAAACCGGAGAGTTTAGTCCGTAGGACGAACAAAAATCATACCATAGGCTAGCTTCTAGGGTTTAGCCTCTCTGATCTCGTGGTAGATATACTCTTGTACTACCCATATCATCAATATTAATCAAGCAGGACGTAGGGTTTTACCTCCATCAAGAGGGCCCGAACCTGGGTAAAACATCGTGTCCCCTGCCTCCTGTTACCATCCGCCTAGATGCACAGTTCGGGACCCCCTACCCGTGATCCGCCGGTTTTGACACCGACATTGGTGCTTTCATTGAGAGTTCCTCTGTGTCATCACTTTTAGGCCCGATGGCTTCTTCGATCATTAACAACGATGCGATCTAGGGTGAGACCTTTCTCCCCGGACAGATCTTTGTATTCGGCGGCTTTGCACTGCAGGCCAATTCGCTTGGCCATCTGGAGCAGATCGAAAGCTACGCCCCTGGCCGTCAGGTCAGATTTGGAAGTTTAAACTACACAGCGGACCTCCGCGGAGACTTGATCTTTGACGGATTCGAGCCACAGCCGAGCGCGCCGCACTGTCACGATGGGCATGATCTAGCTCTGCCGCCGAACAGTGCCCTGGAGGCCGCACCCACATCAGCTCCGACCCTTAATTCGGAGCCAACTGCGCCAATCGAGGATGGGTGGTTGGACACCGCCTCGGGGGCTGCAATCTCTACGGCAATCGAGCCAAACACCAGCCCTATTCTCTGCGAAGCCCGTGACTCCAAGGAGCCGGACTCCTCTTGTCAGTGTCAAAACCGGCGGATCTCGGGTAGTGGGTCCCGAACTGTGCGTCTAGGCTGGATGGTAACAGGAGGCAGGGAACGCGATGTTTTACCCAGGTTCGGGCCCTCTTGATGGAGGTAAAACCCTACATCCCGCTTGATTAATATTGATGATATGGGTAGTACAAGAGTAGATCTACCACGAGATCAAGGAGGCTAAACCCTAGAAGCTAGCCTATGGTATGATTGTTGTATATGGAGTTGATTGCCTACAGACTACAACCCTCCGGTTTATATAGACACCGGATAGGGTTAGGGTTACATAGAGTCGGTTACAATGGTAGTAGATCTTGAATATCCGCATCGCCAAGCTTGCCTTCCACGCCAAGGAAAGTCCCATCCGGACACGGGACGAAGTCTTCAATCTTGTATCTTCATAGTCCAGGAGTCCGGCTGAAGGTATAGTCCGGCTACCCGAACACCCCCTAATCCAGGACTCCCTCAGTAGCCCCTGAACAACTGGCTTCAATGACGACAAGTCCGGCGCGCAAATTGTCTTCGACATTGCAAGGCAGGTTCCTCCTCCAAGTCCTTCATAGAAGATTGTAAACACCAAGAGTAGTGTCCGGCTCTGCAAAATAAGCTTCCACATATTGCCATAGAGAGAATAATATTAACGCAAATCAAATCTGCTGACGTATTCCGCAGTGCGTCATCACACTACAGCCAAGTCCTTCACTCGAATCGTTTTCACTTTTCCACCTCAGCGTGTTTTGCGAGGCGGTTTCCTTGGCACGTCTTGTCAAAGCAGAGATCGTGTACCCCCCTTTTACGGGATTCTCATCAATACGGACGTGGGTAACCCAACCGCGCCACTTATCATGGCGCTTGGGAGGCAAGCGAGTTTTACTAGGCAGGTGGGGACGCACAACCGCATCCGCCCATATAAGGGGACAAGGATCCACCTTTTTACCTACGCCTTCTTCCTCCTTTGCCTATCCATCTCCTGCGCACCCGAGCTTCAGCGCCCAAGCCCGCACTTCCCACCTCAACCTTCTCTAGCAATGTCCGGAGCAGGAGGCAAGTGGATGGTCTCCTCCGCCATGGAGGGTGAAGTCAAGAAACTAAGGAAGGCCGGATACCTGTCCAAGGACATCGCGCACCGGCTTCCCGAAGAGGGGCAGCTTCTCCCCACCCCAAGGCCCCATGAGAGGGTAGTATTTCTCCCCCACTTCCTCAGCGGATGGGTTTTCCACTCCACCCATTTGTCCGGGGACTCATGTTCTACTACGGCCTGAATTTCCACGATCTGGCTCCGAACTTCATCCTCAACATCTCGGTGTTTATCATCGTGTGCGAGGCTTTTCTCCGCGTCCGCCCTCATTTCGGCCTCTGGCTCAAGACCTTCAACATCAAGCCCAAGGTGGTGAGTGGCAGCCAGGCGGAGTGCGGAGGCGCCATGGCTGGCAAGATGTCCAACGTCCTATGGTTCAAGGGCTCTTTCGTGGAGACCCTAAAGGGATGGCAATCCGGGTGGTTTTATATCACCGAGCCGCGCGATCCGAAATGGACCGCAGCCCCCGATTTCCGATCTGGACCCCCCACGCGGCTTATGTCCTGGAAAGAGACGGGCCTGTCGTGGGGTGACGAAAAAGAGGTGACCGGATTGCAAACATGCATCCAGTCCCTGGTGAACAAGCCAGTCCGGCTTGTTAATGTAATCCAGGTTATGCTCGTCCGCCGGATCCTCCCGTGCCAACAACGGGATTTTAATCTGTGGGAGTTCGACCCGGCGCAGCATCAAACCCTCAGCAGGCTCTTCGACACGACGTATAAAGACGCCTGGAAGATGCTATTCAAGGGCGCCGAGGCTCCTGCATCCGCTTCCGAGGACCGCGGATACAGCTCGCAGCGTCACACTAGCGAGGTATGCCATCTACACCTTTTACAGGATGTTAAGCTTTTTACATAGTTTGACTCTATGCGGGATCTAAACTCCCTTACCTTTGACAGGCTTGGCGGGCGATATCCGGACCGATTAACTGTCCGGCTCCGCTGCCCGAAGACCCAGCCCCAGCTCTACTAGCGAAGCTACTGGTTCCGGCGCCTTATGTGGTGCCGGAGAAGAAGGCCAAGAAGAAGAAGACCACGGGGACTCGAAAGAGTGCCCACAACGTGGTTGTGTCGGACTCGTCATCTGACGAGTCCGAGACGCCCTCCTCCCGCGAAAATGAGGAGGAGGAAGAAGAAAACTCTCCCCCCCCCCAGCGGAGGGAGGAGAGAAGAGGAAGGCCGCCCCAACGGGGGAGGCCGAGGGGTCTAGGAAAAGGAAGACCCCTCTGCCGGACTACGCCCCCAACGTCGAAGAGGGTAAAGAGGAGTGGCCAAACAGGGCCAAGCGTCCGGCGAAATCGTAAGTTCGGATATCAGAGTAACTCATGATGTTCCTTTGTTGCACAGCTTTCCCTAATGTCGAATGTAATTATGCAGTCCGCCCCAGGCCGAATTCGACGAATCATCGGGCGGCTCTCTGGACTCATCAGATGTGAACTCAGTTCCGCCCGCTGTCTCCCCCCGCACTGCAGACGATGCTGAAGTGGCATCGCGACAAGCTTCGGGGCAGGAGGAGGTGGTCCCGGAGGAGCCGCAAGGCAACCTCACGGACTCCAGGAGTGAAGGGGATAAGGCTCCCCAGGGCTCTCAGTCCGGCTTTGTGCCGGACGCCGCGCCGGAATCTTCCACAGTTCCGGACCGCGGTAGGCAAACTCCTTCCAAGAGGAGCAAGCCTTCTGAGCCCGCGGCCTCCGTCCAACCGGAGGTGCCGAAAAATCTGCTAGAGGTGTTTGACGACGCCTCCATCGATGAGGGGCACCATACTATTATGAGTACGGTGATCCAGAAGGTTCAGTCCGCCAAGAGCGGACTGACTGAAGCTTGAGCTAGCCTTCTAACAGGCTTCGAGGTAAGTAAAAATATTACAGCATAGACAGTAGCCCCTGATGCTCTGTTTGGCGTTCAGAAAGAAAAGCCGAATAGAGGATCTATTAAATTTCGTAGGAGTCTAAAAAAAAGAGTCAATATGTGTATGCAGGCTTCGCTGCTATCCACCGCCGCACTGGCTACGGAGGTGGGTGTCCTGAAGCAGGACCTTGAGCGGACCGAGCAAGAGCTCGGCCTTGCCAAGCGGCGGCTCGAGGAGGAAGAAGGTAAGAAATACCTTACAGGAAAAGTGCCTATAAAAAGGCTTGATTGCAAAAAGAGTAACAGGATTGTACCGCTTGTTGGGGAACGCAGCAATTTCAAAAAATTTCCTACGCACACGCAAGATCATGGTGATGCACAACAACGAGAGGGGAGAGTGTTGTCTATGTACCCACGCAGACCGACTGCGGAAGCGATCACACAACGTAGAGGAAGTAGTCGTACGTCTTCCCGATCCGACCGATCCAAGCACCGTTACTCCGGCACCTCCGAGTTCTTAGCACACGTACAGCTCGATGACGATCCCCGGGCTCCGATCCAGCAAAGCGTCGGGGAAGAGTTCCGTCAACACGACGGTGTGGTGACGATCTTGATGTTCTACCGTCGCAGGGCTTCGCCTAAGCACCGCTACAATATGATCGAGGTGGAATATGGTGGCAGGGGGCACCGCACACGGCTAAGGAACGATCTCAAGGATCAACTTGTGTGTCTAGAGGTGCCCCCTGCCCCTGTATATAAAGGAGCAAGGGAGGAGAGGTGCGGCCAGCCTTGGGGCGCGTCAGGAGGAGTCGGAGTAGGATCCCCCCCCCCCCAATCCTAGTTGGAATAGGATTGCCAAAGGGGGAAAGAGAGAGAGGGGGGCCGGCCACCTCTCCTAGTCCTAATAGGACTAGGGGAGGGGGGAGGTGCGCAGCCCACCTTGGGCTGCCCCCTTCTCCTTTCCACTAAAGCCCACTAAGGTCCATTTAGCTCCCGGGGGGTTCCGGTAACCTCCCGGTACTCCGGTAAAATCTCGATTTCACCCGGAACACTTCCGATGTCCAAATATAGGCTTCTAATATATCAATCTTTATGTCTCAACCATTTCGAGACTCCTCGTCATGTCCGTGATCACATCCGGGACTCCGAACTAACTTCGGTACATCAAAATGCATAAACTCATAATAACTGTCATCGTAACACTAAGCGTGCGGACCCTACGGTTCGAGAATAATGTAGACATGGCTGAGACACATCTCTGGTCAATAACCAATATCGGGACCTGGATGCCCATATTGGCTCCTACATATTCAACGAAGATCTTTATAGGTCAGACCGCATAACAACATACGTTGTTCCCTTTGTCATCGGTATGTTACTTGCCCGAGATTCGATCGTCGGTATCCAATACCTAGTTCAATCTCGTTACCGGCAAGTCTCTTTACTCATTCCGTAATACATCATCCCGCAACTAACTCATTAGTTGCAATGCTTGCAAGGCTTAAGTGATGTGCATTACCGAGAGGGCCCAGAGATACCTCTCTGACATTCGGAGTGACAAATCCTAATCTCGAAATACGCCAACCCAACATGTACCTTTGGAGACACCTGTAGAGCTCCTTTATAATCACCCAGTTACGTTGTGATGTTTGGTAGCACACAAAGTGTTCCTCCGGCAAACGGGAGTTGCATAATCTCATAGTCATAGGAACATGTATAAGTCATGAAGAAAGCAATAGCAACATACTAAACGATCGGGTGCTAAGCTAATGGAATGGGTCATGTCAATCAGATCATTCATCTAATGATGTGATCCCGTTAATCAAATAACAACTCTTTGTCCATGGTTAGGAAACATAACCATCTTTGATTAACGAGCTAGTCAAGCAAAGACATACTAGTGACACTCTGTTTGTCTATATATTCACACATGTATTATGTTTCTAGTTAATACAATTCTAGCATGAATAATAAACATTTATCATGAAATAAGGAAATAAACAATAACTTTATTATTGCCTCTAGGGCATATTTCCTTCAGTCTCCCACTTGCACTAGAGTCAATAATCTAGTTCACATCGCTATGTGATTAACACCAATTGTTCACATCTTTATGTGATTGGTTCACATCTCCATGTGACTAACACCCAAAGGGTTTACTAGATTCAATAATCTAGTTCACATCGCTATGTGATTAACACCCAAAGAGTGATCATGTTTTGCTTGTGAGAGAAATTTAGTCAACGGGCCTGCTATATTCAGATCCGTATGTATTTTGCAAAATTCTATGTCTACAATGCTCTGCACGGAGCTACTCTAGCTAATTGCTCCCACTTTCAATATGTATCCAGATTGAGATTTAGAATCATCTGGATTAGTGTCAAAAACTTGCATCGACATAACCCTTTACGACGAACCTTTTTGTCACGTCCATAATCGAGAAACATATCCGTATTTCACTAAGGATAATTCTGACCGCTGTCCAGTGATCTACTCCTAGATCACTATTGTACTCCCTTGCCAAATCAGTGCAGGGTATACAATAGATCTGGTACACATCATGACATACTTTATAGAACCTATGGCTAAGGCATAGGGAATGACTTTCATTCTCTTTCTATCTTCTGCCGTGGTCGGGCTTTGAGTCTTACTCAACTTCACACCTTGTAATACAGGCAAGAACTCTTTCTTTGACTGCTCCATTTTGAACTACTTCAAAATCTTGTCAAGGTATGTACTCATTGAAAAAACTTATCAAGCATCTTGATCTATCTCTATAGATCTTGAAGCTCAATATGTAAGCAGCTTTACCAAAGTCTTTCTTTGAAAAACTCCTTTCAAACACTCCTTTATGCTTTGCAGAATAATTCTACATTATTTCCGATCAACAATATGTCATACACATATACTTATCAGAAATGATGTAGTGCTCCCACTCACTTTTTTGTAAATACAGGCTTCCCCGAAAGTCTGTATAAAACCAAATGCTTTGATCACACTATCAAAGTGTTTATTCCAACTCCGAGAGGCTTGCACCAGTCCATAAATGGATCGCTGGAGCTTGCACACTTTGTTAGCTCCCTTTGGATCGACAAAACCTTCTGGTTGCATCATATACAACTCTTCTTCCAGAAATCCATTTAGGAATGCAGTTTTGACATCCATTTGCCAAATTTCATAATCATAAAATGCGGCAATTGCTAACATGATTCGGACAGACTTAAGCATCACTACGGGTGAGAAGGTCTCATCGTAGTCAACCCCTTGAACTTGTCGAAAATCTTTTGCGACAAGTCGAGCTTTGTAGACAGTAACATTACCGTCAGCGTCAGTCTTCTTCTTGAAGATCCATTTATTCTCAATTGCTTGCCGATCATCGGGCAAGTCAACCAAAGTCCATACTTTGTTCTCATACATGGATCCCATCTCAGATTTCATGGCCTCAAACCATTTCGCGGAATCTGGGCTCATCATTGCTTCCTCATAGTTCGCAAGTTCGTCATGGTCTAGTAACATGACTTCCAGAACAGGATTACCGTACCACTCTAGTGCGGATCTTACTCTGGTTTACCTACGAGATTTGGTAGTAACTTGATCTGAAGTTACATGATCATCATCATTAGCTTCCTCACTAATTGGTGTAGTAGTCACAGGAACAGATTTCTGTGATGAACTACTTTCCAATAAGGGAGAAGGTACAGTTACCTCATCAAGTTCTACTTTCCTCCCACTCACTTCTTTTGAGAGAAACTCCTTCTCTAGAAAAACTCCGAATTTAGCAACAAAAGTCTTGCCTTCGGATTTGTGATAGAAGGTGTACCCAATAGTCTCCTTTGGGTATCCTATGAGGACATATTTCTCCGATTTGGGTTTGAGCTTATTAGGATGAAACTTTTTCATATAAGCATCACAACCCCAAACTTTAAGAAACGACAACTTTGGTTTCTTGCCAAACCACAGTTCAGATTGTGTCATCTCAACGGACTTAGATGGTGCCCTATTTAACGTGAATGCAGTTGTCTCTAATGCATAACCCCAAAACAATAGTGGTAGAGCGGTAAGAGACATCATAGGTCGCACCATATCTAATAAAGTACGGTTATGATATTCGGACACACCATTATGCTGTGGTGTTCCAGGTGGCATGAGTTTGTGAAACTATTCCACATTGTTTTAATTGAAGACCAAACTCGTAACTCAAATATTTTACTTCTGCGATCATATCGTAGAAATTTTTCATTTTTGTTATGATGATTTTCCACTTCACTCTGAAATTCTTTGAACTTTTCAAATGTTTCAGACCTTTGTTTCATCAAGTAGATATACTCAGATCTGCTCAAATCATCTATGAAGATCAGAAAATAATGATACCTATCGCGAGCCTCAATATTCATCGGACCACATACATCAGTACGTATGATTTCCAACAAATCTGTTGCTCGCTCCATTGTTCCGGAGAACGGTGTTTTAGTCATCTTGCCCATAAGGCATGGTTCGCAAGCATCAAGTGATTCATAATCAAGTGATTCCAAAATCCCATCAGCATGGAGTTTCTTCATGCGCTTTACACCAATATGACCTAAACGGCAGTGCCACAAATAAGTTGCACTATCATTATTAACTTCGCATCTTTTGGTTTCAATATTATGAATATGTGTATCATTAAGATCGAGATCCAATGAACTATTTTCGTTGGGTGTGTAACCATATAAGGTTTTATTCATGTAAACAGAACAACAATTTATTCTTTTACTTAAATGAATAACCGTATTACAATAAACATGATCAAATCATATTCATGCTCAACGCAAACACCAAATAACACTTATTTAGGTTCAACACTAATCCCGAAAGTATAGGGAGTGTGCGATGATGATCATATCAATCTTGGAACCACTTCCAACACACATCATCACTTCACCCTTAACTAGTCTCTGTTCATTCTGCAACTCCCGTTTCGAGCTACTACTCTTAGCAACTGATCCAGTATCAAATACTGAGGGGTTTCTATAAACACTAGTAAAGTACACATCAATAACATGTATATAAAATATACTTATGTTCACTTTGCCATCCTTATTATCCGCCAATCACTTGGGGTAGTTCCGCTTCCAGTGACCAGTCCCTTTGCAGTATAAGCACTTAGTCTCAGGCTTAGGATCAGACTTGGGCTTCTTCACTTGAGCAGCAACTTGCTTGCCGTTCTTCTTGAAGTTCCCCTTCTTCCCTTTTCCCTTTTCTTGAAACTAGTGGTCTTGTCAACCATCAACACTTGATGTTTTTCTTGATTTCTACCTTCGTTGATTTCAGCATCACGAAGAGCTTGGGAGTTGTTTCCGTTATCCCTTGCATATTATAGTTCATCACGAAGTTCTACTAACTTGGTGATGGTAACTAGAGAATTCTGTCAATCACTATCTTATCTGGAAGATTAACTCCCACTTGATTCAAGCGATTGTAGTACCCAGACAATCTGAGCACATGCTCACTAGTTGAGTGATTCTCCTCCATCTTTTAGCTATAGAACTTGTTGGGGACTTCATATCTCTCAACTCGGGTATTTTCTTGAAATATTAACTTCAACTCCTGGAACATGTCATATGTTCCATGACGTTCAAATCGTCTTTGAAGTCCCGATTCTAAGCCATTAAGCATGGTGCACTAAACTATCAAGTAGTCATCATATTGAGCTAGCCAAACGTTCATAACGTCTGCATCTGCTCCTGCAATAGGTCTGTCACCTAGCGGTGCATCAAGGACATAATTCTTCTGTGCAGCAATGAGGATAAACCTCAGATCACGGATCCAATCCGCATCATTGCTACTAACATCTTTCAACACAATTTTCTCTAGGAACATATCAAAATAAACATATGAAAGCAACAACGCGAGCTATTGATCTGCAAAATACTACCTGGACTAAGTTCATGATAAATTTAAGTTCAATTAATCAAATTACTTAAAGAACTCCCACTTAGATAGACATCCCTCTAATCCTCCAAGTGATCACGTGATCCAAATCAACTAAACCATAACCGATCATCATGTGAAATGGAGTAGTTTTCAATGGTGAACATCGTTATGTTGATCATATCTACTATATGATTCACGCTCGACCTTTCGGTCTCCGTGTTCCGAGGCCATATCTGTATATGCTAGGCTCGTCAAGTTTAACCCGAGTATTCTGCGTGTGCAAAACTGGCTTGCACCCGTTGTAGATGGACGTAGAGCTTGTCACACCCGATCATCACGTGGTGTCTGGGCACGACGAACTTTGGCAACGGTGCATACTTAGGGAGAACACTTCTTGATAATTTAGTGAGAGATCATCTTATAATGCTACCGTCAATCAAAGCAAGATAAGATGCATAAAAAGATAAACATCACATGCAATCAATATAAGTGATATGATATGGCCATCATCATCTTGTGCTTGTGATATCCATCTCCGAAGCACCGTCATGATCACCATCGTCACCGGCGCGACACCTTGATCTCCATCGTAGCATCGTTGTCGTCTCGCCAATCTTATGCTTCCACGACTATCACTACCGTTTAGTAAAGCATTACATCGCGATTGCATTGCATACAATAAAGCGACAACCATATGGCTCCTGCCAGTTGCTGATAACTCGGTTACAAAACATGATCATCTCATACAATAAAATTCAGCATCATGCCTTGACCATATCACATCACAACATGCCCTGCAACAACAAGTTAGACGTCCTCTACTTTGTTGTTGCAAGTTTTACGTGGCTGCTACGGGCTTAAGCAAGAACTAATCTCACCTACGCATCAAAACCACAACGATAGTTTGTCAAATAGACTCCGTTTTAACCTTCTCAAGGACCGGGCGTAGCCACACTCGGTTCAACTAAAGTTGGAGAGACAGTCGCCCGCAAGCCATCTATGTGCAAAGCACGTCGAGGGAACCGGTCTCGCGTAAGCGTACGCGTAATGTTGGTCCGGGTCGTCTCGTCCAACAATACCGCTGAACCAAAGTATGACATGCTGGTAGGCAGTATGACTTATATCGCCCACAACTCACTTGTGTTCTACTCGTGCAAATATCATCAAACCATAAAACCTAGGCTCTGATACCACTGTTGGGGAACGCAGCAATTTCAAAAAATTTGCTACGCACACGCAAGATCATGGTGATGCACAGCAACGAGAGGGGAGAGTGTTGTCTACGTACCCACGCAGACCGACTGCGGAAGCGATCACACAACATAGAGGAAGTAGTCGTACGTCTTCCCGATCTGACCGATCCAAGCACCGTTACTCCGGCACCTTCGAGTTCTTAGCACACATAATGCTCGATGACGATCCCCAGGCTCCGATCCAGCAAAGCATCGGGGAAGAGTTCCGTCAGCACGACGGCGTGGTGACGATCTTGATGTTCTACCATCGCAGGGCTTCGCCTAAGCACCGCTACAATATGATCAAGGTGGAATATGGTGGCAGGGGGCACCGCACACGGCTAAGGAACGATCTCAAGGATCAACTTGTGTGTCTAGAGGTGCCCCCTGCCCCTGTATATAAAGGAGCAAGGGGGGAGAGGTGCGGCCAGCCTTGGGGCGCGCCAGGAGGAGTCCTACTCCCTCTAGGAGTAGGATTCCACCCCCCAATCCTAGTTGGAATAGGATTGCCAAAGGGGGAAAGAGAGAGAGGGGGCCCGGCCACCTCTCCTAGTCCTAATAGGACTAGGGGAGGGGGGAGGTGCGCAGCCCACCTTGGGCTGCCCCCTTCTCCTTTCCACTAAAGCCCACTAAGGCCCATTTAGCTCCCGGGGGGTTCCGGTAACCTCCCGGTACTCCGGTAAAATCCTGATTTCACCCGGAACACTTCCGATGTCCAAATATAGGCTTCCAATATATCAATCTTTATGTCTCGACCATTTCGAGACTCCTCGTCATGTCCGTGATCACATCTAGGACTCCGAACTAACTTCAGTACATCAAAATGCATAAACTCATAATAACTGTCATCGTAACGTTAAGCGTGCGGACCCTACGGTTCGAGAATAATGTAGACATGGCTGAGACACATCTCCGGTCAATAACCAATAGCGGGACCTGGATGCCCATATTGGCTCCTACATATTCAACGAAGATCTTTATCGGTCAGACCGCATAACAACATACATTGTTCCCTTTGTCATCGGTATGTTACTTTCCCAAGATTCAATCGTCGGTATCCAATACCTAGTTCAATCTCGTTACTGGCAAGTCTCTTTACTCGTTCCGTAATACATCATCCCGCAACTAACTCATTAGTTGCAATGCTTGCAAGGCTTAAGTGATGTGCATTACCGAGAGGGCCCAGAGATACCTCTCCGACATTCGGAGTGACAAATCCTAATCTCGAAATACGCCAACCCAACATGTACCTTTGGAGACACCTGTAGAGCTCCTTTATAATCACCCAGTTATGTTGTGACGTTTGGTAGCACACGAAGTGTTCCTCCGGCAAACGGGAGTTGCATAATCTCATAGTCATAGGAACATGTATAAGTCATGAAGAAAGCAATAGCAACATACTAAACGATCGGGTGCTAAGCTAATGGAATGGGTCATGTCAATCAGATCATTCATCTAATGATGTGATCCCGTTAATCAAATAACAACTCTTTGTCCATGGTTAGGAAACATAACCATCTTTGATTAATGAGCTAGTCAAGCAGAGACATACTAGTGACACTCTGTTTGTCTATATATTCACACATGTATTATGTTTCCGGTTAATACAATTCTAGCATGAATAATAAACATTTATCATGAAATAAGGAAATAAACAATAACTTTATTATTGCCTCTAGGGCATATTTCCTTCACCGCTTATTGTAGGGGCCACGACTGAGGTGGCGACCCTTAAGCAGACGTTGTCTGAGGCCGAAAAGAAAACGGCCGCGGAGCGCACCGAGCGAGATAGACTTGGGGCTCAGGTCGGCGAGGTGCAGCAAGAGCTTCAGGCTCTCACGAAAAAACATGAGAGTTTGGAGCTGGAGTCGAAGGCGCAAGCATCCGAGCTTGCAACGGCCCTAGAGGCTGCCAAGTCTGCCAAGGCCGAAGCCCAAAAGGCCCTCCAAGAGTTGGAGGAGATGAGGAAGATAGCAGCGGGTAAGGCATTCTTTATGCAATGCAGAAATATAAAAGTGAACTACCTATTACTTACCCGAATCCGGAGCTCTACACGGTCATTCGCAGATCTTCCCCGCAGCATATCCGCCGCCGCCGCATTCTACCGAGCTAAAGAGGGTAGCTCGATGGAGAAGGTGTTTTGGTCTCAGTATTCTGAGGCCGGACACCCTATGCCCTTGAGCGACCAGCTGAAACAGCTGGTCGAGCTCCACAAGGCGGCCGAGCAGGCCATGAAGGGCTTCATAGTTCGGCTGTGGCCCAGAGAGGCCCTGCCTGGGAGCTATTTCGGGCTGGTGCGGCGGCTGGTGGAGGCCTGTCCGAGGCTTGAGGTCATCAAGCGCTCCGTCTACATCGAAGGTGCCCGTCGGGCCCTTGCCCGTGCAAAGGTGCACTGGGGTAAGCTGGACGGTGAGAAGCTTGTGAAGGACGGGCCGCCGCCGGGGAAGGAGCATCGCAAGCCCGAGAACTACTACAAGGATGTTCTTGCAGGTGCCCGCCTTGTGGCGGATGAATGTACCAAGGATGTGATATTTGAATGAACTCGCTTGTGTTTATCATGTGCGCTGAAAACTTGTTCATATGCGCTAAGCAATGCTTATTGAATTTAAAATATTACTTTCTGTGCAGCCGTTTATCAAAAATTGAGAGATGGCCAGTTGTCGGCTTCTGCCCCCGTGCAACTAGTGCTGGGGTGTTCGGGATAAACCTGAGCGCTCTTTTTCCCATAGTTGGGTCCTTCGAGGGAGGCGCTCAGCACAACAAACCAGGTAATCGGACTATAATGCTTGAACACTCTCACTTAGCCATAGAACTCTATAATTTTATATTTCGGCGAAGCCCCTTGTTCCGAAGACTGAGTTCGGGGCGCTATCCACGCCTTGGCCGGACAAAGCCAGCTCCTCGCTCGAAGCGGCATAAGCCTTTAGGGACTCGAAAAACCTCTCGAACAGCGACCGGTCTCTCGCCGCATCATGACAGTCAGTTTTAGCTTTCTCCACTGAGGTGCTTAACCCAGCTGAACCGGGGCACAATCGTAGTGGTTCTCCTAGTGCTACCTTAGCCGATAGAGCGGAATGTAAGGCACCAAAACATAGGAGCCGGGCAAACCCAACTATTGACCCAAATCATGATTCGGAGCCGATGCATATAGTGCTATAAGTTCGGGGTGCCGCACTTGTGAAAGTGTACGGACTTCTCACACCATTATGAGGGGTACTGAAGCCCCTGGCGTGTTTGCCGTACCATGGTGTACGGGTGCAATCATGTCATTTAATAAATATAAATGTGAAAAGAAGATAATGCAAAAAATAGACAAGAAGCTAAGCATTGTTTATAGAGAGGCTATTTATCAAAGCCGAACGATACAAATAGTGCGGTAAGCAAAAGATATTGGACTATTCAGTATGTCCTGACCAGGGGCAGGCCGCGGATTTGTATTTAAAACAGGTATACCGCTCGTAACAGAGACCACCTGGGAGTTCCATAATGCGCATGGCTTGTCTGCCTCCCTGGATCTTGCATCATTTGTGCGGCAGTCGAATTGCCGAACAGGTCATCCGAGGTATGGAGTCCTAAAAGTAAGAAAAAATTAAAAAAAGAATCTGGCAGCCCCTAGTACGTTTTAAGCCGTATTTTGGGCGTGCCGTTATTGTGCCCCTTCCCCTGTGCCCATGGTATTTCAAGGGCGTAGTTATGTATGCGAGGTACTAGTTTCGCTATGTCGTGAAAGCTGGGGTTGGGGCCGCATTGCTACGCTTGCTCAGAGTGTGCCAGGCGGTCCTGCTGTGGGTTACTCCGGGTGCGCTTGGCAGTGTCTGGCTTTTTAATGGCCGGACTGGAGAATTGCCTGAGAAGGCTACTTTGTACCTCCGCTGTGAGAGCCGCCGTATGCTCCTCCGTACGAAGGGAGCGTTCGGTGTTTCCATTGACCGTAATTACTCCTCGAGGGCCTGACATCTTGAGCTTGAGATATGCGTAGTGCGGTACCGCATTGAACTTTGCGAATGCGGTTCGTCCGAGTAGGGCGTGATAGCCACTGCGAAACGGGACTATATCGAAGATTAACTCTTCGCTTCGAAAATTGTCCGGGGATCCGAAGACCACGTTAAGTGTTACTGAGCCTGTACAGTTGGCTTCTACACCTGGTATAACGCCTTTAAAGGTCATTCTTGTGGGCTTAATCCTTGAGGGATCTATGCCCATTTTCCGCACTGTATCCTGATAAAGCAGGTTCAGGCTACTGCCGCCGTCCATGAGGACTCTTGTGCGATGAAATCCGTCGATGATTGGGTCGAGAACCAATGCGGCGAAGCCGCCATGACGGATGCTAGTGGGATGGTCCTTTCGATCAAAAGTGATCGGGCAGGAGGACCATGGGTTGAACTTTGGGGCGACTGGCTCCATCGCGTATACGTCCCGTAGCGCACGCTTCCGCTCCCACTTGGGAATGTGGGTTGCGTATATCATGTTCACCGTCCGCATTTGTGGGGGAAAGCCCTTCTGTCCATTGTTGTTCGGCGGCTTGGGCTCCTCGTTGTCGCTGTGCAGCCCCTTGTCTCTGTTTTCGGCCCTTAACTTGCCTGCCTTCTTGAACACCCAACAATCCCTGTTAGTGTGATTGGCTGGCCTTTCAGGGGTGCCATGTATCTGGCACAAGCGATCGAGTATTCGGTCCAAACTGGACGGGCCCTGAGTATTCTTTTTGAATGGCTTTTTCCGCTGACCGGATTTATAGCCTTTGAATCCGGCATTGACTGCCGTGTCTTCATTGCTGTCGCTGCTAACGCGGTGTTTTTGCTTATTCCGATGTGTCCTGCCACTTTTGTCCTTGGTATCCGAATTACCAGGGTTCTTTGATAAGTTGTTACTGCGAGCTAGCCAGCTGTCTTCTCCCGCGCAAAAGCGAGTCATGAGTGTCGTGAGGGCTGCCATGGATTTCGGCTTTTCCTGTCCCAGGTGCCGGGCAAGCCACTCGTCGCGGATGTTATACTTGAAGGCTGCTAGGGCCTCTGCGTCCGGACAGTCGACTATCTGGTTTTTCTTTGTTAGGACACGTATCCAGAATTGTCTGGCCGATTCCTCTGGCTGCTGAATTATGTGGCTTAAGTCGTCGGCATCCGGTGGTCGCACGTAAGTGCCCTGGAAGTTGTCGAGGAATGCGGCTTCTAGGTCCTCCCAAGAACCGATTGAGTCTGCTGGCAAGATATTAAGCCAATGCCGGGCCGGTCCTTTAAGTTTGAGCGGGAGGTATTTGATGGCGTGTAGATCATCGCCGCGTGCCATGTGGATGTGAAGGAGATAATCCTCGATCCATACCGCCGGATCTGTTGTGCCATCGTATGATTCAATGTGTACGGGTTTGAAACCCTCTGGGATTTTATGATCCATTACTTCATTCGTGAAGCATAGAGGGTGTGCGGCGCCTTTGTACTGGGCTATATCACGACGCAGCTCGGAAGAGCTATGTCTGTTGTGTTCGGCCCGGCCGGATTTGTTGTATCCGAAGTGAAGATCATTGTCACATGCCGTAGGGCGCCTGCGCGATCCGTAGATTGATCTGGTTTGTCTTGCCTTATCCTCCAGTATGTCTCGCAGGTTGGGCGCATTTTCCTGTGCCTTAGTTGAGCAGCGTCGGGGCATGGCTTGGGTGGAGGGCCGAGAGGCCTATCTGTCGCGGCCGCGAGGTGGCCGGTCTACCATGTCATGCGCTGGTGATGTAGGTGCTTCCTCCTCTGATCGGGGTAGCGGCCTGCGCTTCGGGTAACTCTTGGAGGGGCGTTCGAGTTCATACTCTTCGGCCGCAAGGACTTCAGTCCATCTGTCAACTAGCAAATCTTGGGCAGCTCTAAGCTGTTGCTGCTTTTTCTTGAGGCTGCTTGCCGTGGCTAAAAGCCTGCGTTTAAAACGCTCTTGACAAGACATGCCAAGGAAACCGCCTCGCTAAACGCGCTGAGGTGGGACAGTAAAACAATTCGAATAAGACTTGGCCGTGATGTGATGTCATGCTACGGAATATGTCAGCAGATTAGATTTGTGTAAATATTATTCTCTTTATGGCAATATGTCGAAACTTATTTTGCAGAGCCGGACACTACCTTTGTGTTCAAAATCTTCGACGAAGTACTTGGAGGAGGAACCCGCCTTGCAATGCCGAAGACAATCTGCGCGCCGGACTCGTCGTCATTGAAGCCTGGTTCAGGGGCTATTGAGGGAGTCCTGGATTAGGGGGTGTCCGGATAGCCGGACTATACCTTCGGCCGGACTCCTGGACTATGAAGATACAAGATTGAAGACTTTGTCCTGTGTCCGGAAGGGACTTTCCTTGGCGTGGAAGGCAAGCTTGGCGATACGGATATGTAGATCTCCTATCATTGTAACTGACTCTGTGTAACCATAGCCCTCTCCGGTGTCTATATAAACTGGAGAGTTTAGTCCTTAGGATGAACAACAATCATACCATAGGCTAGCTTCTAGGGTTTAGCCTCTCTGATCTCGTGGTAGATCTACTCTTGTACTACCCATATCATCAATATTAATCAAGCAGGATGTAGGGTTTTACCTCCATCAAGAGGGCCCGAACCTGGGTAAAACATCGTGTTCCCTGCCTTCTGTTACCATCCGCCTAGACGCACAGTTCGGGACCCCCTACCCGAGATCTGCCGGTTTGGCCACCGACAGGGGGCTTCCAGGAGCCGCGTGCAATCGCTTGCATCTTGGGTGGCGCGCAGGCCCCAGCCTCACAGCGCATCTTCAAGCAGTTTGCTCGCGAGGTGAATGCAGTCTTCCCCAAGCTTGAGGCCACGCGCCCTCTCAGGTGGTCCGCGTGCGCTATCACGTTCAGCTCAGCGGATCAGCTCAAGTGCGTGGCAACAGCCGGAGTCCTCCCTATGCATTGCTCCCGAGTCATCCGCAACGTGCAGGTCACCAGGACCCTCATTGATGGTGGAGCAGGACTCAACGTCCTGTCCGTCGAGACGTTCGACAATCTCCAAGTGCCATACGATCAGCTTCAGCCAACCAAGCCGTTCTCAGGAGTCACTGATGGTTCCACTGTTCTGATAGGGAAAGTTTGCCTTCCAGTCACCTTCGGGCAGCGCAACAACTACCGCACCGAGCTCATCGACTTTGACGTCACCCACATCCGTCTGTCATACAACGCCATCCTCGGGTACCCAGCCCTGGCCAAGTTCATGGCAGTGACTCACCATGGATACAATGTCCTCAAGATGCCAGGAAGCGGTGGAGTCATCACCGTACCTTGTGAAGAAAGGGACACAGTGTGTTCACTTGAGCGCGTGTTCCAAGCCGCAGCAATCAAAGACCCGGAACGCGGAAACAGAAGACTTCCCGAGGCGACCCCCAAGAAGAAGAAGGCTTCGCCTGGCCCAAGCCATCAGGAGGTAGCCGCCTTCGGAGGTGTTGGGTCTGGATCTGCGCCCAATCAGGGAGCGCCGCCCTTTCTCGCATAGGAAGGCGCACCCAACGCCCTCCTCAGGCAGGGCTCGGGGGCCCTTTCTTGGAGAGCCACCGACTTTGCCCAGGTCGTGAGGGAGGCGCTCGGGCACCACTTGGAGGGGTGCTTCCAGGCACGTTTCCCTCAGGAAGGTACAAGGAAAGGAAGACCAAACCCTCAGGAGTTCATCGCAAGCAACACTCAGGAGCTACAGGAGTCGAGAGTCATGCGCGGCAGCCGCCGCTTGACCGCCATGACCCCACATCCAGGCGAGGATGGTGGGCTACGCGTCGGCATCGATGTACCGGGGCTCAACCGAGCCACGTCTCAGGAGCGCCTCTGGCCTTCGCGCGTGGCGTGCTGTGAGGGTCCACCTCATAGCTACGTTCGCATGCCTTTCGGCCTACCGAACACGGTCGCCGCTCATCGGCGCCTGCTGAGGAGCATTCTGGAGGCTCAGGAGGTCAGGCATGGTACGGTCCTGGCGGAGATGGAGATGGCTCTCGGAGACCCACCTGTGCCCCCGGAGCCTCCCGAGGCTCCTGGGCCTGGGGGCTCGTGAGGGTCGACGTCTTCATCGCGCATTGCCCGCTTCTTCAACATCACTCCATCTTCAACGGCACCAGGTGACATCTTTCCAAGTTCCATTTTTAGCTGGGAGCGCCAACAGGGCTGCATCATTCCCAGGCCACGTGGGTCCGTCCTTGCGGCATGTATCCGTTTTGCTTATGCTCTTTACTTAATTTGTCGGGGGCGCCCCTCGGGCTGCATCATCCCCGAGCTGCTCGGGCCTGGCCCTGCAGCGTTTGCTTTTCCTGAGTCTACTTAAAAATGAATTTGCTCCTTTGTGCTCAATTATCACCTGCTGCTTATCGCGGACTGCTCTGCTTTCATGCAAAGCGCTTGCACGTTAAAAGGGGGGTACCTGAGCATCGCGACTCATGGACTCCTACTGGCTCTCCAGCCCTCACCCCTGGCCTTGACCCACGGCATCGCGACCTGTCATACCAGCGGCGGCTGAGCTCGCTCGAGGGCTGGGACCTGAGGACGTAGAGCATTTGCATTCTAACCACCCTGCAGGAACACACCATTGATAAAGGCCCAGAGCCAGGCGCAACCCGCCTCGAGGTAGGGCCTCGTGAGACCCGCGCTGGCTCACGAGTGCCCAGATACACCTCTCCTAGCCCTACTGTGCCGGCCACGTGTCAGGGCGGGGCTGTACACGCCCCGGGGGCTCCTCCCGGAGGGGAGCCCCCTCCCACGTACCAGTGGAAGCACCATGCTCCGTGCTGGCTGACGACACTGCCGAGGAGCGGCTATGCCCGTACACATACGGAAGCGCTATGCTCCGCGTTGGTGATAAACAACTGAGGGCGGCCTCCGGCCGTACCAACCTCAGGGAGCCCAGAGCTCAGTGTTCGGCACCATCGCAATGCCTCCACTCGAGAGCGCCGCGCGAGGGGGCTAGACACGGGGGCTACGCCCGGGCCTCGCCCGAGCGCATGCCGCCCAGCCAGGTCCCCCGGACCTGGTTGTCACGCGCCCCTCCCCGAGCGGAGCCAATCTATGGAAACCCGTTTGAACGTCAAGGGGGACTCCTGAGCATCACGACTCAGGAGCCTAACTTGCCCCGTAGCCCCTCACTCCTTAGTCCCGTCCTGGTTTCCGGTCGGGGCTAATGCTGGGTGAGGTACGTGCGGGGCCGGGCCCTGCCGACGCAGAATGAGCAATCCACTCCTCGTTCCCCCCTTTCCTACTTCTTGCTTGTGCATCAAGGGGGACTCCTGAGCATCGCGACTCAGGAGCCTAACTTGCCACGTAGCCCCTCACTCCTTAGTCCCGTCCTGGTTTCCGGTCGGGGCTAACGCTAGGTGAGGTATGCGCGGGGCCGGGCCCTGCCGACGTAGAGCGCGAGCAAGTAGGGGAGAAAAATGCAAATTCTTGGAAATTCAAAATAAATATTACAAGCCATAGATTGTTTCAGGACGTCAAACACAAGTCTAAACGCCTCCGCGAGGCATGGTGCATGTTGCAGGAATAAAAACAGGACAGAAGCCGCGAAGGGATCACTCTCCAGTGGCGTCGCTTCCTGGGGCCACGGAGCAGGCGGCACCACGCCCGAGCAAGATGCTAAAGGCGCGGAACCTTCCCAGCAAAGCTTTGGCTTGGCCTTCCATGGCCTCAGCGGCAGCGGCGGCAAGGACGCCGCTCATGGGCTCCAGCAGGCTGTCGAGGTCCACGTTGGGGTCGCGCAGGTAGACGTGGCTGAGGACACGCGTCAGCACCGCCGAAGACAGGGCGCGTGCCTCGGCCTCGGCCGTGGGGCCAAGGCCGTCTATGACATCTTCAAGCGCACGGACCAGGAAGGGAAGCAGCTCGGCGGGACCGTCCTTCGCGCCGGCCAGCGGCTCCTCCAAGCCGCTCTCGTAAAGCGTTTTCAGCGCGGCCCGAGCCCTCTTCTCCATCTTTGCGAAGGCCACCCAATCCTCCGCCAGGACCTTCGCCTTGGCGTCCAGCTTGGCCCTCTCCGCCTGCAACGACTGCTCCAGCAGCTCCAGTTCGCCATGGCGGTCATTGAGCTTGGCGTCCCGGTCCTTGATGGCAGCCTCCTGAACCTTCATTTCCTTCTCTTTCTCCTGGCGGCTGTGGACCTCCTTGATGAGCTCGTCGCGCAGGCCTTGCAGCTCGACCTCCAGCTCCTTGCAGCGAGCCTTGGCAGCCGCATCGTCACCCAGGGCAGCGTCACGGGCGGCCTTGGCTTGGTTGGCGGCCTGCTTCTCCCCATCAGAGGCCGCCACGGCCTGGCTCAGCGCTGCTCGGACAGAGGCAGTAGAACGGGCCAAGCCAGAAGCTAGCTCCAGGCGCCCGGCCGCTAGGCGAGGGTCCACGGTCAAAAGATCCTCCCGCAGTTGGCTAAGTTTGCTGGCGACCTGGTCCAGGACGGCGACAGAGGAGGCAGAAGAAGCAGGAACCGGTGGAGCGGGCGAAGAAGACGGTGGCGTGATCACGGCTTGGCAGGAAGGAACCCCCTGGGCCTTGGCTGCCCCGGCTGCAGCATCAAGCGCAGTCGACTCCAGGGTCAGCGAGGCCACAGGGGCTGACTCCTCGCCAAGGCGTCCCAGACGGCCTCGCAAGGACGACCGGACCAGGGAGGCGTGAGCCGTGCCTCTTCCTCCCCAGCGGACGAAGGCACCACCCCGGCAGATGGACTCGCACCAAGCGGAGCCGCAGAAGCCCCTCTCAACCTCTTCGCCGCAGGCGCCGGCCGACAAGAGAATATGGACGTCAAGCCTCGGTGGCAGAAACCAAGCAAAGCGGGAATCAAGCACTTACTGGTCGTCGCTCACGGACCCAAGCAACTTCCGGCCGAACCTGAAGCCCGAGAGCCTGCAGCTTGGGTCAGCTTCAGGAGGCCCGGAAGAAGAAGCCACGTCGGGAGGGCTGGGGCTGGCTTCAGACCGCCCAGGGAATGGAGCGGGCCCTGGGGGAACCAGCCCCGACCTGCCCTTCCTTGTGACCAAGGGAGAGTCCTCCCCTCCTTGCCCGGCGCCGGCATCATCGTCATCCGGCATGGAGCGGAGGGCCCGAGACCTGAGCCGAGGGAAGGACTTCCCCGACTCCTCGCCAGTCGCCTCGAAGACGGATTCTTCCTCCTCCGCCTCTTCTTCCTCCTCACTCTCGCCGGAGCTGCCGGAGGACACGTCCACCATCGCCAGTGCCGCAAGATCCTCGGGAGCTACCGCGGGCACCAGCCCCTCACCGTTGAAGGTGGGCATGGCGTTCACCACCTACTCCTAGTCGTCGCGAAGGAATAGGGGGACAGGGGCGCCCACCGGCTTCGCCACGTCTCCCCCAACCAAGGAATGGATGGCCGCGACCAGATTCTCATCAGTCAGGGCCTCCGAGCTTAGGCGCAAGGCGGCGTCCGCTTCCCCAAGTCTCCACAACAGGAGCGAGTGCTCCTGAAGTGGAGCCACCCAGTGCTCCAAGAACTCCCTCAGGAGCATGGCTCCAGTCAGCTTCGCCGCCCCCAAGTTACTTGGCCTCAGGTCTGCGTCCATCCTCTTCAGCACCGCCCTTGCACGGGGGTCGACAAGCCGCGCGGGACCATGCATCGATAGCCCTGGGCTGCCCCGTAGGCAGCACCAGACGGGGGTGGAGACGCCCGATGTCCACCATGACCCACTTGCTCTGGAAGCCTTCGATCCTCTTCCCAGGCTTCGAGATGGCACTGGAATTGGAGTACGCGATGAAGCTCGCACATAAGGAGACATGGACACCAGAAACCCGAAGGGAAAAGTAGTGGCATGGCAAGGCCACCGAGGGCTTTACCCCGACATGAGCCTCACAGTAGTAGGCAAAGATCGCCAGGAGAAGAACAGAGTTGGGGTGGAGATGCAGAGCCTGCAAGTTGTACTGGCGGAGAACAACAAAGAAGAACTTAGAGAAAGGAGGCACCAGACCGGCGACAATGGCGCTCACAAAGAGCGGATAGAAGGTGCTCCCCTTGGCTTCAGACTGGTCGGAGCCGGCCTTGAGCACAGTCGCCCCCTTCCTTCCCTGCGCCACCGTCATCAGGCGCGTAAGGGCGAGGTTCTTCTCCGACATGTTTGGGGAATCCAGGGCTGGCGAGTACCGGGCCTCGGTCGGGGACTTGCGAGGCGCCATGGCGTGCCGGCCGAGAAGGATTGAGACAGATCTGGAGGATTTCGGAAGCAAGAAGGAGGAGAGCGAGAAAGGGGATCTAGAGCGAGGAAAAGGAGAACAAAGCAAGTAAGTCTGGCCCGGGCACCTCTTTTGTCAGATGGGCGGGTGCCAAGGCATCGTGGGGAAGCGCAGACACCCACGTCCAATCAATCGCCACGCTGCGCCCAAGGCCGCAGGCTGTTGGGGCCAGCAGCGCTTCGCGCTTGCCCCTTCGCTTTCCTGCGAGGCCAAGCCCGGGCGCGCCTTGGGCCCGGGGGCTACTGTCGGTGTTCTGGGAACGGGGGTCCCCAGACTTGCCTGCCTGCGGCCTGCGGCGTGGCTAAAGTGGGGGCCCAGCGTGGCCCATCTTCATTAGCTCAAGCTCAAGACCCTCGCGAGGGGCCAAGCCTCATGGGGCGGATGACAGGAAGCTTCCTCAGAGGCGGCCCCATCCGGCAGGCTCACGAGGAGGCGGAGAGATCAAGGCAAGGGTACCTCGCGAGGAACCCGTGACACAAGCCATGACGATCGAGACCAGGTGGGCGCCAGGCGGGCGCAGGCCTACGCAGTGTCCTTGTTTCCCCTTTGGTGCAAAGGGGGCAAGCGCAGGCCAAGGCATCCAGCAAAGGTTGCCATTCCGGTGCAACAAGACCAAGACCAACAGAGCGACAGGACGGAGGTCACCGTGGAGCCCAAGACGGCGTCATCACCAGTGCTTTTGGCAGCCGAAGACCACCTTTGGTCAGGATAACTTGTACTGCATGTTCCCCTTCAAAATGGCCAATTGTTGGCGCCCTTCCCGCTCATTATTTGGGGAGAGGCCCAGGGCCTCTATAAATAGAGCTAGCCACCACAGAGTAGAGGAGAGAGAGGGGAAATCTGGTAGAACCCTAGCAGAGAGAGAGAGAAGCGACTGAACTCATCCTAGCAGTTCATCGCACCAGCTCAAGAACACCTCTCGCGAGGCTGTTCTTCCTTTGTACTGTTCATCATCAGCCCCCTGAGGCAATCCACCACACCACACACTAGAGTAGGGTATTACACCACAACGGTGGCCGGAACCAGTATAAACCTTGTGTCCTTTGTGTTATTCATTGTTTCCAGCTTAGATCATGCGAGGAGATTGAACGTAGATCGGTAGGGGAAAGATCTCCGCGCGCACCCTAGTGTTCGAACCTCAAGGGTCTGCCGGAACCCGAAATCCGACACAAGCAATAGCATACATAAGCAATCAAGCAAAGAAGCATGGATAAAACTCAAATAAGAAGGTCTAACCAGAAAGTTCAACTTAAGAACTCCAGTTTGCAAAAAGAATCAAATCAAATGGGCAACGAAACTCAAACTGCAAAAGAAACAAGGTTCGTTTACTATTCTGGACTAAAGTAAAATTTTACAGTATCAAAACCTTGTTCAAGTTGATTAAATAGAAAGAGGGTTTCAAGACGAAGATCTAGGCACTTGAATCGCCTGATTCCGACAAACAAGCGAAAAGATAAACTAAAATGAAAATCAGATCAGAAATCGCGATCGAAAATAATCACGGAAAATCTGAGAAAAAGAAAAACTGACGAACAGGCTAACCAACGAACGTTCGCTGTCTGCAGCTAATGAGTGAACACCGTTCGTTAAAATGAACGTACGGATGAATGTCCACTAAACAACTAAACCAAGGAAAACCGGCGAACCGTTCTAATAAAAAAACTTAGGGTTTCCTAAACAAACCGGATCGGTTCTTTAAAAAAAACTGAACGGTGGCTGTACCTCCGGCGAGGTCCGGCGAGGCGGGGCGGCGACTTCTGCAAAGCGAGGCTGCGGCGGTGGGCGGCGCGGGTGGCAGGGGCGGCGTGGCAGCGGCGCTCGGCGGTGGCGGCGCGGGGTGGCTCCGGTTGCGGCGAGGTGCGGCGGTGGTGGCAGAAGTCGGGGGCGGGGCGGGGTACTTATAGGAGGGGGGTGCTTGCTTGGGTGAGGGGGCAAGCCGCATGGGGAGGGAGAGTCCCGGCCGGACTCGGCCTCGCGGGCGGCGGCGCGCTCCCGTTCTCCTGGAAGGAGACGGCGCGGGGAGGTGGGCCGCCTGACTTGGGCTTCGGCCCAGTCGGCGGAGAATTTTTTTAAATAATTTCACCAAAATTAAAAAATCCTATAAAATAAAATAAAAACTAAAAATGCCAAAACAAATTATCACCGTCTAAATAAAGTATTTAGAACGAGATGAACATTTTCTTGGCCCTAAAATGCGACTTTGAAAAACGTGCAATTTTTCTAATTCAAATAAAATAACAATAGACTCCGAATAAAATCAAATATTTGATTTTAATATTTTTCCTCCAATATTTCGTTTATTTTGGAGAAGTCATATTATCTCCTCTCATATATTTTAATATGAAATATTTTCGAAGAGAAAAATAACTAAAACCAAAAATCCTCGTTTCAATATTTGATAAAACTCAAATATGAAAACAGGGAAATCCCCAACTCTCTCCGAGGGTCCTTGAGTTGCTTAGGATTTCGAGGATCGCGAAACGAAATGCAATAAAATATGATATGCATGGATGATCTATGTATAACATTCCAAATTGAAAATTTGGGATGTTACAAACCTACCCCCCTTAAGATGAATCTCGCCCTCGAGATTCGGGTTGGCTAGAAAATAGGTGCGGGTGTTCTTTGCGAAGATCATCCTCTCGTTCCTAGGTGGCTTCATCCTCAGTATGGTGACACCACTGAACTTTGCAAAACTTGAAAACCTTGTTGCGGGTGACTCGGCTGGCAAATTCAAGAATCATGACTGGCTTCTCCTCGTAGGTCAGATCATTGTCCAACTGAATCGCCTCCAAGGGCACCGTATCTCTTAGTGGTATATCGGCCATCTCAGCATGACACTTCTTCAACTGGGAAACATGAAACACATCATGAACTCCTGACAGTCCTTCAGGTAACTCCAACTTGTAGGAAACTTCTCCCATACGTTCCAAAATTCGGTACGGTCCTACAAATCTCGGTGCTAATTTTCCCTTAACTCCAAAACGTTTCACTCCTCGCAGGGGTGACACTCGTAGATATGCTCTGTCTCCAATTTCATAGGTTATTTCCTTGCGTTTTGAGTCTGCATAACTCTTCTGCCTGGACTGAGCTATCTTCAGTCTATCTCTAATCAGCTTAAGCTTTTCTTCAGACTCCTTGATCAAATCTGGTCCAAACAACGGACGGTCTCCAACTTCATCCCATAACAACGGTGTTATGCACCTTCGCCCATACAGGGCTTCCAACGGTGCCATCTTCAAACTGGCTTGATAGCTATTGTTGTATGTGAACTCCACGTAGGACAAATTGTCATCCCAACAAGATCCATAATCTAGCGCATAGGCTCGCAACATATCCTCCAAAATCTAGTTGACTCTCTCGGTTTGTCCATCCGTCTGCGGGTGGAATGCAGTACTGAACTCCAACCTTGTTCCCAAAGTCCGGTGTAGTTGATGCAAAAATGTTGAGGTAAACTGTGTTCCTCTATCTGATATAATGGTCCTTGGAACTCCATGCAGACATACGATCCTGGTCATGTATATCTTGGCCAACTTCGCACTTGTATAGGTGGTTTTTACTGGGATAAAGTGAGCCACTTTGGTCAAGCGATCAACTACTACCCATATAGAATCATATCCTGATTTGGTCCTGGGTAATCCAGTGATAAAATCCATGACAAGTTTATCCCACTTCCATTCGGGTATCGGCATAGGTTGTAACAATCCTGCTGGCTTTTGATGTTCAGCTTTCACTCTCTGACATACATCACATACGGCTACATACTCGGCAATATCTTTCTTCATACCAGTCCACCAGAAATGCTCCTTCAGATCCAAATACATCTTGGTGTTTCCAGGGTGTATCGAGTATGGTGAGTCATGAGCCTCCTGAAGTATTATCTTCCTGATCTCTGTATTATTGGGCACATAAATACGGTCCTCAAACCATAAGGCATCATGCTCATCCTCACGAAATCCTTTGGCCTTTCCTTTGCCCATTCTCTCCTTTATCTCGGTAATCTCTTTGTCATCCTTCTGAGCTTCTCGAATCTTTCCTAACAATGTAGACTGAACCTCCATTGTTGCAACAAAACCTCTAGGAACAATCTCCGATCGAAGTTCCCTGAGATCCTCTGCTAACTCCTTTGGCAACCCCGTGCTTATTAGGGTATTAGCATAGCTCTTCCAGCTCAAAGCGTCGGCTATGACATTGGCCTTGCCTGGATGATAATGAAGCTTCATATCATAATCCTTTATAAACACCAACCATCTCCTCTGCCTAAGGTTCAACTCCTTCTGTGTGAAAATGTACTTCAAACTCTTATGATCCGTGTACACATCACAATGATTTCCAATAAGGTAATGTCTCCAAGTCTTGAGCGCATGCACTACAACTGCTAACTCCAAATCATGCGTGGCATAATTCAATTCATGCGGTTTTAGTTGTCGTGAGGCATACGAAACAACTCTTCCGTCCTGCATAAGCACACTCCCAAGTCCTAGGTGAGAGGCATCGCAATACACTTGAAACTCTTTACGTATATCCGGCAAAATCATTACTGGGGCTGTCGTCAAATGTTTCTTTAACTCCTGAAAACCTGCCTCACATTCTTCCGTCCATTTAAATTTGGTATCCTTCTTCAATAACTCCGTCATTGGCTTCGCAATCTTGGAAAAATTCTCAATGAATCTCCGATAGTATCTTGCGAGTCCAAGAAAACTGCAGATCTCGCTAACTGAAGTGGGTGCCAACCATTCAGTAACTGACTGAACCTTGGTAGGATCTACTGCTACACCTTCTCCTGATATAAAATGTCCAAGGAATCCGACTTCCTTCAACCAAAACTCACATTTGCTGAATTTGGCATACAACTGGTGTTCCCTGAGTTTCTCGAGAACTAAACGCAAATGCTCCTTGTGCTCCTCCTCATTTTTCGAGTATACCATTATATCATCTATGAACAGCACAACAGACTTATCAAAATATTCCATGAACACCTTGTTCATCATGCTCATGAAATAGGCAGGGGCATTAGTCAGTCCGAATGACATGACCGTATACTCATACAACCCGTACCGTGTGGTGAATGTTGTCTTTGGTATATCCTTCTCTCAAATCTTTAGCTGGTGATATCTTGATCGCAAATCAATCTTTGAAACCACCTTTGCTACTTGCAGCTGGTCAAACAAAACATTGATCATCGGCAGTGGGTATTTGTTCTTGATCGTCACCTCATTCAATGCATGATAATCAATAACCATCCTTAAAGACTTATCCTTCTTCTCAACCAAAAGCATTGGGGCTCCCCATGGTGATGAACTCCGTCGAATGTAACCTTTCTCCAATAACTCCTTGATCTGCTTCTTAATATCTTCCAGATCATTCGCGAGCATCCGGTATGGTCGCTTTGATATAGGCCCGGTGCCTGGCAATAGTTCTATCAAAAACTCGATGTCTCGATCCGGTGGCATGCCTGGTAATTCCTCTGGAAAAACATCCAGGTAATCCTTCACTACAGGCACTTCCTCCTAAACAATTCCTGTGAGGGTATTTACTTGGCTACTCCTAGGCGCATGCCTAGATACACTTAATCCTTTTTCCCTCCGGGGTGGTGAGATAAATCGACTTACTAGCACAGTCAATGCTTCCTCCATACTTTGACATCCAGTCCATGCCTAATATCACATCCAATCCTTGTGACTCCAAGATTATTAGGTCAGACGGGAAAACATGGCTACCAATGGTTAAGGGTATCTGGTCGCACCATCGACTAGCCATATACTCTGCTTCAGGTGAACTTACTAACAGAGGGGTCCTAAGGGTTTGGGTTGGTAATTTAAACTTATCCATGAATCCCCTTGATATGTATGAATGCGATGCACCAGTATCAAAAAGAACAAGGGCGGTAAAAGACTTAACCAAAAACTTACCAATAATCGTGTCTGGCTGCTCTTCAACCTCCTCCACATTAATGTGGTTCACTTGTCCTTTGTTGAATGGATTGGGCTTCTTCCTAGTGCTCCCATTACCGTTTACATTCTTCGCTTCAGGGCACTCTGTGGCATAGTGTCCAATCTTCCCGCACTTGAAACATGTAACGTGGCTTAGGTCTCTCTTGGCGGGTGTGGCTGGATTGGAACGGTTCTGATTGTTGCTTGCTCCATTCCCATTCCCATTCCTTGGGCCGGTATGATTATGGGTACTTACTCCATTGTGGTTGTGGCCTCCATGGTTATGAACAAGTCCTCCCAAGTTCGGGGTTAGGTGAGGCTTCTGCTGAGTTCCTGAATTATATCTTCCTTGTCCATACTTCCTCTTACGACTCTCAATCTGCTGCTGCTTCCCTTCAATCATAAGAGCCTTATCTACCAACTCCTGGTAGTTGTTGAATGTTGCCACCATCAATTGCATGCTCATCTCATCATTCAGCCCTTCCATAAACTTCTCCTGGTTTGCGGCATCTGTGGCCACATCGTCAGGGGCATAGCAAGATAACTTGCTAAACACATCCGCGTACCGAGCCACAGTATGGTTCCCCTGGCGTAAGTTGCGAAACTCACGCTTCTTCATACTCATAGCTCCAGTTGAGACATGGGCTGTGCGGAAAGCTTCCTGAAACTGGTCCCATGTAACAGTGGCTATAGGGTAGGTGACAGTGTAATTCTCCCACCATGAGGTTGCTGGTCCATCCAACTGATGTGCGGCAAAATGCACCTTCTCAGCATCGGTACATCCTGCAGTGGTTAACTCCCTTCCAATCCTGCGGAGCCAATCATCTGCTACTATGGTCTCGGTGCTACTAGAAAACACCGGCGGTTGCAACCTCAGAAAACGGGCTAAGTTATCAACTGGTGGTGGTGGTGGGTTGTTGTTGTTGTTGCCTTGGTTCTGAACTTACAACTGCATCAGGGTATTCTGCTGCTGGATCAACTGAGTGAGCTCCGGTGGGAAGGTAAATCCGGGGTCACATCTCGGAGGCATCTGATGGGTTTTAGAGGGAAGAGAAGAGAATAGAATGAGGTCTGATGAGAGAAACACTACCCATATGCACATGAGACAAACACAATCATTTCACTCATTTAATCAAGCAAGGGCATACAATCGATCTAACTATCGTTACAAAAGTTCTCAGACTATACTATATATATATGGTGGGATACTACTACTGATGTGGTGGTCTACTAAAAATATTGATCGGTCGAAGACTCCATGATGTCTGCTCCAGCTTCATCTTCATAGTCATCATCAATATCGTTGGGGTCCGAGTCGGTGTCGTCGATGATGATGTAGTCCTCCAGACGAATCTCCTTGGGTTCTTCGTCTTGTCCTCCTGGTGTGGGGTCTCCCATGAATATTCCTAGCTTCCTTTCCAGATCATCATTCTTCTCCACTAGTACGATGATTTATTCCTCATAATCTTCGCGTGTAGCCTTGAGTTCTTCCTCCAGTTCCATGATCCTTGCCATCGCCTTCTTCAGATCTATCATGCCTGCACACATCTGGTTCTCCTAGCGATGAATGTGCTGGTTTAACTCCTGGATAAAAGATGCAATTGATCTATCTTTCCTGGTGCTGATCATCTGCCATTGCTCATCTCGGCACCCACAAATCTGGTAGATAGTATCCTTAAGCTCCTTTTGGTAAACTTCCCCAATGCATCCCATGGTGATGTGAGCTGCCATACTCTTTCCTAGGCTCCAGGTTGGTGCATCAAAGGAAAACTCTATGGGCTTAGTGACTGGCGTGAATGTCCTTCCTGGAACTTGAACTTGAATCATCCATCGCTCCTCTTCTGGTAAAGTGGCATTGTAAGTGTCAGGACCCCGATTCCAAGTCACATCGATCTATCCGGTAACACCTCATATCACTTTGCGGCCTCACGCACGGTATCCCACGGGTGTCGCCTTACCATGGCCCGGGACCGTTTGCGCCTTTTGGCTCACGTATATGATAGTGTCGCTAGCATCCATATGACAGAGAACCCGGGCCGACATGGCTAGTCGTGAACCCAAAGCGGCACAGACCTATGGAGACAGGCATACATGAATCACATCGAGCATGTCGGTCACCAACGAGTGATTCCGGGCTGTAGCACTGGGCTAACAAGACTCCGGGGAACCCGGGCTGTAGCAGGATAGGCAGGACTCTGGAAGTCACCGCGTGACATTTCCCCGAAGGGACAGACATAGGAACAAAGTGAAACACATGCCGGCCAGTCAAGTGTCCTGAACAGTAGTGCTAGGCTAGCAGGACTCTGGTGAACCGGGCTGTAGCGGACTACTATGGCTCGAGGAACACTAGACTACATTTCCCCATAAGAAAGGCTGCCAAGGATAAACAACTAGATTTGTCGGATCCCACTCATACCAAGCATTTCAATCATACACACAATATGCCCGATATGAGTACATACAACATGGCATCACAACAAAACTCTACAACTCAAGTACTTTATTTAAAGGCTCCAGAGAGCCATACATAACATGTTCATACAGATAGGGGTCACATGACCTGACACTCAAGTCATACAATCATACAAGCACATGCGGAAGCAACTAGTCTGAGTACAGACTCTAGAAAGAAAGAAGGCTTCTCGAAGCCTGTCTATCTACATGGGGCCCTCCATGGCCAGGATCACCACCTGGGCGGCTAGTCACTCGTTGACGTCAAGGTCTACGTAGAACCCATCGGATGGGGCGGTGTTGTCGTCTGAAACAGTAATTAAGCAAACATGAGTACAAAGGTACTCAGCAAGTCTTACATCAGAACCTACTATACATGCTTATTCTCAAGAAGGTGGTGGGGTTAATGCAGCAAGCCAGCTTTGACTCTTGGCTAAGCTATCCTACGGAACTTCTCTAGTAAAATAGTTTTCGCACACGAGTCCACTACTCACCAACACAATGGGATCCTCCCCCGTCATCCTACGAGAGGGCCATCCTCGGTACTCACACTTATCTTGAGTCTTTTAGTGGTATCCATTAACTTGTCTATGAACTGTATAGGTAACCAAGTAGTCCTTTACCGCGGACGCGGCTATTCGAATAGTTTTATACCCTACAGGGGTGTACTTCGTCATACACGCTTTCACCACTTACCGCCGTTTACACGACATGTACTCAGCAACCTTCAAGCGGAAGCCCGGCGAGGGTGTCGGCCACGGCCTACCTAAACACTTAAGTCTCTAGTCCAGGTTTATCGCCTATCCAGGTTCCATCCGCAGGGAATCCGGCTGAGGTTTCCACATACGGCCCCGAACGATGTGAACAGGGTTCCCGAGACACCAAACAGGTGACTCGGTACACCGTGCCACGGTGTATCTACCGCAACATAGCCCACCCCTAGGGTCAGCGCTACGCACAGCTGCCAACACATAACCTACAAACACCAGAAACTATTTGCAACTCCTGGACAGAGTACTAGGGTGATTAAGAAGCCGAGAGGGTCCATTGGTTTCGGGCCCAATGTGTGGTAGTATCTGAATCTTAAATCACGCATACAGATCTCAGTTCTTATGGACGGCCTCAATGAAACAACCCACCATGTACTCCTACATGGCCTCTCATCGACACCTTTACCAAAACATGTTCAACACATCCCTCACATTACCGACATAAGCATTTCACTCTATCCCATCACCCAGATGAACCAGACCTGACACAACTCTAAGCATAGAAGGCATAGCAAGGTAGGAATCACATACATGGCTCAATCAACTCCTACACATGCTAGTGGGTTTCATCTAGTTACTGTGGCAATGACAGGTCATGCAGAGGATAAGGGTTCAACTACCGTAGCACACAGCAGTTTCAATCGCGTTGTCTTAATGCAGTAAACAAGAGCTGAAGTGAGAACATGGGTTTGTATCGGAATGATCAATGGTTGCTTGCCTGATGGAGTGGTAGTGGAATACTGCCCTTCAGTTGGATACTCGTGAATATCCTCGGAGGCAGAACCTACCACGAACAACACATCGGAACACAATCAACACATGACGATATGCAACAATATGATGCATGCTATGACATGGCAATATGAATGTGTCTTGGCCTAATGCAAGCTATAACAGAAAGGAATGAACTCATTTGTATCAAAGATTCAAATATTAGCTCATTAAACATGGCCTTAATAGTGCATTTCCTTATTCTGCTTAAACAGCAAGGTAAACTTGTTTTGTCATGCATGAAACCATTACAGATGGATAGATTGAATTTTTCTAATAATTTTTCATATATAAATTATTTCATTTGGAGTTACGGTTGAATTTTTATGATTTTTAGAAGTTTTAAACATTTTCTGGAATTTCCTGAATAAAAATAAATCCAGAAAATGCATTACTGCGTCAGCATTGCGTCATGCTGACCTCAGCAGGTCAAAGGCGCTAGCCCAGGTCAAACCTGACTGGTGGGCCCCTTCTATCAGCCTCTCAGTTAATTAGCAGGATTAGATTAACACTAATTAGCTGTCAGTGGGGCCTGGGCCCACATGTCAGTGACTGATTTAATTAAAATTAATTAAAACTAATCCTAAATTAGTTAGCAGACTGGCCCCACCTATCATAGACTCAGGGGGGGTCTACCCGGGCCCACCCAGGGGTCAAACTGGGTCAACTCGCCGGTGACTCGACGCCGGCGAGGCCCGAGACGGCGGAGGGCTTCGGATTTGGTCCTCCGGTGACCAAATCGACGGCGGAGAAGTGCTACGCGTAGCTGGGGCTTGCGCGCATCTAGTAGGGCAAGTGGGAGGAGCTGGGGTGCACGGGCGAGAGAGCTAGTGGTGGCTACGGGTTCCTGGTGCTGCACTGAGCACAACGGCGAGCTTGGCTTCGAGCCACTGTGGCTCTGGCCATGACGGCGCCATGGCCGGCGGCGGGGAGCTCTCGGGTGCGGTGGAAATGGCGGCTACAGGGGCTAAACGAGCACGGGAGCTAGGGGAAGAGGAAGAGGAGCTCACAGCGGGGTCGGAGAGGGGGTCAGCGAGCTCGGGGAGGTCCTGGCGGCGGCGAATCGACCGGAGATGGCTCGGGTGCCCGTGGTTGAAGACGAGGGCGAAGGCGGCGTTCAGCGGCGTTTGGAGTCGCGTGGGTCGGCGGAGAGGTCCAGGGCGATGAGGCGGAGCTGTTGGGCTTGTCGGAGGGGCGAGGGGATGTCTCTGGCGGTGACTACGGCGATCGGCGGCGAGGTCCATGCTCGGCCATCGCGGGAGAGGATGAGGGAGACGAGGGGGAGAGTGAGCGAGGATGAGAGGGGGACGTGGCGGTCGCGTGGCACCTCTAGGCGTCTCCCGGGCGTCGGCAGAAGCAGGAGGTGGCCGGCGCGCAGCGAGCACGCGCCCCTGCCTCCTGGCGCGAGGAGGACGACGACTGGCGAGGCCAGTCAGCTGGGCCGAGCCAGGTGGCTGGGCCAGCACAGGTAAGGCCCAGGTGGGCTTCCTTCTCTCTTTTTTTTATTTTGTTTCTGTTTTATATTTAACTGCAACTGTTTAGCTTTATTAAAAATACTAAAACGTTTCCAAAAATCCTGACAATAAATGTGGCCTCTGTTTAGATTATTTCCAACAGGAAGCATTTATTCCCAGAATTATTTGAGCATTTAAATTATTTTATAGCATTTAAATGCCCAAATTCAAATACTTATGATTTAATTCAATGACCTTCTGTTGACCTAGAAAATTGTGCACCAATTTTGCCAGAGGTTCTAACCTAAGACAAAGAGGGTGAACTTTTTAGAAGGGTATTTCAGGTTTATTGAAAATAATTTTAGTAAACCCTAGTTGTTTCTAGGGGGGGTGTTGGGGGTTCTGTCTTCCCCAATTCAAATTTAAGAAGAATTTAAACATGATGCACATTCTAATGCTTGAACTGGCTAGGGTGTGACAGTAAGTCCCAATGAAGCTTGGTATTCCAATGTTCAGGTACCTAGTGACTTCCTTCGAGTGTCATCCAAAAGGTGTGTGTTCACCCGGTTGTGCAAACTTGTTCCTTGCATCCGCCATCCTAAAGATTAGAAAATGGAGAGGAGTCGGAAATGAGAAGAGAATAGTGATCTAGGGCTTTAGCTTAGTGGTCGTTTCCTACACTCAGCGTGTGTTCTGATACCATCTTATAGCGACCCGACCTCAGGCGATCAAGTCTCTGTGCTTCAGTGTCATCCCTGGATCGGTAATGCTGACACACATAGTACTCGAAGGATTTATAACAGAGTAGCAATCACACACTTATTACATCGAATGTCTCAAAAGAGAACTTATTACAATAAATATGGCTTAAGGCCATCTAATACGATAACAGCGGAAGGCTTGGAAGATAAAGTGAGTCCATCAACTCCAACAGCATAGCCGAGCTGCACGGCAACGACCTAATGAACCTTACACCTCGTTTGAAAAGTCTGCAACATAATACGTTGCAGCCCGAAAATGGGTCAGCACATGGAATATGCTGGCAATGTAACATAGTAGAGCAAGAACAGAATAATGCTATCACTACATGCATATTTGGCTGGTGGAAAGCTCTATGGTTATAGTTTTTGCGAAAAGCCAATTTTTTCCTACAACAAAGGAATAGATTTTATTTAACTATCATGGTAGTTGAAACATCATTGAGAAGGTTCCTCCAACTCAATCCCAATTAAAAGTAATTATCAACCCAACAATATTAATTTAGAGTGATGAGATACATATGATAATCCAAGTACTAGATACTCAAGAATTGTCCATAACCGGGGACACGACTAACCATTATTAGATTGTACACTCTGTAGAGGCTTGTGCACTTTTCCCCACAAGACCCGATCTCCTCCGTTGGATTTCTCGCACTACAGGGTGTTTGAGAAACAGATGACCGAGACACATTCTTTCAGAAACATTTACTCTTTACTCCGGGCAGACCATACCAACCTACATCCCTCTACCTGCCGATCCACCTCTTCGAGAGCTCATGTAAGTTACTCAGCTATGCTAGAGCCCATAATAGCATGTGGCTACACACGGAAGTTTCTAGCATGAAATATCTCAGTTCCCTTTGAGCTTGGGTGGCGGACCTTAGGATTATCACACGGGTACTTCGGGATATCCTAGGACAACACTGGATTATCCAGGTGCCCGACAAACAATCCACCCAGATGTGTATTCAAGTTTCCACCTTAAGTTGAACCATTAATTAACAATCTCACATCCGTCATGGATTTCACTCACCCAAACCACGTCTACGAGCATAGCATAGCAATATAAGCAATACGTAGAAGTAACTCCCAAGGGTTTGATAATAACAGGGCAATAGGTTCTACCTCATTAACTACTTCCCAACCCACAAGTTAATCACATCCTAATCATGTAGTGTTTGAGGATTGGGGCTAATGCATAAAACTGGGTGATAAAGGGGTATGATCAAAGTGTTACTTGCCTTGCTGATGATCCGCAAAACCTAAAGATTCGAAGTAGCACGCTTCGCACTCTGGGTGTTCTATCGCAAACAAGCAATATCATACATAAGAAATCAAGCAAAGAAGCATGGATAAAACTCAAATAAGAAGGCCTAACTAGAAAGTTCAACTTAAGAACTCCGCTTTGCAAAAAGAATCAAATCAAACGGGGCAATGAAACTCAAACTGCGAAAGAAACAAGGTCCGTTTACTATTCTGGACTAAAGTCAAATTTTACAATATCAAAACCTTGTTCAAGTTGATTAAACAGAAAGAGGGCTTTGAGACAAAGATCTAGGCGCTTGAATCGCCTGATTCCGACAAACGAGCGAAAAGATAAACTAAAACGAAAATTGGATCAGAAATCGCGATCGAAAATAATCGCGGAAAATCCGAGAAAAAGAAAAACTGACGAACAGGCTAACGAACGAACATTCGCTGTCTGCGGCTAACGAGTGAAAACCGTTCGTTAAAGCGAACGTACGGACGAACGTCCGCTAAACAACTAAACCGAGAAAAACCGGCGAACCGTTCTAATAAAAAAACATACGGTTTCCTAACAAACCTAGATCAGTTCTGTAAAAAAAACTGAACGGTGGGTATACCTCCGGTGAGGTCTGGCGAGGCGGGGTGGCAACTCCGGCGAGGTCCGGCGACGCGGGGTGGCAACTCCGGCGAGGCGGGGCTGTGGCGGTGGGCGGCCCGGTGCAGCGCGAGTGGCAGGGGCGGCGTGGCAGCGGCGCTCGGCGGTGGCGACGCGGCAAAGGCGGGGCGGCTCCGGTTGCGGCGGGGTGCCGCGGTGGTGGTGGAAATCGGGGGCGGGGCGGGGTACTTATAGGAGGGGGGGTGCTTGCTTGGGCGAGGGGGCAAATGCGCGGGGAGGGAGAGTTCCGGCCGTACTCGGCCTCGCGGGCGACAGCGCGCTCCCGTTCTCCTGGAAGGAGAAGGCGCGGGGAGGTGGGCCGGCTGACTTGGTCTTCGGCCCAGTCAGCGGAGGAAACTCTCGTTTTAAATAATTTCGCCGAAACTAAAAAATTCCTATAAAATAAAATAAAAAACTAAAAATGCCAAGACAAATTTTCACCGTCTAAATAAAATATTTAGAACGAGATGAACATTTTCTTGGCCCTAAAATGCAACTTTGAAAAACATGCAATTTTCTAATTCAAATAAAATAGCAATAAACTCCGAATAAAATCAAATATTTGACTTAATATTTTTCCTCCAATATTTCATTTACTTTGGAGAAGTCATATTATCTCCTCTCATATATTTTAATATGAAATATTTTCGGAGAGAAAAATAATTAAAACCAAAAATCCTCGTTTCAATATTTTAACAGGGAAATCCCCAACTCTTCCGAGGGTCCTTGAGTTGCTTAGGATTTTGAGGATCACGAAATGAAATGCAATAAAATATGATATGCATGAATGATCTATGTATAACATTCCAAATTGAAAATTTGGGATGTTACACTAAGCTTGCCCGGCTATGCTATAAGCTGTTCTTGCTAAGGATCCAGACGCTCCCTAAGTAACAACACTCGCTAGCAACGAGGCCAGGAGGGGATTGAGATGCGAAGTTAATGGACGACGCCTAAACATTTTGGGAATATCTGATTTCCGTAGGATGACTTAACACCTAGACGGAGGGAGTACTACTCCTCAGTCCAGGTTTGATGGAATATTCATCACCTCTTCTCTTCTTGTACGTACTCCATTTGTATCTCACGTCATGTGGTTTTGCACTCGCACGATTTTCCTATTCTATGAACCTGTGTGTGCGTGTGCGTGTGCGTGTTTAACAGCATGTGTGTGTGTTAGAGAGAGCGATAGATCGACCTACTCCTACAGAGAGATGGTGTGTAGTGTATGATTTTAGCTGCCAGAGTCAGTGCATCCTCTCGTTTCCGGGCGTCCGGTAGGGACAGGCGGACAACTGCCACGCCTGCTCCTGACCAGCCTGGCCCACCCAAAGACCCTCCATCGTCCGCGCGCGCTTCTCGCCCGAAATGGTCAGTGCCGCATTCATGCCCGGGCAGAGCAGACACGAACTCTCACTGGCGCCTGCGTTGAAGGGAGAAGCGGATTCAAGAGTGATGGTTGCTTTGTCCGTCCAACTTACTGTTGGGTCTATGTGATTTGATGGCTCATTGGTCATTATTATTGAGGTGGTAGGACTGCTGGATTTCCCACACTTTCGGCCAAAGGAGGTACTACTAGATTACAATTTTCTCCATTCTTACGGCGGAGGAGTGCAAGAGCAGTGAAAACACGCAGGCTCAGTGATTACATGGCCCACCTCACACTATCACCATATTTTCTGGACGCCGTGCGACACCTAACTCTTTACATAGTACTCCCTCCGTTCCTAAATATAAGTCTTTGTAGAGATTCCACTAGGTGGACTACATACGGAACAAAATAAATGAATCTACACTTAAAATGCATATATATACATCTGTATGTGGTTCATGGTGAAATCTCTACAAAGACTTAATTAGTAATGGAGGAAGTACTTGTATAGTACGTACTGTAATTTATCAGCGAGATAGTACAATGCGGTATGTGCGATTCAAGATTACTGGGACTAGTTGATGAGACATAAACTCATCACAAATACAGTACGTAGAAGCTAGTAGAGGTATGTGCGGAGCAAAGAAGTAGAGAAATATCCACATGGAGTGATGTGGGCAGCTGGAGCAGTGGTGCAAACCGGCTGTAAAGGGCGTTGTACCTGAGGGGTGTCGGGACGTAGCTCAATCTAGAGGAGGGCGGCGGGAGGAGGCAACTACCCACGTCGCGGCAGTGAGAAATGGACGAAGGCAACCTCATCGACTTTGTGAGAGAGAATGGCGGGGTCCCCTAATCGGGACGTGCCGACAGTGGGTTTTCGCCGTCGGCGACGGTGACCGCATCTACACTAAGCATCCACCCCTTCCCCCGGCAGACGTGACCCGCCGGGATGTTAGAGATGTGGCCACAATGGTTTTGTGTGAGAGAGTGTGAAAACTGAAGAGAGCAACCCAAGAAAGCAACCGTGTAGGCTCGTCCTGCCTATGTATATACTGGAGCAGTTTCCTTTTCTCTCCATATGAACCTATTTATATTGTGTACGTGCCACTGAAGAAAAAAAACTTTATTTATAAATGACGCGGCACCTACTACTCATTCTCCTATAAACCTTGCGCTTGGCATCTCCAAACTATTGACCTTGCGATTGGCTCTTCGCCTCTTCGGGAAGTCAAGCAATAATGGTACTGCAGTATATATCGTTCTGGCTATATGAGACCGAATGAATTGCTGCACGTCCACCACGTGGCGAGGGTCGAGGGGCGAGGGCGAGTGCGTACTATTACGTTTGTTTCAATATGGACTACATATGGAGCAAAATGAGGGAATCTACACTCTAAAATACGTCTATATACATCAGTGTTTGGAGTATGTACTAGTAGTTCATATTGAAATCTACTAAAGGAGGGGCGGCGCAGAGAGGGTCGGCGAGGACCGGGATCCGGCCTGAATGGATGCGAGGCGGCGCGGGCTTCCCAGATCTGCCAGCAGGGAGGCCGGATCGGGTGACTGGCGGCATGTTCCGACGACAGCGGCGCAGATACGAGGCCATGGAGGCTCTGCAGGAAGTGGCAGAGAGCGATGAGACAGGGAGGAAAAACGAGGAGGGAGGAAGGAGAGGGGCGGCCTGGGACGCGACCTGGTGCTCGTCGGCAGGAGCAAGTTCGGCGAGGCCCGCGGGGTGACGGGGCAGAGCGGCAGAGGAGCTCGGATCGGGATATCCCTCTCCCGATCTGGAGCTCGGGGAGCAGGGCGGCGCGGTGCGGGCCTCAGAGCCCAGATCGGGGCCCGGGTGGGCCTGACGCGGGCCTGGCGGCGCGGGGCGATAAGAGCGGGGTAGGGAGGCGACGTGGCCTCGCTTGATTGGCCACGAGTGGTGCGGGGTGGCGGCGCAGCCAATGGGACGCTGCCAAGTGGCGAGGTGGAGGTGGAGATCGCCGGAAAAAGAGGAGGAGGTGGGTGGATCTGTCTGGTGATGCGGTTTTCGAGGGGGATGCGACGGCTGAGGGTAGGGGAAGGCTAGGGGCACCCGAAAATGGCAAGGGGGGCTCCTTAAATAGGCAGGGGGTCTAGGGTTAGGGGTTTTCATCTGTTTTCGGACCCTCGGATCACGATCGGACAGCTCCAGGCACGAGGAGGAGTAGTCTGGGCCTAGGTGGGCTGTGTAGATGGGCTAGAGAGGAAAGAGAGGGAAAACCCGGCAACAGTTTTCGGAGACCGAAAACGTCCGACGTTAGACCAGCTATACTGCTGCTATAGTTATCCGTTGGGGCGTCAAACGAACTCTGAATGCGATGAAACTTGACAGGCGGTCTATCTACACTATAATAAGACCACACGCCAACTTTCATCCCATTCCGAGAACATTTTCCGGCCACTTATAAAATACTATTTCGGACATGCCGCAGGCGCGTGCAAGTGTGTCTAGGCTCAGAACGGACAACAGAGAGAACGAAGGAGGCCGGGACGGATGCAAGTTTCGAAAACATGAAGATGCAATGCATATGATGACATGACAAGATGCAACACGCAAACGAATGACAAGGCAACAACAGCGAATAACTGGAGGACACCTGGCACATCGGTCTCGGGGTGTTACAACACTCCACCACTACGAGAGGATCTCGTCCCGAGATCTAGAATGGCACCGGAGGGAAAAACGGAAGAGAAAGAGAAGAGGTAAAACTAAGTTGCTTCTTTGAAAAACGAGTGAGACCAAAGAACCTTGAAAAGGTTAAGCCATTTCGAGAAAAAGAATAAAGGAGATGACAAATTTGAAAACACTCCGTTAGAAAAGAGGGACAAAGAACATTGCGAAAAACCTTGAGGTTGAAGGGCAAGATGTATATTGAAACCACTCGGTTAAAACAAGATAGAGAAGGATTAAGAATGATATAATTTGAGCAGCACTCCTTCTGAGAAGGGAGGCAAAACTTGGCAGAATGGGAAAAATTCGAAAAGCAAGCACGACACTCCGGTTAAAAGGATAAGGACGAAAAGAACACGATACTAACAAAACAAGAAGATGGATTGCAGAGAGCAACATCAAAATGCCTCCGGAACGAAAGAATAGAATAAAGATAATTGAGACAAACGAATGTAGAAGACAATGCCAACTTCTGCTACAAAAGAGCTTGAAAAGGCATCTTTAGGAGAAGGGTTGAACGGAGTTGTTGGAAAACCAACAACGAAAATAATAAGCTTGATATGGTCTTATGGAATACAACTCAAATTATGAGATGACAACCCGCCACTCACGGGAAAGAATTAGATTGGAATAAACAAGGAGACGAGAAACTTATTTCACCAGAAGGATAAAAGATGACATTGGATCATTTATAAGCACCATAGATAGCAACAATCCTTAGGGAAAGCTTTAGGTGGAATATAACCAAGATAATTCCAATGAATAGGTTGATAGATTTAAAATACCTCATTCATAACAAGATGTGAGTTATGAAACATGAACTCAAATTATTAAGAATGACATAATACCATCTCCAATGATACGGAAGAAAGATTGAACTCTGGATTGCAAGATGAAGAAAACTTGAGCTCCTCTGAAAAGAAAGTTGATGAACGTTTCGAGAAGGAATACAAATCCTTGATGAACCATCATGTAGAACCTTCAATAAGAACTCCGGTAAACAAAAGATAACAAAAAGAAAGAGAAGTTGAAAACACAAAGTGAAACCTTGTAATGATTTAGATCGATCTCCGTGATAATTAGAGCTTGGTACTCCGGGAAGAAAAAATAAGATGTACAATGGAGATCAAGAATTTTGATGAACCTACAGAATAGGGAATTAACCACTTGGATAAAACAAGAATTAGAATTACATTACGCTTATCCTTCACCAATTAAATTGATGACAATCAATGGATTCGACATATTACTTATTCTCGTAGAAAAGATTAAGATAGATATAGCGCCAACTTGAGAAGGTCTTCAAAGAACCACCGGTAGAAGTTTAAAGAACGAAAGAATTGATATGACAACGAATGACGAGAACTCTTGAACGAACCACCGTGAGAATTGAAAAAGAACGAATAAAACATAAAGAAACACTGGGAAGAATTAGCAAATACACAAAGATGATTGAGAGGATTTAGATACGTGAGAACAAAGAGATCACGAGCCGATTAAAGATCACTTGCACGAAGCACCGGTAGAATTTGGAGAATGATAGCTGAAAGCTGAGAATGAATAAATCTTAGATGATGGGCTCCGGATGAGCAAACTGAAAAGGCTCCTGAATTGCTCCAGATATATAAAAAGAATTCTCTCAATCAAACAATTATGAGAGGATGGCCTCGAATTAGAACCACGAATCTCTGAGAGAACAGATAAGATATGGAGGCAAAAATCTTCTTCGGTCTTCGAAATCCAAGAATGACGATGGGAAATACCATCAAATTATTGAGACACTCCGGAATGATTAAAAAAAGGAGAGGTTGAGCCAAAGATGAAAAGAATTTAAAAGATCTTGGAGAAATACATTTGACCGATGATAACTCATTCTTACGTCAAACCTTGAGACGAATTTGAAAAGCTCCGGGAGAAATAAGAAGAGTCATTTAAGATCCTGGGAAAAGACTTGTGGGTTAGGGCCCACTCAAGAGAAACACCGTTGAAATGATTTAAAAGAGAGAATGCACTAGTTGAATTAAATGGCTTGACTGAGATAACAATCTCGAAAGAGCTTGAAAGGATTGAGAATGGAAAAGAATCTTCTGAGATATCTTGAGCACTCCGGAACAACTGAATAGCGAGAAGTGAATTATTATGAGGTGCACCGGTATGAGAAGGTATTTGCAACGAGGAACAAGATATGACCAACACCGAAAGCTTGAATTGGTTCCACCGGAGAAGAAAACGAGTGATGAGAGACGAACTTGAAGCTCCGTTAGAATCTTCATGAGAATCACCGGATAAAAACATTGACGGAAAAAGGAATGGAGAGACTTCACAACATTAAAATGATCCTTGAATAAGAAATCTGGTTCCTTGAAGAAAAGGGTGGGAGGGAGGGAAAACAAAGGCAACTTGGAGACGGATGAAACAAACACCGTTTAGAAGGACTAGTAATAGATCTTGCGACTGTTGAAGTGATCGGATCCACTTGAAGAGAAACACGCCGGTTGAGAAGAAATTGAAATGACAAACTCGATGATCGAGAAGGATTAGTATTCACATTGAAGTATGAGAACACCATTTGGGGAAAGGTATGGAATCAACATTTCCTTCGAAGCAACTCGAATACCATATCTCAAAACAAAACAAGGATTGGCTTGCAGAATAAGCCCGAACAAACATATGATAGAGATTTCATCCGAAGTTTTCGTGGTGGGGCCTACACGGGCTCGATCGTACAGCACCATCATGTACAAGGCAGTGCACATGACATACGAAGCGTCCCCGAGTCGGCATAGCCAAGGACTCTTTAAGACACAACGAGACCACTGTAAAACCGACCGTGAATAGGCGGACCACTAGACGTCGAACCCCAATTTCATATCATACATCTGTCGGAAAGACATCCTAAGAGCTACTTGAATTCCCACCTATGAAACTCCCGAACCTTTCCGGTTATGCAATCAGGTGTTGGGGATACAGGGGAAGCATAATATCTCACCCAAAACTAACAAATCCTACATCCAGCTGTGTCCATCCTTCAACACATAACCAAGAAACCTTCGGAAATCGTCTACCTCAACCTTCGAAAAGCTTCATTTATACGAGTTATGGCAATACTCCCGAACTCCCGCCCCAGTACTGGGTGGCGTCGAGGTTATCTCACCAACGAACTGCATAAAAGAGATTTTCGATGTCGGCGTACTAAACTCAGGTATTCCAGAAATGCAACGATAAAATTGTGACGACAACACCTCAGAGCTCAACTTCCCGGGACACTGCCACAAAACCCCTGACAGGAGGCACCAAGACAATGTTCTTGTCACAAAACCATCAGAACGATTCCAAGATACCCGCATGATCCTAAAAAAAATTAGTGAAATTTGAGAAGAGAAGAGTCAAAACTCTACATCAGGATGCCTTACCAGAGCGATGAGGAGACTGGGGAGTAAAACAAATTCCTAAACTCTCCGATATATAATTCCTAAATGACTCAAAACATTTTTCTAGACTCAACTCGTCCGCTAATTCGATCAAGCAATGGGGCTCCTAAGGTCAGGGAAGGCTCTGATTACCAACTTGTAACGCCCTCGATGCGGCTATATCTCCCACGTGTCGAAGCAGAACTTAGAAGCATAACTGCATTGAAAGCAATGTCGCAAGTGAGGCAATCTTCACACAACCCATGTAATACATAAGGGAAAGAGATACATAGTTGGCTTACAATCACCACTTCACACATATTACATGAAAAAAGCATTACATCAACCAAATACAAACAGGGCCCGACTACGGAGCCAAAATAAAAGAAGAACCCCAAATGCGATAAAGGTCCCCGATCGACCCCAACTGGGCTCCACTACTGATCAACTAGAACGAAGCAAGACAAAGGACAAGATCTTCCATGAGCTCCTCCTGAGCTGGGTTGCGTCATCTGCGCGGACTCATCGGCACCTGCAAACTGGTTTAGGAAGTATCTATGAGTCACGGGGACTCAGCAATCTCGCACCCTCGCGATCAAGACTATTTAAGCTTATGGGTAAGGTAAAGGTATGAGGTGGAGCTGCAGCAAGCGACTAGCATATATGGTGGCTAACATACAAAAATGAGAGCGAGAAGAGAAGGCAAAGCACGGTCGATAAAAGTATGATCAAGAAGTGATCCTAGACAACCTACGTCAAGCATAACTCCAAGACCGTGTTCACTTCCCAGACTCCGCCGGAAAGAGACCATCACGGTTACACACGCGGTTGATGCATTTTAATTAAGGTCAACTTCAGGTTTTGTACAACCGGACATTAACAAATTGCCATCTGCCCATAACCGCGGGCACGGCTTTCGAAAGTTCAAATCCCTGAAGGGGTGTCCCAACTTAGCCCATCACAAGCTCTCACGGTCAACGAAGGAATAGACCTCCTCCCGAGACTTTTCGATCAGACTCGGTATCCCGGTTCTACAAGACATTTCGACAGTGTAAAACTAAACCAGCAACACCGCCCGAATGTGCCGACAAATCCCGATAGGAGCTGCACATATCTCGTTCTCAGGGCACACTCAGATGAGCGCTCCATACAACTAAAACCAAACTTTGAGTTTCCCCGAGGGGGCACTGCACAGGACTCTAGTTTGGACCAACACTCAGAGGAGCACTGGCCCGGGGGGGGGGGTAAAATAATGATGACCCTCAGGAGCGCGACTCCCAAGGGAAAAGAAAAGTCTAGGTGGCAAATGGTAAAACCAATGTTGGGCATTGCTGGAAGAGCTTTACTCAAGGCGAACTGTCAAGGGGTTCCCATTATTACCCAACCACGTAAGGAACGCAAAATCCGGGAACATAACACCGATATGACGGAAACTAGGGCAGAAAGAGTGGAACAAAACACCAGGCATAAGGCCGAGCCTTCCACCCTTTACCAAGTATATAGATGCATTAATTAAATAAGATATATTGTGATATCCCAACAAGTAAACATGTTCCAACAAGGAACAACATCTCCATGTTCCAACAAGGAACAAACTTCAATCTTCACCTGCAACTAACAATGCTATAAGAGGGGCTAAGCAAAGCGGTAACATAGCCAAACAACGGTTTGCTAGGACAAGGTGGGTTAGAGGTTTGGTTCAACAATATAGGAGGCATGATAAGCAAGTGGTAGGTATCGCATCATAGGCATAGCAAAAGAGCGAGCAACTAGCAAGCAAAGATAGAAGTGATTTCGCGGGTATGGTCATCTTTCCTGAAATCCCGCAAGGAAGAAGAACGAGTCCATGAAGAAGACAAACAGACGTAGACGAACGGGTCCTCACAAACGCGACGTTACCGGAATCAACCCGAAGAAGCAAACACCGGAAAGAAGCACACAACATAGTAAACAACCACGACATAGACATGGCATTATGCACAAACAATTATGATGCATGTCCGGTTTAAAGAAGCATGGCATGGCAAAGTGCACAAACAATCCTACAAATTAAGTGGAGCTCATTATGCAACGGAGTTGCATATTGAAGAAAACACCACATGACTTATTTAGTTCTCTCTCTTTTATGTACCCAACAAGATTATATGTTGTTAGCATGGCAAGAGGGTGAAGCAAATGAAAACTACCTATCTAGTCAAGTTTAAATGAGGCCGGAAAAAACAAACAACAATTCCGGTAAATCCCCATATGCATATTATAAATTTGGTACTGTTCTGCCCTAAACACACTTTTAGGGTTGTTAAACATGCAAAACAAGTACACCATGTTAAACTAGACATTTTCTACCCCATTTACATATAAAGATTATTAAATTCGGAGTTACGGTTATTTAGTTATGAATTAAATCATTTTAACATGGCATAGGAGCAAATTTAACCAAACATCATTTCAAACATTTTAAACAAGGATGAAAATGGCATAATATGAAAGTAGATGAAATTCTAGTCATGTTTCATATATAACTTGTTTTAATCCGATGCATGGTTCATGAGTTATTAAATGCATGAACTCTAGGGACTTTTCTGCAAATCTGCAGTCTCAGGATAAAAGGAAAAATGTTCAGGCAGAAAAAAATATAGAGCTGGGCCGAATCTTCCTGGCCCAACAGGAACAGGGGAGGTGTTGGGCGCGTTCTCACCCATGGGCTCGGCCCAGTAGGAAGCAGAGGACGCCGGATGGGGCAGTGGTTGGGCCGGCCTATCTGAGGCCCAAGCAGCACTGGATCTGGCCTTGAGTGCGAGGTCAACGCGCTCGGTCTCTTCGAGCACCCGCTCGAGCAGGAAGCAAGGACGGCGGCTACCGCGTCAAACACCGGCGAGGGGCGGCGCGGAGAGGGTCGGCGAGGACCGGGATCCGGCCTGAATGGATGCAAGGCGGCGCGGCTTCCCAGAGCTGCCAGCAGGGAGGCCGGATCGGGCGACTAGCGGCATGTTCCAGCGACGGCGGCACAGATACGAGGCCATGGAGGCTCTGCAGGAAGAGGCAGAGAGCGATGAGGCACGGAGGAAAAACAAGGAGGGAGGAAGGAGAGGGGCGGCCTGGGACGCGACCTGGTGCTCGTCGGCAGGAGCAAGTCCGGCGAGGCCCGCGAGGTGACGGGGCAGAGCGGCGGAGGAGCTCGGATCAGGATCTCCCTCTCCCGATCTGGAGCTTGGGGAGCAGGGCGGCGCAGTGCGGGCCTCAGAGCCCAGATCAGGGCCCGGGCGGGCCTAACGCGGGCCTGGCAGCGCGGGGCGATAGGAGCGGGGCAGGGAGGCAACATGGCCTCGATCGATTGGCCACTAGCAGTGTGGGGTGGCGGCGCAGCCAATGGGACGCTGCCAAGTGGCGAGGTGGAGGTGGAGATCGCCGGAAAATGAGGAGGAGGTGGGTGGATCTGTCTGGTGATGCCGTTTTCGAGGGGGATGCGGCGGCTGAGGGTAAGGGAAGGCTAGGGGCACCCGAAAATGGCAAGGGGGGCTCCTTAAATATGCAGGGGGTATAGGGTTAGGGGTTTTCATCCATTTTCGGACCCTCGGATCACGATCGGATGGCTCCAGGCACGAGGAGGAGTAGTCTAGGCCTAGGTGGGCTGTGTAGATGGGCTAGAGAGGAAAGAGAGGGAAAACCCGGCAACAGTTTTCGGAGACCGAAAACGTCCGACGTTAAACTGGCTATACTGCTGCTATAGTTATCCGTTGGGGCGTCAAACGAACTCCGAATGCGATGAAACTTGACAGGCGGTCTATCTACACTATAATAAGACCACACGCCAACTTTCATCCCATTCCGAGAACATTTTCCGGCCACTTATAAAATACTATTTCGGATATGCCGTGGGCGCGTGCAAGTGTGTCTGGGCTCAGAATGGACAACAGAGAGAACAAAGGAGGCCGGGACGGATGCAAGTTTCGAAAACATGAAGATGCAATGCACATGATGACATGACAAGATGCAACACGCAAACGAATGACAAGGCAACAATAGCGAATAACTGGAGGACACCTGGCACATCGGTCTCGGGGTGTTACAACACTCCACCACTACGAGAGGATCTCGTCCCGAGATCTAGAATGGCACCGGAGGGAAAAACGGAAGAGAAAGAGAAGAGGTAAAACTAAGTTGCTTCTTTGACAAACGAGTGAGACCAAAGAACCTTGAAAAGGTTAAGCCATTTCGAGAAAAAGAATAAAGGAGATGACAAATTTGAAAACACTCCGTTAGAAAAGAGGGACAAAGAACATTGCGAAAAACCTTGAGGTTGAAGGGCAAGATGTATATTGAAACCACTCCGGTTAAAACAAGATAGAGAAGGATTAAGAATGATATAATTTGAGCAGCACTCCTTCTGAGAAGGGAGGCAAAACTTGGCAGAATGGGAAAAATTCGAAAAGAAGGCACGACACTCCGGTTAAAAGGATAAGGAAGAAAAGAACACGATCCTGACAAAACAAGAAGATGGGTTGCAGAGAGCAACATCACAATGCCTCCGGAACGAAAGAATAGAATAAAGATAATTGAGACAAACGAATGTAGAAGACAATGCCAACTTCTGCTACAAAAGAGCTTGAAAAGGCATCTTTAGGAGAAGGGTTGAACGGAGTTGTTGGAAAACCAACAATGAAAATAATAAGCTTGATATGGTCTTATGGAATACAACTCAAATTATGAGGTGACAACCCGCCACTCATGGAAAAGAATTAGATTGGAATGAACAAGGAGACGAGAAACTTATTTCACCGGAAGGATAAAAGAAGACATTGGATCATTTATAAGCACCATAGATAGCAACAATCCTTAGGGAAAGCTTTAGGTGGAATATAACCCAAGATAATTCCAATGAATAGGTTGATGGATTTAAAATACCTCATTCATAACAACATGTGAGTTATGAAACATGAACTCAAATTATTAAGAATGACATAATACCATCTCCAATGATACGGAAGAAAGATTGAACTCCGGATTGCAAGATGAAGAAAACTTGAGCTCCTTTGAAAAGAAAGTTGATGAACGTTTCGAGAAGGAATATAAATCCTTGATGAACCATCATGTAGAACCTTCAAGAAGAACTCCGGTAAACAAAAGATAACAACAAGAAGGAGAAGTTGAAAGCACAAAGTGAAACCTTGTAATGATTTAGATGGATCTCCGTGATAATTAGAGCTTGGAACTCCGGGAAGAAAAAATAAGATGTACAATGGAGATCAAGAATTTTGATGAACCTCCGGAATAGGGAATTAACCACTTGGATAAAACAAGAATTAGAATTACATTATGCTTATCCTTCACCAATTAAATTGATGACAATCGATGGATTCGACATATTACTTATTCTCGTAGAAAATATTAAGATAGATATAGCGCCAACTTGAGAAGGTCTTCAAAGAACCACCGGTAGAATTTTAAAGAACGAAAGAATTGATATAACAACGAATGACGAGAACTCTTGAATGAACCACCGTGAGAATTGAAAAAGAACGAATAAAACATAAAGAAACACCGGGAAGAATTAGCAAATACACAAAGATGATTGAGAGGACTTAGATACGTGAGAACGAAGAGATCACGAGCCGATTAAAGATCACTTGCACGAAGCACCAGTAGAATTTGGAGAATGATAGCTGAAAGCTGAGAATGAATAAATCTTAGATGATGGGCTCCGGATGAGCAAACTGAAAAGGCTCCTGAATTGCTCCGGATATATAAAACGAATTCTCTCAATCAAACAATTATGAGAGGATGGCCTCGAATTAGAACCACGAATCTCTGAGAGAACAGATAAGATATGGAGGCAAAAATCTTCTTCGGTCTTCAAAATCCGAGAATGATGACGGGAAATACCATCAAATTATTGAGACACTCCGGAATGATTAAAAAAAAGGAGAGGTTGCACCAAACACGAAAAGAATTTAAAAGATCTTGGATAAATACATTTGACCGATGATAACTCATTCTTACGTCAAACCTTGAGATGAATTCGAAAAGCTGCGGGAGAAATAAGAAGAGTCAGGTAAGATCCTGGGAAAAGACCTGTGGGTTAGGGCCCATTCAAGAGAAACACCGTTGAAATGATTTAAAAGAGAGAATGCACCGGTTCAATTAAATGGCTTGACTGAGATAACAATCTCGAAAGAGCTTGAAAGGATTGAGAATGGAAACGAATCTTCTGAGATATCTTGAGCACTCCGGAACAATTGAATAGCGAGAAGTGAATTATTATGAGGTGCACCGGTATGAGAAGGTATTTGCAACGAGGAACAAGATATGACCAACACCGAAAGCTTGAATTGGTTCCACTGGAGAAGAAAACGAGTGATGAGAGACGAACTTGAAGCTCCGTTAGAATCTTCATGAGAATCACCGGATAAAAACATCGACGGAAAAAGGAATGGAGAGACTTCACAACATTAAAATGATCCTTGAATAAGAAATCTGGTTCCTTGAAGAAAAGGGTGGGAGGGAGGGAAAACAAAGGCAACTTGGAGACGGATGAAACAAACACCGTTCAGAAGGACTAGTAATAGATCTTGCGACTGTTGAAGTGATCGGATCCACTTGAAGAGAAACACGCCGGTTGAGAAGAAATTGAAATGACAAACTCGATGATCGAGAAGGATTAGTATTCACATAGAAGTGTGAGAACACCATTTGGGGAAAGGTATGGAATCAACATTTGACTTCGAAGCAATTCGAATACCACATCTAAAAAAAACAAGGATTGGCTTGCAGAATAAGCCGGAACAAACATATTAAAGATTTCATCCGAAGTTTTCGTGGTCGGGCCTACACGGGCTCGATCGTATAGCACCATCATGTACAAGGCAGTGCACATGACATACGAAGCGTCCCCGAGTCGGCATAGCCAAGGACTCTTTAAGACACAAGGATACCACTGTAAAACCGACAGTGAATAGGCAGACCACTAGACGTCGAACCCCAATTTCATATCATACATCTGTCGGAAAGACATCCTAAGAGCTACTTGAATTCCCACCTATGAAACTCCCGAACCTTTCCGGTTATGCAATCAGGTGTTGGGGATACAGGGGAAGCATAATATATCACCCAAAACTAACAAATCCTACATCCAGCTGTGTCCATCCTTCAACACATAACCAAGAAACCTTCGGAAATCGTCTACCTCAACCTTTGAAAAGCATGGCAATACTCCCGAACTCCCGCCCCAGTACTGGGTGGCATCGAGGTTATCTCACCAATGAACTGCATAAAAGAGATTTTCGATGTCGGCGTACTAAACTCAGGTATTCCAGAACTGCAACAATAAAATTGTGACGACAACACCTCGGAGCTCAATTCCCCGGGACACTGCCACAAAACCCCTGACAGGAGGCACCAAGACAATGTTCTCGTCACAAAACCATCGGAACGATTCCAAGATACCCGTGTGATCCTAAAAAAAATTAGTGAAATTTGAGAAGAGAAGAGTGAAAACTCTACGTCAGGATGCCTTACCAGAGCGATGAGGAGACTGGGGAGTAAAAAGAATTCCTAAACTCTCCGATATATAATTCCTAAATGACTCAAAACATTTTTCTAGACTCAACTCGTCCGCTAATTCGATCAAGCAATGGGGCTCCTAAGGTCGGGGAAGGCTCTGATTACCAACTTGTAACGCCCTCGATGCGGCTATATCTCCCACATGTCGAAGCATGACTTAGAGGCATAACCACATTGAAAGCTCGCAAGTGAGGTAATCTTCACACAACCCATGTAATACATAAGGGAAAGAGATACATAGTTGGCTTACAATAGCCACTTCACACATATTACATGAAAAAAGCATTACATCAACCAAATACAAACAGGGCCCGACTACGGAGCCAAAATAAAAGAAGAACCCCAAATGCGACAAAGGTCCCCGATCGACCCCAACTGGGCTCCACTACTGATCAACTAGAACGAAGCAAGACAAAGGACAAGATCTTCCATGAGCTCCTCCTGAGCTGGGTTGCGTCATCTGCATGGACTCATCGGCACCTGCAAACTGGTTTTGGAAGTATCTGTGAGTCACGGGGACTCAGCAATCTCGCACCCTCGCGATCAAGACTATTTAAGCTTATGGGTAAGGTAAAGGTATGAGGTGGAGCTGCAGCAAGCGACTAGCATATATGGTGGCTAACAAACGCAAATGAGAGGGAGAAGAGAAGGCAAAGCACGGTCGATAAAAGTATGATCAAGAAGTGATCCTAGACAACCTACGTCAAGCATAAGTCCAACATCATGTTCACTTCCCGGACTCCGCCGGAAAGAGACCATCACTGTTACACACGCGGTTGATGCATTTTAATTAAGGTCAACTTCAGGTTTTCTACAACCGGACATTAACAAATTCCCATCTGCCCATAACCGTGGGCATGGCTTTCGAAAGTTCAAATCCCTGCAGGGGTGTCCCAACTTAGCACATCACAAGCTCTCACAGTCAACGAAGGAATAGACCTCCTCCCGAGAATTTCTGATCAGACTCGGTATCCCGGTTCTACAAGACATTTCGACAGGGTAAAACTAAAGCAGCAACACCGCCCGAATGTGCCGACAAATCCCGATAGGAGCTGCACATATCTCGTTCTCAGGGCACACTCAGATGAGCGCTCCATACAACTAAAACCAAACCTCGAGTTTCCCCGAGGGGGCGCTGCACAGGACTCTAGTTTGGACCAACACTCAGAGGAGCACTGGCCCCGGGGGGTAAAATAATGATGACCCTCAGGAGCGCGACTCCCAAGGGAAAAGAAAAGGCTAGGTGGCAAATGGTAAAACCAATGTTGGGCATTGCTAGAAGAGCTTTACTCAAGGCGAACTGTCAAGGGGTTCCCATTATTACCCAACCGCGTAAGGAACGCAAAATTCGAGAACATAACACCGATATGACGGAAACTAGGGAGGCAAGAGTGGAACAAAACACCAGGCATAAGGCCGAGCCTTCCACCCTTTACCAAGTATATAGATGCATTAATTAAATAAGATATATTGTGATATCCCAACAAGTAAACATGTTCCAACAAGGAACAACATCTCCATGTTCCAACAAGGAACAAACTTCAATCTTCACTTGCAACTAACAAGGCTATAAGAGGGGCTGAGCAAAGCGGTAACATAGCCAAACAACGGTTTGCTAGGACAAGGTGGGTTAGAGGTTTGGTTCAACAATATAGGAGGCATGATATGCAAGTGGTAGGTATCGCAGCATAGGCATAGCAAAAGAGCGAGCAACTAGCCAGCAAAGATAGAAGTGATTTCGCGGGTATGGTCATCTTGCCTGAAATCCCGCAAGGAAGAAGAACGAGTCCATGAAGAAGACAAACGGACGTAGACGAACGGGTCCTCACAAACGCGACGTTACCGGAATCAACCCGAAGAAGCAAACACCGGAAAGAAGCACACAACATAGTAAACAACCACGACATAGACATGGCATGATGCACAAACAATTATGATGCATGTCCGGTTTAAAGAAGCATGGCATGGCAAAGTGCACAAACAATCCTACAAATTAAGTGGAGCTCATTATGCAACGGAGTTGCATATTGAAGAAAACACCACATGACTTATTTAGTTCTCTCTCTTTTATGTACCCAACAAGATTAAATGTTGTTAGCATGGCAAGAGGGTGAAGCAAATGAAAACTACCTATCTAGTCAAGTTTAAATGAGGCCGGAAACAACAAACAACAATTCCGGTAAATCCCCATATGCATATTATAAATTTGGTATTGTTCTGCCCTAAACACACTTTTAGGATTGTTAAACATGCAAAACAAGTACACCATGTTAAACTAGACATTTTTCTACCACATTTACATATAAAGATTAATAAATTCAGAGTTACGGTTATTTAGTTATGAATTAAATCATTTTAACATGGCATAGGAGCAAATTTAACCAAACATCATTTCAAACATTTTAAACAAGGATGAAAATGGCATAATATGAAAGTAGATGAAATTCTAGTCATGTTTCATATATAACTTGTTTTAATCCGATGCATGGTTCATGAGTTATTAAATGCATGAACTCTAGGGACTTTTCTGCAAATCTGCAGTCTCAGGATAAAAGGAAAAATGTTCAGGCAGAAAAAAATATAGAGCTGGGCCGAATCTTCCTGGCCCAACAGGAACAGGGGAGGTGCTGGGCGCGTTCTCACCCATGGGCTCGGCCCAGTAGGAAGCAGAGGACGCCGGATGGGGCAGTGGTTGGGTCGGCCTGTCTGAGGCCCAGGCAGCACTGGATCTAGCCTTGAGTGCGAGGTCAACGCGCTCGGTCTCTTCGAGCACCCGCTCGAGCAGGAAGCAAGGATGGCGGCTACCGCGTCAAACGCTGGCGAGGGGCGGCGCGGAGAGGGTCGGCGAGGACTGGGATCCGGCCTGAATGGATGCGAGGCGGCGCGGGCTTCCCAGATCTGCCAGCAGGGAGGCCGGATCGGGCGACTGGCGGCATGTTCCGGCGACGGCGGTGCAGATATGAGGCCATGGAGGCTCTGCAGGAAGAGGCAGAGAGCGATGAGACAGGGAGGAAAAACGAGGAGGGAGGAAGGAGAGGGGCGGCCTAGGACGCGACCTGGTGCTCGTCGGCAGGAGCAAGTCCGGCGAGGCCCGCGGGGTGACGGGGCAGAGCGGCAGAGGAGCTCGGATCAGGATCTCCCTCTCCTGATCTGGAGCTCGGGGAGCAGGGGCGGCATGGTGCAGGCCTCAGAGCCTAGATGAGGGCCCGGGTGGGCCTGACGCGGGCCTGGTGGCGCGGGGCGATAGGTGCGGGGCAGGGAGGCAACATGGCCTCACTCGATTGGCCACGAGCGGTGCGGGGTGGCGGCGCAGCCAATGGGACGTTGCCAAGTGGCGAGGTGGAGGTGGAGATCGCCAGAAAACGAGGAGGAGGTGGGTGGATCTATCTGGTGATGCGGTTTTCGAGGGGGATGCGGCGGCTGAGGGTAGGGGAAGGCTAGGGGCACCCGAAAATGGCAAGGGGGCTCCTTAAATAGGCAGGGGTATAGGGTTAGGGGTTTTCATCCGTTTTCAGACCCTCGGATCACGATCGGACGGCTCCAGGCACGAGGAGGAGTAGTCTGGGCCTAGGTGGGCTGTGTAGATGGGCTAGAGAGGAAAGAGAGGGAAAACCCGGCAACAGTTTTCGGAGACCGAAAACGTCCGACGTTAGACCGGCTATACTGCTGCTATAGTTATCCGTTGGGGCGTCAAACAACCTCCGAATGCAATGAAACTTGACAGGCGGTGTATCTACACTATAATAAGACCACACGCCAACTTCATCCCATTCCGAGAACATTTTCCGGCCACTTATAAAATACTATTTCGGACATGCCGCGGGCGCGTGCAAGTGTGTCTGGGCTCAGAACAGACAATAGAGAGAAAGAAGGAGGCCGGGACGGATGCAAGTTTCTAAAACATGAAGATGCAATGCACATGATGACATGACAAGATGCAACACGCAAACGAATGACAAGGAAACAACAGCGAATAACTGGAGGACACCTGGCACATCGGTCTCGGGGTGTTACACTTTACTACTGAACTGATTTACCAAAATGAGTTTCATATACAACATGGTAAACCTGTGACGTGTCTGCTTGTTTCTCTTTTAGAATGCGGACAAAATATTGGAGAACAATACCCCGTTATGCAATGGTAAAGGAAGTAATGCAGATAAGGTTCAAGATAGTGAGACATCCCTGTTGGTCTCCAAGAAAGCTGATAAAAACTACCTTGACGATAGTGAGAGAACCCAGAAGTCATGTCTTGATGTAGTGTTCGAGTTACTGGCCACTACTGCTGGCACAAGCTCTTCGAACTCGCTGCCTGAATCAGTTCATCTTCTTGATTCTCAGATTCAAGTTGAAAGACATCAATCAGATGTGTTGCGACAGGAAGCTGAAGGACTGAGGAAGTATCTGCAGAATTCAGATGCATACTTTCTAGTGCAACAGCAAGCACTGGAGGATTTAAGCACCAAACAAGAGAAAGTTAATAAGCTTGCTAAGCATCTTGCCAGCATTATGGGTACCCAGGATATTGTTTCTTGAGATCTTCTGAAGTGGTTTCAGTTCTGGACTTGTTTTGTTGCGGCGTTTATTTGCACTGATCGCCAACTTTGACAACCAGCGTATATGATATGCTGCTTTGTTCCCTATATTTGCACTAGTGGCGAACTTTGATGCCCAGTGGATGTAATATGTGTAATAGCCATGATAGCCTAGCGTAAGTTGCTTGCTTATTTATTTCCTTGTTGTCTGATTTATTTGTTTGCTTGTAGTCAGTGTTGTTCTTTTTCCGCGGTTTGCTAGTGGCCACAATAACCTATTTTTTAAAATTAGGCCACAATAACCATGGGCTACATATTTACTGTAGTGACACTGGGCCTTCTACGGGCCGTAGAAACAATGGGCCTTCTACGGGGCGTAGAAACAATGGGCCTTCTACGGGCCATATCATCAATGGGCCTTCTACGGGCCGTATCATCAATGGGCCTTATATGGGCCATATGATCGATTGCCCAAACATGGGCCAATAACATACCGCTTTATGGCCGTAAACGGGCTAGAGTTGGAATCGTCCGTTCATGGGCCGACCATAATGGGCCGTCATTAATCGGCCGTATTTGATGACGCTATGAAAACGGCCCAACATATTAACGGGCCACAAATGGGCCGACTGTAAGCATGGGCTGAATTTGTCCCACAAGCAGAAAATGACCATAACGGGCCGTAAGTAACCGAATGCTGGAAATGAGCCCAAGAATAAATGGGCCCTGAGAAGGCTGAAAGATAACATGGGCTGGAAACGGCCCAACGGAATAATGGGCCGTTAATGGGTATAAAGTGATACACTGTTCATTACGGGCTAGTTTTACCACGGGACGTTAATGGGCCAAGGGTTACTAAGGGCCTCATATGGGCCAAAAGACGTCATGGGACATACATGGGCCGGAAGTTAAAACGGGCTGGAATTATATTGGACGGCCCATATGATGCTACTAGGCCTAATTCGGATAGGCCGTAAACGGGCCCTTGGTTAGCGGGCTGTAAATGGGCTATATGCGAACATGCCGTTAACAAGGTTGCCGTGGGCGGGCCCGCCACCTTTTGACCAAGTCAAACGGGCCGGCCTTTTCACAGGAATGGACCTCTGTTGGGCCGTGCCACGTGTCAACGTATCATAGGCGCTTTGGGTCCAATGAGTGGATGACATCTGTCCCAACGGTGAGCCGACATGTGTTTGCTCTAGCCAATGATGATTTTACACATGGAAAATCCCCATTGGTCGGGGCTGTTAACGGGTTATCGGATCCAAAACCGGACCCGATAGCTTAATGGCATTCCATTATGGTGGATGCCATGTGTCGGTCACCCTTGACGAAAGCACTTCTGTGACGCGCGATTTATCGTCATGGAAGTGGACACTTCCATGATTATAATTTTGGTAATGTCATGGAACACTTCTACGACAGCACAGGTATGACTATCTTGATTCTATCATAAAATTGTCATGGATGTACATGCATGACAGAAAACGTGGCCTACTGTGACAAACACGTATCATCATGGAAGTGTATTTTTTTGTAGTGCAATGATATTTCTATTTCTGATACTGAAACACAATCTGGTAATGAACAAGAACCTAGTGCTAATGTTAATGATGACGTTCATGTTGATGCTCAACCTAGCAATGACAATGATGTAGAGATTGAACCTCTTGTTGATCTTGATAACCCACAATCAAACAATCAACGTTATGATAAGAGAGAGTTTGTTGCTAGGAAGCACGGTAAAGAAAGAGAACCATGGGTTCAGAAACCCATGCCTTTTCCTCCTAAACCATCCAAGAAAAAGGATGATGAGGATTTTGAGCGCTTTGCTGAAATGATTAGACCTATATTTTTGCGTATGCGTTTGACTGATATGCTTAAAATGAATCCTTATGCTAAGTACATGAAATATATTGTTACAAATAAAAGAAAGATACCAAAAGATGAAATTTCCACCATGCTTGCTAATTATACTTTTAAGGGTGGAATACCTAAGAAACTAGGAGATCCAGGAGTACCAACTATACCATGCTCCATTAAAAGAAACTATGTTAAAATTGCTTTATGTGATCTTGGAGCCGGTGTTAGTGTTATGCCTCTCTCTTTATATCGTAGACTTGATTTGAATAAGTTGACACCTACTAAAATATCTTTGCAAATGACTGATAAATCAACTGCTATACCTGTCGGTATTTCTGAGGATGTGCCTGTTATGGTTGCAAACATTACTATTTTAACGGACTTTGTTATTCTTGATATTCCCGAGGATGATAGTATGTCGATTATCCTTGGTAGACCCTCTCTGAATACTGCAGGGGCTGTTATTGATTGCAACAAAGGCAATGTCACTTTTCATGTTAATGGTAATGAGCATACATTACACTTCCCGAGGAAACAACCTCAAGTCCATAGTATTAATCCTATTAGAAAAACTTCAACGATTACTATTGGAAGTTTTGAATTTCCTCTTCCTACTATCAAGAAGAAATATGATATAAAACTTCAACGATTACTATTAAAAGTTTTGAATTTCCTCTTCCTACTGTCAAGAAGAAATATGATATTCTTATTGTTGGGGATATGCATATCCCCGTTGAGGTAACCTAGTGTTATTCGAAAATTCTCCGGTTTCATGTTATTCAAAAAGAGTTTGTTAACAAGACTTGATAAACCTTTTTAGTGGATTCCTTTTGATGAGCATGAGATGGATGAATTTAGAAAGCACAACTCTCTATACCCTCTTTTTACTTTCTGTTATTTAGTTTAAATAAAGCAAAAATAGTATTTTCTGTCTGTTTTCGGAATTATCCTTGCAATACAAAAATACCCCGAAAATAAAAGTTCTCCAGATGTCCTGAAAATTTTATATGATTTTTTCCAGAATATTTAAAAATTATTGGCACTAAGAACACACCAGGGGAACCCACCATGTGCCCACGAGGGTGGAGGGCGTGCCCCCTGCCTCGTGGACCCAACGTGGGCTCCCTCCACTTATTCTTGCACCCACATACTTCGTCTTCCTCTAGAAAAAAATCCTCCACCAGCTCAAACCCAAGTCCTAGCTCATCTTGCTGCCATTTTCGATCTCCTTGCTCAAAGCTCCATTCACAAATCTGCTTTGGGGGATTGTTCTTCGGTATGTGACTCCTCCAATGGTCCAATTAGTTTTTGTTCTAGTGCTTTATTTATTGCAAATTTTTGCTGCTTAGGTGACCCTGTTCTTGAGCTTGCATGTCAAAGTTATGTGGTCAAAAGTAGTTTTGATGCATGATATGGCCTCTAGGTACTTGTGGGAGTAGTTGCTATCAATCTTGTTGAGTTTGGTTCACTTTTATTTTGAGTTACTAAAAATTTCAGAAATTTTTCAGAGGAAATGATGAAGAGATTGTTGAGGGGCTCTTTGAGCCGAAGCTCGAAGGATAAGCAAAGTGAAGAGAATAAGAAGCCCAAATATAATCTCCCTCGCACTACGGAGGTTCGGCCGTGCGAATGGCCTTGTGATGAGTTCTTGAGAGCAGCCGGGATTTATGACGACTTTTATTATTTGGCTGAGAATGCAGGCCCCGTCGACTTCCTCCGCGACCAGCGCGAACAATATCTCCTCCTCACTAATATTTTCGTGCAAATTTTTTACTTTCATGCTAAGAAATCACCACCTTCAGTGGAATTTCACTTATATGATGAGGTTAAGGAGATGTCACTATATGATTTTTGTCTGGTCTGTAAGATACCCTTTGAGGGCAGCCTAGAGGAACCACATCGTAATGATGTGGAGGGGTTTATTGATATGATTGCTGTAGGGGAAACGAGGAAGGTTTCTGATACGTCTCAAACGTATCTATAATTTTTGATTGTTCCATGCTATTATATTATCTGATTTGGATGTTTAATGGGCTTAAATATACCTTTTTATATTATTTTTGGGACTAACCTACTAACCAAAGGCTGGTGAAAATTGTCGTTTTTTTGCCTATTTCAGTGTTTCGCAGAAAAGGAATATCAAACGGAATCCAAACGGAATGAAACCTTCGGGAGAGTTATTTTTGGAACAAACGCAATCCAGGAAACTTGGAGTGGGCATCAAGGAAGAAACGAGGTGGCCACGAGGTAGGAGGGCGCGCCTAGGGGGTAGGCGCGCCCCACCCTCGTGGGCCCCACATGGATCCACCGACCTACTTCTTGCGCCTATATATACTCATATACCCCCAAAACATCCGAGAGCACCACGGAACCCTATTTCCATAGCCGCAACCTTCTGTACCCGTGAGATCCCATCTTGGGGCCTTTTCCGGCGCTCCGCCGGAGGGAGAATCGATCACGGAGGGCTTGTACATTAACACCATAGCCTCTCCGATGATTGTGAGTAGTTTACCACAGACCTTCGGGTCCATAGTTAGTAGCTAAATGGCTTCTTATCTCTCTTTGGATCTCAATAAAAAGTTCTCCTCGATTCTCTTGGAGATCTATTTGATGTAATTCTTTTTGCGGTGTGTTTGTCGAGATCTGATGAATTGTGGGTTTATGATCAAGATTATCTATGAACAATATTTGATTCTTCTCTGAATTCTTTTATGCATGATTTAATATCTTTGCAAGTCTCTTCGAATTATGAGTTTGGTCTGGCCTACTAGATTGATCTTTCTTGCAATGGGAGAAGTGCTTAGCTTTGGGCTCAATCTTGCGGTGTCCTTTCCCAGTGATAGCAGGGGCAACAAGGCACGTATTGTATTGTTGCCATCGAGGATAAAAAGATGGGGTTTATATCATATTGCTTGATTTTATCCCTCTACATCATGTTATCTTGCCTAATGCTAACTCTGTTCTTATGAACTTAATACTCTAGATGCATGCTGGATAGCAGTCGATGTGTGGAGTAATAGTAGTAGATGTAGAATCGTTTCGGTCTACTTGTCGCGGACGTGATGCCTATATACATGATCATGCCTAGATATTCTCATAACTATGTGATTTTCTATCAATTGTTCGATAGTAATTTGTTCACCCACCGTTGAATTTGCTATCTTGAGAGAAGCCACGAGTGAAACCTATGGCCCCCGGGTATATTTTCCATTATATTATTTTCCTATCAACTTGCTAGTTCTATCGTTGTTTATTTTGCAATCTTTATTTTCCAATCTATACAATAAAAATACCAAAAATATTTATCTTATTATCTCTATCAGATCTCACTTTCGTAAGTGACCGTGAAGGGATTGACAACCCCTTTATCGTGTTGGTTGCGAGGTTCTTGTTAGTTTGTGCAGGTACTAGGGACTTGCGTGTTACCTCCTACTGGATTGATACTTTGGTTCTCAAAAACCGAGGGAAATACTTACGCTACTTTGTTGCATCACCCTTTCCTCTTCAAGGGAAAACCAACACATGCTCAAGAGGTAGCAGTTTCCGATGCAAGAATTACTAGCATACATTTTCCTGTTCTACGTCACTTTGTAATATTTGCTAGTAGATGCTTAATTGGTCGCGGGAACAGTGGAAATCTTAGTGCCCCTGATATTGTTATTTTGTGCCATGCTTTGTTTCGTGATACCACTTTTAGTTTAGGGGCAATTGTTGCTAAACGGTTAAATCTGAACCGTACAAAGGGCCCCGTCTTTGGGGGCATCTTTGCCTCGCGCCTTGCTGCACACTTTAACATACCTATTAGGCATTATGAGAAAGAGGAAAAGTTTCTGCCTCCTATTTTTCTAGATTATAAGAGTATGGTAGCACATGACTTTATTGTTAAGGATAAGAAGAAGATGCTTAAATATAGACCGATATTTGATAAAAATTACTTTGACACTATTACCTTGCCTGCTCCCTCTTTGTTCAACATATTTTCAGGCACGTACCTTGTTTTGCTGGAGGCCGTTCATGCATACTGTAGCCTGACATCAGCTCCAGAGCCTGAGGCGGAGCCACCACTTGATCCTCACCGTCAGTCTATTTATCAGTAGGATCCGGAGGAGATCGCCAACCAGTGGCACCCAGAGGACACTCCTCCATACACCGAAGAGGGCAGCTTTGAGCCATGGCCCTAGACCAACTTAGGCCAAAAGCCCAAGCTTGGGGGAGTACGTATTCCTCACCGACATTACATTCATGTTCACACACTCATGCCTGTTGTCGGTGCTCATACTTTTTCATTGTATTATCCATGCTAGTTTATTTTCTGTTTTAAGTTTTCTTCTTGTGTGTTTGCAAAACCTTAATAAAAAACAAAAAATATAGTTGTAGCTTTTAGCTAGTTTACTTTCTATGCTTGTAGTAGTAGTAACTAAAAGAAAACCCAAAAAGATTTCATGTTCTTGTTTTGCTTGTTGGGAGCTTTCTCGTGTAAATAGTTTTGTTTCTTTTCTTTTCTTTGGGGGTCGAGCGGAGAAGACCATGATGAAAATGTTGAGTGGCTCTCATATTCATTATTGTTGATCTAAAAAAGAGTCCATATTGCCTTGTCTTCTCCTGTGCATTGAATGCTTGCAGATTCCAGCTTAGTCCAATGCACGTGCACTATTATTATTATCCACACCATTCGATCGTGCAAGTGAAAGGAAATAATGATGATATATGATGGACTGATTGAGATGAGAGAAGCTGGTATGAACTCGACCTATCTTGTTTTTGTAAATATGATTAGTTCATCGTTCCTGATTCAGCCTATTAAGAATGAAACATGTTTGCAATGACAATTAGAGATTATAGTAGCCCATGCCATGCTTAATTAGCTAAGAGTTTATAATGGTTTACCTTGCATGCCAACATGCTATTAAAATGGTTGTGATGTGGTATGATAGGGTGGTATCCTGCTTTGTACGATTCGAGTGGCTTGACTTGGCACATGTTCACGCATGTAGTTGAAACAAAATCAACATAGCCTCCATGATATTTATGTTGATGGTGAATTATATCCTACTCATGCTTGCACTCAGTATTGATTAATTTTAATGCATGTTCATGCTTGTTGTCGCTCTCTAGCTGGTCGCTTCCCAGTCTCTTTCTAGCCTTCACTTGTACTAAGTGGGAATACTGCTTGTGCATCCACTTTGATAAACCCCAAAGTTATTCCATATGAGTCCACCATACCTTCCTATATGCGGTATCTACCTGCCGTTCCAAGTAAATTTGTATGTGCCAAACTCTAAACCTTCACATGAAATTCTGTTTTGTATGCTCGAATTGCTCATGTATCAACTAGGTTTGTCTATATCTTCCATGCTAGGCGGGTTATTCTCAAGAGGAGTGGACTCCGCTCCACATTCACGAGAAAATGGCTGGTAACCGGGATGCCCAGTCTCATGCTCTGACAAAATCAAAATAATTGCAAACAAAACTCCCCCAGGATTGTTGTTGGTTGGAGGCACCCGTTGTTTCGGACAAGCCATGGATTGATGTTTGTTGGTGGTGGGGGAGTATAAACTTTACCATTCTGTTTGGGAACCGCCTATAATGTGTGTAGCATGGAAGATATCGAGATCTCTCGGTTGTTATGTTGACAATGAAAGTATACCACTCAAAATATTATTTATCTTTATTTCAAAATCAAGCTCTGGCACCTCTACAAATCCCTACTTCCCTCTGCGAAGGGCCTATCTATTTACTTTTATGTTGAGTCATCATCATCTTATTAAAAAGTACTAGTTGGAGAGCACCGCTGTCATTTGCATGTATTACTATTAGTTTACATTAAGTATGACTATGACTGGATCTCTTTTACCATGAATTACAATGTTTAGTCAGTCCTTGATCTTCAGAGGTGCTCTGCATTTATGTTTTGCGGTCTCAGAAAGGGCTAGCGAGATACCATCTTGTTATATCATATTATGATTGTTTTGAGAAAGTGTTGTCATCCGAGATTTATTATTATTGATCGCTAATTGATTATGCCATTGATATGAGTAAACATGAGACCTAGATGTTATTGTGAATATGGTTAGTTCATAATCTTTGCTGAAAACTTGAATGCTGGCTTTACATATTTACAACAACAAGATCAAATAGAGTTTGTAAAAGTTTTTCTTTATCACTTCCAGTTTGTCAATTAAATTGCTTGAGGACAAGCAAAGGTTTAAGCTTGGAGGAGTTGATACATCTCCATCGTATCTACTTTTCCAAACACTTTTGACCTTGTTTTGGACTCTAACTTGCATGATTTGAATGAAACTAACCCGGACTGACGCTATTTTCAGTAGAATTGCCATGGTGTTATTTTTGTGTAGAAGTAAAAGTTTTCGGAATGACCTAAATATCAATGGAGAATATTTATGGAATATATAAAAATACTGGTGAAAGAATCAACGCAAGGGGGCCCACACCCTATCCATGAGGGTGGGGGGCGCGCCCCCTGCCTCGTGGGCCCCCTGATGCTCCACCGACCTCAACTCCAACTCTATATATTCACTTTCGGGGAGAAAAAAATCAGAGAGAAGGATTCATCATGTTTTACGATACGGAGCTGCCGCCAAGCCCTAATCTCTCTCGAGAGGGCTGATCTGGAGTCCATTCGGGGCCTCGAAGAGGGGAATTCGTCGCCATCGTCATCATCAACCTTCCTCCATCACCAATTTCATGATGCCCACCGCTGTGTGTGAGTAATTCCATCGTAGGCGTGCTGGACGGTGATGGGTTGGATGAGATTTATCATGTAATCGAGTTAGTTTTGTTAGGGTTTGATCCCTAGTATCCATTATGTTCTGAGATTGATGTTGCTATGACTTTGCTATGCTTAATGCTTGTCACTAAGGCCCGAGTGCCATGATTTCAGATCTGAGCCTATTATGTTTTCATGAATATATGTGAGTTCTTGATCCTATCTTGCAAGTCTATACTCACCTATTATGTGTTATGATCCGTTAACCCCGAAGTGACAATAATCAAGATACTTACCGGTGATGACCATAGTTTGAGGAGTTCATGTATTCACTAAGTGTTAATGCTTTGTTCTGGTATTCTATTAAAAGGAGGCCTTAATATCCCTCAGTTTCCAATAGTACCCCGCTGCCACAGGAGGGTAGGACAAAAGATATCATGCAAGTTCTTTTCCATAAGCACGTATGACTATATTCAGAATACATGCCTACATTACATTGATGAACTGGAGCTAGTTCTGTGTCACCCTATGTTATAACTGTTGCATGAGGAATCGCATCCGACATAATTATCCATCACTGATCCAGTGCTTACGAGATTTTCACATATTGATCTTTGCTTAGTTACTTTTCTGTTGCCACTGTTACAATTACTACAAAACTGCTACTGTTACTTTTGCTACCATTACCGCTACTATCATATTACTTTGCTACTAAATACTTTGCTGTAGATATTAATTCTTTCAGGTGCGGTTGAATTGACAACTCAACCCTTAATACTTAATAATATTCTTTGGCTCCCCTTGTGTCGAATCAATAAATTTGGGTTGAATACTCTACCATCGAAAACTGTTGCGATCCCCTATACTTGTGGGTTATCAGTACCCATCACAAACTCTTATCCCTCACACTACATTATTTGCCATTTGCCTCTCGTTTTCCTCTCCCCCACTTCACCTTTGCTGTTTTATTCGCCCTTTTTCTGTTCGCCTCTTTTCGCTTGCTTCTTGTTTGCTTGTGTGTTGGATTGATTGTTTGTCACGATGGCTCAAGATAATACTAAATTGTGCGACTTTTCCAATACCAGCAATAATGATTTAATTAGCACTCCGATTGCTCCTACTACCGATGCTGAATATTGTGAAATCAATACCGCTTTGTTGAATCTTGTTATGAAAGATCAGTTTTTTGGCCTTCCTAGTGAAGATGCCTCTACCCATCTGAACAACTTCGTTGATTTGTGTGATATGCAAAAGAAGAAAGATGTGGATAATGATATTGTTACATTGAAGCTATTTCCGTTTTTGCTTAGAGATCATGCTAAAACTTGGTTCTCTTCTTTGCATAAAAATAGTATTGATTCATGGAATAAGTGCAAAGATGCTTTTATCTCTAAGTATTTTTCCCCCACTAAGATCATCTCTCTTAGAAACGATATTATGAATTTTAAGCAACTTGAGCATGAGCATGTTGCAGAAGCTTGGGAGAGGATGAAATTAATGATACGTAATTGCCCTACACATGGTTTGAATTTATTGATGATTATACAAAAAATTTATGCTAGATTGTATTTTACTTTTGTGGAAATCACTTTAGGAGAAGCTACTAAACTCAAAGATAATATTATGGTTAATTATTCTCAATGGCACACCGATAGATCTACTAGTAAAAAGGTTCATGCGATAGAAGATATTAATGTTTTGAGTGGAAATATGGATGAACTTATGAATTTGTTTGCTAATAAGAGTGTTTCTTCTGATCCTAATGATATTTGTTTTTCTACTTTGATTGAAAATAATAATGAATCTATGGATGTGAATTTTGTTGGTAGGAGCAATTTGGTAATAACGCGTATAGAGGCAATTTTAATTATAGGCCATTCCCTAGTAATTCCTCTAATAATTATGGTAATTCCTACAACAACTCTTACGGAAATTTTAATAAGATGCCCTCTAATTTTGAGACTAGTGTTAAAGAATTTATGATTTCTCAAAAGAATTTCAATGCTTTGCTTGAAGAAAAATTGCCTAAGATTGATGAGTTGGCTAGGAACGTGGATATAATTTCTCTTGATGTTGATTCTTTGAAACTTAGATCTATTCCACATAAGCATGATATCAATGAGTCTCTCAAAGCTATGATAATTCCCATTGATGAATGCAAAGAAAGAACCGCTAGGATGCGTGCTAAAAAATATTGCTTTGTGAAAGCATGTTCTTCTAGTTTTCATGATAATAATGATGAAGATCTAAAAGTGATTGATGTGTCCCCTATTAAATCTTTGTTTTCCAATATGAATCTTGATAAAGATGATACTTGAGATGAGTCAACTTTAGTTAAAAGGCGTCCCAATGATTTAGAGTTTTTAGACCTTGACGCAAAAATTGGCAAAAGTGGGTAGAAGAGGTCAAAATTTACATAGGAATGAACCCACTATTTTGTATTTCAAGTAATTTAATTATGATAATTGTTCTTTGATAGATTGTATTTCCTTGTTGCAATCCGTGTTAAATTCTCCTCATGCTTATAGTCAAAATAAAGCTTTTACCAAACATATCGTTGATGCTTTAATGCAATCCTATGAAGAAAAGCTTGAATTGGAAGTTTCTATCCCTAGAAAACTTTATGATGAGTGGGAACCTACTATTAAAATTAAGATAAAAAATCATGAATGTTATGCTTTATGTGATTTGGGTGCTAGTGTTTCTACGATTCCCAAAACATTGTGTGATGTGCTAGGTTTCCGTGAATTTGATGATTGTTCTTTAAATTTGCATCTTGCGGATCCCACCATTAAGAAACCTGTGGGAAGGATTAATGACGTTCTTAGTGTTGCAAATAGGAATTATGTGCCCATAGATTTCATTGTTCTTGATATAGATTGCAATCCTACTTGTCCTATTATTCTTGGTAGACCTTTCCTTAGAACGATTGGTGCAATTATTGATATGAAAGAAGGAAATATTAGATTCCAATTTCCACTAAGGAAAGGCATGGAAAACTTTCCTAGGAAGAAAATTAAATTATCTTACGAATCTATTACGAGAACCACTTACAGATTGCATACCAAAGATGACAATACCTAGATCTATTCTTGTTTTTATGCCTAGCTAGGGGCGTTAAACGATAGCGCTTGTTGGGAGACAACCCAATTTTATTTGTGTTTCTTATTTTCTGTTCCTGTTTAGAAATAAATAATTCATCATGCTACTGCTATGATTGTGTTCTTTGTGTTTTAATTAGTGTTTGTGCCAAGTAAAGCCTTTAGGGATCTTCTTGGAAGATAGTTGTTTGATCTTGCTGTAAAAAAGGGAAAGTATGCGCTCAGGAGAATAATTTTCTTTTTTTTACCAGAGAGCGATAAAATACCAATTCTGACTGCACTGGATCAATATACAAATTATTTAGGGTGTCCTAATTTATCAGGATTTTTGGAGTTACAAAAGTATTCGAAACCTACAGATTACTACAGACTGTTCTGTTTTTGACAGATTCTGTTTTTCGTGTGTTGTTTGCTTATTTTGATGAATCTATGGCTAGTATCGGGGGGTATGAACCATAGAGAAGTTGGAATACAATAGGTTTAACACCAATATAAATAAAGAATGAGTTCATTACAGTACCTTAAGGTGGTGGTTTGTTTTCTTATACCAACAGAGCTCATGAGATTTTCTGTTGAGTTTTGTGTTGTGAAGTTTTCAAGTTTTTGGGTAAAGATTTGATGGATTATGGAAGAGCCTAAGCTTGGCGATGCCCAAGGCACCCCAAGCGAAATTCAAGGACAACCAAAAGCCTAAGCTTGGGGATGCCCCATAAGGCATCCCCTCTTTCGTCTTTGTCCATTGGTAACTTTACTTGAGGCTATATTTTTATTCACCACATGATATGTGTTTTGCTTGGAGCATCTTGTATGATTTGAGTCTTTGCCTTTTAGTTTACCACAATCATCATTTCTGTACACACCTTTTGGAGAGACACACATGAATAGGAATTTATTAGAATACTCTTTGCGCTTCACTTATATCTTTTGAGCTAGATAATTTTGCTCTAGTGCTTCACTTATATCTTTTAGAGCGTGGTGGTGGTTTTATTTTATAGAAATTATTGATCTCTCATGCTTCACTTATGTTATTTTAAGAGTCCTTTAGAACAGCATGGTAATTTGCTTTGGCTATAAAATTAGTCTTAATATGATAGGCATCCAAGATGGGTATAATAAAAACTTTCATATAGAGTGCATTGAATACTATGAGAAGTTTGATACCTGATGATTGTTTTGAGATATGAAGATGGTAATTTTAGAGTCATGCTAGTTGAGTAGTTGTTAATTTGAGAAATACTTGTGTTAGAGTTTGCAAGTCCCACAACATGCACATATGGTAAACGTTGTGTGACAAATTTGAAGCATGAGATGTTTCTTTGATTATCCTCCTTATGAGTGGCGGTCGGGGACGAGCGATGGTCTTTTCCTACCAATCTATCCCCCTAGGAGCATGCGCGTAATGCTCGTTTTTTGGTGACTTGTAAATTTTTGCAATAAGTATGTGAGTTTTTTATGACTAATGCCAAGTCCATGGATTATATGCACTCTCACCTTCCCATCATTGCTAGCCTCTTCGGTACCGTGCATTGCCCTTTCTCACCTAGAGAGTTGGTGCAAACTTCGCCGGTGCATTCAACCCCCATGACATGATACGCTCTATCACACATAAACCTCCTTATATATATTCCTCAAAACAGCCACCATACCTACCTATTATGGCATTTCCATAGCCATTCTGAGATATATTTCCATGCAACTTTCCACCATTACGTTTATTATGACATGCTTCATTGTATTTGTGGCAAAGCCACCATGCATAATTTCATACATGTTAATCTTGATTCATTACCCATCCCGGTACACCGCTGGAGGCATTGATATAGAGTCATACTTTGTTCTAGCATCGAGTTGTAATCTTTGAGTTGTAAATAAATAGAAGTGTGACAATGCTACTATCTGACATTGCGTTATATCGACTAGAGGGGGGGGTGAATAGGCGATTTTTATGAAAGTCTTCAAAACGTGGGAGTTATGAAGACAGACAGCGAAGATTTTGCCTATTACTATGCAGCGGAAGTTAGATTACACTAGGCAAGCCATGGTCAAGTATTCAATAGAGTGAAAGCACATAGACAGACAGCTGCAGTGTAATAAGGATCAGGTAGGAAGAAGTTATGAAGCCAAACAGATCATACATTCACGTTGTGAATACAAAATATAGAGCAAGCATGCAATGGCTTCGCAATGAGAAACATTAAGTAAAAGGAAGTGAAGATGAAACCAGTGACTCGTTGAAGACAATGATATGTTGGACCAGTTCCAGTTGCTGTGACAACTGTACGTCTGGTTGGAGCGGCTAGGTATTTAAACCTTAGGACACACAGTCCCGGACACCCAGTCCTGAACACGCAGCTCAGGACACCAAGTCCTCACCGTATTCTCCTTGAGCTAAGGTCACTTAGTCCTCGCCCAATCACTCTGGTAAGTCTTCAAGGTAGACTCCCAAACCTTCACAGACTTCGTTCACTGGCAATCCACAATGTCTCTTGGATGCTCTGAACGTGATGCCTAACCGTCTGGAGGATTCACAGTCCTCAAGTGTAATAAGTCTTCAGATCACACAGACAAGAAGACTTAAGTGATGCCCAATTTACTCTGGCTCTGGGTGGTTAGGAATTTTCTCCTCGCTAGGAATTTTCTCTCAAAGGCTTCAAGGTGGGTTGCTCTCAAACGACAAAAGCCGTGCACTGAAATCTGAGCAGCCAACCGTTTATGGTTGTGGGGGTGGGCTATTTATAGCCACTTGGCAACCCGACCTGATTTGTCCGAGATGACCCTGGGTCACTAAGGAACTGACACGTGTCTCAACGGTCAGATTTCAAACTCTCATGGCAACTTTACTTGGGCTACAAGCAAAGCTGACTTGTCCGGCTCTGGACAAGATTTGCTCTCATTGTCTTCACTCGAAGACATAGGTTTTTGATTTAGGCATCACTTCAGTCATTCTGACTGGTTCTCCTGGACCCCACTTAACAGTACGGTGGTTCCTATGACTCAACACAAAATAAGATGAACTGCGAAAGGTCTAAGTCTTCGAGCTCCATAGTCTTCATAACGTGTCTTCTTTTGTCATAGTCTTCAATGTGAATATCTTCATATACCACCTTTGTCTTCAATGTCTTCATACATTTTTAGGGGTCATCTCTGGTAGTAAAACCGAATCAATGAGGGACTTCTACCTGTGTTTTCCTGCAATTCTCACAAACACATTAGTCCCTCAACTAGGTTTGTCGTCAATACTCCAAATCCAACTAGGGGTGGCACTAGATGCACTTACAATCTCCCCCTTTTTGGTGATTGATGACAAACTAGTTGAAGTTTTCAACGGGGAATATAAAGTGTGAAGTTTGTAAAGGATAGGGAATTGTCTTCATAAGTTGCAAGGACTCCCCCTGAAGATGTGCATATAAGTTAATTTGCTTTTGGAATGCACATGGCAGGTTGTACTTGTGGAGATCCACTTCAGCTTATGATGACAATCCACTATGCATGTGAAAGTATATGAAGATAATGACATGCATAATGGAAAATGGACGTCTGCTGAATGAGATAAGTGCGGAATTTATCTTCGCACATGCGGAATTTATCTTCGCAAACAGAGTGGCAAACAAGTAGCACACGACCATCGAGTTTTAGTGTTTACAACTCAAAGAACCAAATGAAGCAAAAGCAAGAGTTGTAAACACGAAGCAAAATATAACAAAGCATAAGGCACCCGCCCATATTGACCCGCTTGAAGACTATAAACAGCATATGCTTCTCCCCCTTTTGTCAGTAATGACCAAAAAGGTTTGAAGACATAGAGTTTTCTACGCGTTCCCAGGCGTAGCAGGGTCGATGGAGTTGTTTGGTGGTGCAGAACTTGGAGGTGCTGAAGCAGGTGGTGGTGAAGTAGCATCCTCGTCTTCATCAATGATCCTTGCAGTAACTGTGGCAGTAGATGAAGAAAACTCAGAGTCTTCAAGTGATGGTGTGTTGCGCATCACAGCCCTTCTAGGAGGTGTGGTGTCAAACTTGAAATGCTCTGTGAAGCCATCCTCTTCAAGTTCAGCTTCAGTACATATCATTGAGAGCCCTTTCCATGTACGACGGCAAGTTTCGTGGGTAACGAAGGCATTCTTGGTGGCAACGTTTCGAAGACGATTGACATCCACCAAGAGGCTCTTCATCTGACGTTTTAGCCAGTCGTGATGCCTATCCTGCTTTTGGTGAAGGGCCACAAGAAGCTCTCGGTCAGTGAGGACACGAGCACGCTTCTTGGGTCTTGGAGCATTTGTGCTGTCTGTGGCTTCAGTAGATGCTGGTGCACGTGTAGTGTCAGCCAACGGATATACCCTGGATATGGCTTCAACCCCTTCAACATTCTGCGTGAAGCTCTGGTGTTCTGCATTCTGAAGACTTGTCGGTTGCTTGTCAGGCTCAGGATATATTGCTTCAGCAGAGGTATCCACATCTGGCAGGAAGATCCGATGGTTTCGGGCTGAGGGCTGATACGAGATCGTAGAGTGCAGTTTGATCAACCTCATCACCCAAGGGGCATAGAACTTCAAACCAAATAATTCTGAGCCTGACGCTGCAAGTTGGCGTATGAAGAGATCCTATGCGTTGAATCATTTGCCATGCAGGATATAGAATATGAGAGTCTTCATTGCACCCTCAATCTTGGCATGTGGTGAGTGTCCCTTAATGGGCCAGAGAGTCCGCCGGATGATGTGATATATGGTCCTGGGTAGATACTCAAAGTCTTCAACGAAGAACTCAGTTGGATAGGGTGCATCCTGAGGCAATGGCTTCATCATTGAGAGCATCTGACTCATATTTGGTTCAGGCCTCTCGAATATGCTCTCAATAGCTTCAGAATGTAGTTGACAGCCTTCCTCGAAGAATTCGCCTGGAGTGGGCAGGCCGGTGAGCTCAATGATATCAAATGCATTGGCTTCATGATGGACATTGCCAGTCATCCACTCCAGGATCCAAGTCTTCGGATCTCTGTTGTATCCTTTTATATGAAGGGTGGCATAGAACTGAAGCAGAAGCTCTTCATTCCAGTGCTCTTCATCAGTCAGAAATGGCAGCAGACCCACTTGCCTGAAGCAATCCAAAGCTTCCTCAAGACATGGCAGACCAGCAATGGCTTCAACCTCAAGGCGCTTGTGCGGGAAGATGCGACCTTGGTTGTATAAGATGCATGAATAATAGCTGCGCTGAGAATAGCTCCAGAACCTATCTGATACAATCCTTTCCCTTGAATATGGGTTCTTGGAGCTATTGAAAAATGTATTGTCTGCCTTGAAGCTGTTAATATCAAAGGAGCCAGGTGCTGATGCAGGACCTGGGAACCTTGGAAGCCTTGGGACTGGCTTCTGGACATGAGGCCTGTGCTCAATGTGATAATCAAACTGTGGACCTGCAGTAGACTCAGGAACAGAAGCGTCTGGCTCAGTAGCTTCGCTATCCGCTGAAGCATTTGGTGGGGCGGGCTCCACATTGGCTTCAGTGTTTGTGGTGGCAGCCGCAACATTTTCTTCCTCCGCTTGTGTAGTTGGAGGGACAACCTCAGGCATGTTTCCCTGGAAAACTGCATCTTGATGGAGCGAGGGAGTGGGTTCTGGTGGTGCTTCTACATTGTCTTCGGCTGATGCAGCCGGAATTTCTGCAGTATGGACTTGAGGCCTTGGACCTTTGCGAAGCCTACGGAACGCAGACGACGCTTGTGGGGTTGGAGTGGGCTGGGCCTCAATGTCTTATTCCTCCTGAGGGCGATCCGCCCATGACTCATCTTGTGCCATTGGCGTCAGAGGACGACCAATACTGATGAGTTCGCTTGTTTCGAGCGGAGGAAGGGCTGCATCATCTTGTACATTGTCTTGGTGACCAATGTCTTCAGCAGCTGTGGGGTCGGCTGCTGGAATATCTTCAGCTTCAGGAGCCTCTGTGGGAGCAGGCTCATGAACTGTCAGTCGTCTTTCTGCATTGGGGTGAATGACAGAAAGGGGTTCAACCATCAAGGGCTCTGTGGGAGCAGCCCTAGATTTCTTGGTCTTGCGCTTCTTTTTCCTGGGGGCAGTAGGAGAGGCTTCAGAGCTCTTCCTTTTTCTGGCTTCAGCCTCTGCAGTTCTTGTCTTCTTTAGCTCTGAAGCTGTTGACCGGCTCTTTGGCTTCGAGCCAGTCGTTGCAGTGGGGAAGACAATTTGAACCGCTTCTTGCCGAGGTGCCTCTGGTTCATTCACAGCAGGCTCCTTCTTCTTCTTTGCGGCCATCTTGGGGTCGATGCCAGGACGCCCAAGTGCCTTACGCATTTCAGCCTCGTTGTAGGCTTGAACACATTTTTCTGCCAAAGACTTCATTCTTTCACGCGAGCCCTGAGCTTCAGCACGCTTCTTCAGAAAGTTTTCTTTGAGCTCATGCTGCATGATTTTCAAGCTCCTCACTTCCTGCACGCTGAGGCTGGCCATGTGCTTCTTGAACTGAGCCTTTTCGTGATCAATTTTCTGCTTCAGCTCAACAATGCGCTGAGCAATGGCCAGTTCTGAAGCAATTGCGCCTTGGAAGGCGACACTGAGGCCAACTGGCAGCTGCAGATCATTGAAGCTTATGTCTGGTGAGTCAAACCATTCATCGATGAAGCTGTGGATGATGGCGACATCAAAGAGAGGCAGATTGTTGAAGATTTCAGCTTCTTCCTTGCTTTTGATGAGCTGCTCTAGAGCGTCATCTCCCAGATCTTCATCGCTTGATAGATCAATGGCTTCGCTGCGCAGAATGGCAGCAGCAGTGAGCTCTTTGCCTATTTGTTGCTGGGGCTCCTTTTCCTTCTGGGGCTTGGAGACGCGGGATACGTCTTCAGACTGCACACTGACTTCAGGAGGTGCAGTTTTCAATGGCTTTGCCCTTGAGATTTTTGAGGTAGGGGCCGGCTTTGAAGCTTTTGGTTTCTTTGTCTGCTTTGGCTTTGGCACAGCAAGAGCTTCATCAGACTCAGAGTCAGCTGGAGGGTCATTTACGGCAGTCCCTTGGACTAAGATGTGGGTGATCAGGCCCTCAATATTGGCAAACGGACCGATGACATTGGGTTCCGCGTCGCGTGTGCCATCTGCCCTAGGTGCAGAGGGACCAGGATTGAAGTCTAACCCAAATTTCTTCTTGTTTAGCTTCGCTGACTGTTGGGCAAACTGAAAGTTGCGCTTGAAGAGATTGTCGTCACGGCACCAGAGGAGTGACGACGGATGTGCATCATCAGGCTATGGTCCTCGGACCATGCATGGGTAGAAGCCTTGAGCAATGGCTTCATCTCTGGTCCTGGGTACAAGGTTCTTGTATAAGATATCCCCCATGGCCTCTTGATAGCACTCTTTTCAGCATACTCCTGGGTGACGAAGCGGTATTTGAACCACTGTTCTGCCCAATAGCGTCGAATCCATTGGATTTGGATCTTGCGCTGCCCATAGCTCTCTTCTGGATCTGTTTTGTACATTTCTGCCAAGTCTTCAGGCAGATCTTTGGAAGTTCCCTCACGTCTCTATCTGCCCCCCTTCCTTGCTGCTGCTTCTGAAGCCATAAACTTTAACTTGAAAGGCTTCAAAACTTTCAAAGGCTTCAAAGGCTTTCTTTTTCTGGACCAACAGGAACTGGCTTCAGGAGAGTTTATGTGATGCTGTAGGAATTCTGCAAATGAATGCAGACTATGAGAACCGAAGGATTCTCCCACGGACATGTACCTGTGACAGCATTAAGGTGCGAGGGAAGGGGAAGAGGTCATATGCATTCTCAGAAGGTTTTGAAGATTAATCAGTTTAGAAGACATTGACCTCATCGTGCGAAGACATTCACTCATAGATAAGAAGTTGGTTCCAGATTTGTACGAACCCACAGATCAGTACAAGTGAGGAATCTAACTACTTTATGAAGCACAAGTGAATATACTAGGCATGTCATGAGATGCAGCGAGAGATCTAACTAGTGTGAAGAGAAACTTCTTATGGTAGAAAGTGATAGAACCATGAGATCAAAGGGGCTATAAAAAGAAGTTTTATTTACCACACTGGAACTGCTAGACGGAAGGGAGTTGATGCCGAGCAGTTCAGTCCTTCGTGCCCTAACTTGGCGACGGAAAACACCTACTGCGACGGCGGAGAGAACGATGTCCGCGGTCGGCGTGAGGACGGCGTCGGAGAGGTTGCGGCAGTGAAGCGTTTCGTCTCCGGCGTCGTCGAGAGCTAGCGGTGGCTCTAGGGTTCATGCGAGGGTGGAAGAAGGAGATAATAACCGCGGTAAGTGTGAATTTATAGGCGCAGGGGCGGCACTACGCTATTACTCAGGTGCCCCTGGCGGTTCGCATTTGAGTAGTACGTGGCCATCATGCAATATTTTGGGGGCAGTTCCACATCCCACGCACGCCTGGATTATCGGGCGGTCGTTCCTACTTCTCCGGATTTTATGTGGAGGAATGAGCATTGAAAACGGACTTTATGGTTGTCTCTGTATCTTCTGCTGACAAGAACGTAGTGAAGACATTCGACAGTTTCAATAGAATGCATATGACTTGGAGAGATAGAATTTGAGATAGTAAGCATAGAGAGATTAGGGTCCGATCACATTCACTTAGTTCAAAAGATTCAACCAAGAAGACATAGCTATAAGTGAATGCTGTAGAGGACAGAACACTAGTATATATATATCTATATAATCAACGTAGTGAAGATAATCATGAAGACATGAAGCCAAACCAAATGTGAAGATATTGCAAGGTAACGCCATGAGTAAAACACTTCAAAATGGAACGTTTGGTGGTGGCGTTACCCACCGTATAGGAAGTATTAGACCCAGACACAGCGCACAATTATCGTGGCACTCCGAAGTCAAATTCCACATTAATGTATTCACACTTAGAATGTATGTCTTCATTGATTGAAGATATACTTTACTTTGTGTGTTGCACATCTAAGTCATCATATGCATAAGTGTTAGGATGTGTGCCTGATCACAGGACATTTGAGGATTCCAGGATATTTAGCTCACACCATAACTTGCAAAACCTCTTCTCATCCAAGGTCTTGGTGAAGATATCTGCCAATTGCTCTTCAGTGTTGACGTGTATGATATCAATGTCTTCCTTCACAACATGATCTCTGAGAAAGTGATGATGAATTTCAATGTGCTTTGTCTTCGAGTGCTGAACTGGGTTGTTGGCAATCTTGATGGCGCTTTCGTTGTCGCAGTAAAGTGGCACTTGCTTCAGATGAATGCCATAGTCCTTGAGTGTTTGCTTCATCCACAGAAGCTGAGCGCAGCAAGATCCAGCAGCAATGTATTCAGATTCAGCAGTGGAGAGAGATACACAGTTCTGCTTCTTTGAAGACCAACATACAAGTGATCGTCCCAGAAAGTGACATGTGCCTGATGTAGACTTGCGATCGACTTTGTCACCAGCATAATCAGCATCCGTAAATCCAACCAAATCAAACTCTGAGCCCTTTGGATACCATAATCCTAGAGTTGGGGTGTGAGCCAAATATTGAAGAATTCGCTGCACAGCTAAGTGATGCGACTCCTTTGGTGCCGCTTGAAATCGAGCACACATGCAAACACTAAGCATAATATCTGGCCTAGATGCACATAAATAAAGCAAAGAACCAATCATGGAGCGGTATACCTTTTGATCGAACTCTTTACCATTGTCGTCAGGACCTAGATGATGTTTGGCTGGCATAGGTGTTGTGAAGCCTTTGCAGTCTTGCATATCGAACTTCTTCAGGCAATCTTTGAGATACTTCTCTTGAGATATGAAGATGCCATTGTGTTGTTGTCGTATTTGAAGACCAAGGAAGAACTTCAGCTCCCCCATCATGGACATCTGATATTGCTCTTGCATCATATATCCAAACTCTTCACTGTACTTCTAATTGGTGCAGCCGAAGATAATGTCATCCACATATATTTGGAACACAAACAGTTCACCATCATATGTCTTCGTGAAAAGAGTGGGATCCAGGGAACCAGGTATGAAGCCTTTGCTCTTCAGGAAATATTTGAGTGTGTCATACCAGGCCCTAGGGGCTTGTTTGAGGCCATACAGTGCCTTGTTGAGCTTGTATACCATGTCAGGATGTTTTGGATCTTCAAAGCCAGGTGGTTGTGCAACATACACTTCTTCTTCAATCTTGCCATTGAGAAAGGCACTTTTCACATCCATTTGATATAGAAGTATGTTATGATGATTTGCATAGGCCAGCAGTATGCGTATGGCTTCAAGCCTAGCCACAGGAGCAAATGTTTCATCGAAGTCAATGCCCTCCACTTGAGTATATCCTTGAGCAATGAGACGAGCTTTGTTTCTGACAACTTGACCATGCTCATCTTGCTTGTTGCGGTATATCCATTTGGTGCCTATTATGTTGTGCTTCCGTGGATCAGGATGCTTGACCAGTTCCCATACATTATTTAGCTCAAACTGTTGAAGCTCTTCTTGCATAGCTTGAATCCATTCAGGCTCCATGAAGGCTTCTTCAACTTTGTTGGGTTCTGATATTGATACGAATGCGAAGTGCCCACAGAAATTTGCTAGCTGAGTTGGCCTTGAACGAGTGAGTGGACCAGGTGCATTGATGCTATCAATTATTCTGTCAATCTGCACTTCATTGGCAACACGAGGATGTACAGGGCGAAGACTTTGCTCTTGCTGATCTGTGTTGTTGTTGGGAGGAATGTCTTCAGGCTGAGCATTGTCTTCATGTTGATCAGGTGCTGAGATGATAAGTTCTTCTTCAGGATGAGCTTCAGAAGGTATAATCTCTCCAGTTCCCATTAGCTTGATTGATTCACTAGCTGGAATCTCATCTAGCACATTTGGCGGTTGCTCTCTTTGTGAAGCATTTGTCTCATCGAACCGCACATCCACTATTTCAATCACTTTGTAATGAAAGAGATTGAGGACTCTGTAGGAGTGCGAATCCTTTCCATATCCAAGCATAAAGCCCTCATGTTCTTTTGGTGCAAACTTTGTGGTGTGGTGTGGGTCCTTGACCCAGCACCTTGTGCCAAATACTCTGAAGTAACTGACATATGGCTCCTTGCCAGTTAGGAGTTCATAAGATGTTTTGTTCAGAAGCTTGTGAAGATAAACATGATTGATTGTATGGCATGCAGTGTCAATGGCTTCAGTCCAGAATTTTCTTGGAGTCTTGTATTCATCTAGCATTGTTCTGGCCATCTCAATGAGTGTTCTGTTCTTGCGTTCGACGATGCCATTCTGCTGTGGCGTGTACGGAGCTGAGAATTCATGTGTGATGCCCAAGATATCAAGATATGTATCAAGGCCAGTGTTCTTGAATTCAGTGCCATTGTCCGGAAACCCAACCTTCCACGGAATGGAGCCTGGCGTGCCTCGTGTCCGTCCAGGGTGCTCAGGATTCCCAAGGGCCATTGTGAGCTCGTCGTTCTCTCTGTCTGGAACGAACGTCCCTTGCTGCGCTGCTTCGATATACTGTTGAAGCTTCTTGACTGGTATGTCCATTTGATCGTTCGTCCAAATGCACTTCCCTGATACAGGGTCCAAGGTTCCGCCAGCCCCGAAGAACCAAGTCCGGCAATGGTCTGGCCAGTTAATTGTCTCTGGTTCGATCCCTTTATCAACCAGATCATTCTCAGTCTTGGCCCACTTAGGCCGGGCTACGAGGTAGCCACCTGACCCCGTGCAATGGTGATGCTTCTTCTTCGCAGCATTTTGCTTGTTTGTCGCCGACATCTTCTTACTGTTTTCCGATGTCTTGTGGGCCACAAATGCGGGCTAGTGATCTCTGATCTTCTCATATCTGCCCTTGAATTCTGGTGTCTCTTTATTTTCGACAAACTTATTTAGCTCTTTCTTCCACCTCCTGAATAGTTCTGCCATCCTCTTAAGAGAAAAAGACTTGATTAATTGATCTTTAACTGGCTTCTCCGGATCATCCTCTTGCAGTAGGGTGAAATTTGACTTCAGGTCAGTCCAAAGATCATTTTTCTGCATATCATTGACATAAGACACCTCAGGGTCTTCTATAGCCGGCTTTAACCATTGCTGGATGCCGATCGGGATCTTGTCCCTAACCAAAACCCCGCATTGAGCAACAAATGCGCTCTTTGTCCGGAGGGGTTCAATCGGTTGGCTGCCGGGCGCGATTGCTATGATCTCAAACTTCTCATTCGAGCTCAAGTTTTTCTTCGGGCCCCATCTCTTTACCGAAGTTGTGCTCGATCCGGAGGGCTAGAAAAAAGAACAAAGACTTAATTAATATGTGTACATACCAAAACAACGAATGCATCAATTAGCTAGTCAGCAGAAGCTTAACTAATATATATACCTGGCCAGACTCGCTTCTGTCACCGGAGACGTCATCACGGTCTCCTTCTTGCACCGGCATTGGGTCACCGGATCCGTCCTCACGGTCTCCTTCTTGCACCAGCATTAGGTCACCGGAGCCATCATAATCATAGCCAGCTGCTTCCAGACCATCGGTGTCGTTGAGAAACAACGAGCAGATGGCATCACTTCCTCGTGCGATTATGTCCCCCAATAACTCTTCTTGTACTTCGTCTCGGGCGGTGTCCATAGTTTCTACAAATATTTACAACATGGCAATTATTATTCAAACATGACAGATGGATATATTAGTGGCAAATGTAGAACTAATATTAATTAGTGGCCTCGACACTGCTTCTCTAGGGTTTGGGGTGGCCTCGACGCTGCTACTCTATGGTTTGGGGTGGCCTCGATGCTGCTTCTCTATGGTTTGGGGTGGCCTCGACAACGCTTCAAGGATAAAAAAAGATGAGTAAGAAAAAAAAAGAGGAGAAGAAGAAAGAATAGAGGAGTAAGAACTCCTCTTTTTTTTTCTTCTTCCTCTTTTTTTTATCGGAAACGAGGGTCGTTGAGGGTCGCCGAGCGGTAGAGGAAACCCTAAATAGAAAGTATCGTGGGTGTGAGATACATGTGGCCGTCAGTGTCGGACACTACATCCACGTCCCACAAGTCTGCATCACTTGTGGGATGTGGATGTAGTGTCCCACACCGACGGCCACACGTATCTCACACCGACGATACTTGCTATTTAGGGTTTCCTCTACCGCTCGGCGACCCTCGACGACCCTCGTTCCCGATAAAAAAAAGAGGAAGAAGAAGAAAAAAAAGAGGAGAAGAAAGAATAGAGGAGTTCCTATTCTTTCTTCTCCTCTTTTTTTCTTCTTCCTCTTCTTTTTTATCCTCTTCTTCCTCTCATGTTTGACAACCCTTGACCCCTCGGCGACCCTAGACCCCCTCTCAACCCTCGACCCCTCGGCGACCCTCGACGACCCTCGTTCCCGATAAAAAAAAGAGGAAAAAAAAGAGGAGACGAAAGAATAGAGGATAAGAACTCCTCTATTCTTTCTTCTCCTCTTTTTTTCTTCTTCCTCTTCTTTTTTTATCCTCTTCTGCCTGTCATGTTCGGTGACCCTCGACGACCCTCGTTCCCGATAAAAAAAGAGGAAGAAGAAGAAAAAAAAAGCGGAGACGAAAGAATAGAGGAGAAGAACTCCTCTATTCTTTCTTCTCCTATTTCTTCTTTTCTTCTTGCTCTTCTTTTTTATCCTCTTCTTCCTCTCATGTTCGACGACCCTCGACCCCTCGGCGACCCTAGACCCCCTCTCGACCCTCGACCCCTCGGCGACCGTCAACCCCCTCTCGACCCTCGACCCCTCGGCGAACCTCGACGACCCTCGTTCCTGATAAAAAAAAAGAGGAAGAAGAAGAAAAAAAAGAGGAGAGGAAAGAATAGAGGAGAAGATCTCCTCTATTCTTTCCTCTCCTCTTTTTTTTCTTCTTCCTCTTCTTTTTTTATCCTCTTCTGCCTGTCATGTTCGGCGACCCTCGACGACCCTCGTTCCCGATAAAAAAAGAGGAAGCAGAAGAAAAAAAGAGAAGAAAGAATAGAGGAGAAGATCTCCTCTATTCTTTCTTCTCCTCTTTTTTCTTCTTCCTTTTCTTTTTTTATCCTCTTCTTCCTCTCATGTTCGACGACCCTCGACCCCTCGGCGACCGTCGACCCCCTCTCGACCCTCATATATAAAACCTTTTCTTCCTTCTTCTTCCTTCTATTCCTTCTTCCTAAATATATAAAACTTTTTTTAAAATGAAACTAACCTAAAATGTACTAAACCAGAGAACATATATAGATAAAACTTTTCTAATTAAAAATCTAACTTCTGCATATATGTATTTTTAAAACATCATTACAATTGAAAAAATACAAACATATATACATATATGAACATACATAAAAAACATATATGAACATACATAAAAAACATATATCTAAAAAAATACATACATACATATATATATGAAAATGTAAAAACATGTAAAAAAGCATGTATAATTAAAAAAATTGCACGGCAGCGGCGGGGGCGGCAGACGCGCGGTGCTCACAGAGGCGGCGACGCGTCGGGGCAGGGGAGGCCGGCGAGGGCGCGGGCGACGACCGGCGAGGGCGCGGGCGACTGCGACGATGGGCGCGGGCGCGGGCGACGGCGACGACGGGCGTGGGTGACGAGGGCGTGGGCGAGGGCACGGGCGAGGGCGCGGGCGACGGCGACGACGGGCGCGGGCGACAGCCGGCGAGGGCGCGGGCGACGGCGACGACGCGCGCGGGCGACGGCGACGGCGGGGGCAGCGGGCGGCGTCGGGGCAGCCTAGCGGTGTCGAGGAGGTCGGCGTCGTCGGGGCAACTGGCGAGGGAAATCTTCAAATTTCCCAAGTGTTGCTTATATAGCAAAGGCATTGGTCCCGGTTCGTGGCTCAAACCGGGACCAATGCCCCCTTTAGTCCCGGTTGGTGCCACCTACCGGGACCAAAGGCCTCTTTTCAGTAGCCCAAATGGCGGGAAGCTTGGATCAAAGGCCTCTTTTCAGTAGCCCAAATGGCGGGAAGCGGCAGCCTTTGGTCCCGGTTGGTGGCACCAACCGGGACTAAAGGGCGGCATTGGTCCCGGTTTGTGCCACGAACCGGGACCAATGCCCCCTTTAGTCCCGGTTGGTGGCACCAACCGGGACCAAAGGCCTTGTGCTGCCCTGCGTCAAAAATTTAGTCCCACCTCGCTAGCTGAGAGAGCTCGAGAGTGGTTTATAAGCGCTACCGCGCCTTCCCTCTCGAGCTCCTCTCAAATGCAGGATTTCGGGCCTAACCCTGCGTTGTGTGCCTGTGGGCCTACTGGGCCTCCTGCGGGCCTGAATCCTGGCCCATGGTAGGGTTTCTAGTCGTATTCAGGCTGTGGGGGCCCAGTAGGTGGCACTTTTTTTCTTTGTTTATTTATTTATTTTATTTTGTTTCTACTTACAACAAAATACTTATTGTTGCTATTTTCCCAGTTTTTTTGTTTTCTGCATTATTTATTTTCTTTTGTTTTTTGCTTTATTTTTTAATTCTTTTTTGCTTTTAGTTTTACAAAAATTATGAACTTTCTGTTAGTGCCATTAGTTTTCAAATTTGAAAAAACTTTTTTTGTTGTTTTCTTTGTTGCTTTATTTATTTTATTTTGTTTCTACTTACAACAAAATACTTATTGTTGCTATTTTTTCCCAGTTTATGTTTTGTTTTCTGCATTATTTATTTTCTTTTGTTTTTTGCTTTATTTTTTAATTATTTTTGCTTTTAGTTTTAGAAAAATTATAAACTTTCTGTTAGTGCCATTAGTTTTCAAATTTGAAAACACTTTTTTAGAAAGAAGATAAGAACAAGAGGCTCACCACGGTGGTGTCGGCGATGAGCTCGGCGCGGGTGATCGACGGCGGTGAAGACGGGGACGGGGCGTGATGGACCGCTAAACCTAGTCAAATATTGAGGAAAATGGAGATTGGAGGTCGAGCTTGGAGAGGAGAAAGCTTAAGTAGTGTGGCTCGGGCATTCCATCGAACACCTTGCGTGCATAGGAGGTGAGCTAGAGCGCCACCAAGCCCTCTCCCCCTCGGCCAGAAAAAATAGAGCAGTCTGCTCTGCTCTTACGCGAGGGGGTATATATAGGCACCTCATTGGTCCCGGTTGGTGGCATGAACCGGGACTAAAGGGGAGCCTTTGGTCCCGGTTCAAGCCACCAACCGGGACCAATGGTGGTGGGCCAGGAGTGAGGCCCATTGGTCCCAGTTCGTCCCACCAACAGGACCAAAAGGTGCAGATGAACCGGGACCAAATTATGTTAGGTAGCATTCCACATCAAAAATTCTATTTTTATCATTTACCTACTCGAGGACGAGCAGGAATTAAGCTTGGGGATGCTTGATTCATCTCCAACATATCTATAATTTTTGATTGTTCCATGCTATTATATTATCTGTTTTGGATGTTTAATGGGCTTTACTATGCACTTTTATATTATTTTTGGGACTAACCTATTAACCGAAGGCCCAGTGCAAATTGCTGTTTTTTGCCTATTTCACTGTTTCGGAGAAAAGGAATATCAAACAGAACGAAACCTTTGCGAGGATCTTTTTTGGAATAGATGCAATCCATGAGACTTGGAGTGGACGTCAAGGAAGCAGCGAGGAAACCACGAGGCAGGAGTGCGCGCCCCCACCCTCGTGTGCCCCTCGCAGCTCCACCGACCTACTTCTTTCACCTATATATACTCTTATGCCCTGAAACCATAGGGGAGAGCCACGAAACACCTTTTACACCGCCACAACCTTCTGTACCCGTGAGATCCCATCTTGGGGCCTTTGCCGGCGCTCCACCGGAGGGGGATTCGATCATGGAGGGCTTCTACATCAACACCATAGCCTCTCCGATGATGTGTGAGTAGTTTACTATAGACCTTCGGGTCCATAGTTATTAGCTAGATGGCTTCTTCTCTCTCTTTGGATCTCAATACAAAGTTCTCCTCGATCTTCTTGGAGATCTATTCGATGCAATTCTTTTTGCGGTGTGTTTGTCGAGATCCGATGAATTATGGATTTATGATCAAGATTATCTATGAATAATATTTGATTCTTCTTTGAATTCTTATATGCATGATTTAATATCTTTGCAACTCTCTTCGAATTACCAGTTTGATTTGGCCTACTAGATTGATCTTTCTTGCAACGGGAGAAGTGCTTAGCTTTGGGTTCAATCTTGCAGTGTCCTTCCAAGTGATAGCAGGGGCAGCCAGACACGTATTGTATTGTTGCCATGGAGGGTTAAAATATGGGGTTTATATCATATTTCTTGAGTTTATCCCTCTACATCATGTCATCTTGCCTAATGTGTTACTCTGTTCTTATGAACTTAATACTCTAGATGCATGCTGGATAGTGGTCAATGTGTGGAGTAATAGTAGTAGATGCATAATCGTTTTGGTCTACTAGTCATGGACGTGATGCCTATGTTTATGATCATGCCTAGATATTCTCATGACTATGCGATTTTCTATCAATTGCTCAACAGTAATTTATTCATCCACCATAATACTTGCTATCTTGAGAGAAGCCACTCGTGAAACTATGGCCCCCGGGTCTACTTTACATCAGATTAGTCTCCCGTCAACTAGCTATCCCTGTCATCGTTTACTTTGCAATCTTTACTTTCCAATCTATACAACAAAAATACCAAAAATATTTATCTTATTATCTTTATCAGATCTCACTTTTGCAAGTGGCCGTGAAGGGATTGACAACCCCTTTATCGCGTTGGTTGCAAGGTTCTTGATTGTTTGTGCAGGTACTAGGCGACTTGCGTGTAGTCTCCTACTGGATTGATACCTTGGTTCTCAAAAACTGAGGGAAATACTTACGCTACTTTGCTGCATCACCCTTTCCTCATCAAGGGAAAACCAACCCATGCTCAAGATGTAGCAAATACCTAGATCTATTCTTGCTTTTATGCCTAGGTAGGGGCGTTAAACGGTAACGCTTGTTGGGAGGCAACCCAATTTTATTTTTGTTCTTTACTTTTTGTTCCTGTTTAGTAATAAATAATTTATCTAGCCTATTTTATGATTGTGTTTTTTATGTTTTAATTAGTGTTTGTGCCAAGTAAAGCCTTTAGGATCTTCTTGGGTGATTGTTGTTTGATCTTGCTGATAAAAACAGAAAGTATGCACTCACAAACATAATTTTCATTTTTTACGAGAGAGCGATAAAATACCAATTCCAACTGCAGTAGATTAATATACAAATTTTTATGGTCTTCCTAATTTTTTCAGAATGTTTCGAGTTACAAAAGTATTCGAAACATCCAGATTGCTAAAGACTGTTCTGTTTTTGACAGATTCTGTTTTTCGCATGTTGTTTGCTTATTTTGATGCATCTATGGCTAGTATCGGGGGGGGGGGGTGTGAACCATAGAGAAGTTGGAATACAGTAGGTTTAACACCAATATAAATAAATAATGAGCTCATTACAGTACCTTAAAGTGGTGGTTTATTTTCTTATACTAACAGAGCGCACGAGATTTTCTATTGAGTTTTGTGTTGTGAAGTTTTCAAGTTTTTGGGTAAAGATTTGATGGATTTTGGAACAAGGAGTGGAAAGGTCCTAAGCTTAGGGATGCCCAAGGCACCCCAAGGTAAAATTCAAGGACAACCAAAAGCCTAAGCTTGAGGATGCCCCGGAAGGCATCCCCTCTTTCGTCTTCATCTATCGGTAAGTTTACTTGAGGCTATATATTTATTCACCACATGATATGTGTTTTGCTTGGAGTTTATTGTATGATTTGAGTCTTTGCTTCTTAGTTTACCACAATCATACTTGCTGTACACACCTTTTTGGAGAGACACGCATGAATCGGAATTTATTAGAATACTCTCTATGCTTCACTTATATCTTTTGAGCTATACAATTTTGCTCTAGTGCTTCAGTTATATCTTTTTAGAGCACGGTGGTTGTTTTATTTTATAGAAATTATGGATATCATGCTTCACTTATATTATTTTGAAAGTCTTTTAGAACAGCATGGTAATTTGCTTTGGTTATAAAACTAGTCCTAATATGATGGGTATCCAAGATGGGTATAATAAAAACTTTCATATAAATGTGTTGAATAGTAGGAGAGGTTTGATACTTGATGATTGTTTTGAGATATGAGGATGGTGATATTAGAGTCGTGCTAGTTGAGTAGTTGTGAATTTGAGAAATACTTGTGTTGAGGTTTGCAAGACCCGTAGCATGCATGTATGGTAACCGTTGTGTAACAAATTTGAAGGATGAGGTATTTCTTTGATTGTCTTCCTTATGAGTGGCGGTCGAGGACGAGCGATGGTCTTTTCCTACCAATCTATCCCCCTAGGAGCATGCACGTAGTGCTTGGTATTTGATGACTTGTAGATTTTTGCAATAAGTATATGAGTTCTTTATGACTAATGTTGAGTCCATGGATTATACACACTCTCACCCTTCCACCATTGCTAGCCTCTCTAGTACCGCGCAACTTTCGCTGGTACCCTAAAACCACCATTTACCTTCCTCAAAACAGCCACCATACCTACCTATTATGGCATTTCCATAGCCATTCCGAGATATATTGCCATGCAACTTTCCACCGTTCCATTTATTATGACACAATCCATCATTGTCATATTGCCTTGCATGATCATGTAGTTGACATCGTATTTGTGGCAAAGCCACTGTTCGTAATTTTGTATACATGTCACTCTTGATTCATTGCACATCCGGGTACACTCCCGGAGGCATGCATATAGAGTCATATTTTTGTTCTTAGTATCGAGTTGTAATCTTTGAGTTGTAAATAAATAGAAGTGCGATGATAATCATTAGTAGAGCATTGTCCCATGTGAGGAAAAAAACAGAAAGGCCAAAAAAGAGAGAAAAGAAAAAAGAGAAAATAAAAAATGAGAGAAAAAGAGAGAAGGGACAATGCTACTATCCTGTTTCCACACTTTTGCTTCAAAGTAGCACCATGATCTTCATGATAGAGAGTCTCTTATTTTGTCACTTTCATATACTAGTGGGAAATTTTCATTATAGAACTTGGCTTGTATATTCTAATGGTGGGCTTCCTCAAATGCCCTAGGTCTTCGTGAGCAAGCAAGTTGGATGCACACCCACTTAGTTTCTTTTGTTGAGCTTTCATACATTTATAGCTCTAGTGCATCCGTTGCATGGCAATACCCACTCACTCACATTGACATATATTGATGGGCATCTCCATAGCCCATTGATGCTCCTAGTTGATGTGAGACCATCTTCCCCCCTTTTTGTCCTCTCCACAACCACCACTCTATTCCACCTATAGTGCTATATCCATGGCTCACACTCATGTATTGCGTGAAAGTTGAAAAGGTTTGAGATTACTAAAGTATGAAACAATTGCTTGGCTTGTCATCGAGGTTGTGCATGATTTGAGTATTTTGTGTGACGAAGATGGACCATGACCAAACTATATGATTTTGTAGGGATGAACTTTCTTAGGCCATGTTATTTTGAGAGGACATAATTACTTTGTTAGTATGCTTGAAGTATTATTATTTTTATGTCAATAAACTTTTGTCTCGAATCTTTCAGATCTGAACATTCATGCTACAATAAAGAAAATTACATTGATAAATATGTCAGGTAGCATTCCACATCGAAAATTCTGTTTTTATCATTTACCTACTCGAGGACGAGCAAGAATTAAGCTTGGGGATGCTTGATACGTCTCCAATGTATCTATAATTTTTGATTGTTCCATGCTATTATATTATCTATTTTGGATGTTTAATGGGCATTAATATGCTCTTTTATATTATTTTTGGGACTAACCTATTAATCGGAGGCCTAGTGCCAGTTTCTGTTTTTTTGCCTGTTTCAGTGTTTCGCATAAAAGGAATACCAAACGGAATCGAAACGGAATGAAACCTTCGCGATGATCTTTCTAGGATCGAAAGCAAACCGGGAGACTTGGAGTAGAAGTCTGGAACTCCGTGAGGCGGCCACGAGATAGGAGGGCGTCCCCCACCCTCATGGGCCCCACGAAGCTCCACCGACGTACTTCTTTCGCCTATATATACTCTTATACCCTAAAAACATCAAGGGGAGTGTAGGATCGGAAGTATGTCTAGAGGGGGGTGATTAGACTACTTGACCAAATAAAAATCTAGCATTTTCCCAATTTTAGTTCTAGGCAGATTTTAGCAACTTAGCACAAGTCAAGCAATCAACCTACACATGCAATTCTAAGAGTATAGCAGCGGAAAGTAAAACAATTGCATATGAAGGTAAAGGGAGGAGTTTGGAGTGTGCAAACGCAATTGGAGACACGGAGATTTTTGGCGTGGTTCCGATAGGTGGTGCTATCGTACATCCGCGTTGATGGAGACTTAAACCCACGAAGGATAACAGTTGCGCAAGTTCACGGAGGGCTCCACCCACGAAGGGTCCACAAAGAAGCAACCTTGTCTATCCCACCATGGCCGTCTCCCACGACGGACTTGCCTCACTCGGGTAGATCTTCCCGAAGTAGGCGATCTCCTTGCCCTTACAAACTCCTTGGTTCAACACCACAATCTTGACGGAGGCTCCCAAGTGACACCTAGCCAATCTAGGAGACACCACTCTCCAAGAGGTAACAAATGGTGTGTTGATGATGAACTCCTTGCTCTTGTGCTTCAAATGATAGTCTCCCCAACACTCAACTCTCTCTCACAGGATTTGGATTTTGTGGAAAGATGATTTGAGTGGAAAGCAACTTGGGGAAGGCTAGAGATCAAGATTTATGTGGTTGGAGTGGAATATCTTGACCTCAACACAAGTGTAGGTGGTTCTCTCTCAGAAAATTTATGTTGGAAGTGTAGGCATGTTCTTATGGCTTTCTCCACGAATGAACAGTGGGTGGATGGGTATAAATAGCCTCCACATAAAATCTAACCGTTACACACAAATCACCAAACTCGGTGGGACCGAATCATGAAACTCGGTCAGACCGATTTAGTTCAAAATGTGAACGTTAGGATTTTCTGTGGGACCGACATGTCAACTCGGTGGGACCGATTTTGTTAGGGTTAGGGCATAACGTAATCTTGGTGAGACCGGTTACACAAACTCGGCGAGACCGATTTTGGTAATGGACTAACAGAGAGTTGGTCAGGCAAACTCGGTGGGACCGATTCGCTCATCTCGGTTGGACCAAAACGTTACGAAAGGGAAACAGAGAGTTTGCATTGCAATCTCGATGGGACCGATCGCTCATCTCGGTTTGACCGAAACGTTATGAAGGGAAACTGAGAGATTACAATCCCATCTCGGTGAGACCGAGATCCCTATCAGTGAGACCGAAAAGACTAGGGTTTCTGGCAGTGGCTAACTGAACTCGGTGGCGCCGTATAGAAAGTTTCGGTGGGGCCGAGTTTGACTTTTGGTTTGGGACATATGTGGATGTGAGAAAGTAGTTGAGGACTTTGGAGCATATCACTAAGCACTTTGAGCAAGCAAGCCATTAGGTAACACCTCATCCCCTCTTAATAGTATTGGCTTTTCCTATGGACTCAATGTGATCTTGGATCACTTAAAATGAAAAAATGTAGAGTCCTGAGCTTTGAGCTTGAGCCAATTCTTTGTCCTTCGAATTTTGAGGGATCCACTTCTCTCATCCATGCCATGCCAATCATTGAGCTTGCCTGAAATGTTTATCTTTAAGTAGCATTAGCTCAATGAGTTGTATGTTGTTAGGAATTACCAAAACCACCCAGGGATAGTTGCACTTTCAATATCTCCCTTTTTGGTAATTGATGACAACATATAGGTCAAAGCTTCGACAAATAATAAATAAGATTGGAAAAACATCATCGCTTTGAGAAGTATGTGATAAGCAAGAGATCCCCCTAAATTTGTGCATTATTTAAAATTTTCTTTTGAATGCAAATGCACAATCGATTAGGATCATGGGTTACTCTTCCATGTCACATACATCTTGGTGGAGCGCTCAAAATGATAGAGATTAAAAGCATGCACTCATCACCAAGCTAGTGAATGATCATATAAGGATATAAGAGATGATATCATCCAACAAGCATTAAGGGTAGCATATGCTCAAACACATGATCAAACAAGTATCTCACAAGGACATAATAAAGTATCTCACACAAGCACTCAATAAAGAAGTTCAACCAAAATAGCAAGGGAGATAAAAAGAACAACACTCTCTCTCGAAGCCTATGATCTATACATTTTTCTCCCCCTTTGGCAACAAGTTACCAAAAAGTTCAAAAATGCATAGTGCTAAATGACTCTCAGGTTTGATCTTTGGGAGGTGGTGTAGAGAGAACTCCAAGTACGAAGGCTTCCGATGAAGAAGTTGGAGCTGATGGAGTGGCTGCTGGAGGTGGCACTGGAGCTGTGGCTGCTGGTGCTGACACTGAAGCTCGAGTATCTGTGACTGGTACTGCAGAAGACCTCTGGCTTCGGGGCACTCTAGCAAAAGCATCTGTAGTTGACTTGCCCTTCTTCTCCTCCACTTACTTCTGAAGCTGCTCAACTGCTGACTGAACCTCAGTTACTTTGACATCAAGATCATAGAATTTCTGCTCAACGATCCTCTCCAAGCTCTCCTGGTTTTGAGTCAGGATGGCCAAGCCCTTCTCAATCCTCAAGGTGGATTGGATCAGATATCCAAGCTGATCTTGCTTGGTCTTCAAGAAAACCTGAGATGCCTCCTCAACACTTGGCATCTTTGCAGCTTTCTCTGCCCTTGCTTTTTCTCTCTTCTCATGTGCTTGAGCTGAAGATGGTTCATTTTAATCCATGACAACATTGTTGTCTTCAAATTCTGGGTAGATGGGCAGGTGCTCCTTATCCAAAAGATATTTGCCTGTGCCCATCTTTGAGTTGATGAGCTCCTGAATTTGTGGGGAATGCCCACAACCCCTCTTCTGATCAGTTGTTGTCCTTTTGATTGTCTCCACAATCAGACTCATGACTTTGAATTTTTGAGGCACATCAAACAAATGTAGCAAGTTGATGGCATGTCCTCTGATCATCTTGTGATCACCTGACTTGGGTAGCAATGTGTGTCTGAGGATCCAATTTATGGTAGGCAGACCATACAACAAGAAGTGGACAGATCCAAACTTGTGAGTATCCAAAGCAGCATCCGGGATCTCTTTGTACATGTTGGCCATTGTGTTGTGGTCTTTCTTCTTCTCAGCATAAACATCCAAGTCATCTTTATGCTCTGCAGGGGCATTGATCAGCTTAGCCCATTCATCAACTGTGGACTAGTACCTGGTACCCTGAAACATCCAAACTATCCTCCCATCTAGATAGAAGTGGGCAGTGGAGTAGAACTGCATGATCAACTCATCATTCCACTTGGTGAGCTTCTGGGCCACAAAGGTATCAACTCCACATGCCTTGAAGCTGTCATATACACCTGGATAGTGATCTTCATTCTCCTTGATGTACTCCCAGTCAACCCATCTCATGTCACACACAATGGGCTTCTTGTCAAGCAGGATTGTTTCATAAAAGTCTTACTGTTCCTTGGTGTGAAATCTGTAGTCCACAGTAGTCCTCCTCCTAGAAGCATATGGATCAGACTGTCTCCATAACCTCAGTCCTGCATCCTTCCTGATTTTCATGCTTTTTACCATAGGGTGTGAATCATTGTGGTCAGGGATCTTGGGCTTCAGCTTCCTCAACACAACTGAGTCATCTTCTTCTTCTTCAGCAACTTCAGGCACTGGGGCCTTGGTTTTCTCCTCGGCAGGAATGTTTCTAGTGCTTCTATTGGGTTTAGGCTTCTGAGCTGGAGCAGTAGCCTTGGGAGCAACTTTGGGCTTAGATGGAGTAGCCCCTGATCTGATTGCATCTCCCATGAGCTTTTGTGCTTTGGGTGCTGGTGTAGCATCCTCTTCCTCTTCATCTGAGCCTCTCATTATTGATGATCTGCCAAGCACTCTGGCAGTGGTCTTCTTGACCCTTTCCTTCCTTTTCTTCCCTTCTCCAACTGCCTCTTCGGTTGGCTTGGAGGTTTCAGCAGTGGATGCTCTGGCCTTAGACATAGGAACTCCCTTTGCTGGCACCTTCTTATGCATCCCTGGCTTAACTGTGGCAGCTGAGCCATACTCCTTTCTCTGCACCTTTTTCCTTGAAGTGGCCTCATCCTCAATGTCCACATAATCCTCATCCTCAGATTCTGAGGTTTTCTTTTTCCTGGATCCGGTTGCTGCCTTAGGTAAGTTGCTTGGAGTGCTCCTGCTTCCATCATCAGAAGAGCTGGAGGGACTAGTGCCCTCACTCATCTGGACCTGTTTTTCAGATTTTTTCTGGCTGTCACTTTGGTTAGACATCATGCAGGCAAACTGTCAGCAGACCCTGTGAATAGATTATAGATGAGGTAGAGAAGATGAGTGTCGGTGTCAAAACCGGCGGATCTCGGGTAGGGGTTCCCGAACTGTGCGTCAAGGCCGGATGGTAACAGGAGACAAGGGACACGATGTTTTTACCCAGGTTCGGGCCCTCTTGATGGAGGTAATACCCTACTCCTGCTTGATTAATATTGATGATATGGGTAGTACAAGAGTAGATCTACCACGAGATCGAGGAGGCTAAACCCTAGAAGCTAGCCTATGGTATGATTGTTGTTCTGTATGTTGTATCGACTAGCCTGGCCCTGGTTTATATAATGCACCAGAGGCCTAGGTTAACAAGAGTCCTAGCCGAATACGCCGGTTGGGAGAAGTCCTTGTCTTGATCGCCAAGTCTTGTGGAATCTTCCTTGTATGCGGCAGCTGTCCGAACTGGCCCATGAGTATACGGCCATGGGGGTCCTCGGCCCAATCTAATAGATCGGGAGACGACGTGGTGAGTACCCCCTAGTCCAGGACACCGTCAGTAGCCCCCTGAACCGGTCTTCAAGTTAGGGACGCTCCTCGATTCTTCCGAACCGTTCTTCATCTTCGGTCGCCGGTCTTGAAAACTGGTTCAACAAATCTTCTCATCTTCGATCTTGAGGATCGCCGAAATGCATTTGACGAGTTTACACGTCGGGTATCCGAGGAGCCCCTTTAAGTTTTCGGCCTTTATCAATGCCTTGTTATTTTTATGCCACACCTCAGGTTTGAAGTTGTTCCCGGGCGGCAGCGTCCTCTTGCGTCCGAGCTCCAACGCCGGACTGTATTCGAGGTATCTTTTGCAACCGAGCACCAACGCCGGACAGCTTCCCAGCTCTAACGCTGGAATGTATCCGAGCTCCAACGCCGGACTATGTATCCGGGCTCCAACACCGGACTGTATGTCCGAGCTCCAACGTCGGACTGTATCCGAGCTCCAACGCCGGACTATATCCGAGGTGTCGTAAATCACCTTGGTTCAAAGAAGTTTGAAGGAGTTTAGCCGAGCTTAATGCCAGAAATGCCCTCTATGGAGCCAGCCACTAGCGCCCGAGCTTTATGCCGGGCTGCTTCCGAGGTGGTGCACCACCCTGAATGTGGGCCGATTTTTGTGAATATTTTTTATTGGTGCAATTTATTCTCTACCGAGATATATAGCCACTAGCCCTCAAGGTGTGTATCGGTCTAAAACCCGAGATGCACCTGAAGGATGACGTAAGACCGCTGATCCCAGTAGCCGCTGAGACTCAGGTTGATTTGCAAAATCGGCCTGAGGATCGAGTCCAAGCTCGGCAGTATACTTCGGGACACTAAAAGCGGCCTGCTCAGTCCTTGAGACTCAGGTTGGGTGCGGCCGACCAACCTGAGGATCAAAATCTCCTCGGAAACTATATTGCACATAAAATTTTCTGCATTGGACAAGCAATGCAGTAGCCCCCGTAAAACTGGCCGGGTGGCAACACCAGATCAGGGGATCGATGTGCCCCTTTAATATTTGTAAATAATAAGCCCGAAGCCCAGTAGCCCCCAAGCCTTAATGCGGGCACGGGTGGCCGAATTAAGGATCAATATCCATAGTAAAATCACAAATTATGTGTAATGACTCTATGTATCCAAGTACTTTACGTCATTAATGCTCGGATCCGCATTGTACAAAACTTTGTTTGACCGACCATCGGCTTCCACCTCCTCGGCCAGTAGCCGAGGAGTGTTTGTCCTACTTTATAAAGCCTTTATGAGGGCAAAGATTTACAACAAACAAGGCAATCTGGCCATTCAGTTTTATAAACAAAGGTACGCAGAGGGTTATATCACTGTTTAACAGAAGAAATGTCTTCCAAAGAAAATAGTCCCGCTATCGGTTCCTTTCGTTGGGTTGTCATGCTAAGCATGATCATTAAACCTCAGCCCTAATGTAAGAGCAAAATATTGAGGATTTAGTTTGGGAGGCCAGTTAATAGCCCCCGGTAGTGTTCGGCGACAGTCGGGGTCAAGCCGTAAACACTTCGGCCAATGTTATGAACGGCCCATCATTTAACATCGTCAACGGATCGCTGACCAGTTTACGCTTATTGTGAAAGTCAGATTTCGGCTTTCTCCACTGAGGTGCTTAACCATGTGAGATGGAAGCACAATCGCAGTGGTTCTCCCTTTGCACGCCTAGCCGAACAAAACGGAACGTAGGAAGCAAGTGCAGGAGCCGGGCAACCCAACTATTGACCGAAGACACAATTCGAAACCGATGCATATATAGCAATATCTGAGAATGTTTTTGCCGAATCCCTAAAGGTGTCTGGCATTGCACTGCGAGACTAATGCTGGAGAAGCACAAATAGTTTTCAAAGTGCGAAAAAGCTTGGAAAACCAAGAAACGTCAGTAAAAACATGACGTCCGAACAATATCAAGTGTTCGGTGCCAATCCGAAAGTTGGTCTGAGAAAAAAGAAGTGCTACTGTCGTGCTTTAACATGATACATCTTATCTCAAGACTTCGAGCGGGTCAGCCTACGGCTTCAACCTCCTGTCCCGAGGGCGGAGTACTTCTCATCAGACCAGTTTACCAAACTAAACTCTAGCGGCTTTGAGAGAGAAATTAGGCTCCCCGGCTAGTGACCGCACACTCGTGTCGAAAAAGGAGTGATAAATAATAATAAAACTTTGCAACGACTAAGAAGAAGAACACTTATTATAAAATGGCTCAAATAAACTTAAGAGCCCCCAAGTGACTTGGGTAGAAGAATGATTGCATGTACCGAAGTACTTATATCATATCTATGTTCAACCGAACTTTAAACGCGTCTTAACCGACCGTCAGCTTCTCCCTCTTCGGTCAAGGACCGAAAAGTGTTATGTACTCCATCGGTCGAGAATATCGACGGTGTTTCCAATAACCAGGCAATCAGGCCATAAGGCTGTAACAGACAAAGCGCGCTCAGGGAACTTATGCTATATTACCGTGAAGTGTAAGAAGCATCTTCGAAGAAAATAGTATCCCCACCGATACCTTTCTTTGGTTCTCATTGTTATTATGAGACTTGTGCAATAGATTTTTTGTACTCATGAGTTCCGTTGTGTGCCGACCATCATTGAAAACTATAAGAGCGCTAGCTTTCGGCTTCACCCAGTCTGAGGTCCGGCTCGGTTGACCTGATCGTGACAATCGCAGAGGTGCTCCCTTTACTCCCTAGCTGAACAATCAAGAACGTAGGGGTAAACACAGGAGCGAGGCAACCCATCTTGCAAATCGCTTAAGTCAATATGGTGCATATTGTGGCATAATACACGAACAAGGAACGAAGCCGTACAAGTATAATCATATGCAAGAGGAAAAGCTTCATAAATGAAGCCCCCAAGTGAATTGGGTCCTTGAATTTGTGTGTCACAAACAAAGTTTGGACAAGGAAATTTTTTACAAGCAACTTTTTTCCAAAAAAGTATAATGCTTGGTCGAACCGAACACAAGTTAGAAATTAAAGCTTTGAGCATGAAAGCGACTTAGCTGGTTAATGTGTTCGGTATTGATGACGCGGTCCGAGCTTGATGCGGGACAAGGTTCCATCCCCCAAGCCGGTCCCGAGGTGGCGGAGCGGAGAGCTCGACACGCCGAAGTGGTGACATAGCACGGTCGATATAGACCGGCAGAGTGACGCCGAAGTCCCCGGATCATTTTCCTGTGCACAAAAATAGTGCAAACGGAGATAATAGTAATGATGATAATTAAAAAAAATCGTTGCATAATAAATAATTTATGCAAAGTGAGTAATAAAAGAAATATGGCCTGGCGCTGAAGTCAAAGCACCAATGTCGATGCAGGGCGTCGGCGTGATGCGGTAAAAGCGTGGCAAAGCCTGAATTCACAAGTCGGCCCGTGCTTCGGATGCGGCGTTCGCCGGACTATGTACGAAAACTGATCGAACCACCACATGACCGTCATTAATGCGGTCACCATTTGATTGACCTGTGTACATATCATGGACAAACCAGAGTAATAATTCCTTGGGAAAAATGAACCCAAACAAGCAAAAAATACTGGGATTAATAGCGCCTGGTTTATTTGTTGTAGCAATCCGAAGGAAGGTGATTCCTAAAATTGGGACTCGCTCCGCACAGCAATTGCCTGATGGGCGATAAAACGACGGCATGGCAATGCCGGTAAAGGTTGACTCGCCGAGGCAAAGCCCTCTTGACGGAGCTGGTCGGCTAGTGACGCCGAAGTGTCCGGAGTAGGTTGATGAAGAGATGGCGAAGCCCCCGGTCTAGCAGAGATGTCGAAGCCTTGACGTCAACCGATGAGTCGAAGCAGGTCGGCGTGACGGACACCAGCTTGAAGAAGCAATAGTGCGGCCCTGTCGATGCAGGTCGTGACGTGGTTGATGCCGGCTTGATGAAGCGACCGGGTGGCGATGCCGGTATGCCTGCTCCGTGTAATCCTTGGGGCGGCGATGTTAATGATGATTTATCCTTCGCGATGCTGGACTCTTGTTCGGCTTGCCGAGATGATGATCCGGAGAAGTTGAGCTCAGCTAAAGTGACGACGTGTCTAGCGCAGGTCGGCAGCCGTGAAGTAATATTGCCGGACTGATTTGACACCAGCATGATGTTGAAGATCATGTTCAAAAGATCTTAAAGTTAGTGGGATGTTTTCGGGAACGAAACACAATACCCCATACAAAACTTCCTTCAAAAGGGATGTCCGAAATCCTGTTCATAAAAAAGACGAACTCGGGTCGGATTCGTTTTCGCGCAGAAAACAGATCCGAAAAGTGATGCACTAATCGGAAGGTTCCCGGAGTTTGGACGGTCGGATCGAGCTAAAATTTTGAGAGGTGGTAGATACAGAAATTCCGCAGCCGATGAACGGTTGGATCTTTCAAAGGACGTCCGAGCTAGAAGCTGGACACCACGCCCTAAACTCATCCAGATTCCTGTCCAGATTTGACAGGGCTCTGGTATATCATAGATTGCCAGAGATTCCTCCATCAGAACTCAACAAAATTTTCTAGGGTTGTTGTAGACTCGATTCCGCACAATTCCACTGAAGCGATCGTTAAAGCGATGCTCGAGTAGGCGGTGGCGGCGGATACGCGTTCGCTGTTTGGAAAAATAGCACGGTCGCTTGAGGGCAATGTTGACGTTGAGCCCCTGAGCTCCATAGATGATTCCTCCGTGATCTTGATAGAGATCGGAGTTGATGTTTGATGAAGGCCCTCGTCCGAACATGGTGATCCGAACATGGGGCGCAATTCTTGGTCGAACCAAGGTGACCAGTTGAGCTGGTGACGAAGATGCCGAAGTCGCAGTTGATCTGCAGGCGAGCCATCGATCCTTTTGTCGATCACACAGCGGAACTCTCAATGAAAGCACCAATGTCGGTGTCAAAACCGGCGGATCTCGGGTAGGGGGTCCCGAACTGTGCGTCAGGGCCGGATAATAACAGGAGACAAGGGACACAATGTTTTTACCCAGTTTCGGGCCCTCTCGATGGAGGTAATACCCTACTCCTGCTTGATTAATATTGATGACATGGGTAGTACAAGAGTAGATCTACCACGAGATCAAAGAGGCTAAACCCTAGAAGCTAGCCTATAGTATGATTGTTGTTCTGTATGTTGTATCGACTAGCCTGGCCCTGGTTTATATAATGTACCAGAGGCCTAGGTTAACAAGAGTCCTAACCGAATACGCCGATGGGGAGAAGTCCTTGTCTTGATCGCCAAGTCTTATGGAATCTTCCTTGTATGCGGCAGCTGTCCGAACTGGCCCATGAGTATACGGCCATGGGGGTCCTCGGCCCAATCTAATAGATCAGGAGATGACGTGGTGAGTACCCCCTAGTCCAGGACACCGTCAATGAGCATCACAAAGTACAGGAGTTTTGCAAAACAATTAAGTCAAAAAGTTTAGTTTTAGTTCTCTAGAGTAGTGATCTCGGAGCTACCGAATTGACAAACTTGGTGATACCAAAGCAACACTTGGAACCTAAACTAGTGAACTTGGTAGAGCCGAGTCACAGTTCGGTGGCACCGAAATTGCTAGGGTTTCACATAATCTTGAACTAGGTCACACCTATTTGTGCATTTCAATCAGACCGAAGAACGCATGTGCAATGGCCAAGGCCGATTCGGTGAGACCGATTTCTATAGTTCGGTCGGTCCGAGATGAGTTCTGTGGAAAGCTAACCCTAAAATTTTCGAATCAATCTAGACCTAACGAAGTTTTAGCTGGATGGATGAAACTCAATCGTGGCAAGAATATGGCATTGTCCTTGTGCTAGGAATCTGAGTGAAAAAGACAGCACAAGGGATCGAACAGTTACCCTAATGCGGGAGTGTTCGCTACAACGGCAATGGCGGAGCAGATTGCCATCGACGGCGGCGGAGACCAGTGGTAGGAGGTCGCTGGCGGCGAGAGGACGAACCGGAGACCCGAAGAGGCAGAGTAGGTTATGCGTCGGTGAAGGGTCTCGGAAATTTTTCCAAAATTTGGCCCGTCCGTATATATAACCTGACCCTGTCAGTGTGACCAAGTGGAACAACTCGGTGGCACCGAGATGCAAAACTGTAGGCAGTTGCTGCAACTCGGTGTGGCCGAAAGGTTCTAATCGGTTGCACCGAGATTGAAAACCTAGATCAACTAAGTGATCTTGGTAGGACCAAAAAGGATGAATCGGTCGGACCGAAATGCACAAAGACATTTTGGAAGTTTAAGTCTATGATGAATCGGGAACTCCGTGTGCTTCTCACTCATAGTGGTTCGAATCTGACTTGATCAAACTTTGTGATTTAGCATGAATAGAGTTTGAGACAAGACAATCATAGATAGCTAGAGGGAGTTCTTAGGCATTCTTGTCCATCCATTTGGCAAAAGATAAAAAACCAAACACTCAAAGCAACAAATGGATGTCCTCGAATGAGAAAAATATGCATTCAACATGCTCACACAATTAAAATGTCAAATGAAATATGTGACGAAGCATGCACAAACACTCTAGCATCTATCAAGCAATTGGCGATGACTAGGTCATCTATATATGAGTATATTGACTTAGGAGTCAAACGAGAACATTTGATCATAGTTCATACTCATCGTTTAAGCACAAGTGGGGTTACCACTTTTACATAGAGCATTGTTGTACTCACACCATTAGAGTTGCTTTAACTCAATTGATTAGAGTAAAGCTCCCCCTAGATGTGATATCCCCCCTAAGATGGATCAACTAACCTTGGGTTTTGTCGATGATGACTTCATGTAGGTGTTGAAGATGTGGATCCTCAATGTTGATGTAGATCATTCGGAGCAATCCTTTGGAGTGAGTTGCACTTCAAATACCTACATGGGTTAGTCCCACAAGGAACAAACAAGGATATCCATAGACATAGAGTGATGTGTACACAAGATGATGTCCATGGAAGCATTAGGTTACCTTGTCCCTTGTCTTACCAACAAGAGGGTTTGTGACTCCTTGAACTAGTGCAAGATATGAAAGTTGTTTGCACTTGTCCTTGCCAAAATGATAAGAGTGAAGTAGGTTGGCGGAGTTATCCTCAATAACTCTCTAGTTCTTGTTCTTCGGGATCAACACCATCTTGATGGGAATAATTGGGATTGTAGTCGTACTTGAAGTAGAACTTGATGTAGTCTTGGGAATCCATTTGACCAAGGCCTTGGGTGCTTCCTCGAATGCATCAATCTCCTCTTGAAGCTTGTCCTTGCATTTTTGCTTGTGGTCTTGTGGTGAAGACCATCTTGAGCTTGTGTTCCTTTGAAAGAAGTAGGATCATACATCTCTCATTGAGGAACAAACTTCGTCTTGGGGTATTGATCTTCTTCCCACTCAACTCTATTGGCATTGAGCTTTTGTTCAAAACCAACACCTTGATTCTGCCGGTGTCTTCCTTGCTTGCGTACAATTTCCTCAAATTGCTTACTTCCGGCAAGGCTCTTGTAAACACCTTTCTCTATAATTCCCTTCAATAAGCTATTTTATTGCTCAAGTGTAACTTGGCTAAGAGAATCATTAGTGGAATCAAGAGAGCTACTAGAAGCAACAACATTGGATTTAGCATGATTGTTGTTACTACTAGATGTAGAATCTTTCTTGTTCTTGTTGCTAGATTTAACTTGTGGCATGTAAGTAGACAAGAGTAAACGCTTGGCAATGTAATAAGAACTTTTCTTGTGAAGATCATCATTGATTGCCTTTAAAAAATCATGTCCTTGCTCAAGGTTGAGCTTTTCAAAGCATAGCTTATCATGAGTCTTTAAAAGTTCTCGATGATCTTCCATGGTAGTTTCATGAGCTAACTTAAGAGTGTTTAGTTCTTTAGTTAGATGCTCAATCTCCTTCTTATCATCGTCATTCATTTTATCTTGATTATCATGATTAATAGCAAGCTCATCATAGTTTTCATAACTAGAGTTGTCAACAAGTAAATCATCATCTCCTAGCAAATCATCTTCATCACTATTGAAATCAACATACTCGGGGTGTGTTACCTTTGGACCTTTAGCCATGAAGCATCTCCCAATTCCTGCATTCGGTGAGTCAAATATGTCATAGGAGTTGGTTGTCACAAGTGCTAGTCCGGCAACACCTTCATCTTGAGTATATTCGGAGTCGGAGTGATAACTTCTTTCGGAATGATTGTTGGAGTCGGAACCGGATACCCATTCACCAACATGAGCTTGATGTCTTCCTTTTGTGTAGCTCCTTGATGACTTGTCCTTCCTTTCCGAGTCCTTGCTTCTCCGAGAGGGTCTTCGTTCATAACGATCATCTCTACTCCTCCTCTATCTTGATGGTGATTCTTCTCTTCTACTCCTTCTTTTGGGAGAATCTTCTTTTCTTTTGTAGGGGGTCGTACATTCATTGGAGTAGTGTCCGGTTCTTCCACAATTGTAGCAATTACGCTCACGACTAGAAGATATTTTCTCATTGTAGGACCTTGACTTGGAACTTCTTTCCTTGCTTCTACTCTTGTAGAACTTGTTGAAGTTCTTCACCATTAGACTCAATTCTTCATTGAAGGTTTGCTTCTCACTTGATGATGTGGGAGCATCACACGAGGCTTTGTAAGCACCACTTGACTTGTTGTGAAGCTCTTCCTTATCCTTGATTGACATCTCATGAGCAACAATTCTTCCAATAACTTCCGTTGGCTTGAGATCTTTGTAATTGAGCATCATTTGGATCAATGTGCACATGGTATCATATTTTCCATCCAAGGCTCTTAGGATCTTCTTGATGATGAATCTATCGGTCATCTCTTCACTTCCTAAGCCGGCAATCTCATTTTTGATGGGAGCAAGCCTAGAGAACATTTCAGTAATGCCTTCACTATCCTTCATTTTGAACTTGTCAAGCTGACTTTGAAGCACATCTAATTTGGATTCCTTGACAGATTCGGTACCTTCGTGCATATCAATCAAATTATCCCAAATTTCCTTTGCATTCTCCAGATGGCTGATTTTGTTGAATTCTTCGGGAATAATCCATTGAAGAGAATATCACAAGCTTGAGCATTGTATTGTGGCATCTTCAAATCTTCCGCGGTAGCTTCACGGTTTGGTTCTCTCCCATCGAAGAATTCACCTTGCAAGCCAATACACAAAATAGCCAAACGGCGGGGTTATGTCCAAGAATATGCATTTTAATATTGTGCTTCCAACTAGCAAAATTTGAACCATCAAAGTAAGGACCTCTACGGTGGTAATTTCCCTCACTAGATGCATACTCTCCTAGGTTGTGAAACCAAGGCTATGACCACCAAAAGCTATGGAAATCAAAGCAAATGGAGACCAAAGCTCTGATACCACATGTATGATCGAAAGTATGTCTAGAGGGGGTGATTAGACTACTTAACCAAATAAAAATCTAGCCTTTTCCCAATTTTAGTTCTAGGCATATTTTAGCAACTTAGCACAAGTCAAGCAATCAACCTACACATGCAATTCTAAGAGTATAGAAGCGTAAAGTAAAACAATTGCATATGAAGGTAAAGGGAGGAGTTTGGAGTGTGCAAACGCAATTGGAGACATGGAGATTTTTGGCGTGGTTCCGATAGCTGGTGCTATAGTACATCCACGTTGATGGAGACTTCAACCCACGAAGGGTAATGGTTGCGCGAGTCCACGGAGGGATCCACCCACGAAGGGTCCACAAAGAAGCAACCTTGTCTATCCCACCATAGCCATCGCCCACGACGGACTTGCCTCACTCGGGTAGATCTTCCCGAAGTAGGCGATCTCCTTGCCCTTACAAACTCCTTGGTTCAACACCACAATCTTGACGGAGGCTCCCAAGTGACACCTAGCCAATCTAGGAGACACCACTCTTCAAGAGGTAACAAATGGTGTGTTGATGATGAACTCCTTGCTCTTGTGCTTCAAATGATAGTCTCCCCAACACTCAACTCTCTCTCACATGATTTGGATTTTGTGGAAAGATAATTTGAGTGGAAAGCAACTTGGGGAAGGCTAGAGATCAAGATTTATGTGGTTGGAGTGGAATATCTTGACCTCAACACAAGTGTAGGTGGTTCTCTCTCAGAAAATTTATGTTGGAAGTCTAGGCATGTTCTTATGGCTTTCTCCATGAATGAACAGTGGGTGGATGGGTATAAATAGCCTCCACACAAAATCTAACCGTTACACACAAATCACCAAACTCGGTGGGACCAAATCATGAAACTCGGTCAGACCGATTTAGTTCAAAATGTGGATGTTAGGATTTTCTGTGGGACCAACATGTCAACTCGGTGGGATCGATTTTGTTAGGGTTAGGGCATAACGTAATCTCGGTGAGACCGGTTACACAAACTTGGTGAGACCGATTTTGGTAATGGACTAACAGAGAGTTGGTCAGGAAAACTCGGTGGGACCGATTCGCTCATCTCGGTTGGACCGAAACGTTACAAAAGGGAAACAGAGAGTTTGCATTGCAATCTCGATGGGACCGATCGCTCATCTCGGTTTGACCGAAACGTTACGAAGGGAAATAGAGAGATTACAATCCCATATCGGTGAGACCGAGATCCCTATCAGTGAGACCGAAAAGACTAGGGTTTCTGGCAGTGGCTATGTCAACTAAACTCGGTGGCGCCGGATAGAAAGTTTCGGCGGGGCCGAGTTCGACTTTTGGTTTGGGACATATGTGGTTGTGAGAAAGTTGTTGAGGAGTTTGTAGCATATCACTAAGCACTTTGAGCAAGCAAGCCATTTGGCAACACCTCATCCCCTGTTAATAGTACTGACTTTTCCTATGGACTCAATGTGATCTTGGCTCACTTAAAATGAAAAAATGTAGAGTCCTGAGCTTTGAGCTTGAGCCAATTCTTTGTCCTTAGAATTTTGAGGGATCCACTTTTCTCATCCATGCCATGCCAATCATTGAGCTTTCCTGAAATGTTTATCATTGAGTAGCATTAGCTCAATGAGTTGTATGTTGTTAGGAATTACCAAAACCACCCAGGGATAGTTGCACTTTCAATATCTCCCTTTTTGGTAATTGATGACAACACCATAGCCTCTCTGATGAAGCGTGAGTAGTTTACCACAGACCTTCAGGTCCATAGTTATTAGCTAGATGGCTTCTTCTCTCTCTTTGATCTTCGATACAAAGTTCTCCTCGATGTTCTTGGAGATATTTTCGATGTAATACTCTTTTGCTGTGTTTGTCGAGATCTAATGAATTATGGGTTTATGAACTTGATTATCTATGAATATTATTTGTTTCTTCTCTGAATTCTTATATGCATGATTTGATATATTTGCAAGTCTCTTAGAATTATCGGTTTAGTTTGGCCTACTAGGTTGATCTTTCTTGCAATGGGAGAAGTGCTTAGCTTTGGCTTCAATCTTGCGGTGTCCTTTCCCAGTGACAGCAGGGTCAGCAAGGCACGTATTGTATTGTTGCCATCGAGGATAAAAAGATGGGTTTATATCATATTGCTTGAGTTTATCCCTCTACATCATGTCATCTTGCCTAATGTGTTACTCTATTCTTATGAACTTAATACTCTAGATGCATGTTGGATAGTGGTCGATGTGTGGAGTAATAGTAGTAGATGCAGAATCGTTTTGATCTACTTGACACGTACGTGATGCCTATATTCATGATCATTGCCTTAGATATCTTCAAAACTATGCACTTTTCTATCAGTTGCTCGGCAGTAATTTGTTCACCCACCGAATACATGCTAACATGAGAGAAGCCACTAGTGAAACCTATGGCCCCGGGGTCTCTTTCTTATTATATTGCATCTCATTTATTATCGCATCTCGTTTACTATTTTTCAATCTTTATTTTGCAATCTATACAGCAAAATACCAAAAATATTTATCTTATTATCTCTATCAGATCTCACTTTCGCAAGTGACCGTGAAGGGATTGGCAACCCCTTTATCGCGTTGGTTGCGAGGTTCTTGATTTTTTGTGCACGTACTAGGTGACTTGTGCGTTGTCTCCTACTAGATTGATACCTTGGTTCTCAACAACTGAGGGAAATACTTACGCTACTTTGCTGCATCACCCTTTCCTCTTCAAGGGAAAACCAACGCATGCTCAAGAGGTAGCAACAGAGATGCATAGACTATAGGAGAGCACCACGATAGAGGGCCTCCTCTCGCAGGAAGCCTAGGTCATGTTGTGCCAAGCCTCAATAGTGCAAGAGTAGTTGTGCATCAGGAGCCTGCCTGGGGACTCCCAACTCTTGACGATAATGCATCTCCTGGTCTAGACGACATTACAGCTAGATAAAGTGCAATCTCCTTGTTTGGTGGTACATCGAATGTTGCATATGAAGGGGTTGTGCCCCTATCTGATGTGGAGTGCCATGCTACATAGTGTGCCAGTACAACTAGATTTTGTGAATTGCTATGCGGATAAGGTTTCTTGGCTTTGAGAAGATCCCTTTTTATCGTGTAAGAGATGATGATGAGTAGAAGACCTTGATAGATGCATAATTACTTTATGTCGAGTGAAAGACGAAGGGGATATTACTCTTAGAGAAGATCCATGCGACAAAACCGCAAGTTCACTCAGCATCCCAGGGGACATCCCATTCACCAACCTGAGGTCCCTTGAACTCAACTGACCAAGGCATCGACTGCTGGTCAATAGCCCGTGGAACTGCCTACTAAGCAAGCATATGTAGTGCATGTAAATAACTAGTCCGACGCATTATTCGGTGATCAGTAGACTATACCACCACCTCTTGAACACGTCAATGCAACACCCGCTAATTAGTAGCACCACCTGCTCAGCTGGGGGCGACACTAGCACTGCCCCCACGGTGGAAACTCACGACAAGAGTACTAGTCATAAGGCGATGAAGCCTGCGGGCAAGCAAAAGAAAAATAAATAAAAACCAAAGAGATCATACAGAATACCAATGGGATTGATCTAGAAGTGTTTCTCACAATGAGGATCGATCCACAAATGCTAACTGACACACAACTTGCCCAATTAGTTCTTGCCCGTTCAAACTAATCATGCATGACAGGACTAGTGTTGCATCAATATCTTTCGAGGGAAAGACCCCAATAAGGCAGGTTCGAATTGCAAGAAGTTACAACATGATGCATGGATAAAATGGTTAATTCAAATGCATACGGGTATTGTAGTGTACTACAAGTACCATTTTCCGTGGTGACCTGGGTTATATCGAAGTAAGCTTCAAGCACTTGTTCCTCCTCTTCAACCTCAATTCATTTTTCGGTGTGACTCTTATGCAATGCTTTGCATTGTAAGTATTTCAAAATGAAACCATTTTTTCTATAAATGTCTATAAAAATAGATGATAACTCTTTTATTTATCTCTTAGAAATTTGATCTTTGAAAGAACAAAGAGGGAGATGGCGGGTTTCTTATACCCACAACGAGTAGAGCAATCACTAATATTCTTCGATCAAGGAAAAGAGGTCGAAAAGTATGTCTGCAAAGCGTTGGTAGAGTAACAGTGGACATAATTCATTCTATTTCCATATTGTGAGAAGTAAGTTAAACACACACACACACACACACACACATTGATTGTCTTCAGTCAGCATAGTTCGCAAGTTCTTGATTTTCTTCTTGTAGAGACCATTGGAACTTCATTATAATCATAGTATCATACATGAGTTGAACAAAGACTATTACATCGATTCTTGCTACACTTCTAAGGAGCCTCTAGATAGGATGTTTATTAAGTAGTTCTTGTAAAGATAGTCATAACTTCATTCGTAAAATGTGTATTCATCTCTCCTTTGCGAATTGGTTAGGACAAGTTCATCTTCATTTCCAGTGGATTTGTCGAGTACTTATGACAAGGAGGGATACAGAGCACATATCCGATATTGCGGTAACACAACAGAACATATTTGTCAGTTTTCATATGCTATAGTTGACAACCAAAGATATTCATGTGTTCAAGTTACTAGAGGAACACATCCTTAGGTGTTTATGTGCCAAGTAATAAAGACATATTATATCTTAGGTAATGAGTTGTTCTTAGCCATATGCATGAATAATTCTATAAAGAAAATTCTAGTGACCTCAACAGCCACAAGGGACCAAACTCGGTGGCTATTATGTTAGCAAACACATGTGCTAGACTCAATTCAACTTCTGCAAAAAGGATTCCGACTCTATGTTGGATGTAATTCCATATCTTAATTACTTCACTAATCTTTACCATACATGGTGTAATCTGGACTAGAAAACATGCAACTCTTAAGATCGATGGATGCCACACCGATGCCAGATGCCGCCTTGGCGGATATTAGGGAAAAAAACTGTGACGCCCGGATAGTCATGCTACAGTGACCTCACACTAATGGTGCCATGTCATCAAGTTAAGTAAGCCAAATTGCCCACAGATAAAATCAAAGTCGAATGAAAATTTAAATTGCAAGTGAAATAATTATTTCATCGAACGGTATAACTAAAATGTTCGAATAATTCTAAAAATTCCCCTGATCATTGTCTTGTTGAAACCAACTTCACTTGACTCACAAATAAATTCCTAAGAAAATAGTAAATGGTCCAACGGCAAATAAAATGCCCTTTTCAAAATAAATAATTAATTAAACTTTTCGGTTGACCCCAAACCTTGTGTGCACCCTTAATGTATGGCCTACTATTTATGTGAAAAAAAACTTTTTAGAAGAAAAGTCATTTACTATAATTTTTTTTGCAAACATTGAAAGACAAAAGCAAAACAGAAAAAGTATAAAAGAAGAAGGAGAAAGCCCCTGTGAACTTGGCCCATCAACTCCACTGTACCAGGCCCAGCCCACCACCAGGGCCTTTCTTCAACCCCTGTACAGGGGGAAGACAGAGCCATGGCGTGGAGCTGGCGCACCCGTCCACGCCCCCGATCTCCTCGTGTCGAGCATCCCACGGCTCCCCCTCGTGGATAAGGACCTCCCTCGACACCCTAGACAACCCTAACCCACCATCCCTCCCTCACTTGCCTTCTTCCACCTCGGTCGAGATCGCCATGGTTGCATCGACGCCATAACCGTGGCTACCGTTGTCGCCTCGCCCTCCATCGTGTCCAACAGGAGCGCCTCGATGACCTCTTCCTCTCCAGCAAGTCCCGCGAGACCACACGTGCTGCATCGAGCTCCTCCTCATCATCTTCCTCCATGGCCACCGTGGATCGCCGTCGTTGGATCGCCGCCATCGAGTCTCCCCCGAGCACATTGAGCATCTCTACGACTACCTTATGAGCCCCTGCGTGTTTCCCCTCTCCCCCTTCCGTTTCTCCCGCCATAAATCGCCACGACGAGCCCACGATGAGCACGCACTCATCGCGCCTCTGTCTCGCACACGACCACGCATGGCCATCGCTCGGCTCCACTCATCGTGGGCCCTCGCTGCGTCCGCGCGCCTTGGCTACCCCTGGCCATGCCCCGCCGCGTCCTCCCATGCTCGTTCTTGGCCTCCATGTTCGTAGCCCGAACCCCCATGACACTCTGCTGCTACTCTCGCGCTCCTGACCGCGCGTGCCCGCGGGCGCTGTTGGCCGCTCATGGCGTTCCAGGGTCCCGCCATGACCATGCCCGGCCACACCGGAGCCGCACCAGTGTCACAGCCTTAGAATCATTTGTAATTAGTTGCATCTGCATCCATGCATCATGTTTAATTTCAAAGGAAGTTTGAATTGGGGATGACCAAGCCCTAGCACTAAACCAATTAAAATAGGTTCAACTAAACATATTTTTTTCAGTGAACCCAAATGGCCTTAAAAATGTTCATCATTTTTGGAAAATGCTAGAAACAGTAACCAGAGATGATGCACATTTTTCCATGACATTTTGGATCTTTGAACTAATACATATTGTATTTGAGTTGGAGCAAATATATGTTATAAATATATTTAATGCTTAAATAATTCTGTTATTTTGTGAGGGGCTCTAGAATATTCCTTTCAGTCCCTGCAAAAACTATCAAAAGAAAAAATGATTTAGTGCTTGAACTAAATCAAAATAGATTGAAACAATAGAAAACAGTAATTAAAATAGAAAACAGAGAAGGAGGGAGTACGTGTAACTTACCTGGCCCACGAGAGAAGCCAGCCCACCAGACCCATGTGCCAATCATCCTCCTTACGCCAGAAGGACGCCGGGCGCGTGCCCAACGCGCGCCGGCCACCTCCACCTTGCCTGCCTCTCCTCGCCGCCCCGAAGCGCCAAGAGGACGCCACGCACCCCACGGACCGCTCTCACTCTCTCCTGCGCTCATCCTCTCCTCTGCCGCCCTCTCTCTCCCGTGATCGAACAATATCGTCGCCGCCGCTCGTCGTCGCCGTAGCCACAACCACCCCCTCGCCTCTCCGACGTGTCCCTGACCTCCGCCACGACCAGGTTATCCTCCCCGCCGAGTCGAGCAATGCCGGACTCCCCGAAGCGACGTCCACGCCATCTTCTTCAACCTCGGCTCGCCGAGATCGACCCCGCCACTCCGTCCGCTCCAGAGCTTCCCCGGGCCGGCTGAGCTGCTCATCTGGACCGATGTGAGCACCTGCCCTACCCCCCTTGCTCACCCCCTCCCTTCCCGTTCGCTAGCTCCCGTCCCCGCGAACCCGAGCTCCGGCCGCCGCCATGGCCGGTGAGCTCCGTGCTTCCGAGCCCTCCACTCCAACCAGTTGCTCCTACGTGGTTCTGCTACTCTTTACGTGCTGCCTAGTGCCTCCGTTCGCTCTCCCTCGAGCTGCAGCACGCGCCCACGCATAGTCGTGCTCCGTCGCCGCTGCAGACCGACCCGGCACCGCACAGGGCCACCAATCGATGCGCCTCCTCACGCAGCAGCCGTAGAGACCAACCCCGCCTCGTCCCGTCTCCAGAATCGCCGGAACGAGTGCCACCGCCGCATCTGTGTGTCACCGGCGGTTAGCCGCCGACGTGGCCACTTAATTAGTGCCTAAACACCCAGCTAATGACTCCCTAGAGCCACTGCCAAGTGGGCCCCCGTGCCTAAATTAATTAGTTTAACTTCTCTGTTAAACTAGCTCTAATCTCAGAGGGCCCTGCCTGTCACCTTTGACTTGGCCACGTCAGCATTGACCGGGTCCCATGTGTCAGCCTCTGTAGTTGACTCTGTGTCACTGGTCGGTGGGCCCTACTAGCCAGGTTTGACCTGGACCAGCATGTTGACCTGCTGACCTCACTGATACGTCATGCTGACACAGTAGATATTTTCTAGGATTTATATAAATCAGAAATGATTTATTTATTTCAGAAAATATCCAAAACTTCAAAAATCCATAGAAATTAATCTATAACTCCAAATGAAATAATTTATATATGAAAAATTATCAGAAAAATTCAAGGAATCCATCTGTACCATTTTCATGCATGTTTGAACAATGTTTGTCCTCTGTTTTGGACAAAACAAATGAAGGGCATTTAAATAATCATATATGGAGTTGGAATTTGAATCATGTATTCAAACCAATTTCATTTAAACCATAGCTAGATGCATTAGCTCAAATCACAGCATATTGCCATGTCATGATCATGCATCATATTGTGGCATTGCATTGATTGTGTTCTTTCTCAGTTGCCAGTGATTGTCCCCTCTCAGTAAACGACGTTCCGACGATGAGATCGATGACACCGATGAAGAACTATACTATCTTTACAAGTGCCAGGCAAGCAAAACCCCCTTGTTCATTCCAATACAATCCCACTCTCTCGCTCATGCTCTCTTTTACTGCATTAGGACAACAGCGCTTCAACTGTTACATGCTGCGGTAGTTGAACCCCTTTTCTCTGCATGACCTGTCATTGCCACAGTAAATAGATGAAACCCACTAGCATGAGTAGGATTTGTTTGAGCCCTGATGTGCCTACTCATTCATGTTTGTTTGTCATGCCTGCTATTGCTTAGAGTTGTGTCAGGTCTGATTCATCGGGGGTGAATTGGAAAGTTGTGAACATGTCCTACTGTTGAGAGCTATGTGTGTGAACACGATTTGGTAAAGGTAGAGGTGAGAGGCCATGTAGGAGTACATGGTGGGTTGTCTCATTGCAGCCGTCCTAAGGAACTGAGTTCTGTGTTTGTGATCCATGAACAGTTACTACCACACATTGGGTTCCGGTAACTCGACCCCTCTCGGCTTATTAATCAACTCGATCTCTATCCAGGAGTTGCAACTAGTTTCTGGTGTTTGTAGGTAGTGTTAGTAGTCTACCAAGTGGCACCCGGTACAGGTGGGCTTAGGACAGACTAGGAACAGTGGCACGGTGTACCAAGTGGCACCCGGATGGTGGGCTTGGGAACCCTGCACACATCGTTTGGGGCCGTGAGCGACACTCCGGCCGGATTTCCTTTCGGATGGAACCCCAATAGGCGATAAACCTGGACGAGAGACTTGTGTGGTTAGTCAGGTCGTGGCCGACTCCCTCACCAGGCTTCCGCTTGAAGGTTGCCGAGATACACGACGTGTACATGGTGGTAAGTGGCGAGAGCCTGTGTGAAGAAGTACACCCCTGCAGGGTTATCATTATCTATTCGAATAGCCGGATTCCTCGGATATGGAAACTTGGACCCCTTGCATAGTTCATAGACAAGTGAAAGTGGATACTCTAAAATGCGCAAGATAAGCGTGAGTGCTATGGATGGCGTTCTCGTAGGGAAACGGGAGCGGATCCATAGTGGTGTATTGATATGGTGAATATGTGGACTCGTGTGCGCCACCTCAAAAGAGTTACTTGCAGTCGTAGTTCAGGATTGCCACTGAGTCAAAGCTGGCTTGCTATAGTTAAACTCCACCAACCCTTTGTTGATACCGATGCATATGTAGATAGTTCTGATGTAAGTCTTGCAGGGTACATTTATACTCACGTTTGCTTAATTTATGTTTTTGCAGAGAGACTTCAGTCTCGCTAGTAGTTCCACGTGGACTTCGATGTTTAGCTTGTTATCTCTGCTACGATCTTGTACCCTTGGGAGGGTCTTGTAGATAGTCAGGCTTCTGAGCCTTCTTCATTTATAGTTGTCTGTACTCAGACAAGTTAAGCTTCCGCATGTGCTTGTTGCTTGTATGCTCTGTATGTTGGGTCATGAGACCCATGTCTGTAATACTTGGCTCCTCGGAGCCTAATGAATAAATACTCTGAGTCGTAGAATCTTGTTGTGATGCCATGTTGTATTGCACTTATTGAGCATATTGTGTGTATGATTGAAATGCTTGGTATGTGTGGGATCCGACAACCTAGTTGTTTGTCCTTAGTAGCCTCTCTTGTGGGGAAATGTAGTCTTGTGCTTCCATGAGCCATAGTAGTCCGCTACAGCCCAGTTCACCGGAGTCCTGCTAGCCCAGCACTACTGCTCCAGAACACTTGACTGGCCGGCATGTGATTCACTTCGTTCTTGTGTCGGTCCCTTCGGGGAAATGTCACGCGGTGACATCCGAAGTCCTGCCTAGCCTTCTACAGCCTGGTTCACCGGAGTCCTGTTAGCCCAGTGCTACAGCCCGGATTCGCACGCTGCTGACCGACATGCTCGATGTTGATTCATGTATGCCTGTCCCCGTAAGTTAGTGCCACTTTAGGTTCACGACTAGTCATCTCAGCCCGGGTTCTCTGTCATATGGAGGCTAGCGACACAATCATATACGTGAGCCAAAAGGCGCAAACGGTCCCGGCCATGGTAAGGCGACACCCGTGGGAATACCATGCGTGAGGCCGCAAAGTGATATGAGGTGTTACCGGCTAGATCGATGTGACGTGGAATCAGGGCCCTGACAGCTTTGGTATTAGAGCCTGACTGCCTGTAGGATTACCAAGCCAAGCTGGTCGAAGTTGATTCTAGATATGCTTTAGTTATATAAGGGAATTGATTGTGGAAGGGAACGTAAGGCTCTTTTTACTTCTTATACCCTATGCCCTTCTCATCTGAGTCATCTTATCTTCTCTACGGGGTTAAGAACTAGGCTTCTCTGCTATCTCGCAGGATGACGTGTTACCAAACCGTTGTTGCCTGGGATTGTTGAGTTCAAGCCTCAGTTCAGTTCCTACTACTTCCATATATTCATAGCTGGCCTCAGAACCTTGATATTGTGATGTTGAGTGGTTATGCCACCATTTTTGCAGGATGTCTCAAATCATTTTGAGCATTTACAGCCGTTATACTGTCCAAGTCATCCCAGGTTTCTAAGTAGTCTGATGCACTTGCAAATCTTTCCTCCATGTTCCGTTGTATTTTGGGCCAGATTAAGCACACTAATCGGTGTGTTGAGGTACTCCGTTGCCTTGACGTGTATGTTGGAGCTAGTATTATGACCCTAGGTGTCCTCGAGAATTTAGCAATGTTTTCGTATCCCCAGTGTGATGATTCAGGCCATCATTCTTGAAAGCATCCCATGATGCCATTTAGTAGTAGGTATTCTACTCCTGTGTTCTTGACCCAAGTATCTCTCTGTTCACTTTGAGTTGATATTGTTGCTAGTTCCTTTAAGATATTAGTAACCTTTGCGATAGTCCTCGGGGTCCGTGGTATTTCCTTCTTCCAAATACCATGAACCATTAAGGCAAAAGTTCTTTGAACCAAAAGATCACCATTAGAGTACTCCTGAGGAGTTCTCCATTCATAATTGTGATTCTGCCAGCTCTACCTTTCTGCATGGGTTATCCGGAAGAAATATGTTGAACTCGTTCGACATACTAATCTATGCATCCACAACTCAGAAAGTTATATGTTCCTTTGAGTTGTCCCCATTCTGACCTTCATCTATCAATTGATAGTCAAGAGTATGTGAGCATTCGTTCATCAGTGCCTATTATTCTTGTGGTCCATCAAGCTGTTCTATTTCAGAATGACTAGGGGAAACAAACTCCAGTACCTCATCCATATCTAGGATTGGGTCAAAGCAGTTGTATTCCGCAGATCAAAATGCTAATCCAGCTTTTGATTCTGTTCTACCCTGAAGTATTGCCCTCTTGATGCCAGGAATGTCATGATAATTGCACCAACTCTTATAAATTCTTGTTGCAGTGATACTTCTTGCCATCATTGTTCATTTCTCGGTTTCCATGTTATTGTAACCGGAATGCCGACAAGTGAATTGTGATGTGTGAAATCAATACTCCTAGCAACCCTTTGCTTGGTAGTTAATGGACATTAATATCATTCTTAGTGTGCTGATTATTGAATCATCACCCTAAGGTTGATCGTGCTACCTAGTCCTTATTTCCTGGTGCACTCTTCGATCAATGGGTTAGGATTTTGCCAAACCCTTGCTCTTTTGATCATATCGTCTTGCCTTGAAAAGCAAGATTGATCTCGAGCTTAGTATCACGTCGGTGGTTCGTGATTTTTTGAATATCTTCTCGAAAGTATTACCAAGTTGTCACCTGACCGCTATGTGGAGTTCGTGATCAAGTTGGTTTCTTGCAAACCAGCCATTCTCCAAGAATCTGTGTCAGTTACCCCCCTGAGCTAGTTGGTTAAGCTAAACAATAACTTGGAGAGTTGGAAGATAAAAGCTTGCCAGCTTAGTTCATCTCAAGGGATATAGTTGCGTGTGTTGAAGATAGATGATATCTTCATCGATTGGTCCCTGTGATCAGTTGTTGGACCTATTGTCATATCAAAACTTTGATTTGAGTATGGGCTATCATCAAATCAAATAAGAACCAACGATGTTCATAATGTTGTCATACTCGTGGTTGATCCCTCGAGCATACACCATTATATCTTTTGGGTCTGACCAATGCTATCACTTGTTCACATAATTATGGAATTCCATCTCCATGGAAACCTGGATGAATTGTTGTTGAGCCCATCAGCAACACTGCTACCTTCTCCATGATTCGTGTTGAACATCCAGCTAGTATTGGAAACTTTATAAGCATTATCTTCATGTTTCGTTCATGAAGCATATGTTTGGATGAAAAAAGTGACTACCTCTGATTCACATGCATTTGGTGAAAGTTGCCGCCGTGAATTTGAGAAAGTTAGTTTTGCTTCCTCTGGAATCATCCCAAGTCAGTCATGCACATGTGCGAAGTTTTCTATGGTTTGGAGACTTGCAACCTTCATTCTATATGTATCCCTAGCACATGAAGCCACTGATTGATTTGTTCAAGGATAAGAAGTTCAAATGCTATTCCCGAAGGGCCCAGACGGACATGCACAAGACTTCTTTATTTCAATGATGGTTCCAATCAGAACTCGGTAGTGTTTCGTTGTAAGACTACCATGTGGTCATGCTTGTCGGTGACAACGTGTTCACATGCGAGTAGCAGAACCCGCTCATGTCTTAGAGCTTGCTATAATAGTTCATCTCCCGAGAATCTTGCAACATCATCTCGTCGATTTGGGTTGCAACTCTTCTTTTCAGACATGTTGAGTCTGAAGTATCCTGTTTCTAACCAGATCTGAATCTCATGCAGATATGATGGTTGGAACATTCCCACCATTTGCATTTTGTTCCCAGCTTGCACTCCATTGTGCCAATCCAACCATGGGTTGCCCTCTCGGTAATTACTACTCAGGATTATCTTCAAAGTGGGCTTACCATGGGTCCATCCATCTCCAATGATAAGCAAAAATCACTCATTGCGTTGTCTTCAACAAGGTAGTCCACATCATCTATTCTAGTCTGAGTATGCCATTTCTTCGAACACCTTCGACCGATCGTTTGTAGTTTTCCTTAGGCTGGTTTAGAGAGTTTCAATGATCTATGTATCAAAAGTAATTCTTTTTGCCATTTAAGGAAATAATTCTATGAGTCACCTCCTCTAATATTTCTCGTTGTAGTATCATGGCAACTCAACTCCTCGCTACATTGACAGCCGTTCACCACCTTCTTAAGTGTGGAATTGTTGCCTACCTAGTGAATCTTCGTCATATGTTTCACTCCATCCCTCTGGATGTATGTTTCGTGTCTTAGCTCGAGAGATGTTCAACATCTCATTCCGTGAATTGATCGTGAGTTGCTCGATCTTTAAGAAGATCGATTCCTATGGAGTTGTCTCTGTCCTCGCCTTTGATGAAGAACTCGAAAGCAGAGTTTTCAAGACCAAGATGATGCAAGGAATCGATGCTCCTATGAGGTGCAAGTTGGATCATGAAGATCATGTTAACTTGTGTCCCTCTGTCTTCTTACTTCACGACTTGAATCTTGGGACGAGATTCTTGTTTAGTGGGGGTGAGTTGTCACAGCCTTAGAATTGTTTGTAATTAGTTGCATATGCATCCATGCATCATGTTTAATTTCAAAGGAAGTTTGAATTGGGGATGACCAAGCCCTATCACTAAACCAATTCAAATAGGTTCAACTAAAAATATATTTTTCAATGAACCCAAATGGCCTTAAAAATGATCATCATTTTTGGAAAATGCTAGAAATAGTAACCAGAGATGATGCACATTTTCCATGACATTTTGGATCTTTGAACTAATACATATTGTATTTGAGTTGGAGCAAATATATGTTATAAATATATTTAATGCTTCAATAATTCTGTTATTTTGTGAGGGGCTCTAGAATATTCCTTTCAGTCCCTGCAAAAACTATCAGAAGAAAAAAATGAATTAGTGCTTGAACTAAATCAAAACAGATTGAAACAATAGAAAACAGTAATTAAAATAGAAAACAGAGAAGGAGGGAGTACCTGTAACTTACTTGGCCCACGAGAGAAGCCAGCCCACCAGGCCCATGTGCCAATCATCCTCCTCGCGCCAAAAGGACGCCGGGCGTGTGGCCGACGCGCACCGGCCACCTCCACCTTGCCTGCCTGTCTCCTCGCCGCCCCGAAGCGCCTAGAGGACGCCACACACCCCCCGGACCGCTCTCACTCTCTCCTGCGCTCATCCTCTCCTCTGCCGCCCTCTCTCTCCCACGACCGAACACTACCGTCGCCGCCGCTCGTCGTCGCCGTAGCCACAACCACCCCCTCGCCTCTCCGACGTGTCCCTGAGCTCCGCCACGACGTTGTTATCCTCCCCACCGAGTCGAGCAATGCCGGACGCCCCGAAGCGATGTCCACGCCATCTTCTTCAACCTCGGCTCGCCGAGATCGACCCCGCCGCTCCGTCCGCTCCAGAGCTTCCCCGGGCCGGCTGAGCTGCTCATCTGGACCGATGTGAGCACCTGCCCTTCCCCCCTTGCTCACCCCCTCCCTTCCCGTTCGCTAGCTGCCGTCCTCGCGAACCCGAGCTCCGGCCGCCGCCATGGCCGGTGAGCTCCGTGCTTCCGAGCCCTCCACTCCAACCAGTTGCTCCTGCGTGGTTCTGCTGCTCTTTACGTGCTGCCTAGAGCCTCCGTTTGCTCTCACTCGAGCTGCAGCACGTGCCCGCACGTAGTCATGCGCCGGTCGCCGCAGTTTTCATCGCCGTTGGCGCTGCAGACCGACCTGACACCGCACACGGCCACCAACCGACACGCCTCCTCGCGTAGCAGCCGTAGAGACCAACCCCGCCTGCTCCCGTCACCGGAATCGCCGGAATGAGTGCCGTCTCCACATCTGTGTGTCGCCAGCGGTTAGCCGCCGACGTGGCCACTTAATTAGTGCCTAAACACCCAGCTAATGACTCCCTAGAGCCACTGCCAAGTGGGCCCCCGTGCCTAAATTAATTAGTTTAACTTCTCTGTTAAACTAGCACTAATCTCAGAGGGCCCCGCCTGTCACCTTTGACTTGGCCACGTCAGCATTGACCGGGTCCCACGTGTCAGCCTCTATAGTTGACTCTGTGTCACTGACCGGTGGGCCCTACTGGTCAGGTTTGACCTGGACCATCACGTTGACCTGCTGACCTCACTGATACGTCATGCTGACGCAGTAGATATTTTCTAGGATTTATATAAATTAGAAATGATTTATTTGTTTTAGAAAATATCCAAAACTTCAAAAATCCATAGAAATTAATCTATAACTCCAAATGAAATAATTTATATATGAAAAATTATCAGAAAAATTCAAGGAATCCATCTGTACCATTTTCATGAATGTTTGAACAATGTGTGTCCTCTGTTTTGGACAAAACAAATAAAGGGCATTTAAATAATCATATATGGAGTTGGAATTTGAATCATGTATTCAAACCAACTTCATTTAAATCATAGCTAGACGCATTAGCTCAAATCATAGCATATTGCCATGTGATGATTATGCATCATATTTTGGCATTGCATTGATTGTGTTCTTTCTCAGTTGCCGGAGATTGTCCCCTCTCAGTAGACGATGTTCTGACGATGAGATCGATGACACAGATGAAGAACTATACTATCTTCAGAAGTGCCAGGCAAGCAAAACCCCCTTGTTCATTCTGATACAATCCAACTCTCTCGCTCCTGCTCTCTTTTATTGCATTAGGACAACAATGCTTCAACTGTTACATGCTGCGGTAGTTGAACCCCTTTCCTCTGCATGACCTGTCATTGCCATAGTAAATAGATGAAACCCACTAGCATGAGTAGGATTTGTTTGAGCCCTGATGTGCCCACTCATTCATGCTTGTTTGTCATGTCTGCTATTGCTTAGAGTTGTGTCAGGTCTGATTCATCGGGGGTGAATTGGAAAGTTGTGAACATGTCCTACTGTTGAGAGCTAAGTGTGTGAACACGATTTGGTAAAGGTAGCGGTGAGAGGCCATGTAGGAGTACATGGTGGGTTGTCTCATTGCAGCCGTCCTCAGGAACTGAGTTCTGTGTTTGTGATCCATGAACAGTTACTACCACACATTGGGTTCCGGTAACTTGACCCCTCTCAGCTTATTAATCAACTCGATCTCTGTCCAGGAGTTGCAACTAGTTTGTGGTGTTTGTAGGTAGTGTTAGTAGTCTATCAAGTGGCACCCGGTACAGGTGGGCTTAGGACAGACTAGGCACAGTGGCACGGTGTACCAAGTGGCACCCGGATGGTGGGCTTGGGAAACCTGCACACATCGTTTGGGGCCGTGAGCGACACCCCGGCCGGATCTCCTTGCGGATGGAACCCTAATAGGCGATAAACCTGGACGAGAGACTTGTGTGGTTAGTCAGGTCGTGGCCGACTCCCTCACCAGGCTTCCGCTTGATGGTTGCCGAGATACACGATGTGTACATGGTGCTAAGTGGCGAGAGCGTGTGTGAAGAAGTACACCCGTACAGGGTTATCATTATCTATTCGAATAGCCGGATTCCTCGGATATGGAAACATGGACCCCTTGCATAGTTCATAGACAAGTGAAAGTGGATACTCTAAAATGCGCAAGATAAGCGTGAGTGCTATGGATGGCGTTCTCATAGGGTGACGGGAGCGGATCCATAGTGGTGTATTGATATGGTGAATATGTGGACTCGTGTGCGCCACCTCAAAAGAGTTACTTGCAGTCATAGTTCAGGATAGCCACCGAGTCAAAGCTGGCTTGCTGCAGTTAAACTCCACCACCCCTTTGTTGATACTGATGCATATGTAGATAGTTCTGATGTAAGTATTGCTGGGTACATTTGTACTGACGTTTGCTTAATTTATGTTTTTGCAGAGAGACTTCAGTATTGCTAGTAGTTCCACGTGGACTTCGACGTTTAGCTTGTTACCTCTGCTACAATCTTGTACCCTTGGGAGGGTCTTGTAGATAGTCAAGCTTCTGAGCCTTCTTCATTTATAGTTGTCTGTACTCAGACAAGTTAAGCATCCGCATGTGCTTGTTGCTTGTATGCTCTGTATGTTGGGTCATGAGACCCATGTCTGTAATACTTGGCTCCTTGGAGCCTAATGAATAAATACTCTGAGTCGTAGAATCTTGTTGTGATGCCATGTTGTATTGCACATATTGAGCATATTGTGTGTATGATTGAAATGCTTGGTATGTGTGGGATCCGACAACCTAGTTGTTTGTCCTTAGTAGCCTCTCTTATGGGGAAATGTAGTCTTGTGCTTCCATGAGCCATAGTAGTCCGCTACAGCCCAGTTCACCGAAGTCCTGCTAGCCCAGCACTACTACTCCGGAACACTTGACTGGCCGGCATGTGATTCACTTCGTTCCTGTGTCTGTCCCTTCGGGGAAATGTCACGCGGTGACATCCGGAGTCCTGCCTAGCCTGCTACAGCCTGGTTCACCGGAGTCCTGTTAGACCGGTGCTATAGCCCGGATTCGCACACTGCTGACCGACATGCTCGATGTTGATTCATGTATGCCTGTCCCCGTAAGTTAGTGCCACTTTGGGTTCATGACTAGTCATGTCAGACCGGGTTCTCTATCATATGGATGCTAGCGACACTATCATATACGTGAGCCAAAAGGCGCAAACGGTCCCGACCATGGTAAGGCGACACCCGTGGGAATACCGTGCGTGAGGCCGCAAAGTGATATGAGGTGTTACCGGCTAGATCAATGTGACTTGGAATCGGGGTCCTGACAGCTTTGGTATCAGAGCCTGACTGCCTGTAGGATTACCAAGCCAAGCTGGTCGAAGTTGAGTCTAGAAATGCTTTAGTTATATAAGGGAATTGATTGTGGAAGGGAAGGTAAGGCTCTTTTTACTTCTTATACCCTATGCCCTTCTCATCTGAGTCATCTTATCTTTTCTACAGGGTTAAGAACTAGGCTTCTCTTCTATCTCTCAGGATGACGTGTTACTAAACCGTAGTTGCCTTGGATTGTTGAGTTCAAGCCTCAGTTCAGTTCCTACTACTTCCGTATATTCATAGCTGGCCTCAGAACCTTGATATTGTGATGTTGAGTGGTTACACCACCATTTTTTGCAGGATGTCTCAAATCATTTTGAGCATTTACAACCGTTATGCTGTCCGAGTCATCCCAGGTCTCTAAATAGTCTGATGCACTTGCAAATCTTTCCTCCATGTTCCGTTGTATTTTGGGCCAGATTAAGCACACTAATCAGTGTGTTGAGGTACTCCGTTGCCTTGACGTGTATGTTGGAGTTAGTATTATGACCCTAGGTGTCCTTGAGAATTTAGCAATGTTTTCGTGTCCCTAGTGTGGTGATTCTGGCCATCATTCTTGGAAGCATCCCGTGATACCATTTAGTAGTAGGTATTCTACTCCTGTGTTCTTGACCCAAGTATCACTCTGTTCACTTTGAGTTGATATTGTTGCTAGTTCCTTTAGGATATTAGTAACCTTTGCAATAGTCCTCGAGGTTCATGGTATTTCCTTCTTCCAAATACCATGAACCATTAAGGCAAAAGTTCTTTGAACCAAAAGATCACCATTAGAGTACTCCTGAGGAGTTCTCCATTCATAATTGTGATTCTTCCAGCTCTACCTTTCTGCATGGGTTATCCGAAAGAAATATGTTGAACTCGTTCGACATACTAATCTATGCATCCACAACTCAGAAAGTTATATGTTCCTTTGAGTTGTCCCCCTTCAGTTGTATTCTGACCTTCATCTATCAATTGATAGTCAAGAGTATGTGAGCATTCGTTCATCGGTGCCTATTATTCTTGTGGTCCGTTGAGCCGTCCTATTTCAGAATGACTAGGAGAAACAAACTCCAGTACCTCATCCATATCTAGGATTGGGTCAAAGCAGTTGTATTCCGCCGATCAAAATGCTAATCCAACTTTTGATTCTGTTCTACCCTGAAGTATTGCCCTCTTGATGCCAGGAATATCATGATAATTGCACCAACTCTTATAAATTCTTGTTGCAGTGATACTTCTTGCCATCATTGTTCATTCCTCGGTTTCCGTGTTATTGTAACCGGAATGCCGACAAGTGTATTGATATGGTGAATATGTTGACTCGTGTGCGCCATCTCAAAAGAGTTACTTGCAGTCGTAGTTTAGGATAGCCACCGAGTCAAAGCTGGCTTGCTGCAGTTAAACTCCACCACCCCTTTGTTGATACCGATGCATATGTAGATAGTTCTGATGTAAGTCTTGCTGGGTACATTTGTACTCATGTTTGCTTAATTTATGTTTTTGCAGAGAGACTTCAGTCTCGCTAGTAGTTCCACGTGGACTTCGATGTTTAGCTTGTTACCTCTGCTACGATCTTGTACCCTTGGCAGGGTCTTGTAGATAGTCAGGCTTCTGAGCCTTCTTCATTTATAGTTGTCTATACTCAGACAAGGTAAGCTTCCGCATGTGCTTGTTCCTTGTATGCTCTGTATGTTGGGTCATGAGACCCATGTTTGTAATACTTGGCTCCTCGGAGCCTAATGAATAAATACTCTGAGTCGTAGAGTCTTGTTGTGATGCCATGTTGTATTGCACATATTGAGCATATTGTGTGTATGATTGAAATGCTTGGTATGTGTGGGATCCGACAACCTAGTTGTTTGTCCTTAGTAGCCTCTCTTATGGGGAAATGTAGTCTTCTGCTTCCATGAACCATAGTAGTCCGCTATAGCCCGGTTCACCGGAGTCCTGCTAGCCCAGCACTACTGCTCCGGAACACTTGACTGGCTGGCATGTGATTCACTTCGTTCCTGTGTCTGTCCCTTCGGGGAAATGTCACGTGGTGACATCCGGAGTCCTGCCTAGCCTGCTACAGCCCGATTTACCGGAGTCCTGTTAGCCCAGTGCTACAACCCGGGTTCGCACGCTGCTGACCGACATGCTCGATGTTGATTAATGTATGCATGTCCCCGTAAGTTAGTGCCACTTTCGGTTCACGACTAGTCATGTCAGCCTGGGTTCTCTGTCATATGGATGCTAGCGACACTATCATATACGTGAGCCAAAAGGCGCAAACGGTCTCGACCATGGTAAGGCGACACCCGTGGGAATACCATGCGTGAGGCCGCAAAGTGATATGAGGTGTTACCAGCTAGATCGATGTGACTTGGAATCGGGGTCCTGACAACCAGGGTTGCGCCTTCCGCCACGGCCACGGCTCCCCCCCCACGCGCCCCTGCTCGACGTCCGCCTTGCCTCGCCCGACTCCGTCCACCACAGCCCCCGTTCGCGATGTCTCGCTTCGCTCCGCCCCCCCGGGTCGCCCGCTCATCGCTACAACTACGGATGCTGCTCCTCGACCGCGCCACCGCTGCCTCGGCTCCGTTGCACACCGCCGCCCGGCTCCGTCCGGACGCCGCGTCCGCATAGCCGGGGCCCCCCCGCCCGCTAAGCTTCGTCGGAGCCCCCCCCCCCAACAGATGCCCCCGCGCCAGCCCCGCTGGCCACGCTCCGCTGTCCGCGGTCGTCGCGACTGCCGCCCGGGCACACGTGCCGGCCGTGCCGCCGCAGCTGCTGGTGTTGCCGCCGCCTGTAGCTCTACTACGGCGAGCCGTTGACGTACTGGTTGTGGCCGCCGGCGACCACGAGCGCCCGTGCGTGCCCAGTTGGGGCCGCCGCCAGGTTGGCCTCTGGCCACTGGGGCTGGCCCTAACCCCCACTAAACTAATCCTGGCCTAGTTAAACACTGACAGTGTGGGCCCGAGGCCTTTAACATAAGTTAAAACAAAAACTAATAAAAATGGTCCCCTGAGACACTTACAGGTGGGCCCCGTTGCCCCCTTTGACTGGTCAACATGGACCAGTCAACTGCTGACTATGTAGTTGACTGACCCCACCAGTCAGCCCCCTGGTGCACACTAGGTGCAGTGCACCGGGTGCACGCAGCAGTTTCTGTTTTTTATTTTCGAATTAAAATAAACCTAATGAATTTAAGAAAATGTTTAAAACTTTGGAAATTCATATAAAATAATTCGTCACTCGGATGAAAAAACTTTGTACATGAATGTTGCTTAGAACGACGAGACGAATTCGATTTCGCAGCCCGTTCATCACCCACACATCCCTAGCATAGCAAACGCACAACTTTTCCCCTCCGATTCATCTGCCCGAAAACGCGAAACACCGGGGATATTTTCCCGGATGTTTCCCCCCTTCATCGGTACCACCTCATACCGCGTTAGGGCACCCCTAGCACGGCTACTTGTCATGTCATTCATCGCTATGCATCTGTTTGCACTATATTCATTGTTTCTTCCCCCTATTCTCTCCGATAGACTACGAGACTGACACCGCTGCTGGTGCCCCGTCCGACTACGTTGTTGACGACCCCTACTTGCCAGAGCAACCAGGCAAGCCCCCCCCCCTTGATCACCAGATATCGCCTATTCTCTCTCTACTGCTTGCATTAGAGTAGTGTAGCATGTTACTGCTTTCCGTTAATCCTATTTTGATGCATAGCCTGTTAGTGTTGCTACAGCTGTTGAGACCTTACCTGTAATCCTAAATGCTTAGTATAGGATGCTAGTTTATCATCAGTGGCCCTACATTCTTGTCAGTCTGCCATGCTATACTATCGGGCCGTGATCACGTCGGGTGTTGATCACGGTTATGTACTATATATATTACATATAATACATGTTGTGACTAAAGTCTGGTCGGCTCGTTGAGTACCCGCAAGTGATTCCGATGTTGGGGGCTGAAGGGGCAGGTGGCTCCATCCCGGTAGAGGTGGGCCTGGGTTCCCGAAGGCCCCCGACTGTTCCACTGTGGTGGAGCGACAGGGCATGTTGAGGCCACCTAGGGGAGACGTGGGCCTGGCCCTGGTCGGCGTCCGCTGTTAGTTTAGAATAACACGCTTAAAGAGATCTGGGTATTTGATCTGAGTCTGGCCATTGGCCTATATGCACTAACCAACTATGCGGGAACGGTTATGGGTACTCGACGTTGTGGTATGAGCCGAAGCCTTCTTGATGTCAGCGACTGAGCGGCGCGCGCCGGGTTGGACTGGAACGCCTGCTCTTGTATAAGGGAGGCTAGGTCTGCTCGTCGGCCGCGTACACAACGTGTAGACGTGCAATGGGCAATGGGCCCAGACCCCTGCGCCATAGGATTTAGACCGGCGTGCTGGCCTCTCTAATGTGCCTATGTGGGGCTGTGACATGTTGATCTTTCGAGGCCGGGCATGACCTAGAAAAGTGTGTCCGGACAAAGGGGATCGAGCATGTTGGGAAATGTGGTGCACCCCTGCAGGGAAATTGATCTATTCGAATAGTCGTGTCCCTCGGTAAAAGGACGACCCGGAGTTCTACCTTGACCTTATGACAACTAGAACCAGATACTTAATAAAACACAACCTTCCAAGTGCCAGATACAACCGGTGATTTCTCTCTCACAGGACGACGAGGGGAGGATCACCGGGTAGGGTTTTGCTATGCGATGATACTTGGTGAACTTACCATCTACTCTCTTCTTCATGCTGCAAGATGGAGGTTGCCAGAAGCGTAGTCTTCGATAGGACTAGTTATCTCGCTCTTATTTTGGCATTCTGCAGTTCAGTTCACATATGCTACCCCTTTTCCTTTTGATACCAATGCATACATATGTAGTGTAGCTCCTTGCTTGCTAGTACTTTGGATGAGTACTCATGGTTGCTTTGCTCCCCCCTTTTCCCCTTTCTATACCCGTTTGTTGCTACCAGACCTTGGAGTCCAAGAGCCAGACGACACCATTGATGACTTTTACTACCCCGAGGGTGCCAACTACTACGTGATGGCTGCTGACGACCTGGAGTAGTTAGGAGGCTCCCAGGCAGGAGGCCTTGCCTTTTCGATCATTGTTGCGTTTGTGCTAGCCTTCTTAAGGCAGACTTGTTTAACTTATGTATGAACTCAGATATTGTTGCTTCTGCTGACTCTTGTGTATTCGAGCCCTTGAGGCCACTGGCTTGTAATATAAAGCTTGTATTATTTTAATTTTTGTCTAAAGTTGTGTTGTGATATCTTCCCGTGAGTCCCTGATCTTGATCGTACACATTTGCGTATATGATTAGTGTACAATTGAATTGGGGGTGTCACAAGTTGGTATCAGAGCCAACTACTTGTAGGAATCCCCCTTCCACACTCCTTGGCCGAAGTCGAGTCTAGACATTGTAAAACATTTTACTAACATTGTTATGTGTCTTACGGGCCCACGTCTCCATTTGGGTGGTATTAAGATCTTTTACTCCTCCATCCTTACTCTAGGACTCTGAACTCTCTTCCATCCGGGTTAAACATTTTACTAACTCTCAAATTACGTTCTCGTACCCACTTCCTCCCGGAGAGCCCCAACATTACCGATGATCACTTGCTTCGCCAGAAGATTCTGCGGATACTCCTTGGAGTTTCCCGAGACCATGTGCCCACTGCTTTGTAGTTCCTGACCACCGATAAGTCCCCTTGGATAACATCGTTGCTGTTTGTACCTTCATCCTAGTTGCTCTTGTTGTTAGAAGTTAACCCTAGTACTCTCTGTTGTTCCGAGAATCCTTTGTGCCTTCTGCTTTGCAGCTTCTTTTCGCACTACGGATAATTCACTTAACCGGGGTTCGTTCGCCCCCAGTTGTTCTTATGCTTTCCAAAATACCTGAAAATGCTATTTGATCTTTCAAAATCCTCTGCAGCCTATTGCTCTTGATTCTCCTTGCCTACTTGCATTAGGATTAATTCCATATGTCCAGCAATATTCTTTAAAATTCTTTGTGATTGTCATTCTGTTCCTATGGATTCAGCGTGTGTGCAAATACTCGCAATCATCAATTAATCCTTGGAAATCTTCTTCCAGCTCAGACATCCTTCCAGATATGAGTCGGTTCTTGCCCAATCCAGATTTTATCGGGTGCACCTCTGTGTCTATTCAACTTACTCATCTTTTAATCAGAGGATCTGATCTTGATACACCGATCTGGAAATCATAATTTCTTTGCATTTTAAGCATCAAATTATTCAGATGTTTCTATAATCCGATGCCTTTGCATTCTTCTTCATCTGGTTGAGTACTGATACTCACATGAGCTCCGTTGTGGACCACTAGACCCCTTGCTGGATTTTATCCGACAACATCCTTCATATGCAATAACCTTGTGAGCCTTTCCTCAGATACATAAAGCCTCTGGTAAATTGTATCCTCTCCTTTTGTCAACCATGCTCTACTTTCGAGCATTTGTTGTTTACTTCTAAAGTTTGTGGAATAGGTTCCTAAGATGCCCCTATGGGTTGAACCTATGCCTCCCCTAATCCGTTTGAACCCGAGAGTTTTTTTAACGAGTCTTACTCTTCTGATGTTTTGCCAGATAACATTTCAACACTACAACTTCATCGAAAGCGAGAAGTAAGTGGAATGATATGCATTGAATAAAAGTGGGAGTCGACCTTGAACTTTGTGTTCATGCCCATGGACACAATGTGGATCTTATCAGGGAAGCTTCTCTTAAAATTAATTATCCCCTTGGTATAAGATCATCTTATATCTAGGATTTGATCCTTTCCAACCGTGGTTGTGACCATGATTGTTCCCCTTTGATTCCATTTCTCGAACAAGTTAAAGCACTTGTCTTCTGTAGATAAAAGCATCTCCGTAACCTCTATTTTGATCTTCCATCGAGTATTACCCTCTGGTATATCGAGAATAACAAAGAACCGTGTTGCTTCCTACGAGTCTTCATATGGTATTGCTTCTCATTGATTTCAGATTTCCAGGGATTTTGAGTTGGTAGTCACTCGAGAACGCCGATAAGTGAATCGATTCCACACTCCGATTCAATAACTCTAAGTAATTTTCGTTCCTTATGAGTTTAATAGTCCTTCAAGTCATTCCTAGCCCGATCGGCTATATCATTATCGTGCTAAATTTTAACTATGCTACCTGGTCCTTCTTCCCGGAGCACAATTTCCGACGATGAGCTAAGCCTACGTCAATCTTCCTCGTCATATCATTTTGCCTTGAACAACAAGCTTGATTTCAAGTTTATGTCGTACCCTTGGTTCCCATAACCTTTCGCTTCATCATCATTTGACTTGGTGGCATCGCCGATCGATTACACCTTCATGAAATCTCTCGATAATTGGGTCGTGATCATCAACAACTTTCCGAGCTCTTCTAGGATATCAATCAAATTCATGATAGGAAATACCATCCTTGCCCCGCGATGACTTGTGTTATCATCGACAATATTCTTGCCTTCCCCCCAACACAAACTTGTTCATGTTTTGTGTTGCATCTTGATTTCCTTGCTATCTAGTTTGTATTATGTTCTACCGTGAAGTATTACCATCTTTTATGTCAAGGATGTTCTAAGAGTTGCTCCACCTCTTAAGGATTCTGGGTATAGTGATACTCCTCACCATCACCATTCCTTCTTGGTCCCCGTGTTGATTCTAACCGGGATACCAACAAGTGAACGGTGCTGTTTGGATTCTGTACTTCTAGCAACCCTATTGCTTTGAAGTTAATGGTCGATAGTTCATTCTTAGACTATTGATTATTGAATCAGCATTCTAACATTGATCATACTACCTAAGCCCATATCTCGGGTGCACCTTTCAACCAATGATTAATTGTGTACATTTTCCTTGAGCATACATCATTATATCATTTGATCTGCCAATTTTATCTCCTTGTTCACATAATCATGGAAATTCATCTTTTGGAAATCTCAATGAATTATCGTTGAGTCCTTCAGCCACTTCCTCATCCTCTCATTGGTTTAATGATGAACTCTTGTTTTGGAACTCACTTCCATAGTTCATTTCCCGAGAATCTTACAATGTCATCTCGTAAATTTGTGTTGCACCTTTTCTTCTCAGGCATCCTAAGTCTGAGGTATCCTGACACCAATCGGATCTGAATCTCGATCAGATATGATGGTTGGAACATAATTCGAAGAGTTATGACACTGGTCTTTTATGACACGGTAAGGTGGTGTCATGCCTAGCACACCTGGCCGGAGGCCTCATTGTTATAGTTTCCTTTTTAGCAAGGTTAACCATTCTTCCATGAGGAAATTGTAAGACTTATTCTATAAGTTGTTCCTGATGAATACTTTGAGTATCCAAAGTCCGACCTTGCTTGAAGACCATGTCAATGCTATTTCGGAGCATGTCTGTGGTACTCCGGTTTTCAATAAGTGCATTGAGAGCGCAATACTAAGTTTTCTTGATCCATTATCCAAACACCGTTGTATGGGTAATGCCATGAAAATTCCTCTCCCATCACCTAAATGGTTTTCTACTTTCTATCCTGTCATGGATATCGTGCTCTGCTTGTCCTTGAGAAGGATATACCCCTGGAATATGTGTTTTAACACATTTTTCTTACCATTGTTCTATTTAATCTGATAATCATATTTTCCTTTCCATTGTTTTGCTTAACCCTTCTTGTGATCTATATGATCTAAGCAGTAATATTCTTCTACTTATGTAAACACCTTGGTGTACAACCGCGCCAGTAAGACCCTGTTGCATTTGTTGATGGCATTCCGGTAACCACCGATGGACGAGAACTTTGCCTATTGGTCCGCCTCGTTCAATGAGCAGGAAAATGGTTCTCTTCGTTCCTCGCCCTAGGTACCGACGTTGTTGCCGATGTCGGTGTCAAAACTGGCGGATCTCGGGTAGGGGGTCCCAAACTGTGCGTCTAGGCTGGATGGTAACAGGAGGCAAGGAACACGAAGTTTTACCCAGGTTCGGGCCCTCTCGATGGAGGTAAAACCCTACGTCCTGCTTGATTAATATTGATGTTCGGAGTTTTATGAAGCAACAATATCTGGCGGTTCAACAAGGGGACTAATGGTATATACCGGTTTGGCAATTTTTTTCTACAAGGTTAAACCGCCTGGTTTAAACATTGAAGCAGATGAGTAAGTTTATAGAAACAGATTTCGTAAGATTTCTCTACAGCAATGGATCTGAAGCAAGTTCAGAAAAAAGATAAATATTCAGAGGTCCAAAAGGAGAAGTACCGAATCAATGAGCAAGACGTACATACAGATCTATGGTTTTGAGATGTGTAAGTGAAGGCGAAGGGTAAACAGCTACCATTGCACAGAATAAAGATTTGCGGAGTCATCTAAAGATCTATCGTATGAGAAAGAGGCGGACGATGAACACTGAAGAACTGTGAAACCCTAGGTCAGATCTGCGGGGGAAAGGATAGAAGATTTACCGGAGCTGAGGAAGATGCGGAAGGCTGCCGCGATGCTCTGGTGCGCTCAGGTTGATGCAGCGGCAAAGGTTGAGGCAGAGGTCGAAGGCGGCGGCGGAGCTCCGAGGCTGGCGACGCGAGGAAGACGAAGAAGAAAGGCACGAAGGGGAGAAAAGAAATGACCCTTCGGTCCTATTTATAAGGCGAAAGAACAGGTGTCAGGCGCGACAATCAAGGGGCCATGAAACGGAGCTGTCGCCTCGATTTCCGCAGATCTATTAAACAAAGAAGCATAATGGATAGCTTCGTTATGACAGGTGACGTCACTCCGGTTTACAGCAATCAGAGAAGATGACATCATGGCGGTTTACCAATTTATGAGAAGATGTTGAAGATGAAGCTTTTGTTAAAGGATTGACATGAACCTGTTCAAATCAATCCGGGGCCTAATGTTGGGGATATTACTACTGGGCATAAACCGGCCTATCTGGGCTGGGTTTACTTCGTCAGTAGTTAAGTATGTTAAAGCCCAAGAAGGCAGATGAGGGCTCAAGGCCCATGGTCGGTTCAAGGCCTGTAGCCGTAAATCAGCGTTAGTAGTTAACTTGTATTGTAAGTTAGGAATAAGTAGAGACCAAACCGGACACATCTATGAGCCAGTATTGGGACTCTGTAAGCCGACGGGAGTCACCCATGTATATAAGGGGACGACCCGGCGGCGGTTGGACAACAGACAACAACTCGAGACATAGGCGAAGCTTATTTTCTCCCTAGTCATCGAAACCCCATCTATTCCATCACAACTAGACGTAGGCTTTTACCTTCATCGAAGGGGCCGAACTAGTATAAACTCTCTTGCGTCCCTGTGTCCGCTTTAACCCCTTCAAGCTAACCTGTCGCGATGGCTCCACGACTAAGTCCTTTCTCTAGGACATCTGCCGTGACAAAGCCACGACAGTTCAGACGTGACCAAGTCCCCAAGTGATCTGGTGGCTCTCGCCTATCAAGAGGTATGGTAATGGTTCGGACACGACCAAACCTCCAAGTGATATAACATGATGCTTTTAAAAAGCGAACTCAAGGGGTAAACCGGAGGCCGCTTTAGAACAACTCCGTGTAACCACACATGATTTAAAAGAACAGATACCCCGCTTTAGCTGAGGTTCCGGTTTATTATATTTAATCATAATATATACATCGTTGTAATATGTACATAAGTAGAACCAATGGCTCAGGTATAATAAGGCCGAAGACGAGCTATGTTCCACGGCCTGTTGGTCTCCTCCTCTGATGTACGTGAGTCCTTATGCTCTCGAATATCGATCAGATAGTATGACCCGTTGTGCAAATTCTTGCTGACCACGAAAGGCCCTCCCAAGGTGGGGATAACTTATGCATATCAGTCTGATCTTGGATGAGCCGAAGCACCAAATCTCCTTCCTGGAAGGTTCTGGTTCTGACTTGGCGACTGTGATAACGACGAAGATCCTGTTGGTAAATCGCCGGTCGGGCGGCTGCTATGTCACGCTCTTGATCCAACCGGTCCAAAGCATCTTGCCGTGCTGTCTCGTTGTCCGCTTCAATATAAGCCGTCACACGAGGTGAATCATGATGGATATCACTGGGGAGAACCGCCTCCGCTCCATAAACCATGAAGAGCGGTGTGTATCCGGTTGACCTGTTGGGTGTTGTATTGATGCTCCGTAACACAAATGGTAATTCTTCTACCCAACAACCCGGCGTTCTCTGCAAAGGAACCATGAGCCGGGGCTTGATGCCTCTCAAGATCTCTTGATTAGCTCTTTCTGCTTGACCATTGGACTGTGGGTGTGCCACTGATGAAACGTCGAGCCGGATGTGTTCTCGTTCGCAGAACTCCTTCATGGCACCTTTGGACAAATTGGTACCATTATCTGTGATGATACTGTGTGGAAAGCCAAAACGGAAAATCACTTTTTTAATGAACTGAACCGTCGTGGCCGCATCACACTTGCTAACAGGTTCTGCCTCCACCCACTTTGTAAACTTGTCAACCGCCACCAGGAGGTGGGTCTTCTTATCTTTGGACCTTTTGAAAGGCCCAACCATATCCAGCCCCCAAGTCACAAACGGCCAAGTAATTGGAATCATTCTCAATTCTTGAGCTGGTACATGAGCACGTCTTGAGAACTTTTGGCAACCATCATATCGTCTGACCAGATCCTCTGCATCAGCATGAGCAGTTAACCAATAGAAGCCTTGGCGAAACGCTTTAGCCACCAGAGATTTTGAACCGGCGTGGTGACCACAATCTCCTGCATGGATCTCATGCAAAATTTCACGGCCTTCTTCAAGAGACACACAGCGTTGAAATGCTCCTGACACACTGCAATGATGCAACTCACCGTTGATAATAGTCATGGACTTGGAATGCCGGATTATCTGTCTGGCCAGAGTCTCATCCTCTCGTAACTCGTCCCGGTTCTTGTACGCCAGGTAGGGAAGCGTCCAATCCGGAATAACATGAAGAGCTGCCACCAATTGAGCTTCCGGACCAGGAATAGCCAAATCCGCTTCACAGGGATCTTGACCGACGGGTTGTGCAGCACATCTAGAAAAACATTGGGCGGAACCGGTTAGCGCTGAGAGCCCAGCCGGCTTAAAGCGTCCGCCGCTTCATTTTTCTGCCAGTCCACGTGGTCCACCTAATAGCCTTTGAAATGACCTGCAACAATATCCACCTCACAATGATATGCTGCCATGAGTGGATCCTTGGAGTCCCAAGTGCCAGACACTTGCTGAGCCACGAGGTCCGAGTCACCAAAGCACTTAACTCGACCTAGATTCATCTCCTTAGCCATCCGGAGACCATGGAGCAAGGCTTCATACTCAGCTGCATTGTTAGTACAAGGGAACATTAAGCGGAGAACATAACAAAACTTATCACCTCGTGGGGAAGTTAATACGACTCCAGCCCCCGAACCTTCCAATTGCCTGGATCCGTCAAAATGGATTGTCCAATATGTGTGATCCGGCTTTTCTTCAGGTGCTTGCATTTCCGTCCAATCATTGATAAAATCAACCAGTGCTTGAGACTTAATCGCCGTCCGAGGCACATACTTCAAATCGTGCGGCCCAAGCTCTATAGCCCACTTGGCAATCCGACCAGTTGCTTCCCGGTTCTGGATGATATCCCCCAAAGGAGCAGAACTGACCACCGTAATTGGATGCCCTTGGAAGTATTGTTTAAGCTTCCGGCTTGCCATAAAAACTCCATACACCAGCTTCTGCCAATGCGGATACCTTTGCTTGGACTCAATGAGCACCTCACTGATATAATAGACCGGACGTTAAACCGGGTGCTCCTTACCTGCCTCCTTTCGCTCCACCACAATAGCCACGCTGACCGCCCGAGCATTAGCAGCAACATATAGCAGTAACGGCTCCTTGTCAATGGGAGCGGCGAGCACAGGCAGATTGGCCAATTGCCGCTTTAAGTCCTCAAATGCTTCATCAGCAGCAGAACTCCAGACAAACTGATCCGTCTTCTTCAACATCTGATACAAAGGGATTGCCTTCTCACCAAGACGACTGATAAACCGGCTTAACGCGGCAATCCGGCCTGCCAGGCGTTGAACATCATTGATACCCTTCAGTTTAGCCAGGGAGGTGATGGCTGTGATCTTCTCCGGGTTAGTCTCAATTCCCCTATTGGACACCAGGAAGCCTAATAACTTGCCCGCTGGTACACCAAAGATGCATTTGTCCGGATTAAGCATCATCTTCTATGTCCTCAGGTTATCAAAAGTTTCCTTTAAATCACCAATCAGAGTCTCCTTCTCCCTGGATTTAACCATAATATCATCCACGTAGGCGTGTACATTACAGCGAATTTGTTCGTGTAGACAATTTTGCACACAACGTTGATAAGTTGCCTGGGCACTCTTGAGCCCAAAGGGCATAGACACATAGCAGAAGGCTCCAAAGGGAGTTATGAATGCCGTTTTCTCCTGGTCCTTAACTGCCATTTTGATCTGATGATAGCCAGAATATGCATCCAAAAAACTTAAACGCTCACAACCTACCGTAGCATCAATAATTCGATCAATACGGGGGAGGGCAAAAGGATCTGCTGGACAAGCTTTATTAAGATCTGTGTAATCCACACACATGCGCCAGGTGCCATTTTTCTTAAGGACCAGCACCGGATTGGCAAGCCACTCAGGGTGAAAAACTTCAACAATAAAACCAGCTGCTAAGAGCCTGGCTACCTCTTCTCCAATTGCCTTGCGTCGTTCTTCGTTAAACCGGCGGAGGAACTGTTTCACCGGTTTGTATTTAGGATCCACATTAAGGGTGTGCTCAGCGAGTTGCCTCGGTACACCTGGCATGTCAGAGGGCTTCCATGCAAAAATGTCCCGATTCTCACGGATGAACATGATGAGCGCGCTTTCCTATTTCGGATCCAAATTAGCACTGATGCTGAACTGCTTGGGCGAATCGCCAGGTACAAAGTGAACAAGCTTAGTTTCTGCTGCCGATTAGAACTTCAGGGCCGGATCATGCTCCGTAGTTGGCTTCTTTAATGGAGTCATGTCCGCCGGATCAACATTGTCCTTATAATACTTCAGCTCCTCGGTGGCACAAACCGACTCTGCATAGGCCGCATCACCTTCCTCGCACTCCAAAGTGATTTTGCGTCTTCCATGAACCGTTATTGTCCCCTTGTGACCCGGCATCTTGAGCTGCAAATACACATAACAGGGCCGTGCCATAAACTTGGCGTAGGCCGGTCGCCCAAATAGGGTGTGATATGGACTTTGGATTTTCACCACTTCAAACATCAATGTCTCTGACCTGGAATCATGGTCATCCCCAAAGGCCACTTCCAGAGCTATCTTACCAACAGGATATGCTGATCTGCCAGGTACTACACCGTGGAACACCATATTAGACGGTTTAAGACTTTTATCTGTCAGTCCCATACGACGGAAGGTCTCATAGTACAAGATATTAATGCTGCTACCTCCATCCATGAGCACCTTTGTGAACTTGTAACCTCCCACCTGAGACACCACCACCAGAGCCAACTGACCTGGATTATCGACCTGGGGAGGGTGATCCTCTCTGCTCCATATGATTGGCTGTTCAGACCAACATAGATAACGGGGTATGGCCGGTTCAACATAGTTGATCGCCCGCCTCTGAACCTTCCGGTCTCGCTTGTCCAAGCTAGTGGTGAAGACATGGTACTGCCCACTACTCAACTGCTTTGGGTTGCTCTGGTAACCTGACTATTGCTGGTGTTGGTTGTAACCACCCTGGTTGTTCTGACTATTTTGACCATTATGTCCGCCCGGATTACCATTAAATCCTGAACTGGAACTTCCTCCACCATAACCCGGCCCGGATCCTGAGCCACCGCCAGATTCGTGATCATACCGGAAATTATTAGAATTCTTGAACTCCTGCATAATAAAGCAATCCTTCCAAAGGTGGTTTGCTGGCGCCTCCTTCGTCTCATGTCTTGGACAGGGCTGGCTTAGCAGATAGTTTAGGCGGTCTGGGTTAGGGTTGGGTGCCCCATTACGATTTTTCGGTTTACCCTTGCGTCGCTGGACATTGTCCTGTGCATTGGTATTAGCCACAAAGTCCATGTTACCATCCACTTTATGCTTGCCTCCACCACCATTGCCTGCCCAGTGATGCTGCTGACCTTTGGAGTTGTTGTTCCTCTTTCCCTTCCCTGTCTTGTCATCATCAGATTCGGGATCCTTGGTACTATCAGAATCAGCATATTTCACCAAAGCGGCCATGATGGTCCCCATGTCAGTGCAATGATGCTTCATCCGTCCCAACTTCAACTTCAGGGGCCCAAACCGGCAGTTGCCTTCTAGGGTTAATACTGCAGTGTCAGCGTTGATGCGGTCTGATGAGTGCAACACTTGTGAAACCCGGTGCACCCAATGAGTCATTGATTCTCCTTCCTCCTGGACGCATGCAGCTAAGTCCACTATCGACATAGGTTGTTTACATGTATCCTTGAAATTGCTGATAAACCGGGCTCGTAATTGGGCCCATGAACTGATAGAATTAGCCGGCAAGCTTTTTAACGAAGTACAGGCCGTTCCTTCAAGCATCATGGTGAAGTATTTCGCACACGCCGCGTCATCCACATCAAGCATCTCCATGGCCATCTCATAGCTCTCCACCCATGTCTCTGGAGGTTGATCCGCCGTGTAATTTGGTACCTTGCGCGGGCCCTTGAAATCCTTGGGCAGGCGCACATTGCGTAAAGCGGTGATAAGGCAAGGCACCCCCAAAGTACTAGAAGTAACACCAGGTTTGATCGAGATGGTTGGACGAACCGGCGTGAGCTACCGAGCCTGATGCTGTGTGGCTAACTCGGCCTCCCTGCGCGCTCGGGCCCGGTTCACCACTTCCTGAGCATTATCAGCACCACCCATCGGGTTGTTGCCATGGGGTGCTCCACGTCGTTCATTACTCGACACTGCCGGTTCATCCATATGTCTGCTATAGCTCCGGCTTGGACGGGGGGTCGACTGGATCCGGTCGCGGCTGTACGAGTATGCTTCCTGTTGGACCAAAGCTGTCCTCAGAAGCTCCTTGACCCGTCGCGTCTCTACTGCCTGCGGCGAATCACCTTCAATTGGAATGGCCTCTAGCCGTGCAGCAGCGGCAATGAGATTGTCCATCGGATTGGAGTAGTGACCTGGAGGTGTTAAACCAGCCTGAGGTATAACGGTGTTTTGACGAGGCGGGTCCATCTGACGAGGCTGAACCGGTGCACCGATCCCGGGAGCTTCCGCCCGGTTTCCCTCCAGCGGATTGCCGGTTCCTACTCCTGGAGTGTTGAAAAGGTCTCTGGCCTCAAAAACCAGAGGCAAACGAGATCGGTACTTCCTCCTCATGACTTCCTGCGACGCACTCTGGTCCAACATGAGCCTGTAGGCTTGTGCGTCTAAAGCGGCCCGCTCCATGGCCATCCTGGTGTCCTCAGCTGCCAGATCTGCCTTGGCCTGGGTGATCTGTTCCTTCACTCTTGCAATCTCGGCGTTGTGAACGCCCTGATCCGCCAGATTAGCCTCCGCCATAAGCACAACCAATGCATGAAACAGCTCTGATAGAACTTGAGCCGGCGGGCGCACAGGGCCTCCTGCCCCGGCAGCCGTTGCTGCTGCTGAACCGGAGGTTGTTGCCGCAGCGGTCGAAGAATGAAGCGCTGCTTGTGTGCCAGTCATGAATATTCCAACCCGGTTGGGCAGATCAGAGGGGTCCGGAATACTGTCGCCATCGGAACAGCCCCCAATCGGGCCGTCTTGTAGCTGATAAAGAGATTTGGTTTCTCCGGTCAATGACTCGTCATCGGAACAAACGACGGTATCGCCGCGAGATTCCGATCCATCCTCATAACTTCCTCCATGGATGACTCCCACGAAGGCACACTTCATGGCCGGTTTAACCCGGGCGGATCGCGTACGCTGAGCCGTCTCGACGAGGTCGGTGCAGATGTCCAGCTTAGGGCCCGGTTCACCGATCTTGCCAATGAAAACGTGAATGCCTCCAAAGGGGACCCGGTACCCGTACTCAATTGAGCCGGCCTCGGGGCCCCAGCCTGCGTTGTCGATGTAGAACTTGCCGTGATGATTCTTAGTCATCCGACCTACAGCGTAGCCCTCGAGTCCTTCAAAGCGGCCCTCCAAGAACCGGAAACCATCGTGCGGTAGCCCCACGGTGGGCGCCAACTGTCGTGGCTTTGTCATCGCAACGGGTTAGCTTGAAGGGGACAACGAGATAGCACGGCAAGATGCTTTGGACCGGTTGGATGAAGAGCGTGACATAGCAGCCGCCCGATCAGCGATTTACCAACAGGATCTTCGTCGTTATCACAGTTGCCGAGTTAGAACCAGAACCTTCCAGGAAGGAGATTTGGTGCTTCAGCTCATCCAAGATCAGACTGATATGCATAAGTTATCCCCACCTTGGGAGGGGCCTTTTGTGGTCAGCAAGAATCTGCACAACGGGTCATACTATCTGATCGATATTTGAGAGCATAAGGACTCACGTACATCAGAGGAGGAGACCAACAGGCCGTGGAACATAGCTCATCTTCGACCTTATTATACCTGAGCCATTGGTTCTACTTATGTACATATTACAACGATGTATATATTATGATTAAATATAATAAACCGGAACCTCAGCTAAAGAGGGGTATCTGTTCTTTTACATCAAGTGTGGTTACACGGAGTTGTTCTAAAGAGGCCTCCGGTTTACCCCTTGAGTTCGCTTTTTAAAAGCATCATGTTATATCACTTGGAGGTTTGGTCGTGTCCGAACCAATACCATACCTCTTGATTGGCGAGAGCCACCAGATCACTTGGGGACTTGATCACGTCTGAACCACTCATGCCTCTTGATCGGCCTAAGGCCACAGAATCACTTGGGGGCTTGGTCGAACCCGAACCATTGCCATGCCATTTGGTCGGCATAAATGCCACCGTTTCATTTGGGGACTTGGCTGACTAGAACCATAGTTACACCTAACGGGAGCTTGGTCATGTTCGGCCATGGTAACGCCATTTGATTAGCTCAAATAAACCTTTTTTGCAAACGGTTTTTTCATTGCTTTTGCTCCGCACTTTTCTTTGCAAGATACTTTTTTCTTTTTTATTGCATTCTTTTTAAACCGACAAAGTTTTCAAACCAATCAATTGACGGAACACAGTTCACGTCAATCCGGAGACTATTTGCCCGGTTTGATCCTTGTTGTTAACATCCTCTTATGGAGTAACACGATGTTTATTATAACCCAACACGGTTTACATGGTAAACCAGCGTCATATATATACAGGAGCTGTTATCTCCTCCAGCAGTGTGGGTTTGCAAAACTCCGCTTCAAGATTGGCCAAGCCAACTTCACGCTCAATGATGGCAGGTATTACGTATCTCAAAAATTTGGTCATATACTTAATTTTTTCTGGATGTTTTGACTTCATATATGCAGACATCATATTCCGCCTGACGGTACAACCGCGGTGGCACTTGAAGAGTTTCTTATTGCAAAAAGTGCTTTGGAAAGTTCATCACCACAGGAAGAACAAATTATGCACGAAGGCATATCAACATCAAAAGTATCAACTAGCATATTACAAGGCAACACGGTGCCCATAATAATATCATTGATTTTTGCAAAGGAGAGGCAGTTTTAAAACTGGCTTCCCGTTCAAGCTTGGTCACCAGCCTGGCCTGATGGTTGTGGGTCATCCTGCGCCGCTTCAGCCTTCGTTTCTCTACCCAGTGGCTGGAAATCAACAGTTGTCCAGTCGATTCCCATTAATGCTTGAAAAACAGCTTCATCATGGATCAGCAATGAAGGGTCAATATCGGGAGCGTAAGTATGCTTTCGGATTGGAGGGATCAGATTTTCCGATTCATGGATTGGTGCAGCTGTTCGCTTGTTCTCATTGTCATATTGGGCTTGATAATGAGACAAGTCTGCTTCTTCAGCCAATTGACAAGCTAGCGGACGTACCTCCCGGTATATTCCTCACAGATCCGCTTCACCAAACTCTGACCCATCTTCCTTCAAGCTGGGATAGCCCTGAGCCGCTTCAATAGGATCAAAATCCGGCACCCAGGCTTTTGCCCAGATTAAGGCATTGATCGCACCGGTTTGAGCAGCAGATTTCTTCAGCTCTTCAACCCGGGCAGAAAGCACTGACAGTTTCATCAAAGTGTCTTGAATCAAAGTGGGCGCCGGTTTGTTATGGGATGCGGTACAGATGATCCGCTGGGCACCAGTAGACAATTGTTCAACCAATGTATAGGCGGCTTTGAGTTTCTTCCGCACATCTGACCCCAAGTGACCAATGCGTGTCCCTGAAATACCATAAAGGGTTAATAAACCGGCAACTCTGTAAGAAGGCAGAGCCAATTCAGAAGTCAAACTGACTTACCAAAGATAGCAGTAGTCATGGCATGCACGTGCCACCTTATGCTAGTCAGTTCATCCGCCACTGGTTTTAGTGCAGCCTCGGCATCCTCTGCTCGTTTGATTAAAGCGGACTTTTTAGTGGCCCAATCCGCCCGCTTCTTCTTGAAGCTCTCCTTAAGCTGTTCCATGGCGCTTAAAGCGTTGGCTAATTCCTCTTTTGCTTTGGAGGTTTCAGCTTGTTGGGTTTTCAGGTTTTCTTGGAGATTGGCGACTTGGCTTTCTTTCGTCTTCAGCTCCGCCTGCATGCAGACAGTTATATGCTTCAACAAAACGGTACAAGGATTGAAGTACCAACCACATAACAAGTTATGCACTTAGCACTTGGGGGCTAATGCATATTCGATCTTCATCTTTCAATTGCTTACAAAGTCCCAAGATCAATACAAGTATTCAACTTGGCACTTGGGGGCTAATGGCTATTTGCTCGTATATATATTCTGATGCGTCAATCTCAATTACTTAAAGTACCGGTTTAACTACACTAAGTTGAATCGGCCCTTGGGGGCTACATCGGCGAATTTCAAAGTATTAAGATTTATATTAGTAAGTCCCGGTTTGAAAGAAGATTATAAACCGGCCCTTGGGGGCTAGGAGAGTCAGCAAGTATTGAAGCATACAAGCAGGAAAGAGCATATGGAAGTTACCTCGTATTTATCCTTCATCATATTAACCAGACTGGCTTCATAGTCACGGCTGGCATACAGCCGGTTCAGGTAGCCGGAATGGATATCTTGGGCGTTCAGAGTAGCGTAAGTTGCTAGATCAGCATTCCACTTGCCTTTACCAAAGGCAGCAAATTCTTCCTTGGCAGAATGTTTGGACAAAGCAACAAGATTGCTTGGCTCGGTATGGCCAGTGCCAGTAATGACAACCTCATCCTCCTGAGTATAGCCGGTTTGCACTGGGGATGTTGGCTTGTCAGTAGGTTTTGCTGGACCGGTGGATCTCTCAATCCGGATGGAGCCTGTAGGCTGATTGACAGGACCTGAGGCAGCAGTAGGTCTCTCTTCAGCAATAAGATCGTTGTCTTGCTGTGGTGGATCGTTGGGTATATCCTCAGGAATAGCCGCTTCAAGATCGGGTGTTTTGCCTGGCTCAAGAATGGCATCTTCTTCGGCTGCTTTGTCCAGGCGAGCTTTCTTGCTTGGCCTAGGTTTGGCCCTGAAAAGAATAACAAAATCAAATACAGCATATGTTCTAAGGCGATGTGCTACAAATATCATAATAAGTATAGCTTACCCAAGCACCATTTTGAGCGGTGGCAGCTGAGTAGCCGATGACTCGCCACAAGATGAGTGGGAAGTAACCTGGTAATCGGAGTCAGATGGATTAAGAGGTTGACGAAAGCAGCCCGCTTTAGGACAATCACTGACAAGCAAATTAGAGACCTCTGAACGGCGTTTCCGAACCGGACTGTTCGGTAAACCGGCGGAGGTAACTACCTGGCCGCTGTGCCGGGTTGTGCGACGAGCTTCGTGCTGTTGGGTCTTCATAAGAAATTTGGGATCCAAATAAGCAAGAGGATGAGAAAATTTAACTTTCCGGTTTTCCTGATGGATTTTTAGCGAAGGCAAAGGTTCTGAATCGGAAGAGAGAATAATTACCTCTACAGCATCAGCATGGCTGGCTTCGGCATCATCCTGACAAATATCATCATCAATAAGATGCATGAAAAATAAGCCAAGTGAGTCAAGCTCTACCTCTAGGTCCGGATTATCCACGTCATCATCAGGGGCCGGATTAGAAGATGCAGTAGTTCTTTTCCTGTGGGCAGTCTTCTTTACAGCTTTAGTCTTTTGTCGGGTTGCTCTTTCCGGTTTGTCTGGTTTTTCTGGTTTCTCCTGCGGCAATTTCTTGCTCCAAAACGGATCATTGCCCTGATTACACAGACACTGATATTAAACAATGACCAGATATATCAATAACAGATTCAGCAAAAGGAAAAATCAAGGTCTTACAGCTGGCGGTTTGTTGGTGGCACAGAAGGGAAGCAGGCCGTTTTTAGCACAGATATGTTCCGGTTCATTCAGCATCTTATTCATAGCCTCTGTGATTTCTTCATCGGTGAGCTGGATTTTGGAATGTCGCAGTGGGTCATCAACACTGCCGGTATACTCGCACATCAAACCGAAGCGCTGACTAAGGGGCAGTATGCTCCATGATATCCAACAGCAAGCGAGATCAACCCCTGTTAAACCGTTGGCCATAAAGGCTCTAAGTTTTGACAGTTGAGGAGAATATTTGCTTCTCTCCTGGGCAGTCAATCTTTGCGGAAAAGGGTGTGTATTGTTGAGCCGCTCCGGACGAAAGCCAGGCAAGGGATTCTCACCAGCAGGGGAGGTGTCTTTGCAATAGAACCATGTCTGATTCCACTCTTTGTGGTGGCTGTGCAGTTTGGCGTGAGGGTATGTGACCTCTATCCTTTTCTGGATCGCCACGCCACCCAACTCTGTATTGGAGCCGTCAGTAAACTCAGTACGGCGGTTTAGATGGAAAAGGTCTCTGAACAATTCCACTGTGCGCTCCTCCTGAAAGAACGCCTCACAGAGCACTTGGAAGTGACACATATTTGTAACAGAATTGGGGCCAGTGTCTTGTGGATGGAGTTGGAAATCGGCCAAAACATCCCGGTAAAATTTAGAACCGGGCGGCTTAAAGCCCCGAGCTAAGTGATCTACGAAAACAACAACCTCTCCTTCTTGAGGAGTGGGAGGGCATTCTTTGCCAGGAGCCCTCCAATGGATGGTATCTTTGCTGCCTAAAGCGCTGATCAGGACTAGATCGTCCAACTGAGCCTCTGTGACGCGACAAGGAACCCAATTGCACTCATATACTTGCTTGGCCATGATGGAATCTACAAGGTAGAAGATCCCGGTTCAAAAATGCATTTGATCAAGGTACATTGGTATGTGCAATGTTAAACCGGAGACAGATCTATCTGAACCGGAGTTTTATGAAGCAACAATATCTGGCGGTTCAACAAGGGGACTAATGGTATATACCGATTTGGCAATTTTTTTCTACAAGGTTAAACCGCCTGGTTTAAACATTAAAGCAGATGAGTAAGTTTATAGAAATAGATTTCGTAAGATTTCTCTACAGCGATGGATCTAAAGCAAGTTCAGAAAAAAGATAAATATTCAGAGGTCCAAAAGGAGCAGTACCGAATCAATGAGCAAGACGTACATACAGATCTATGGTTTTGAGATGTGTAAGTGAAGGCGAAGGGTAAACAGCTACCATTGCACACAATAAAGATTTGCGAAGTCATCTAAAGATCTATCGTATGAGCAAGAGGCAGACGATGAACACTGAAGAACTGTGAAACCCTAGGTCAGATCTGCGGGGGAAAGGATAGAAGATTTACCGGAGCTGAGGAAGACGCGGAAGGTTGTCGCGATGCTCTGGTGCGCTCCAGTTGATGCAGCGGCCAAGGTTGAGGCAGAGGTCGACGGCGGCGGCGGAGCTCCGAGGCTGGCGACGCGAGGAAGACGAAGAAGAAAGGCACGAAGGGGAGAAAAGAAATGACCCTTCGGTCCTATTTATAAGGCGAAAGAACAGGTGTCTGGCGCGACAATCAAGGGGCCACGAAACGGAGCTGTCGCATCGATTTCCGCAGATCTATTAAACAAAGAAGGGTAATGGATAGCTTCGTTATGATAGGTAACGTCACTCCGGTTTACAACAATCAGAGAAGATGACATCATGGCAGTTTACCAATTTATGAGAAGATGTTGAAGATGAAGCTTTTGTTAAAGGATTGACATGAACCTGTTCAAATCAATCTGGGGCCTAATGTTGGGGATATTACTACTGGGCGTAAACTGGCCTATCTGGGCCGGGTTAACTTCGTCAGTAGTTAAGTATGTTAAAGCCCAAGAAGCCAGATGAGGCCTCAAGGCCCATGGTCGGTTCAAGGCCTGTAGCCATAAACCGGCGTTAGTAGTTAACTTGTATTGTAAGTTAGGAATAAGTAGAGACCAAACCGGACACATCTATGAGCCGGTATTGGGACTCTGTAAGCCGACGGGAGTCACCCGTGTATATAAGGGGACGACCCGGCGGCGGTTCAAGGACAACAGACAACAACTCGAGACATAGGCGAAGCTTGTTTGCTCCCTAGTCATCGAAACTCCATCAATTCCATCACAACTAGATGTAGGCTTTTACCTTCATCGAAGGGGCTGAACTAGTATAAACTCTCTTGCGTCCCTGTGTCCGCTTTAACCCCTTCAAGCTAACCCGTCGCGATGGCTCCACGACTAAGTCCTTTCTCTAGGACATCTGCCGTGACAAAGCCACGACATGGGTAGTACAAGAGTAGATCTACCACGAGATCGAGGAGGCTAAACCCTAGAAGCTAGCCTATGGTATGATTGTTGATGTGTATCCTACGGACTAAAACCCTCCGGTTTATATAGACACCGGATAGGGTTAGGGTTACATAGGAGATCTAAATATCCGCATCGCCATCCAGACACGGGACGGAGTCTTCAATCTTGTATCTTCATAGTCCAGGAGTCCGGCTGAAGGTATAGTTCGGCCATCCAGACACCCCCTAATCCAGGACTCCCTCAGTAGCCCCTGAACCAGGCTTCAATGATGACGAGTCCGGCGTGCAGATTGTCTTCGGCATTGCAAGGCGGCTTCCTCCTCCAAGTACTTCATAGAAGATTTCAAACACAAAGATAGTGTCCGGCTCTGCAAAATAAGTTTCCACATATTGCCATAGAGAGAATAATATTTACACAAATCTAATCTGCTGACATATTCTGTAGTGTGACATCACACCACGGCCAAGCTTTTATTCGAACCGTTTTACTGTCCTATCTCAGTGCGTTTATGCGAGGCGGTTTCCTTGGCACGTCTTGTTAAAGCAGAGATCGTGTCCCCTTATTCCGGGATTCTCATCAATACGGGAGTGGGTAACCCAACCGCGCCTTTGATTATGGCGCTTGGGAGATAAGCGAGTTTTACCAGGCTGGTGGGGACATGTAGTTGTGTCCACCCATATAAGGGGATAGGGATCCACCTTTTCACCTACGCCTACTTCCTCCTTCGCCTATCCATTCTTGCGCACTCGAGCTCCAGCGCCCAAGTACGCACTCCTCGCCTCGACCTTCTCCAGCCATGTCCAGAGCGGGAGGCAAGTGGATGGTCTCCTCCGTCACGGAGGGACACATCAAAAAGCTGAGGAAGGCCGGATATCTGGCTAGCAACATCGCGCACCGGCTTCCCGAAACGGGGCAGCTCATCCCCAGTCCCAGGCCCCATGAGAGGGTGGTATTCCTCCCTCATTTCCTCCACGGACTGGGCTTCCCTCTGCACCCATTTGTTCGGGGCTCATGTTCTACTACGGCCTGGATTTCCACGATCTGGCCCCGAACTTTGTCCTCAACATCTCGGCATTTATCGTCGTGTGCGAGGCTTTCCTCCGCATCCATCACCATTTTGGCCTATGGCTCAAGACTTTCAACGTCAAGCCGAAGGTGGTGCACGGCAGCCAGGCGGATAGTGGCGGTGCCATGGTTGGCAAGATGGCCAACGTCCTCTAGGGCTCCTTTGTAGAGAGCCTGAAGGGGTGGCAATCGGGGTGGTTTTACATCACCGAGCCGTGCGACCCTAAGTGGGTCGTAGCCCCCGAGTTCCGGTCCGGACCCCCAACGCGGCTCACGTCCTGGAAAGAGACGGGCCTGTCATGGGGCAGCCAAAAGGAGGTGACCGGACTGCAAACATGCATCCAATCCCTGGTGAACAAGCAGCTCAGGCTTGTCAACATAGTCCAGGTTATGCTCATCCGCTTGATCCTCCCGTGTCAACAATGGGCTTTAACCTGTGGGAGTTCGATCCGGCGCGGCACCAAAATCTGAGCAGGCTCTTTGACATGACGTACGAAGATGCCTGGAAGATGCTTTTCAAAGGCGCCGAGGCTCCCGCATCCGCTACCGAGGATCGCGGATTTAGTGCGCAGCGTCACGCTAGCGCGGTACGCATTTTTGTATTTTTTACAGGGCACTAGTTTTTCATAGTTTAACTCTGTGCGGGATCTAAGCTCCCTTACCTTTGACAGGATTGGCAGGCGAAGTCTGGACGGATCGACTGTCCAGCACCTTTCCCTGAAGACCCAGCCGATGCCCACCTGGCGAAGCTGCTGGTTCCGGCACCCTATGTGATGCCGGAGAAGAAGGCCGCGAAAAAGGCCACGGGGACTCGAAACAGTGCCCGGTGCCAGGAGGCGTCGGATCCATCATCTGACAGTTCCGAGGCGCATTCCTCCCGTGAAGACGAGGAGGAGGAAGAAGAAACCCCTCCCCCTCCAGCGGGGGAAGGGAAGAAAAGGAAGGCCGCCCCAACTGGGGAGGCCGAGGGGTCCAGGAAGGCGAGAACCCCTCCTCCGGACTACTCCACCAACGCCGACGACGGTGAAGAGGAGTGGCCGCCCTGGGCCAAGCCCCTGGCGAAATCGTAAGTATCCGGATACCGGAGTGATTTCATAGTATTTGATTATTGCACAGCTTTCCCTTATGTCGGATATATTTATGCAGCCCACCCAAAGATCGGCTCGACGCGTCATCGAGCGGCTCACTAGACTCGTCGGACGTGAACTCGCTTCCGACGGCTTCCTCCCCCGCCCTACGGACGACACCGAAGTGTTGTCCCAGCAAGTTCCAATCCGGGAGGAGGTGGTCCTGGAGGCGCCGCAAGGCGACCTCCCGGACTCCAGGAGTAAAGGGGACGAAACCCCCTAGGGCTCCAAGTCCGGCCCTAGGCTGGACACCGCTCCGGAACCTTCAAAGGTTCCAGAGTCCGGTGGGGGACCTCCTTCCAAGAGGAGCAAGCCCGCCGCGCCGGCGACCTCCGTCCAACCGGAGGTGCCGGACAATCTGTTGGAGGCGCTCCAATGCGCCTCCATCGACGAGGGGCACCGCACTATTATGAGTGCGGTGGTCCAGAAGGTTCAGTCCGCCAAGAGCGGACTGACTGAAGCTTGTACAAGCCTTTTAACAGGCTTTGAGGTAAGTAAAGAATGTGTAAATAACATTACGGCATAGACAGTAGCCCCTGATGCTCTGTTTGGCGTTCGGGAAGAAAAGCCGAATAGAGGATCAAATAAAATTCGCAGGAGTCTAACAAAAAGAAGTCAATATGCGTGTGCAGGCTTCCCTGCTGGCGTCCGCCGCACTGACTGTGGAAGTGGACGTGCTAAATCAGGACCTCGAGCGGTCCGAGCAAGAGCTCGGACGTGCAAAGAAGCAGCTCGAGGATAATGAAGGTAAAAAAATACCTTGTATAGATGTGTATAAAAAGGTGCAATTGCGAAAAATGACAGGAGTATCGTGGCTATTGTAGGGGGCACGTCTGAGGTGGCGACCCTGAAGTAAGCGCTGCTCGAGGCCGAGAAGAGGTCGGCCGCGGAGAGCACTGAGCGAGAAAAGTATGAGGCCGAGGTTGGCAAGGTGCGGCAAGAGCTCCAGGCTCTCATGGAAAAACATGAGAGTTTGGAGCGTGGCTCAAGGATGCGAGCATCTGAGCTCGCGGCGGCTACTGGAAGTGCCATGTCTGCCAAGGCCGAATCCCAGAAGACCCTCCAGGAGTTGGATGAGGTGAAGAAGATAGCGGCAGGTAAGGCATTCTTTATGCAAAGTAAACACATAAGCGTGAGTTACTTGTTACTTAACCGAATCCGGAGTTCTTCGGGCGCGTTCGCAGATCTTCCTTGGAGTATATCTGATGCCGCCGCATTCTATCGAGCCGAGGAGGGAAGCTTGACGGAGAAGGTGTTCTGGTCTCAGTACGCTGAGGCCGGACACCCCGTGCCCCTGAGCGACCAGTTGAAGTAACTGGTCGAGCTCCACAAGGCAGCCAAACAGGCCATGAAGGGCCTCATAGTTCGGCTATGGCCTGGAGAGGCTCAGCCTGGGAGCTATTTCGGGCTGGTGCGGCGGCTGGTGGAGGCCTGTCCAAGGCTCGAAGTCATCAAGCGCTCCGTCTGCAATGAAGGTGCCCGTAGGGCCCTTGCCCGTGCGAAGGTGCACTGGGGCAAGCTGGATGTTGAGAAGCTTGTGAAGGACGGGCCACCGCCGGGGAAAGAGCATCGCAAGCCCGAAAATTATTATAAGGATGTTCTGAAGGGTGCCCGCCTTGTGGCGGATGAATGTTCTATGGATGTAATTTTTGAATAAAACTCGCTCGTTTTGTCCTGTGCGCTGAAAACTTGTTCATATGCGCTTAAGCAATGCTGTTTGAATTTAAAATATTACCTTCTGTGCGGCTGTTTATCAATTCTAAGAGATGGCAAGTCGTCGGCTTCTGCCCCCGGGTCGCTAGTGCTGGGGTGTTCGGGGATAAACCTGAGGGCTCTTTTTCCCATGTTTGGGTCCTTCGAGGGAGGCGCTCAGCCCAATGAACAAGGCAATCGGACTATAATGCGTGAACACTCTCACTTAGCCATAGAATTTTATAATTTTAAATTTCGGCGAAGCCCCTGGTATTCGGAAGACCGAGTTCGGGGCGCTATCCACGCCTTGGCCGGACAGAACCAGCTCCTCGCCCTAAGCGGCATAAGTCTTTAAGGACTCGAAAAGACCTCTCGAACAGCGACCAGCTCTCGCCTCATCATGACGGTCAGTTTTAGCTTTCTCCACTGAGGTGCTCAACCGAGCTCAACCGGGGCACAATCGCAGTGGTTCTCCTAGTGCTACCTTAGCCGATATAGCAGAACGTAAGGCACCAAAACATAGGAGCCGGGCAAACCCAACTATTGACCCAAGACATGATTCGGAGCCTATGCATATAATGCTATAAGTTCGGGGTGCCGTACTTGTTAAAGTGTTCGGACTTCTCACACCATGTTGAGGGGTACTGAACCCCTGGCGTATTTTGGCCGTACCAAAGTGTACGGGTGCAACATTTCGTTAAGGAACATATATAAAAAAAGAGTAATGCAAAAATAGACAAAAGCTATGCATTGTTTATTAAAAAGAGCTGCGATCAAAGCAGAACGATACAAATAATGCGATAAGCAAAAGGTTGGACTATGTAACATGTCCGCTCAGGGGCAATCTGCGGAATAATATGCAAAACAGGTATACTGCTCGTGATAGAGACCACCTGGGAGTTCCATAATGCGGCACGGCTTGTCTGCTTCCCTGGTTCTTGCATCATTTGTGCGGCAATGGAACTGCCGAATAGGCCTTCCGAAGAGTGGAGTCCTGAAATTAAGAGAAAATTAAAAAATCGGCAGCCCCTGGTACGGTTGAAGCCGTGTTTTGGGCGTGCCGTGATGGTGCCCCTCCCCCTGTGCCCATGGTATCTCTAGAGCGTAGTTATGTATGCGAAGTACTGACGTCGCCTTTTTGCGAGGGCTGGGGTCGCATTGCTACGCCTGCTCGGATCGTGCCAGGCGGTCTTGTTGTAGGTTACTCCAGGCGCGCTTGACGGTGTCCGGTCGTTTAGTGGCCGGACTGGAGAAATGCCTGGAGAGGCTGCTTTGTACTTCCGCTGCAAGGGCCGCCGTGTGCTCCTCCGTTCGGAGGGAGCGTTCGGTGTTTCCATTGACCGTAATTACTCCTCGAGGGCCTGGCATCTTGAGCTTAAGGTATGCGTAATGCGGTACCGCATTGAACCTAGCGAATGTGGTTCGCCCGAGCAGTGCGTGATAACCACTGCGAAACGGGGCTATGTCGAAGATTAACTCCTCGCTTCGGAAATTATCCGGGGATCCGAAGACCACTTCAAGTGTGACTGAGTCTGTACAGTTGGCCTCTACACCTGGTATTACGCCTTTAAAGGTCGTTTTGGTGGGCTTAATCCTCGAGGGATCTATGCCCATTTTCTGCACTGTATCCTGGTAAAGCAGGTTCAGGCTGCTGCCGCCGTCCATAAGGACTCTAGTGAGATGAAATCCGTCAATAATTGGGTCTAGAACCAATGCGGTGAAGCCGCCGTGACGGGTGCTAGTGGGGTGCTCCCTTCGATCAAAGGTGATCGGGCAGGAGGACCATGGATTGAACTTTGGGGCGACTGGCTCTATCGCGTATACGTCCCTTAACGCGCGCTTCCGCTTCCTCTTAGGGATGTGGGTTGCGTATATCATGTTCACCGTCCGCACTTGTGGGGGAAAACCCTTCTGTCCCTTGTTGTTCGGCGGCCGGGGCTCCTCGTCGTCATCGCTATGCAGCCCCTTGTCTTCGTCTTCGGCGTTTAACTTGCCTGCCTGCTTGAACACCCAACAATCCCTGTTGGTGTGATTGGCCGGCTTTTCACGGGTGCCATGTATCTGGCATAAGCGGTCGAGTATTCGGTCCAAACTGGACGGGCCCCTAGGATTCCTTTTGAATGGCTTGTTCTGCTGACCGGATTTAGAGCCTCTGAATCCGGCATTAACTGTCGTATCATCTGCATTGTCGCTGTTAATGCGGCGCTTCTGTTTGTTGCGACGCGACCTGCCACTACTGTCCCTGGTGTCCGAATTACCAGGGTTCTTGGTTATATTGTTGCTACGAGCAAGCCAGCTGTCTTCTCCTGCGCAAAAGCGGGTCATGAGTGTCGTGAGTGCTACCATAGATTTCAGCTTTTCCTGTCCAAGGTGCCGGGCCAGCCCCTCGTCACAGATATTGTGCTTGAAGGTTGCTAGGGCCTCGGCGTCCGGACAGTCGACTATTTGACTTTTCTTTGTTAGGAACCGTGTCCAGAATTGCCTGGCCGATTCATCTGGCTGCTGAATTACGTGACTTAGGTCATCAGCGTCTGGGGGTCGCACATAAGTGCCCTGGAAATTGTCAAGGATTGCGGCTTCTAGGTCCTCCCAACAACTGATTAATCCTGTTGGCAAGCTGTTAAGCCAATGACAAGCTGGTCCTTTAAGCTTGAGTGGGAGGTATTTGATGGCGTGGAAATCATCACCGCGGGCCATGTGGATATGAAGGAGATAATCCTCAATCCATACCGCAGGATCTGTTGTGCCATCATACGATTCGATGTTTACGGGTTTGAAACCCTTGGGGATTTGATGATCCATTATTTCGTCTGTGAAGCAGAGTGGGTGTGCGGTGCCTCTGTACTGGGCTATATCATGACGTAGCTCCAATGAGCTTTGTCTACTGTGTTCGTCCCTGCCGAATTTGTGGCCGGCGTGACGGATGCCGTCTTGAGCCGTGGGGCGCCCACGCGATCCGTAGACCGATCTTGTTTGTCTAGCCTTGTCCTCCAACATGTCTCGTAAGTCCAGCGCATAGTCCCGTGCCTTGGTACGGGGTGCGGCTTGAGTGGAGGGCCGAGAGGCCTCTCTGTCGTGGCCACGAGGTGGCCGGTCAGCCGCATCAAGTGCTTCCTCCTCTAATTGGGGTAGCAACCTGCGCTTTGGGTAGCACTTGGAGGGGCGTTCAAGTTTATGCTCTTCGGCCGCAAGGACTTCAGTAAATCTGTCGACTAGCAAATCTTGATCAACTCTAAGTTGTTGCTGTTTTTTCTTGAGGCTTCTTGCCGTGGACATAAGGCTGCGTTCAAAACGCTCTTGCTCGACGGGATCCTCTGGCACGACGAATTCGTCGTCGTCGAGGCTTGCCTCGTCTTCGGAGGGAGGCATATAATTATCGTCCTCGACCTCTCTGTCTGCCGCTCACTCATGAGGGCTGGTTTCTCCATCCTCCTGTGCTAAATCTTGCTGGAGGGGGTTTTCTTCGGCGCTTTCCGGAGTATTATTATCTCCCGTTCTGGAATCACAGTGTTTGTTTTGGTGGGATTTTGAGCAGCGCCGCTGACGTCGGCGCTTAGGCTGTTTCTTGGAGGGGTCATCCTCCACTGTTCCATCGCCATCTCCCTCTTTTGGGGTGTCCACCATGTATATGTCATACGACGAGGTGGCTTTCCAGGGCCTAGTAGGCGCTGGTTCTTCATCATCTCTTTCATTGGCGTCCATACTGTCGATGTCTTCGGAGTCAAAGTCGAGCATGTCGGTTAAGTCGTCGACAGTGGCTACAAAGTGGGTGGTGGATGGGCTTTGAATTTCTTCATCGTCCGAATCCCAACCTTGCTGGCCGTAGTCCGGCCAGGGCTCTCCTGATAAAGAGAGAGACTTCAGTGACTTCAGAATATCGCCAAAAGGTGAGTGCTGAAAAATGTCCACGGCAGTAAACTCCATGATCGGCGCCCAATCGGATTCGATTGGCCGGGGCGCGGAGGGTTCGGAGTCCGGAAAGGAGTCTGGCTCCTTGGAGTCACGAGTCTCGCGGAGTGCGGGGCTGGTGTCCGGCTCGATCGCCGTTGGGATCGCAGCCCCCGAGGCGGTGTCCAACCACCCATCCTCGATTGGCGCAGTTGGCTCCGAATTAAGGATCAGAGCCGATGCGGGTGCGGCCTCCAGGGCACTGTTCGGCGGCAGAGCTAGATCATGCTCGTCGGGACAGTGCGGCGCGCTCGTCAGTGGCTCGAATCCGTCGAGGATCAAGTCTCCGCGGATGTCAGCCGTGTAGTTTAAACTTCCAAATCTGACCTGACGGCCAGGAGCATAGCTTTCGATCTGCTCCAGGTGGCCAAGTGAATTGGCCCGCAGTGCGAAGCCGCCGAAGACGAAGATCTGTCCGGGGAGGAAGGTCTCACCCTGGACTGCATCGCTATCGATGATCGTAGGAGCCATCGAGCCTGACGGCGACGACACAGAGGAACTCTCAATGAAAGCACCAATGTCGGTGTCAAAACCGGTGGATCTTGGGTAGGGGGTCCCGAACTGTGCGTCTAGGATGGATGGTAACAGGAGGCAAGGGACACGAAGTTTTACCCAGGTTCGGGCCCTCTCGATGGAGGTAAAACCCTACGTCCTACTTGATTAATATTGATGATATGGGTAGTACAAGAGTAGATCTACCACGAGATCGAGGAGGCTAAACCCTAGAAGCTAGACTATGGTATGAATGTTGATGTGTATGTTGTCCTATGGACTAAAACCCTCCGGTTTATATAGACACCGGATAGGGTTAGGGTTACATAGAGTCGGTTACAATGGTAGGAGATCTAAATATCCGCATCGCCAAGCTTGCCTTCCATGCCAAGGAAAGTCCCTTCCGGACACGGGACGGAGTCTTCAATCTTGTATCTTCATAGTCCAGGAGTCCGGCTGAAGGTATAGTTCGGCCATTCGGACACCCCCTAATCCAAGAATCCCTCAGCCGACATAATTGATAGGCTAACCTCTGACATGCCTTGCTATCATGGCCGTGCAAGATGTCACCGCTCCTTATATTTTTTTTACCCACATGGTGGGCCCATAACCCACAAGTCCACAGGATCGAAACCTGACTCCCCTGTACACCCCCTGTTTCCAAAGTTATTCCTCATGTGTGGCTTTGTATGCAATTCACGAGCCACCTATTCAGAGATCACCAATTTTGGCATCAGACACAATACTTGTTCCCATTGCTCTGAACCCCTTTCACTATGTTTCAGGCAACAAATGATTGCCTATCCTCTTGAAACTTCTTATGCTACCTTCATACATGCTCTCGGTATTTTATTAAGTTTCAATTCGAGAGTTACTTTCCGCCACCTTCCCTGATGTTATCAGCCAGATAGTCAACCTGCCAGAGGTCTATTCTCCTGGAATACCCACCCTTTATTCTTTCGTAAGTACGATAGAGTTCCCGAAGAAAGGATGTCGACTTCATCATGATGACCCAAAGCAGAGAAATGAAGACATCAATGTAATGGATCGACCTCTTCGAGAAGAGCAACTAAGACCGAGAAGACTGGTTAGAATTTCGTAACCAGAACTTTCCCCTACCCAACCTCTTAAATCTCGGGACGAGATTTCTTGTAGTGGAGTAGAATTGTGACGCCCGGATAGTCATGCTATAGTGACCTCACACTAATGGTGCCATGTCATCAAGTTTAACTAAGCCAAATTGCCCACAGATAAAATCAAAGTCGAATGAAAATTTAAATTGCAAGTGAAATAATTATTTCTTCAAACGGTATAACTAAAATGTTCGAATAATTCTAAAAATTCCCCAGATCATTGTCTTGTTGAAACCAACTTCACTTGACTCACAAATAAATTCCTAAGAAAATAATAAATGGTCCAACTACAAATAAAATGCCCTTTTCAAAATAATTAATTAATTAAACTTTTCCGGTTGACCCCAAACCTTGTGTGCACCCTTAATGTATGGCCTACTATTTATGTGCAAAAAAAACTTTTTATAAGAAAAGTCATTTACTATAAATAAAAATTGCAAACATTGAAAGAAAAGCAAAACAGAAAAAGTATAAAAGAAGAAAGAGAAAGCCCCTGTGAACTTGGCCCATCAACTCCACTGTACCAGGCCAAGCCCACCACCAGGTCCTTTCTTCAACCCCTGTACATGGGGAAGACAGAGCCATGGCGTGGAGCTGGTGCACCCGTCCACGCCCCCGATCTCCTCGTGTTAAGCATCCCACGGCTCCCCCTTGTGGATAAGGACCTCCCTCGACACCCTAGACAACCCTAACCCGCCATCCCTCCCTCACTTGCCTTCTTCCACCTCAGTCAAGATCGCCATGGTTGCATCGACGCCATAACCGTGGCTACCATTCCCGCTTCGCCCTCCATCGTGTCCAACAGGAGCGCCTCGACGTCCTCTTCCTCTCCAGCAACTCCCGCGAGACCACACGCACTGCATCGAGCTCCTCCTCATCATCTTCCTCCATGGCCACCGTGGATTGCCGTCATTGGATCGCCGCCATCGAGTCTCCCCCGAGCACATTGAGCATCTCTACGACTACCTTGTGAGCCCCTGCGTGTTTCCCCTCTCCCCCTTCCGTTTCTCCCGCCATAAATCGCCGCGACGAGCCCATGATGAGCACGCACTCATCGCGCCTCTGTCTCGCACACGACCATGCCTGGCCACCGCTCGGCTCCACTCGCCGCGGGCCCTGGCTGCGTCCGCGCGCCTTAGCTACCCCTGGCCACGCCCCGCCGCGTCCTCCCATGCTCGTCCGTGGCCTCCATGGCCGTAGCCCGAACCACCGCGACGCTCTGTTGCTGCTCTCGCGCTCCTGACCACACGTGCTCACGCGCGCTGTTGGCCGCCCATGGCATGCCAGGGCCCCACCGTGACCATGCCCGGCCAGGCTGGAGCCGCACCAGGGTTGCGCCTTCCGCCGCGGCCACGGCTCCCCCCCCTCCCACGCGCCCCTGCTTGACGCCTGCCTCGCCTCGCCCGACTACGGCCGCCGCAGCCCCCGTTCGTGATGTCTCGCTTCGCTCCGTCCCCCTCCCGGTCGCCCACTCGTCGCTACAACTGCGGATGCTGCTCCTCGACCGCGCCATCGCAACCTCGGCTCCGTTGCACCCCACTGCCGCTAGCACCCCGCCACCCGGCTCCGTCCGGCCGCCGCGTCCGCATAGCCGCAGCCGCACCGCCCGCTAAGCTTCGCCGGAGCCCCCCCTCCCGCGCAGATGCCCCCGCGCCAGCCCCGCTGGCCGCGCTCCGCTATCCGCGGCCGCCGCCACTGCCGCCTGGGCACACGCGCCGGCCGCGTCGCCGCAGCTGCCGGTGCTGCCGCTGCCTGTAGCTCTGCTACGACGAGCTGTTGCCGTACTGGTTGTGGCCGCCGGCGACCGCGAGCGCCCGTGCGTGCCCAGTTGGGGCCGCCGCCAGCTTGGCCTCTGGCCACTAGGGCCAGCCCTAACCCCCCCCCTCTTGTTAAGCTAACCCCCCACTAAACTAACCCTGGCCCAGTTAGACACTGACATTGTGGGCCCAAGGCCTTTAACTTAAGTTAAAACAAAAATTAATAAAAATGGTCCCTGAGACACTTACAGGTGGGCCCCGTTGCCCCCTTTGACTGATCAACATGGACCAGTCAACTGCTGACTGTGTAGTTGACTGACCCCACCAGTCAGCCCCCTGGTGCACACTAGGTGCAGTGCACCGGGTGCACATAGCAGTTTCTGTTTTTAATTTTAAAATAAACCTAATGTATTTCAGAAAATGTTTAAAACTTTGGAAATTCATATAAAATAATCCGTAACTCGGATGAAAATACTTTGTACATGAAAGTTGCTAAGAACGACAAGACGAATTCGAATATGCAGCCCGTTCATCCCCCACATATCCCTAGCATAGCAAACACACAACTTTTCCCCTCCGATTCATCTGCCCGAAAACGCGAAACACCGGGGATATTTTCCCGGATGTTTCCCCCCTTCACCGGTACCACCTCATACCTCGTTAGGGCGCCCCTAGCACGGCTACTTGTCATGTCATTCATTGCTATGCATCTGTTTGCATTATATTCATTGTTTCTTCCCCCTCTTCTCTCTGATAGACTACGAGACTGACGCCGCTGCTGGTGCCCCGTCCGACTACGTTGTTGACGACCCCTACTTGCCAGAGCAACCAGGCAAGCCCCCTCCCCCTTGATCACCAGATATCGCCTATTCTCTCTCTACTGCTTGCATTAGAGTAGTGTATAATGTTACCGCTTTTCGTTAATCCTATTTTGATGCATAGCCTGTCATTGTTGCTACAGCTGTTGATACCTTACCTGCAATCCTAAATGCTTAGTATAGGATGCTAGTTTAACATCAGTGGCCCTACATTCTTGTCAGTCTGCCATGCTATACTATGGGGCCGTGATCACGTCGGGTGTTGATCATGGGTATGTACTATACATATTACATATAATACATGTTGTGACTAAAGTCGGGTCGGCTCGTTGAGTACCCGCAAGTGATTCTGATGTTGGGGGCTGAAGGGGCGGGTGGCTCCATCCCGGTAGAGGTGGGCCTGGGTTCCCGAAAGCCCCCGACTGTTACACTGTGGTGGAGCGACAGGGCAGGTTGAGACCACCTAGGAGAGAGGTGGGCTTGGCCCTTGTCGGCGTCCGCTGTTACTACAAAATAACACGCTTAACGAGATCTGGGTATTTGATCTGAGTCTGGCCATTGGCCTATACGCACTAACCAACTATGCGGGAATGGTTATGGGCACTCGACGTCGTGGTATCAGCCGAAGCCTTCTCGATGTCAGCGACTAAGCGACGCGCACCGGGTTGGACTAGAACGCCTGCTCTTGTATAAGGGAGGCTAGGTCTGCTCATCGGCCGCGTACGCAACATGCAGGTGTGCAATGGGCGATGGGCCCAGACCCCTGCGCCATAGGATTTAGACCAGCGTGCTGGCCTCTCTGTTGTGTCTAGGTGGGGCTGCGACGTGTTGATCTTTTGAGGCCGGGCATGACCCAGAAAAGTGTGTCCGGACAAAGGGGATCGAGCGTGTTGGGAAATGTGATGCACCCCTGCAGGGAAGTTGATCTATTCAAATAGCCGTGTCCCTCGGTAAAAGGACGACCCGGAGTTGTACCTTGACCTTATGACAACTAGAACCGGATACTTAATAAAACACAACCTTCCAAGTGCCAGATACAACCGGTGATCGCTCTCTCACAGGGGACGAGGGGAGGATCACCGGGTAGGTTTATGCTATGCGATGATACTTGGTGAACTTACCATCTACTCTCTTCTTCATGCTGCAAGATGGAGGTTGCCAGAAGCGTAGTCTTCGATAGGACTAGCTATCCCCCTCTTATTCTGGCATTCTCCAGTTCAGTTCACATATGCTACCCCTTTTCCTTTTGATACCAATGCATACATATGTAGTGTAGCTCCTTGCTTGCGGGTACTTTGGATGAGTACTCACGGTTGCTTTGCTCCCCCTTTTCCCCTTTCTATACCCGTTTGTTGCTACCAGACCTTGGAGTCCAAGAGCCAGACGACACCACTGATGACTTTTACTACCCCGAGGGTGCCTACTACTACGTGATGGCTGCTGACGACCTGGAGTAGTTAGGAGGCTCCCATGCAGGAGGCCTTGCCTTTTCGATCGTTGTTGCTTTTATGCTAGCCTTCTTAAGGCAGACTTGTTTAACTTATGTCTGAACTCAGATATTGTTGCTTCTGCTGACTCTTGTGTATTCGAGCCCTCGAGGCCACTGGCTTGTAATATAAAGCTTGTATTATTTTAATTTGTGTCTAGAGTTGTGTTGTGATATCTTCCTGTGAGTCCCTGGTCTTGATCGTACACATTTGCGTGTATGATTAGTATACGATTGAATCGGGGGCGTCACAAAAACGCCACTTCTTCAACAAATATATGTCAACCATAAGGGATAAGACTCCATCTCACCTAATTAGTCCACTTTAAACTATTGTTGGATGTGTTAGATACTGTCTTTCTTGTTGGTATTTGATGCTAAACATATTTTGCATACATGTCAGTTATGCATGTGATGTATACTTGACATCTACTACCTCCGTCCTGGTTTATTGGTACCCTTTGTAGTTTGTGCTAAATTTTGACTAACGATTTAACTAACAAAATGTTAATGCATGTCAACAAAATTACATCGTTTGATTCGTATTTGAACATAGTTTTAAATGATATAATTTTTAATGACATGCAAGAACATTTTGTTATTTAAATATATGGTCAAAATTTAGCACAAAATACAATGAGGACCAGTAAACCAGGACGGAGGTAGTAGTGTGTTTGGTATATTTTGCATGCATATGAGTTATGCATGTACATGTTGTATCAAACTAGCATGCATTATTTCCTTGTGTATTGTTGCCACTACTGTGATGGATGTGTATGTTATGTGCCATCTGTGTCTAGATGCTTATTATGACAAATTTTCCTATTGCAAGGCTAATTCAAATGGCAACAGAGTGTGTGCGATCCACAAAATAATGACACACTATATTTTTGAACCATGTGTGATGGACCACATCACACATTGCCCGGTACAAACCAGCATGTGCAATAGGCCCCTATAACACACATGCTCAAACGTTGGAGAATTGTGTGCGATGGGAACCTCAAACCACGCGTGAGCTTGAACCCGGTCGTGTGTGATGGTCCTAATCTCGCACCTGATATCTAAACCAACTGTGTCCGATGGTGCCCCCAATCACACTCGTAAACCCACAGTCAAACGTGTCTAATGGCATGACACATTACACATGTGTGCTTGCTACAAATCGTGATTGATGGTACCAACAATCACACACATTCTCCTATCCATGACAGTGTATGATAGGCGCCCATTCGCACACGATTGCTCCGAAGGACCGTGTGCGACCCCCCCCCCCCCCCCCCCCCCCACACACACACACACGCGCGCGCGCGTTGCACATTCTTTCCTCTACAGGACCGTGTGTCATTGCCACCTATCGCACACACTTCTTTCCAGACGAATTGCGTACGGCAGACAATCCCATCGCACATGTGTTATCCAATCATGTGCGACACCCACTGCCTCCCAAATCACACACTAATGTTCGTTGATGATTCAACAATCTATGTCCGATGGGATTTTGAACTATGTGCGATGACCCATCTGCAGTTGTGAGAATAAATGACATGCATGCAACCATTAATCATAGGGGAAACTCCCAACTCTGGTTGTAGTTGATCCATCTCCCGAAGTACAACATTAGAGAGTGGTTTACCCTAACCATCAACATTGTCCGCACAAAGACATGATGACTAGCACCACCCTAGGATTGAGACCGCAAGGACGCTTGGAAACACATGGCACCCTGTGGGCACCAAATCCTCTCTCTAGGTACAAATACAAATTATATTTCTTTTCTTTTCACAAACGACATAACCCAAAATCCTGCATAGAGTGGAAATTTATGTAGACATTAATTACTACTCATATATGATTGTGCATAGTAGCTACTACCTCCGGATGGATTTCTAAGCCTGTTATGGGTTTTAGGTCTTCAATTTCATTTTTTGCGAGATTTTACAGCTTCAATTTCATTAGCTAAATATTTCTTATACCCCACAAAAATATATCTTTAGATTTGTGGTCGTCGAATGACGTTTCTATACATATATACTTTGTGATATATACCAGATGTTTTGTTAGTCGAATTGAAGACCTAAAAATCCGTGCCTCACCTACAAACCTAGATGGAGGGAGTAAAATCTTGCATGGCACGACTCCCAGGGTAAGCTTCTCCTCTCCCTATGATACACGAGAGAGTATCTGGTGAAACCAGCAAACTGATGCACCAGGTACACCAGCAATAGATGGGCCGTTGGATTCGTAAGAGAGGGGCATGATTCGGTTCGATGATTGGGCTCCTGGTATATTTGTAAAACGGTCCTTGCAGTACAGCTAAATCCAGCGAATTGACCTCCACGCATCCAGATCGTCTTCCTCTCCTTCCTGTGTTCTGTACCAAGCCTGGAGCTAGGGCTAAGCAAACTCTAGGCGAGCTCTCTTTCTGTGCTGGTCCCTCGTTACATCAGATGCGCCCTCCCCCCTTCCAACTTATCTCTCTCTGTCCGGCTTCCGGCGTTGATGCATCAGTGCCCAGAATCCAGCTCATGTGGTCCACCGGCGGCTCGCCGCGATTCGTCCACCTAGCGACGCGGCGCTGTAGCTCCAGGGATATCGATGTTGTGGCTGATTAAGAGCCGACCATCCTCTTTTTTACTGATAAAGGGTCCACGGTATGATCACTAATTTTGGTTCTTCTGTTATCCATGTTCCCAATCCGTCGGTCCGCCGATTCGTTTGAATGCAGTGGCATTTGGTAAATTGAATAGTATGAGCACGGAATCAATGTGCGACGTGCAGTTCTAATGGATAATTTTACTAGTAATTATAGGCGACTGGAAAAATAGATGAGGGGAAATATGTTTTGTACAATCTGTATGTCAAGCACAAGGTTTGATTCCCTGTTTTGATCCTTTATTAGTAAAAAATATTAAGTAGAAAGTGCACTTTGCATTGTCCAACTTAACTTGCTGAATGCATTGCAAGTTCATCTTCGTGATTTTATTATGTAGTTCATCATTTCCCTGAAAATGGTGTTTTCAGTTCGTATTAAGAACAGCAAAACTGAGCCTAATCCATGTCCTCTCACACACTTGGCGATTTTAACCGTCAGATGGCATGTCTAGAGCGTTTTTGGCCATACAATTTGCCATCTGCTCAAAACCAAACGGGCTGTTCTGTAGGCAGCTATTCTGGTGGCCGATTCGCAGGTTTGTGGTTGATTGGACTTTGTCTCCCACAGAGAGCCCATTTATCCCGATCGCGCTCAAAGAAAGCCTTTCTTTAACTGCTTCATCTGATATGTACTCTGCATGTTCCTCTGCACCCACCCCCGGCGCCGGCAGAAGCCCTAGAGAAGATCATCTTGCCTGGCCGCGCCCTTAATCCGCTATAGGCACACCCTCGGCACCGAGGATGCCGCCTCCGCACGGTCGCCCATATGAACCCCACGCCAGCTTTCCAGGTATACCACCTAAGGGGGCAAGGCCGAACTGCGGTGCCTCGGGAACTCGCCGGTGATGGCGGGGGAGACGTCCACCACCAGGGTAGGAAAGCACCTCCGACGAGCGAGGTGATCCAGCGCGACGCGCATCGCCAAGGCGCGCGAGGTGAGCCGATCCAGCCGACGAGGGGATCTAGATGACGAGGGCCATTCAATTGTTGAAGGTACCCGCACCACAAATGGCCCTGGCTGGTTTTGGGGGATTCTTGCAGGCTAGATATCCATAATTTTGGTAATACTCTGAAGTTTCCTGAAGCAAGTGTGGACAACGGTGCCCCTGATGCTGCACATGTTGGTAAAAGGTCATCCAATATGCTGTATTCAAGTCTCTCATCATCCGCATCAAGTGACCAAACATATCGGCTTGGGATGCCCATTAGTCCATCTATATTTATACCAGTCCTAATATGTCCTATGTTCAGCATTTGAATCTGAAATAGGGAACGCAAGGCGTCATCCAATATGCTGTATTCAAGTCTCTCATCATCCGCATCAAGTGACCAAACATATCGGCTTGGGATGCCCATTAGTCCATCTATATTTATATCAGTCCTAATATGTTCTATGTTCAGCATTTGAATCTGAAATAGGGAACACAAGGCCTCTCCAATTAAGACTAGATGGTTCATCACTGGACTCCATCGATCCTTACATTGTTCTAGAATTTCAACATTTCTGATCTAACAGTTGATTTGACAAGTCTGGGATGTGATTTTCTGGCTTGGGTAGTTATTTGTAGTATTTATCTTGACAACTTGCACTCCGAAACCATGAAAATATCTTCTCAGTCTGAAAGCATGGACAAACATCCCACTTTAGTAGCTACTTCTGTGCCCCTGTTCGATGTCAAGTAATACAATAGTTCTACCATCTTTTTTTTCCTTTGATGTCCAATTTGCCTATCATTCTAATCATAGTGTTGGTATTTCATATTCATGTTCAGACTTGCATACTCTTGGGAACCACGGGAGTATCTACTTTGTGCGTTCATCCTCCGATCTCTTACTTGATTCCCCAGACCGTGATGTGTTGGGGAACGTAGCAGAAATTCAAAATTTTCTACGCATCGGCAAGATCCTTGTAGATCGCTAAGCGGAAGCGTTCAAGTGAACGGGGTTGATGGAGTCGTACTCATCGTGATCCAAATCACCGATGATCCTAGTGCCGAACGGAAGGCACCTTCGTGTTCAACACACGTACAGCCCGATGACGTCTCCTACGCCTTGATCCAGCAAGGGGAGAAGGAGAGGTTGGGGGAGACTCCATCCAGCAGCAGCACGACAGTGTGGTGGTGGAGGAGGAGCGTGGTACTCCAGCAGGGCTTCGCCAAGCACCGCAAGAGACGAGGAGGGAGAGGGGTAGGGCTGCGCCAAGAAGGAGATGTTCTCATGTGTATGGCAGCCCAAAACCTCAAGTATATATAGGGGGAGGGGAGGGGCTGCGCCCCCATCTAGGTTTCCACCCCTAGGGGTGGCGGCCAGCCCTAGATCCCATCTAGGGGGGGCGGCCAAGGGGGGCGCACCACTAGGTGGGCCTTAGGCCCATCTGAGCCTAGGGTTTCCCCTTTTTCCCTTCTCTCTTCGCCTTGGGCCCTGGTGGGAGGGCACACCAGCCCACCTGGGGCTGGTCCCCTCTCACACTTGGCCCACGCAACCCTCTGGGGCAGGTAGCCCCACTGGTGGACCCCCGGGACCCTCCCGGTGGTCCTGGTACGTTACCGATAGTACCCGAAACTTTTCCGGTGACCAAAACAGGACTTCCCATATATAAATCTTTACCTCCGGACCATTCCGGAACTCCTCATGATGTCCAGGATCTCATCCGGGACTCCGAACAACATTCGGTAACCACGTATATCTATTCCCTATAACCCTAGCGTCATCGAACCTTAAGTGTGTAGACCCTACGGGTTCGGGAGTCATGCAGACATGACCGAGACAACTCTCCGGTCAATAACCAACAGCGGGATCTGGATACCCATGTTGGCTCCCACATGCTCTACGATGATCTCATCGGATGAACCACGATGTCAAGGACTTAATCAATCCCGTATACAATTCCCTTTGTCTAGCGGTGCGATACTTGCCCGAGATTCGATCGTCGGTATCCCGATACCTTGTTCAATCTCGTTACCGTCAAGTCTCTTTACTCGTTCCATAACACATCATCCCGTGATAAACTCCTTGGTCACATTGTGCACATTATGATGATGTCCTACCGAGTGGACCCAGAGATACCTCTCCGTTTACACGGAGTGACAAATCCCAGTCTCGATTCGTGCCAACCCAACAGACACTTTCGGAGATACCTGTAGTGAACCTTTATAGCCACCCAGTTACGTTGTGACGTTTGACACACCCAAAGCACTCCTACGGTATCCGGGAGTTGCACAATCTCATGGTCTAAGGAAATGATACTTGACATTAGAAAAGCTTTAGCATACAAACTACACGATCTTTGTGCTAGGCTTAGGATTGGGTCTTGTCCATCACATCATTCTCCTAATGATGTGATCCCGTTATCAACGACATCCAATGTCCATGGTCAGGAAACCGTAACCATCTATTGATCAACGAGCTAGTCAACTAGAGACTTACTAGGGACATGGTGTTGTCTATGTATCCACACATGTATCTGAGTTTCCTATCAATATAATTCTAGCATGGATAATAAACGATTATCATGATCAAGGAAATATAATAATAACCAATTTATTATTGCCTCTAGGGCATATTTCCAACATGATGTACATTTAAATTGTGTTTGTGATTTCTTCCATGGAAATTAACATGATGTCCATATTATCTCCAGTCGATTCATGGGTATGATGCCATTAGGCATGTCGCCGCCCTCAAGTGGCGCGCATGCGGCCTCTCCTCCATTGGCGGGAGCACCGAATCCCCATGGAGACAAGTGGCACGCATGCCGCATCTCCACTGGCGGGAGCACCGGATCCCCATGGAGACGCAGCAAGCAGCTGGTGGCCAGGGGCGCAGGCATAGTGGCGAAGGCCCTCCACCATTGGCGAGAGCACTGAATTTCCATGGAAATTCAGTGAGCAGCATGGTTCTGTAGCCACAGGCCTGGCGGCATAGGCGCGGTGGCGGCCGATCCAATCAAGGTTTGCATGTTTCATAAGTCTATCTTTTTTTTTGCAACAATACAGTATTGTTTAGCAATACTTACTGAAAGGAAGAGATCTCCTTGTTTCCTAGATCTCTTAGTTGCTGTCACAAGTGGCGATGCACAAATGTGGATTGACAATGACGTGCTGATAACGAAAAAAATAGCGCGCTACAAAATATAGCAAGGCCCTTCTCCAAATGCTACACAAGTTATAGCGTGCTATATTTCAAAATAGCGTTTGCAAAAAATTTCAAATATATCTAGGAATAAAGTATTTGAGCAACTAAATTTTTCCTAGGAGCAAGCAATATATGCATAAGGGCCAAATCTAGGACATTAAAATTGTAAGTCTCAAACAGTTTCAAGAAAAAAAGAGTGAGAAAGGTAGTGGTTGTGGGTTGGTTTTAGCCTGCTGGGCCTGCTGGGCTGTTGTTGTTTAAGTTTTGCATGGTCTTCACGTTAAAACGTGAAACGCTACAACGTTATAGCGTGTGTAGCGTGCTAATTACGCGATTAGCACCGTAGCGGCTGATTTTGCCAAAACGTAACGTCTCCCTTCCGAATATGCTATAACCGCACTATAACGGCGAAATAGCGTGCTATTTTTTTCGTTATGCTCAAAGAATGAAAGGATCATGTGTACCCATTGAATCAGATCGGCCTTCACTACCTGGTCAGTCAGACCAAATGATATTTTCATCAATCCTTATCATGTCTTCCTGTGTAAAATCCTACATTAAAAAGGTTCTTCTTTTTTTGGCAGTGTAAAAATTTTCTTCTCTTGTTCAGATTACATGATTTGGTTAGTACCAGCTGATATACTGCGGTCTTGAAGGGAAACAACTTAGAGCCTCTGACTGCATTACAAAAGGTTAGTAGGTCAGTGGTCCTGAGTCCTGCTCGTGTAGTTGTACCAATGCAAACTGATTGATGGGTACACATGAATCTGAACTGCTTTGATAGAAGTAATACAATAGTTCTTCTCTCATTTTTTTTCTTTTTGTGTCCAATTTGCCTATCATTCTAATCACACTGTTGGTATTTTATATTCATGTTCAGACTTGCATACTCTTGAGAACTATGCGAGTATTTGTTTTGTGAGTGCATACTCAGATCTCTTACTTGATTCCGCATACCATGATGACGTTGGTAATTCTAATTGTGTTTGTGATCTCTTCCATGGAAATTAACATTATATCCATGTTATCTCCAGTTGATTTCACGGGTACCTTCACTACTTGACTCCCAATTTTTTAACATTATGGCAGAGTTGATTTGTGATCTGCCATATTATCTCCAGTTCAGAACTTGCCGATACAATTGACGTGCCTCAGTGGAATGAAGAGAAGTCGCAGATGACATAGTTAAATAGTCCCGTTCAGATTTAGACTCGTACATGGTGTCATCTCATCAGTATATAATCTTACGCTGCATACTGTGGAAAATATGACCGTGGTTTAACCCACATGTGTGTGTTGATATATAATCCGTAACACAAACAGAAAAGGTATAAAAAGGTTGATTGCCAATTCTTGTACTCGGCCTTTCCTCCTTTGTGAACTTAATGTATGTTCTTTGTATACGCCACTTCAAGATAATCTGTATAATAGTTATAGGGCATGGCTTCACCTTATGGAAATAAATCTTTTGGAGAGAAGATATTATAACTGAGGTATCTGCCACAATTTTCTTGGAGAAGAAGTATACTTGGAATATTGTGTTTCTCTTCCTGAAAGTTTTCTCAAACTATTCATAGCCAATGAATCTCAATTATTCAATTTCCATTCCATGTTCTTATCAGTGGAACTATCGTTGTATCTCTGTTTTTCCCATGTGATCCGGGATGATAGAAACTCTATTATATTATACTGATGTCTTACCTTTCTTTTCAAATATTGTCTGGGCTAAAATTCCTACTAGGCTTTCTTAGGGAAGAATATGATCCGGTGAATTTTTAGCTCTATCAAAAATATTTATGGATGATGAAGTGGGTTTGAGACATAACATCTCATGATCTTTCTACTATTATTTCTTCAAGTGCCTTTATGTTCTAAGCATATGTAGTTTCATTGTTGCATCAATTCTGCTTCAAAGATTGGGAAATGATTAATGCAACCAATGTCAGCTCCAATATGGTTTCACTATTGTTTATTTTGAGCCAACACAAAATATCCTCAACCATATATGTTTATGCAAATATTACTATCATGTTGTCTGTCTCCACATATTTACATAATTCCTTCTTATCATTTTATTGTACAAATGGATGGGCGCAGCAACGCGCGCCATCGATGATCTAGTATACAATGTAGTAACCCATCAGTGGCAGAATGTCGGCATTCCTTATAATCCGGTTGCAAAATCTCATAAATTGTGAGGTCCCTGTAATCTGCAGTTAAAAGGGGTACAAAAATTATCCTCAGTTGCAACTATAAGACTGGAAAATAGACTGTTAGTACTTTATATGAAGATATCAGTGCTCCAGCAGGCCTCGGCTCATGTTTATAAATGTTTCCACGTGATAGTTAGTACTTTTATATGAAGAAACCAGTGCTACAGCAGCCATTTCGTCGAGCTTAGTGCTAGCAGGCAGAAAACAGGTATTGCCAGCCTGCTCAATTTTTTTTTCAGTTTCGGCGTTCAGTGTTTACTCAGTTTAGGGCCATCAGTTGCTAAAATCTAGTTTAATCATATTGTTCCTATCATCGACGCCTGCAACTCTACACTAACATTGACACCGGTGTGTTTGTCGCAGATGGATCAATTGCTTCATTAGATAAAAGAAAGAACACACCCTGCCAACAATAAGATAATTCTCGTTGTGTCAACATATATTCAGGACCATACCTTCCAGAGGTATACTCTAATAATGCGGTACTTGTATTGCAAGTGAAGCATGAGCAGAATAGGTAAATCGTAAGGGCAAAAGTTTATCCTCAGCTGGTTCAGCAAGATTGGAAATAGACAACGAGCACTGTGTTTATAAACATCTTTCATGTTTTCCAAGTAAAAAGAAAGTTTTCATATGACTGTCAGTACTTGTGTGTGAACATGTTAATACCTGGGATTTATGGTACAAGTCAGCAGTATATTATTTGCTACGCAACTCTTGCTATTCACTTTGTTGATTTTGAATGCCCTTTTTATTGCCAACTGAGGAAACCCTCACTAATTTTCATGTTCCAGATTTCATCTTGCCAGAATTCTGACTATTAGAACCTGTACTTACAACCAGTTATTGTTCCTGACTTCATTTTTGTGCAGGTTTGATGCAATTGAGGATTAACCCGTGTTTTCTTGTGCGTCGGCGGGTGAAGACTTTCATGGCTGGGTTCACAACAATCTCCTAAGTGTAGAGCTTAGATTAGGGGTCCTCCAGATCTCCAGCAGCACGCGAACCTCCGCCTCGTACAGGTCTCGTCCTCCTCCACCGCTTCCACTCGCCGTCTTCGCTTTGATCTGCGCCCGTAGCCCCCTCGCGTCGCCTCCCCCTAGGTGATGCCAGGGGCCACCGAACCCTAGAACCGTAGGCCTCCTCTCGCGCCTCCCTCTGCCGCCGCTGCCGCCGGCGAGGGCCGTGGTGGCGGCGGGCCCGGTGCCGAAGGCACCTGGGCAGGTGGATGCGGCGAGATGTCATCTGAGGCGGCAGGGCGGCCCTTCTCGTGGGATCCGAAGGCGGCGGCTGGGGCGGCGATCCCTTGCCGTGCGGCGGTGGCCGAAGTGCGATAAGCCGGCGGAGCGGCGGCCCTGAGATGGACGGCGGCGGTGGCAGTGCCCCATCCGATGAGGTGCCTGATCTGCGCGGAGATGGTGGTGGCGGCGAATGTGGATCCAATGCCCCGATCGGATCCGCCGCAAGGTGGCCTTCCGCCGGCTGGCGGCACGTGGAGGAACCGGTGAGGTGATGCCGGATCTCCACCGGTTTACCGGCGGCGGCATTCGTCTTCATGGAGAGACTCCGCTCGGTTCCAGCCAACCGCGAGATCGGGATGACGTGGCTTCCGGTGAAAATCACGCCTGACTGCAGTCATGGCGGACGATGGCGGTGTCTCCGACGTCGTTCCCTTCTGGAGGCATCGTCATTGCAGGTCACATCAACTTGATCGGAAGGTTCCGGGGGAAACCATAGATCTGGATCTACCGGATCGGACGATGACGACGTTTCGATGTTGTTTTCCCTCCTGGGGGCATCGTTTTGGAGCAAGTGTTGGCTGGAGGGGACAAGAGGAGGAGCGGCGTGGTATCTGACACGTCGACAACGGCGGGTCTCAGTGGCATGGAGCAGCGGGGTCTCGTCGGTGGGCGTGTGATGATGGATGAGCGCAGGATGGTAGCGTTGCCTGGCGTCGTGGTGGCATCGACGGCAGCTAGACTGGGCAAGGTACATGCAGCGGTACAGCACTAAAGATGGATTGGTGGCACGTGGTTGCGGCGGCCTCATACCCGGCAGACGTCCTGGTTGAGGAGTGCGCCGGATTGGTGGATGCCCCATACCCGGTAGGCGTCCTGGTTGGGACCTCAGGTTTTAGATGCTAGGTTTGGCTGTGAGGTCTGTTTGGCATTAGGCCCAGACTATCAGCATCCCTTCATCAACTAGATAGGAGTAGCGACAGATGTTGCCTAGACGGTGGCTGTAGTCTTATTTTTGTATGACTTTGTAAGATCTTGTGTGAATAATTAATAAAGTGACTGCATGCATCGTCCAGATGCAGAGACCGGGGGTCCTCCTCCATTTGTAAAAAGAGAGAGCTTAGATTAGGAAGAAATAAATCATGTAGTATGTGGCTTTTGAAGTTCAGATGGACAACTTTTGTAAAGTTTATGTTATTTTTTTATCAAATTCTTGCCATGTTCCCACATGTAAATATCTTGATGTTTTTACATGGAAACGGCTAAAAAATAGTGTCCAGCGCGATCACATAATTCAGTTATAAACCTTCAAGCATTACAACTGATTGAAGAATAGATCACATGCATCTTTTTCCAGAATCATTTAACACTACAATTCAGTTTGTGAGAATTTTTGTTGCACTTTGAAGGCGTAAATTCAGTTTGCGCTGCATTGCATTTTTCCAAATAAGGTTGTACAGTATTCCCAGATTTTACATTTCCATTGGAGTACCATCATGCAACAATCTCATTTTATTTTCTGAGTGAGACGTGGATGTCCTAGGAAAAAGGTCCATAACTAACAGCAAGGGAAAGATGAAATGCATACTAATCTTAGGTTCCAGGTAACAACATCTCAAGATGCCTGGGCAAGATTATCATGTTAGCAGTAGAAGAAAATGTTTTTATTTGTTAACTATACACCAGTCTCGGGGTCTGGTTTAGTGGTACAGGAAGAGGAAGACACGAACTGGGTTGGGATGTCGTTTCGTTGATTTAGCTACGCTTCAAGGTCTCCTTTGCAAAACGTACCAGCAGCCAACCTCTCAGACAGATCCTGTCCCTTCCATTACGATCTGAGGGCTCATGTGTAGCTGGTGCATCTGGTGCACGAGTTCTCTGGTTGCACAGGATATGTTCTCTATGATACACGCCTTTCTCAGATGTACCACAGCTATAGCTATCGTACCAGAGCCCTGCTCTAGTGCTCCCCCCTAACCTAATTTTGGAGGGGTATTTTTGTCCCCGCAAATTTGTTTTTTTCCTGGCCCGCCGCAGCCCAGATCCAAGCCCTGTCTAACCTTGTCTAGCCCTGTATAACCCAGAACGTATATGTACAGTACCCTGGTCTGAAAAAAAACATCACACGACCCCACGTCCATGTAAGACCTGCCGAATCCAATCATTCACGCGAGCAGCTCCATCAATCTCGCGAGCATTGACGCAGCTCCATAAGTCACATAGTAGATCTCCAGCGGCGGCTATCTCGTCGGACAGCGGGCGCGACAGCGTCGTGAATCTCCAACGAGCGCGCACAGGTACCGCATCCCGCGTCCCCCCTCTAGTCTCGCTCGTGGCAACATCAAACGAACTGCCGCCGCCAGTGGTAGTGGTTAACCTAGCGGGGCGGGTAACCTAGCTACCTGGCGGCGCATGCGATCATGGATCTTGTTCCGGTAGTGCTGCTCCTCGTGATCTGGGTTCACGTAGCGTCGGTTGCCGTCGGCTGTGCGCACCACCGGTATCGTTATTTGATGTGGCGGCTAACCTAGGTATTCGGCGGCAGAGGTAATCACAGATCAAGCTAGGTTTTGAGATCGTGCGGTTCCTCGCGATTGAAAGTGATCACGACGAGTGTCGTGGCCATCTTCCTTACTAAGTTGGGCAGATCTGAACGGCCATGGTTGCAGTTGTTTACATAACATCCGTGATCGTGTGCTATGTGTTTTATATTTCATCATTGATAATGTTTGCACGTGTGATGATACATAATATTGGTTGTAGGAAATGGCGGACGAGGAGTTAACTGATATCATGATAGACATGGAGTTTGGAGAACTGATGAAAGACTGGATAGAAGATTGGCCAGATGATGAAAATTCAGATCGTGAAGATCGGTCAGAGAATGGGAACGAATGGGACGATCTTAATGTGAGTGGCATTGTCATGTTGTAATTTTTTGGTGGCATCCGACAACATTAAATCTTTGTGTTGAAAATTTATAGATCGATGAGCTTGATGATGATCAGGAAAACAACTCGGAGCTCTCGAATGAAGATTACATTAGTCAGGTATGTAAGTGAAAAATTTTGTTGGCATGCAAATAGAATTTCTTCTGGAATATTATATGATAAGTAATTATGTATTTGTGTTGTATTTTTCAGTTCATTTCCGAATGTCATAATGCGTACGACTATTACGGTGAATCCGACACGGAGACAGGCCTTAACGACGAATCATTAGATGCACCTGGTTCTGGGGAGTCCGAGTCGTCGGTCATCATGAGTGAGGTATGTGTGTAATCAATGTTCTATGGAAGTAAGTAATGTTAAACCTTAGAAATCTGTTTTCATGACTGTGGTTTGATTGTGTAGGTGACACAAGATGATGGGGCAAAGAATGTCCAAGATACTGCCAGTGCAGATGATAAGAGGGATATGTTCATGCAGATAATGGAAATGACCTTTACGTCTCACGATGCTGCGTATGATTTCTACAACAGCTATGCTAGAGATAATGGTTTCAGCATTAGAAAGAATAAGGTCAGGTATAGCAAAACAGAGTCACGTCATATGCGTTATAGGTAGTTTGTTTGTTCAAGACAAGGGAAACGTGACAGCAAGTTGCTAACCGAGGAAGGACACGGCCGTAGGCTCAGAGCCGAGACACGCTGCTTTTGCGAAGCGCACCTGACCGTCAAGCTTAACCAAAAGCGTGGGGTTTGGTATGTTGAAAGTTTTGAGGACAAGCATAGCCATATGTTGGCAGGACCGGACGAGGTACCTTTTCTTTGGTCCCACAGAAAAATCAAAGAGTACCAGAAGCATGAGATAATGTCCATGGGAGCTGCAGGGATTAGAATTCACGACATGATGGATTGCTTCATCAGCAAACATGTATGGTATGGCGGTGTTGGTTTTACCAGGCGTGAAATATACAACCTTTGCGCCCAGGAGAAGAGGAAGTTGCTTTCAAAAGGTGATGCTGCCACAGCCATAGGCATCATGGCCAGTAGGAAACAGAGGGATCCTAGCTTCTTTTTCGAGTACATGCTAGATAAGGAAGGACATTTGAATAGTATGTTCTGGTGCGACTCCCAGTCTCGTCATGACTATGAGGACTTCAGCGACGTGCTTGTATTTGACAGCACGTACAAGATGAACCGCTATGGTATGCCATTCATACCTTTTGTTGGTCTTAACAATCACCGGAAGACCACTGTTTTTGGTTGTGCCATAGTTTCGGACGAGACCGAGGAGACATACGTATGGCTTCTACAGACTTTTTTGAGGTCCATGTGTCAAAAGATGCCTAAGAGTGTTATCACAGACGCCGACGCTGCGATGATCAAGGCAATTCGCGAAGTCTTTCCAGACGTGTGGCACCGTATATGTACGTGGCACATAGAGAAAAATATGAAGATTCACCTCAGTCACAAGTCCTTGAAGGAGTTCCGAACTCTTCTGTACTACAGCACGTCCACGGCAACGTTTGAGGAGAGATGGCACGCATTTTCCAAAAGATGGCAGTAGGAAAAAACTGTAACATGGTTGAGGCGGATGTATAAGAAGAGGAGACTGTGGGCCGCGGCATATCTAACTGAGGGGTTTTGGCTTGGCATGAAAAGCAACCAGCGGAGTGAAAGCCTGAACTCATGCCTTCACCTCCACCTAGACGGTGAAATGACCCTGGTGGATATGATTTTGCACTATGAGAACGCCGTTGTGCGTATCCATGAAAACGAGGCGCGAGATGACTGCACGGCCTCACAGAGTTTACCGGTGCCAGTTACTAGCTCGAGGGAACTTGAGATAGCTGCTTCTCACGTCTTCACTCCAGCAAACTTCTATATGTTGCAAGATGATCTTAGAAAAATTGACGTCATGGAGATTGTAGAAATTAAGCTGGGAGACGGATCATAGCAGTACATCGTGGCGTGGAAGAATAACCGGAAGCGTCGTTTTTGGGTGGAGTATGCACCAGTAAATTCCACAGAAACTATAAGGTGCAGCTGCAGAAGAATGATTCGAAAGGGTCTACCTTGCAAGCACATATTCCATGTACTGAAGCACTTGAACATATCTGAAATACCAAAGTGTTTAGTTCTTATTCGGTTCACGAAAGAAGCAAGGTTGGGACTGCCCGCAAGGCGCACAAGCGATCTGTTGGGATTTGGTTGGACTGGGGCCGGGGAAAGAATGAAATATAGCCAGGTCAGTGTGTTAGCGTCTGAAGCTATGCATGCGGCGGCATGCAAACACCCTGCTTTGTGGGATCAGTTACAGGAGAGTTTGAAGGTTGTGATAGCTAAGAGTCATGAGTATGATCCGCTACAGGAAAATTTGTTGAAGCAAACAAATGACATCAGTAAGTGTGCAGTTGAATATGTGGACGATGGTGAAGGCAACATGATTGAGGTTAAAGATCCTATGAAAGTGTCAAGCAAAGGTGCAACAAAGGCAGATGAGAGCCGCCCTGTCTCAAAAAATGGTAGACCACTCTCTTTTGATGAGTTGAAAACCCGTTGCGGCGCTTGCAAATTGGTAGGACACACTAGACGTAGCAAGAAATGCAAACAAAATCAGAAGTAAGTGTTTGTATGCATTGTGGATTATTAAAGTTTGTATCATTCATTAACTTAGCTTGTCTTCTATCAGGTGCAGAAACGTGGAGAAGGAACAAGAGTAGAACACTTGCTTCAATTATTTACTTTGTTAATCGGCCGGCTCATACTTCGGCTAAGGTAGTTGTAGGCGCTTGTGTTTCTTTAGTATGGAGGCTTTGGCCCCGTGATTGTATCCTTAGTGTATTAGCAGACGAGATCCCAGTCTTTGTTTAAATAAAGTAAGATGTTTCCATGTAAACAAAAATCAAAAAATTCTTTACTGTGTAATGACCGGGGCTGTGTAATGACCGGGGCGGGAGGTAGAAAGAATATTATTGTACATTTCCCCTGCCCACGTCCTAAATGCCATTAAATAAGTAACTGTACCACTCTCCTCCCCACCACACACTCACCCACCTCCCACGGGCGCCGGTTCGAACTCCCCTCTTATCCCCACCTACAGTAGATCGATAATACCCTCGCCGGCGACCGCTACAGCCGCCTCCATGGAGAGAAGCCTCGGCTGGCAGAGAGCGATGATGGACCTCGCCGGCGATGACGAGGGGTGGCGCGCGCAGTTGACGGAGGTGTGCGGCTGGTTCCCCAGCACGGAGATGTTGGTCAACCACGCGCGTGGCCTCGTCAAAGTCCTCACCGATGCCGAGAGGAAGCGCGCCTTCCCCTACGGCCGCGGCGTCCCGCCTGCTATCCTACTCGTGTGGGCAATGCGAGAGGCCAAGCTGAGAGACTCCCCTGTTTAGTGCACAAGGTGGTGGATGTACCGCTCCGCCACCATGATGCTGCGGCCAGATTCAGCACGCGTCGCGTCAAGGGCGGACCGCGTCGACGTCGAGCTCGCTGTCCCTGCGCCCGTCAGCCCGGACTACCAGGTCCGCCATGTGTCGAAGCCAGTGCTGCCGTTGGACCATGAGGAGGGCAAGGAGGACGCTATGCACATGGTAGCGCCGGTCGCCATCGAGGGTGGCAAGAAAATGCCCATCGAGGTCGAGCTCCTTCCCCTCCTCCCTGACATAGTGAAGGTGGAAGAAGAGGAGGTGGCTCAGGATCAGGTGGCGCAGCTGTCCAATAGAACGGTGGTCAAGAAGAAGGCTTCTCCGTGTGTGGTGCGCCGCTCACGCCACCTCAAATTTATGAAGAAGTGAAGATGGGCACAGTTGCTGAAGGAGGAGGAAGCTGCTGATTATCTTAAGTTAGGTATGTTGTTATATGTTTCAGCATATAAGTTAACATTATTTTGGGTTTGATGTTGGTTAGGTATGCTTTTATATGTAAGCATATAAGTTATGCAATCGGTACGGTTTGATCGGGTTCTTTGTGGCTGAAGAACTGAATATCTACTGCTCACCCTAAGTGCCAAGTTCAGTTAAATTTTCGAATATTGAATATGTATTGTTGCTTTGCTTCGGTGTTGCATGGAAGCTGCTAGATGTAGCTCCTATGTTGCAACAAGACAATGAACTAGTCTGCTACATAAATCAGTAGTGTTGCTAGGTGATGTGCCCATGTGCATCACATACCAAATATAGAACATGCCAAAAGTGCATTGTCTGTTAAATACAGGACATGCCAAAAGTGCATTGTCTGCCAAATATAGAACATGCCAAAAGTGCACTGTCTACCAATCATGATGGCCCCATGTTATTTATGCTGCAATCTCTGTTACACTTTGCCCATAAATTGAATAGCAAATAATTTAGCATCATTTCATCATGTCAATTACAATGATGTCAATAACTTTATGAACAATCTACTTGCTAACTATGACAACAATCATAATGGCAAGCAGGCCAAGATACAGAAGACCTCCAAATCCTAAAATCCTATCCCTATAGGGCAATATCTCCTTGTGCATCTTAACCACTGCCCTCTTTTCTTTCTCATTCCTTTTAATTTCAGCTCCATATTCTATAATATTAGTCTCCAGTTTCTTGTTCTTCATGGCAAGATACTTAATGACTGACTTTGCTTTGCTATCCCACTCCCCATCAACCCATTTAACATACTCAGAACTGATATCATCCTAAATAAATCATGAGCAATTCAAGTCATTTTATAACTGAACTTGTCGCTGCAAGCGTTAAACACTGAACTTTTTTGCAGCTTGACCGCAATAGCAGTACTAGTTTGAAGATCATGCTCAGTAGACTAACCTCAAACACACATCCCCCGAGTGCGCTGCCAAAATTGTCTGCATCTATGCAGACACGGCCACTAGGAGTTTCCTGATGACCACATAGATGGAGCTTGTCATGGCCACAGGTGATGAATTATGGGCGATAATGCTGGGATGTAAAGAACAACGGTAAAGAACTTACCTTTTTGCCAACAAAGTGTAGGACTGAAGAAACCCTAGCCGTGGGTTCTCCCGGCCCTCCGCCGCCCACGAAACCCCCGTCCCCTGTTCCACTAGATCCGCCACCGCTGCCTCGTGTGCCACTGAATCTGGCCCACTTGCTTACAGGACCCAGGGTTCGACCTAACTTGCGGTCGCCGCCGCTCTTCTCGCCGCAGCCGCCGCCGCCCGACGCCCAGCTCGTTGTCATGCTTTCGTTGTCGAGATTTGGAGGTGCAAATAGAGAGGGAGGGCTAGGGATTTGGAAAGGGAAATGAGAAAAGGAGAAAGATCGATGTGAACCTGGCAAAATGGGCTGGTGTAGCGCTGCCGGGAAGATAGCCCACCTGTGGGGCCCCTCACGTGGTTAGATGGGCCGTGCCTGGCATTATGGTGAGTACAGAAAAAGTTAATTATACATATAATAAAAAAAGACAGGTTTGTAAAACAAACTAGAAAAACATGATGCCTGATAACACGCGATAGAGCCAACGAGCTGACATGACTAATTTTGATGAGTGTAATATTACATTTTGGCTCGATATATTTACTTATCTACCATGACTACTTTTCATAATAATGTGATGAGGGGGAATTACTAGGAGATTATGCAAGATGATGACATGCAGATAGCTAAGGCAGAATGTTAAGCTTGGTAGAGTTTAAAAAAAGTTAAGATTGTGAAAATTTTAATATGAAACTTACGAGAGCAGTTGAAGAGAAAAATAGACTATTATAAAAAATTGGAGAAGGAGAAAAATATTAAGCAAGAACACTTGATAAGTGAAGCCATGAAAAATACAATTGTAAAAAATTGGAGAACGAGAAAAATATTAAGCAAGAACAGTTGATAAGTGAAGCCATAACTTTGTTGGTACGACCAAATTGTCTTCTCCGAGCAAATTTTATGACCGAATTGTCTTGTACGAGCGAATTGTCTGACAGACACATACACATGCATGTGCCCTGTTTATTACATAAAAATTATAGAACCCCTAAGATAATCATGCCGTCGAAACCTTCGACCGGACTAAATCCAAACCACTAAAACTTCAATCTTGCATGCCGCATGGCGCCGTTTCCTTGCGATTTCGCGAATTTTGTTCTTCACACACTCCATCGAGTTTGAAGAAGGTGACATAATCAACTCTGCGACGAAACGTCTTCTCCTTGCATCAACGGTGGCCTGCAAAAAATGACATAAAGGTTACATGAACCGAAGTTGCTACACCACCATAGTAGCTAGTCTACAAATGAAAATAACAGCATACCTGTGTAAATTGGCGGGTGATTCGGTCCCCGTCCTAATGTTCTAGACATTCTGTGACAAAAAGGCCACAAGAGTTCCTGGTACATATGCAAACATTAGCGGTGGGCAATACAAACATGTGTGTTGTTGTTTGATTGTGCATGATGTCCTATTAACTCACCCATCCTCTTGCTGGGGTATGTCATACTCCTTGATAAGCCACTTACTTACGTCCGGATATTTCCCTGGTGTAATAAGATTTGCCTGACGCATATCGTTTGCTATAGCCATTCGCTATAAAGAGGATAGTGTTAAAGAACAATCATAAACAATATGTAAGAGCAATGGTACAAATGTTGGTTACATTACCAGTGCTTTAACAGTCCTTTCAGTCAGGTCCAGAGGATAGAGCGAATCGAGAGCTTGGAATTCTTTCTTGATCATGTGCATGACCACGGTCATCCAGTGGCTATTGTCGATATTCAACGCGATATACGTCTACAGTGCAAAAACCCATTACGGATCAAAAGAAATACTTGATGAACTATCATGTAGTGATGAATCACAAACATTACATACCTTATCACGCACAGTATACTCTTTTGTGACTCTATTAACTGCTCCAGCTTTGGTCAGAGCACTATCCATGTTGCAGCTCGATGGCAATGGATCGTCATGTGCGATAGCACGATCTACAAGGAATTTGGACCTCCACGCTGGACAGAGGTAATGATCATGACCAACACGCAGCTCCAAATGTCCCATATAAGCATCAATAACCTGCATAGAATATCTTCGCATTACATGTTGAAAGTTGAGACATAGATTATTGAGCATTTTAAAAACAGGACATGCAAGTAGTACTTACATCGTCCGACAGCCATCTATGAGCTAGTACCGGTAGAATCCTTTCGGAAGTCAGAGTTATGCCACGCCCTTCACTGTAGTAAATTTTTTTGCTCCTGTTCTTCTCAGTGCTAGCAGCTAACTCGACAAATGAAATAGCCGCATCAATTATTTCCGGCGTCAACTCATCTGCCACAACCTCCGGCACATTATTGTTCGAAAATAGAGCTGCATGAAATAATATAATAATATGAACGTCAACAATGGTGATCATATGCATTGGTAGTAAATAAAAAAATTAAGAATGTTAGTTTCGATACCTCTAGTAGCAGTACTAGTACCAGAGGTTCTTTGACCACGGCTGGTACGCCTGCCGGGCTTGTCAAGTGCGTAGGGGGATTCAAATTTCTTGGGAACGGTCCGCTTCCGCTTACCAGACATAACCTCCTCATCCTTATCGATTGTTACACCCTTTTTTCCATTCGCCTTAGCCATGAACTTGCTGACAGAAGATGGACAAATGTCTATGTCCGATGAAGGTGCTAGAGTAGAAGTACCAACCACCCAAGGGTTTTCCGGTGTACCCCCACATACATCATTACACTTAACAGGTGAAGCTTCCTTGTGTCCATTCATCTCCGGTAGTAAATAAAAAAATTAAGAATGTTAGTTACGATACCTCTAGTAGCAGTACTAGTACCAGAGGTTCTCTGACCACGGCTGGTATGCCTGCCGGGCTTGTCAAGTGCGTAGGGGGATTCAAATTTCTTGGGAACGGTCCGCTTCCGCTTACCGGACATAACCTCCTCATCCTTATCGATTGTTACACCCTTTTTTCCATTCGCCTTAGCCATGAACTTGCTGACAGAAGATGGACAAATGTCTATGTCCGATGATGGTGCTAGAGTAGAAGTACCAACCACCCAAGGGTTTTCCGGTGTACCCCCACATACATCATTACACTTAACAGGTGAAGCTTCCTTGTGTCCATTCATCTTCGGTGGGGTTTTCTGTTTGGCAAACTAAATCGTGTGAATATTTCTGGACGTAAAAAATTAAACGAGAAAATTATAGACAGAAAGATAAATACATAGTACCTCAGGAACGGTTTCATGGTCGGGAAGCACTATATCAGGCTGTCTCATGTCAATGGTCGGCTGTCCATCACTGTCCATGTCTTCCTTGTACACGAATTCCTACTTTTCATATGGACCATTCTCGAACGAATCCACTTCGTCCGGATCATTCTCCGCGGATGGCACGGCAGCAGCCGGCTTGTACATGACACCTGCTTTGTTCAACTTCTCCAACAACCTCTGCAATAGAAATATAAACTTAGTAATGGTAGCATGGTTTAAAACAGCAAACATACAGTAAACTATAAAGTTTGGGTGTGCTACCTCAGCAACTTGATCAGGGATTTGCCTCATCTGGGTGTGTATGAAGTCCATGCACCGCTTCATTAGAAGCTCCATCAAATCTTCTGACAATGTGGCTGTCGTCGAGTTCTTTGCGTTTCCAGTTGTAGGCTTGGTTTTTGGCTTCATGGTAGGCGCATTATTTGGGATGTTGGGCTCCTGAGCCCTATACTGCTGGGTGATATTATTTTCGATCTGCATGCGATATTGAAGTACATGTGATGTATAAAAAATAAATAGTATTAAGTTACAAAACATTTAAGAAAGACGAAACACAATGACTTACCCTTACGTTACCACGGCCGCGCCCATTATCATAGTCGAAGCTATCTCTCCTAGTGGCTGCACCTTCTGTCCAGTTCCTCATAAGAGGTTGTATGCACAAGTTGGGATTATAGGCGCATTTGCCTTCGACCGGTTGCACCTTCTCCCAGTACAAGTACTACAAAAAAATATAAGGATTTAGAGTTAGTAATACATCACATAAAATTGCAATGATATGATAATTGACATTATGCAACAGGTCTCATATGTGTACCTGCAAGAGAGCCAAATTGCCTTTCGGCCATTGGCGGAGGTGTTTGCCTTTCTTCACTATGCGAAGGCAATCAAGGAGAACACGCATGGTGAAGGCATTCCAGTTAATCTTTGAAATATGTTTCACATCTTCGACCAAAGCATAGTACTGCTTTGGCACAATCTTGCTCGACATTGAGCAATAATTGTTGCTAATAGGACAAGCACTACTTTGCAAAGGAAATCGTCGTCGGTGGCTTTACTTTTAATTATGTCCTCAATGAGATTATCTATCACTATGTTTTCTGATGTCTTACTGAGAAATTGTGGCGGCACCCGCTCCTTCATGTCCTCGCCTTCTTCAGTCAGAATGTCCGAAGCGGACAGTCCTTGGTTCTCGAGGTTAAAGATGCACTCGACGTCGACTGCACCGAGAGTCACCTCCCCAACCTGCTCTTGTATAATGAACCTGCCTGTGCTGGCCTGAAAATTCTCAATCATATACCTAATCAGCAGGGTACGCATCTTAATAGATGGTATCTGCAGCATGCTGCGCAATGATGTATCAGCCACTCTAGCGTGTTGACCGCTTGATAGATCTGCAACAAGCTTTCACCATTTCTCAACTGTGCATACTATTTCTCCATTCAGCTTGTCCATCCTGTTGAAAGAAAATATATAACTTCATGACATTAGCTAACACCAAAGCAAAAATAACAATAGGCATGCAAAAATATAAAACTTTCTGGCAGTAGCTAACACTAATGCAAAAATAACACTAATGGAAATACAAAACTTTCACCATGTATACTGCAACATGCAACCAAATGTGTGCTGACATGAGGCAATAAAAAAATAACTACAATTGGTAATTGAATTTACTTGCATCTGATCAAGTTCTTTAAGTATCATATAAATTATATAATCAATAAATTTAATATGGTAAACTGTTACTAATTCGTCGGGTTGTCTTACTAACAGGGTGACAAATTGTTCAGCTGTAAATAAACTAGAGTCTATAGCAATGGTACCTATTTGAGGTTCATCAACATCTAATGTTAATAACACTTTAATGTTCTATGTGCACAAAAATATAATTGGATCGTGTGACAAAAATATAATTGGATCTTGTGACAAAAAATGTATTGCATCATGCTTCTCGAGAAACAACATCTTATTCTACCATGCTATGAAAGAACCAAAGAATGTTTTCATGTACGCCATCTGGTCAGAACGCATCTAGTCGAGTTCATACTAGTTGAAAATATGTGGTAAACCAAAGTACATCAAAGCAACGAGACGGAGGAAGTAGCTTGCTATGAAGGCGCGAGGGAAGGAGGACAATTTACTTGATCGGTCGACGAAGATGAAAGAAGTCGGCGATGCGTTCTCGACGTAGTTCGTCGAGGTCGGCCTGCACGTGCGGATGACCTTGATCTTCTCGGGGTTTTTGTGGCGTGTGGGATGCGGCAGACGGAGCTGTCGACGCCTCGCCGGCAGGAGTCGATCTAGTCGACGACATGTGCGAGGAGGAGGAGATTATATACGAGGTCGATGCCTAGGTCATCGTAACTTCCTTGTGGCCAATCTCGCGATCTATATTTTCCTCCGTTGAAGCGAGGCTGAACGTGCTCCTCAATCGTAGGATTAGGAACATATGGATTAGCACGATCCTAGAATTGTGTAACAGAACGGCAACTACTCCTGTGATCGACGTGCGTGTGATCGACGTGCATGTAAAGCGCAGCGTTGTGGGCTCCACAATATGGATCCGACACTTATTTGCGTTCTGGGCCGGCCCACCTACCTTTATTGTTTCTTCCCTCAAAATAAATATCATTGGTTCATCCCTAAAAAAACTCTTTGTGACACGTATTAGTTATTGTATACTTGTATATGTTCAACAACATTTATAGTATCTCTATCATTTCTACAATATTATACATGCATCGAGTGTCGGAAATGAACGATACTTGTCATGCATGCATGCCATGGTCATCGTAGGTTACGGATTAAGTTTGGGATCATTTCGTGAGATCGTAGGTTACGCATAAACCACTTTCAGACCTGCCCTCCGGTAGACCCGAATGGTCCTGCTTGTACATGGTGCATGTGGAAGCATGCATGAGATAACCCCAACTTTTGGGAGCTTGTGGGCTTAGCCAATGTGGTCCCCCAGGCAAGGTGTGCATGAATTCGGACACAAAATGCACGTTGCGTCACGTGGGGCAGTGTTGTAGGGTTTTGTTGCCAAAAAACCCTAGAAATTGCATCGAGTGTCGCAAATGAACGATACTTGTCATGATGCAAGCCATGGTAATTGTAGGGTATGCATGAAGTTTGGGATCATTTGGTGGGACCGTCAAGGAAAACAAATTTCAGACCTGACCTCCGGCAGACCCGAATGGTCCTGCTTGTACATGGTGCATGTGGAAGCATGTATGAGATGACCCCAACTTTTGGGAGCTTGTGGGCTTGGCCAATGTGGTCCCCCAGGCAAGGTGTGCACGAATTCAGACACAAAACGCACGTTGCGTCACGTGGGGGTAGTGTTGTAGGGTTTTGTCGCCAGAAAACCCTAGAAAATGCATTAAGTGTCGCAAATGAACGATACTTGTCACGCATGCATGCCATGGTCATCGTAGGGTATGCATGAAGTTTGGGACCATATGGTGGGACCGTCAAGGAAAACCAATTTCAGACCTGATCTCCCGCAGACTCGAATGGTCCTGCTTGTACATAGTGCATGTGGGGGCATGCATGAGATGACCCCAACTATTGGGAGCATGTGATCATGGCCAATGTGCCCCCCCAGGCAAGGTGTTCACGAGTTCGGACACAAAACACACATTGTGTCACGTGGGGGCAGTGTTGTAGGGTTTTGTCGCCGGAAAAACCCTAGAAAATGCATCGAGTTTTGGAAATGAACGATACTCGTCATGCATGCTTGCCATGGTCATCCTAGGGTGTGCATACAGTTTGGTCTGAATTGGTGAGACCGAGAAAATAAACCTGCTCCTAGTACATGGTGCATGTGGAGGTATGCATGCGACTGTCCCAACTACATTTGATTTAATAATATTTCAAGTATCAAACAGAAAGTAAAATTTATAATTTGGAATGAAGAATTGAAATAATGAAGAAGTGCAATAGAACATAACATATTATCTTACATTTTGGAAATATTTCGAATATAAAGAAGAGAACAAATATTAGAATGAAGAAGTGAAATAAAACAGAACATTTTATCTTACAAACTAAAAATATTTCAAAAATAATAAAGACAAGAAATATTAGAATTAACAATTAAAATAAAACACACCATTTTAGTTTATATTTCATAAATATTATCAATATACAAAAGAGAACGAACAAATGAAATAAAACACAACAGAATTTGGCATATTTTTTAAATTTTAGTAAACACTTTTAGAAATAATATAGAAAAAAGAGATTTGATTTCAAATATTAGAAATATAAACAAGAAAATATAAAACATATCAGCGCGCGGGTAAGGCTACCCTAGGCCAGCCCGCCCGAATTGGGCCCAAGGCGGAGCCGCACAGGGCACATTGCAGCGCACAGCCGTTGGGTGGTGGGAGTTTAGTCCCACCTCGCCAAGCGAGGGAGCGCCGCACCGGTTTATATACCCGGCTGCGACTCCCCTCACAAGCTCCTATCAATTGCGGGCAGTACATTGGCTAACTCTCGTCCCCTCTGCCTCGTGGGGCCTACTAGCAGCAGAGATATTCTGCACCACGGGCCTGCATCTTGGCCCATGCACCACAGGGTTCCTAGTCGTATGCAGGCCGTGGAGTATGAATTCTCCTGCTCTGGTAGGTGGGCACTTTTTTTGGCATATTGCCATGTGTATTGATCTTCAAAGCACACACTAAATTATACACATGCTCACTTGCATTCAATATACAATTTTTGTGTGCATACATGACAAGTTAATGTTTTGACCTTCAAGTCATCTAATAAATTTTACACATGCTCACTTACATGTAATACACATGGATATTAATTGGATTTCAACAAAAATGAGGCCGTGGTGTATGAATTCTACTACCACATGCATGCCATGGTCATGGTACGGTGTGCAAAAAGTTTGGGATCTTTTGGTGGGACCGTCAAGGAAAACCTCTTCCAAACTTGCCCTCCAGCAGACCCGAATGGTCCGGCTTGTACATGGTGCATGTGGGGGCATGCATGAGATGACCCCAACTTTTGGGAGCATGTGAGCATGGCCAATGTGCCCCCCAGGCAAGGTGTGCACGAGTTCGGACACAAAACACACGTTGCGTCACGCCGCGGCACTGTTCTAGGGTTTTATCACCGCAAAACGCCTACAAGATGCATAGAGTGTCGGAAATGAACGGTAGTTGCCAGGCATGCTTGCTATGGTCATTGTAGGGTGTGCATAAAAGTTTGGTATCAATTGGTGAGACCGAGAAGAAGAACCTGCTTGTAGTACATGGTGCAAGTGGCGGCGTACATGGGATTGTCCCAACTATATTTGATTTAATAATATTTCAAGTATGAAACAGGAAATAAAATTTAAAATTAGGAAAGACAACCATGAAAAGTGAAATATGAGAGAACATTATATCATACATTATTTAAATTCATAACTGTCAGAACAAAGAAAAGAGGAGAATATAGAAAACAGAAGAAAAAATTTGAATGAATAAGTGCAATAAAAGACAACATATTATCTTACATTTTGGAAATATTTCAAATATAAAGAAGAGAACAAATATTAGAATGAAGAAGTGAAATAAAACAAAACATTTTATCTTACAAACTAAAAATATTTAAAAAATAATAAAGATAAGAAATGTTGGAATGAAGAATTGAATTAAAACACAATATTTTAGTTCATATTTCGTAAATATTATCAATATATAAAAGAGTACGAACAAATGAAATAAAACACAATAGAATTAGGCATATTTTTTTAAATTTTAGTAAACACTGTTAGAAATAATATAGAAAAAAAGAGACTTGATTTTAAATATTAGAAATATAAACAAGAAAATAAACAAAGAAAATATAAAACGTATCAGCGAGCGGAGTAAGGCTGCCCTGGGCCAGCCCGCCCGAATTAGGCCCAAGGCGGAGCCGCGCAGGGCACATCGCAGCGCATAGCCGTTGGGTGGTGGGAGTTTAGTCCCACCTCGCCAAGCGATAGAGCGCCGCACCGATTTATATACCCTGCCGCGACTCCCCTCCCAAGCTCCTATCTATTACAGGCAGTACATTGCCTAACTCTTGTCCCCTTTGCCCCATGGGGCCTACTAGCAGCAGAGATATTCTGCACCAGGGGCCTGCATCCTGGCCCATGCACCGTAGGGTTCCTAGTCGTATGCAGGCCGTGGAGTATGAATTCTCCTGCTCTGGTAGGTGGGCACTTTTTTGGCATATTGCCATTGTGTATTGATTTGATCTTGAAATCACACACTAAATTATACACATGCTCACTTCCGTTCAATACACATATTTTTTTGCATATACGACAAGTTAATGTTTTGACCTTCAAGTCATCTAATAAATTTTTTTGAATTTGTTTGAATTTTTTAGTAATTTATAATGCCTTCTAGACTGACTGGTCAAAACATCGGTCTATACCTCAGGGGGGCATTGTAAAATATTCTTTTTCCAAATTTTCTTTCATAGCCATGATTAGCACATGTGGGTCACCATGTTCAAGAAAGTTTGTGTGATTTGGTGGTGGTGGGAAAAATGACATTTTTTCAAAAACTGGCTTAAGTTAGACCAAATGGACCCTCCGGAATGTGGTCATTTTTTCGACCACCTCCAAATGACCTCAACTTTGGCACACATGATCTATTGCACAAACAAAGGTGGGTTTCCAAGGTTTTATATTTTTTTGAATTCTTTATTAATTTATAATGCCCTCTAGACTGACTGGTCAAAACATCGGTCTATACCTCAGGGGGGCATTGTAAAATATTCTTTTTCCAAATTTTCTTTCATAGCCATGATTGGCACATGTGGGTCACCATGTTCAAGAAAGTTTGTGTGATTTGGAGGTGGTGGGAAAAATCACACTTTTTCAAAAACTGGCTTAAGTCCAAATGGCCCCTCCGGAATGCGGTTATTTTTTCGACCACCTCCAAATGACCTCAACTTTGGCACACATGATCTATTGCACAAAAAAATGTGGGTTTCCATGGTTTTATATTTTTTGAATTTTTTATTAATTTATAATGCCCTCTAGACTGACTGGTCAAAATATCGGTCTATACCTCAGGGGGGCATTGTAAAATATTCTTTTTCCAAATTTTCTTTCATATCCATGATTGGCACATGTGGGTCACCATGTTGAAGAAAGTTTGTGTGATTTGGAGGTGGTGGGAAAAATCACATTTTTTCAAAAACTGGCTTAAGTTAGACCAAATGGCCCCTCCGAAATGCGGTCATTTTTTCGACCACCTCCAAATGACCTCAACTTTGGCACACATGATCTATTGCACAAACAAAGGTGGGTTTCCAAGGTTTTATATTTTTTTGAATTTTTTATTAATTTATAATGCCCTCTAGACTGACAGGTCAAAACATTGGTCTATACCTCAGGGGGGCATTGTAAAATATTATTTTTCCAAATTTTCTTTCATAGCCATGATTGGCACATGTGGGTCACCATGTTTAAGAAAGTTTGTGTGATTTGGAGGTGGTGGGAAAAATCACATTTTTTCAAAAACTGGCTTATGTTAGACCAAATGGCCCCTCCGGAATGCGGTTATTTTTTCGACAACCTCCAAATGACCTCAACTTTGGCACACATGATCTATTGCACAAAAAATGTGGGTTTCCAAGGTTTTATATTTTTTTGAATTTTTTATTAATTTATAATGCCCTCTAGACTGACAGGTCAAAACATCGGTCTATACCTCAGGGGGGCATTGTAAAATATTCTTTTTCCAAATTTTCTTTCATAGCCATGATTGGCACATGTGGGTCACCATGTTCAAGAAAGTTTGTTTGATTTGGAGGTGGTGGGAAAAATCACATTTTTTTCAAAAACTGGCTTAAGTGCCCCTCCGGAATGCGGTCATTTTTTCGACCACCTCCAAATGACCTCAACTTTGGAACACATGATCTATTGCACAAACAAAGGTGGGTTTCCAAGGTTTTATATTTTTTTGAATTTTTTATTAATTTATAATGCCCTCTAGACTGACTGGTTAAAACATCGGTCTATACCTCAGGGGGCATTGTAAAATATTATTTTTCCAAATTTTCTTTCATATCCATGATTGGCACATGTGGGTCACCATGTTCAAGGAAGTTTGTGTGATTTGGAGGTGGTGAGAAAAATCACATTTTTTCAAAAACTGGCTTAAGTTTAGACCAAATGGCCCCTCCGGAATGCGGTCATTTTTTCGACCACCTTCAAATGACCTCTACTTTGGCACACATGATCTATTGCACAAACAAAAGTGTGTTTCCAAGGTTTTATATTTTTTTGAATTTTTTATTAATTTATAATGCCCTCCAGACTGACTGGTCAAAACATCGGTCTATACCTCAGGGGGGCATTGTAAAATATTCTTTTTCCAAATTTTCTTTCATAGACATGATTGGCACATGTGGGTCACCATGTTGAAGAAAGTTTGTGTGATTTGGAGGTGGTGGGAAAAATCACATTTTTTCAAAAACTGGCTTAAGTTAGACCAAATGGCACCTCCGGAATGCGGTCATTTTTTCGACCACCTCCAAATGACCTCAACTTTGGCACACATGATCTATTGCACAAAAAAGGTGGGTTTCCAAGGTTTTATATTTTTTTAAATTTTTTTAATTTATAATGCCCTCTAGACTGACTGGTCAAAACATCGGTCTATACCTCAGGGGGGCATTGTAAAATATTCTTTTTCCAAATTTTCTTTCATAGCCATGATTGGCACATGTGGGTCACCATGTTCAAGGAAGTTTGTGTGATTTGGAGGTGGTGAGAAAAATCACATTTTCTCAAAAACTGGCTTAAGTTTAGACCAAATGGCCCCTCCGGAATGCGGTCATTTTTTCGACCACCTCCAAATGACCTCAACTTTGGCACACATGATCTATTGCACAAAAAAAGGTGGGTTTCCAAGGTTTTATTTTTTTTTGAATTTTTTATTAATTTATAATGCCCTCTAGACTGACTGGTCAGAACATCGGTCTATACCTAAGGGGGGCATTGTAAAATATTCTTTTTCCAAATTTTCTTTCATAGCCATTATTGGCACATGTGGGTCACCATGTTCAAGAAAGTTTCTGTGATTTGGAGGTGGTGGGAAAAATCACATTTTTTCAAAAACTGGCTTTAGTTAGACCAAATGGCCCCTCCGGAATGCGGTCATTTTTGCGACCACCTCCAAATGACCTCAACTTTGGCACACATGATCTATTGCACAAAAAAATGTGGGTTTCCAAGGTTTTATATTTTTTTGAATTTTTTATTAATTTATAATGCCCTCTAGACTGACAGGTCAAAACATCGGTCTATACCTCAGGGGGCATTGTAAAATATTCTTTTTCCAAATTTTCTTTCATAGCCATGATTGGCACATGTGGGTCACCATGTTCAAGAAAGTTTGTTTGATTTGGAGGTGGTGGGAAAAATCACATTTTTTCAAAAACTGGCTTAAGTGCCCCTCCGGAATGCGGTCATTTTTTCGACCACCTCCAAATGACCTCAACTTTGGAACACATGATCTATTGCACAAACAAAGGTGGGTTTCCAAGGTTTTATATTTTTTTGAATTTTTTATTAATTTATAATGCCCTCTAGACTGACTGGTTAAAACATCGGTCTATACCTCAGGGGGCATTGTAAAATATTATTTTTCCAAATTTTCTTTCATATCCATGATTGGCACATGTGGGTCACCATGTTCAAGGAAGTTTGTGTGATTTGGAGGTGGTGAGAAAAATCACATTTTTTCAAAAACTGGCTTAAGTTTAACCAAATGGCCCCTCCGGAATGCGGTCATTTTTTCGACCACCTTCAAATGACCTCTACTTTGGCACACATGATCTATTGCACAAACAAAAGTGTGTTTCCAAGGTTTTATATTTTTTTGAATTTTTTATTAATTTATAATGCCCTCCAGACTGACTGGTCAAAACATCGGTCTATACCTCAGGGGGGCATTGTAAAATATTCTTTTTCCAAATTTTCTTTCATAGACATGATTGGCACATGTGGGTCACCATGTTGAAGAAAGTTTGTGTTATTTGGAGGTGGTGGGAAAAATCACATTTTTTCAAAAACTGGCTTAAGTTAGACCAAATGGCACCTCCGGAATGCGGTCATTTTTTCGACCACCTCCAAATGACCTCAACTTTGGCACACATGATCTATTGCACAAAAAAGGTGGGTTTCCAAGGTTTTATATTTTTTTTGAATTTTTTTAATTTATAATGCCCTCTAGACTGACTGGTCAAAACATCGGTCTATACCTCAGGGGGGCATTGTAAAATATTCTTTTTCCAAATTTTCTTTCATAGCCATGATTGGCACATGTGGGTCACCATGTTCAAGAAAGTTTGTGTGAGTTGGAGGTGGTGAGAAAAATCACATTTTTTCAAAAACTGGCTTAAGTTAGACCAAATGGCCCCTCCGGAATGCGGTCATTTTTTCGACCACCTCCAAATGACCTCAACTTTGGCACACATGATCTATTGCACAAACAAAGGTGGGTTTCCAAGGTTTTATTTTTTTTTTGAATTTTTTATTAATTTATAATGCCCTCTAGACTGACTGGTCAGAACATCGGTCTATACCTAAGGGGGGCATTGTAAAATATTCTTTTTCCAAATTTTCTTTCATAGCCATGATTGGCACATGTGGGTCACCATGTTCAAGAAAGTTTCTGTGATTTGGAGGTGGTGGGAAAAATCACATTTTTTCAAAAACTGGCTTAAGTTAGACCAAATGGCCCCTCCGGAATGCGGTCATTTTTGCGACCACCTCCAAATGACCTCAACTTTGGCACACATGATCTATTGCACAAACAAAGGTGGGTTTGAAGGGTTTTATATTTTTTTTGAATTTTTTATTAATTTATAATGCCCTCTAGACTGACAGGTTAAAACATCGGTCTATACCTCAGGGGGCATTGTAAAATATTATTTTTCCAAATTTTCTTTCATATCCATGATTGGCACATGTGGGTCACCATGTTCAAGGAAGTTTGTGTGATTTGGAGGTGGTGAGAAAAATCACATTTTCTCAAAAACTGGCTTAAGTTTAGACCAAATGGCCCCTCCGGAATGCGGTCATTTTTTCGACCACCTCCAAATGACCTCTACTTTGGCACACATGATCTATTGCACAAAAAATGGTGTGTTTCCAAGGTTTTATATTTTTCTGAATTTTTTATTAATTTATAATGCCCTCTAGACTGACTGGTCAAAACATCGGTCTATACATTAGGGGGGCATTGTAAAATATTATTTTTCCAAATTTTCTTTCATAGCCATGATTGGCACATGTGGGTCACCATGTTGAAGAAAGTTTGTGTGATTTGGAGGTGGTGGGAAAAATCACATTTTTTCAAAAACTGGCTTAAGTAGACCAAATGGCACCTCCGGAATGCGGTCATTTTTTCGACCACCTCCAAATGACCTCAACTTTGGCACACATGATCTATTGCACAAAAAAGGTGGGTTTCCAAGGTTTTATATTTTTTTGAATTTTTTATTAATTTATAATGCCCTCTAGACTGAGTAGTCAAAACATCGGTCTATACCTCAGGGGGGCATTGTAAAATATTCTTTTTCCAAATTTTCTTTCATAGCCATGATTGGCACATGTGGGTCACCATGTTGAAGAAAGTTTGTGTGATTTGGAGGTAGTGGGAAAAATCACATTTTTTCAAAAACTGGCTTAAGTTAGACCAAATGGCACCTCCGGAATGCGGTCATTTTTTCGACCACCTCCAAATGACCTCAACTTTGGCACACATGATCTATTGCACAAAAAAGGTGGGTTTCCAAGGTTTTATATTTTTTTTGAATTTTTTTAATTTATAATGCCCTCTAGACTGACTGGTCAAAACATCGGTCTATACCTCAGGGGGGCATTGTAAATATTCTTTTTCCAAATTTTCTTTCATAGCCATGATTGGCACATGTGGGTCACCATGTTCAAGAAAGTTTGTGTGATTTGGAGGTGGTGAGAAAAATCACATTTTTTCAAAAACTGGCTTAAGTTAGACCAAATGGCCCCTCCGGAATGCGGTCATTTTTTCGACCACCTCCAAATGACCTCAACTTTGGCACACATGATCTATTGCACAAACAAAGGTGGGTTTCCAAGGTTTTATTTTTTTTGAATTTTTTATTAATTTATAATGCCCTCTAGACTGACTGGTCAGAACATCGGTCTATACCTAAGGGGGGCATTGTAAAATATTCTTTTTCCAAATTTTCTTTCATAGCCATGATTGGCACATGTGGGTCACCATGTTCAAGAAAGTTTCTGTGATTTGGAGGTGGTGGGAAAAATCACATTTTTTCAAAAACTGGCTTAAGTTAGACCAAATGGCCCCTCCGGAATGCGGTCATTTTTGCGACCACCTCCAAATGACCTCAACTTTGGCACACATGATCTATTGCACAAACAAAGGTGGGTTTGAAGGGTTTTATATTTTTTTTGAATTTTTTATTAATTTATAATGCCCTCTAGACTGACTGGTTAAAACATCGGTCTATACCTCAGGAGGCATTGTAAAATATTATTTTTCCAAATTTTCTTTCATATCCATGATTGGCACATGTGGGTCACCATGTTCAAGGAAGTTTGTGTGATTTGGAGGTGGTGAGAAAAATCACATTTTCTCAAAAACTGGCTTAAGTTTAGACCAAATGGCCCCTCCGGAATGCGGTCATTTTTTCGACCACCTCCAAATGACCTCTACTTTGGCACACATGATCTATTGCACAAAAAAAGGTGTGTTTCCAAGGTTTTATATTTTTTTGAATTTTTTATTAATTTATAATGCCCTCTAGACTGACTGGTCAAAACATCGGTCTATACCTTAGGGGGGCATTGTAAAATATTATTTTTCCAAATTTTCTTTCATAGCCATGATTGGCACATGTGGGTCACCATGTTGAAGAAAGTTTGTGTGATTTGGAGGTGGTGGGAAAAATCACATTTTTTCAAAAACTGGCTTAAGTAGACCAAATGGCACCTCCGGAATGCGGTCATTTTTTCGACCACCTCCAAATGACCTCAACTTTGGCACACATGATATATTGCGCAAAAAAGGTGGGTTTCCAAGGTTTTATATTTTTTTGAATTTTTTATTAATTTATAATGCCCTCTAGACTGAGTAGTCAAAACATCGGTCTATACCTCAGGGGGGCATTGTAAAATATTCTTTTTCCAAATTTTCTTTCATAGCCATGATTGGCACATGTGGGTCACCATGTTGAAGAAAGTTTGTGTGATTTGGAGGTAGTGGGAAAAATCACATTTTTTCAAAAACTGGCTTAAGTTAGACCAAATGGCACCTCCGGAATGCGGTCATTTTTTCGACCACCTCCAAATGACCTCAACTTTGGCACACATGATCTATTGCACAAAAAAGGTGGGTTTCCAAGGTTTTATATTTTTTTTGAATTTTTTTAATTTATAATGCCCTCTAGACTGACTGGTCAAAACATCGGTCTATACCTCAGGGGGGCATTGTAAAATATTCTTTTTCCAAATTTTCTTTCATAGCCATGATTGGCACATGTGGGTCACCATGTTGAAGAAAGTTTGTGTGATTTGGAGGTGGTGGGAAAAATCACATTTTTTCAAAAACTGGCTTAAGTTAGACCAAATGGCCCCTCCGGAATGCGGTCATTTTTTCGACCACCTCCAAATGACCTCAACTTTGGCACACATGATCTATTTCACAAACAAAGGTGGGTTTCCAAGGTTTTAATTTTTTTTGAATTTTTTATTAATTTATAATGCCCTCTAGACTGACTGGTCAGAACATCGGTCTATACCTAAGGGGGGCATTGTAAAATATTCTTTTTCCAAATTTTCTTTCATAGCCATGATTGGCACATGTGGGTCACCATGTTCAAGAAAGTTTCTGTGATTTGGAGGTGGTGGGAAAAATCACATTTTTTCTAAAACTGGCTTAAGTTAGACCAAATGGCCCCTCCGGAATGCGGTCATTTTTGCGACCACCTCCAAATGACCTCAACTTTGGCACACATGATCTATTGCACCAACAAAGGTGGGTTTCCAAGGTTTTATATTTTTTTGAATTTTTTATTAATTTATAATGCCCTCTAGACTGACAGGTTAAAACATCGGTCTATACCTCAGGGGGCATTGTAAAATATTATTTTTCCAAATTTTCTTTCATATCCATGATTGGCACATGTGGGTCACCATGTTCAAGGAAGTTTGTGTGATTTGGAGGTGGTGAGAAAAATCACATTTTCTCAAAAACTGGCTTAAGTTTTAAGACCAAATGGCCCCTCCGGAATGCGGTCATTTTTTCGACCACCTCCAAATGACCTCTACTTTGGCACACATGATCTATTGCACAAACAAAGGTGTGTTTCCAAGGTTTTATATTTTTTTGATTTTTTTATTAATTTATAATGCCCTCTAGACTGAGTGGTCAAAACATCGGTCTATACCTCAGGGGGGCATTGTAAAATATTCTTTTTCCAAATTTTATTTCATAGCCATGATTGGCACATGTGGGTCACCATGTTGAAGAAAGTTTGTGTGATTTGGAGGTGGTGGGAAAAATCACATTTTTTCAAAAACTGGCTTAAGTTAGACCAAATGGCACCTCCGGAATGCGGTCATTTTTTCGACCACCTCCAAATGACCTCAACTTTGGCACACAAGATCTATTGCACAAAAAAGGTGGGTTTCCAAGGTTTCATATTTTTTTGAATTTTTTATTAATTTATAATGCCCTCTAGACTGACTGGTCAAAACATCGGTCTATACCTCAGGGGGGCATTGTAAAATATTCTTTTTCCAAATTTTCTTTCATAGCCATGATTGGCACATGTGGGTCACCATGTTCAAGAATGTTTGTGTAATTTGGAGGTGGTGAGAAAAATCACATTTTTTCAAAAACTGGCTTAAGTTTGACCAAATGGCCCCTCCGGAATGCGGTCTTTTTTCCGACCACCTCCAAATGACCTCAACTTTGGCACACATGATCTATTGCACAAACAAAGGTGGGTTTCCAAGGTTTTAAATTTTTTGAATTTTTTATTAATTTACAATGCCCTCTAGACTAACTGGTCAGAACATCGGTCTATACCTAAGGGGGGCATTGTAAAATATTCTTTTTCCAAATTTTCTTTCATAGCCATGACTCGCACATGTGGGTTACCATGTTCAAGAAAGTTTGTGTGATTTGGAGGTGGTGGGAAAAATCACATTTTTCCAAAAACTGGCTTAAGTTAGACCAAATGGCCCCTCCGGAATGCGGTCATTTTTTCGACCACCTCCAAATGACCTCAACTTTGGCACACATGATCTATTGCACAAACAAAGGTGGGTTTCCAAGGTTTTATATTTTTTTGAATTTTTATTAATTTATAACGCCCTCTAGACTGACTGGTTAAAACATCGGTCTATACCTCAGGGGGCATTGTAAAATATTATTTTTCCAAATTTTCTTTCATATCCATGATTGGCACATGTGGGTCACCATGTTCAAGGAAGTTTGTGTGATTTGGAGGTGGTGAGAAAATTCACATTTTCTCAAAAACTGGCTTAAGTTTAGACCAAATGGCCCCTCCGGAATGCGGTCATTTTTTCGACCACCTCCAAATGACCTCTACTTTGGCACACATGATCTATTGCACAAACAAAGGTGTGTTTCCAAGGTTTTATATTTTTTTGAATTTTTTATTAATTTATAATGCCCTCTAGACTGACTGGTCAAAACATCGGTCTTTACCTCAAGGGGGCATTGTAAAATATTCTTTTTCCAAATTTTCTTTCATAGACATGATTGGCACATGTGGGTCACCATGTTGAAGAAAGTTTGTGTGATTTGGAGGTGGTGGGAAAAATCACATTTTTTCAAAAACTGGCTTAAGTTAGACCAAATGGCACCTCCGGAATGCGGTCATTTTTTCGACCACCTCCAAATGACCTCAACTTTGGCACACATGATCTATTGCACAAAAAAGGTGGGTTTCCAAGGTTTTATATTTTTTTGAATTTTTTATTAATTTATAATGCCCTCTAGACTGACTGGTCAAAACATCGGTCTATACCTCAGGGGGGCATTGTAAAATATTCTTTTTACAAATTTTCTTTCATAGCCATGATTGGCACATGTGGGTCACCATGTTCAAGAAAGTTTGTGTGATTTGGAGGCGGTGGGAAAAATCACATTTTTTCAAAAACTGGCTTAAGTTAGACCAAATGGCCCCTCCGGAATGCGGTCATTTTTTCGACCACATCCAAATGACCTCAACTTTGGCACACATGATCTATTGCACAAACAAATGTGGGTTTCCAAGGTTTTATATTTTTTTGAATTTTTTATTAATTTATAATGCCCTCTAGATTGACTGGTCAAAACATCTGTCTATACCTCAGGGGGGCATTGTAAAATATTCTTTTTCCAAATTTTCTTTCATAGCCATGATTGGAACATGTGGGTCACCATGTTCAAGAAAGTTTCTGTGATTTGGAGGTGGTGGGGAAAATCACATTTTTTCAAAAACTGGCTTAAGTTAAGACCAAATGGCCCCACCGGAACGCGGTCATTTTTTCGACCACCTCCAAATTACCTCAACTTTGGCACACATGATCTATTGCACAAACAAAGGTGGGTTTCCAAGGTTTTATATTTTTTTTGAATTTTTTATTAATTTATAATGCCCTCTAGACTGACTGGTCAAAACATTGGTCTATACCTGAGGGCGGCATTGTAAAATATTCTTTTTCCAAATTTTTCTTTAATAGCCATGATTGGCACATGTGGGTAACCATGTTCAAGAAAGTTTGTGTGATTTGGAGGTGGTGGGAAAAATCACATTTTTTCAAAAACTGGCTTAAGTTAGACCAAATGGCCCCTCCGGAATGCGGTCATTTTATTGACCACCTCCAAATGACCTCAACTTTGGCACATATGATCTATTGCACAAACAAAGGTGGGTTTCCAAGGTTTTATATTTTTTGAATTTTTTATTAATTTATAATGCCCTCTAGACTGACTGGTCAAAACATCTGTCTATACCTCAGGGGGAATTGTAAAATATTCTTTTTCCAAATTTTCTTTCATAGCCATGATTGGCACATGTGGTTCACCATGTTCAAGAAAGTTTGTGTGATTTGGAGGTGGTGGGAAAAATCACATTTTTTCAAAAACTGGCTTAAGTCCAAATGGCCCCTCCGGAATGCGGTCATTTTTTCGACCACCTCCAAATGACCTCAACTTTGGCACACATGATCTATTGCACAAACAAAGGTGGGTGTCCAAGATTTTATATTTTTTTTTGAATTTTTTATTAATTTATAATGCCCTCTAGACTGACTGGTCAAAAAATCGGTCTATACCTCAGGGGGGCATTGCAAAATATTCTTTCTATATATTTGAATTTTTGTGAATTTATAATGCCCTCTTATATTTGTTTACTTTTTTTAATGCCCTCTTATTTTTTTGAATTTTTTATTTATAAAGCTAGGTTTCCAAGATGGCTAGGATGGCCCATGCTTTTCCTTTTGTTTATTTTTTTCCTTTTCCTTCACTTTACGTAAAAATTACCTGAGCACTCCAAAAATAACATAAAAATTACACGACCCCTCAAATAATAACATACCAAAAATTCAAAAGGTATTTTTATCAAACACATGTTTTTGAATATTTATATTTTCTTTTCTTATAAATAAGTGACATTTTCAAAATTCTAATAAGTAGGGTAATATAAATTTATTATAAAATAAAGTATATCTTATTTCAAATTCCTTTTTTTGCACACATTTTTTTAACTAGTATTACATTACTCTTCTAAATTTACATTTAATTCCTTCAAACTTTGATGATTGAATATTTGCTCTCTAATTGCAACATAGGTTCAAATGATGGAACATTTGATCTTTTTGCTTATTCAAATTATGCGTTGATGGAATGTGTGAGGATGAACAATTATCAATAACTTTACTAAACCCCATGTACTATAATTCATGACAGACATTTTGGAACATTGCCACATTCAATATTTGGTATAATTGGCACATGGGCACACCATGTTGCACTTGCCCACAGCATAGACAAGTGTTGCAGCATGTCTCAAGCAACACTGAAGCGCCATTTGTGATCATTGCACCATCAAAACAACAACTAAACATGAAGGAAGCATTCACCACCAATAAAGTTAAGGCCACATATATATAGATAGCATTCTAGGTTACCACCATAGGTAGCAGGCGGTTCACAACAGATCCAATTCAAACACACAATACATTACATTACATTACATTAATATAGCAAGTTTTCAAGCAGTTCAGACCCAGATGCAGCTTTCCAAAAGTAAAACATCATCAAATATACTGATGATGAGTACGGCTTCCAGCTTCCGATGATCAGCATGATGTACGACTAGAGGTCAGGGTTTCTCAGGACCTTCAGGAGGGCAGAATGCTGACCAATGATCTTGTAGTCATGACTGGAGATCGATGTAGCCCGGCAATGTTCCATCAGATGCTCCAATAACCCAGACATGGGCTTGGGCTTGCTGCAGTAGGGGCACCGGTACTTTTCATTCCTCCAGTTGTAGTACTTAGCAAGTCCTTGGACCCTGATCTTCAACACCTCCTTCTCTTTAAAGGACTCGACGTTCCCCTCGACCACATCATCTCCAGATTCATACTACACACATTAATGACTAACATTAATACATTATGCATTCAAAAACTATAAACACATAATACTAACTCAATGCAGAAATAACATTTCAACTAGGCCTTAACTCGTACGGCTCATCTTCATCAAACTCATATGGGTAGAACCCAGTCTTGTCCCACTTCCTCTTGTTGCCCAGAAGATCCTCCTCCTGCTGCTATATTGTCAAACAAGCACATCAATTACAATGAATTGAATTGCAGTTCACAGAATGTCATTACAAACAAAATTGTGAATGTGAACCACATTGGTATGTTGCAAGTGACCAAATGCTTTCCTTATAAATACAGAATCTAAGCAATCAATCAACACATAAATGATGTCCTTCATAAATGCTAATGAAAATGCAAGCTGGATTCTTGACATTCCCTGGATTAACCCAACACTTTTCTTTTGAGGGAATTCCCCCCCACACTACTTAATGGAAACATATAGTATATTTTGTTGCTAGGATCCTGCCTTGGAATGTTTACTTCACACTTTACATATAGTATATACTAATTACAGAAGCCAACTACAAATTTTAATATGCACAAATTACTGTTTTTGGGATAATGCAGCAAAGCTCCTACACATATTAACATAATGCAGTAGTTAATTAGGTACAACTTCAACTATAAATGCATACATCTCCAACAAACATCTAAAATTTCATTACTTACCTAAACAACAACAAATTAAACTATAGATGAATCTTGTATCATCCAAATCAATTCATTGGTACATCTTAATTAATGCATTCCAAATCAAATATGTTTCCATCCAGTATCATTGAACCACAGATCAAATCAAATAATCATAAATGTCAGCAGCATTGAACTACAGATCTAATAATCATATGACATCTATCTGACCTTAAATTCCCCCTTAAATAAGGTATTCATCCTCATACTAATTAAATTCTAACAAGCAAAAATTCAACTACTAATCTAATAAGCATCTGAAAAAACCCCAAGATGCTTTTATCTCTGAATCAACGGCATTGCAGAGGATGTTCAATGCTGTCAATATCTCTGAAGCAACGACAAAATTCCACTACTAACCCAAAGTAAATAAGCATAGACTGCCCCTTCCCCTCGACCACGCTTCCCCTCTCCTTCAGAGGCCCCAATCCAGCACAAAAAAATCCAGCCCTTGAGAAGCTCTTTTTGATTAACATGACAATACCCAGTACATGAGCACATCCTTCACTATACTTACAACCAAACTAATACACCATCTAATCACCTCACGTAGACAAATTCAAAAAACACAAGGCCATGCATAACTCATCTCATAACCTCTGCCTGACAGGCATCAATCAAGCATCAAATAACTGCAACTATGACAACATGCATCAATCAAGCATCTAAGAATTGCAACTATGATAGCCATAATCCCTAGAACTAAGCATCCATTTAATTAATCATCAAGCCAAAGAACTAAAGCAGGCACCAACCCAAACCAATACAAAAGTATATATTTGACTCCAAACACCTAAAGAATTGCACAAATTCCACTACTAATCTAATAAGCATCTGAAAAAAAAACATCCCTCAATCTGGCTACTTCTAACCTAATCTAATAATCATATGTGATCCACCATTCTTGCACGAATCAAATACAGAAAAACCCTAATGCAGAGAAAACCCTACCTCCAACAAATCTAACCAAACAAAGTTCTGGCCACAAACCCTACAATCTAAAAACTACCAACTAAAAGTTAGTCGCAGATACCTTCTGCTCCGCTTCCTCCTCGCCGGAGCCGGCCTCCACCTTCTCCACCTCGTGCGCCTCGCCAGAGCCCGCCCCCACCTTCTGCGCCTCGCCAGAGCCCGCCTCCACCTTCTGCGCCTCGCTGGAGTTCGCCAGAGCGGGCGCATCTGGCTGGACCGCGCCGTTGCGGCCCGCCCCCGCCTTCTCCAGATCTCCAGCGGAGGGAGCACCGCGCTGGACGCCGGCACGCCCCCTCACAAAGGTGCCCGCAGCGACCTGCCGCGCCTGCTCCACCAGATCTGCACCCCAATCGGGGCGCTCGCCTCCTGCGTCCGCCATGGCGATGGAGAGGATGCGGTGAGGGAGACGAGGAGGTTGGAGAGGAGAGGGAGTGGGGAGTGGAGAGTGGAGAGAGGGAGACGATGCGGCAGGGGGAAATGGTGGGCGATGCGGCCGGAGGTGGTTGCCGTCCACATTTATATGATGCGACAGTTTTGGCAACTACCCGTGACACATGCTGCCCCACGCGCGGGCGGCTTCACGCGTGCACGAAAGGCCGCCGTATACAAACAAATACGTATACGGACGGGCATACGTATATGGCCGGGCATACGATCTAACCGGGCCCGTACGGGCCTCCCAGGGCTCCTCGACGGCTATACGCGGGGGCAACAAAGACGATCGTGCCGCTCGTTATGAACCGTTTTTGGTTCATCCTGGCCGTCGATGTGTTTTTCCACCCCGCGTTCAGCCCAGGGGAGCACCGGAGCAGAAACGGTCGTACCAAGACATGAGCCCAAATTGCTCCGGTCGGCGGGTGACGTTTCTACTGGTTTGGCAAAAATTCACATCACCGTTTTGTTCTCCGATCGCAAGGCTGACAGCATCACGTACGATCAATTCATGCAACAAAATATCTCAGCAGTGTTCCTTAAAAAAAAAACTCCGCAACAGATCTACTCTCTCCGTTTGCAAATACTTGTCTCAGAAATGGTTGTATCTAGAACTAAAATAAGTCTAGATACAATTATTTTTAGGACAAGTATTTCCGAACGAAGGGAGTATTTGTCATGCAGTACTATAAAGGATGTTGATACTTACATCTTAATAGAAATGCTTTTATGCATCGCAGTGATGTAGAAGCCGAAAGCCATTCCCTCCTTTTCAAAAAGTAAAAAAAGCTAGACGTGCAATAATTGTGTGAGCATAATAGTGATGGATCGTTACAGCTTTTGGTCGTATAGCTAAATGGATGAGTAGCTAGAGATATGTAAATGTGGCATGCCATGGCACGGCAGGCCAGAATTAACGTGGACCAAGGAATATATGCATTGGCCTAGCCATAGACACAGAGTATCGATCCAGTCCTCCGAAAACCACTCCGATCTCTCCTGGATATGTAGGCAGTGCTCTCTGAATAACATGCATGCATGCATCATGCATGGTCTTTTCTCCGGTGCCGAAGGCCAAAGCAAAGGAAGCAAGAGCTATAGCTAGGCTAGGCAAGTGTTTAATTTACCCACTGAGCAAGCAGCGGCACGTAACATCGCAAAAGATAGCTACCGTATCCGCTCGCTCCGAAATTCTCAGACGGCCTGCAAGTAGTATTTACCCACCGCCACTGAGTATCAGATCGATCGCAGCTGGGGAAAAAAGCAGTTACGTACCACTTGCTACACTTTAATGACTGGCTGGAGCAAATTAACGACTGATGAGAGAAGATAAAAAGCGAGACGTAGCAGGTATTCCTTGGATCTTCGTCACTCCTTCCAAGTAAAGTCATGCATAGCCTTTTCTGGAGGCCAGAAATGGCGATGGGGAAGGAGGGAGTAGCCGGCTCGGCCATGGGCAGTTGCGTACTACTCTACGTACGTAGGTAGTGGATGCGTACGTGGTGGAATCAGGGTTTTGGCTTTCGGTTTGAGAATTTTTTCGCCCCTGGCCGAGATGGCCGAATTTCGGCCATTTTCAAAAATTTCGGCCGGAATTTGACCAAAATTTGACTGAAGTTTGACTAAAATTTGACCAAAATTTGCCAACTTTGATCTATTTCGGCGAAAGATAGATTTCGCCCCAGGCCGAGATGGCCGAAATTCGGCCGAAATCTGTTTTTTTCGGCCGAAATTCAAAACCCTGGGTGGAATTAGCGGAGACGACAGATAGAGCAAAGGCAAAGCGGAGACGACATAGCTACTTACTGACATTATGAGCATCACACATCCGCGCGTGTTTACGCATGGTCTTTTTTTCCCGGAGGGATTGTTTCCGTTGTTTGTTCAGACTTGATGAAGGCGATGCCGCTGCCACGCTGGCGGGCCAGGTAAGCAGAGATAACGGAGCGTTGATGGAAGGCGACAGAAATGTACCAGATTGTAACCAAAACTCAAGTTGTGTGATCAGTTTGTGGCATTTTTCAAGCCGTTGTATGAGTCTGTACCAGTTATGCAAGTTTGTGTACTATAGATGCAATTGACTCTATTTCGAATCCCATTTCGAATAACTTGTTTTTCATTAGACGCCCTATGTGCCCCAACATAGGGAGTATGTATATGGTGGAGGAAGTGCTCACCACAGTTCTTGTGTCTTTGGGTTGGATCCTTCCGATCTAAACTTCTCTTCATCCGCGGCGGTTGCTGTTCTGGTGCGTTGGTCCTATGGGGCGTTAGCACAACGACTTTCCGACTATCTACTACAACAAGTTGTGCCCGGCTCCGGCGAGGGAGGGGCGATGACGGTGGCGTGCCTTCGGCTCGCTTCGGTGCTTGTAGTCATCGCTAGGTGGTCTACGAATCTGGATGTAATTTTTTATTATTTCTGCTGTTCGTTGTACTGTCATGATTGAAAATGAATAGATCAAAAGTTTCTCGCATGAAAAAAAAGTGGTCACCACAGTTACTCCTGCACCAACCGACTCTACATGGTTTGGGTCGGCAGGTTAGTCCTGCCTGCGTGCGACCTGTCCGGCGCTGCATCTATACGTACGGGCCGAGAGGGTCCAATCCAGGTCCATGCGTTCGGATCCGATATGATCTGATCTCACGCGATGCGATGAGTTCCCCGTGCCAAGATCTCATCGCATCGACATACGAATCCTATTTACCACTTAAGGCACCACGTACAGTTAAATCAACATGGACGTCGTGTGCAGATTTAACTGTACGTGGTGCCTTAAGTGGTAAATACGAATCCTAAGTGGGCCATCGGCCCATGTTGTCTCTCTCCCACCAATTTTGGGAAAGGTTCCCACTGGTTTTCTAGGTTGGGTTTCGTTAATTCTTATTTTTACTAGGGTTTGACTGGTTTTTTTGCTTTTTTATGTTTTCTTTTTATTTTTCTTGTTCCTTGTTTCTTATTTCTTATTTCCTATTTCTATTTTCCCTTTTCAGTTTTTTCTCTTCATTTTAAGTTAATGAACATTTTTTAAATTCATACTTTGTTTTTCAAGTCTTTTCATTCTTTTCAAATTCACAAAGATTTTTGGATTTCGTGGAATTTCTTATAATTCATGAACTTTTTTTCTTTTTTTGTGAAGTTTTTGAATTTCACAAACTTTTTAGGTTTTACAATTTTTTCCAATTGGTGAACCCTTTTCCAATTTTATGAACCATTGTCAAATTTGTGACTTTTTTTAGATTCATGATATTTTTAATTTTGTGAACCTTTTGTAAATTTGCAAACTTTTCTCAAACTTGTGAACCTTTTTCAGATATATAATCTTTTTCAATTTTGTGAATTTGGTTGCAAATTCTTGAACCTTTTGAAATTCATGATTTTTTCTAAATTAATGAACTTTTTCAAATCCATGATTTTTTTCCTGATTTATGTTGTTTCTTCAAAAAGTCAACGGTCACCGGTTGATGGTTGGCCGGTCAATGGTCAGGACCCAAGTGGCGTGGCTTTTCTTAGGGGAACCCTCATTTTTTTTTTAGAGTTGCTAATACTTTATTGAACAATATGAATGTTTAAGGAAATACGAGAAGGGTCATGAGGAGAAATATGTCACAGATGGCAACCCTGATCAAGCATAGCAGAGTGTTTGGCAAGTAAATGAGCTTCTAAATATGATAAATGAACATTAAACACTAATCAATTTGCAAGGAAAGGGTTCAAGTCTGAAAATCATTGTTTTAGTTATCCATTCATAAATGCATCTAATGATGTAGATAGATCTAAATTAGTGAATTTTCACACCAACTGGAATTTTACAGAGTAAGGTAATAACAACATATTCCAGTCATTGTACATTAAGAATGCCAAGGTGGAAACAATGAAACATGTACATAATATACTCTTGGATTATATTCCAACGATAATGAAGAAAATTTACATGGATATTATCAAGACCCCGAGGTCCTATTACGTTTCCATAGCAAGGCATGTTTAACTTCCTCGACAAATAAAAAAGCCATTTATTGGGAGCCTCCCTAAAAAAAGGGTATTGGGAGTCCGTGACCTAGCAGAATCCCCAATACTTTAGTCCCAATTATTTTTACTTTGCTATTTATCACACCTTTTGCTTACAAAGCACCACTTCAACTACATTTTAGCATCATATTAATTGACGGATGGATGATTCAACTGTAGTTTTTTAGAAGAAAAAAACATTCTGGCCCTTTGATTGAGCACTTTGTGGTGAGGTCAGGAAGCATTGTCGTACTTTAGTTTCAAACTTTTTTGCGGGAAGTTAAGGCCTTCTTTGGTTCATAGGATAGAAATTTTATAGGAATAGGAAAATCATAGGAAGTGAGATGACATGCATCTCAATTCCTATAGAAAAAGAGATGTCATTTGGTGTATAGGATAAGATTTTTTCCATTGAGTCTAGGCTAATGTTTTATTCCCTCCAAAAAGTGAAGGATTGATTCCTATCCTACATAGGAATAGGAATCCATTCCTACAAACCAAAGAGCTTCAAAGAAAATTTTCCTTTGCAAATCCTATACTATAGAATTCCTACAAAAATCCTTCAAACCAAAGGAGGCCTAAGCAGTTTTAGCTAGGGGATCTGTTAGAGTGCTCTAACTCCTAATAGCGATACTTTCTTTAGCTATACGTTTTCTGGGGATTTGCTAAAATGCTTTTTTCGAAGCACCAAGGTTTTTAAGCACAAGTTGCAGTACTTGTGTTTTCCGATGAAAATTTGCATACACTCGAATGGACGTGCCATTATTTTCCTTTTTTGTAATATGCAAAATTGACCTTGTTAACCCAGGAGCACAAGATTGCGCATACTGGTAGTATCTTGCATGCTACGACTCCCAGCAGATAAATTCCCGGCTCCTCTCCCTATCACAAACTCCTTTCTCACATTCGACAGACAGCAATAGCTATCGGTACCGACCCCGGACACGACCAAGCCTAGTTCTCTTCCGTCTTCAGGTGAGGTCACTGCAGGCTCGTCAGTTGTCACAAATACGTATGGCCATTTCGTTGTCCGGTCACAGGGCCTGCCGGCAGTAACAACGTGCGGTTAAAGTTGGCGACGCCATGCATGCATGCGTCAATTTCATTTCACTGTAAATTTTGGTTGCATGGCTAGATGGAGTAGCTAGAGATAGATGTGGGCATGCATGCATGGGACGGTAGGCAGGAACTGCATGCTTTCGCTGATTGCCATTTTTGCGATGCCTAGCAAGAGCGAGCTAGGCTAGGCGCAAGCGGTTAATTTACCCACTGATCGAGCAGGCAGCGACACGTCACAAAAGCTATCTACTGCGCTCCCTTCGAAATTCTCAGGCTCATCGAGACCAACAAGAAGTATCACATCGACCGATCGCAGCTGGGCGTCACGCGTGCGTAGGCTAGAGCGAGAGAGAAGAGAGTATGAGCACGTACGTAGTGGATGCGCGGTGGGGTAGAATCAACGGGGACAGCTGAAACCAAAGGGGGGGTGGTAATTTTACGTCGAAACCAACGGCCATTAGCAGTTGCCACCTACTTCGCACTTGAGTAACTATCGGAGGTAAGGATATATATAAGATAAAAAGGCCAAAAGCATCGATAACAAGAGAGAAAATGGAGCGCTCGAAGCTGTAGCCTGGCCATTGCCACTGGTAGTGGACGCGTGGTGGAATTAGCAGAGACAGACAGAGGAAAGGGAAAGGCAAAAGGGAAGGGAAGGATCGGTGAAGAAGAAGTAAAGTGGATGATGATGGTGTGATCGATGCAGTGTCGGAAAAGTGGGGGATAATCCATGGAATATCCGCTCCCATCGTTGGGAGCGCAACGGCGCCGATGGATGGTCAAGGAGCGACTAGCTAGCTAGCCAACCAACGTTGCACCATGCATGAGCTGGTTGACCGGCCCACGATGATGCGTAAAAAATTATATTATTTAGCTAAGTATATACACGCGTGTTTATGCATCCTCCTCTTTTTCCCGAGGAAATGTTTTTGTTGTTTGTTTAGACTTGCTCTTCGGCTCTTCGGTGGTTGGATCCGACAAAGATGGTTTTTACGTCTCGTTCATTCCTTTTGAAGAATCTCTCTCGTAGTTTAAGTGTTTTCAAGAGGTCAGTGTTGTCTCTTGTTGTTGCGCGTTGCTAATCACTTTAGCATGGCATCATGTTTTTTTTCAGTTTTTTTTTATAAATACCGAGTACAACATAAGCGCACACACACCCATGTGCACCACACTACTACATGCACTTGTGCCTATGGAAAATCGGAGTTGCGGTTGACAAAGTCACCTCATACGTCTGGTTGACAGCGAGAATGATCCCCTTATGCATGCAGTACTTCAAAACCTTGGTTTGATCTCTAGTGGGACGTGGTACAACCATCCTCCTAGACATTCAATCACAAGTCGTGTTTTTTTTAATAATTTAGATGTGCACATTCTCACGCACTAGCTTGCCCTTAATATCAGGTCAATAGTGATTTATTGTACTTTATCGGAAAATAGATAAGCCTTGACTCAGGCTGGTGTCTAGAAGATAGGTATTAAAGCCACTGCCAACAGTAACGGCGAAAATATGTGCACGGGTTGCTCACTTACCATACCATAAGGCCATTGTTAGGGTGTCTCCATGAAAATTCCTAAAATTTAACTTTCCAAACCCTCATTAAACCTTAACTATTAAATTTTTAGGCGTTAAAAAACATGGAAACTTAAGTCACTAAAGGATTTCTTTGCCAATTCGTCAATCCTTTGGTTTACATACTCCATTTAACCTAGATATTTGCATACATACAAATTTCAAAATTGATAATTTTTAACAATGTTTCAAATTCAATGTTTTCAAAATTAATTATTAAAAGTCAAACACACCAAAGGGCCCAAATGAAGTGATAGTCCAAATAAAGGATGAAAAAACACAAGAATCAAGTGCTATGAAGTGCCCACAAGTGAGATCTCTTTTTGCTGTACATATGTTGAATTGTCTTCACAAACGTGGTCCTTGGAGGATTAGATGCCATCGGTAACGTAGTAGCCCATCATGTACTCGTGGTCATTGAGAACATAGTTGCAAGGTGGATCATGTTCGAGAACAAGCCTTCCGAACAGTGGTGGTCTAGAAAGGACATTAAGGTCGTTCTGAGAGCCAGGCAATCCAAAGTATGAATGCCAAATCTGTAGAACCTCTAATGCAAGGACCTCGAGGATGATGGTTTGATGTCTGCAATGCCCTTTGTATCAAATGTAATGTTCCATCTTCTTCCTCCTCTTCAGACAAAGAGTCATCGAAGTACATCTCCCTCAACCTTTTCATCTGGCAATTGCAATGTTGAATGATGAATTTGATTTCAAAAATAGTTAAGAGGAAACAAAGAAAGGGAAAAAATGTACACAGGCAATTCGTCGAACACTTTGTAGGCGGAGGAAGTGAGAGCAGTCGAAGGTTGCAGCAGAGACATCGAGGAGATGCGGCATTTCCGGCAATGGCCCGACAACGAAAGAAAGGTGGGGCTGGGAGGTCGGCGGGCCTGGGCGCGGGGGGGGGGGGGGGGGGGGGGGTCCCATAGGCAAGGATCTTGACGGAGCAGGCGTACTAGACTTGGTTTGAGATGCTCAAATTTAAGCAGCAGAAGCCACTTCTCTTCAAATATTTGGGAAGTCAAAAGTATCCCTCAACTGAATCATGCATGCACGCCAGTGACGCACGACAGGCCAGGCGGGCACGCACACTTCCCACACTCGCGTTGCAACCAATCTCGCATGTTGAAGATGCTGCCGACGACGAAAAACTCAACGCCCACGACGGCGGTCGAGCCGTGTATGTTTCGGGCTGCCACCACTGATCGGACATGGGGTCGGGCTGGCTCCCTCGATGATGTTTCTCGTGGTACCCCCAGCGCGGTCCTTTCTTTGGGGTTTTGGGTGTTTGACCCTTTCCCGATCGATGGAACCCACAGCCGAAAAAGCCGAGCTCAAAATGCCAGTGCGCTGCGCTCATAGTGGCAGAAGGTTCGTGCGAGCCGATGGTCACCACTCACCAGTGTTACTCCTGCACCGATCAGCATGGTCTGGGTTGGTAGGTTAGGCCTGCCTCCTGCCTGCGACCTGTGCCGCGTTGCATGCAGATGCAAGCATACGCACGGGAGGTTTGATCCAGGTCCGATCCGATTGATATCATGCAATGTGATGAGATCTTGGCCCTCCAATCTCCATGCATGTAGAATTAGGGCATTTTCAACGCTGACCCCTAAAACGGACCCACTATTTGTCTGTGGATTGGTCCAGACCAGTGTTGGAAATATGCCCTAGAGGCAATAATAAAATGGTTATTATTATATTTCCTTGTTCATGATAATTGTCTATTGTTCATGCTATAATTGTGTTATCCGGAAATCGTAATACATGTGTGAATATATAGACCACAACATGTCCCTAGTGAGCCTCTAGTTGACTAGCTCGTTGATCAACAGATAGTCATGGTTTCCTGACTATGGACATTAGATGTCATTGATAACGGGATCACATCATTAGAAGAATGATGTGATGGACAAGACCCAATCTTAAGCATAGCACAAGGTCGTGTAGTTCGTCTGCTAGAGCTTTTCTAATGTCAAGTATTTTTTTCCTTAGACCATGAGATTGTGCAACTCCCGGATACTGTAGGAATACTTTGGGTGTGCCAAACGTCACAACGTAACTGGATGACTATAAAGGTGCACTACGGGTATCTCCGAAAGTGTCTGTTGGGTTGGCACGAATCAAGACTGGGATTTGTCATTCCGCATGACGGAGAGGTATCTCTGGGCCCACTCGGTAAGACATCATCGTAATGAGCTCAATATGACTAAGGGTTGGTCACAGGATGATGTGTTGCGGAACGAGTAAAGTGACTTGCCGGTAACGAGATTGAACGAGGTATTGGGATACCGACGATCGAATCTCGGGCAAGTAACATACCGATTGACAAAGGGAATTGAATACGGGATTGATTGAATCCTCGACATCGTGGTTCATCCGATGAGATCATCGTGGAGCATGTGGGAGCCAACATGGGTATCCAGATCCCGCTGTTGGTTATTGGCCGGAGAGTTTTCTCGGTCATGTCTGCATGGTTCCCGAACTCGTAGGGTCTACACACTTAAGGTTCGGTGACACTAGGGTTGTAGAGATATTAGTATGCGGTAACCCGAAGGTTGTTCGGAGTCCCGGATGAGATCCCGTACGTGACGAGGAGTTCCGGAATGGTCCGGAGGTAAAGATTTATATATAGGAAGTCCAGTTTTGGCCACCGGAAAAGTTTCGGGGGTCACCGGTATTGTACCGGGACCACCGAAAGGGTCCCGGGGGTCCACCGGGTGGGGCCACCTATCCCGGAGGGCCTCATGGGCTGAAGTGGGAAGGGAACCAGCCCTTGATGGGCTGGTGCGCCCCCCTTGGGCCTCCCTTGCGCCTAGGATGGAAACCCTAAGGGGGTGGGGGCGCCTCCACCTGCCTTGGGGGCCAAGCCACCCCTAGGCCGCCGCCCCCTCCCATTAGATGGGATCTGTAGGGGACGCCCCCCCCAGGCCCCCTATATATAGTGGAGGGGAGGGAGCGCAGCCGCACCCAAGTCCCTGGCGCCTCCCTCCCTCCCGTGACACCTCCTCCTCCCCGCTTGCGCTTGGCCAAGCCCTGCCGGGATCCCGCTACTTCCACCACCACGCCGTCGTGCTTCTGGATCTCCATCAACGTCTCCTTCCCTTGCTGGATCAAGAAGGAGGAGACGTCTCTCCCAACCGTACGTGTGTTGAACGCGGAGGTGCCGTCCGTTCGACGCTCGGTCATCGGTGATTTGGATCATGACGAGTACGACTCCATCAACCCCGTTCTCTTGAACGCTTCCTCTTGCGATCTACAAGGGTATGTAGATGCACTCCCCTCTCCCTCGTTGCTAGATGACTCCATAGATTGATCTTGATGATGCGTAGAAAATTTTAAAATTCTGCTACGTTCCCCAACAACCAGCCCATGGATACTGATGCGGGAGCCGGTAGTCCAACCATGTCTCCTAAATGTCCATTTATGCATGTGCATATGGCGGTTGAGGAGAGAGATGGGATGTTTGGATGTCTGACTTGGTGGCTTTTGGTTGGCTAGACAGACATTCGGATTACCCGACATATATGGATGATTTTAGGGTCCGTGTTGCAGATGCCCTTAGGCCGACCGGTCGGTCGGATCGCTCCCTCGCTTTGTATTGCGCCGTACATGGGGCTAGTGCATGCCTTATCAATCTTGACGGGCTCCGCGTTTTGTCATGGTGGTAATAGGAAGCGAATGAAGCTTCAGTGGGTGCTCAATGCGAACGATCTTTTGTTTTGGAAGGTTCATGCAAGTGAATGGTGGAGTATGGCCGAAAGTACGTGAAAGCGCAAAGGGTCCTAATCCGTACTCGCTTATTTTTATTTGCTATGTATATTAGATTTGACTAAAGTTAAACTTTGTAGAGTTTGATTAAGTTTATAAAAAATGATATGATAACAAATTTATATATAATATAAAAATCGGCTTTGATAGGGGAGCGGCGACAGCGCCCGTCGGCGGCTCGGCGATGGTAGTGGTGAGAGGGATGGGAGGGGTTAGGATGATGGAGCGAAGAAATCAGGATAACAGAAAAATACATCATGATAAATATGTGTTTACTCCTGTCTTCAGTCTATATGGAGTATATAAGAAAAGCACATCAAATATTAATGCTTACCATAACATAACAGAAATATAGATGTATAAATTTTAGCCCCTATTTGTACTAGACACTATGGTCGGCGCACTTATTGTCCTGTCCAAGATCCAGCTCTAAGTCTACAAGTGTAGCTGAACGAAAAGGTAAAACGATCACCTTTTTGGTCTTCTCACGGCGCATATGTTCCGATGAACTTGAGCCATCCAATTGGTGGCCTAATCATCACCCGGTCACATGAACCTACAAGACACCGTCCCATCGATCATAGCTTCGTCTCAGATCTCTCGAAGAAGAAACCCTAATCAAGCTAGCTGCTGCGAATATGCCAAGAATACATACGAGATCCGCTGCCCAAACGAAATAGTTAATTAGCAGTATACCCCAGCCATCCAGTAAAGGCAAGAGAGTTTAATTTTTGAGGCATGTTTTCCTTTACTAGTACATGCAGAACAAACTTTGGAGTTCCAAATGAACAATAATATGATATGTTTATAGGAGTACACACTGACCCGATCAGCTGAGCTGTAGAGGAACCAATGAGAGTTGTATGAAAGATTGATGCGCTTTAGTTTGGTATGAGATGCGTGTAGTGCTTTTTCTCATCAATAATTCTAGACCAGTGTTAACTGGAACATTCTGCTGGTCGTGCGACCTGTAGAAGCACAATCAAGAAGGCTAATTAAGCTGTCGTGCTCTGCCAATTGCCATGCATGTTTTGTGGCTAGAACTCATGGCCGTACACCCACCGAAATGCACCTTAATTACCTCACAGAAAAAAGAAATGCACCTTAATTGAACGTTATATACTTGACAGTTTTTACAGTATTTTTGTGGAGAACGATCCGATTGTATCTAGAGTACTGCAAATTCTTCATACTCCTTCCATTCCTTTTTACTCCATATATATAATTTGTTTGAAGTCAAACTACGCAAAGTTTTGACCAAATTCACATTAAAAAATATCAACATCTATACTAAAGTCATATAGTATGAAAAGTCACTTTATGATGCATCTAATGATATTGAATTTGCATTGTGATTGTTGATGATTTTTTCTATAGAGTTGATCAAACTTTACATAGTTTGACTTCAAACAAATTTTATATGCAAACTAAAAAGAAATGAAGAGAGTAATAACTTGGCTTTTGGCATTAACCAAGTGCATGCACGCACATAATTTAGAATAAATCCTCCGGCGCAGCTAGTTTAGCTGCCAGCCCGCCCGCGTTCGAGCCTCGGCTCTAGCGCGCTATACTCTCGGAGTTTTCTTCTATAAAAAGGCTAACAAGGGTTAGCCCTGTGTTTGTCTCCTTTTTTTTAGTCTCGTCAGTGACGCTTGGTCTAACGTTGCCAATAAGCTTAATGGTTTTTTTCCCACAGTTTTCATGGATGATTTTTTTTTAGTTGATGGGTTGGTTCTTTGTACTCCTTAATGGTTATCGATAAGCTTGATAGATCTTTTATTGTGTGCACCTTTTAGCAGTTTACTGTAGCTAGAGACAGAGAGAGCTTCTCTTCAGTTGCCTAGGTTCGCTTAGCTTCGCTCATCCTGCTTCCACTGCCTACAAAGCCATTTTCGGTTGTCTCCTTCACATATGTTCTTGTGTCCAAACTAGCTCTTTTGTTCGAGAGACCACTCCTTTTTCTAGAAAGGAGAGTTTTCGTTCGGTCTCTTCATGTCTCTTCATGGGAATTGATGCACGCCATCATTGTTATTGCATATTTATCGTCAAATACAAATATAAGAAAAGTGCGCTCCAAAGGTCGGAACAACCACGATATGTGAGATGGTTCCATGACGGCATATTTCATTGGCATACGAAATAGCACCACACAGGCAACTGATGTCACGCTGTTGTACATGTTCTAAATTCTAATAGCTAGGTCATGTTCTTTCTTTATGCATACATCTATGTCTTGCAGACGGATCTAGCTTTCTTGATATGCTGGGCAAGATGCCAGTGCCACCAATGCACTGTGGGGAAGGATCAACAAACATGAAAAAGAAAGAAAAGCAGCCAAGCCAGTAGCTAGGCCGTTCCATGATCGAGCTGTCACCGCGACGAATCGAATGCACTAGTCACGGGAAGCTGTTCGCCTTCGCCTACCAGTCGCCGCTTCCCCACGAAAAGCAACGTGTTATAGGGAAAGAGATTCTCCATTCGCCAAGCGTTGGTCGCCGGCCGCCAATATATGTTGATCTCTGCCTAATGAGTAGTGACAATGGGTGGTTCATGTTTCCTTGAACATGTTCGCTGCACGTATACATGCACTGGCGCACGTCATCGATCACGCATTGGCGCACACAGGGCCGTCTCCAGATTCCAGGCCCGGTGCAAAATGCAAAATGAGACCTTGTTTTTTTTCAAAAATAACTAAAGAAATAGTATAGCTAAAGCATATTTGTATTTAATTACTTCCTTCTTGTTTATAGAGCTCAATTCAAAAATGTCACCAACCAAGATAGACAGTGAGTTGTGGAATAGTGTTTATAGTTTGCAAAAGTACTCAATTACTCACTTTCCTCGAAAAGTTGTGTTTACCGATGCATTAATTGCAATGTATGCATACGTGGCCAATAGATGACCAAAAAGATTATATGCATTGGTGAGTTTTCTCTTAATCCTTACATTCAACGATTTAATGCACCATAAAATCTGAACCTGTGTCGAGGAGCAATAAAATTGAGACTTATAAAATAGGAAAACTAAAATTTTGAGATAATAAGCCTTATAAACAAGAAGAAAGTGAGTACTCCCTCCGTCACAGTTTAGAGGGTGTGCGCGTAGTTCTTGGTCATCAATTTGACTAATTAAATATTAGTTATATGTCACCAAAAGTATATCATTGGATTCTTAAGCGGATGTAGTTTCTAAACATATATTTTTCATCACATATAATACGTATATAGCTAGTTAAATTCTCAACCTAGAACGACGTGCATGCCCCGTAAACCAAGACGGAGGGAGTATATAACTTCAGATGCGTGTTATTTCACATAATTTCATATAATCTTTAGAAATACATCAAATATCAATGCTAAAAGAGTAAATATGGTACTAAAACAATAAATCTACCTCTTGTTCCGCAGAAAGCTTGAAGTTTGAATGATCAAATATCAACGCTCCATACTTGCTTTTGGCGGAAGCGAAATCAACCATGGACTCCAGTACATAGCTAAATTGGCTGCTTTGAGGGCATTTTTTGTTCCTGATCAATAAAGGTAAGGTAGATCACCCCCCCCCCCCCCCCCCCCACAAAAAAAAATTATCAGGGTCCTGTGCGGCCGGCCACCTCGGCCCGCCCCATCGACGGGCCTGCTCACGGCCTGGTCGACATCCACCTCCAACTCCGCCAAGGACACCGCGCGAGCTGATCTTAACCAACGCTTCATGCGCCACGGAACGCGTTGGCACTCGTGCAATGCTAAGGCAGGCCACGTCCCAAATAGCGCACAACTTGGATGCTTGCTGGTTCAATCTCTTTTTTTACAGCGTCTCTATCGTTCTTGGAGAATGCACATGCTAGTAATTAAAATGATCAACAACTATCACTGCTGCTGATCCGTATAGCACTAACAGACCAAATAGTATCATGACAGGTGTGCTTCTCTCTCGTCAGTAGCTTGGGGTCAGTGATGACTTCACCAGCACAGACAGGCCTCCTGGCCAGTCAGTGATGACTTATGAAGACAGATTGCTGGCCGGTAAGTGATAACATCTCTAGTAAATTCCATTGTGGGCATTTGTTTCTATTGTTGCCAGCCAAGTTAGTGAAATTGACAAAGGCATGAGACACAATCATATAGGTACACATCATACATCTTATATTAGCACAAGCACTTTACGTTTCATAACACATAATGATATATTTGAAGTTCACAACCAACATGTACATTAATTCAATATACTTCGTAGCCAACGTATTGAACATAGTTGTAAGACCTACACATATACACTTTTTGTGATGCGCTCATACTATGTCGTTGTCCCGAGTAATTCGCCCGTCTCTCATGTAGTGCAAGCGCATGGTGGAGGACATGAGACTTGGTCTTTTTGTGCAGTGCCACTAAACTACAATCTGTCCAGAACAAATTAACAAACAAGTTATGATTTATAATAGTAACACATGAGTATGATCGAACAAAATGAAGATTGCTTCGAATAATTATCTACCTCTAGATAAGTTGATAGACCGAAGCAAGAAGGTAGAAGTCCCGAAGGCAAATCTATAGTCCTCGAAGCAAACGTAATCATCTCGAGTAGCAAGTGCTTTCTCCTGACCCTTCATCTTCTCTTCAGAGATTTTTGTAAGCAACTAAAGCATAACGTATCACTGCCTCGACATTTCGGTGACACTGTAGAAAACAAAATTGACCTGTCTTTACTACATCAAGTGCAATATGTAATTTAAAGCCTTAATCGATGTGACTAGCTCTGGTAGCATGAGTTCAAAAATATAGTTATTTTTCAACATCATTAGAATACTCAGACTGAAATATGAAGCATTGACAAAAATCTATAAGCATTATCTATAAAATATGATTTGAAGGTAACAAGTTTCATCACATGATTAGTGCCTAAAGCACCACCATTAGCATAGTTTGGCTAAAATCTAAAGCATTAGCAGAATTCTAGAAGCATTATCTATTGAAAATATGAAGGTGAAAAGTTTGATCACCCGTCTATTGGCCAGTGCAACATCATTAGCACAGTTTGATTAAACCCTAAGGCGTTAACAGAATTCTAATCATTACCCATAAAAATTGTAAAGGTAACAAGTGTTATCATCGGCCTAGTGCCTAATGCAACACCATTAGCATAGATGTTGTCAACACTAAATCCTTAATAGATATCAAAAAGCAGCATCAAACTCTACAAAAAATCATAAGCATATACATCGGCAAAACAAGGCAGGAATGCCATATACATCTACAAAGCAAGGCAAGAAGGCCGATAACACAGGAATAAAGCTCACCAACTTGGTAGCCGCAAGGGCAGTAGAGCAAGGCACCACATGCTTGTTCTATGGTAGCGCGCCCCAAAACAGGAGGCCCGTCGTCCCATGTAAGAAAAATGGATGGACAGAGGCAACGCCGTGCGACCGTCGATGCGAAGCACGGCAAGAGCAACTACTTGTTATAGCGTGCGAGCTGTCGTGTTAGGAGGCTACGGGAGCATGGGGATGGTCCGGCTACATTGTGTGGTCGTGGGGGCTTCCTGATGGTGAAAACGAACCGAATAGGAGCTCGGCGGCGTAGTGAGGGTTGTTTGGAATGAAGAAGACGGCGAACTAGATTATAAACATGCTTCATAGACAACAACACTGACCGACATGAAAACGGAAAGGTGAGAATTAAACGGTCAACACAAACGGTTCTAATATAGCAGCTAGTCAGTAAAAACTATTGATCCATTTTGGCCATCAGAAGATCACTACCCGGTTTATTTTTGAATTGTCTATGATAAGTGAAGGATCGATATGGTTGACTAGAGAGGGGGTGAATAGGCAACTAACAATTTTTAACTTTTCTTTACCAAATTAAACTTTGCATCAAAGTAGGTTGTCTAGATGTGCAACTAGATAAGCAACCTATATGATGCAATGATAACAAACAAACAAGTAAGCACACTACAAGAAAACCCTCTATAAAGCAACATATATTCTACAACGTTTTGACTGTATGTTGCAAAATTCACAATAGATACGAATAATAAGTATTGTAGCATATGCGTTGTAGATTGCAACCGGCCACAACTAGCCCAACGCACTAACCTAGCCTCTTGTCTAGCCTGGCCCAAGTTGGCTTTCATGATTAATCTAGGTCTTCCTCTGTTGCTCAAAAAAAATCTAGGTCTTCCTCTCGATCCTATAGGATCCCACGCCGGCGGCCGCCCCTCGACCTACCTGCATCTGGGAGCGCCGCCCCTCACCAGTCACCACTCCCCTGCGATCCTCCGTCCTAGAAGGCCGCCCCTCAGGCCCTCACCACTCCCCCTGCGATCCTCCATCCCGGCGCGCCGTCGCTAGTCAACACTCCCCTGCGACCTGCTTCCCATCGCGCCGTCCCTCTCGTCACCGCTCCCCTTCGACGACCAACTGCATCTACTACCTCCGCACGAGGTCCTGCAGCTACTGGCAGAGTTACCCCTACACCCTCGCAATCGCGCTACCATGGTGAGCCAGACCGCTTCTCTTGTCCTAATTTTATTTTCCCCATCTTGCTCTGCTTCACTTCAGTCTAGTTGGGAATTGCTACTTACGACATGCCAGTCCCTGATAATGACCGACATGTTGAATTATAGATGGTTGCTGCGGAGGGGACACTGGTAGAAAAAGAGGCTTCCATACGCCCCATTAGTCCCCAAAACAATCGAACCGCGACCAAAGGGGTCTTTAGTCGCGGTTCGGGAGAAGACCCGCAACCAACTATCTGGGCCCAGCGCGCTCGGTCGACAGCTGGCGGACGGGAGCGGCTTTAGTCCCGGTTGTCCTGGCCAACCGAGACTAAAGGTCCCCGAAGGCCTTTAGTCACGGTTGGCCAGGCCAACCGGGACTAAAGGCCCATCCAGCTGGCGGACGGGAGGGGCTTTAGTCCCGGTTGGCCTGGCCAACCGCGACTAGAGGCCCATCCCTATATATAGGACTCAGCTCACTTCACTTCACTCAGCTCACTTCACAATTTTCAGAAGGTGGTGGTGGGTTTGCTTTTGGTTTCTCCTATGCACACAAGGTGTTTGATGAAATGCCCGAGAGCCTGAAACAAACATGATATGAAGTGTCCGAGCCACACTTGAGCTTTCTCATTTATTTTTCCTCCGCGATCGCGGTTAGCAACTTGAACCTTTCATGTGTCATTGATAAAAATACGCATGTGTGTAGTTTATTGTTTAATTTGTATTATTTCTAGCTAGTTAGTTTAACAAATGCATCATGGTTAATTATATACTTTATATAATAATAATGCAGATGAATCGGCAATGGATGTACGGTCCCCGACTCTCCGGCGAGTTCACTACGGGTTTGAAAGATTTCCTCGTAGTGGAAAATGCGAACAAGCAGCAAGGTTTTATTATCTGTCCATGTGCTGTCTGTAAGAATCAGAAGGGTTACTCCTCCTCAAGAGACGTTCACATGCACTTGCTTCGGCATGGTTTCATGCCAAGCTATAATTGTTGGACCAAGCATGGAGAAAGAGGGGTTAGAATGGAAGAAGATGAAGAAGGGGATGATATCGATGACAACTATCATGATCATTTCGGTGATACTTTCATGGAGGATGATGCTGAAGGTGGGGAAGGGTTAGGTGAAGGTGAAGAAGAGGCACATGATGAGCCCGCTGATGATCTTGGTCGGACCATTGCTGATGCACGGAGACGCTGCGAAACTGACAAGGAGAGGGAGAATTTGGATCGCATGTTAGAGGATCACAAAAAGTCGTTGTATCCAGGATGCGATAATAGTCTGAAAAAGCTGGGCTGCACACTGGATTTGCTAAAATGGAAGGCACAGGAAGGTGTAGGTGACTCATCATTTGAAAATTTGCTGAAAATGTTGAAGAATATGTTCCCGAAGAATAACGAGTTGCCCGCCAGTACGTACGAAGCAAAGAAGGTTGTCTGCCCTCTAGGTTTAGAGGTTCTGAAGATACATGCATGCATTAATGACTGCATCCTCTACCGCGGTGAATACGAGAATTTGAATGAATGCCCTGTATGCACTGCATTGCGTTATAAGATCAGAGGCGATGACCCTGGTGATGATGTTGAGGGCGAGAAACCCAGGAAGAGGGTTCCCGCCAAGGTGATGTGGTATGCTCCTATAATACCACGGTTGAAACGTCTGTTCATGAACAAAAAGCATGCCAAATCGTTGCGATGGCACAAAGAGGACCGTAAGTCCGACGGGGAGTTGAGACACACCGCTGATGGAACGCAATGGAGAAAGATCGACAGAGTTTTCAAAGATTTTGCAGCTGACGCAAGGAACATAAGATTTGGTCTAAATACTGATGGCATTAATCCTTTTGGCGAGCAGAGCTCCAGCCATAGCACCTGGCCCGTGACTCTATGCATCTACAACCTTCCTCCTTGGTTGTGCATGAAGCGGAAGTTCATTATGATGCCAATTCTCATCCAAGGCCCTAAGCAACCCGGCAACGACATCGATGTGTACCTAAGGCCATTAGTTGAAGAACTTTTATAGTTGTGGGCCAGACCTGGTGTACGTGTCTGGGATGAGCACAAAGGAGAGGAATTTGACCTACGAGCGTTGCTTTTTGTAACCATCAACGATTGGCCTGCTCTCAGTAACCTTTCGGGACAGACAAATAAGGGATACAATGCATGCACGCACTGCTTACATGAGACTGAAAGTGTACGTTTGGTTAATTGTAAGAAGAACGTGTACCTGGATCATCGTCGATTTCTTCCCCGAAATCATAACGTAAGAAAGAAAGGCAAGCATTTCAACGGGAAGGCAGATCACCGGCCGAAGCCTGCGGAACGTATTGGTGCTGAGATATTTGATATGGTCAAGGATTTGAAAGTCATCTTTGGAAAGGGTCCTGGCGGACAATCAGTTCTGCGGGGAGTTGACGGGCACGCACCCATGTGGAAGAAGAAATCTATATTTTGGGATCTAGAATATTGGAAAGTCCTAGATGTCCGCTCTGCAATCGACGTGATGCATGTTACGAAGAATATTTGCGTGAACCTGCTAAGCTTCTTGGGCGTGTATGGGAAGACAAATGATACAAAGGAAGCACGGCAGGACCAGCAACTTTTGAAAGACCCAGATGACCGGCATCCGGAATGGTTTCAAGGTCGTGCCAGCTACGCTCTTACCAAAGAAGAGAAGGTCATTTTTTTTGAATGCCTGAGCAGTATGAAGGTCCCGTCTGGCTTCTCGTCGAATATAAAGGGAATAATAAACATGTCGGAGAAAAAGTTCCAAAACCTGAAGTCTCACGACTGCCACGTGATTATGACGCAATTGCTTCCGATTGCTTTGAGGGGGATCCTACCGGAAAATGTTCGAGTAGCCATTGTGAAGCTATGTGCATTCCTCAATGCAATCTCTCAGAAGGTAATCAATCCAGAAGATCTACCACGGTTACAGAACGATGTGGACCAATGCCTTGTCAGTTTCGAGTTGGTGTTCCCACCATCCTTCTTCGATATTATGACGCACCTCCTGGTCCACCTAGTCGAAGAGATTTCCATTCTCGGTCCTGTATTTCTACACAATATGTTCCCCTTTGAGAGGTTCATGGGAGTATTAAAGAAATATGTTCGTAACCGTGCTAGGCCAGAAGGAAGCATCGTCAAGGGCTATGGAAATGAGGAGGTAATTGAGTTCTGTATTGACTATGTTCCTGACCTTAAGCCGATTGGTATTCCTCAATCGCGGCGCGAGGGGAGACTAAGTGGAAAAGGCAAGATCGGAAGGGAATCCACGATATGTATGGACGGTCATTCTATGACTGAAGCACACCACACAGTTCTGCAAAATTCCAGCTTGGTGGCTCCGTACTTCGAGCAGCACAAGAATATTTTACGCTCGGACAACCCGGGGAAGCCTGAATCCTGGATTAGAAAGGCCCACATGGAGACTTTCGGCAGTTGGTTGCGAAAACATTTAATGAATGACAATGATGTTGGAGATCAGCTGTACATGTTGGCCAAGAAACCATCTTCGACTATAACGACTTTCCAAGGGTACGAGATAAATGGGAATACAATTTACACCATCGCCCAAGATAAAAAGAGCACCAACCAAAACAGTGGTGTCCGCTTTGATGCAGCAACCGAGAATGGGCAAAAGGTCACATATTATGGTTACATAGAGGAGATATGGGAACTTGACTATGGACCCTCCTTTAAGGTCCCTTTGTTCCGGTGCAAATGGTTCAAACAGGAGGTGGGGTAAAGGTGGACGAGCAATACGGAATGACAATGGTGGATTTCAACAATCTTGGTTACCTTGACGAACCATTCGTCCTTGCCAAAGATGTCGCTCAGGTTTTTTATTTGAAGGACATGAGTAGCAAACCGAGGAAACGGAAAGATAAGAAAACGATCAGTACATCATGCGATGATCCAAAGCGCCACATTGTTCTTTCAGGGAAAAGAAACATCGTGGGAGTGGAGGACAAGACAGACATGTCAGAAGATTATAATATGTTTGGTGAAATTCCGCCCTTCAAAGTGAACACTGACCCAAGCATTAACTTAAATGATGAGGATGCTCCATGGATACGGCACAATCGTAAGCAAGCAGGGACACAAGGGAAGAATTGATGTGTAATAATTTATTGTACCAAACTTTGTATTTGGTCGATGAACTGAATGATGTATCAAACCTTTTGTCAAACCTTCAAGGGGTTTTAAAATGAATTAGTTTTATTTTTCTGATTTTTTTGATATATAATTGTATTTTTAAGATTTTAAAATGAATTAGTTTTATTTTTATGATTTTAAAAGGAAAAAGGAAGAAGAAGAAAGAAGGAAAAAGGAAGAAAAAAACAGAAGAAAAAAGCAGAAGAAAAAAGGAAAAACAGAAGAAAAAAACAAACAGAAGAAAAACATAAGAAAAAAACAGAAGAAAAAAACAGAAGAAAAAACAGAAGAAAAAGGAAAAAGGAAGAAAGGAAGAAAAAAAGAAGAAAAACAAAACAAAATAAATAAGGGTTTTAAAATGAATTAGTTTTATTTTTCTGATTTTTTTGATATATAATTGTATTTTTAAGATTTTAAAATGAATTAGTTTTATTTTTCTGATTTTAAAAGGAAAAAGGAAGAAGAAGAAAGAAGGAAAAAGGAAGAAAAAAATAGAAGAAAAAAACAGAAGAAAAAGGAAAAACAGAAGAAAAAAACAAACAGAAGAAAAACATAAGAAAAAAACAGAAGAAAAAAACAGAAGAAAAAACAGAAGAAAAAAGGAAAAAGGAAGAAAGGAAGAAAAAAAGAAGAAAAACAAAACAAAATAAATAAGGGTTTTAAAATGAATTAGTTTTATTTTTCTGATTTTTTTGATATATAATTGTATTTTTAAGATTTTAAAATGAATTAGTTTTATTTTTCTGATTTTAAAAGGAAAAAGGAAGAAGAAGAAAGAAGGAAAAAGGAAGAAAAAAACAGAAGAAAAAAACAGAAGAAAAAAGGAAAAACAGAAGAAAAAAACAAACAGAAGAAAAACATAAGAAAAAAACAGAAGAAAAAAACAGAAGAAAAAAGGAAAAAGGAAGAAAGGAAGAAAAAAAGAAGAAAAACAAAACAAAATAAATAAAGCAAAAAAGAAAACAAAAAAAAAGAAAATATGCCACCTACTGGGCCACCACGGCCTGAATACGACTAGAAACTCATTAAAGGGCCAGGATTCAGGCCCGCAGAAGGCCGAGTAGGCCCACAGACACATAGTGACAGAATAGGCCCGTAAGCCTGCATTTGAGAGGAGCTCGAAGTGGTGAGCGCAGCCGCGCTTATAAACCACTGTCGAAGCCTCTCGGCTAGCGAGGTGGGACTAAACATCCCACCGCACCGCGCCAGTTCTAGCACAGACCCTTTAGTCCCGGTTGGGGAGGCGGACCGCGACTAAAGGGTGCCCTTTAGTCACGGTTGTTGTCCCCAACCGCGACTAAAGGGTCTTTCTGCGCGGGAACGAAAGTGGCGCCAAAACCCTTTAGTCCCGGTTGGGGAGGCGGACCGCGACTAATCTTTAGTCGCGGTCCGCCTCCCTAACCGCGACTAAAGGTGCGTCTATAAATACTGCCCTTAGCAGTTTTGCCACTTCCCATTCTCCTCTCTCTCGACGCCGATCGACGCCGAAGCCCTGCCCCGACGCCGACGCCGAAGCCCTGCCCCGACGCCGACGCCGACGCCGAAGCCCTGCGCGCCGCCGCCCCCGTCCCCAGTGAGCGCCGCCTCCGCCCGTGCCCTGCCCTTGCCCGCCGCCCGTGCCTTGCGCCCTTGCCCGCCGCCCGCTGCCCGCTGGCCCTGCCTGCCGTCCTCCGCGCGCCGGCAAAAGAAGAAGAAGGAAGAAGAAAAAGGAAGAAGAAGAAGAAAGAAAAAGGAAAAAGGAAGAAGAAGAAAGAAGGAAGAAGAAAACAAAAGAAAAACAGAAGAAAAACAAGAAAAAGGAAGAAAAAAGGAAAAAGGAAGAAAAAAAAGAAAAAGGAAGAAAACAACAGAAGAAAAAAAGAAAGAAGAAAAAAAAAGGAAGAAGAAAAAAAGAAAGAAGAAAGAAAGAAGAAAGAAAAAGGAAGAAGAAAAAACAAGAAAGAAAAAGGAAGAAGAAAAAGAAAGGAAGAAGAAAAACAGAAAGAAGAAAGAAAGAAGAAAGAAAAAGGACGAAGAAAAAACAAGAAAGAGAAAGGAAGAAGAAAAAGAAAGGAAGAAGAAAAACAGAAAGAAGAAAGAAAGAAGAAAGAAAAAGGAAGAAGAAAAAACAAGAAAGAAAAAGGAAGAAGAAAAAGAAAGGAAGAAGAAAAACAGAAAGAAGAAAGAAAGAAGAAAGAAAAAGGAAGAAGAAAAAACAAGAAAGAAAAAGGAAGAAGAAAAAGAAAGGAAGAAGAAAAACAAAGGAAGAAGAAAAAAGAAAGAAGAAAAAGGAAGAAGAAAAAAAGAAAGAAGAAAGAAAGAAGAAGAAAGGAAAAAGGAAGAAGAAGAAAGGAAGAAGAAGAAAGAGGAAGAAGAAAGGAAGAAGAAGAAAGAAAGAAGAAAGAGGAAGAAGAAAGGAAGAAGAAGAAAAAAATAATTTTTACTTAAAGAATCTTATTTTTTAATTCCTCCTCCTCTATGTCCCCTTAATCTTATTTTTTAATTCCTTTATACTTAAAGAATTTTTACTACATGCAGGAGTGACATATGGCGGACGATAGAACCGAGCCGCTTAGGGATCCGGAGGCTGAACGTTATTTAATGGGCATCATCAACAACGAGATTCCTTATGTGCCGGGCTCAGAATATGAGCAACAAGAGGATGTAGTCTCTTCTTATCTGAACCTTGACGGTGGAACAGAGATTGTCGATGATCAAGAAGGTGAAGGAACGGACATTGTCGACGGAGGTCAACCGTCAACAAACGACGATCTCGAATTGCAAGTAGCAAGCACCTCCGGCGAGGTATATATATACATTGAGCCTCTCGTGATACAAACTTACTGAAATGTGAATACATATGTATTAACGCGCGCGACTCTCTTTCTTTTTTTAGCCCTCCGGATCGAGTACGACAAAGCGTGGCAAATCCAAGGCGATGAAAACAGGAGAAACATATGCCATTGAGTTTGTCAGTGAAACCGGCAAGCCCCTACGGCACACCTCAAAATTTATCAACCAATGCGGAGTCGTTGTTAGAGACAACATCCCGATCACTGTCCAGGAATGGAAGGAGCCAAAGAAGGCACGTCTTGGTTTCAGTTTTGTCGACAAGAGAACGAAAAAGGATTGCTGGAGAAAGCTTATGGAACATTTCATTCTACCTCCGGAATACAACAAAGTCGATGAATTCGGTAACGAGGTTCCGGGTGGACGTCAGAGGAGGAGGCTAGTTAAAGAGTTCGCTCTTCAGAAGATGGGCGAAGCATTCCGGAACTTCAAGAAAAATTTAACCCGTGACTATGTCAACAAGGGCAAGACTCCGGATTTCAATGGACAACATGAGAAACTGAAAGATGATTGGCCAGAATTTGTGAGGCAAAAGCAATCGGAGCATTTCAAGGAAATATCAAAAAAAATAAGGATAATGCGAGTAAGAAAAAGTACCATCATATTATGGGGCCAGGAGGATACCTCCTTTCGGAGCCTAGGTGGGAGAAGATGGAGGAGGACCTGAGGGTGCGAGGAATCCCTCTAGGTACAGAGGGATGGGACCCAAGGGCCAAAAGCTGGTGGTGCGGGCATGGGGGATCGCTAGACCCGGAGACAGGGGTGTGCGTTCACCAGCAGAGACAGTTTGCTCCCACCCAAGCCCTTATTGACGCAATGACCCAAGCTCAAGAGGGCTTGATCAAGTTCAACAGAGAGAAAGACGCACTGACAATAGCCCTCGGGAATGATGAACACGAAGGACGTGTACGAGGCAAAGGCAAAGTTCCGTGGAAAGTAGGGTTTTCCCAGGACAATGACCCGTACTGTTACAGAAGCCGTAAGAGAAAGACGGACCGGGATGCAGATCTTATGACGAAGTTAGCATCGGAACTCCATGAGTTGAAGCAGACCGTGCATGAACTAGTGAAAGAAAAATCGGCTGCAGGGCCGCATGAAGATCATGAAGCGGATCGCGGAAGCCAGCAGCGGAGAAGCAGCGTGGCTTCCACGGATGCCCCGCCTGGTGCTAGTGCACCGATGATCGAGATTCATGCACCGGAGCCTCACTACCCCGTGGATGATGTAAAGGAGATGAAAGAATGTGATCTACATTATCCCGTGGGGAACGTTTCCACGAAGGTAGCTAGCGGCAGTGCTTTACCCTGTACACCTGGAGCACTCCACCACAACAACCCCATTGCATATGGCTATGCTCGTGTCACGGTGGAAGACATAGTCCAAGGGTTTGAGGACCTGGAGATTGACAAACCTACACCCGAAGGGGAGAGAAGACTTGGAGATGTCAAGCGCCAGTTCATTCTATGGAAAAAGAAGTACATAGTGTTTCCAGGCGAGGCGCCAAGGCTAGCAAGTCCACCCCCCTCCGATGGTGGTGGTGGTGGTGGCGGTGGTGGCGGTGGTGGTGGTCGTGGTGGTTCACCTACACCTCCTTCACGCCATTCGACGCCGTCCCCCGATCCACAACCTCCGGCGGGTACGACGCCCCCCAATCCTCCTCCGGCGGGTACGACGCCCCCCAATCCACCTCCGGCGAAGAAGCAGAAGCAGGCGGACAGCAAGGAAACCCGCTCCTGGACTATTAACCCGGACCCTTATGTACCTAAGACCACAAGGGTACCGGAGCCATCACTGAAGCCTCTCCTCCCAAGGCCTGGGGAACTTAGTGAAGCTGAAATCAAATTGGCCGCGTCTGCTGATTATGAGAAATGGAAGGCGGATATGAAGGCGAAAAAAGAGCCTGAGCCCAAGCAAGTATTCACTTAGAAGCAAAAGAAGTGGGCTAAGGATTGTTTGACGACACCGTCCCAAGCCGAGCTGAATATGCCTGACGACTATGGACATGAACTTCGTAGGCAAGCAAAAATATTGAAGGAGGAGAAAGAAGAAAGTAAAAAAAGCGGGAAAAAAGTTGACCAGCTCGGGATGCAGAAGAAACAATCGATCCCCCCGCTCATAGTGAAAGCCTGTCCGGAAGAGGACCCCGAGATCATAGCAGCTGCGGCAGCACTTGGATTGACTGTAGCGGGTGCCATGAAACAAGCGTCCGAGATGGGTTTGACTCTTCGTGCCTTCTTAGACCTTGAGGATGCGCCAGTACGTGAGATAGCATTACAATATGTGCGGAATGGGCCTCTCGCCGAGCCTGCGCAGGAAAAGAGTCTACCACCACAAATGCGAAATCTGCTACGTTGGTACAAGCAATTCATAACATGGGCCGACAAAGAATATGTTTATGCGGATGTTACAGATGAGCATCACACCAAACGGTACTCTGTAGAAATTCATATGAGTGAATTGTTCCAGCTGTTCAATCTGCGCGACCTCGACAAATCTATGCTGAGTTGCTACGTTCTGTAAGTGATTTATTTCTACCTCATCTCGTTCTTCATTGCCTGCACTATATATATATATATATATATATATATATATATATATATATATTTTTTATATATATATATATATATATATATATATTGTCCTAACTATATTGTTGTGTGCGCTATTATGCAGATTGAAGATTTGGTAATGCAAAATAAGAAACATCCATGATGTTGGGTACATTGACCCACATATCGTTAATGGACATGTGTTACAACATCACCCCGAAGACGTGGAGAAAGACCTGTACAAGTTTCTTAGAAAGCATCAACTCAAAAGTCATATTCTATTTCCTTACCATTTTGGGTGAGTGTTTCTCTCTTGTGCCCATTCTCTTTTGTTTACTCCATGCATGGTATGTCTAATCGATGAGTTATGCATGACTGTGCATGTAACGTGTCCGCAGGTTCCACTGGATTCTGCTAAATATTGAACTTCACACCTCCAGAGTTCTAATCATGGACTCTATGGATTCGGATCCAAAGCGTTGGGCCGACATGAGAAAAATGCTGCAAAAGTAATTATTTCCAATCATTTGAGCTCTATATCGATCGGTCTCTTTCGTTCATTTCCTAATATCAAGTAACTAATAACTCCCTTATTCATTTAATTTTCTTTGCCCTGTAGGGTTTGGAGACGGTTCTCAGAAGAAATTGTCGGTGAATTCAAACATGAACTAGATTTCAGAAGGTTAGTTAATCTGGATAAGCAGCCACCGGGGACCAATCTATGTGGATACTATGTTTGTGAGAACATCCGGAGACACACCACTGAGCGAAAGGCATCAGATAGCGTGCGGAACGCGACGGATAACTTGCGGAGGAGGCTTAGTCCAGAAGCTCGCTTCCGACCAATTCAAGAAGAATTAGCAGGATTTTTCATGAGGGAAGTCATCAATCCTAAAGGAGAACACTATACCGAGGACGAAGAAATTTATATGCATACCCGAGATTGAAACTTGTTCGAAGTTGTATATGGTCATCCATCCTAATTGTGTATGGAAACTTGTTCGAAGTTGTATATGGTCACCCGAGATTGAATATATATTATATATTCCTCTTGAATTCTTCTTGTTTGAAATTTCATATGCATGTATATAGTAGCGTAGAATATGTGTACTGAAACTTCATCAAAAATAAAATAAAACACAAAATAAAATATAAAACAAATAAAACACTACAAATTAAAAAGAAACCAGGTTTAGGGGGGCTGAAACCCTAAACCTGCGGAGGAGGCCTTTAGTCCCGGTTGGCCACGAGAACCGGGACTAAAGGTCCTCCGCCCCGACGGACCACGGGCGCCCACGTGGACGGGCCTTTAGTCGCGGTCCGTAAGAGGCGCGTCTAAAGGGGGGGGGGTCTTTAGTCACGCATATTTAGTCCCGGTTGCACAGCCGGGACTAAAGGCTGTTGCGAACCGGGACTAAAGGGCTTTTTTCTACCAGTGGGATCTTCTAGCTGAAGCATCTTTCTGTGATTGAACTGATTTTAGTTATGGCTTAGGAGCCTGTCACGAGCCCATGTAAGTGAAAGTTGATTATGCAGTCGTTGGTTGCTGTCGTTGATTATGTGATTGACTGATTGTATAATAGGCTTGTTGTCTTAGTCTCATGGTTGATGTTGATGATTCAAAGTTCCACTTTCTGCTTACGTGCCAAGATGTAGGCCTGATCAGTCACTCCGTCGTACAGTCATATTTCTATTGGAAAAATCATTTTTAAACCTTATTACAGCTGAACTAGGTAGCAGTGTTCACATGTTCCAGTGAGTTGTTGTAGAAGTGAGAACTTTACGCGAAGTTGTTGTAGAAGTGAGAACATCCGCGAGTGCTGTATCACGGCCATCTACTTAGGCCTGACTACCTGACCGCCATAACTTAGATGTTTGTTAGTTCGTTACGTAATGGGCGCTCTTTCTTTCTAATCATATCTGCTCAGAGGTCTAATTGGTCGCATCATCGTGCCTCCACACATGGTGTATGCGCTAATTCTATTAAATTGCATGCATAACTGTAGCCTAATTAACTTGAACGTGTGATGCTTCAGTGTATGTGTTAATTCATACATGTCTGCAGGAGCACGATTAGTTTAATATCAGCATGGTGGCTATTTCTTTATACATATATCGTCTCACTAGTCTGTGTGATGTATGTGCAAAAGCATAAGCTCCTAGTATAAAGATTATGATGGTCCTTATGTTTGGTAGATTTTTTATGTAACCTTCTTAGTATTTTGAGGTACATCTTAACTATAATTGTTTGTGCAATTTGTAAAACTTATGTCACTATGTATCAAAAAACATATGTTGTTCTATTGTATTTGCAGCACATAAATTATCACGGTTTCTTTTTAGTTTCAAAGAAAACAAATGTTTACTTGAGCTAATTAGCACTATGTACCAGTGCAGGTATGTGGCATGCAAGCAGACAAGAGGATGACCTTGACAATTACCAATTCTACCTTATATTTTATCTAACAAGGTCAGTTTCATCATAGCTTGTTTTTCTGAATGTGAAAATATATGTACTGCCATTGAGGAAGGACAAACACAAATAATTATCTGTGGTGGTGATAATTTAATAGGTCATGTAAAGGTTAGCCAAAATAATTTTATGGCTTCGTTAATTAAGTTCTTAGCCACACACGCATGCACGCATGCACATTAGGCCATTATTGTGCTGGAGTTTGCTCATGTCGATTTCATCTCTCTTCTTTCTCCAGCAACTTCACATATTATCCCATTATTGTGCTGTAGTTTTCTACCACGTGATAACAGAATTCAACTCCTTGATGTGTCCTTGGGTATATATTTATAGTACGAATTTACAGGGTGCTGACAGTGTATACTTTAGTCAAAAGAAGATATGTACATGGTAAAACATAGTGGATGACTCAGAGAAATCCTATCGTGTAAAATATTTGACATATTTGATACGTATCTAGAGTCGAATACCCACAGTAAGATATTTGCTGCAAGTGTCACTAATACAAGCTGAATATTGTGAAATATTGGGCTTGATATACAACATGAACCCCTTAAATTAAGTCATGCTGATCTTATATAATTTTTACATGTATAAATTTCTCATTGAGTGTGTTTTCACTATCAAATTTTACTCACGATTTGTTTTGGATGTTTTTTGTTTGTTTGATTGTATCCTGACTTTGCAGCGACCAAGCGTTCTAATAACTGCATTGTGCAGCACCTCCTTTCTCCAACCTCATCAGTTGGGGAGACATCTGGCCTCCAAGTATACATAATTTCTCTCATATTTTTTTTCTTTAAGAGAAATAGCGTAAGGAGAAACCATTACTGATGTCAGATCTGAGCTAACAATTTCAGATCACCATAGTACTTATGCCCAGCTAACAATGTGAAACATAAAAATGTTAACCCGTGCAAACGTTGACGACTAGTATGCATAGTAGAGTAACCTTACTAGCTTTCTTACAATGTTTGAAAAAAAAATATGCCTGCTATCTTGCAATCACTGGGAGGAGGATCCTTGCATTGTCGAAAAACAATATAATTGTGAATTTCTGTTGTATGATGATAGGAACTTATACCGTAAACAAGATATTAACAAGCGAAGCTTTTGCAATTCATTCATGGTTACAAGTACAATAATATTTGTTATTTTTATGCAGTGTGTAATGGTTTAAGAATCGACCAAATTACCATTGCGATTTCCTAGAGAAAGTACACAGTACTCACCTGGTGTAGATGAATTTCTGGAGTTTGCATATAGAGATATACTAGCAGATACAATGCATTGTGTGTTAACAGTTTCTTTTTTTGTCTGTAGATTCAAAGGATAAATGGATGATTATACGGGTGTGTCGCAAGTATACTGCAAAGATGATGATCATGATCATGATGCCCTGTTCATGATGATGATGATGGACGCTTTCAGTTTTGGTTAAGTTTCGAGGATGATGTTCTTGTTGAATGATGTTCCTCGGTTAACTTTTAGATTAGTTGTACGGATATTGATGGATGCTTTTAGTTTAAGTTCCGCTGTCAAGAAAATATTTGGATTATGCATCACATTTGGATGATGTTCCTTGTGTAATATCCACTATTGTAATCCAATAGTTTTATCTAATATATGAGTTCTTCCTCCCATGAGTATGTTCTTTTGTTTTTTCTTCACATGTACATAATTATCACCATTACGTGCAGAGTTAATTTAATTACTGGCAATATATTATTATTATATATATAATAATATTATTCACATTATATAAGTATCAACACCTAAAACATTGCAAATTCTTCGTTGCCAAGCAATGGGATCCTGCTTCGTGTACATTAAGCACCAACGTATAAAAGTGTTGCGTGGGTCTGCTTTATGTGTTGTATGCTTGCAACGGTCCCTATTACCAACGGTAGTATAAGCGTTGGAATGTGCGCTAGCAACACTGGATAAGGCTACGCATCCTAAACCATTGGTAAAGACACTAACAACGCATATATGCACCTTTAGATACGGAAAGATGTGTTGCTATAGTGGGGGCTTTGTTGTAGTGGCAAGAGAAGTAACACTAAAGAGTTTGCACAAGTAAAGGTAAGAAATAACCAAGAGTGGATCCGGTGAAGACGAGGATGTGTTACCGAAATTCCTTCCTTTTAAGGGGAAGTACGTCTCCGTTAGAGCGGTGTGGAGGCACAATGCTCCCCAAGAAGCCACTAGGGCCACCGTATTCTCCTCACGCCCTCACACAATGCGAGATGCCGTGATTCCACTATTGGTGCCCTTGAAGGCGGCGACCGGACCTTTACAAACAAGGTTGGGGCAATCTCCACAACTTAATTGGAGGCTCCGAACAATACCACGAAGCTTCACCACAATGGACTATGGCTCCGTGGTGACCTCAACCGTCTAGGGTGCTCAAACACCCAAAAGTAACAAGATCCGCTAGGGATAGGTGGGGGAATCGAAAATCTCTTGGTGGAAGTGTAGATCGGGGCCTTCTCAACCACTCCCGAGCAAATCAACAAGTTTGATTGGCTAGAGAGATAGATCGGGCGAAAATGGAGCTTGGAGCATTAATGGAGCTTGAGAGGGAAGAGGTAGGTCGCCGGGGAAGAAGGGACCCCCTTTTATAGTGGGGGCAACAATCCAACCGTTGCCCCACAAAACAACCCCGCAAAGGGCGGTAGTACCGCATGGGGGGGCAGTACTACCGCTGAGCCAGCGGTACTGCCACTCCAACTAGCTGTACTGCCGCGCAGAGGAGAGAAGCAGGGACCTGGACCCAGAGCGGTACTACCACAGTGGTAAGGGTGGTACTACCGCTGAGAAGTGGTACTACTGCCTCCACTGCCGCAACTAGTGCTGCAAAACCCGACACGAGAAAAGGAGACCTCGAGTCGAGGCGGTAGGAGCCAGACAGGTCAGCGGTAGTACAGCTGCGGAGTCACCGGCGGTACTACCGCTGCGGAGCGGTACTGCCACTTGTGACCCCTCAGCGGTACTACCGCTGTGTAGCACGGTACTACCGCTGGGACCCAGACAAGACACAACAGAGAGAAAAGATCTCTCCATTGAAGTGGAAGTCGAGGCGGTAGGGCCAGGCAGGCCAGCAGTAGTACAGCTGCGGAGTCACCGGCGGTCTACCGCTGCGGAGCGGTACTGCCACTTGTGACCCCTCAGCGGTACTACCGCTGGGTAGCAGGGTACTACCGCTGGGACCCAGACAAGACGCACAAGAGAGAAAAGATCTCTCCATCGAAGCGGAAGAGTTCTGAGGGTGAGAAGCGGAAGTGTACATGTTGATTCCACCCAAGCAATACCATAGCGGACCCCTCTTGATAGTACGGTCCCTCTACGCAACTAGATCACCGAAGGAGAAACGAAAGCGCTACACCGTCTTGAATGACACTCCAAGGGGAGGAAATCGTCTCGTGCCAAGGATGAATCTCTGAAACGCTCAAAGCACACGATTAGTCCGCAAACACGTTGTCATCAATCACCAAAACCACATCGAGAGAGATATGCCTCAACAATCTCCCCCTTTTTGGTGGATTGATGACAACTAGGGCTTTGCACAAGGAAAAGATATAAAAGTAAGAATACTTAGAATTACAAAATATAGACGGGCTCCCCCTGAATGTGTGCACCTAGTTAGTGGAGCCTTTGGAATGCGAGTCACACACATCGGATGAACACTCCCCTTATATTTTATAGTCCAACAATTCTAAGCACATGATATAAGAGAGAAGGGTAAAACACAGGATAAGCATGCAACTCATAAGATACTACAGTACTGAATAGACATAAGTAATAAGGTAGCGATAGGGAGCATATGTCTCACACCATATGACTAGAACTTAGGTCTCACTGGCACCACACCAAACCAAGCAAAGACAAACACACGAGAAATCACAAGACACAAAGACACACTCGCAACACAGCAACAACCCAAATCCTTAAACTCTCTCCCCCTTTGGCATCGAGACACCAAAAGGGCAAAGAGTGATGCTACGGCTCCAGGTGATGGCAAGCTGAGGATCTCGAACATCACATCTCAGCGTGATCATCTGCATCTCCGTCGTTGGTCGGAAACTGCTCGGTGTCTGAATCAGTCCAAGGGTAATGCTGGTGAATCCATTCTTCCTCTTCAGTGATCTGTCCCTCAGAACCTCTAACAATGGTCGCACCCAGGTGACGCATGAGCTCCTTGTGGCGCACCCTAGCCTACTTCTCAGCCACATGAGTCATGTATTGACCATGAGACTCCATGCAGAAGAGCTTCTTCATCTTGCATTTGAGCTTCTTTGCCCAAGAAGGTTCTACACTAGCGGGCCTAAAGTCCTCCTCGTGATCATTAGTTGCAGCCTCACCCTCAGCCTCCATGGCAGCAGCAGCAGTAGATGGACCCCGGTTTTAGGCGCTGGGTGCCCCAATTGTCCTTCTTCCTCAGACGCTTGATCGCATGAGAAACCAAGTCTCCAGTTTCCAGCAACACTCTGGGATAGACACGAGCCTAGGCCTTCTCAATGAGCCTCATGATGAATGGACCATATATCGGGCACTTGCGCTCAGAAACGGCAGAGAGAAGTTCAGACCACATAACATGAGAAATGTCCAGGCCCTCTCCAGTATTTGCTTCCTTCCCATGCTGGCAGAAAAGAAGCATGTCCACGAGATAGGAGTGGACCTGATCCAGATTCCCGATGCGAGGGAAGAGAGTCTCACGGAAGACACGATGAAGGACGTCCAGATACGTAGACAGCTCATAGGTTTCCTTCTTGGTCACTGGGTGAACCTTCACAGTGCAGTAGGGCCAGAGGGCTTGCTTGTGAGTGGATGTAGCATTGCGGTGAGGGCGGAAGCCTACTGGAGTCTCAAGCCCGTTATCTTCCACATCAAGTAACTCCATGAAGGCCTTCCACTTGACGGAAAGCAACTTGCCATTGGTCATCCAAGTCAGAGTCATGTCGGCATCAGTTCCAAGATGAACGGTAGCAAAGAATTGGGCCACCATGTCTACATCGAAATCCTTGTTGAACTGCATGATCCTGAGAATGTTCAGCTGATTACACATCTGAAGGGCTTCGCCAAAGTACTCAGGGTCCTTCTCCATGGCATCAGTGTCAATGGAGCGAACATCAACATAGAGATTCTTCTTGGCCTTGATCACATCAAAATAGATGGCAAACTGAAAGCGGTTCCAGAACGGGCGGTTGACCAAAGTGGAACCACCTGCTGGCTCAGAGGTGGTGGCGGTTGCGCCTGCTGGTGGCGGTTGAGTGCTAGAGGAACCACCTGCTGGCTCAGAGGTGCGGTAGCGCTTTGAGGTTGCACGCCCGGGGTTGACACGGCGAGCTTGATGCTCAGGATGTTCATCACCTAGAACCAAACACAAGAACACGCAAAACAACCAGAAAGAACGAGCATAAGCCAACAAACTCAACAAAAGGATCAAGGTATGGCAGGAACATGATGGAACTTTGCAGGCAGTGGTAGTACCGCGACATGCACACGGTAGTACCGCTCCAAAGAGAGCGGTAGTACCGCTCGAGGCGGGGAAACAGCAGTTCCCTACTACCGTGGTCAGATCCGGCACTACCGGCCTGCCAAATTCAAAAATATTCCTACCAAACTCTAATCTAAATAGTCTAGTTGCCTTATCCAACCTACTCAAGCCTAGATTTAGCCAAAAATCTAGAGATGCAACCACCATTGCCCCTAAGACGCAAGATCTAAAAACGAGACAAAAGGAGAGAAGGAACGGGGGCAATACCGGCATCCATGGCAAGAGAACGAGGTGGGCATCGACTCCGCCGAAGGAAATGGAGAGGGACGCCCCGGAGACAAAGATCCGCCGGAGCCCTCCCGCGGCAAGGCGAGGCTGGAGAGAGGAAGAGGAACGAGGGGGCGAAGCGAATGGGTATGGGGGAGAAGAAACCTTCCCCTGCCCCGATATAACCCCCTGGTCCCGTCCCTCAGCGGTAGTACCGCGCACCACCAGCGGTATTACCGCCCAGCACGCCACGGCAACTAAACAACACGGCTAAGCTCGAAAGAAAAACAAAAAGGCAAGAAGAAGAGAGAGCACACCAGTAAAAGGCCAAGACACACCTCTTCAAGAGAGGGTGGTGGTCGAGGCCACCTAAGTTTGAGTCAAGAGGTATGGCGCCGTGAAGATTTTAACCTTGGGCCCATGACCAAAACTCGTCTTTGAAACACAAGTACCATCGACAATGGCTAATGTGAAAGACTTGATCAATTTATGCATAATGGGGGAGGGAGAGTTCATTAAGAGAACAACACTCCCCCTATGTCCATGCCTACATCTAAACTAGACCACAAATTGAGCGTGGTGGGGTGTTCAAGGGTTCAAGTCACATTGCTCGAATCAATGATATTTAGCTCATGCCTTAACTCGCGAAATCTTGCTTCATCCAAGGGCTTCGTGAAAATATCTGCAAGGTTATCATGAGTGTTGACATAGTTGAGCTCGATCTCTCCTCGCCTAATGTGATCCCGGATGAAGTGATACCGAATCTCAATATGCTTCGTCTTGAAGTGTTGCACCGGGTTGAGAGAGATCTTGATGGCACTTTCATTGTCACACCAAAGAGGCACTTTGTCACAAGTGACACCGTAATCCTTTAAACTTTGCCTCATCCATAGGAGTTGTGCACAACAACTACCGGCCGCTACATACTCCACTTCGGTGGACGAGAGAGACACACAACTTCGGTGGACCAAAGAGCAACCAAGGAATTGGCACCCTCCGGAAGTGGACTTCCTATCCACTTTGTCTCCTGCCCAATCGGAATCCGAATACCCTACAAGCTTGAAGTTTGATCCTCTTGGGTACCATAAGCCAAAGTTTGGGGTATGAGCCAAATATCGAAAGATTCGTTTGACCGCCATATAGTGACTTTCCTTAGGTGCGGCTTGAAACCATGCACAAATTCCCACACTCAACATCATATCCGGTCTAGATGCACAAAGGTAAAGCAAGGATCCAATCATGGAGCAATATACCTTTTGATCCACCGCTTTACCATTGGGATCTATGTCAAGTTGGCACTTGGTGGGCATTGGAGTCGAAGCCGGCTTGGCGTCACTTAGCTTGAATCTCTTGAGCATGTCTTGAGTGTATTTGGCTTGGTTGATGAAGGTTCCTTCTCTTCTTTGCTTCACTTCGAATCCTAGAAAGAACTTCAACTCTCCCATGGAAGACATCTCGAATTTTGAGGTCATGAGAGCGGCAAATTCCTCATTGAAAGCTTTCTTAGGGGAACCAAAGATAATATCATCAACATATAATTGGCACACAAACAACTCCCCTTTGACCTTCTTAGTAAAAAGAGTGGGGTCGATTAGCCCAACTTCAAAACCACGGTCTTGTAACAACTCGGTAAGGTGGTCATACCACGCACGTGGGGCTTGTTTAAGGCCATAGAGTGCCTTATCGAGTTGATACACATGATCGGGAAAGTAGGGATCCTCGAACCCGGGGGGTTGCTTGACATAAACCAATTCATTAATAGGACCATTAAGAAAAGCACTCTTCACATCCATTTGCTGTAACTTCAAGTTATGATGAGAAGCATATGCAATCAACATGCGAATGGACTCAAGACGAGAAATGGGAGCAAAGGTTTCACCGTAGTCGATACCCTCGACTTGGGAGTTGCCTTGTGCTACCAAACGAGCCTTGTTGCAAATGATAATCCCATGGGCATCTTGATTGTTCTTAAATATCCACTTGGTTCCCATGACATTGTGGTTCCCCGTCGGTCTTGGCACCAATCTCCACACTTTGTTGCGTTCGAAGTTGTTGAGTTCTTCATGCATGGCATTGAGCCAATCCGGATCTTCGAGCGCCTCATAGACCTTGTGGGGTTCGACACAAGAGACAAACGCGTGATGCTCACAATAGTTTGCTAATTGTCTACGAGTGCTTACCCCCTTTCTTAAGCTTCCAAGCACATTCGTCATGACATGATCCTTGGTGGAGAGCTTGGAAGCAACCTTGGCGGCACGACACTCCAATTCCTCCTCGGGGGTGAGACGAGAAGTGGTCACTTGATCATCTTGAGCGTCGTCTTGAGCTTGTTCTTGTTCTTGAACTTGCTCGGAGGAGAGAACTTGTCCTTGGGCATCACTTGGTCTGTCAACACCATCTTGAGCATGATCTTGCCCTTGGTCTTGTTCTTGAGGATGAGGGCCTTCATGTTGTTCTTTGAAAGCGTGTGGGCCTTGGGTTGGTGATGGCTCCACTTGAGTGGAGTATTGACCTTCTCCTTCGGCCACAAGGGGTTCCTCAATGGGTAGGATAAAGCCAACACCCATTCTTCTTATGGCTTGAGGAGGAATTTCATCACCTACATCACAAGTGCCACTTTGCTCCACTTGGGAGCCGTTATTTTCATCAAACTCCATGTTACACGTCTCCTCAATAAGTCCTGTAGATTTATTGAGGACACGGTAAGCATGAGAGTTTGTAGCATAACCAACAAATATGCCCTCATAAGCTCTAGCTTCAAATTTAGACAACCGAACACCTTTCTTGAGAATGAAACACTTACACCCGAACACCCGAAAGTACTTGAGGTTGGGCTTGTTACCGGTGAGTATCTCATATGGAGTCTTGTTCAAGCCCTTGCGGAGGTAGAGCCGATTGGATGCAAGATACGCGGTGTTGATGGCTTCGGCCCAAAAGTTGTATGGAGACTTGAACTCCGCCATCATGGTCCTTGCCGCATCCATCAACGTCCGGTTCTTCCTCTCCGCAATACCGTTTTGTTGAGGGGTGTAAGGTGCGGAATATTGATGCTTGATCCCCTCATCACTAAGAAACTCATCCAAGGTGTAGTTCTTGAACTCGGTGTCGTTGTCACTTCTTATTGTCAAGGTCTTTGTATTGTGTTGATGTTGTGCTTCATTTGCAAAGTCAATGACGGTTTGTTGGGTCTCGCTCTTCCTCTTGAAGAAATACACCCAAGTGTATCTTGAGTAGTCATCCACAATCACCAAGCAATACTTCCTACCCCCAAGACTATCGAAGGATGGAGGCCCAAAGAGATCCAAGTGAAGGAGCTCCAAAGGCCTCTTTGAGTAAATGATAGTCGTGGGAGGGTGAGCCTTCTCATGTAGCTTTCCTTCGATACAAGCACTGCAAGCACGATCTTTAGCAAAACTAACATTCGTTAGTCCACGGACATGGTCCCCCTTGAGAAGACTTTGCAAAGATCTCATATTGACATGGGCTAAACGGCGATGCCAAAGCCATCCCACATCAACTTTAGCCATTAGGCATGTCGCGATCTTAGTGGGTCACTCCAAAAAGTTAATCACATATAGACCGTTCTCGACATGCCCAACAAAGGCTACTTTAAGAGTCTTGCTCCACAAGAGGGCCACGGTATCGGTATCAAAGAAAGTGGCAAAGCCCATGATTGCAAGTTGACGAACGGAAAGTAAATTGTATGCAAGGGACTCAACAAGCATGACCTTCTCGATCGTGAGATCATGAGAAATGACTACCTTGCCAAGTCCCAATACCTTAGAAGATGAGGCGTCACCCCACTCGACATTGGTGGGCATAGATGGAATCTTGTGCACGTCCACCACCAAGTCCTTGCTTCCGGTCATATGATTTGTGGCTCCGCTATCGAGCAACCATGATCCCCCACCGAAAGCAAACACCTACAAGAGATCAATGCTTGGTTTTAGGTACCCATTTTGTAATGGGTCCTTTGATGTTAGTAACAAGGATCTTTGCAACCCAAATAGACCATTCAATGTACTCATGAGGGGAACCAACAAATTTGGCATAGACATGCCCATCACTAGCCCGACATAACACATAAGAAGGATTAAAGTCACCGGCTTTGATGGGAGGAGTGGCATTGCCCTTTTTGACACAACCACCCTTCGCATTGTTCTTCTTCTCTTTGGAAGCACTCTCTCCCTCCTTCACAAAGGTTTGCATGAGAGGAGGTCATTTGGTCTTGTCATTCTTCTTCTTGTTCTTGGACTCGGGCACGTACCCAATCCCTTCCTTGGCCACAACTCCCTTTTGGTTGGTCAAGAGGTCGTTGAGGTTCTTCTTGCCTTGTATGCAAGACGCAAGACCTTTCTCAAGTTGCACCTTTAGCTTAGCGTTCTCCTCAACAAGATGCACATGCTCACAACACGGGTTAGTAGCATTTGCATTATCAATTAACATCATATGAGGAAAAGTGGCTTTTTCCTTGGTTAGCTTTACTTGAAGTTGATCATGAGACTCTTTGAGGCTAACATGAGCACCCTTCAAGACCTTGTGAGCCTTGTCAAGTAGATCAAACTCCTCTTTGAGTCTAGCAAGATCAACCTCAAGTTCGGCCTTCTCAGATTTTAGCACACGAGACACAATAAGAGCATGATCAAAATCTTTCTTTAACTTAGCATGATCAACATTGTGTGACTCCTCAAGAGCGAAACGAAGACCACGCTCTTCCTCAAGAGCATCGGAAAGATCCGAGATGTCATCGGCATAGTCACGACTATGCCCTTCCATCTTAGAGATGGTATCTTTGTGAGCCTCGATCATGTCATTGGCTTCACCAAGTTGTTCCAAGAGAGCAACAAAGTGCTTCTTGGATTTACCCTTAAGTTTGCCCATAAAGGCATCAAACTCATTCACCTCCACATTAGCTCCCTCATGTTCATCAATACTATCCATCGAAGAAGGATGATTAATGATTGTAGTTTTGATGTTGGAGGTTACCTTGTTGGTGGCTTTAGCCATGAGGCACTTGGCGGTGATGCTCTCATTGGGTGAGTCGAAGAGAGACACCCGTGGAGTCGTCGCAATGGCAACAGAGGCCATGGCAACCGACTCACCATCTTCATCATCGTCATCATCCTCATTGTACTCTTCTTGTACCACCAATGCCTTGGGGGGAGTCTCCTTGGTGAAGGTTGCTCTTGTTGGGGAACGACTTGGCCTTTTCCTTTCGGATGAGCTTGCCACCATTGTCTTCCCTCTTCTCATACGGGCACTCCGCAACAAAATGACTCACATTGCCATAATTGTAGCAAGTCCTTACACGTTGCTTTCTCTTTGTGCCACTTGAGTTGTTTTTGTTAAAGTTTGGCCTTGAGTTTTTCTTGCTCCAAAATTTCCTTGAAGCAAGTGCCATGTGTTCATGATATGCATACTTTGTATCTTCAAGGTTGCTCTCCTCTTCTTCCTCTTCTTCTTCTTCAACGCAGAACTTGGCCTTCAATGCAAGGTTGGGCTTCTTTGCCCTTTGAGAACGAAGCACCGCATTGTCGGCGGTCTTGTCCAAAATGTTCATGGCCACAAACTCATCCAATACTTCGCTTGAGGTCAAAGTGTGGAAGTCCAGCCTTTGAAGAATGATGGAGGACATGGCCTTGTGGTAGGGCATCATTGCCTTTAGGAATTTGCGCTTGATCCAATTGTCATCTGTGTCCTTGCTCCCGTGATCTTGGAGTGAGACCGCGAGTTTGGTTACTCTCCGATAAAGCTCACGAGGTTCTTCCTCTTCTTTCATTGCAAACTCATCGACCTTGTCTTGCACCACTTCATAGTTGGAGTGTTGAATGCTTGTGCTTCCCCGGTAGAGTGAGACAACACAAAGCCATGCGTCTTTGGCCAAGGCGAAGGGCTGAAGATGAGGTAGATCTTCGGGTGGAATTGCATCTTGAATGATGAAGAGGGCATTCTCATTGAATTGATTATCCGCGGCTTCTCGAGGAGTGAAGTTGCTTGGATCATGCGGATAGAAACCTTCTTCAATGATTCTCCAAAGATTAGTGTTCACATGATTTAAATGACGTTTAAAGCGGTAAACCCAAGAATCAAAGTCCTCGCTTTTCACAATCTTAGGGGGAGGACCGGCGTGATTCAAATGAGTGGAAGGAACCAGTCCACCATAAAGTGGTGGTTCCACATGAGCAAAGATGTCGGTGCCATTCTTACCACTAGAAGAAGGAGCCTTTTAACTACTAGCTTCCTCCTTATCGGAGGTAGCATCCGTCACCTTGTCGGTGGGATTACCCACTTTCAACGGTGCGGTGGATAGTTTAAGCCCTTCAAGGAATTTAGTAAACATGCTTTCAATCTCAATCGTCATGGAGGTTTTCAATGTCTCCAAGGACACATTGAACTCCTCACGAGAGACCGAGGTTCCCCCATCGCCCGTAGACGAGATCGGATTCACACCGGAGTGTTCCTCCACACCGTCTACGGTATCAACCATACTCTTCGGACGGTAAAGTCCTTAATAAAGAGACGAGGCTCTGATACCAATTGAAAGGATCGATATGGTTGACTAGAGGGGGGCGTGAATAGGCAACTAACAATTTTTAACTTTTCTTTACCAAATTAAACTTTGCATCAAAGTAGGTTGTCTAGATGTGCAACTAGGTAAGCGACCTATATGATGCAATGACAACAAACAAACAAGCAAGCAAGAGAAGTAACACTAAAGAGCTTGCACAAGTAAAGGTAAGAAATAACCAAGAGTGGATCCGGTGAAGACAAGGATGTGTTACCGAAGTTCCTTCCTTTTAAGGGGAAGTATGTCTCCGTTAGAGCGGTGTGGAGGCACAATGCTCCCCAAGAAGCCACTAGGGCCACCGTATTCTCCTCACGCCCTCACACAATGTGAGATGACGTGATTCCACTATTGGTGCCCTTGAAGGCGGCGACCGGACCTTTACAAACAAGGTTGGGGCAATCTCCACAACTTAATCGGAGGCTCCCAACAATACCATGAAGTTTCACCACAATGGACTATGGCTTCGTGGTGACCTCAACCGTCTAGGGTGCTCAAACACCCAAGAGTAACAAGATCTGCTAGGGATACGTGGGGGAATCGAAAATCTCTTGGTGGAAGTGTAGATCGTGGCCTTCTCAACCACTCCCGAGCAAATCAACAAGTTTGATTGGTTAGAGAGATAGATCGGGCGAAAATGGAGCTTGGAGCATTAATGGAGCTTGAGAGGGAAGAGGTAGGTCAACAGGGAAGGAGGGGGGCCTATTTTATAGTGGGGGCAACAATCCAACCGTTGCCCCACAAAACAGCCCCGCAGAGGGCGGTAGTACCGCATGGGGGGCGGTACTACTGCTGAGCCAGCGGTACTGCCGCTCCAACTAGCGGTACTGCCGCGCAGAGGAGAGAAGCAGGGACCTGGACCCAGAGCGGTACTACCGCGGTGGTAAGGGCGGTACTACCGCCTCTACTGCCGCAACTAGTGCCGCAAAACCCGACACGAGAAAAGGAGCCCTCGAGTAGAGGCGGTAGGAGCCAGACAGGCCAGCGGTAGTACAGCTGCGGAGTCACCGGCGGTACTACCGCTGCGGAGCGGTACTGCCGCTTGTGACCCCTTAGCGGTACTACCGCTGGGTAGCACGGTACTACCGCTGGGACCCAGACAAGACACAACAGAGAGAAAAGATCTCTCCATTGAAGTGGAAGTCGAGGCGGTAGGGCCAGGCAGGCCAGCGGTAGTATAGCTGCGGAGTCACCGGTGGTACTACCGCTGCGGAGCAGTACTGCCGCTTGTGACCCCTCAGCGGTACTACCGCTGGGTAGCACGGTACTACCGCTGGGACTCAGACAAGACCCACAAGAGAGAAAAGATCTCTCCATCGAAGCGGAAGAGTTCTGAGGGTGAGAAGCGGAAGTGTACGTGTTGATTCCACTCAAGCAATACCATAGCGGACCCCCTCTTGATAGTACGGTGCCCTCTACGCAACTAGACCACCGAAGGAGAAACGAAAGAGCTACACCGTCTTGAATGACACTCCGAGGGGAGGAAATCGTCTCGTGCCAAGGATGAATCTCTGAAACGCTCAAAGCACACGATTAGTCCGCAAACACGTTGTCATTAATCACCAAAACCACATCGAGAGACAGTGGCGGATGTACAGGGTGGCCAGGGTGGGCCACAGCCCACCCTGGGATTTTGAAACGGCTTATATACCTATATCCCTAATTGGGCCAGAGAGTAAAAAATGCCCACTAACCTATCCATGACGAACACAAGCACGGACCACGGTCGAGCACGAGCGGAAACCTCGCCCCCTCACGCAGCAAGTCTCTGCCCGAGCCCGACCGCGACACTAGCCGGCTAGCCGCCTCGCCGTCACGCTGACGCCGTTCCTCGCGGCTTCGCCGGTCGCCCGCCGCTCACCGGAGCCCGGAGCCCAGCCCGCCCAGTCCGGTGACGCACCTGCCCTGCTCCCGGCTGCCCGCCTAGTCCGGCCGCGCCCCTACCCTGCGCGCGGCTGCGCCCCTGCCCTACGCAGCTGCGCTCCGGCGGTCCCGGCATCCCGCCTCCACTTCACGCCTTCCCGCCGGTCTGGCCGCCCCCAGCAAAGCCCCATCACGGCGGCAAACAAGATACAAGTAATTTTTGTCCCAATTTCAGACTTAGGGTTTCCTTTTTGCCCCAATTTCAGACTAGGTTTTGCCTTTTTGCCTTAATTTCAACACATAAATAATTTTGCACAAGTATTTTGCCCCAATTTTGCACAAGTACTTTGGCTCAATTACAAACACACTTAAATTGCTTGTAAAATTGGTACTGTCGGTGGCAACGGCAAATGTCGAGAGATGATTTTCTGCCATGAGCATAGTCAAGAGCAAGTTGAGAAATAAGAAGGGTGATAGTCCTTTGGATGATTGTCTAGTCACATACATTGAGAGAGATACTTTCTCCGAGGTGAATGAAGATGATATAATTGATACCTTCATGACAATTCAAAAGCGTAGGCTAGAAACATAGTCTTTTTGAACTTCTTAAGGTATGTCTATGGTCCATGTAGTATGTACTATGTAGACTTCTTTATGCAAAACTTAGTCTTAAATTGAGAATTCTAGTGTATTTTATAAGACCGTATTGATATATTTCTATGTGATACTGAGAACTAGTTAGAACATTCTTGTGAAAAAAATTAGGGGCGGACCACCCTGATATCAAATGCTAGCTCCGCCACTGTCGAGAGAGATATGCCTCAACAATAAGCATCCAACTGATCACCAAATGCTTTATCACTAACGAGTGCCTGCTCGCCAGTCAGTGTCAATGTTCATCACTGACGTCTAGACAGTCTGATAAGTGATGAGAGGTTGGTCATAAACCCGTACATGGACAGCCCGTCCCGTAGGCCCAAGCCTGAAAGCCCGCATCCAGGCTAGGCATGAGATTCATTTTTTGGCTTGAAGCCTGGTCTGAAAGCCTAAGAAAAGCACAAAATAGCAACAAATGAATATTTTATTCAAAATATAGGTATATTACATTATTTTAATGCCCTGAATAAAATTGTTTTAATTGAAAAATGATACTATTCATGTGTTTCGGGCTGGGACTGGCTTGGGATTTTTCCAGCCTTTTGCAAGCCCGGCCCGGGGTATGATCTGGTTTAGTTGCTAGTGTACGGATCTGTAGCACTGCATTGGTTTAGAAAAAAAATAGAGTTCCAATTTTCTATAGATTAAAGAAAATCTTAGATTTAAAAAATGTTCGCCTATTTTAAAAAAGTTCATGAATTTATAAAAATCGTGAATATGGAAAATGTTCACCTGTTTTGAAAAAATGTTCGTGAAAAGTAGAAATTGTTCATGAATACAAAAACTGGTGACGAATTTTAGAAATGCTAATGTATTTTAGTAAAATCCACTAGTCTAACATAGTTCGCAGATTTTGCGAAAGTTCACGATTATGAAAAAAAAACTTTGCACATTTGTCAAAATTTTCATGAATTTAGAAATAGTAAACAAATACGAAAAATGGTTGTGGATTTAAAATTCATGGATTTGAAAAGTTTGTGAATCTGGAAAATGCTCATGAAATCAAAATAAAGTTCAATAATTTTGAAAACAGCTCATGAATTTGAAAGAGAATCATGAATTAAAAAAAATATGAATAAATATTCTCTTGCAATTTATATAAGTTCGGAAATTTGAAAAAGTTCATGGTTCAAAAAAATTGCTGATTTGAAAAAAAGATCAATATTTTTTAAATCAAATATTTGAAAAATGATTGTGAATTTGGAAAAGTTTGAAATGTCATCGGAATTGAAAAAAAACTCTAATTGTGGAATTAGAAAATAAAATATTCATGAATAATATAAAAAACAGGATAAAAGGTAGACTAAAACAAAAACTGAAAAAAAGAGGAGATGAAAAAATACAGATAAAAAAAGAAACCAATAAACCGAACAAGAACCCGTACAGAAAAACCAAGAGAAACCAAACCCAACGAACCAAAGAGAATCTTCTAGAACATTTCTAAACACAATGAGGGAAGACAGGAAACATGAGCCAACCCATTAGAACTAAAAGAGCGTCACACACGAGAACAACTACAAGTGGCATGTTTCAGTGACTCAAAAAAAAAAACAAGTGACACATTTCTCAAAAAAAAAAAACACTATAAGTGGCCTTATGCTTTGAAAGAAAAACGCTAAGAAGCGCTTCTTCCACAACTGAGTTGAAAATTGTTTGCTATTTTTGCCAGTTTACGAAAGGCGTGTCTGTCCATTAGAAACTGGAAAGGTTCGGATATAACTTGTTATACAATATTTTCTTCTGCATCTGGAATATGTGCTGCTATAGCGCGTGCCCTACTGCCAAAGAAATACACCCTCCATTCGTATCTAGACAAACCTTATTCGGGACGGAGGTAATAATAGATATGATGTCATATTTTTTATATGCCTTACGAATTCAAAGCTACTACTCGATTGTGAAGAAGATATGGCTCATGCAGTGGTTCAATTATTTCCTATTTTATTAGTAAAAACGAAAAAAATTCAATCATTTGCACCTTATCCCAACTCACTTTGTTATGACGCAGCATTCCCCACTTCTTTTTTTTTTTTTTTTTTTTTTTTGCATCAAGTGTGTATGAGTGTTGTGGTCAATAACATATCTCTTGTCTTCCCATTGAATGGAGAAAACAGGCGTTCGTACATGTTGCCGGTGATTAATATATATGTGGTCCATGTTTAGTCGCCATTTCGTACGACCTTGTGCTGCAACCAAAGCTAAAATTATGGCAGGCAGCTACTTCCTGCTTGCGAGCCACAATTGAAGTGCGCCATCGTGAGCAAATGGGGCTTCAACGGCCACTCCATGCCGCACCATACGTGCGCAAAGTGAAGCCTAAAAGTAACTTTAGCTGCGGCATACCATTGAGTCAAATATGTACATTGATTTTTAATAGGGCTATCCCTTTTCCATTAATTTTTGAACGAAAACAATGCGTTTTATACAACAAAAACAACGGGAAAGGAAGAAATCGAGTTCATGCGCTCACAGGAAACTGGGCGTGTTTCCTACACGGCGAAAAGCCATTGCAAGATGGATCACATGGTAAAAATAGAGTTCCCTAGGATCCCATCTCCATCAATACGCGTCAAGTTTACGGCATTGGCACAGAGTAGTGTAGCATTCGTCTTGAAAGCATCTATCACTGGGCATTGAAGACCTTTCCAAGAAAGCAAAAAAGAACACGCAGCAAACACAATTTTGAAGGATTTTTTTAACACAGTACACACGTTGACGCGCACAACACGCACCCCTATGAATTGACGCACACAATTGTATCCCTATAAGCACCTTCGAAAGACTGAGCTGGAAGACCTTGAGATTGATGAAGCTGCCACATGCCCCTTGTAGTTGACGGGCATTCCATACTACACCATACCACTGAAAGAATGGTGCCAATTAATCAGAAATAAATCCAGGAAATATGCGTGCACCCGTGTCAAATCTAGGACATGAACCGGGATTGACTATTCATCAGGCACAAACAACCAAACTTTGAAGGGGGGTATTGATCAACTTCTCAAAGGTAGCTTCATTCGGAGTGTTCTACATAGCACAACAGACATCCCCAACTCGAGTGCAGAAATTTCAGCACCAGGGGAAAAGGAGTAACACTAAGAATAAAATAGCCAAATGTTATTGGGGAGAAGACAAGTGCCAAAGACAGACCCCTACCGTTCTCCCGAAAACCTATCCACATGATAGAAGAAAAAAAGACGTGAAGATTCAATTTGATCACAAAAGGAGCAAGTAGAATTTCCCAATCAGTTTCTATTCCCCATGTCTTCTCTTGTCGGTGCAACATCTTGCGAAAGCATCCATAAGAAAGTCTAGAGTTTAAGAGGAAGTTTCGCATCCTAGCTCCAACTAAAGTGTCCCCCGACAAGTTTTCTCCCAATCCACTTATACTTGGACTTGGTAGCGAATTTATATTTCTTCCCAAGGACCGCCAAAAAAACTTCGGGATCACTAGAAGTAAGCAACATAGTAACAACAATGCACACATCATTCCATTGTCGGAACAAAGTAGGGGATAACCTTCTTCCAAAAAGGGCAGAGCGATTGACCTAAGAAAAAACGATAAACATTCCAATCCATGTCGCAAATCCCTAACAACCGAGGAAACTTCTTACATTGAGGTATTTCATTAGTCATGGAATCTTTACAAAGTTTAGCCATGTTTCCACTACCCACGACATAAAGCTCTTTGACTTCTAGAAATGGCCTCCAATATGAGGAATAAAAAACTAGGATTATCAGAGACAACAACAAGATTATATAAGTATTTTGCTTTGACAATGTCCTGCCACAACGTAGATTGATTTCATAACTTCCACCACCACTTGACCAGAAGACTAATAATTTGCTTCGTCAAATCTTTAACACTCGGCTCTCCACCCCCATTATATTTATATTTGCACACCCAGGCCCATTTAACCACATGATATGTTTTTCAGCGCTACAACCTTGCCAAAGAAATCTCCTATGCTTACAAAATTTATCAATATTTTTTTGTTCATTATGAACAAATACAAGTGGTTAGAAGTAATAGTAGACATACAGGCATTTAGGAGCACAATTTTCCTCCCATCAACAAAAAGCCCATTTCTAAGCATCATTCTCTCCCTAGAAACTTAGCTTTAAGAAAGCACAAATGATGATTTTTTTAGCCTAGTGTCTCTAATGGGAACACCCCACTATTACATTAGGAACTTGCAAAGTTGGCAATGGAACATGTTAGCATAGACCGATAAATGGAATCATCTCCCTCACCATTAAACACCTTCAATAAATTCATTTTTAACCAGACATGAGTTAAAAAAATATAAAGCATAAGCTCAAGATTTAAAGATTTTTCAATATCACGACTAATGCACATAATTGTATCATTTGCATATTCTAAACTTACAACACCTTTACCAATAAGGCCAGGGACCAAAACATACCAACGACACTATTTTGGTCATTAACTTCCATTCTAGTTAAGCAATTAGCTACAAGGTAGGTTAATAGGAAATATGGAAAAAGGATCCCCTTTCCTAACCTCTTTGTCACTTTGAAGTAGGGGACAAATATATGGTTAAGCTTGACATTAAGAATATCATTGCGAAGGATTTATACCGCTCGACTGAATTACTTTACCTCAAAACTCCTAGGAACAAGGTATCTAAGTAAGAAATCACAATTAGGTGCGTCGAAATCATTTTCAAAATATAGTTAAAACAATACCAACATGCTTCTTAGCATGAGTGTGATGAACAATTTCATGCAAAGACATAATACCATCAATAATGTTTCTAGTTTGATAAATCATCTAGGGAACACTAATCAATAATTAATTTCTCGGGTTCAAGTCTCAAAGTCATTGCTTTAGTTATCCATTTGCAAATGGGTCTGAATTATTGCTAAATTTTCTCATCGAATTTCATGGAGTAAGGTAATAACATTGTATTTGATTCATGTACTTCAGGAACGTTAGGGTGGAAACAATGAAACATGTACATAATATACTCCTGGCTTATATTCCAGCAAAAGTGGAGAAACTCTACATGAATATTGTCAAGACCCTTATGTTCTATTACTTTCCGTAGAAAATATGGCATGCTTAACTTCGTCAGCTAAGAAAGGTTCTATGAGGATCAAATATTCATCCATGTCAACTTGTTCATAAACATCCCACATATGATATCAGTGGAAAGATGAAATAGGTTACCATTTGCAAAGCCAAAAATGTCATAATATGCAGTGGCATGATTGAGCGGCTACTCGGTTCCCCCCATAATATTGTCCTCATATTTCAATGAAAAATGGTATTTTTTTTAGAATTAGGAGCCCTGGGAAAGTAGAAACTATTATGATCCCCTTTAAGAAGATATCTCTCGTGAGATCTTTCCACTAGTAAGTCTTTTGACGAGAAATCAATTCATCAATATCAACATTAATATTAACCTTCTTGCCTTAAAGTTTAGATGGCAAAGGAGCAACTTTCGCCGTTTCCTCTAAGGTCTGGTACAACGCAAGGTGCTTAGAGAAATAAACCAATTTCCTTAAGCACTCGTGCTTATTTGTAGAGGGTGGACCCTTGATTAGGCACACATCCTATAGAGATAAGCATTGATAGTTAAGAAAAACTCACTTTATTATGTTAAGCACATCACTAAGCACCTTGCATTCTACTAGGCCTAAGAGCATCTCTAACAGATCCCCGGTACTCAACTCTCAAAAGCCACTTATTCGAAACCACCTAAAAGAAGTTTTGGGTATTGGGAGGCCATGACCTAGCAGATCCCCTAAAACTTAACTCCCAATAATATTCCCTTTGTTATTTATCACACCTTTTGCATATTAGTCACATTATCAGCCCCGTATTACCAGCACAATAATTAATGGATGCATTATTGAGTTGTAGTTTTGTAGAAAAATAAAAAATTACATTATGGCCGTTTAGTCGAGCACCTTGCATACATCAGCGACAGCAGCCTGCGGTGCCCAGTGCCTACTGATTGCCCAGCCTCGCTAATGCTTGGGCCGCGACGTGGCACAAAAGGCAAGTGATCAGCTTGATGCGGGCTTTGGAGGTGACGGCGAGCTCACGGGGACGACGACACCAACTCGCTAGATGTTCGGCATGTGTGCTAACATTAGAACGGAGGAGTAGCGGCCCAGGATGGTTCTCAAAGGCAACCTCAAAAAAATGCGTTAGGCACTATATATTTGGATGCATGGAGGGAGTATACTTTTTTCGGTCTATTAGAGATGCTAAAAGGCTATTTTTGAAGCACTAAGTTTTTTTAGCACAAGTTGCAGTACTGTGTATTTTGATGAAAATTTAACTTGAACACATAGGTTTCATTTAAAAAAAATTGTAACATTCAAAATTTACCTCACCGAGGCGAGCATATGATTGCGCATACCAGTAGTATCTTGCATGGTACGACTCCCAGCAGCTGCTTCCCCTCTCCGTATCAGAAACTCCTTTCTCATATTCGACAGCTATAGCTATCGGTATCGCCCCCGGACGCGACCGATCCCAGCTCGCTCCGGTCGGTGGGTGAGGTCACTGCTGGTTTGTCACAAATACATTTTACATAGTATGACCATTTTATTTTCCGGTCAGCGCCGACAACTATAACGGTTAAAGCTGGCCATGCCATGCATGCATGCATACATGAATTCATGCAACAAAATATGTTCGTAGTGCTTCTTAAAAAGGAACTTATTGTCAGTTTGGCCGGACGTATATGAACGTGTGCTTGCGCGCGCGCAGAATCGTGTAATTAATCGCTATGCATTTCATTACAAGTTTTGATCGTATAGCTAGATGGAGTAGAGATAGATGTGGCAGACATCCATACCGCAGCCATGCATGCATGGCACGGTACAGTCCGGATTTGAACGTGGACCACCGGATGAATGCATGCGTGTCTACATCATTTTTTCGGGTGCCCAGCAAGAGCGAGCTATGCTATGCGCAAGTGGTTAATTTACCCACTGATCGAGCAGCGACACGTCACAAAACCTAGCTACTGCGCTCCCTTCTAAAATCTCAAACTCATCAAGACCAACTCTTTTTGCGAAGATGCAACCTGCCGCTCGGCCTTGCACCCTCTGCCACCACCACTTCCCTGAAGATTTGGTCAGACCAGTCCTATGGCATGTTCCCAACAAAGGAGAGGAAAGCCTGGAGCTCCCTGGTTCAGCTCGTATGGTGGAACTTATGGATCGAACGGAACGCAAGGATTTTTAGGAACCAGCGCTCTCCTGCCGTGGCTCTGATAGCCAAGATCGTAGAGGAGGCAGCCGTGTGGAGTAGGGCTGGCAGATGGAGGGCCAACTCACTTCTAGATAGACCTAGGGAACCAGACTAGGTTGATGTAGAGGAGGCTGGTGTTGTCTTCCCGTGATGGTGTTTGCTGTAAATCCCTTGTATTTCTAAACCCCTCTCATTTATCAATGAAAACGCTGCGCTGTCAGCTTTTTCGTAAAAAAATCAAGACCAACAAGAAATTAGCACATCGATCGATCGCAAATGGGCGTCACGCATGCGTCGGCTAGTACTAGCTACAACACTACAAGTAGTACGAGACATGCACCGACGGCCATTAGCAGTACGTAATCCACTCACTATATATACTTTAATTACCGGAGCAAATTAACGGCTAATAAGACCAGATAAAAAGCGGAACATAGCCTTTTCTGTAGGCGACAAAGGCCGATCGAGAGCGAGAGAGAAGAGAGTATGAGCACGACGTATGTAGTGGATGCGTGGTGGAGTAGATCGGATTAACGGAGACAGATGAAATAAAGGGGCGGTGTTAATTCTATGTATAAACCAATGGCTAATAGCAGCTTACTACCAGTTACCACCTACTTTACACTTGAGTAAGGAGATTTAGAAGATAAAAAGCCAAAAGGCGGAGCAGTAGCTCGCATCACTCCATCCAGTTGAGCCGGCCATCGACAAGAAGAGAGAAAGGGAGCGTTCGAAGCTATAGCCAGGTCGTCATTGCCATTGGTATTTGGTAGTGGATGCGTGGTGGAATTAGCGGAGACACAGACAGAGGAAAAGAAAAGCCAAGGGAAACATCGGTGAAGAAGAAGTAAAGGGGTGCATCCATGGTGGCGCGATGATGATGTGATCGATGCAGTGTCGGAAAAGTGGGGTATAATCCATGGAATATCCGTTCCCAGCGTCGGGAGGCAACGGCCGGGGAGGGCGCGACGCCGCCGATCGATCGATGATCCATCGTGGAGGAGCGGAGCGGCTACCGGGCTAGCGTCCCAGCCACCGTCGCCCCACGAGCTATGGCACGAGCCGCGCATCCATCCAGCTAGTTGACCAGCCCACCATTGCAACGCACCAGCTTCCACACTTGTCTAACACTCTTCGTAATTAAGAAACAATACCGAGTGGCTGAACCATGTTCTTGAATATCCAATATTCAGACACATCTTACGATATGGAACGAAGGGAGTACTTAGGACTAGATCGTCTTTTACGTAGTAAAGCATGCAGCCTCTTTGAGAAGGCTCTGATGCGATGGAGTGACGCGCACTTCACAGGTAGCTGCGCGCGCGGAGCTGATCTATATCATCTTCCTGTCTGGCCGTAACGCGCGCCGTTGACGACGGCTCAACTCAACGGCGACGCCGATGGAACAGCGTGTGTTTTGGCCGGGCCTCCACCACGCACTGATCTGATCTGATACGACGCGTGCGGCGCCGGCGCGCGCTCGTTTGACCCCGGCATTGGGGAGCTCAAAAGATCACTCTAGGTAGTGGAGGCAGGTACGTGCTGGCGCTGTCCGCGCTGGTGCTGGTGCCTGGTGCCTGGTGCTGGTGATCACCGGCCACTGTCGCTGTTGCGCTCCCAAGTGCACCGATCGATCATGGCTTGGGTTGGCAGGTTAGGCCTGCCGCCTGCCTACGTGCGACCTGTGCTGCACGGGTGCGGCGGCCACGTAGTACGTACTACTGGAGCTGGCGCCGCGTGCATATATGCAGCTGCCAGATTATACTACTCACTTTTGTGTATGCACTACACCGTAATCCATTGATCTCGATCGATCTATGTGAACCACCCATCCCATGCATGAGTGGCCGTGCGACGTGCAACCCAGACTTCTGTTGTTTTTCCTGAGCACAAAAATGATTACAGAGCTATCATTCCATTATTGAACCTCTGCCCCATGGTATCCAAGTTGAAAGAGACATCCTAAACAGAAAATACAAGAAAACAGCCATCGCCAACATAAACATACAAGGAAAAAGTTTGGAGCCGGCAGGCCGGCAGAACTCTGCCGGCTCGCGCGCCACACTTGCTAAGACGCCACGAAATAACCGCTCCGCGTGAGACGCGTGTACATGGTGGGTCCAGCGCGCCCAACCCCTTTCATTACCCCTTCTCATGTCCTCTTTCTTTCACCTCCAGCCGTCGCGGCTTTGCTCCTCCACAGCCTTTCCCCACTTTGCTCGCAACCTCCACAAGCTCTCTCATCGGTGGCGAAGTGCTCGCGTGCGATGGCGCTCAATCGGGGCGGCGGGGGAGCTGCAGAAAAGTTGCAACCCACGGGGTATTTTTGTTGGAACCAGTCGCGGGAAAAGCTAGAACTGCGGCCCGTGAGATGTTGCAACTCTGCTCTATTGGCCAACGGGGAGCGCAGAGAAGTTGCAACCCCCTGTTGAAGGTGCTGCAGCGGTGGTGCAGAAAAGTTGCAACCCCAAGTCAACAAACCTCGATGAAGAGGCAAAATAAATGAGGCAACCGATGACAAGAGCTTTCTTGGAACCGACCAAGCTTTTTGCTGCAACCGTCGCCATTTCTTGCTACTACCGGCGACAGATTTGCTACATCCATCAATGCAGAGCTGTGACCTACTACGACGGTGGCTTTTTTTTGTTGCAACAGTCCTCAAATTTTGCTACTACCGGCGAGGGATTTTGCTACATCCATCATGGCGGAGCTGCGACTGGTAACGGCGGCAAGATGCATTGTTGCAACCACCGTTGGATTTTGCTGCAACCGTCATTGGATTTTTCTACCACCGGCGAGAGATTTTGCTACATCCGTCATGCCGGAGCTGCGACTGGTAACGGCGGCGAGATGAATTGCGGCAACCGCCATTGGATTTTGCTGCAACCGTTGTTGGATTTTTCTACCACCGGCGAGAGATTTTGCTACATCCATCATGGCGTAGTCGCGAGCCGTGACGGTGGCGGCGACGAATTTCTGCAACCATCGTTCTTTTTTGCTACAACCGGCACTTTTTTTGCTATATCCATGAATGGCGTTGACTCTTGGCCATCGCTCATGCAACACCGTGCAGCGAGCTTCGACGGTGAGGGGGCGGCGATGACACATCGGGATGCTGCAACCATGGAGCTTGCCGGTGAGCTGCCGCCGTCGCCACCGAAGCTACTACCTTGGGGTGCACGTGGTTACATGCGTGGAGCCGGCGAGGAACGTAAGCGGCAACCAACGGCAAGGTGGCGACTGACTGTGAGGGTGGTGACTAGCGGTGAGGGAAGACGAGGAGGTGAGGCGAGGCAGTTGGCAAGTGTGGGAGTGGCGCTCTCCTTCCTCTCCCTTTCCCCCATGCGGGAGGTTGACGATGGGGGAGGACAGGGGCAGATCTGACGGCTGTGTGCGTGTAGATTGAACAGCTCTTGTCCGAGCGGCCGAAAAATTGGGCCAACGCGCTGGGGCCTAGCACTACTCAACATGTAAATACTATGGAATAAAATGAGAGCTTAACTAATAACTTGTTGCTTAGCTTGTTTAACATGGTTCATCAACGTGTTTCAAATTTAACTCGGCTTTGACTCGCTAGGGCACTACTTCGAGCCGAGAACTGAGTTACTCGTTTTGAGTTCTATTGTCACCTCTGCACACAACGGTTGACGAATAATTAAAGTCAATTTTTGGTGGGCAAGGGTTGCTATCCTTACTTCTCAAATATAGTTACATCCAACTATGATAACTAAGTTACACAATCCAGGACATGGTTGCATATTTTGGTTACAAATTTTATTTCATACCTAACACAAGTATCTGAAAATTTAGATACTATCTCGGAGTTACTTTGAAAAATATTCATTAAATTTAGTTGGATTTTTATATTTTTAAATTTAGTTTGAAACTAGTCCAAAATGTGGATGTACAAATATTTGAAAAAAAATGAGGCTAAGGGAGGAAGTTCCCTCCCTTGAATTTCGTTGTTAAGTAAGATGGGAAGATTCGAACCCAGGTAGCTTGAGTGGAAACAGAACGCACTCACCATTGTGCTAGGATGTACAAATATTTGGGTGCCATTGTGGAACGAAGCTTGATCTAACCTGCATTGAACACACATATAATTAAAAAGCCGCTAGACTATGCAAATTTGTTGTGATCACGATAAACTTTCCTGTGAGAAAGATGCACAAACTTCGGTCTATCATAGTTAGTTAGGCCTCCTTTGGTTTATAGGAATTTTATAGGGTAGGATTTTTGTAGGAAAAAAATTCCTATAGAGCCCTTTGATTTGTAGGAATGGAATCCTATTTCTATGCAGGAATTCTTCCTATCCTTCACATTTCATAGGAAAATAAACATTAGCCTAGATTCAATGGAAAAAAATTCCTATGATGTGAAACAAAGGACATCTTTTTTCCTATTCCTACTCATAGGATTTATGATACATGTCATGTCATTTTTTATGACTTTCCTATTTCTATAATTTTCCTATGCTATGAACCAAAGGAGGCCTAAGATGCTTTTGCTTCAAAAACATCTTATATTAGTGTACATAGGTTGTAGAAGACATGATGTCATATTTTTACATGCCTGACCAATTCAAAGCAGCTACTCGATTGTGAAGAAGATATAGCTCATCTAGTGGTTCAATTATTTCCTATTTTATTTGTAGAAATGGGAAAATTCAATAATCAAAACCCTATCCCAGCTCATTTTGTTGTGACGCAACATTCCTCGCTTCTACTTTCTGCCTCAAGTGTGTATGAGTGCTGTGGTCAATAACATATCTTTGTCTTGTCTGTGGGAGGAGAAAATAGCCGTTCCTAGATGTTGATGCTGGCGATGATTAATAAATATATGGTCTACGCTTAGTCGCCATTTCGTAGGAGCTTGTGCTCCAACCAAAAGTAAAATTATGTCAGGCAGCTACTTCTTGCTTGTGAGCCACAATTGAAGTGCGCCATCGTGAGCAAATGGGGCTTCAACGGCCACTCCATGCGGCATCATACGTGCGCAAAATGAAGCCTAAAAGGAACTTTAGCCACAACGTACCATTGGGTCAAATCTGTACGTAGATGCGTACACTATGATTTTTAATCGGGCGCTATCCCTTTTTCATTAATTTTTGAACGGAAACCACGAGTCTTCTACAACAAAAACAACGGGAAAGGAAGAAATCGAGTTGAGGCACTCACAGGAAACCGACTGCGTTTGCAAACCGGCAAAAACTCATTGTAACAAGCATCACATGGAAAAAACAGACTTCGTTATGCTCTGCTTCGGTCCAAGCCTACCGACGACAGGCCTTTGCTTCGCTTGCTTCGATGGTTTGGTAGACAGTGTTATCTTCAGCCCATCAGGGTTCAAGTCCTGATGCTCGCATTTATCCTGAATTTATTTCAGGATTTTCGATGATGCGCGTTTAGTAGGAGGAGACGTTTCTGTCGACTACGAGGCGCCTGCGGTGACTTCGTAAAATCTCAAAATGATATGACAGTCTCTTGGAGGTGCTCATAGAGATAAAGTATGTGTGTGTGTACATTCATATGGATGAGTGTATGCGTGTATATATGAACGTTTACGTCTGTATTGTATTAAAAAAAATCTTTGCAGTGTTTCTTTAAAAGGAACTTGACAGTCTAGCTGGACGTATACGAACATGTGCTTGTGTGTACGCGCTCGCGGGCTGAATTGTGTAATTGATCATTATAAATTTTGCTCTTTTGCTTGGCGTGGAATAACATTGTAACTTTGATTGCATATATAGCTGGATGGAGTAGGTAGAGATAGATGTGGCATGCATATGTAGATCATTTTCTCCGGTGCCTAGCAAAGAGTCAACGACGCACACGTCACGAAAAGCTAGCTACTGAAGCTCTCCTTCCGATCGAAATTCTCAGACACTACTCATCAAGACCAACAAAGCTAGTATCACATCGGTCGATCGCATCGCAACTGAGTAGTACTGCTGGTACGAGACACCAACGGCCATTAGCAGTTGCGTACTCCACTCACTACACTTTAATTACTGGAGCAAATTAACGCCTAACGATCGAGGGAAGATGGAAAGCGAAACATGGCCTCTTTTCTGGAGGCGACAAAGGTGAGAGCGAGGGAGAGAGAGGAGATCGAGTACTTCTTTTCCTGGCCATCGGCAGTGGATGCGTGGTGGAGTAGATCGAATTAACGGAGACAGAAGAAACAAAGCAACACTCGCAAAAAAAAAAATTTAAAAAGCGACGGTGATAATTGTATACGTAGGAACCAACGGCTACTAGCAGCAGTTACCACATGCTTTACACTTCGGTAAATTACCGGGGTAATGGCGTGCCGACCCTCAAACTGCCGGTAACCGGCGCGATCCGGACGTATTTTGCCATCTACACCCTTCGTTCCAAATTACTCGTCGCAGAAATAGATGTATCTAGAACTAAAATATATCTAGATACATCCATACCCGCGACAAGTAATTCGAAACGAAGGGAGTAACATAGTCCTGTATTGATTTGCAGGCCAATCCGGACGTGCTTTTTTTTGCAAATCAGAGACAAAGTGCGGCGGGTGGCTTTTTGCGTGCATCCGTACCGCTGGCATGCCTGCTTCTGACTACCCGGTCCCACTCAAAACCCTCCTCCCTCGCCTGCTTGCGTTCCGGCCTGGCGTTAGCTATCCGCATTGATGCCGCTGTAGAGCGACCGCTCAGTAATGACGCCGTCCCAGAGCGGACGCAACCTTTCACTGGCGCTGGCAAAGAAGCGGCACGCCGGCCGAGAGCGCCGCCCGCATCGCTTCCTAGTGTCCGTGCCTAATCAATATTGGAGAGACATTTACTGTACAAAACGGGATAGATATCTACCACGTTCGTTCAATGTCCGCCCGTCCGTATGCCGCCATTATGCGGGCTTGCCGGCCAAGGAACCAACTCCGGTGCAGCACATTGACACACTCGGACGCTTGGCCTCACCGGAATCCGCTATTTAAAGGCAGTCACACCCGGCTAAACTCCACATCACAATAGTTTTGCTCCACATCCTCATATATTGCACCACATCCATCATGACCGCAAGCTCTAGCGTAATGTGGGAGAGCCTTTCATCGAAGCAGAAGTACGTGGTGGCCACCCTTGCAGCAATCTGGCAAACTTGCCATGCGTGGCAGATCGAGCACGGCATGCCGACCAGCTCGCCGAGGTCTCCGACGATAGCACGGTGCCGGGCCCGCACTTGTGCATGCCGGTCAACCCATGAAGCGGGCGCGGGCGCACTACAATGTCGCCATGACGGAGGAGGAGCAACCTGCGCCGGCTCCTATGTTGGTGTTCCCGTAGGCGCGGGTGGAGCAGAATTACAACATGTTCTCAAGCAGCACCGACTGGCAGAGGACCAAATCTACGGTGAGCAAGCAAGCGAGGAGGTCATGGCCATCATATGGCCGCGGCAAACCCGAACTTCGTTGTCTTACATCCAATGACGCCGGTTGCACGTCCTACGCGCTATCGTCCATCTTTCGGGGGCACATGTGGTAGGTAGACATTGACGGGCCGTCCACGTCCATCATCGACCTCACATCTACCGGCACAGGCGACAGACAGGTCGCAGACTCTGAGGATGAGTAGGGCATGGGAGGCGGCAGGGCATTGTGTCCCTATTAGGCCGGTCCGTCTCCCATCTTCTATTTTTATTCGCCAGAGACCTAACCTCCACTTTACAGGTCTTGAACACCACCACCGTTCATGGAGGCGTCAGATGAGGACGTGGTCGCCGATGCGGAATATAAAGGAAGTGAACGACGGGCGCCACAGGATAGGTTTAGGGTCCGGCTTTTTTAATGAAAAATGTTTGAATTCTGATGAATGTGCTCCGGTTTATGTGAAAATTCACCATGTTTGCATGAATTTCATCTGGTTAGTAGAAACGGTGTTTGAAATGTATGCGGGCTGCGATGGATGGACGGCTCCCGCATTCATGTCCGCGGACTGGTTTCCTATCTGTAAACGAATACAGGACCAAATTTACGATCAGCGTTGGAGATACCCTAAGGATATATACGTAGTAATAAAAGATAAAAAGCCAAAAGCGGGGGAGTAGCTCGCATCACTCCTTCCAGTTCAACCGGCATTGCCATTGGTAGTGGGTGCGTCCGAGGTGCAATTGGCGGAGACAGACAGAGGAAAGAGAAAAGGCAAAGGGAAGCGAAGGATCGATGAAGAAGGAGTAAAGGGGATGGTGATGATGGTGTGATCGATGGAGTGTCGGAAAAGTGGGGGGATAATCCATGGAATATCCGTTTCCCGTCGTTGGGAGGCAACGGCCGGGCGTGACGCCGCCGATCGATCCATCGAGGAGCGGAGCGGCTACTGAGCTAGCGGCCGAGCCACCATTGCCCCACACGAGCTATAACACGAGCCGCGCATTGATCCGGTTAGTAGTTGACCAGCCCACCACGGTGCCCAATTTAATTTGCAAAGTATCACCATGAGCGTGGTGGTACGCAATATTTTTTGCCCGCTTCCACGCTTGTCTAATACTCTAATTAAGAAAAGTATCAGAGTGACAGAACCACGTGCTTGAATATTTAATCACTTGCCACCACTAGACCGACTGCTATGTAAGACAATAAGAGCATCTACATCTAGACGCCTCAAACCCACCTCATATGTTCGGACGGACGGTCCGATTAGTGACTGGTCACAAAAAAATGACACAAAGAGGCATCTCAATGGATCTCAAACACCCAAGCATATCCAGCCCATATACGAGGCGGATATGTGGAGGCCCAGACGCGCCCATCACGTCGGACTGACGGACGGGTCTCATACGGAATTGCCCGGAAACTCAATCGTCCGAGGGGCGTCTCCTCCAGTGGGAGCGTAAACATCGCATGGCACCGCTCCGGGTCACCGCCCGAGGCCAAAGTCCGGGTATTTAGACCGTCCGGCGTCCCCAACCCTAGCCACAACCTCTTCCACCCTCTCCGTGCCGCCAACCCGAGCACATTCCTCTTCGTCTTCACCTCCCTCTTCCCTCGCTGTCCTCTACGGCCCAACAAAAGAAGACCACCTATGCAATGCTCATGCTGGAGCGTCGCTTCCAGATTGAGCAGGAGATCCGGGCGAGGCGCGCCGCCCGTACCGCAGTCGGCCTGCCTTCGAACTCGCTGGGGTAGCAGCAAATGGAGGAGGAGGAGGACGATGAGTAGCATTCAGTTCCGATGGAGGAGGCGGATTAGGAGGAGCGGGACAAAGCAGTCGAAGGAGGAGTTGGCGTCGGCTTCAGGCTTCAACATGGAGGACGCGGAGGCAGAGTTCACGGTCACCCAAGCGGCCGTGATGGCGGAGTAGCAGGCCATCCCGGAGTCCAACCAGGATGAGGCCTATGTGAAGGTCAACCGGCAGTTCATCCGACAGGAGCGGACGACGACCGACACGCTATTCGTCGAACTCGACGCAGAGGTGGAGAAGGAGGCGGAGGCCGACACGGAGCAGCCGGAGGAGCCGGAGCTGCGTCTGCCCCATGTACCCGGAGCCTAGAACGAAGATAGTGGACATCTCCAACGACAACGAGTAACCTGGAACGGATAGATGATCTACGTAGTATGTAGATGTTTGTTCGCATCGTCTGTAAAGTTTTAAGATTTTATATATGACATATTCGGATGCAGACGAAGATATTTGAGAAGCGTCCGGTCCGTGCCCGCGGAGGGACGAGACTTGCCTGCTCCTCACACGTGCGCCCATCCGTATTCTTGCGTATGTGGTTTGATTTGATTGAAACAAAATAAGACCCGACCCCATCTCCTTAAAATCAAGGGGGATTATTAGATTAGAAAAGAAAAAAAAAAGACAATGATAGGATGAAGTGGGAGCATGGATGAGAGTATGGAGAGCGAGCAGGCAAGCCGGCTCCCCCACGGAGGACCCAAATTTGCCATGTCCGGCTCTAAGGAAAGTGAAAAAGTGAGCTATGACGGCAGCGTCCTACCCATGCAAAAACAAAAAACCCCTACCCAATCAGCTAGTGCCACCTTGCACCGTATACTGCCTCACATGATGTATATTTTTGCCCCATGTTTATGAAAGATTGGTATTTTAACTGCTGGCTCAACACAGCACTTCACATGCAGGCATGACATTAACGTGGCAGACGCGCTCTTTCTTTCCCCACGCAATAAATTTAACTTTTTAATTTACCTTGGTTAATTTAAACCATTCGTACCTTTTAAAGCATATGTTTATTTATGAATTTTTTATATATATTTGAACTCCTCACGTCAAAACCTTTAGAGTAAGACCAATATTGGATACTTTTCAAACACATTCAAATTTCACTTCAACTATTACAGTTATTTTAAAAACTAATTTCAATTCTTTAAAATAACTAGTTTCTACTCTTTGAAATAAATAATTTGAAACTGATTTCATTTATTTAAAAAATATTGTTTCACATAATATTCCAGATCATACTTCATAGTTTTAAAATTTTGGTTCGTCCATTTCAATTATTTATTTTTCCAAAAAACAATATCAGGTATTTGACTTGTTCTTTTAGAAAATGGTTGAAATTATTTGTTCCAATTGAGTGAAATGAGTGGAATTTGTTTTTTTAAACAAGTAAAATATGTTGTTTTAAATGTGTGAACTCGTTCTTTTTGAAGATGATTGAAATTATTTGTTTGAATTGAGTGAAATCGGTAGAATTTGCTTTTTGAAATGAGTCAAATGTGTTGTTTTAAAAGATAGAAATTATTCTTATTGGAAACAATCAAAATTATTGGTGTGATCGAGAGCAATGAGTGGAATTTATTTTTTGAAATGAGTGAAATATGTCGTTATAAACAAGTGAAATTTTTCCTTTTGAAAATGATTGGCATTATTTGTTTGATTTGAGTGAAACGAGTGGAATCTATTTTTTGAAACGAGTTAAATTATTTCTTAGGAAACATGTGAAATCAATTTTTTATAAATGTGTGAAATATGTTTCATGAATTTTACACTCATTTAAAATTATTCAAATCTGTTTAAAGTAAGATATTTCACTCATTTACAAAAAATAATTTCAACCATTTTAAAAAAGAATGGTCTTGCCCATTTAAAATAACACATGACTCGTCTCAAAAAACAGATTTCAGTCAATTCGAAAAATTATTTCAACTATTTTCAAAAAGAACTATTTCACTCGTTTTAAACAACATATTTGACTCGTTTATTTTGCTCATTTCAAAAGTGAGGTTCCACTCATTTCACTCAATTCAAAGAAATAATTTCAACCATTTGTAAAAATACTTTTGATAATATAATTGAAATCAGTGTATCTGTGTTATGAAATAACTCAAATCTATTTTTGGAAAAAATAGAAATTATTTCTGAAATTTCCAGAATAGATGAAGTGAAATAAGTCATGATTGAAACACTGAAATGTAAATGTGATTCAAGTGTCTCCAAGATTGGTCTTTTATAAAGGTGTTGACGTCAAGACTTCAAATATTTAAAAAAAATCAAAGATTATCTTATGGTTTAAAAGATAGATAATCTAATTTAGCAAAGGTGAAATAAATGTTGGATTTATTGTGTGAGAGAAGAGAAAAAGTAGGCTGTCACATTCGGACGAGACTTGCCTGCTCCCCGCGTGTGCGCCCATCCGTGCTCCCACATACGTGGCTTGATTTGATTGGAACATAATAAGACCCGGCCCCATTCCCTTAAAATCAGGGGGTGATTAGATTAGAAAGAAAAAAATGAAAAAAAAATAGCCGTAGGATGAAGTGGGAGCATGAAGAGGGAGCAAGCAAGCCGGATATGACTGCATCCCAAGGACAATGGTGGGGACCACTAGCTATATTTGATGATGCATACGTCTAGTGGTGGTGATGTATAGCAGAAAATGAAAATAGAATGCTCACGGTTCCACGCATCTTGAGGCACACAACAGATGACTAATTCCTTACGGGTAGCAGAAAATGATTTCATACTATGTAAGGGCATCTTCAATACGGACTCCCAAAACGAATGTTGTTTATGCGAACAGTGACATGAGAGTGGGTCATCCAACCGTGTCCACATGTATTCCGAAGTAAATATGATGATTTCCATTTAAATCAGATCAAATTCATTATATTTTTGACATATTTCAACTAAATAAGAGCGGACGACGCTTTTTTAACTCAGTCTAAATCTTCGCCGTGTAGTGTCTTCCCCATGTCCAACAAACTCAAAGGCCATTGAACCCCGGGAAGTGAAACTGCGGGAGGAGAAGAATATGACGTGGGACACAACCTGGGACACGGGACGTGGCTGCGTCCGTGTGTCGCCTCCTACTATTCATCGCCGGAGTCCGTAGTACGGATGGCGCAAGACGTGGATGGGCTGGCCACATGGTCGTTGCAGCCCGGCTCAAACCGGACATGCCGTGTGGCGACGTGGAGCCGGGGACACCCTAGGCCTCCGCCTCCTCTTTGTCCGCTTCCATGCCGATTTCTGTGAACAAGGCGTCCCTCCTCGCCTGTGGGACGAGCAGCCATCATTGCTCGCGGAAGATGTCATGGGCATTGCGAATGGACTTGTACAATGGCCGCTGCTCATCCAGGAAGCCCAGATTGTCTGCCACTATGGCACGATGGCATTGTGGTTGGCCTGCTCGCTAATGATTTATCCCTATGTGAGTCGTTGCTTGTCGAGGAGACGGAGGTTGTAGCGTTTGTCCTCCTGCACCAGCCGGAACACCGACATCAACAGTGTCAACTTCTCTTTCGTCATTACGACATTGAAGTGCGTTAGCTCCTGCTCCAAGATGAAGCCGGCATCGACCAGCGCGGGCGGTGTTGCCGACTCATCGTTCGACGCCTCGTTCATCGTCTCGTCGTTGTTATTGGCCTCTAGCGAGCTCGCTGGCAAGCCAGCCTTTGTTTGGCTCGCACGACAGGTATGCCAACCAACCGTAATGGTGACCATCTCCTTCTTCTATTTCTTGGAGACACTAACACCGCTTTGGAGCTCGCGTTCATGGCGGACGTGGTGCATGGAGAATCGTACAGTGTCTGGCGACCATGTATAAATAGCGGGCGCTGGCCAGGCTAATTGGCAGGTTGTGTGAATTTGGGCGCCACAGTGGGTTTCCCGGCTGCCGCGCTTGTTGCCAGCAGGTAGATGGACGGGCAGCCGGTTTGAATGCGTAGAGAGTCGTCCCGTCTCGTCTGGTCAAGTCTCTCCGGCATTGAACAAGCACGGAGACTGGGATGCAGCGCGACCGACTTGCCTCTTCAATGACGGCTCCTGTGAACGATCGCGTCTGGTATGGGCCGGCATGAATGCGGCGTGGGGGAGCGAGGTGCGTTCGCGCAGGAGGGAAAAGGATGTCTCGGTGGGACAGGAGTGTCGGACGCATGTTGGAAATATGCCCTAGAGGCAATAATAAATTGGTTATTATTATATTTCCTTGTTTATGATAATTGTCTATTATCCATGCTATAATTGTATTGATAGGAAACTCAGATACATGTGTGGATACATAGACAACACCATGTCCCTAGTAAGCCTCTAGTTGACTAGCTCGTTGATCAATAGATGGTTACGGTTTCCTGACCATGGACATTGGATGTCGTTGATAACGGGATCACATCATTACGAGAATGATGTGATGGACAAGACCCAATCCTAAGCCTAGTACAAAGATCGTGTAGTTCGTATCCTAAAGCTTTTCTAATGTCAAGTATCATTTCCTTAGACCATGAGATTGTGCAACTCCCGGATACCGTAGGAATGCTTTGGGTATACCAAACGTCACAACGTAACTGGGTGGCTATAAAGGTACACTACGGGTATCTCCGAAAGTGTCTGTTGGATTGGCACGGATCGAGACTGGGATTTGTCACTCTGTGTGATGGAGAGGTATCTCTGGGCCCACTCGGTAGGACATCATCATAATGTGCACAATGTGACCAAGGAGTTGATCACGGGATGATGTGTTACGGAACGAGTAAAGAGACTTGCCGGTAACGAGATTGAACAAGGTATCGGATACCGACGATCGAATCTCGGGCAAGTACAATACCGCTGGACAAAGGGAATTGTATACGGGATTGATTGAATCCTCGACATCGTGGTTCATCCGATGAGATCATCATGGAACATGTGGGAGCCAACATGGGTATCCAGATCCTGCTGTTGGTTATTGGCCGGAGAGTTGTCTCCGTCATGTCTGCATGGTTCCCGAACCCGTAGGGTCTACACACTTAAGGTTCGGTGACGCTAGAGTTGTTATGGAAAATAGTATGTGGTTACCGAAGGTTGTTCGGAGTCCCGGATGAGATCCCGGACATGACGAGGAGCTCCGGAATGGTCCGGAGGTGAAGATCGATATATTGGACGAAGGTTATTGGAGTCCGGAATTGTTTCGGGGGTACCAGGTGATGACCAGCGTGTCCGAAAGGGGTTTCGGAGGCCCCGGCAAGCGTTGGGGGGCCTTATGGGCCAAGGGGAGAGGGCACATCAGCCTACTAAGGGTCTGAGCACCCCTCCCACCCCATCTCACGTAACCAGGAGAGGTGGGGGTGCCACCCCTAGGGCAGCCGCCCCTCCCGGCTTGGGGGGCAAGTTTCCTAGGGGGTGGGGGCGCCCAAACCCATCTAGGGTTTCCCCTGTGGCCGCCGCTCCTCCCCTAGGGAACCCTAGGGTGCCTCCCCCTCCTCCCTTCCCCCTATATATAGTGAGGGAGAGAGAGGGCAGCCGCACCCTTCCCCAGGCGCAGCCCTCTTCCTCCTCCAACACCTCATCCTCCTCCGTAGTGCTTGGCGAAGCCCTGCCGGAGAACCACGAGCTCCATCACCACCACGCCGTCGTGCTGTCGGAGTTTTCCCTCAACTTCTCCTCTCACCTTGCTGGATCAAGAAGGAGGAGACGTCTCCCAACCGTACGTGTGTTGAACGCGGAGGTGCCGTCCGTTCGACGCTAGTATCATCGGTGATTTGGATCACGACGAGTACGACTCCATCAACGCCGTTCACTTGAACGCTTCCGCTTAGCGATCTATAAGGGTATGTAGATGCACTCTCCTTCCCCTCGTTGCTAGATTACTCCATAGATTGATCTTGGTGATGCGTAGAAAATTTTGAATTTCTGCTACGATCCCCAACAGTGGCATCATGAGCTAGGTCTATGCGTAGTTTCTATGCACGAGTAGAACACAAAGTAGTTGTGGGCGTCGATTTTGTCAATTTACTGGCCGTTACTAGTCTTATCTTGATTCGGCGGCATCGTGGGATGAAGCGGCCCGGACCGACCTTACACGTACTCTTACGTGAGACAGGTTCCACTGACTGACATGCACTAGTTGCATAAGGTGGCTAGCGGGTGTCTGTCTCTCCCACTTTCGTCGGATAGGATTCGATGAAAAGGGTCCTTATGAAGGGTAAATAGAAATTGGCATATCACGTTGTGGTTTTGGCGTAGGTAAGAAATGTTCTTGCTAAGAAACCTATAGCAGCCACGTAAAAATTTGCAACAACAATTAGAGGACGTCTAACTTGTTTTTGCAGCATATGTCGTGTGATGTGATATGGCCACAAAGGATGTGATGTATGAGATTGATCATGTTCTTGTAATAGGAATCACGACTTGCATGTCGATGAGTATGACAACCGGCAGGAACCATAGGAGTTGTCTTAATTTATTTATGACCTGCGTGTCAACATAAATGTCATGTAATTACTTTACTTTATTGCTAACCGTTAGCCATAGCAGTAGAAGTAATAGTTGGCGAGACAACTTCACGAAGACACGATGATGGAGATTATGGTGTCATGCCAGTGACGATGATGATCATGGAGCCCCGAAGATGGAGATCAAAAGGAGCGAAGTGATGATGGCCATATCATGTCACTATTTGATTGCATGTGATGTTTATCATGTTTTACATCTTATTTGCTTAGAACGACGGTAGCTTAAATAAGATGATCCCTCATTAAAATTTCAAGAAAAGTGTTCTCCCTAACTGTGCACCGTTGCGAAGGTTCGTTGTTTCGAAGCACCATGTGATGATCGGTTGTGATAGATTCTAACGTTCGAATACAACGGGTGTTGACGAGCCTAGCATGTACAGACATGGCCTCGGAACATATGCGAAACACTTAGGTTGACTTGACGAGCCTAGCATGTACAGACATGGCCTCGAAACACGGAGGACCGAAAGGTCGAACATGAGTCGTATAGAAGATGCGATCAACATGAGATGTTCACCGATGATGACTAGTCCGTCTCACGTGATGATCGGACACGGCCTAGTCGATTCGGATCATGTATCACTTAGATGACTAGAGGGATGTCTATCTGAGTGGGAGTTCATGAAATAATCAGATGAACTCAATTATCATGAACATAGTCAAAAGGACTTTGCAAATTATGTCATAGCTTACGCTTTAGTTCTACTGTTTTAGATACGTTCCTAGAGAAAATTTAGTTGAAAGTTGATAGTAGCAATTATGCGGACTGGGTCCGTAAACTGAGGATTGTCCTCATTGCTGCGCAGAAGGATTATGTCCTTAATGCACCGCTTAGTGAGCTGAACCTCGAGCGTCGGTTGTGGATGTTGCGAACATCTGACATACGCGTTTTGATGACTACATGATAGTTCAGTGTGTAATGCTAAATGGTTTAGAATTGAGGCACTAAAGACATTTTTGAAACATCGCAGAACATATGAGATGTTCCAAGGACCGAAATTGGGATTTCAGGCTAGTGCCCACGTCAAGAGGTATGAGACCTCTGACAAGTTTCCTAAGCCTGTAAACTAAGGAGAAAAGCTCAATCGTTGAGCATGTGCTCAGATTGTATGAGTACAACAATCACTTGAATCGAGTGGGAGTTAATCTTCCAGATGAGATAGTGATGTTTCTCCAAAGTCACTGCCACCAAGCTACTAGAGCTTCGTGATGAACTATAACATATCAGGGATAGACATGATGATCCTTGAGCAATTCGCGATGTTTGACACCGCAAAAGTAGAAATCAAGTAGGAGCATCAATTTTTGATGGTTAGTAAAACCACTAGTTTCAAGAAGGGCAAGGGAAAGAAGGGATACTTCATGAAACGGCAAATCAGTTGCTGCTCTAGTGAAGAAACCCAAGGTTGAACCCAAACCCGAGACTAAGTGCTTCTGTAATGAGGGGAACAGTCACTGAAGCAGAACTACCCTAGATACTTGGTAGATGAGAAGGCTCGCAAGGTCGACAGAAGTATATTGGATATACATTATATTGATGTGTACTTTACTAGTACTCCTAGTAGCACCATGGTAATAGATACCGGTTCAGTTGCTAAGTGTTAGTAACTCGAAATAAAAGGCTACGGTATAAACGGAGACTAGCTAAAGGTGAGATGACGATATGGTTTGGAAGTGTTTCCAAGGTTGATGTGATCAAGCATCGCATACTCCCTTTACCATCGACATTGGTGTTAAACCTAAATAATTATTATTTGGTGTTTGCGTTGAGCATAGACATGATTGGATTATGTTTATCGCAATACGGTTATTCATTTAAGGAGAATAATGGTTACTCTGTTTATTTGAATAATACCTTCAATGGTCTTGCACCTAAAATGAATGGTTTATTGAATCCCGATCGTAGTGATACACATGTTCATGCCAAAAGATATAAGATAGTAATGATAGTACCACATACTTGTGGCACTGCAATTTGAGTCATATTGGTATAAAACACATGAAGAAGCTCCATGTTGATGGATCTTTGGACTCACTTGATTTTGAATCACTTGAGACATGCAATTCATACCGCATGGGCAAGATGACTGAAAGGCCTCGTTTTTCAGTAAGATGGAACAAGAAAGCAGCTTGTTGGAAGTAATACATCTTGATGTGTACAGTCCAATGAGTGCCGAGGCATGTAGTGGATATCGTTATGTTCTTACTTCACAGATGATTTGAGTATATTTACTTGATGAATCACGAGTCTGAATTATTGAAAGGTTGAAGTAATTTCAGGGTGAAGTTGAAAGATTGTCGTGACAAAAGGATAAAATATCTATGATATGATCATAGAGATGAATATCTGAATTACGAGTTTGGGACAGAATTAAGACATTGTGGAAATTGTTTCACAACTAATACAGCCTGGAACACCATAGTGTGATGGTGTGTCCGAACATCATAACTGCACCCTATTGGATTGATGCATACCATGATGTCTATTATCAAATTACCACTATAGTTTATGGGTTAGGCATTAGAGACAACCACATTCACTTTAAATAGGGCACCACGCAATTTCGTTTGAGTCGACACCATATGAACTATGGTTTAGAGAAACCTAAGCTGTCGTTACTTAAAAGTTTGGGGCTGCGACGCTTATGTGAAAAAGTTTCAGGCTGATAAGCTCGAACCCAAAGCGGATAAATGCATCTTCATGGGACACCCAAAACAGTTGGGTATACCTCCTATCTCAGATCCAAAAGCAATAGGGATTGTTTCTCGAATCGGGTCCTTTCTCAAGGAAAAGTTTCTCTCGAAAAAATTGAGTGGGAGGATGGTGCAGACTTGATGAGGTTATTGAACCGTCACTTCAACTAATGTGTAGCGGGGCACAGGGAGTTGTTCCTGTGACACTTACACCAATTGAAGTGGAAGCTTATGATACTGATCATGAAACTTCGGATCAAGTCACTACCAAACCTCGTAGGACGACAAGGATGCATACTACTTCAGAGTGGTACGTAATCCTGTCTTGGAAGTCATGTTGCTAGACAATAATGAACCTACGAGCTATGGAGAAGCGATGGTGGGCCCGGATTCCGAAAAATGGCTCGAGGCCATAAAATCCGAGAGAGGATCCATGTATGAAAACAAAGTGTAGACTTTGGAAGAACTACTTGATGGTTATAAGGCTGTTGGGTACATATGGATTTTAAAAGGAAGACGGACCATGATGGTAAGTATCACCATTAGGGAAGCTCGACTTGTCGTTAAGATTTTTTCCGACAAGTTCAAGGAGTTGACTACGATGAGACTTTCTCACTCGTAGCGATGTTAAGAGTCTGTTGGAATTATATTAGCAGGTACTGCATTATTATGAAATCTTGCAGATAGGATGTCAAAATATTGTTTCCTTGATGATTTTCTTTAGGAAAGGTTGTATGTGATACAACCAGAAGATTTTGTCAACCCTGAAAGATGCTAACAAGTATTCAAAGCTCCATCAATCCTTCTTAGGACTGGAGTAAGCATCTCGGAGTTGGAATGTACGCTTTGATGAGATGATCAAAGATTTGGGTTTATACAAAGTTTATGAGAAATTTGTATTTCCAAAGAAGTGAGTGGGAGCACTATATAATTTTTGATGAGTATATGTTGTGAACATATTGTTGATCAGAAATGATGTAGAATTTCTGGAAAGCATATATGGTCATTTGAAAGGTGTTTTTCAATGGAAAACCTGGATTAAGCTACTTGAACATTAAGCATCAAGATCTATAAGGATAGATCAAAAACGCTTAATGGTACTTTCAAATGAGCACATACCTTGACATTATCTTGAAGGTGTTCAAGATGGATCAGCCAAAGAAGGAGTTCTTGCCTGAGTTGTAAGGTATGAAGTTAAGACTTAAAGCTCGACCACGGCAGAAGAAAGAGGAAGGACGAAGGTCGTCCCCTATGCTTTTGTCATAGGCTCTATACGGTATGTCATGCTAAGTATCGCACCTGATGTGTGCCTTGCCACATGTCTGGCAAGAGGGTACAAAGATGATCTAGGAGTAGATCACCAGATAGCGGTCAAAATTATCCTTAGAGGAATAAGGATATGTTTCTCGGTTATGGAGGTGATAAAGAGTTCGACGTAAAGAGTTACATCGATGCAAGCTTAACACCTATCCGGATAGCTCTGAGTAGAGATACCGGATTCGTATAGTAGAACAGTTATTTGAAATGGCTCCAAATATAGCGTAGTAGCTGCATCCGCAAGATGACATACATACGGATCTGAATGTTGCAGACCCGTAGACTACAACCTCTCTCACAAGCATAACATGATCAAACCCAGAACTCATTGAGTGTTAATCACATAGTGATGTGAACTAGATTATTGACTCTAGTAAACTCTTTGGATGTTGGTCACATGGCGATGTGACCTGTGAGTGTTAATCACATGGCGATGTGAACTAGATTATTGACTCTAGTGCAAGTGGGAGACTATTGGAAATATGCCCTAGAGGCAATAATAAATTGGTTATTATTATATTTCCTTGTTCATGATAATCGTTTATTATCCATGCTATAATTGTATTGATAGGGAACTCATATACATGTGTGGATACATAGACAACACCATGTCCCTAGTAAGCCTCTAGTTGACTAGCTCGTTGATCAATAGATGGTTACGGTTTCCTGACCATGGACATTGGATGTCGTTGATAACGGGATCACATCATTAGGAGAATGATGTGATGGACAAGACCCAATCCTAAGCCTAGCACAAAGATCGTGTAGTTCGTATGCTAAAGCTTTTCTAATGTCAAGTATCATTTCCTTAGACCATGAGATTGTGCAACTCCCGGATACCGTAGGAATGCTTTGGGTGTACCAAACGTCACAACGTAACTGGGTGGCTATAAAGGTACACTACAGGTATCTCCGAAAGTGTCTGTTGGGTTGGCACGAATAGAGACTGGGATTTGTCACTCCGTGTGACGGAGAGGTATCTCTGGGCCCACTCGGTAGGACATCATCATAATGTGCACAATGTGACCAAGGAGTTGATCACGGGATGATGTGTTACGGAACGAGTAAAGAGACTTGCCGGTAACGAGATTGAACAAGGTATCGGATACCGACGATCGAATCTCGGGCAAGTACAATACCGCTGGACAAAGGGAATTGTATACGGGATTGATTGAATCCTCGACATCGTGGTTCATCCGATGAGATCATCGTGGAACATGTGGGAGCCAACATGGGTATCCAGATCCCGTTGTTGGTTATTGGCCGGAGAGTTGTCTCGGTCATGTCTGCATGGTTCCCTAACCCGTAGGGTCTACACACTTAAGGTTCGGTGACGCTAGAGTTGTTATGGGAAATAGTATGTGGTTACCGAAGGTTGTTCGGAGTCCTGGATGAGATCCCGGACATGACGAGGAGCTCCGAAATGGTCCGGAGGTGAAGATCGGTATATTGGACGAAGGCTATTGGACTCCGGAATTGTTCCGGGGGTACCAGGTGATGACCAGCGTGTCCGAAAGGGGTTTTGGAGGCCCCGGCAAGCGTTGGGGGGCCTTATGGGCCAAGGGGAGAGGGCACATCAGCCCACTAAGGGGCTGAGCGCCCCTTCCACCCCATCTCACGTAACCAGGAGAGGTGGGGGCGCCACCCCTAGGGCAGCCGCCCCTCCCGGCTTGGGGGGCAAGTTTCCTAGGGGGTGGGGGCGCCCAAACCCATCTAGGGTTTCCCCTGTGGCCGCCGCCCCTCCCCTAGGGAACCCTAGGGCGCCTTCCCCTCCTCCCTTCCCCCTATATATAGTGAGGGAGAGAGAGGACAGCCGCACCCTTCCCCTGGCGCAGCCCTCTTCCTCCTCCAACACCTCATCCTCCTCCGTAGTGCTTGGCGAAGCCCTGCCGGAGAACCACGAGCTCCATCACCACCACGCCGTCGTGCTGTCGGAGTTTTCCCTCAACTTCTCCTCTCACCTTGCTGGATCAAAAAGGAGGAGACGTCTCCCAACTGTACGTGTGTTGAACGCGGAGGTGTCGTCCGTTCGGCGCTAGGATCATCGGTGATTTGGATCACGACGAGTATGACTCCATCAACCCCGTTCACTTGAACGCTTCCGCTTAGCGATCTACAAGGGTATGTAGATGCACTCTCCTTCCCCTCGTTGCTAGATTACTCCATAGATTGATCTTGGTGATGCGTAGAAAATTTTGAATTTCTGCTACGATCCCCAACAGCGTGGCAGCGGTCCGGGCACCCTAAAAGCCCCCTGCTTTACGTCTAGAAAAACGGACAAGTGGATCAGTCCATGGACCAATGGTACCACATTAGATGGCAAATTACATTCAGGCGATTAGGTTCGGACAGTTATGGGTGATTTGAGGGTTCACGCATGCCCTGCTACTATGTATTTTCTCCCGTTACACTTAGCACTAAGTCGTCTTTTTTATACTTCTTTTAACCAAATTGTTTGTCGCAGAAATGAATGATGCGACGGATTGACGCACACTTAACTGGAAGCCGCGCGCGGTGCTGGTCGATGGGTCTATCTCAGGCTGGATGTAATGGGAGTATCATAAGTAGTATCATGCATGCCAACTAGCCAAATTTGATGAGGTGGCATAGAATTAAATGAAGAAAATGAGGGTTGAGTATCATATTATGATACCGTATCATATTAAATATTATGCTACTATGTATCATGCATGTCAATAAATGAAGTCATCTATGATACTCCCAATGCTTCACCTTGTACAGGTGCTAAGGTTGTCATGTAAGCAAAAAAGATGATGTGGCAAGGTAAGAAAAGAGAGATGGGTGTGGTGACCCCAGGAAGAAACAATGCCAAGCGCGGGAACCTACAGAAACATTTAAATGAAAGAAGCTCACAACGTATAGACACCTTTAGTTGCTAAATCATTAAATGAAGGATGGTTAGCAACAATAAGCTAAGTACCTTTGCATTGGAGACTTTAGTTTCTTAGATTTTTAATGTGCTTAGCACCTCATCTTTGCACTAATACATTGCAGAAGGTCTAACATATGATATATTTTTATCAAAGAAGGGCTTGCCCCCTTCCTATTTTAATTACTGAAAACCACCTCAGAGTAACAGAGTAGTTAACACAAATCCAAACTAATCCAGCTACCAACATGACATAAATCCCACCAAAAGGCCAACACAGGCCGCAACACTCCAGCACTCCGAAGACAACATGGGGAAGAACATAATAAGTCTTCCACAAACCACTGGAGAAACAGCAAAATAACCACTAACACCTAACAGAAGCAAGAAGACTAAGAACAGCAGCAGCATCAGTATGGAGATGTCACAGCAGCTCATGCGGGGAGCCTCGCCACGTTGATCCGCCATCCTTGCCGAGCAGTGTACACCTCATTTGCTGCCCGTTCTAGCACTCTTGCTCCCAGCTCCAGCATTTTTCTTGATGGCTCCTTTATCTGCAAGATGGACCAATCAACCAACCATCGACTCATTAATTTGATAATATGGAAAGGATCATTTATCCTTTTATTTTCAAATACAATTGCATTTCTACTTTTCCAGATTGCCCAGAATAAGGCAGAAACCCCAACCATCACCATTTTCTTATCTTCTTTGTTAAATTTTCTTATCCACCCCCCAAAACAATCTTCAACATTTAAAGGAATGGTCTTCAGACCACATACACATCTGACCAAGCTCCACAGCAAGGATGCTGCAGAGCAGGTGAACAGCAGATGATCAATTGATTCATCTTGTCCACAAAACACATAGCCCTTCCCCCTTTCCATCCTTTTTTAAGTAAAACATCCCTAGTCAAGATAATCTTCTTATTTACTAACCACAGGAAGACTTTTATTTTTGCAGGAACTTTGATTTTCCACAGGTATTTTTGTGGAAATTTCAGCCCTAATGTAATCATTTTCTTGTATAAAGATCTCACAGAAAATTTACTATCAGCAGTGAGGGTCCAGGTAATCTTATCTTTTCCCTCATTCATTTTAACACTTTCACATCTACTTTTTAGAGCATTCCATAACTCCAAAGTTTCCCCATATAATGTTCTCCTAAATTTGAACCCCTTCCATCCTTTTTGGATGGCCTCATCTACAGTAATCTTGTGATCAAAACAAATGTCATAAATTCTAGGATAGACATCTTTTAGAGGCATATCATCCACCCAAGTATCCTCCCAGAATCTGGTGTTTTTCCGTCTCCTAATTCTTTCTTAACAAATTTATAAAAGATATCTCTAATTTTCAGTAAACTAGTCCAGAACTGAGAGTCTCCAGGTTTTTTCTCTACTAGGGCTAGACAGCCATCTTTTCTATATTTTTCTTTTAGAACATCTTGCCAAATCCCCTCTTCTGTCTCCATTTTCCAGAACCATTTAGCCAAAAGAGCTATGTTCATCACCTCCAGGTTGAGAATACCTAAACCCCCTACCTCTTTGGGTAGACAACATTCCCTCCAATTGACTAAATGATATTTTCGAATGTTTTCATCTTCTTGCCAAACCAGTCTTGCCCTGAAGAAATCAACTTTCTTAATGATTCCTTTTGGGACAGCATAGAAGGACATCATAAACAAAGGAATATTAGTCAGGCAAGCTTGCACCAGGGTGATTCTGCCAGCAATAGATCCTAGCATTTTCCCCTGCCAACAACCACACCTTTTTTCAATCTTATTAGTCACACAACTCCAAAGTATGTTCCTAATCCTAGTCTCTGACACAGGCATACCCAGATATTTGATGGGCAAATCCCCCATTTTGCATGTCAGTATTTCTTGGTATAACAATTATTTTTCTTTAGCCTTTCCAAAAAACATCAGTTCACTCTTGTGAAACTTAATTTTAAGACCCGGCATTTGTTCAAACCCCTAGTATGAATTTGAGGTTTCTCACACTTTCTATATCATATTTGATTAGAAAGATAGTGTCATCAGCATATTGCAACATATTTACTCCTTTATTATCATTTTTTACTAAGGACTCCCTTAACAATATCAAATTCTAGAGCATTATTCATTAAAATAGCTAAAGCATCAGCAACCACATCAAAAAGCAATGGTGACATAGCATCTCCCAGTCTTAAACCTTTATAGGTTTTAAAATAAGGGCCAGTTTCATCATTGACCTTAACCCCTACATGTCCCCCTCTCATAGTCTCCATAACCCAGTCACACCATTTATCTGGAAAACCTTTTAGTTATAACATTTGTATAACAAAGGGCCATTTGATTTTATCATATGCTTTTTCAAAATCAACTTTAAGAATCAGAGCATCTTCTTTGTCTCTATGAAATGTATTCAAAGCTTCATGTAGAATAACCACTCCTTCCATAATGTATCTCCCTTTAATAAATGCAGTTTGTGTTTTGGAGATTACAGGTGAAACACACTTGGTCAATCTGTTCATCAGAACTTTTGTAATAATCTTAAAACTCACATTCAAGAGACAAATAGGTATAAATTTTTGAATTTGCTTGACATCATTGGCCTTAGGGACCAGGGTAATGATGCCATAATTAAGTCTGGCAATGTTAATCTCCCCTTTAGCAAACCCATCAACCAAGGCTTTCAGATCCCACTTAACCAGATCCCAAAAATCTTGATAGAAGTCAGCAAGGAACCCATCAGGTCCTGGACTTTTGTTTCTTTTCATCCCAAAAACTACTTGATGAATTTCATCTAAGGAAAAAGGGGACATTAACTCCTCTTTGTCCTGTGTATTTATCTTTTTCATTTCTATTCCCCTCAAGGATATATTAGACTCTTCAGGGTGTCCAAAAAGGTTTTTATAAAATTTGGTAATATATTCCATCAGGCTGCGGTCTCCTTCTATGGTCCCTTCCTCTTGTTCCAATGAGATTATTCTGTTTTTCCTTCTCCTCCCATTTACCTTTGCATGTAGTATCTAGTATTTTCATCACCATCTTTAATCTCTTTGTCTTTATACATCTGTATCCACTTGATTTCTTCTTGTGTCATAATTCTTTTAAGTTGCCTTCTAAGTTCTCTCTGCTCAGTTCTATCTGCGGCAGTCAGACCCATTATCTCAGCTCTCTTATCTATTTCATCAAGCTTTTTAATGATTTCTATTTTGATTTTCTTATACCAAGCATCCATATTTTTATTCCATCCTTTGGCTTTCCTCCTCAGATTTCTCATTCTTAATTGCCATCTCTCCAACACATTCCCGATGTATCTTTCATTCCAAGTTTTATATATCAATTCTTTAAAACCCTCTCTCAAAAACCAAGCATTTTCATATCTGAATGTATATCTGATTCTTTGTGTCTCCCCTGTGTCTAGGAACAAAGGGGTGTTGTCAGATATTTCCCTAGCAAAGGCTTGTAGAAAAGTTAGTGGATATTTTTCTTCCCAGGCAGGGCACATCAACACCCTGTCAAGCTTCTCATATGTAGGATCCTCCTGGTTATTAGCTCAGGTGTATTGTCTCCTATTTAGAGGTAGTTCTCTCAATCCAGCTTGTTCAATTATAGCATTAAACATAAAGGACCATTGTTCATTTAGCATAGGTTTGTTTTTTCCTTGTCATTTCTAATGATGTTAAAGTCCCCTCCAACCAAACAGGGCAGAGGGTTGTCATGATATAATCTAGCTAGCTCAGCAAGGAAACTGGCTTTTCCTTCTTTCTGTGCATCCCCATATACAGTAACTAAATTCCAATGCATTTTAATATTCTTATCAAATAGCAGCACTCTTGAAAAATACTGCCCTTTTTCAATATGTTCAACATCAAACATCTCTTTATTGATGCCAACTAGGATTCCACCAGACATATCTCTGGCGGGATTCCAGCATCATTGATAGTTTTTGCCCCCAAATATATTATGTAACTCATTTTTAGTAAATTCTTGTTTGATTCTTTTAGAAATCCCAATAAAATCCAATATGTGATCTATGATCATTTCTCTGATATATCTTTCTTGTGATCTTGACCTATACCTCTCACATTCCAAAAAACTCCCCTCATTTTTGAGTAAATTCTAGTTTATAGCTATCTCAATAAAATCCCTTTTTTATCCAAACAATTTTAATATTCCTAGGTTAAAGACTAATTAGTCTTCTTCCCTTTTTTCCTTCTTAGAACCCCAATCCCAATTGATTGCTTCACACAGTCTAATGCTGGTGAGCTTTTTTTGCCTCCTTTCTTTTTAGATAACATCTCTCTAAGATTTTTGTACTGTTGCTCCTCAATCTCAGCATTAGAATGATCCAGATCAGAGCATAATCCATCAATATCCACATCTCCAGTATTTATGTATACTGGTGTGTCTCTGCACTCTTCCACTATCTCTCCTGACTTTTTCTCCTCATCTTTTTTTTCTCTTTTGATGTTTTGGAAATATATATCTCTTCTAGCTTTCCCCATTTTATTAATAATATCTAGATTTTTGTCAATCATATCAATGGAACATCCTAGATCAATTCCTACCATGGAGCTAATTTGTAATAAGGAGGAGTTAACAAATTCTGAAGCAGAATTCTTACCATAGTTATCTCTTTCTTCAGCTCTGATTTTTGCCATCTCTTCTATTTTCTGATATTCCTTTCCTTTGTTCCTGAGACTTCTTTTTATTTCCACTTCTCTCTCCTCTCCCTCTTTTTCTTTAGCCTCAGCTCCATGTATGTCGACCATTTTTTCACCTAGGATCCCAATTGATTCCTGACTGGCATTATAATCAGTGGGTTCATTGTATTTCCCAGACTCTGATTCATCCCTTTTTTGTTGGTTTTCCTTCTCATAATCTTCCAGATCTATATTAGCCAGCTCCATTTCATATTGTTCCCTATTAACAGCCTCTTGGATTAGCTTTTGGATCTCTTCCTGTTGTTGATTGATCTTATTCTGCATTACTTGTTGATTGCATTCAAGTTCCTTAATTCTTTGTTCAGCTTTAGCCCACAATGCACTATGTCTGGCTTTGTCTTCTTCCAAGTTTTTGATCTTACTGAACATGATGTCACTTTCTTTTTGCCACTTCCTTCTCTCAGTGTTCATCTCTTTTTGTCATTTCATCATGCTTTCTTCCATTTGTGATTTCATTTTTGCCAATTTTCCATCTATCTCCTCACTTTGTTTGAGAGACAAACATCCTAGTCTAATGCCATTATGTTCTGTATCTTCCATCTTGGATCTTTTTCTATTCTCTGTTTCTCCATCCCCATCATCTAGATTATATGTGTTTTCACTTTTCCTCTTCTCTTCTTTATACCAGCAAATTTCCACCACCTTCTCAACTTCTACACCAATTCTGAACATGAGTAGATCAGGGGCAGTGATTTCCACTTGAGGTGGAGTTCTTTCCAAATCTCTGATTCCACATTTGACCCTAACTTTTTCTTCATTAATTGTATCCATATCCATTTCCAACATAGACCCTACTGCAGCAGAAACCTCACAAATGCCCAAGAAGTGTCTGAAACAATCAGGCACCTTGCTCAGCTTAATCCAAACAGTATGCATTTTTCCCATTGCTTGATGGTCCAAAGACCAAGGTTGGACCTTGATGACTACCCCTGTCCCAAGCAGATTGAAGTCATTAAATTTAGCCAGTTCCACCAGTTTTGCCTTGTTGGGGAATCTCATCATGAAACCATTTTTCCCAAACTCTTTAACTCTCGACTGCCACCCCCAATCAAATATCTCTCACATAGCCTTTGTGAGTTCAGTTTCATTTATATCCCCTTCTCTAACTATCACCACACCTAAAGGATTTGTGTGTTCAGCTACAAGCACATCTTTGCAGCTTTGTACCAGTAAAATCCCCAATCCTTTGGCAGCATACCCAACATATTTGGGAACTGGTTTCATTTGCTTTAGCAAGTTACATTCACTGGTAATATGGTTATCCCTTCCACAGATCAAGCAGTGTCCTACCCTACAATCTCTGGTAGAGTGCCTTGGATCTTTACATTTACCACATACCTGTTTGTTGAATCTTTCCATTCCCTTCTTGCCATCATCTAAATTCAGCTGCCAATTGCCTCTTCCCCCCTGTTTCTTCATCTCCATCACTGGGTCTTGGTCAACTCTTTTGTCAGCTTTCTGAATAACATCTCCACTTTTCTCTTCTTTCCTCATGCCATCTCTACCAGACTGGACATCCAGAGATTTTCCAATCACTCCTTCTATCTTCTCTCTCACCCCCTCTCAGCCCTTGCACTAACTGAGAGAGCAGAGAGGTCAGTAGCTGTTGTTGAGCACTTTGATCTTTCTGAATCATCATTTCCTTTTCATTTCCCTTCTCTATTCCAGAGTTTTCTCCCTCACCATTTGCTCTTTCAATCCTGTCTTCCACTGCCTCTTTCTTCCCTGTTTTAGCTTGCCAAATCTGATTTTCATCCCTTCCTACTGCAGCAAATTCTTCTTCACCTCCATCTCCTCTGCCACCTCCATTTCCAGCACCAGATCTATGATACGTCTCCAACGTATCTATAATTTTTGATTGCTCCATGCTATATTATCTACTGTTTTGGACTATATTGGGCTTTATTTTCCACTTTTATATTATTTTTGGGACTAACCTATTAACCGGAGGCCCAGCCCAGAATTGCTGTTTTTTGCCTATTTCAGTGTTTCGAAGAAACGGAATATCAAACGGAGTCCAAGCGGAATGAAACCTTCGGGAACGTGATTTTCTCACCGAACGTTATCTAGGAGACTTGGACCCTACGCCAAGGCATCAGAGAGGCGGTCACGAGGGTGGGGGCGCCCCCCTTAGGGTGCGCCCCCCCTGCCTCGTGGGCCCCTCGGAGCTCCACCGACGTACTCCTTCCTCCTATATATACCTACGTACCCCCAAACAATCAGAACAGGAGCCAAAAACCTAATTCCACCGCCGCAACTTTCTGTATCCACGAGATCCCATCTTGGGGCCTGTTCCGGAGCTCCGCCAGAGAGGGCCGTCATCACGGAAGGCTTCTACATCATCATATCCTCTCCGATGAAGTGTGAGTAGTTTACCTCAAACCTTCGGGTCCATAGTTAGTTGCTAGATGGCTTCTTCTCTCTTTTTGGATCTCAATACAAAGTTCTCCCCCTCTCTTGTGGAGGTCTATTCGATGTAATCTTCTTTTTATGGTGTGTTTGTTAAGACCGATGAATTGTGGGTTTATGATCAAGTCTATCTATGAATAATATTTGAATCTTCTCTGAATTCTTTTATGTATGATTGGTTATCTTTGCAAGTCTCTTCGAATTATCCGTTTGGTTTGGCCAACTAGATTGGTAGTTCTTGCCATGGGAGAAGTGTTTAGCTTTGGGTTCGATCTTGCGGTGTCCTTTCCCAGTGACGGAAGGGGCAACAAGGCACGTATTGCATCGTTGCCATCGAGGATAACAAGATGGGGTTTATTTCATATTGCATGAATTTATCTCTCTACATCATGTCATCTTGCTTAAAGCGTTACTCTATTTTTAACTTAATACTCTAGATGCATGCTGGATAGCGGTCGACGAGTGGAGTAATAGTAGTAGATGCAGGATCGTTTCGGTCTACTTGTCACGGGCATGATGCCTATATACATGATCATGCCTAGATATTCCCATAACTATGCTCAATTCTATCAATTGCTCAACAGTAATTTGTTCACCCACCGTAGAATACTTATGCTCTTGAGAGAAGCCACTAGTGAAACCTATGGCCCCCGGGTCTATTCTCATCATATCAATCTCCATCACTTCAATCTTGTTTTGCTTTTTACTTTTTACTTTGCATCTTTGTACCAAAAATACCAAAAATATTATATCTATCAGATCTCACTCTCGTAGGTAACCGTGAAGGGATTGACAACCCCTAATCGTGTTGGTTGTGAGTAGCTATCGTTTTGTGCAGGTACGAGGGACTTGAGCGTGGCCACCTACTGGATTGATACCTTGGTTCTCAAAAACTGAGGGAAATACTTACGCTACTCTGCTGCATCATCCCTTCCTCTTCGGGGAAATCCAACGCAAGCTCAAGAGGTAGCAAGAAGGATTTCTGGCGCCGTTGCCGGGGAGGTTCGCGCAAGTCAAGATTTGACTCCCGACAACGAGCCATTTCTAGCGCCGTTGCCGGGGAGACTACGCAAAAAGTCAACATACCAAGTACCCATCACAATCCCTATCTCTCGCATTACATTATTTGCCATTTGCCTCTCGTTTTCCTCTCCCCCACTTCACCCTTGCCGTTTTATTCGCCCTCCCTCTCTCTATCCTCCCTCTCTATTTGCCTCTTTTTGTTCGCTTGCCTTTTATTTGCTCGTGTGCTAGTTTTTTTGCTTGTCATCATGGCTAGTCTCATATCTTCTCCGTTGTCTACCGAGAGTGAAGTTCTAAATTTTAAACAAAGGGAGGGAGAAAATCTAAAAGATGCTTGGTATAGAATTTGCAACGCTCAAAATAGATCTACCAGCAAGCAATCTACCTTAGTTCTTCTCCTCAATTTTTATGTCCTTGCTATAGATATATCCTCGATACCATTACCGGAGGGAACTTCTTGGGTAGCCATACTTTTTATTCTTATAATGCTATGTTAGATTTATTTGGCTCACCACCTCTTTTGGTTAATGGATCCATGTTAACTTTGGAGCATGTTATGCAAAGACTTGAAATTATTGAAAATAAAGTTGTTACTATTGAATTAATTGAAAATCTAGATAAAAAGATCCACAATCAAATTACTCAATATGGATCTAAGGTAGGAATGACTTTGAAAAATATTAAGGAAAAGGAACCCATAGTTAATGAGAAGATAAACTTAGATTCTACTAGAATTGATAAACTTGAGGGTATCATTACAAACTTGGGAACCGCTTTTTCTTCCGTAAAGAATACTACAAGTCCTCCTACTAAAATTTCCAAGCTTATGTATGTTCCTAAAAATAAGGGTGAATCATCTAGTAAGGAAACTGCGGATCTTAAATCTATAAGTATTCATCCCAACCTTTTTGCTATCATTAAGGAACCAATTGCTACAAATGAATTTTTCGATCTTATGCCTAAAAGTTTGATAATCACTAGAAAGAAAGAAATTCCTAAGGGAAATAGATGCCTCATCAAAGAATTGCCTACCAAAGATGGCAATACCTAGATCTATCCTCGCTTTTATGCCTAACTAGGGGCGTTAAACGATAGCGCTTGTTGGGAGGCAACCCAATTTTATTTTTATTCCTTGTTTTTTGCTCCTGTTTAGTAATAAATAAATTGTTTAGCCTCTGTTTTGGTTGTATTTTTTTGTGTTTAATTAGTGTTTGTGCCAAGTAGAACCGTTGGGAAGACTTGGGGAAAGTCTTGTTGAACTTGCTGTAAAAAAACAGAAACTTTAGCGCTCACGAGAACTGCTGTCATTTTTATTTGAAGAGTGCTATTTAGTTAATTATTTTTTAATATGATTAATAGATAACTTCCTCACGTCCATCAATTTATTTTAGAATTTTTGGGGTTCCAGATCTTGCGCTAGCTACAGATTACTACAGACTTTCCTGTTTTTGATAGATACTATTTTTCATGTGTTGTTTGCTTATTTTGATGAATCTATGGCTAGTAAAATAGTTTATAATCCATAGAGAAGTTTGAATACAGTAGGTTTAACACCAATATAAATAAAGAATGAGTTCATTACAGTACCTTGAAGTGTTCTTTTGTTTTCTTTCGCTAACGGAGCTCACGAGTTTTCTACTTTAAGTTTTGTGTTGTGAAGTTTTTCAAGTTTTGGGTGAATTCTTTTGATGGATTATGGAACAAGGAGTGGAAAGAGCCTAAGCTTGGGGATTCCCATGGCACCCCCAAGATAATCCAAGGACACCAAGAAGTCAAAGCTTGGGGATGCCCCGGAAGGCATCCCCTCTTTCGTCCACTTCCATCGGTAATTTACTTGGAGCTATATTTTTATTCACCAACATGATATGTGTTTTGCTTGGAGCGTCTTGTATTATTTGTGTCTTTGTGTTTTAGTATGCCACAATCATCCTTGCTGTACACACCTTTTGAGAGAGCCATACATTAATTAAAATTTGATAGAATACTCTATGTGCTTCACTTATATCTTTTGAGCTATGTAGTTTTGCTCTATGTGCTTCACTTATATCTTTTGAGCGTTATAATTTTGCTCTATGTGCTTCACTTAGATCTTTAAAGCACGGTGGTGGATTTTTTTTAAAGAAACTATTGATCTCTCATGCTTCACTTAAACTATTTTGAGAGTCTCTCAATAGCATGGTAATTTGCTTAATAATAATATGCTTGGTATTCAAGATTTGTGAAACTTTCTTTTGAGTGTGTTGAATAATAAGAAAAGATTTAAGCATGATAATTGTTTTGAGATATGAAGGTGATAATATTAAAGTCATGCTAGTTGAGTAGTTGTGAATTTAAAGAATACTTGTGTTAAAGTTTGTGATTCCCGTAGCATGCACGTATGGTGAACCGTTATGTGATGAAGTCGGAGCATGATTTATTTATTGATTGTCTTCCTTATGAGTGGCGATCGGGGACGAGCGATGGTATTTTCCTACCAATCTATCCCCCTAGGAGCATGCGCGTAATACTTTGCTTTGATAACTTCTAGATTTTTGCAATAAGTATATGAGTTCTTTATGACTAATGTTGAGTCCATAGATTATACGCACTCTCACCCTTCCACCTTTGCTAGCCTCTCTAATACCGCGCACCTTTCGCCGGTATCATACACTCACCATATACCTTCCTCAAAACAGCCACCATACCTACCTATTATGGCATTTCCATAGCCATTCCGAGATATATTGTCATGCAACTTTCCACCGTTCCGTTCATGACACATTCATCATTGTCATATTGCATATCCCGGTACACTACCGGATGCATTCATATAGAGTCATATTTTGTTCTAAGTATCAAGTTATAATTGTTGAGTTGTAAGAAAAATAAAAGTGTGATGATCATCATTTTTAGAGCATTGTCCCAAGTGAAGAAAGAATGATGGAGGCTATGATTCCCCCATAAGTCGGGATGAGACTCCGGACGAAAGATAAATAAAAGAGGCCAAAGAAGCCCAAAAAAAGAAGAGGCCACAAAAAAAAAGAGAAAAGGCCCAAATAAATAAAAAAATAAGAGAAAAAGAGAGAAGGGACAATATTACTATCCTTTTACCACACTTGTGCTTCAAAGTAGCACCATGATCATCATAGTAGAGAGTCTCTCATGTTATGTCACGTTCATATACTAGTGGGAATATTTCATTATAGAACTTGGCTTGTATATTCCAATGATGGGCTTCCTCAAATTGCCCTAGGTCTTCATGAGCAAGCAAGTTGGATGCACACCCACTTAATTTCTTTTTGAGCTTTCATATACTTATAGCTCTAGTGCATCCGTTGCATGGCAATCCCTACTCACTCACATTGATATCTATTGATGGGCATCTCCATAGCCCGTTGATACGCCTAGTTGATGTGAGACTATCTTCTCCTTTTTGTCTTCTCCACAACCACCATTCTATTCCACCTATAGTGCTATATCCATGGCTCACGCTCATGTATTGCGTGAAGATTGAAAAAGTTAGAGTATGAAATAATTGCTTGGCTCGTCATCGGGGTTGTGCATGATTTAAATACTTTGTGTGGTGAAGATAGAGCATAGCTAGACTATATGATTTTGTAGGAATAACTTTCTTTGGCCATGATATTTTGAGAAGACATAATTGCTTTGTTAGTATGCTTGAAGTATTATTATTTTTTATGTCAATATAAACTTTTGTCTTGAATCTTTCGAATCTGAATATTCACATCATAATTAAGAAGATTTGCATTGAAATTATGCCAAGTAGCACTCTGCATCAAAAATTCTCTTTTTATCATTTACCTACTCGAGGACGAGCAGGAATTAAGCTTGGGGATGCCTGGTACGTCCCCAACGTATCTATAATTTTTTATTGCTCCATGCTATATTATCTACTGTTTTGGACTATATTGGGCTTTATTTTCCATTTTTATATTATTTTTGGGACTAACCTATTAACCGGAGGCCCAGCCCAGAATTGCTGTTTTTTGCCTATTTCAGTGTTTCGAAGAAACGGAATATCAAACGGAGTCCAAACGGAATGAAACCTTCGGGAACGTGATTTTCTCACCAAACGTGATCCAGGAGACTTGGACCCTACGCCAAGGCATCAAAGAGGCGGTCACGAGGGTGCCCCCCCCTAGGGCGCGCCCCCTGCCTCATGGGCCCCTCGGAGCTCCACCGACGTACTCCTTCCTCCTATATATACCTACATACCCCCAAACGATCAGAACAGGAGCCAAAAACCTAATTCCACCGCTGCAAGTTTCTGTATCCACGAGATCCCATCTTGGGGCCTATTCCGGAGCTCTGCCGGAGAGGGCCGTCATCACGGAAGGCTTCTACATCATCATAGCCTCTCCGATGAAGTGTGAGTAGTTTACCTCAGACCTTCGGGTCCATAGTTAGTAGCTAGATGGCTTCTTCTCTCTTTTTGGATCTCAATACAAAGTTCTCCCTCTCTCTTGTGGAGATCTATTCGATGTAATCTACTTTTTGCGGTGTGTTTGTTGAGACCGATGAATTGTGGGTTTATGATCAAGTCTATCTATGAATAATATTTGAATCCTCTCTGAATTCTTTTATGTATGATTGGTTATCTTTGCAAGTCTCTTCAAATTATCCATTTGGTTTGGCCAACTAGATTGGTAGTTCTTGTCATGGGAGAAGTGTTTAGCTTTGGGTTCGATCTTGCAGTGTCCTTTCCCAGTGACAGAAGGGGCAGCAAGGCACGTATTGCATCGTTGCTATCGAGGATAACAAGATGGGGTTTATTTCATATTGCATGAATTTATCTCTCTACATCATGTCATCTTGCTTAAAGCGTTACTCTATTTTTAACTTAGTACTCGAGATGCATGCTGGATGGCGGTCGATGAGTGGAGTAATTGTAGTAGATGCAGAATCGTTTCGGTCTACTTGTCACGGACGTGATGCCTATATACATGATCATGCCTAGATATTCCCATAACTATGCTCAATTCTGTCAATTGCTCAACAGTAATTTGTTCACCCACCATAAAATACTTATGCTCTTGAGAGAAGCCACTAGTGGCCCCCGGGTCTATTCTCATCATATCAATCTCCACCACTTTAATCTTGTTTTGCTTTTTTACTTTGCCTTTTACTTTTTACTTTGCATCTTTATACCAAAAACACCAAAAATATTATATCTATCAGATCTCCCTCTCATAAGTGACCGTGAAGGGATTGACAACCCCAAATCGCGTTGGTTGCGAGTAGCTATCGTTTTGTGCAGGTACGAGGGACTTGAGCGTGGCCTCCTACTGGATTGATACCTTGGTTCTCAAAAACTGAGGGAAATACTTACGCTACTCTGCTGCATGATCCCTTCCTCTTCGGGGAAAACCAACACAAGCTCAAGAGGTAGCAATCTACCACTTCCTCTTCCAAAACTGCCAAATCTGTCAGTTGTAGTATATCTCCCTCCATTCCATCCCCCTTCCCTGCTATTGTAGTTGAATTTCCCTCTAGCAACCCCCCCTTCACCTCCACGATTAAACCTGGGGCCTCCATATCCTCTCCCCAAGTTCCCAGCCATTCTGCCTGCTAGCGGCGGTGTGGGAGGAGAAGGGGGAAACCCTACACGATGGACTTGCTCTCCCTCCTCCTTCGCACCCCCTTTTATACCTGCCAGCCCCACCTCCCTTTCCTGGGCTGGGTTGCTATCAAGCCCACTGGGCCTCCACCAGGCCAGGCCCACATCCAAATCCATATTCAAATCTTTTCCTACTGAGCTCCCAAAAATAATCAGGGGTCTCGAAAGTTCTTCCTCTTTATCCCCCCCCCCCCCTCCTCCTCTTTTGAAGCACAAAAGGCCCCAATGGGAGTTTTCTGCATTACTAATTCTCCAAAATCAACTCCATCTTCCTCAAACCAAGGTGTGATAGGATGAATTTTATCCCTTTTCATGTGATTATGAACAATCTGAGCATGTAAACCACTAATTCTAAGATTATTTTCAATAATTTCTCCCCTATTCCCTTTTCATAATTCGTATTATCCATACTATCAACATCATCAGAAACTCCTTTGCAGTCATCTGCAATTTGGGATTTGAACCTTTTTTTTCTTCCTGCTATCATTTCGAACTCCATTTTTTCCTTTTTTTCCAATTCTAGTATCATCTACCTCAATCGAAGCAGTAGATACCAAGTATTTGGAGTTGGAATACATACCTGCAGAGAAGACAGAGGACTCCCCCTCCTCCTCGGAGCCTTCGCCGGCCAGCAACCAGAAATGGTTACCAGCCGGCGAGCGCCCTACTGGCAGCGGGAGAGGGCAAGGAGGCGAGGCGAGCACCTCGGGAAGCGAGGTGAGCGGCGGGGAAGTGTTGTTGGAGTCGCTGGCGCCCTGGTCCTGCGCCTTGGAGTCACTGCCACCACCTCGTCTTCCTCGACCTCGATTGGGAGCCATCTGGATCCAGGAGCCGGGATCCCCATCACCACCGCACGCGGTGGCGCCTGCGGCTGCACCGGCGGCGGCGCCCGCGGCTAGATCAGGCGGTAGCGAAGGGAGCGGAACACCTTCCGCTTCTCCCTCTGCTCCGGATCCAGAGACTCCGCCTCTAGCATCGCCCAGAGAAACACCCCCATCGTCGGCTGATGCTCGTAGTTGGGGAAGCATCGGAGGATTTCTTCCCCCCTGAGCTTGTCTCTCACCATCCCCGATGCGTCGTTGAGGACCTTCGCCGTCGGGAACCAGCGGTCGATCTCCTTAAGCCTCCCCATCAGCACCTCGTCGCCGGCAGAGAGAGCGCACATCTGCTGCTCGCGCGTCGTCATCGAACCCTAGCTCTGGGAGCGGCGCGTCGCGGTGGTTGCTTTGGGCGAGATCTGTGAGGGAGGAAGTGGCGGAGAGCCGATGCGTCGGCCTAATAACCTCTCTCCCTCCCTCCTCTCGCCATTACTCACCTCGGAAACCGCCCCGGGTTCGCCCCACCGGTCAGCTGCCGCGAGACGTGCCAGATGGCAAGGGAATACCACCATCTGACCCATCGTGACCCCAGCGTCTTCGGGCCAGCTCGGCGCATCCACCACCACCCCATCAGCGTCGGCGAGCTCGAAGCGTCGCCCTTGCCGGCGGATCGAACCTGGGCGGAAAATCAGCAGCGCCGTGCCGAGATTTGGCACGTAGTCGCATCGGAAACACGTATCACGCGGAAGTCATGTGTCGCACGGAAACGTGTCCATCCTCCGCTCTTCCCTCGGTCTAACATATGATACTATGCACTACTGATGTACTCACCATTACGACCAGCTCAGCCTGCATTGTCGCCCCGCAACGCGCGCCGTTGACGACGGCTAAGCTCAACGACGATCGAACAGCGTGTGTCTTGCCCGGGCCTCCACCACGCACTGATCTGATCTGATACGACGCGTGCGGCGCCGGCGCGCTCGTTTGACTTTGACCCCGGCATGGGGGAGCTCAAAAGATCACTGTAGGTTGGTAGTGGAGGCAGGTACGTGCTGGTGCTGGTGCTGGTGATCACCGGCCACTGTCGCCGCAGTGCACCGAGCCACCGAGCATGCATGGCTTGGGTTGGCAGGTTAGGCCTGCGTGCAACCTGTGCTGTGCCTGTGCGGCGGCCACGTACGGGTCTGGAGGGCTGATCTAGGTCCACGCCTTCGGATCCGGTCGGATCTCGCTTTGCGCCGCGCCGGAGCTCTGCCTTTGGATCGTGTTGATCCCGGCCGGGTTTTCTCTCCGACCCACTTGGCCCTGTGCAGCCACGATGGGCTACTGGAGCTAGCGCCGCGTGCACATTATATTACTCACTCGCACCGCAGTCCATCGATCTCGACTGATCTATGGGAACCACCACCTGAGTGGCCATGACTGAGTGGCCGTGCTAGACGTACAACCGCGCCATGTGTCAATCAATACAGACTCTTCATAATTGTATCTGTTTTTCTCTTTCTGAGCACACAAATGATTATGCAGAGCTATCATTCCATTGTTGAATCTCCGCCTCATGGTATCCAAGTTGAAAGAGACGCCGTAAAAACAAAATACAGTACAAGAAAACAACCATCGCCAACATAAACTTGTAAATACTATGGAATAAAACGAGACCTTAACTGCTGACTCGTTGCTTAGCTTGTTTAACATGTTTCGTTATCGAGTTTCAAATTGTACTCGGCTTTGACTCGCTAGGGCACTAGCTACTTTGAGCCCAGAACTCGTTTCGTGTTTTATTGCCACCTCCCCACACAACGGTTGACAGGTAGTTAACGTCATTTTTTGGCGGGCAAAGGGCTGGTATCCTTATTTCTCAAATACAGTTACATCCAACTATGATAACTAAGTTACACGATCCAGGACATGGTTGCATATTTTGGTAACAAATTTCATTTCAGACATAACACAAGTATCTGAAAATTTAGATACTAGTATCTCGGAGTTACTTTGAACAAATTTCATTAAAATCAATTGGATATTTATTTATTTTTAAATTTAGTTTGAAACCTAGTCCAAAATGCGGATGTAAAAGTATTTGGGTGCCATTGTGGAATTAATCATGATCCAACCTGCATTGAATATACATATAATTAAAAAGTCACTAGACTATGCAACTTTGTTGTCGTCGCGATAAACTTTCTTGTGAGCAAGATGAGCAAGCTTCAGTCTATCATTGTTAGTTAGTGTTTTCAATGCCTCGGTGGAATCTCACAGCCCGAATGTACAACCAGCGGTACTTTTGAGTTTGAAAGCTCCAACGAAAAATTGAACCTTAAACCATTGCACAAAATTCAGCACAAATTAACTCATGTTCGCCTGGTCCTTAGATAAGTTTGCCTTGAGCAAGTCCAGGAGTCCCCTATAAGACCTCGGACTCAAAATAATAGGGAAGAGAAAAAAAATGCATCTCCACTGGGAGAGGATTTGTAGCACGTAGATGCAGGGGCACACAGCCCCCTTTTTCTCCTAGCCTCCGATTCTCAATCTCTCATATTTTATGAAAAAGAATGTCTGGATTAAATTTGGTTCGCATATTCATGATTCTGGCGACGAGTGCTTTCAAATGAGATCCATTTTGACGAGTTTTCAAAATTTCATGAAATTTCAACTTCTGAAACTTGGTACAATCCACCAACGAAATCTTACATTTCAAAATTTGTGACTGACAAAATCGTAAGCTTTAAGTTTCAATTTCTGACACTTGATACGGACAACCAACAACTAGCAAGTTTCAGAACCTATGACCGACAAAATTGTAAGTTTCAAAAACTAAACTTTAAAACTTATTATCCTCATGAGGGTCCCAACGGCTTTGCGGATCACGGGGCAATCAGACGCCCGGTAAGGCTGGACGAGACTTGCCTGCTCCCCTCCCGTGTGTCCATCCGTGCTCCCGCATACATGGCTTGATTTGATTGGAACAAAATAAGGCCCGGCCCCACCCCCTTAAAATCAGGGGGGAGATGATTAGATTAGAAAGAAAAAAAACAACCGTTGGATGAGGTGGGAGCATGGATGGGAGCACGGAAAGGGAGCAGGCAAGCCGGATCCGGTAAGGCTGGGCAGGTGCATGTAACCCCCACATGCATGCACCTGTGAATTTCGGTCTCAAGGGAAACCCAATGGAAACTCCCGATTATAGAGTTCCTTCTCCCCTAAATATATTGCTCCCTTGAGATTATCTATATTTCTCTATGTCTCTATGAGACACGGGACTAACACATATATTGTATATATTTACATTTAACACAATATTTGAAAATGACAATTTTGGAGTTCTCTAGGGTTTGAAGAATTTAGAGAAGATATTCTTAGAAAATCATAATGTGGAGATGAATAGAAGAAATTTTAGGCTCACGTGTACTTGTGTATTACAAAAATTTCCTGAAGACACTCCTCAACCATTCACCACGAGCGCCTCCAAGCTGATTAGCGTTTCTGGTCAGCCGCTGGTTTACGTTGTCTTCTATGGCCTTAAGGCCATGGAGGCTTGGTGGATCCTGACCTTTGTTTGGAGAGGCTACCGCTTCGTCTGTTGGTGATTTTCAAAGTTTGTTTAGGGTTTGTGTCCTGTTTAGGAAGGTGGGGCAGCGAAGGCTTTCAGAAAATGAAATAAGGTTCTTCCCACCTAGCCCTTGTCCCGGTGGTGCGTCTAGCGTCGTCGAAGAGCGTGTGGAGGTGTGTCTTCGGGGAATCTCATAGGATTTGGTCGGTGTTTGTGTTCATTGGATCTGCTTGGTTCGGTCTTTGTACGTCTACGCTCGTGTGTCTACAGATTTGATCCTTTCGATCTACGCTTCTCTTCATTGAGGACGTTTATTGTTTTAGTGCACTGGTCCTTTGGATCTTAGCACGATGACTTTTTGATTGTTTACTGCAATAAGGTTTGCCTGGCTTCAATGAGAAAGGAGCAATGACGGCGATGCACCTTCGATTCGTTTGGGTGCTTATAGTCATCGTTGGGTGGTCAATGGACATGGAAGCAGATATTCTTTAGAAGTTCTCGAAGACAAACCATGCAAAGTCTAGAGGTAGTTGAGCGTGTTCGATGACCAGCTAATGCTAGACGAAAAGGTAAAACCATCACCCTTTTTGTTTTTTGTTTCACGGCGCATATGTTCCTGTGAACATGAGCCACCCAATTGGTGAGCTAATCATCACCCGTCCACATGAACCTACAAGACACCGCCATAGCTAGCTTCTCAGATCTCTCTCTCGAAGAAACCCTAGTTAAGCTAAGCTGCATGCTGCGAATATGCCAAGAATGCATGCGAGATATCCGCTGCCCAAACGAAATAGTTAATTGGCACTGTGTCCTAGCCACCCAGCAAAGGCAATAAAGTTCAATTCGAGGCATGTTTTCCTTTACTCGTACATGGAGAACAAACTTTGGAGTTCCACACGAATGATATGATTAGTGGAGTACACTCAGAACCCGAACTGCAGAGGAACCAATGGGAGTTGTATGAAAGATTGATACTCCTACAATGCTTTAATTTGGTAATACTATAGAACTGCATCTGTGCCTCTTCCCATTAATAATTGTATATATACCGGTATTAACTGGCACATTCTTCTGGTCGTGCGACCTGTACGCGTACGATCAAGAAGGTTAATCTCTTTTCCTTTTTTGTGAGAAAAGCTTTTGATCTATTCATTAAACATCAGTAAAGTGAATTCTCCTTTTTGAAAAAGTAAAGTGAATTCAACCGGTGCCTCTTGTGAATGGTCATGCATGTTATGTGGCTAGAACTCATATGGCCGTACACCCACCGAAATGCACCTTAATGGAATGTCAGTTTAATTACTTGACAATTCCACATAGAGTATATATTTTTTACGTACAATGATCAGATAGTATCTAGACTTGCATATTTCTTTTCTCTAACTTGGCTTTCGGCACTAACAACGTTCACGTAGCATACTACACAGAATGAGAAATAAGTCTGGCCCGGTTTTATCATGGAGCTTCAGTTTTTACCCCGTCATTCTTCAATTATGGTGGGTGACGAGTTGGTTCTTTGTGCCGTCTGCCGATATGGTTAGAGCATCTTCAGCCGTTCAACTCTTCAAGGCGTAGAAAAAGAGCCGCCTGGAGGCGAGACGGCGCTAGATTGACCCCTGGGGGCGACTTAGCTCCCAGTCGTCGGCCCACGGGTCGTCCCGGGGTCGGCGACGTCCGTATCAAATATATGAAAACTCGGCGATTTTTGCACAAACTCAGCGAAACTTCATTGAAATTTGTACAAAAAACACGAATACATGCAAACTACGCCTTAACGACGCCTAAACTATGCCAAACTACGCCTAGCCGCCGCCGTCGTCGTCTACATGCCAAGGAGCCTGTAGAAGCGGGTGTAGTCGACGCCGCCGCCATCGTCGTCGTCGTCGCGCGGTTGGATGCGCGTCGCGGCGGGTTCACTGCGCCGTCCGTGAGGCATCAATGGAGTCTGACCGGCGCGGCAGCGCGGCAGCCTTCGCATTGATTCTCGCAGAAACCGAGGCGATGAGGGCGACGACGCGGCGTGTCGCTGACTCGGCGGGTCCATCCTCTTTCGCGCCAAAACGTCTCGCCCCGGCGCCCCCGCCCCCCGGATTCCTGGGGGCGCGACTGGGTCGATTTTTGGGCGTTGGCATGGAAAAAAACGTCTGAGGAGGACCTATTGGAGGCGCGGCCGGAGATGCTCTTACATGGGCATTGCACGGCACAACACCGTCTCATTCAACAACCTTTCTTTTGAGCACCTGTGAGTAAGGTCGTGGCCCTAGTCTGGTGGTATTGGCACAGATGAGTGCGTAAATCAGTGGCGGACCCAGAGCTTGACAACCCTATCACTCACAATAAAAATGCCATGTATAGCCAGAAAAAATGTCAGTTTATCATTTTAAACCTATTATACATGTAGGATTAGACTCTCAACTACTCCCTCCGTTCGGAATTACTTGTCGCAGAAATGGATGTATCTAGACGTATTTTAGTTCTAGATACATCTATTTCCGAGACAAGTAATTCCGAACGGAAGGAATACTAGATAAAAAGCTGCTTCAACCGTCATCTTTGCCAACACAGCAGAAAAGTAGGATCGCACAGGCGATCAGGGAGGCGACGAGGGTTCCCTTGCGCGCCGCCAGTGACACCGCCGGTTCCCTCCCTCTCCGTCGGCCGCTCCGGCGGCAGGAGGGAGGGGGAACTCGGGTCTGTTCGCTAGGTGGGCGTGTGGTAGGGTTAGGGTGGAGGGAGACGCTGCCGAGGCCGTTGCAGTAGTGTCGTGTCGGAATAAGTTTCTCCGGGCTCCATTCGCGGTCAGGCGAGGCTTTTGCCTTCGTCTAGGAGCTAGCAGAGTTGGGGATCCCCGAGTCTCGTCGAGGTCGCGGGCTTTGGTGGCTGGAGGTCCATCGGCACTGGCCGTTTGGGTCCTTAGATGGGCGATCGATGCAGGGAGACGAAGACCCTTCTTCTTCCCTGTTGCTATGATTTGCTGCTACTGTTCTTCTCCTTCCTCTGCGCTGATGCTGGTGGGAAATCCTGCTTTGTCCGGGCGGATGGCCCGGCCGCGGTGCTGGACCGGTCGGATGACTCGAGTTCTCTTCCTTTCGGAAGGGACACTTTTCGCGGTACTCAAAGCCAAAGATGGTGACGGCTGTTGCAGGTGTGTTGGATTGATGTCCATGCCTTCTCAGCGCTGGTGTCAAGAAAGGAGGAAGCAGCGTGGCGGCAATTGTACCGTGGTCGAAGATGATGACCTGCTTGCGACTGGTTGCAGATCCTTATGCTGCAGGGGTCTTCTCTCAAGATTCAGGGATGATGACACAGGGCTCCAGAGATCTTTTTGTGTTATGGTTGTCTTAGATTACTCTTTTTTTGATGGTAAAAGAGTTTTATTCCTCATTCATAGGGTTACAGTCAGATGGCAATAGCTCCTCCACACAAGGAGGGCCTCCCAAGCCATACAGATGTAGTTCTCTCTGTACGACTATACATAGCCAAACGATCTGCTATCTTATTTTGTTCTCGTCTAATTTTCAAAGGAATAAACTCTCTTTCACCCAACAGATGACGAATCTCCGCAACTAGGTGGCCATATGCCGAACGGGACTGGCTCTCTCCTAACAAAGCTGAAAGAGCTTGAGAGGAATCCGATTGAACGATGATAGGAAGATTGCAATGCTGAATTGCCAATGCCATTCCTTGCATTATTGCATGTAGTTCCGCCTCGAGCGCATCATTGCAATTGAAGATATATCGGTAGGCTGCAAAGATAACCGAACCATCATGTCTTCTTAGTATCATGCATGCTGCCGCTGATTCATCCGAAGCTAAGAACGACCCATCGACCGAAAGCGCGGCTTGGCCCTCCGCTGGTCGCGGCCATGGTAACTGCACTGCCGCACCGCGCTGCTTGATTGGGTCTTCACATTTCATTGGCATCTTCCCCTTGATGATCTCCTCCGTAGAGTACCTCCGAGCCAGCTGTAACGAGTGCATATAGCATTGGAGGTAGTCAGCCGTTACTGCCGGAGCCGGTACCTCTTTGCCATGCGCCAGATCCGACCGCAACGTCCATATCCTCCAAATTAACATAATAGTGCAATCCCGCATAGCATCATCACAGTGCATAAGTATATTCAGAAGCCATTCTTTACCTGTATCTCGTAGCAGTATAGGATCAGGGAGGTTCCATAGTGAGCGCATCTGCGTCCACACTGCTCGAGCATGATCACATGTAACCAGCGCATGGAAGCTAGTCTCTGTTTCCGTACCATAGAGAGGGCATGTATCACACGTGGATATGTGCCTATATTTCTTGCATTGGTTAGTAGCTAACGCACCTGACACCACCTTCCACGCCATGATTTTCATTTTGAGCGGCACCCAAGCTTCCCACACTCGCCTCCAAATGGTCCTGTGTCCATTAGGGCTAGTGCTAGATGACACCCCCCCCCCCCCCCCCCCCGCTTGTGTCACCTGGGTCTCTGCTGCTAGATGATAGGCGCTCTTAACAGTAAACAACTCGCTCTTCTCTGGAAACCAAGCCAGAAAATCCTGACCTTGTCGTGGCGACGTCCGAATCTTGATGATTTCGGGTATGTCCATATCCCAGAAGTATTGCCGTAACATCTGCATATTCCATGCACCTGCCTCATCCACTACAAGAAATATGTTGATTCATGACGGATTTCGCATGAAGTTTTTGAAATCTGTCATGAATGGCCCGGTACAGCCCCGCAAGCCCGCCAAAGCCCACCTAACCATTCAGGTATAAAAACCAAACCCTAAGTCCCTCCTCCTCGGCCCCCTCCTCTCTTTGTCTCTCCTTTCGTCGCAGCCCTCCACCCGATTCCCCATCTTCTCACCCACATCGCCGCCACCCACCACCACATCGCCTCCTCCCACTGCTCGTCGCCAGCCCTTTGCCTCCTCTCACCTCGCTGCTCCGGCATCTGCTAGATCCGCCACAACCCCCACCAATCCATCTCTCGCGCACCCATCTCTGCCTCTCCTGTGAATCGTCGCGCCGCCACCAACATCCGCCGATTCCGGCGACATCCGCCACCGTGCAGCACGCTCACGAGCTCGTCTCCGACCCCTCCGCCCTCCAGCCCGGCTGGATCCACCGCTCCCAGCCCCCTGCGCTCGCACTCAACCCCTAGCCCATGTCTAGGGTTTCGGCTGCGGCGGCGCGTCTGTCCCTGGCACGTCTCCAGCAACACCACTCCGTCGTGCATCACGCCCCCTCGCGCCTCTCCGCCTCACCCTAGCTCAGTGCGCTCGACTGCGTTGGGCTGGACGGGGGCGACCCCGACCCCCTCTTCCGCGTCTCTGGTGCAGCGGGGCGTCCTGTGGCAACCTCCTCTGTCACGCAAAACAGTGTCTGACCTGCACTGCGACCACTTCATTGCTTACAAAGGTCTCCGGTGAGCACTGCGACCTCTACCTCCCTCTTCTTGATTCAGCTTGATTTTGTATCTTTCCTCTCAAGAATTGATGATTCAATATTTATAAACTTTTATCCCTCTGTTGTAGAATTTACAGTCTAGTAGCAAGTTAGGCTCATAGTCAGTAAACTGTTTGATGTTTTCCTGATTTGATTAAAATGGCTTGCAATCAGGTAGCTGTAGTTTTATTTGTCTGTACTTTTTTATCTGTATTCTGTGAAAGTAAACTCCAGAGTGCAAAATTGTATTTGTTGTGCATTTTGTACCTTTCCAGAACCAAAAGAGATGAATTGAACCTCTTCTTACCTCCTAATAAAAGGCAATGTGCAAAATTGTATGTGCTGTACATTTTTGTATCTTTCCAGAACCAAAAGAGATGTAGAATTGAACCTCCTCTTACTGCCTAATAAAAGGGAGTGTAGTACTGGTTCAATCACTTCAGAATGCTTCTTGATATATCAGGAAAAGCGAGTTATCCACTTCATGAATTACTGGATGTTGCTTTACATTCTACAGTAGCCTTTTTGTCTTTCTCTATTGTGGAATCAGTGTTCCTTGTCTGACATATTCTCTACTAATGTAAAGTGTATATATTAATGCAGTATTATTATGCTTGTTATGATATCTTAAGCACTGTTCCTGGCTCAGGTCTCCACTTGATCAGTGATGAAGGTTGATGATTACAACTGAATGACTGAAGCAGTCCACTGGCAGAATTAAAGATAGCTGAAGAACTATGCTGGAGACAAAAGAACTTAGTGTGTCAATTCTTTAGGACCTTCATCAGCAAGGACAGTCACTACTGCATGCTCAAACTACAGTACATAGTCAATCATAACTACTTTATAATAGTTTAGATATACTTCCCTGAAATGTTATGTGAACCATCGTGCTCTTCTGTTCATCATTACTTCCAGCTTGGTTGTTATTTCTTGTTGTACTGGTAGAGATCAGATTGCCATAGACCATTATATAAGTTCTAGGTTTGATAGATTTCCTCTACCAATTCTAAATATAATAATCAAAATTTGCATTTGTTTAATGCAGGATCTGTTATCAAAATCGAGAGTTAGTGGTACAAGTTTATTAAATCATGTTAAGTGCAGTGTAACGTTGAAAGTGTCTCCACCTTGAACATTTCATTTATTCTTGTTTTCTCCACCAGTAATAGGTACTATTTATAATCTGCTCCCTCAATTCTGAAATAATTCAATTTGATCTAGTTTATAAGAAGCTATATCAACATCTACACCACATATTTAGTTTCATTAGATTCATTGTAAAATACTTTTTTGTAAAAAAGAGGTCACTTGGCTGTTCTTGATACTGTAGTATACCTATTATGTCTGTTCTCACACGTAGATAGGTGTATTTGTTTACATAAGAAAAATGACACCAAGTTAGTTCATGATCATGGTTTAGGAAAAAAAAAGTGTGCACTATGGTAGAAAGAAGTACAGTTTTGTTGCAAGTAGTTTTCCAGAAACAATAACTTATCTTGTTCCCCTATCCCTTTATTATTTGTCAACACCCCTCTGAACTTTGAGATTATAATTTTTCAAAGGTACCTACAGTTGCACAACAAGGTGGAGCTCCTCAGCACTTCGGTGTGGGTAAGCTCCTATGCCCTTCAGGATGATTTGAACTATTTGACACTAGGTTACTCGTGATTAGTCGTCGATGTTGTGTTGCTGCAATGAAACAATATTGTTGATTAATGAAAGACAAGGAATCCTGGCATAACTCTTTAAGTATATAGGCCTCACGAGTGAGGTTGAGGTTCAAACCACGTGAAATAAAAATGATGGTTCAGATGATAATAACTACTATTTATGTTGTTGTAATCAGCTTGCCATTTGGTCACAGAAGCATATTGTCTGTTACAGGTTTACTTGGTGTTACAGGTTTACTTGGTGTTACAGGTTTACTTGGTGGTCAGAGCCAAAAAGGAAGTTGGAGGTGTAGGCATGAACTTGATGATTAAGAGGGTCTGTACAATCTTGTATATTTGTTGATGTAATGTGGTGTAATTATTCCTGAGGGCATGTGATCTGGTTGGATGTATTATTGGCCACATTTTAGAAAGGCTTTACTCAGTGAAATAATTGAATAGAAATTTGTGAAATGCTTTAAATTATGGGCCTGTTCAATAGAAATTAATTGTTTTCTGAAAGCTTGTTTGACTATGTATAATGGGTGGTGTTGTAACTCGTTGGATGGAAATCATGGTTGGACTAAAATAAATGGCCTAAACTACCACAATAAAAATGCGGATGCCACATCACATCCACGTTGGTGCCATGTAGATGCCACGTCAAGCCCATTTTTGTACAACGTCATCTCAATCCATGACGGACTAGTCTGTCATAGAGGACCGGGGCTGGGCGGGCCTAGGGACTGATCGGTGACGGCCAGGATCCGTCATGGTGGTACAGTTGTAAAATTATGACGCGATATACATGACGGATTATAAATCCGTCATGGACAACCCTCCCTGACGGTTTTGCACTGTTCCATGACAGACTGTATCCGTCATGAATTAACAAGATTCTTGTAGTGATCAAGGAAGTCCGCAACCCAATTATATCTGCGGTTCCTCTTTGGGGTGATCGGTTTGAAGTCATGCCTCCTCGGAATCCAAGGATCCCTCCAAGTCTTGATTAGCGATCCATCACCCACCCGCCATATAAGACCCTTCTTCAGCAGCTCAAGTCCAAACATAATTCCCTTCCACACAGCAAACGAGCTAGAGGGGAAGACTGTATCGAGCAGATTTCCATTGGGATAATATTTAGCCCGGAGTAGGCGTGCACATAAGCTGTCCGGGCTATCAAGCAATCTCCAGGCTTGCTTTGCAAGTAATGCCTGGTTAAATGCCCTCATATCTCTGAATCCCATGCCTCCCATGTCCTTGGGCAGAATCATTTTCTCCCAACTAAGCCAAGCCATTTTCCTCTTGCCTTGTTCAACTCCCCACCACTACTATCTCATCAAACGTGTTAGATCATCACACACAGAAGCCGGTAGCCGGAAAACACTCATAACATACGTGGGGATTGCTTGTGCCACCGCCTTGATCAAGATTTCTTTATTCCCTGATGAGACATATTGCTCACTCCAATCAATTAATCTCTTCCTCAGTCTTTCCTGTAGTGATTCAAATTGCCCCTTATGCACTCTACCTTCCGGAACCGAAAGACCGAGATACTTTGGCTCGAACACATGTTGCGTAACCTCAAGTGTGCTCTTGATTTCATCTACCTCCACAGTCAAACAATTGTCTGAAAAAAGGATGGAACACTTATCTGGGTTAATGAACTGACCCGTTGCTGAAGTATAAGTGTTCAATAGTCCCTTGACAATGCCCGCTTGCTGGCTAGACGCTTCAAACATCAACATAGTATCATCCGCAAAAGGCAGGTGGGAAATAACTGGTGCACCACGACAGATAGACACTCCCCTCAGGGACCCTTCCTCCACTGATTTTGAGAATAAAGCAGATAGGGCATCAGCAACAAAAAGAAATAAGAACGGTGATAAAGGGTCACCTTGCCTCAGTCCTCTAGAGGGGATGAAACTCTCAAGCAGTTGTCCATTGAATTTGACAGAATATTTGACTGACTTCACACAAACCATAATCCTCGAGATCCACTGTTGGGCAAAGCCCCATTTGCCAAGAGCTTTCTCCAAAAAGTCCCAATCGACACGATCATATGCCTTCGACAGATCAAGCTTGTAAGCACACGCTGCCTGCCTAGTCTGTTTCAATGATTGAATATGATGAAGGCATTCAAAAGCAACTATAGAATTGTCAGAGATAAGCCTCCCTGGGACAAAGGCACTCTGATTTTCTGATATTAACTCCGCAAGCATCGGCCTTAGCCTGTTCACCAAGCACTTTGAAACGATCTTATAGATAACATTGCATAGGCTTATCGGTCTAAAATCCTTGAGTTCCTTTGGGAAAGGAACTTTCGGAATAAGAACGATAGCCGTGTCATTCACCCCATCAGGCATAATTCCTGTCTTAAAGAACTCCAAAAATGCCGCTATAATTTCAGCTTTCATCACGGCCCAATTTTTTGGAAGAATCTAGCCGGGAGACCGTCTGTTCCTGGCGCTTTAAGCGGGCCGATTTGAAAAAGAGCATCCGACACCTCCTCCTCGGAGAAGGGTGCACAAAGTAAAGCGTTCATACCTTGAATAACCTTTGGTGCAATAACCTCCAAGACACTCTCCAGCGTCAAAGTTGGGTCCTTGGTATACACCTCCTTAAAATAGGACGTGGCCATACGCTGCATATCCGTCGGGACCGAGCACCACGTGTCATCCTGTCGCCGGAGACGCTGAATATAATTCCTACGAGCCCGCCACATAGCACACCGGTGGAGGTATGCCGTATTACGTTCTCCTTATTTGAGCCACGTGATCCGCGATCTCTGCAACCAAAGCATTTCCTCCCTATAGAGGAGTTCATCTAGCTGATGCATTTTCTGTTTGATCAAGTTCTTGTCCGCATCATAAAGTTGCAGGTCTGCCAATTCCGCTCGTAGCTTTTCCAGATCTGATATGACATGACCGAAGTTTTCTTTACTCCAAGATCTCATCTTGTTCATCATCTCTTTCAGTGCGTCCCGAACCGCACCTAAGTTCCCAGCTGGGCGACTGCGCTCCCAACTATCCGCCACCACCAAAGATAGACCAGGGTGCCTCTCCCACATGATTTCATAGTGTGACGCCGGTCGAGTTCTCGGTGGTGTTGAAAGTAAACGGACAAGGACCGGACAGTGGTCCGAGCAAGACGTCGCGAGGTGCACCACCTGTGAGAGAGGGAACAAATCCTTCCATGCCTCGTCCGCACAAGCCCTATCTAGACGAACCCTTACATTCCTCACACCATACTGGCCATTATCGTATGTGAAAGGAACGCCACTGAACCCAAGATCCATCAATTCACATACTACCAGACAATCACGAAACACTTGCATTTGATTTTCAGAACACTGAGATTGAGAAAAGTGCTCATGTTGCCACATAGCTTCGTTAAAATCGCCACACACTAACCACGGTTCCGCAGAAACTGCCCTAAGGTTAGATAGTGTGCTCCACATGCGATGCCGATTCTCCACCCTCGGCTCGCCACCACGGTTCCGCAGAAACTGCCCTAAGGTCTTAGAGTACTCTAGGTGTTCATGGTTCTTTGTGTTTGTGTTTCAGTGTGCTTGTAAGAGTCAACTTCCTTATTCTGATTCGTGATATGAATGAAAAAAAATTCAAAAAAAAAACTACTGGATAAAAAAAGTTTGGCATTTCTGTACAGGGGTGCCAAGGCACCCACGGCACCCCACTGGATCCGCCACTGGTGTAAATCGAGGTGATACTCCCGCCAATATGCTTGTCGTCATTGCTAATCTCTATCGTATGCAACATTCTACTTTTCGGGTGACTCGACAAGGTTTCGTGGCCAGAACTCCAGTGGCATAACGACGAGTTTAGTTGCCGCTTCGGCAAGTATTTTGATGCATAGGGTCTTAATTGCAATATCCCCCTTTTCATTCAAAGACGTTCATATCCATGTGGGTTCAGTAATGCTTTATGTGGTTGTACTCGATTACCTATTAATCTAATATATATTACATTTATTTTTTGAAAAGGGGATATATTAATATTGTGATGATACCAATTACACTCAGCCTCTGCACCTACAAGATATAGCCGAGATATACATAATGCACAGAGCCAAAGAACAAAATGAAAAGAAAGGGAAAAAACAATAGTCCCGCCACAGCGATCAACTCCTCTCAACAGCAGCACTCATACCACCATCAAATACAACACCCGGAAAACATAAAAGATCTCCAAAAGCAACGCCTCTAGGAAGGAAATAGTGCACAAGCGCCGTCGTTGCCCGATTCAAGATCTTAGGTTTTCACCCCGGAGAAAGTCCGCGCTCTCAAAACAATTCCTTCAGCAAGGCAATTGCCAGGCACAACCAATGAAGGCCAGACCTTAGATTTTCACTTTGAAAGTCACGACTAGGCACCCGAGAAGTACCACCAAAGATGAAATCCTCCGGTGTTGTCAACCCCACTTAACGATGCTGCTCCTGAGAGTCATTCTTCGATGTCGACCACCATGACCTTCTCCACTGCTGTCTTCGCCATGGAAATCGAGAAGCCGACATGTCCCAAGGTGTCATCGGTCAACAGAGCTTTGTGCCACGCCCTCAGAACGTCATAGGCTGATATGGACGTCCACGATCGGCAACTAACCAATCCATATTTCCTGAGCAAATTCTCCGGCGGCCGTTCCGGAACACGTTGATGGCTAGATCGAGGAGGACCGATCAAGCAGGACATTGACGTGATGCGAGAAGAGCATGAGGACCACAACCGGGACTAGATGATGGATCGTGAGATCCGCTAAACCAGTCACAACCGTCCGACCACCTCCAGCGGAGCAGGAGATCGCCACCGCCATAATCCTCGTGATGCGTGGCAGAACCGGTGAATCTCCGTGAACCATCGCCGCAGTCGATGAGAGGCGGCAGTTTGGCGCAACGGCAGCAGCAAGAGGTTCCGATGATGGACCATCGTCAGTACTTTAGACGAGCCCATGCCGCCGCCTCCTGCCATCCCCGCCGACTGCGACAGGCCCACCGACGCACCCCGGCCGCCACTGCCCGCCATAACTGCCGCAGGGGACCAAGATCGGGCCGCCACCACCTCAGATCCCGGACGCAGAGGAGGTCCACCGCCACCGCGCCACAGGGCCTTTGCCCGGCGATGTTGCCGGCAGCGGCGGAGGGAGGGGGAGCGCAGGAGGTTGAGAGGAAGCCCGATGGTGGCCGCCTGGTGCGGCCCGGCGGCGGCCGCACGGGGTCAGGAGAGTCGGGGTCGGAAGAGTCTGTATTGTTCTGCTAGCTAGATTAGATTTAAAGCATCTAATTATATGGGACTACAATAGCTTTCATGTCTCCGTTGCACTGCTGCTGTAGTGAAGATCTCAATCGTAGTAACTGATACTCGCAAAGTATAATTCGAGTCATGTCATATTTGAGAGTCACCAATGCATAACAATGTTCGTCTAGTCACCTCTCTATATACGATGATTATTTCTACCTTCTATCCTTTTGTGGATGAGAGGGAATAAATGAATGATTGTGTGCACCTTTTTGGCCCCTTTGATTCAAGAGATTCTCGTAGAGATTTTGAAGTGTTTGAGTCCTTATAGTCATTTTTTTTCCTATGTTAGTTGTTAGATAAAACGGGCCAGACAAGGCCACTTGTACAAGGTCACTTCATATTTTTATGTCTAACTTTGGTCATTAATTTTACCAACAAAAAGTGAGTTATATGCCATAACAAGTATTTCATTGGCTGCACATTTCAAAGAACTTTCCGATGGCATTTTTTCTATTTCATTTAATTCATATTTTATTGACCAAAATTATAAGTCAAATTTTGACACAAAAAATGAAGTGGCCTTGTATAAAAAAAATGGAGGAACTATTGAATCCCATTATTTTTTGTAGGAATCCATTGCACTACATTTCATAAGAAGTTTTTCATCCACTCAAAGAATCATTTGTTTTTCTGACGGTGCCATCAAGCACACCTTGGTGCAAACAAAATCCTATATGATATGGGTGGACATGCTACTACTACAATTTTGCATTTTTCTATTTCTGCCTTTTTTTCAATCCTACAAATCAAAGAGACCATTATTAGTTTAGTGCGGAGGCCGAGAGAGCTTCTCTTTCATGCATTGTCTAAGGAACTAGGGGATGCTTAGCTTGACTCGTCCGGCCTCACAAAACAAATAATTTTTGGTTGTCTCTTTCACATATGTTCTTGTGCCCAAGCTACCCTTTTGTACGAGAGACGGCTCCATGCATTACATATTTTGTTCACACCACCAAAAACGGAATAGCATTGTGCAAACAACTTTTTTCGTGAATACACAGAGTGCGTATCTTTCCATTGATAGAAGGTAAAAAGTTATAGATAGTGATGCTCCCGGTACATACACATGATGGTGTAGTAGAGTGTGCGGTTGAGCAGACGATGAAAAGGGGTGCTTAGCTACGGCGTAAGCAAATTAGATTACAGGGAGAGTTGTGCAGAAGAGGGTTGCGCCCTTCGAAGATGCATGCATTGCGATGCTTCCAAAGGAACTAGGCAGTAAACATCATCAGTGAGCCGAGGCGCTTGCGTAGGTAGGAAGGGGACGCTAAGGACCATCAGTTGAAGAAGTTGACCATGCCGTACGGCAAAGGTACAGTGATGCACACCAGGATATGATGTCATGCCACGTTATGTGAGAACTGACACGACCCACAAGGTAGTGATGCAGGGTCTCGGCTTCCTTTGAGCAGAGTACGCGGAATGGCTCATGAGTCTGCGACAAGTGAGTCGATCCGCAGTCTAGTATCTGTCTTGGGAGGCCAGCCAGAGAAAGAACTTTACGTTGAGGGTCGCCCAGTTCATCCGGGTTAGGCTGTGTGGCAAGGGCAGTAGCTGGATGTGCCGCAATATGTCCACGTACTCGACCGTGGCCATAGGCTCGAGGGCGAAAATACTAAACTTACGAACGATTTCTCACGAGAGGAAAGTTACGGACATACGTGTCCTCTTCCTATAAATCCTCTGCCCGCCCCCTGATTTTCACTGTGGGCCACCCTATATCTAAGCTAACCCCTAATATTTCTCCACATCAGCCCGTACGCTTCCTGTAACAAATTCTTCCTGTAAGTGTAGCGTTACTCGGCTCGAGGGCCCCGTGGATGTCCTGAAACTAGGCCTGGTGCGGAATGTCATCGCAGACCAGATGATTACGCCAATGCCGCCAAGGGACGAGAGCAGCGAGAGCCGGAGCGAGTTCGAGAATCAAATTGCCATCGAGTTAGTGATCTGTCCAGAATCGATAGGTACGGCCATCACCAAGGGTCTAGGCAGTGGAGGTGCAGAACAAATCGCGACCTCAGGTTGGTAGTTCACTCAGACGACCGTTTTTTTTCTTCGAGAGTATTCCTAGGTGTACCATAGTTTTATAGAAGACAGACATACAAGTACTCAAACAACTGACGTCACGTTGTTGTACACGTTCTTTGAGCTAGGTTGCTTGCCTTTCTTTTCTCTTTTCTTATGTATCTTGTTTTGCAAACGGATCTAGCTAGCTTTCTGATATGCTTGGGAAGATGCCCCCAATGCACTGTGAGGGAGGACCAAGGAACATGAAAAAGAAAGAAACGCTCCAAGATCGACCTGTCACTCCGGCGAATCGAATTCACTGGTCACGATGGAGAAGCTGTCAAGGCCTTCCACCGCACTGCACCGCCATCGCCTACCACTCGCCGCTTCCCCACGGAAAGCAACGGCGAATAGCAAAAGAGATTCTCCATTCGCCTAGCTAGCGTTGGTCGCCGGCCTCATCTTTGCTTGGTCGTCCATGCATCTCTGTGCATCGTCACATCGGATGGAAGGAGCTGCATGCATGCCTCTGAGTCACTCGCTCCCGCCGTTCTTGCACTCACTGGTTACCCATGTGTCAACGCGTTTGGCCTCTCCTTTTGTTTTCTGGCCACCCCCAAAGATTTCCCTTTTCCCAACCACAAGTCCACAACCAAGGTGAACTGATCTTGCATAATGAGTGGTGACCATGTGTGGCTCTTGTTTTCTTGGACATGTTCGCCGCACACAAACACGCAACGGCGCACATGACCAATCACACGCACGCACTCACGCAACACCGGTTTATGTCTTCATGACCGGACTCCAAATTCACAAAACTCGCAAAGTCGTTGGATGTCTCGATATCGATCATTCCATGCGTACGTCACGTATCAGCAGAAGGAATTGGTCTCAAAACAGACATACAAACATGCAAACTAAAACCTATGATTTGATCCCTGTTGAGTCGGGGCGAGTGCTTTGATTGTGGTGGTAGGGATGATGCAAGTAAACCCGCAATTAAACCCGAACCCACTATGTGCGGGCTGTGGTTAAGTCTACTCATGGAGTCGCTTGAGGTTTGCAATCACTTCTCTCTTTTTTACAGTGCAATGCAGGAGCTAACAAAGAATATAGAGTGGCCCGATTTGTGAGGAAAACTATGCCGAAAGCCGCAATGCCAGGAAAGAAGCCTGAATAAAAACCAAAAGTAGAAAACCCCAAATAAAAAAAAATGACACTAGAGATGGAGATATGGATTAAACTAACTTCTCTCATTTTGCGGGACCCTCTCTTGCATCCCTCTGTGGTGGTTCATTGCTACTACGGGCGTACGTGTCTACACCTCACGCATGCATGTGATCCATGACGATGTCCTGGTCCTTGCTCGTGACTTGCTTGTAACGGAACGAATAGCATATGTATGTGTGCCAAACTATGCTGGAGAAAAAGAAGGGCAAATGCGTGCAATCTAGGGACCGATCGATCACGGGGTTCGTATATCGGTACTACTGCATCTGTTCTGTGGGGGGTATAGTACGTGCGCAAGTGACGTTTCCGTCATCACTCTACTCAGAACCATATACTTCCTCCATTCTAAAATATAGTACGCTCGCGCTTCCCGAGGTCCAACTTTGACCATAAATTTAACTAACGAGACCAACTATGGCGGGAGAAAAAATTATATAACCGAAAACTTCTTTCAAATACGAATTCACTGATATAATTTTTGCTCCCGCCGCAATCGGTTTTTATAGTTAAATTTACGGTTAAAGTTAAAGCACGGAGATAGAGGAAGCACTATATTGTGGAATGGAGGGAGTATTATTCTCCGAGGAAAATGATGTACTACGTACCACTGACACTTCACGTGTAAGGCAGAGCTGCATGAGATTCTCTTCACATGAACACTCCCTCCGTTCCCTAATATAAAACCTTTTAGTTTTTTCTTAATTCATATGTATCTAGATACATTTAAGTATGCATGTTAACTCATTTTGGTATGTATGTAGTCAATATGTTGAAATAGCTAAAAGGTCTTATATTAGGTAACGGAGGAAGTACATATCTCGTGCAAACTTAGCATTAGCTAAAATGGCTATGTTCCTTATGGAGAAACCTGTCTTTCTAGCCATACTTTGTAAGTGGTACGGCGTGGTTGTCAACTATGAGGCGTCTGCGTCGACTTTTTCAATTTCAAGATATGTCGGCTTGGTATTCAGAGATGTTCATAGAAGTGGGACATATTTTTCTGAAAAAGAATAGAATTTCCATATAGGGGTACACATATCTGATGACTTTTGTTTTGGAACAACAGACCTGAGGATGCTCACGCAATCTTTTAATAAGGAAAACGAAAAAGCGTGCGCATGCACATGCATGCACGTCAAAAAAAGGACGGGTATTTTCTATCTGCATGCATATCAGCTAACGTGCCATGCTCCACGGTCGACTGCTCGCTCGACCTAAATACCGGCCACTCACTTGATGATGGATCGCTTTGCTGTGAGTGGCTCCAATCATTTTGGCATCGAATCCACCATCCGATCGACCGGCGCACAGTGACCGACCGATCCAAACTGTACAGCGCACACATGCATGCACACGCAAACGCAACCAGACCAGAAACCACCACCAGCCTACACGTTGACTTCATCCATCAACCGGTTCAATCGATCGTAGTGGCCAGGCACGTACAGTTTTACCTGTATACCCGGATCTTGTGGTGAGAATGATCGGAAGAGATATGGACGCAACGGCTGACAAGAGATGTGTGTGGATGGTGGATGATCAAAGAGGGTCAGAACTCAGAAGGAACTACGGCCATCCTTTTTTATGTGTGTGTAACTAACTCCTGCCGTGATCTGATTGACGAATAATACCGTGCCAGAGATCTGAGATGGGTGGCTCAGAGGCAGGGTAAAAAGCCTGTGGGAGATGAGCGGCTGAGATGAGCAGGGTAAAAAGTTTGTGCCTGCGTTCATGCAAGTGGGGTGGTGAAAGAGATCGTACATTCAATTTCCATGCATGAGCACTGCTCTTCCTCCAATATGAAGGGTGGAGGTTTTTTACCGCCATGCGCAAACAGATTATGTTTTTCAGGGTTAAACCTGATTAAAGCCCAAGGAACGGCATGCCAACTACTCGTGGAATAGGAAACCAGAGGAGCTATGTACATGTGGATAATATTTGCAAGAGCTATCTGGCCACCTCATAGTAAGTTTGTCTGTCGCCGTTAAAGATCTGGCAGTTTCTTGATGTGCCACAACACATAAAGTGTGTGGCCGCTAGCTTCACATGCAGAGATGAAGTTGCGGAACTTCGTTTTTGATCTCTCTGACCATGAATGATGCTTAATTTCTCTGGCTTCATCTTTGTACCATGGTATGGTGGTACATTGGATTCGGCCAGGTAATGGTCGGGAGGACCCTGTTGCCTTCGCATGGAGGCTTGAAACACCATGTCAAACTTGTAACTTACAATATTTTTACAATAAAGGGTTTTCCTCTGCTTTATATATAAAACAGACGACCCATACATCCAGTTTGCTGGGGCCACAGCACAGCAGAGCCCAAAAGGAAAAACAAGAAGAAAAAAGAAGAGAAATAAATGCTGACACCGGCAGATCAACGGAGAAAGGAAACCCGGCAACCGCTGCACCCTCCGAAGAAGTACCACCACCCTCCCAGCATCCCGAAGCGCTGAAGAAGTAACTTATAATATTTGCATGTGTTTGGCTACTACCAATGGAAAGGAGCAAGGATCATTCATATCTCAGCTGGCTCTCTTATCTATTGTAGATGATTAGTTAACCGTTAATCTTACAATCATCTAGATGCGTAAAAATAAGAGTGGGGTTTGGTAGTGGCAATGAGTATTTCATTGTACGACATGGATTTATATAGGTTTGGGCCTCCCTAAGAATAGTACCACTAGCCATGTACATTTTGGCTTGTATTGGTCTTCCTAAGAGATTAGGAGGGTGGTGTTTTGTCTCGTCTCGGTAGGATCTACAGCTAGTCGGGGGTTTATCAATCGGGCAACCCTAGCTTGTCGGAAGGCTTCTTGTGAACTTTTGGGTCTTGCGAGAGTTGTAGCTCTTCTGAGAGTTGGTAGTAGGTGATCTGGGTCGGTTTAGTTTTCCGCAGGGGTGGCTTCGCCTTTATATACAATTGTCGAGTAGTGTCTTAGCATGCACAGATCCATCTCCGAGTGGGACTCTTATTTATCCACCTACTTAGGGATAACTTCGTTAGTTGGTGTGATTCCATGTCTCGTAGAGTAGCCACTGAATGCGGCTATGGTCACGCATCTGGAAGACCCCTAGTGCATCATATCCATATACGGCAATAAATCTACACACACGGACCATTATAGGGCTTTTACTTAATCATTCCAACTAACTAACCTCTTCCCCCCCCCCCCCCCCCTCCCCCCTCCTGATTTTTCAGTGGGGTGGGGCCCGCCTCATCCCCAACTTCCAATCCCAAGCCTCCACGATAGCCAGTCCGTTGGTCCCGTGAAAAAAGACCCCGTGAACCTAGCATTGCTCCCATATACGGTATTAACTGTAGTAGTTATAAGCTACTCATCGTCATATACAACCTCTGACACAGAGTTTGCCCGACTATTTTGCTTTAACCAATTCAGATGAGAGGTCTAGGATATGTGGCATTCTTGGTAGTGATCGATGGTTATAGATAGTTTTTCCAAAGCCTTGTACTCAATCGTGGGTGTATATATGCTTACATAATTGCAAGTAACACAAGAAAAATAGCATGCCCTACTCGTACTCATAGAATCGCCCAGAACCTTTTGAAGATGCAGCTTATCTTTCTCTCAGAAAGGTGCAACTTTGTGACAACTGCGCTCATCAAAATTAAGGAACAGACTCGGCACACTTCTTTTGACAGTTAAATTTAGCCGGCTGCCAAACATTTATAAGCAGGTGAGGGTCCCTAGCTAGTCATGCACCATAAAGGTCGCTTTTGATTTCAGAAAATGATATATTTCTCTTTAAATATCTTCTCTTGACCATTGATCTTCCGTCTTTATATCAAGTACAGAACCAGTAGTTGAGATTGGTCCTTGCATGCTTAACATAAGTCCTGCATTTCTGCTGTACACACCTAGTTAATCGTTTTCTTCCATGCACGCCTAACACAGTGCATATATACACACCAATCATGCAGCTAAACTAACTTACACTTGTGCACTAACCTGACTTGAACTTGCACACCAACCCATGCATGAAGATTCATCTGAACTAATCTTGCAGGCCAACAATTCAATCCGGTACCACCCGTTGAACAGTAAGAAATGAAAGGAAAATAAGCCGGACCTATATGCTTAGCTGTAGGTCACGGACTTGTCTGCATGCTTCTCGTGTGTGATGAGGCCGGGAGAGGTTCATCTTCCATCATCTAAAAACAATTTAACTGTAACTTGCAATAAGCATTGTCATTTTTCCTGTGTCTAGAACTCTAGATATTTTTGTCAGTACATTTATTTGTTGGCCATGTATTTGAAACAAACTAATGTATGTTCCGAGACCGCCATTGTGGTGGTTTTTGCAACAGCAAAAAAACTAATTTATGTTCCTTGGCCCAAAAATCAATTCATATCAGACCAGAGTGCTTAAGCTAAAGAAGATGGACATCTTTTTAAATGTTTGGCTCTGAATTGTCATAATCGTCGTGGAGCTCAAGTGCCTTTACGTGGTGGTGGTGTGGCGTCCTATTCAAGCTCTCTCGTGTTCATTCTCGGCGGTGTGCCAGTGTAGTCGTGACATTTGTAGTTCACTTGTATGTGTTTTACCCAAAAAAAAGGCTCGCGCCCCGCTTTATATATAAAGCAACGACCAACATACATCCAAACCATACAACTCAACACCACAACACACGCAGGGCAAGATACATTGATGCTAAGGTTCAGCTACACTACTCCATACAACTCGAAGCAAACTACAAGACGTCTCCGGAGCCCTAAACCATGAACGAATCAACTAGAAGAGGCGAAGCTGTGTACGGCACATTGGATGCTCCAAGGCAGAGCCCTCAGGAAGGGCACGACACCGGAGTGCGGCTACCGTCCGGTCCATCTAGGAATCAAGGTTTCCCCCGGAGCAACATGGGGGACGTAGAGGAACTGCGACGCCGCCTCCAAGGAGGAGAGACACCCTTAGGCAGCGGCGCCGCTGCCCTGGCAGCTCCAGAGAGGGTTTTCACCCCGCTAGCCCTCATCGCCCCCGAGACGTAGTGCAACAGGCCACGAGGACGTCCACTGCAGCACCGCCACCGACCGTCGCACACTGGCCATCACACCTCCCGCACGGCCATGGCACCCAACCCGCACCCGAGCCGCGAGCTCCGCCCACAAGCACCGCAGCTCCCACCAAGGTCGTTGCCCCGACAATACAGGCCCCAACCCCAACCCCGCGTAGGCTTTCACCACGACGACCAAAGAAACGGACAGGAAGTCACCTCCTTCCTCACCCCTGGACACCCCCCAAATCTGTGCCCCCTGGGCCGGCCATAAATGGCCTCCACCGCCCCGCATTAGCCAGCACAAGCAAAGGGTGAGCTCCTGGTAGTGCATGATACGTCCATTTTGCATCATGCTTTTATATCGATATTTATTGCATTATGGACTGTTATTTCACTTTATGTCATAATACTTATGGCTATTCTATCTTATTTTACAAGGTTTACATAAGGAGGGAGAATGCCGGCAGCTGGAATTCTGGGCTGGAAAAGGAGCAAATATTCAAGACCTATTCTGCGCAACTCCAAAAGTCCTGAAACTCCACGGAACATCTTAAAATAAATAAAGAAAAATCCTCGCCAAAGATGAAGGCCATGGGGCCCACACCCTGCTCACGAGGGTGGGGGCGCCCCCCCTAGGGCGCGCCCCTACCTCGTGGGCCCCCTGGTGGCTCTCCGACGTCCATCTTCTGCTATATGAAGTCTTTCGATGAGAAAAAAATAAGAAGAAACTTTTCGGGACGAGACTCCGCCGCCACGAGGCGAAACCTTGGCGGAACCAATCTAGAGCTCCGGCAGAGCTGTTCTGCCGGGGATACTTTCCTCCGGGAGGGGGAAATCATCGCCATCGTCATCACCAACGCTCCTCTCATCGGGAGAGGGCAATCTCCATCAACATCTTCACCAGCACCATCTCATCTCCCAACCCTAGTTCATCTCTTGTATCCAATTCTTGTCTCAAAGTCTGGGATTGGTGCTAGTAGGTTGCTAGTAGTGTTAATTACTCCTTGTAGTTGATGCTAGTTGGTTTATTTGGTGGAAGATCATATGTTCAGATCCTTTATGCATATTATTACCCCTCTGATTATGAACATGAATATGCTTTGTGAGTAATTATGTTTGTTCCTGAGGAAAAGGGAGAAGTCTTGCTATTAGTAGTCATGTGAATTTGGTATTCGTTTGATATTTTGATAAGATGTATGTTGTCTAGCCTCTAGTGGTGTTATGTGAACATCGACTACATAACACTTCACCATTATTTGGGCCTAGAGGAAGGCATTGGAAAGTAATAAGTAGATTTGCTAGAGTGACAGAAGGTTAAACCCTAGTTTATGCGTTGCTTCGTAAGGGGCTGATTTGGATCCGTATGTTTCATGCTATGGTTAGGTTTACCTTAATACTTTTGTTGTAGTTGCGGATACTTGCAATAGAGGTTAATCATAAGTGGGATGCTTGTTCAAGTAAGAACAGCACTCAAGCACCGGTCCACTCACATATCAAATTATCAAAGTATCGAACGCGAATCATATGAACGTGATGAAAACTAGCTTGACGATATTCCCATGTGTCCTCGGGAGCGCTTTTCCTATTATAAGAGTTTGTTCCGGCTTGTCCTTTGCTACAAAAAGGATTGGGCCACCTTGCTGCACTTTATTTACTTTTGTTGCCTGTTGCTCGTTACAATTTATCTTATCACAAAACTATCTGTTACCACTTATTTCAGTACTTCCAGAGAATACCTTGCTGAAAACCGCTTATCATTTCTTTCTGCTTCTCGTTGGGTTCGACACTCTTACTTATCGAAAGGACTATGATAGATCCCCTATACTTGTGGGTCATCAAGACTCTTTTCTGACGCCGTTGCCGGGGAGTGTAGCGCCTTTGGTAGGTGGAATTTGATAAGGAAAAATTTATATAGTGTGCTGAAATTTACTGTCACTTGTTACTATGGAAAGTAATTCTCTGAGGGGCTTGTTCGGGGTATCTTCACCCCGTCCAGTAGAGCAAAGAGTTGCTCCTCAACCAACTGAACCTATTGAAAATGAAACTCCTTTTGAATTTCCTTCAGGTATGATGGAAAAACTGCTAGCTAACACTTTTACAGGAGATGGAACAAAGCATCCTGATGAGCACTTAATATATGTGAATGAAGTTTGTGGATTATTTAAGCTTGCAGGTATACCCGATGATGTTGCTAAGAAGAAGGTCTTCCATTTATCTTTGAAGGGAGACACATTGATATGGTATAGGCTATGTGATGATATGAAATCATGGAACTATAAAAGATTGAAATTCGAATTTCATCAAAAGTATTACCCTATGCATCTTGTTCATCGTGATCGCAATTATATATATAATTTCTGGCCTCGCGAAGGAGAAAGCATCGCTCAAGCTTGGGGGAGGCTTAAATCAATGTTATATTCATGCCCCAATCATGAGCTCTCGAGGGAAATAATTATGCAAAGTTTGTATGCTCGGCTTTCTGAAAACAATCGCACCATGCTCGATACTTCTTATGCTGGCTCTTTTATGATGAAGACTATTGAATTCAGATGGAATTTATTGGATAGAATTAAACGCAACTCTGAAGATTGGGATCTCGACGAAGGTAAGGAGTTGGGTATGACACCTAAGTTTGATTGTGTTAAAAAAATTATGGACACTGATATTTTCCGTAAGTTTAGCACTAAATATGGACTTGACTCTGAGATAGTAGCTTCTTTCTGTGAATTTTTTGCTACTTATGTTGATCTCCCTAAGGAGAAGTGGTTTAAATATCATCCTCCCATAGAAGTAAAAGTAGTTGCACCTATTAAAGTTGAAGAAAAGACTGTCACTTATAATGATCCTATTGTTCCTACTTTTTATGTTGAGAAACCACCTTTCCCTGTTAGAATAAAGGATCATGCTAAAGCTTCAACTGTTGTTCGGAAAAGCAATATTAGAACTTATACACCTCCTGAGCAAGTTAAAGTAGAACCTAATATTGCTATTGTTAAAGATCTCTTATCTGATAATTTTACTGGGCATGTTATTCAGTTCGAAGGTGAAACTCTTATCTGGATCCTATCTGGCACTGGGATCATGTTATCCCGCCGGCACTGGGATCCTATCTGGATCCAGATGTCAGTCGTGCAGCAGCGTCACGTCGGGATACGGCAGCGGCTGGCGGTTCTGCCAGTGCCACTCCGCCTGGTGCACTGGCACATTGACGCGCTGCCTCTGCCGGCGAGGCGCCGGCGGGGGTGGGAGAAACTCGAAGGGGAAAGGGGCGGCGGGGGACTTGCCCTTGGCCTTGCTGCCATTGGCGCCAGAGAAGAGGCCCATCGTCGCTGTGGTTGCGGTGGCTAGGGTTTGCCGGCGACGAGGGAGCAAGGGTGGGCAGATGGGGACGGCGAGTTTGGATGAGGACGGCCTCGCCGCACGGTCGGCTTAAAAAAGGACGAGCGTCGTCACTGACGCATGGGCCCGTCGTCATAAATTAAGCTGACCGCGTGGGCAGCGGGTACTTGGACGGCCACCATGTGGGAATGCGGCGGACAGCGAGAAGGCGCGCGAAGCGTCCGTTCGGCGTCCACGCCAACGCATTTGGGGCGCAAATTTGGGCCGCAAATGCGTCGGCGCGGACGTGATTTGGGTTTGGGTCGGTGCGTTGGGCCGCCACTTTTGTCCGCGCTGACCCAAACAGACGCAGGCGGATGAATGGGTCAGCCCTTTGGAGTTGCTCTAACTTGTTGTGGAAAGCGGAAGAGGATATGGCCAAGAGTTTGTTGCGCCCAAAGGGTATGGCATCCTCCCGTGGCCGACAGCGACGTGCAGCGCCCTAGATCCACCGTCCATAGCGACCTCCTTGACGTGATAGTTCCCTCCGTCCAGCGCGCGCTCAATGCCTGGGAAAAAAATCCCGCCCAAATCAGGATCTAGCGCAAAAAAAACAGACTCCCAAATCAGAGGCGATGCAGGGCAAAATCCATGATGCGGCCGTGGCGGCAGCAATCTCTGCCGGGGAAGAAAAGAACGGCGCAATCGCGTAAGAAGGGCCAGGCACTTGACCCGATGCCTGCGAGGTTGTCGCTTTCCTCGACGCGACCCTCCATGCGATTAACGCGACCATGCCCTGCCGCGGCGTCCGTGGGAATCCGCCATGGGGGAGATCGGGAGCCAACGGCGGCGCCGCTTACTCGAGGGGATCGAGAGGACGGCGGCGGCGACGGGAGGGGATCGAGAGGAACGGCGTTCCTCCTGCGGGGTGGTTTTCTTGGGGGTGCGTGCGTTGGGTGGGGTGAGGTGGGTGGGGAGGTGACGAAAAAAACCAGCGAAAAAAAACCGTCTCTGGTGGGACGAAAATTGGCCGGCGGAGACTACCAACTGCTCCATTAGGAGTAGAGATAGGTGGGAGGGGGGGAGAGGCAGCCAGGGGGCGCCCCAAGTAGGGTCTGAATCATACTTGGGGTTTCCTCAAGTGGCGCCCCCCCCCCCTCCTTATTTTATCGGAGAAGAAAGGAAGGGGGGCGAACCCCCTTTTCTCCTTCTCCTATTCGGCCAGCTACCATAGGGGGCGCGCCACCCCTTGTGGGATGGTGTGCTCCCCTCTCATGGCCCATATATCCCCCCCGGGGTTTTCGGTAACCCCCCCCCCCCCGGTACTCCGATAAATACCCGATACATTCCGGAACACTTCCGGTGTCCGAATACTATCGTCCTATATATCAATCTTTACTTCTCGACCATTTCGTGACTCCTCGTCATGTCTGTGATCTCATCCGGGTCTCCGAACAACATTCGGTCACCAAATCACATAATTCATATAATACAATATCGTCATCGAACGTTAAGCGTGCGGACCCTACGAGTTCGAGAACTATGTAGACATGACCGAGATACCTCTCCAGTCAATAACCGATAGCGGAACCTGGATGCTCACATTGGCTCCTACATATTCTACAAAGATCTTTATCGGTCGAACAGTTGTGACAACATACGGTATTCCCTTTGTCTATCGGTATGTTACTTGCCCGAGATCCGATCGTCGATATCTGCATACCTAGTTCAATCTCGTTACCGGCAAGTCTCTTTACTCGTTCCATAATACATCACCTCGTGACCAAATCCTTAGTCGTTTGCTTGCAATCTTATGATGTGTATTACCGAGAGGGCCCAGAGACACCTCTCCGATACTCGGATTGACCAAATCCTAATCTCGATCTATGCCAACTCAACAAACACCATCGGAGATACCTGTAGAGCATCTTTATGATCACCCAGTTATGTTGTGACATTTGATAGCACACAAGGCATTCCTCCGGCATCCGGGAGTTGCATAATCTCATAGTCGAAAGAATATGTATTTGACATAAAGAAAGAAATAGCAATAAAACTGAACACTAGTAGAAAACAGGGCTTTGGTCCAGGTCGGGTCAGCCCATTAGTCCCGGTTCAGTCTAGAACCGGGACCAATGTGGGCATTGGTCCCGGTTCGTGAGCCCAGGGGGCCGGCCGGGCCACGTGGGCCATTAGTCCCAGTTCATCAGGACCTTTTGGTCCCGGTTGGTGGGACGAACCGGGACCAATGGGCCTCGCTCCTGGCCCACCACCATTCGTCCCGGTTGGTGGCTTGAACCGGGACCAAAGGCTCCCCTTTAGTCCCGGTTCATGCCACCAACCGGGACCAATGAGGTGCCTATATATACCCCCTCGCGCAAGAGCAGAGCACAGTGCTCTATTTTTTCTGGCCGAGGGGAGAGGGCTTTGTCGTGCTCTAGCGCACCTCCTATGCACATGAGGTGTTCGATGGAATGCCCGAGCCACACTACTTAAGCTTTCTCCTCTCGAAGCTCGACCTCCAAGCTCCATTTTCCTCGAGATTTGTCTAGATTTAGCGGTCCGTCACGCCCCGTCCCCGTCTTCACCGCCGTCGATCACCCGCGCCGATCTCATCACCGACACCACCGTGGTGAGCCTCTTGTTCTTATCTTCTTTCTGAAAGGAAAAATATTCTTACTTGTATGTTTAGATAGATACTTGTATCATTTTCTTACATTTATTGTTGCATCTTATATAGTGCGATGGTTTTGGTATCCGCCCCCGTCGGCCCTCGTCCTGTCTATGATTCGGATGTGGTATATATATTATCTTTATAACTATTGGTTCATTTATTGTTTATGAAAATTATGCCGACCAACGTGACATAGATTTTATTTATCTAGGATGTATGTGAATCGGAAATGCCAACCGACCCTATTGTCGAGAGGTTAAATTTAGTTGAAGAAGAAAACAATTTGTTGAAGGAAAAAATAAAAAAAATTGAGGAGAAGAAGATGATATTGGAGTTGCATGTTGTGGATGTCGTCGATGATCACAAGATCAAGATGGATGCAATGCGCTTGAAGATTAGAAAGATTAGAAAATATGCCATTCATACCGAGGCTTGGTATCATTATGCCGTTAGATCAATTGTTACCTTGGTTGCGATTATGATCACATTTGTTTTCGCATTGAAATATTTTACATAGTTTCAATGTATGGTTTAATTAATTAGATGCTCTGGAGAGCTATATGTTGTTAGATGAGAACTATGTATGCACTTTGGTTTTAATGTGATGATGAACTTCTATTAATTTGGACACTCAATTATATATAATGCACGCAGATGAACCGGCAATGGATGTACGGTGATAGACACACCCGCGAGTACATTAAGGGCGTGCATGAGTTTCTCGATGCGGCTGAGGCAAACAAGCAGAATGGTTTTATGTGTTGTTCATGCACTGAATGTGGGAATACGAGGTCTTACTCTAACCGGAAAATCCTTCACTCCCACCTGCTTTACAAGGGTTTCATGCCACACTATAATGTTTCGACGAGGCACGGAGAAATAGGGGTTATGATGGAAGACAGCGAAGAAGAAGAGTACGATGATAACTATGTGCCCCCTGAATACGGTGATGTTGCAACGGCGGGAGCTGGTGAAGATCAAGAGGAACCAGACGATGTGCCCAATGATGCTGCCACGGGTGAAGCTGCTGAAGATTAAGAGGAACCAGACGATGTGCCCGATGATGATGATCTCCGCCGGGTCATTGTTGATGCATGGACGCAATGCATTAGTCAAAAGGAGAAGCTGAAGTTCGATCGCATGTTAGAGGATCACAAAAAAAGGGTTATACCCCAATTGCGAAGATGGCAACACAAAACTCGGTACCGTACTGGAATTGCTGCAGTCGAAGGCAGAGAATGCTGTGGCTGACAAAGGATTTGAGAAGCTACTGAAAATATTGAAGAAGAAGCTTCCAAAGGATAACGAATTGCCCGACAGTACATACGCAGCAAAGAAGGTCGTATGCCCTCTAGGATTGGAGGTGGAGAAGATACATGCATGCCCTAATTACTGCATCCTCTACCACGGTGCATACAAGGATCTGAACGCATGCCCGGTATGCGGTGCATTGCGGTATAAGATCAGACGACATGACCCTGGTGATGTTGACGGCGAGCCCCCCGGGAAGAGGGTTCCTGCGAAGGTTATGTGGTATGCTCCTATAATACCACGATTGAAACGTCCGTTCAAAAATGAAGAGCATGCCAAGTTGATGCGATGGCACAGTTGAGAGCACCCGCTGACGAGTCGCAGTGGAGAAAAATCGAGAGAAAGTACTGGGATGAGTTTGCAAAGGACCCAAGGAATGTATGGTTTGCTTTAAGCGCGGATGGAATTAATCCTTTCGGGGAGCAGAGCAGCAATCACAGCACCTGGCCCGTGACTCTATGTATGTATAACCTTCCTCCTTGGATGTGCATGAAGCGGAAGTTCATTATGATGCCAGTTCTCATCCAAGGCCCTAAGCAACCCGGCAACGACATTGATGTGTACCTAAGGCCATTAGTTGAAGAACTTTTACAGCTTTGGAATGGAAACGGTGTACGTACGTGGGATGAGCATAGATAGGAGGAATTTAACCTTAAGGCGTTGCTGTTCGTGACCATCAACGATTGGCCCGCTCTCAGTAACCTTTCAGGACAGACAAACAAAGGATACCACGTATGCACGCACTGTTTAGATGACACTGAAAGTATATACTTGGACAAATGCAGGAAGAATGTGTACCTGGGCCATCGTCGATTTCTTCCGACCAACCATCAATGTTGAAAGAAAGGCAAGCATTTCAAAGGCAAGGCAGATCACCGGAAGAAGCCCGCCATGCGCACCGGTGATCACGTGCTTGCTATGGTCAATGATTTACACTACGTAATCTTTGGAAAGGGTCCCGGTGGACTAGCTGTTCCGAATGACGCTGAGGGACACGCACCCATGTGGAAGAAGAAATCTATATTTTGGGACCTACCCTACTGAAAGACCTAGAGGTCCGCTCCTCAATCGACGTGATGCACGTGACGAAGAACCTTTGCGTGAACCTGCTAGGCTTCTTGGGCATGTATGGGAAGACAAAAGATACACCTGAGGCACGAGAGGACCTGCAACGTTTGCACGAAAAAGACGGCATGCCTGCGAAGCAGTGTAAAGGTCCTGCCAGCAACGCTCTTACGAAAGAAGAGAAAGAAATCTTCTTTGAATGCCTGCTCAGTATGAAGGTCACGACTGGCTTCTCGTCGAATATAAAGGGAATAATAAATATGCCAGAGAAAAAGTTTCAGAACCTAAAGTCTCATGACTGCCACGTGATTATGACGCAACTGCTTCCGGTTACATTGAGGGGGCTTCTACCGGAAAACGTCTGATTAGCCATTGTGAAGCTATGTGCATTCCTCAATACAATCTCTCAGAAGGTGATCAATCCAGAAATCGTACCAAGGCTAAGGAGTGATGTGGCGCAATGTCTTGTCAGTTTCGAGCTGGTGTTCCCACCATCCTTCTTCAATATCATGACGCACGTCCTAGTTCATCTAGTCGACGAAATTGTCATCCTGGGGCCCGTATTTCTACACAATATGTTCCCCTTTGAGAGGTTCATGGGAGTCCTAAAGAAATATGTCCGTAACCGCGCTAGGCCAGAAGGAAGCATCTCCATGGGCCATCAAACAGAGGATGTTATCGGGTTTTGTGTTGACTTCATTCCTGGCCTTAACAAGATAGGTCTCCCTAAATCGCGGTATGAGGGGAGACTGACTGGAAAAGGCACTCTTGGAAGAGACTCAATAATATGTAGGGACGGATATTCTTGGTCTCAAGCACACTACACAGTTCTACAGAACTCTACCTTGGTGACCCCGTATGTCGATGAACACAAGAACAGTCTGCGCTCCAAACGCCCGGAGCAGTGCGACGACTGGATTACATGTGAACACATCAGGACTTTTAGCAGTTGGTTGGAAACACGTCTCAGAGGTGACAACACTGTTTGTGATGAGTTGTACTTGTTGTCCAGGGGACCATCTTTGACTGTATTGACTTACAAAGGATACGAGATAAATGGGAATACATTTTACACGATCGCCCAAGATCAAAAGAGCACCAACCAAAACAGCGGTGTCCGCTTTGATGCAGCAACCAAGAGCGGAAAGGATTCATATTATGGTTACATAGTGGACATATGGGAACTTGACTACGGACCTGATTTTAAGGTCTCTTTGTTTAAGTGCAAATGGGTCAATCTGTTAGGCGGCGGGGTACAGGTAGACCCACAGTACGGAATGACAACAGTGGATCTGAAAAATCTTGGGTACACTGACGAACCGTTCGTCCTAGCCAATGATGTTGCACAGGTTATCTATGTGAAGGACATGTCTACCAAACCGAGAAAAAGAAAAGATAAGGAAGCGAATACATCATACGATGAGCCAAAGCGCCACATAGTTCTTTCAGGAAAAAGGGACATCCTGGGAGTGGACGGCAAGACAGACATGTCTGAAGATTATGAAAAGTTTCATGAAATTCCTCCCTTCAATGTCAAGGCTGACCCAAGCATCCTGATAAATAATGAATATTATCCATGGTTACGGCGCAATAAGCAAATGACACAAGCGAAGAAAAAGTGAAGACTTTCTCCCGCAACTTTGCAACACACGAACATGCTACCATTGTCCGTTTTGTACATGCACATGCTATGTGGGTGAAATTATGATACCATCCCAACTTTCAACTTTTTCAGAGTTCATTTGAAATGCTTTCATGTCTTATGGTTCGGCCCTCGTAATACCATGACCATTAGTCCCTGGCCCATGCCAACTTTTAACTTTCAACTTTCAACTTTCTAAAACTAATGGCACTAACAGAAACTTTCAACTTTCATCTACTCTCATTTTTTTAGTAAGTTAATCACAAACTTGTGATTCAAACAATTTTCAAAGAATTCAAATTTTAACTATTCAAATTTGAAAACAAATGGCACTAACAGAAAGTTTATAATTTTTCTAAAACTAATGGCACTAACAGAAAGTTTATAATTTTGCTGACCTAAAATCAAAAAGAATTAAAAAATAAAGCAAAAACAAAAGGAAATAAATAATGCAGAAAACAAAACAAGAAAACTGGAAAAAAATAAAAATAGCAACAATAAGTATTTTGTTGTAAGTAGAAACAAAATAAAATAAATAAAGAAACAAAGAAAACAAAAAACAAAAAAAGTGTTTTCAAATTTGAAAAAATGGCACTAACAGATAGTTTATAATTTTTCTAAAACTAAAAGCAAAAAGAATTTAAAAATAAAGCAAAAAGAAAAGAAAATAAATAATGCAGAAAACAAAAAAAATTGGGAAAAAAATAAAAATAGCAACAATAAGTATTTTGTTGTAAGTAGAAACAAAATAAAATAAATAAAGCAACAAAGAAAACAAAAAACAAAAAAGTGTTTTCAAATTTGAAAACTAATGGCAATAACAGAAAGTTTATAATTTTCTCAAAAACTAAAAGCAAAAATAATTAAAAAATAAAGCAAAAAACAAAAGAAAATAAATAATGCAAAAAACAAAACAAAAAAATTGGAAAAAAAATATTTTTATAGTAAAGTTAATCACAAACCTGTGATTCACACAAATTTCAAAGAATTCAAATTTTAACTATTCAAATTTGAAAAGTAATGGCACTAACAGAAAGTTTATAATTTTTCTGACCTAAAAGCAAAAAGAATTAAAAAAATAAAGCAAAAAACAAAAGGAAATAAATAATGCAAAAAAACAAAACAAAAAACTGGAAAAAAAATAAAAAAATTGCCACCTATTGGGCCACCACGGCCTGAATACGACTAGAAACCCAACATGGGCCAGGATTCAGGCCCGGAGAAGGCCCAATAGGCCCACAGGCAAAGCAGTGTCAGATTATGCCCATAGGCCTGCAGTTCAGAGGAGTTCGAGAGGGAGGAGGCAGCAGAGCTTATAAACAAGTGTTGGGCGCTGTCAACTAGCGAGGTGGGACTAAACTTTTGGGCGCGGGGCAGCACAAGGCCATTGGTCCCGGTTGGTGACACCAACCGGGACTAAAGGGTGCATTGGTCACGGTTCGTGGCACCAACCGTGACCAATGCCCCCCTTTAGTCCCAGTTGGTGCCACCAACCGGGACCAAAGGCCGCTGCTTCCCGCCCTTTGGGCTGCTGAAAAGAGGCCTTTGGTCCCGGTTCGTGGCACCAACCGGGACTAAAGGGGTGCATTGGTCCCGGTTGGTGCCACCAACCGGGACCAAAGGCCTGGCTATATATACAACACTTGTCAAAATTTTCATTCAGTTCCTCAACTCCCCGCCGCCGACGCCACCCTCTGCCCCGACACCCTGCTCCTCGTCGTCGTCGCCCCGTCGCCGCCCGCGCCCCGCGTCGCCCCGACGCCGTCGCCGCCGCCCTCGACGCCATCTGCCCCGACGCCCTGCTCCTCGTCGCCGTCGCCCGCGCCCATCGTCGTCGCCCCGTCGCCGCCCGCGCCCCGCGCCGCCCCGACGCCGTCGCCGCCGCCCTCGATGCCATCTGCCCCGACGCCCTGCTCCTCGTCGCCGTCGCCCGCGCCCGTCGTCGACGCCCCGTCGCCGCCCGCGCCCCGCGTCGCCCCGACGCCGTCGCTGCCCCGCGCCGCCCCAACGCCGTCGCCGCCGCCCTCAACGCCATCTGCCCGACACCGGCGCCGCTCCCCTCTGTGAGCACCTGCCGCCATGCCCCTCTGCCCTGCCGGCGCCACCATGTTTTTTTTCATATGTTGCAATATGTTTTTTTATTTTTATTAGTTTATTTTTTTTGTTCATATGTGATGTATATGTGTATGTGGCTATAATGTATATGTGTATGTGATGTATGTGGCTAGAATTTGCTAAATATATATGATTTTTTTAGGTTATTTTCATTTGTAGAAATTTTTTATGTATCTAGGAATATTTTTGTTCATAGATGATAGATGATCAAATGATGATTTTTTTGTTCATAGATGATAGATGATCAAATGATGTTTTTTTTGTTCATAGATGATCATATGATTTTTTTAGGTTATTTTCATTTGTAGAAACTTTTGTTCATATATGGATATTTAGGGGGTCGAGGGTTGAGAACTAGTTTAGGGGGTCGAGGGTCGAGAACTAGTTTAGGGGGTCGAGGGTCAAGAACGTCGGACATTCATGAGAGAGGCGGGGAAGAAGGGGAAGAAGAGGGAGAAGAAGAGGAAGAAGAATAAAAAGAGGAGAAGAAAGAATAAAGGAGAAGAAGTTCTTCTCCTCTATTCTTTCTTCTCTTCTTTCTTCTTCTTCTTCTTCCTCTTCTTTTTTTATCGGGAACGAGGGTCGTCGAGGGGTCGAGGGGGGGACGGCGAACATTCATGAGAGAGGCGGGGAAGAGGGAGAAGAAGAGGAGAGGAAGAAGAGGAAAAAAAGAAGAGGAAGAAGAAGAATAAAAAGAGGAGAAGAAAGAATAGAGGAGAAGAACTTCTTCTCCTCTATTCTTTCTTCTCCTCTTTTTATTCTTATTCTTCCTCTTCTTTTTTTTATCGGGAACGAGGGCATGTCGAGAGTGTCGTCGAGCGGTCGAGGGTCAGGAAACTAGGGCTTACCCGAAGAAGGAGAAGAAGAGAAGAGGAAGAAAAGGAGAAAAAAAACAAAAGGAAAAAAGAGGAAGAAGAAGAAAAAAAAAAGAGGAGAATAAGAAGGAATAGAGGAGAAGACTTTGTCAGTTCTTCTTCTCCTCTAGCTATTCCTTTCTTCTTCTCCTCTTTTTTCTTCTTCTTCTTCTTCTTCTTAATTTTTATCGGGGGTTCGAGGGTTTGAGGGGTCGAGGATCGCCGAGGGGTCGAGAGAGGTTTCCTAGTGTCAAAGTATTGAAGAAATCCATGCCTTCATCATTAGCCGGAAGTAACCAGGGCATTTTGGTATGAAGTTCTGCAAAGTTGTTCTGGAATGGAGTCCCGGATAGAATAATCCGCCTTTTGGTACGAATTCAGCAAAGGCCTTCCAAATAGCGATATTCGGAAGGCTCTTGCTGAACTTTGTACCAAAAAGCGAATTATACTATCTGGGACTCCGTTCCAGAACAACTTTGAAGAGCTTCATACCATCATGCACATGTTACTTTCGCCTAATGATGAAGACATGGTTTTGTTGAATCCTTTGACACTAGGCAACCTCCCGACCCCTCGGCGATCCTCTCGAACATGAGAGGAAGAAGAGGGTCGTCTAGGGGTCGAGGGTTCCAGGGTCGTCGAGGGTTAGAGGGGTTGAGGATCGCCGAGGGGTCGAGAGAGGTTTCCTAGTGTCAAAGTATTGAAGAAATCCATGCCTTCATCATTAGCCGAAAGTAACCAGGGCATGTTGGTACGAAGTTCTGCAAAGTTGTTCTGGAATGGAGTCCCGGATAGAATAATCCGCCTTTTGGTACGAATTCAGCAAAGGCCTTCCAAATAGCGATATTCGGAAGGCTCTTGCTGAACTTTGTACCAAAAAGCGAATTATCCTATCTGGGACTCCGTTCCAGAACAACTTTGAAGAGCTTCGTACCATCATGCACATGTTACTTTCGCCTAATGATGAAGACATGGTTTTGTTGAATCCTTTGACACTACACAACCTCCCGACCCCTTGGCGATCCTCCCGAAAATGAGAGGAAGAAGAGGGTCGTCTAGGGGTCGAGGGTTCCAGGCTCATCGAGGGTTCCAGGGGTCGAGGATCGCCGAGGGGTCGAGAGAGGTTTCCTAGTGTCAAAGTATTGAAGAAATCCATGCCTTCATCATTAGCCGGAAGTAACCAGGGCATGTTGGTACGAAGTTCTGCAAAGTTGTTCTGAAATGGCGTCCCGGATAGGATAATCCGCCTTTTGGTACGAATTCAGCAAAGGCCTTCCAAATAGCGATATTCGGAAGGCTCTTGCTGAACTTTGTACCAAAAAGCGAATTATCCTATCTGGGACTCCGTTCTAGAACAACTTTGAAGAGCTTCGTACCATCATGCACATGTTACTTTCGCCTAATGATGAAGACATGGTTTTGTTGAATCCTTTGACACTAGGCAACCTCCCGACCCCTCGGCGATCCTCTCGAACATGGGAGGAAGAAGAGGATAAAAAAAGAAGAGGAAGAAGAAAAAAAGAGGAGAAGAAAGAATAGAGGAGTTCTTCTCCTCTATTCTTTCTTCTCCTCTCTTTTTTCTTCTTCTTCCTCTTTTTTTTATCGGGAACGAGGGTCGTCGAGGGACATAGATGTAGTGTCGTCATTGTCGATATATACCCCCTCCCGATAGCTTACTATGATTAGGTAGCTAGTTCAACGTTTGGCACTAATATATCCATCTGTCATGTTTGAATAATAATTGCCATGTTGTAAATATTTGTAGAAACTATGGACACCGCCCTAGACGAAGCAAAAGAAGCGTTGTTGAGGGACATAATCGCAGAAGGAAGTGATGTCGTCTCGTTTTTTCTCAATGAAACCGATGGTCTGGAAGGAGAGGGTGAACAAGCTGGCTACGGTGACCTAATGCCGGTGCAAGAAGAAGAACATGAGGACGGCTCCGGTGACCCAATGCCGGTGCAAGAAGGAGACCGTGATGACGGCTCCGGTGACCGAACCGAGTCCGACCAGGTATATATATATTAGTTAAGCTTGTGCTGACTAGCTGATTGATGCATTCATTGTTTTGGTATGTACACATATTAATTAAGTCTTTGTTCTTTTTTCTAGCCCTCCGGATCGAGCACAACTTCGGTAAAGAGACGAGGCCCGAAGAAAAAGTTGAGCTCGGATGAAAAGTTTGAAATCATAGCAATCGCGCCCGACGGCCAACCGATTGAACCCCTCCGGACAAAGAGCACATTTGTTGCTCAGTGCGGGGTTCTGGTTAGGGACAAGATCCCGATAAGCATCCAGCAATGGTTTAAGCCGGCTACAGAAGAACCTGAGGTGTCTTATGTCAATGATATGCAGAAAAATGATCTTTGGACTGAGCTGAAGTCAAATTTCACCCTACCGCCAGAGGATAATCCAGAGAACCCAGTTAAAGAGAAATTAATCAAGTCTTTTTCTCTTAAGAGGATGGCAGAACTATTCAGGAGGTGGAAGAAAGAGCTGAATAAGTTTGTCAAAAATAATGAGACACCAGAATTCAAGGGCAGATATGAGAAGATCAGAGATCACTGGCCCGCATTTGTGGCCCACAAGACATCGGAAAAGAGTAAGAAGATGTCGGCGACAAACAAGCAAAATGCTGCGAAGAAGAAGCTTCACCATCGCACGGGGTCAGGTGGCTACCTTGTAGCCCGGCCTAAATGGTCCAAGACTGAGAATGATCTAGTTGATAAAGGGATCGAACCAGAGACAATTAACTGGCCAGACCATTGCTGGACTTGGTTCTTCGGGGCTGGCGAAACCTTGGACCCTGTGACAGGGAAGTGCATTTGGACGAACGATCAAATGGACATACCAGTCAGGAAGCTTAAGCAGTATATCGAAGCAGCGTAGGAAGGGACGTTCTTTCCAGACAGAGAGAACGACGAGCTCACAATGGCCCTCGGGAATCCTGAGCACCCTGGACGGACACGAGGCACGCCAGGCTCCGTTCCGTGGAAGGTTGGGTTTCCGAACGCAGGCGGTGACAAATCCCATGAGAGGAAGAAAAAAGTGCAGCAGACCCTAATGCAGGCGCTGCAAGCAAGGCTAGACGCGATAGAGGAACGAGAAGCAAATCACGGCAAACGTACTGCCGAAGCCTCCCCCGAAGCTACCCCGCCATCTCAGCGCAGAAGCAGCGTGGCTTCCACCAAGCTGCTTCAGCCGGAGCTTGCCTTGACGGCTCCTGCCAGCTATCCCGTGGATGCTATCACGGAGTCTCAAAATTGCCACCTTATGACGCAATGGATGAATTTGAAGGTCAAGGCGGCTGTTGGCTCTATTTATCCTACTGAACCCGGTGCAACTTTTCACTGCCGGCTGATTCCAGAAGGATATGCTAGGGTGATGGTGGATGAAATAACGGAGGGATTTGAGGACCTCCAGCTTGACCACCCTACCGGTGAAGGGGAGACTCGGCTGGGGTCTGCTCTGAAGACTCCATGCCTATGGCGGAAGGAGCTCATCAACCTTCCGAACTGGACGCCTCCGCCTCCTCCTCCTCCTCCGGCGAGTCAGGGCACTCCGCCTCCTCCACCGCCTCCTCCTCCGGTGAGTGACGATCAGGGCCCTCGGCCGGCTCCTTCTCCGGCGCGTGGCGGCACTCCGCCTGCGTTGGCGCGCCCGAGCAGCCAGCCTCCTCCTTCTCCGCCTCGTCAGCAAGGGTGGAAGAGACCCACCGCCGCTCCGGCAGCTGCTCCGGCGCGTCGTAGTCCTTCTCCTCCGCCTCGTAAGCAAGTAAAGAAGATAACCGCTCCGTCTTCTCAGCCGGCGTCTAGCAGTACAACCAGAGGCGGGAGTACATACAGATTCGGTCCTTCTCTGAAGAGTCCACAGAAGTTACCATACGAGAGGACCCCGGAGGAGAACGCGAAGATCGCGCGAACCGAAGTGGATGACTGGTTTAAAGGGTTGAAAGCAAAGAGACATCCACCTCCGGAGGAGAAGGTAGATCCGGTGAAAGTGAAGCGCACTCTGGCTGCCCTGGCAAAACCACCCAAGTCTCCACCGAAAGGCAACTATGAGCGCATTATTGCAAAGACATGGGCCGAAGCGGAGCGGTCGGGAAGTACAGTCAGTGATCAAAGGCTGAAAGAACGACGAGCAGCTGGGAAACAAATTGCCCAGCTCGGCGAACAAGCGAAGCAATCGTGCCCCCCGCTCAAGGTGCCTAGCGACATCGTCGATCCGAGGATGGTGCCCGGTTATTGCAATGTTGACGATTACCTGCCCGACGATGTACATTATGATCTCATGGAGGTGCAGATACACAGATACGAGTACGGGAAGCCTCTCGTCAAAGATGAAAAATCTTTAACAACGATGATGCGAAGATTACATGATTGGTACTTGAAAATCTGCAGAGAGTCTGAGGGGAGGAATACTTTGTATGCGAGAGTTAAACCGGAGCATGGCCTCGTTGGAATTGAACTGTTGCCTATTCCATTTGAGGAGTTCTATTAGTTTTTCAATCAATTGGCCCTCGATAAAACAACGGTCACCTGCTACTGTCTGTAAGTACTACTACTTCTGTCATTAAGTCTCTCTATATAGCTCATCTCTTTCATTGCATGTATTTATAATTATCCTCACTATATTATGCAGATTGAAGATCGCCGAATTGAAGAAAAGACAAATCGGTGATATTGGGTTCGTTAACACATATCTCATAGATGCAACTGAGGTTGAACATCGTCCTGAAGATACCGAGGCCAACTTGCTACGATCATTCAAAAAAATGAAAACAAAGATATAATACTCTTTCCTTACAACTTCAAGTGAGTGTTACTGTCTTGTGCATATTCGGTTTCCCTTATATATTAGTCCAGGTTATAGTAATGTAATTGATGAGTTATGCATGCGTGCGTAGGTACCACTATATTCTCCTAGAGATTAGGCTTGAGCGGGGAGTAGTAACTGTCTTGGACTCTAAACGAAAAGATCCCCAGGAGTATGCGAACATGACTGAAATCCTCAAGAAGTAAGTTAAATCGATCATTATCCACCATATCAGCAACTTTGTTCATTTCCTGATATCAAGTAATTGTTTTCTTTGTCCAGCAGGGTTTGGAGAAAATTCACCAGAAAAGTTCCGGGACTACCGAAGGAGCTGGAATTTAGACACCCGAAAGTAAGTACTATAGTAGCATGTTCCGCGCATCTCCTAGCTAGTGATTCAAGCGCTAGTTTCATCAATACCATTTAGCATTCTTGCTTATCAGTTTGATTGACCTCTATTTCTTGTAAAGTGGTTGTGGCAGGAACAAGGGAATGATTTCTGTGGATACTACGTCTGCGAGTCCATCCGCCACACGACCTGTGAGCGGGGCGGGTACTCTGACGAACAATATGAAGTACGTAAATAACAACATTCACAATTTTATTTTATTACCATCATCTGTGTTGAGTTTCATTCATTCATATATATATATATGTATTGACCCCCTTCTTCAAATTAGATGTTTCGGAAGCGGGATGAACTCCTAGCACCAGCTCGCATGCGAGCAATTCAAGAGGAATTGGCGGCATTCTTTCTTGACCACGTGATCGCTGAAGACGGAGAATACTATGTGAACCATGAATCCGTATGATTATATTTGTAAGAGATAATTATTGTATATATGTAGCCGGTAGTGTCGGATAGATATACGAGAACTTGTTGTTCGACCAATCTCTCGGAGAAGGAGAGGTGATCGATATCACTTCTCTCTGTATGCATATATGTTCATGACGATCTTCTGTTTCCTTCGTTTGCTTACTAGCTAGCTAGCGTGTCTAGTCCTCTCTATACGTATGTATAGTACGTAGCGTCGACCAAGCACGGACATAAGAGAGGACACTTCTCTCTATTAATTATAGCTACCTAACACAATATATGAAACACCTAAATTAACCCCCCAAAACCCCCAAACCCCCCCCCCCCCCCCCTTAAAAAAATAAAAACCGCAGCCACAGAAAATGCTGACGCGTGGATGCCTATTGGTCCCGGTTGGTGCCACCAACCGGGACCAAAGGGTCTCCTGCCTGGGCTCTGCGCACTGCTCACGTGGAGGCCCATCAGTCCCGGTTCTGGATTGAACCGGGACTAAAGGGTCGGGGCATTAGTACCGACACTTTAGTCCCGGTTCAGGAACCGGGACTAAAGGCCCTTACGAACCGGGACTATAGGCCCTTTTTCTACCAGTGGAACGATCAAGATGCTAAGCTAATGGATGGGTCTTGTCCATCACATCATTCTCCTAATGATGTGATCCCGTTATCAAATGACAACTCATGTCCATGCTTAGTAAACCTTAACCATCTTTGATCAACGAGCTAGTCAAGTAGAGGCTCACTAGGAACATACTGTTTGTCTTTGTATTCACACATGTATTAAGGTTTCCGATCAATACAATTCTAGCATGAATAATAAACATTTATCATGAATAAGGAAATATAAAACTTTATTATTGCCTCTAGGGCATATTTCCTTCAAGTCAAAGGGGCATATAAAAATACTGCACTTCTTTTTTTATTCAGTTCAGTGGTTCTTTCTGAGTATCTTTTATTTGTTTTCCAGTTTTTACCGTCTAGATTATGGTTGTGTATTTTATGACATATTTTGATTCTCTTTCTAAGTTCGTAGTTTTAAATTGTAGTGTATTTTTCCTTGACATAAAAAGGCATTTCTTATTTTTTGCATTTTTTTATGTTTTTTAAGGAAAAACACATTTTTTTTCTTATGAATAGGTTTGGATAATGGAAAGCATTACAACGTCATCTAAAACCATCTTCAATGATTTGAGGGACTAAATGTTCAACAAAATTCAGGATAGAGACATAGATTCGTTGATGTAATCAATGAAATGCCACAACCTTAGAGTAGAGGCCTATATATGACGATTGATCATTTTTATGCCCTTCTAGCCAATCCACTAGTGATTGGATACATGAACCACTTGATCACTATTACAAGTGTACCCAAACATCACCGCATGATATGACATAACATTGACTCGGTTAATTTGGCTAGAGTTTCTGCTGCAAATGATTTGCAACTAATTATGTTGATAAGGAAATGATTTGCAGGTAATCATAAAAATGAAGTTTTTCTATAGTTTCTGCTGCAAATCAGTTTAATTGTATCAAACGCACCCTCCATTGATGTACTACATATAAACGCTTACAAACAAATAAAGCTCCTAATTATCTAACTTAAGATGCAATCATACAGGCACATGCATCGCCATATGAAGAAAGATACATGGGGCCCGTCTTTTTTTATTCATTTCAGTGGTTCTTTCGAGTACCTTTTATTTGTTTTCCAGTTTTCAGCGTCTACATTATGGTTGTGTATTTTACGAGATATTTTGATCCGCTTTCTGAGTTTTTAATTTTTTAATTTTAGTGTATTTTCCTGTTATAAAAAAGTGTTTCTTATTTTTTGCATTTTTTATGATTTTTTCAAGAAAAAAACGCATGCCTTTTTTTTTCTTATGAATAGGTTTGGATAACGGCAAGCATTACCATATCATCTAAAACCATCTTTCAATGATTTGAGGGACTAAACGTTCAACAAAATTCAGGATAGAGTCATTGATGTAATCAATGAAATGCCACAACCTTAGAGTAGAGGCCTATATATGACAGTCGATCATTTTTGTGCCCTTCTAGGCAATCCACTAGTGATTGGATGCATCAACCACTTGCTCGCTATTACAAGTGTACCCAAACATCACCGCATGATATGACATAACATTGACTCAGTTAGTTTGGCTTATATTATCGCAGGCACCTATAGAAAGGAAAACTGGATAAAGGAAAATTTTAGGGTAGTGCTCCATATGCAGCTTTCCACTTATGGCAGAAACTAATTATGGTCGATAAGGAAATGATTTGCAATATTAATCATAAAACTGAAGTTTTGCTAGAGTTCTGCTGCAAATCAGTTAGAGCTTAATTAGTTCAGATGCGCCCTCCATTGATGTACTATACATAAACTATAGCTTATGCACAAATAGAGTCCTAATTGTCTAACTTGAGATGCAATCTCACAAGCACATGCATGGCCATATGAAGAAAGATACATGGGGTTTCACTACTGATTGCCTACTTATTTTGGTCACGTTGGGGAGACCTTGCCATCAGCCTTATTGTGGATATCTCCCCAGCTACTTTCCACTTATGCCAAGACGCTAGTGACCGTTGGTTACAGAGACAAATTCTGAAGCTACCTCAGCCGGCCAGAAACACATACACACCCACACCATATACACGTGCCGGCAAGTTTCTAGCAGAGAAAACATGTAGATTATTTCACCTAGCTATATACAATCTCTATTAGCAAGCATTTTCTGCTAGTTTTGGTTGCCCCATTTATGCCTGCACCTATTTGAGGCTACATGCATTGTTGGCCGACAGTTGCATGTTGCCAAATATACATCACCGGCCACACTAGCATCACATGCGTCTTTGGCCACAATTAGCTAGGGCTAGCAACAGGTGCTATTTATATGCATGTAATTATGTATAAACGGCCAACTTGGTGAGCCACTTGAGTTTCCTTTGCCCTGCGTTTCAAGATGGGCTCTCAAGGTTTGCAGGAAAATCTAGGGCAGGCAGGCACTCTCCCTCTCCATAGGCCACCTTTCGATGGGAGCTAGCTAGCAAGGCTATGCATCAAATGCATCGACTCCATTGATAGTTGGCCGGCAGCTCCACTCTATACCATGGAAATGGAAGTAAGTGATGGGGCTTTTAAATACCTTGTCATTGAAATATGCACATTGCTAGCTGTTGTTATCATCATCATGGCTCTTGGTGCTCCTGTCACAATTCATGGCTCAGAATCTAGTAGCTTGTAACATGGGTCAAGAATGTGATTATGTCAGTATGCATTTTCCTTCTCGTAGAGGAGTAGTGTTTACATATAGACTGAATATGCATTTTTCCTATGGATTAGTGTATACGTGTAGAGAATGGGTATGCTCTGTTATGTTGCTTTCGCGAAAGACAAATTAAGTTGGGATCGGAGTTAGGCGTGCTCCTAATTAACGACATGCTTACACACGTGGTTTGCCTTTTGCCAGATGCCAGATATGTGGGCCCAGTCATGCATACGTGGAGCAGACGCGTCACCTCAGGATCATCCCCTCCTGCTTATAATACTCAAAATCAGCCACATGGTCATAGTAATAGTCATAATGGCCACCGGATATACACAAGCGTTAAAATTGGGTAACCCACTGAGTGCAAAAGGGAACCAAGGAACTTATCTCCACCAATTAACTTGCACCCATTCCAGAATCCATCATCCATCATCCAAGGAGAAAAGATATTCACCTTCCACCAAGCCTTCTTTTACATGAATCTGCCCTTACCATTACTTACTTGTGCTGGAAGTTCAGGGATCGATGGCAGTCGATTCGACTTAACTGGATTCGAAACATGAGATATTTATATTTTACACGGTAGAATTGAACTAAAAAAGGTGATCAACTAACTAGTGAAAATTCTTCCAATGTGGGATAAAGGAGAATGGATTGTCACTTTTATTAGTTCTTTATGAGTCGTAAGATGTACGAATCTCTCTGTAAAAAAATTCACGATTCTGATTGAAAAGGCGATACATTTAATTTTCCTTTTTAAGCCAATTTAATTTTCCTTGTTAACTAGGAGCATGACCAACAGTTCCTAACTAGCTAGGTTATTTATGATAATTGAATTGTTTCATGTAAAACTAATACTTTGTAGAGGGCTCGAATCAAGTTGTGTTGATTTTGATACCCACTATTTCCTTGTTTGTAAGGTTAATCCATATCACCTCATAAGTAGTCCTTGTCGAGATGTGTTATTTGTTTACTTCTTATGTTGCAAGGAATATTTCGAAGGCCTTTACACGGGATTTAGTCATACTACCTTACAAATCCATGTCAAATACTTAGGACTCAGGAGTCTAACTTCAAATCTTTCTCAAGTACAATTGTTTTGTAGCGTCTGTTGGTTGTGTACCATTTCGCCCTATTTCGGTAGTTTCAAAGCTCGCACTTGGTTAATTTTGGCCTAATTTGCAGAAAGAAGTATCATGCTCAATCCTTCATCGGTGTGCCAAATAGTTCCGACTTGTGGTAAATAACCCATGTCCTCAACAATGCACAAGGACGGTGTCCGGTCATTCGACGCACCGGTGACAACATAAAGATGATGGATCATGGATGCAAGCTTCTCTTCTCCGGGAAACACGCGGAAGAGAAGAATGAACAAGGATGGTCCTGTCACATTTCTCTCCATTCCGCCTCATGCACCTTGCTCTCAAGGCTCCTAAACTTTTTGGACATTGATGGTATTTTGTCCTTTTTATGTATGCTTTGTTATTCTAGTTTTGCTTTGGTAGTTGAAAGGCACCCAAGCCTGTTGTCCTATCTCGAACACAATCTCTCTCTCTCTCTCTCTCTCTCTCTCTCTCTCTCTCTCCGTGTGTGTGTGCGCGTTACGCGCGGTGCGTCTAAGCGGGGCATCTTGGTTCTCTTTACATCCCTAGTTCCTTTTAATCGCTAAAATCAATTATCTGGCGATTCTCTTGACGATGAAGCTTATCTGTCATCGTATCACCGGCTGACCTTGAACCCTGTTATTTAACTCCGTTTACTATATGCAAACAAAAAAAACATAAATGTATGGAGGGGTAGAATACATTTTCGGTTGAGGTATAATTCGGTTTCGATTCCAGCACCTCCGTAACATCGGCCGACCTCGAACCCTGTTATTCAAGACCGTTTACTAATATTCGAGCGGAAACATAAATAAGCAGTGCCAATTAGTCCGACCTTCATTATTTATATATATATATCCAAACAAAAAAGCAAAAATGTGTAGGTAGAATACGTAGTAGAGTACGTTTTTGGTGCAGGTATGATTCGGTTTTGATTCCAGCACCTTTGTACGTCAATTAATACGGGCTAAACTGCTTACCGGTACTAATCCGAACGGCCGGTGATTTTCCAGTGTGTTTCCTGCGGGTAAAAAGCTCAGACGTCGGTGGCTAATTACAGCACCCAGTAAATAGTAACCGGCGAGGGCCCACCCAAATTAACCCAACCCTGCCCTACCACCCCGCACGACGCCGGAGGCGGACGCAGAGGCGGACTGGCGGAGTCGCCTTCCTAATCCGCGTCGGGGAGGGAGGAAATCCTCGGCTTCTCCCGCGCTTTCGCCCCCCGCCCCGCCCCGCGCCTATAAAACCCGGCCATCCTCCGACGACGAATCCATCAACCAGCAGCAGCAACAACAATCTCAATCCCCTGCTTAGCCGTCGACCTCGTCCTCCTCCTCCCTTGCGCCGGCGGTTGCAGGGAGAGGGCAGGGGATTCGGCGTACGTAGCCTAGCGCCGTAGCCATGGTGGTGAACAACAAGGTCGAGACCCTGGCGTTCGACCTGGAGGCGGGGCACGGGCCCGGGGCGAAGGGTGCGGATTCGGGGGCGCGTCAGCAGCAGCGGCAGGCGCCGGCGGGGATGGTGCAGGTGGAGCTGCACAAGGTGTCGGCGCCGGAGCGCCGGACGACGGCGCGGGCGCTGGGGCAGCGGCTGGCGGAGATCTTCTTCCCCGACGACCCCCTGCACCAGTTCAAGAACCAGTCGCTCGCCCGGAAGCTGGTGCTCGCGCTGCAGTACTTCTTCCCCATCTTCCACTGGGGCTCCAACTACAGCCTCCGCCTCCTCCGCTCCGACGCCGTCGCCGGCCTCACCATTGCCAGCCTCGCCATCCCACAGGTAATTATTCCATCCATTGATTTCGCTGCCTGTCGCCACGCCAGACCGCCTTCAATTCGCCGCCCCATTTTTAGTACCTTCCTTTTCTTGTCCATGGCGAGACATACATGGCCACCAGCTACGCGTTTCCTCGATCGACATTAATTTCTTTCCTTCTCCTCCATGGCGCGACGCGCAGGGCATCAGCTACGCCAAGCTCGCCAACCTGCCGCCCATCATCGGCCTATGTGAGTCTCCCACGCCTCTGCTCCATAATTCAGAGTCATTCATGGCAGGAAATTAATGGCTGATTGACGAGATTGTTGGCACATGCAGACTCGAGCTTCGTGCCGCCGCTGATCTACGCGCTGCTGGGGAGCTCGCGGGACCTGGCGGTGGGCCCGGTGTCGATCGCGTCGCTGGTGATGGGGGCCATGCTCCGGGAGGCGGTGGCGCCGGAGCAGCAGCCCATCCTGTACCTGCAGCTGGCCTTCACCGCCACCTTCTTCGCCGGCGTCTTCCAGGCCTCGCTGGGGTTCCTCCGCCTCGGCTTCATCGTCGACTTCCTCTCCAAGGCCACGCTCACCGGCTTCATGGGCGGCGCCGCCGTCATCGTGTCCCTGCAGCAGCTCAAGGGCCTCCTCGGCATCGTCCACTTCACCACCCACATGGGCTTCGTCGACGTCATGGCCTCCGTCGTCCGCCGCCACAGCGAGTGGCAGTGGCAGACCATCGTCATGGGCGTCGCCTTCCTCGCCATCCTCCTCGGCACACGCCAAATCGTAAGTTCGCCACCACCTATGCTCTGCCTCTGCCTAGCTCATAGCACTACAATGTTTAGTTCCAATTCAATTTAGCCATGTTTAGTTTCAATTGCACTAGTAATACAATTACTATTTGATTCCAAATTATTACATTAACCGTATCTAGTTTCAGTTTTACTAATTACTACTCTTAGAAAACAACCATAGAAATGATTAGGATTAGGATGCATATATGCATCCCTTTTCTCTTGTTTCTTCAAAACTAGAAAAGGAAAAGAAAAGGCGGGTTTAGTGATCATTTGTCGATTAGTCGGCTAATGGTTTCTAGAATTATTTGACCATGAGCATGGACAGGTAGCAACTAGGAAAGGTAGTATTTTGCATAAAGGGGAGGTGGTGATTAAACCCATAAAAGTGGGGCAGTACAATGGAGGGACCCAAAGGGTGCTTCCCACTAACAAGGAATTTCGCTCCACTCAAACATAGCTAATGGCTAACAATTAGTGGCAGGGTGATCTTAAGCACCTAGCTCCTGTTTGTTGGGACCTGACAATGCTCGGATATTTATCTTTCTGAAAAGAAAAAACATTCTTATTTCAACCTGACTTCACAACAATAAACGAATCCCTTACTTTACTTTAATTTGTTTCCTCTGAACAACATTCGACGGTATCTGAAGTACACTCGAAATAAGTATATCATCATAAGAATCATAAGAAAGAAATGCCCTATGATTAATTGGAGAGCATGGCTAATAGCTTGGTCCAATCAGTTAGAACTTTTTAAACTCTTTTAGTTTGTCTATGTATATGCTAATAGTACTTTAGACTGTCCTAACAAGAGCTTTTTTAGACTTGCTTTGTTTAACCGGACAGCTGGTATGATCAGAAAAGTCTAGTTCCTCCCTATGGGAGGCCTAATCTTCCAAGATATCTGAATGACAATAGACTGAAACATGGTGCCAAAAAGTGCCTGTTGCCACTTGAGCACATGCACTTTCAAGATTGTATATATATGATTGCTAAAGGCAGTTCAAATTAGTATAGTTTTCTTCATTCAACCAAATCAGTACTATTTATGTCCCTTTCTCCTTAACAAAAGTGTCACCGTTTTCTTCAGCAAAAAGGGGACAGATTAAAGATTCAGTCATACCAAACATATATGTTTTGAAGCCAAACCTGATCTGTCTGAGCAGTTTCAGTTCGGCCATGCACATACAGATGCCATGTTCGTAGCTTGCATTAGTTTTCATGCACTCTGCTAGGCCAAACGCATCAATCAATTTGGAGTAAGAGGCGTGTCATTGTGTGTGGGCTTAGTTAGAATCTATTCTGTAATGGCCGGTGACCCATTGCAGCCTGCCCCCTTTTCCCTTTTGGGGAGAATGTATCGAATTTGGTCTCTGATGTGTCACCTGTTAACCAAGTAGTTGGTCACAATCTTTCCTCATTTCCATGACACTTTCCTCTGTCAAATCTGGAGATGATGATTGATAAACACCATCCTGCAAACCCGTGATAGCGAGTCGCGCAATTCTCCTTGACAAGCGGGCCATCGCCAGTTCTCGTGATGGTTTTCCGTTTGCAGCAGAGTTGGTTAAGACTGGTGATGGTTCAGCACTTGACATGATTACAAGTGTTGATCTTGAGAAGATGGTAACTTGACAGCTTAATTTCCACCTCAAAATTGCCCATGTATGATAAAAACCTAGTAGTAAATTTATTTATGAGGCAAACAGCTATCCTGATTAATTTCTTCAGTTAGCCTGTCTGCAATTTGTTTTCCCCTGCTCTGTTTTTTTGGTGAAAATAATTCAGCAGTAGCAATCAGATGTACTGAACAATCACACATATTTACTCCTTGTTCTTCAGAGCGCTCGGAATCCAAGGCTGTTCTGGGTGTCGGCGGCGGCTCCCCTGACGTCGGTGATCGCCTCCACCATCATCTCCTACTTCTGCCGAGGCCACGGCATCAGCATCGTAAGCACAACATTTTTCTTCTTCAGTAGCATCCCTGACCATGCTTCAAGCATGAAAAATCAAAGAAACATTCATAACATGTCTCTGATCAATCTGCGAAAATGCCGTCTTTGTCGCGCAGATCGGTGATCTCCCGAGGGGAGTGAACCCTCCATCCATGAACATGCTCGTCTTCAGCGGCTCCTACGTCGCCCTGGCCGTCAAGACCGGGATCATGACCGGCATCCTGTCCCTCACCGTAAGACCAATCAATCAATCTCTAAAAATGTTCAGGTCAATTTTGTTGCAGCGTTTTGATCTGACGGCGTTGGATGTTTGCAGGAGGGGATCGCGGTGGGCCGGACGTTCGCGTCGATCAACAACTACAACGTGGACGGGAACAAAGAGATGATGGCGATCGGGGTGATGAACATGGCCGGCTCCTGCGCCTCCTGCTACGTCACCACGGGCTCCTTCTCTCGCTCCGCCGTCAACTACAGCGCCGGGTGCCGGACGGCGGTGTCGAACATCGTCATGGCCTCCGCCGTCCTGGTGACGCTGCTCTTCCTGATGCCGCTGTTCCACTACACCCCGAACGTGATCCTGTCGGCCATCATCATCACCGCCGTGGCCGGGCTGATCGACGTCCGCGGCGCCGCCAAGCTGTGGAAGGTGGACAAGCTGGACTTCTGCGCGTGCGTGTCCGCCTTCCTCGGCGTGCTCCTCGTGTCCGTCCAGGTCGGGCTGTCGATCGCCGTGGGCATCTCGCTGTTCAAGATCCTGCTGCAGGTGACCCGGCCCAACACCGTCGTCATGGGGCTGGTCCCCGGCACGCAGAGCTACCGCAGCATGGCGCAGTACCGCGAGGCCGTGCGCGTGCCGCCGTTCCTCGTCGTCGGCGTCGAGTCGGCCATCTACTTCGCCAACTCCACCTACCTGGTGGAGCGGATCATGCGGTACCTCCGAGAGGAGGAGGAGCGCGCCGCCAAGGCCAACCTCTGCGGCGTCCGCTGCATCGTCCTCGACATGAGCGGTGAGTCCGACCGTCAGTGCAAACTAAATTAAAAGATCGCCATTGTTCTTGACATCCAAGTTCCAAGCTCGATTCACTGACGAACAAAGTTGATTGATTGCAGCGGTGACGGCGATCGACACGAGCGGGCTGGACGCGCTGGCGGAGATGAAGCGGGTGCTGGACAAGCGGGGCATCGACCTGGTGCTGGCGAACCCGGTGGGGTCGGTGACGGAGAGGATGTACAACTCGGTGGTGGGGGACACGTTCGGGTCGGACCGCATCTTCTTCAGCGTCGCCGAGGCCGTCGCGGCGGCGCCGTACAAGGCGCAGCCCTAGACGCCGCCATAGACCAGCAAGCAGTAGAGTGCATAGATGACGAAGAAGAAGAAGAGTAAGAAGAAGAAGAATTAATCAGGATGCAGATCAGTGTTGGTGTGCTTGATGAAAATTAATCAGGATGCAGAGTGTGGTTAGGGTAATTAATTAAGGCCGGAATAACGGCGGTGCTGATCTCTCTTCTCTTCTCGTCTGTGGAGAAGAGGTTTTTGTCTTTTGATGAAGAAAATGTACCCCTAATCAGCATGCGCGCGGTTGTTGTTGTAGAAGGAGAAGAAGATGTAAGTTGATGCAGATGTAATCAATGGAAGTTGGTTAAATTTCGTAGTCCATCATGCCTAACTCATTATTCTTACCCCTTGTTCGGTTGGAAGGGGGCGCTAAATCCCCTGCGAGTCAAAATCCCCCTCAATCCACTCCAATCCTCTTCAACAGAGGTTTAACCGAACAAGCCCGGGACGAATTCCAGCACGATGACCTCATAGAGTTGCAATGGTCATGTGTAACCTTGTCAACGTCGCCGAATATCAAATTGCCGGGGCAACGGGCCGACAAGGACTTACTATGTCTCCGAGAACATGTGTAGTTCTTTTTCGAAAGAAGTTGATTGCTAATTGTCACGTTTTCAACTTCGCACACGACCTCTCGGCATCATAAATGGCGAAGATCTGTGGTTGGAAGAGGACTGAGGAAGGAAGCAAAAAGGTGACTGATGGCCTATAAGGACATGAGTGCATGACCCCCTACCCCTCCCCGGGCCCACTCCACCCGACCACACACACAAGCGTGCATGGTCTTGAGTCGAGGGTTGGCAACTCAGCTTGACTTCTATGGCAAGAGCGATGATGACATTGGTTTGCGAGGAGGGTGGGTAATGAGAGAGTGCAAGTCAACAATGATGCCAGGATGAAGATGGCGCCGGGGGGGGGGGGGGGGGGGGTGGTGGTTAGTTGGAAACAGACAGGTAGGCAATGGAGACGTTGTGGAATGCATGGAGAAAAGTTTATACTACCCCGTTCGGGTTTATAAGTCCATTTTGTATTTTGTGTTAAATTTTGACTAGAGATTTAACTAACAAAATATTAATGCATGTCACCAAAAATTATGTCGTTGGATTCATATTTGAACATAGTTTTTAATTATATTATTTTTATGACATGCATTAATTTTTTGTTAGTTAGATTTGAGATCACAATGTGGCACGTAATACAAAAGAGACTAATAAACCAGGACAGAGGTAATAGGGATGAAGAACATTGAGACGAAGGGACGCATGTGTTGGCATGTGATAGTTCCAGGCTTAGCGTCGCCTAGAGTATCTTCCTTTTCTTCTACCCGTCTTCATGTTAGGAGCAAAGCTCGTTCCCATCATTTTCCGCAACAATCACACAGTTATTTCGGAAATGATAACCATCAAATGCTTGTTGGGAATGTTCTCGCTGCGAACTTGTTGGTTGACGTTCGATATCCTTGCACGAACCACGGATGCAAAGTTGTTCAAGTTTTAATTTGGTTTACGAGTTTGAAATGGTCAACGATTTCACAAATCAATCCGCAACAAACAACTTATAAAAATACATCAGCCCCTCTCATCACCTAAAAACAAATGCGAGCATGTGACGCTACAGCTCCAACATAATGCATGTGGTCATCACTCACGGCAAGAAATTTTTTAAAGCCTCTCTTTCTTTTTTTTCAAAGGGGAAAGCCTCTGTCCTCGCACAAAGAAGACAGAGAGCAAGTCTTGGGCCCAGGACTCCACACACTACGTCTAGTCCATCCTGGGCCGCCACGCCGGGCCCATCTCTACGCAGACCAACCCGGGCCTGTCGCTCTCGCGCCAGGGCCGTTGACTGCAACAAACGGACGGCTGAGATGCGGCCGCGGCTCTGCTCAGTCGGTAGAGCCGTCCCTCCCCCCCCTCGCCGCTAACCCCAGCCAGCCAGCCACGAGCTCCCTCCCTCCCCACCTCCTCCCTCCCATCTCCTCTCCTCCCCACCCAAATCCCCAATCCGCCACGGTCCCGCCGGCGCCCCGCCTCCATCGCGCCGCCACCTCCCCGGCGCGCCCGCGCCTCCGCTCCGCCCACCTCCTCCCGGGCCGGAACCAACCAGGTAACCCCCGATTCCACACGCAAGTCTGGATCTCGACGCGACGGAGAGGAAAAAACGAATCTTTCTCCTGCCCCCTTCTCCCCCATCCCCGCCGCCCCGCAGAAAATCCGGTCCCCGGGGTAGAGGTTTTCGATCTCCTGTTGATACAGCGCCCCTTTATCTCTACTAGTTCTTAGAGGGAATCGCTGCGGTGTTTGGTGTCGCAGAGGGGTCCGCGAGGATGGAGCTGCAGACGTCGGGGCGGCCCATCGAGGTGCTGATGGAGAAGGTGCTGTCGATGAACATCGTCTCCTCGGACTACTTCAAGGAGCTCTACAAGATCAAGACGTACCACGAGGTCATCGACGAGATCTACAACCAGGTGGACCACGTCGAGCCCTGGATGACGGGCAACTGCCGTGGCCCCTCCACCGCCTTCTGCCTCCTCTACAAGCTCTTCACCATGAAGCTCACCGTCAACCAGATGCACGGCCTGCTCAAGCACCCGGACTCCCCCTACATCAGAGCTGTAAGTAAGGAATTATCCATCTTTTCCTGCCCGCTTTACTCTCGTGACGTTTGCTTATCTATCTTTCTGCCGTTTACGCATTTGTGGTGCACGACGCTAACTAGCCTGTGCAGGACCAGGAATGCTTTGGTTATGATTATATGTTTCATTTATTTAGCTCTCATGTAATTGATATAGTTACTTTTTGCAACAGATCGGGTTTCTATACCTGCGTTATGCCGCGGACCCAAAGACCTTATGGACCTGGTATGAGCCCTACATTCAAGATGATGAGGTACTGCCTCTTCTGTGTTTGCTCTCTGCCTCTTCTGCATTTGTTTGACCATAAATTAAGCAGCAATAGGCCAAGCTCTAGTTCCAATGATATGTTTTTGTTTACATTGGAGTAACTTCCATACCTCAGTGTTGCTTCCATACCTCAGTGTTGCTTCCATACCTCAGTGTTGCTTTCAATAAAGTGATATGTTTTATGATGTGGCTGCTGTTTTTAAGAATAATGCTTGCGCAAACCTGAAGCGATAGTAAACATATATTGCATATGAAAGCTGGCACAGCATATGGTTCTTCTTTTGCCTTCCATCGTGGATCAAGTACAGAAGGATTTTATCTATGAAATAAAGTGAAGCCCAAACAGTGAGCTGATGAAAGTGTGTGATCAGAAAGGCCAGATGGATAATTCTCTGGCGTCCACCATGCCTGTACTAGAGAATTGAGATTACTTGCACTTGCACTTATTAGTTGTTTCTTTATGGCATAAGGATCTGCACATGTATGAGCCTAATGCTTATCCATGTGGATGAGTGTGTGCAAATAGTTTGCCATGCCTGTTCTTAACATTTATGATTTTTTTGTGATAAAATGGTTAATCCTTTTGCAGTTCTTTTGTAATGAACAATAGCTCACCTCTAAATAATATGTGTTCTCTTTCAGGAGTTTTCCCCTGGATCCAATGGTAAAATGACAACTATGGGCGTTTATGTGCGTGATGTCATCCTTGGTCAGGTATATCTCTTAAACCATGGCCCCATTTCTTCTATTTGACATAACTTTACTATAGACCTGCTGTTACAGTTTTCTATAGTTGCCCAACCACATCCGAGGGCATACATGATTAACACACTATTTTCTGAGCCTAAGTGCAATTACTGTTTGTTGAATCTCACCTGTTGATTTGGCATACTGAGCGGAAATTTCAATTGTGGAGTTGCTTTAAGAGGAGACATCTCTTCCACCAGTAACCACTTTGTAAAGGTTTGTCATGATATGTTACTCGAATGTTCTTTTCACTTTTGCCACTAGTGTTCCATATTTTCAACTGGTTGAAGTATTCATTGCACATAAAAATGATGTGTGCTTTTGAGATGCTTTACTCTGTTTCAGGCTATATGTCCTGTATTGTTTCTTTCTTGGCCTGAGATGCTATTATTTCCCTTTTTGTCCATGCTTTATGCTTTGGAAAAGATCTATGGGCATATTTACCAAGAGAATCAAGTCCATTCCCATATAGAAAAAGGAGGTCCCATAATATAAGAGTGTTTTTGACACTGTCAAAAACACTCTTATATTATGGGACGGAGGGATTATCATATAACTGGAAGCTTTGAACTTTGTTTTAGGATGCCTAACTTCAAGTAAAAAACTCTTGACTGGTTAGCTCCCACATTCATTCATACTCAGAATTCTGTGATATTTTGGTATAATGGATATCATGTCCAATAGCTTATAGATTTTATTGCGTATGCAAGCTAGAAGGAAATTATTACCATATTGAGTTGCTAGTGTTTTGGTCGAGTGAAGACAGTTGGTAAACTCCTTGGTTTGATCCGCTGTTACTGTTTGGTGTGTGAGTCCTTCAATTCTTACGGTCTAGCTGATACAGCAATGGACATCTGTCTCAGTTGGCACAAAGCACTAGCAGTCACTTGACTAGTTCTTATTTTGGCCAGAAAAAAAAACACTTCAGTTTATTTTTTGTTGTCACGGTTTGCCAGAATAACTGAGAACACCTCAGCCCTAGCCTAGACGCTCGTATGCCAAATACAACAGAACAAATTAACCTCATAATCATACTCTGTTATCACTCATGTTTCTTGACAAGTTATATGCTATCGTATCCGTCTAGTATTTCCTTTCCAGGCCATTATTCTAGTAGCTTCAAATGAAAAATAGCATTCACATGTTTGGTGAATTAAATTTCCTTGTCATTTATTGTTTCTTTGCAGTACTACTTCGACAGTCTTCTTCCGCGAGTGCCTCTCCTAATTCTGCGACAGGTAACTGCCCATCTTGAGAAAATGAAGCTCCCAACAAAGCAGTCAGGGATAACTGGGGATTCTAGCCGCCTTGGTTCAGATGATACTGCCCGGCGGCCTCCTTCAGTGAAGGCTTCTCTGTCGGTCTCTTTTGGTCAGCGTGCTCCACACCGTGCATCCACAAGGGATTCATCCCCAGTCCGAAAGACATTGCCTTCTGTACGAGAAAGGGAAAGGAGTCATGACGGCGGTCATGCCAAATCTCCACCCAGGAAGCACCGAAGTCAGAGTCGTGAGCGCAGCCGTGACATTGAGAGGGACCGTTCAGATCGTGATCGTGGTAGGTACAAGGATAGGGAGCATGGTCGGCACAGCCGTGAAAACAGAGACCGTGACTACCGCCGCTCGAGCTATTCTGATAGGGATGTCGAGAGGCGGGGCCATGAAAGGAGGGATAGGGACTCCGACCGAAATGGGCGTTCGAGTGGCCACAGAAGCAGGAGCAGGAGCAGGAGTCCGAGCCGTGGCAGAACCAATGGTGACAGCCATCGCTCCAGCCCGTTTGGTAAAGCGCCAGAGTCATCCAACCTGGCGAAGCTGAAGGATCTGTACGGCGACGCAACAAATGCAAAGGACGACGCCGGTGATGACAGATCTCGCAGGGACTCCGGAACTGAAGAGGTGATCAGATTGGGAGGCGCCAGGTGGAGGTGACCGTCAGAAGCCGAAAACCATGGGGATTCTATCCTTGTTGTACTAACATTGCTATACACTGCGGGCGTTGCGCAGCAGCAGTCAATGGGTTTCGTCTCCCCTGCGATCTCTGCCTTCCCTAGGGAAAAGTGTCTCCGACTAGCGTGTACAATGCAAGATCTGTTGGCCGGCTAAGCAATTTAGTGGTGATTCAAGATAAATTGTTCACTTTGGATAGCCATGTTCTGTATCTGATATATATGCTTTATGCGTTGAGCTCAAACAAACATTTGCTTCTTTGCTTGTCTTGTCTGTGACCGATATGCAGCGCCTACACGTACATCCTTCATCCCGAATTACTTGTCGCAGATATGGATGTATCTAGATACATTCATTTCTGTGACGAGTAATTTGGAACGGAAGTAGTACAGTGCAATGAAAACAGACTGGTTTTTTCTTTAGCACCGGTCTTTTGTGTGGCACAGATGCTTAACTAGGCACCTCTCTGCTATAGAAATATCTACTAGCACCTCTCTGCTATAGAAATAACTAAGCGTGTAAGCAAAATAGGTTTTATATTTAAAAGCACCTTTCTAAGTATATCTTGCATAGTCCCACCTTCCCACAGTATAAAATGTTTTTTGAAGCTATGTTGACTTACAAAAACGTCTTATATTATGGGACAGAGCAGTATCTGGCGTTGGTACTTGGGTGTTTTTAATGAAAAAATGGGTGGTAGGAAATGACCCAATTTATACATTAAACGACAGAAAATGGCCTTGGATAACTAAAAGAGGCATGATAAATGCCTAGCGCTTATATATCCTTGATTATTGTTGCGTTCCTAATTTAGTTTAGCCTTTGTTTATTTCTCTTTTTGTTGGGTGCATCATTACGAGAACTATAGACTGGTACAAGTTAGGAGCAATTTCTCGTATAAACCTTGCTAGAGTACCCGCCGTTCTAGGGAAAATAATCCTATACGACCTGGTCTCACATCGCATCTGGTAAGACCCTCTCCAGAAGATGCCACGTGTCCTTCACCAATCTTGATGCACCTCTTCTCGGCCGTGCAATCTCTTTACTCCTGTATGATTTTACTTGTTGTCAACTGACCGAACCACTAATTCGTTTTATTCATTTTACATGCTCCCAGCGGCATTAGACGTGGGTGTGACAGGTGGGTAGCTGCGGAACAGAGGAATTGGGGTGGGTTTCCTTTGGTTTGGGTACGCCAAGGAGTACTCTACGCCAAGATAGACAGTGGTGTAAGAGCATCTCCAGCCGTTGGCCTCCAAGAGGCATAAAAATCGCTCCCTGGGGCGACCGGCGATACAATCGGCGTTGGGGGCAGTTGGGCATCCAGTTGTCGCCCCCAGGCGTCGATATTGGCCCAGTTTTCGACCCACTTCCGATGAATAAAGGGCTTATATGGGCGAGAATATGCCCATATTCGACGTGATTCGTCGTAGCTCGGCCTTCATTTACCAACATAAATATTTTTTATCACATAGTTCATTACAGAAAATCAAACAGTTCAACAAAATAGTGGAACAACAAATAGTTCAATACAAATTATATAGTTCAACAAATAAAAACTCATATTTTATCACACGTCGCGCCCGGCGTCGCCCTTGAGCCTTCATAGGTGCTCCCCCAGATCCTGCTGCAGTTGATGATGCACCCGTGGGTCTCGGATCTCCTGACGCATACTGAGGTAGGCAGTCCAGGTTGCCGGTAGCTGGTGATCAACTTCGGTTAGAGGACCCTGCCTGTAGTATGGTTCAGTGTCAAACACTAGCTCTTCTTGCTCGCTCTCGATGATCATGTTGTGCAAGATGACACAACAAGTCATGATCTCCCACATTTGATCTTTCGACCAGGTCTGAGCAGGGTACCGGACAACAACAAATTGAGATTGGAGCACACCAAATGCCCGCTCGACATCCTGCCTCCTGCATCTTGGCAAAGTGGGACTTCTCACAGCGTTCGAGATAGTCTTCACAAATGTAGACCATCTCGGTTAGATGCCATCAGCTAGGTAGTACCCCTTGTTGTAGTGCCGCCCATTGACCTCGAAGTTCACCGGTGGAGAATGACCTTCAACAAGCTTGGCAAAGACAGGGGAGCACTGCAACACGTTGATGTCATTATGAGTTCCTGGCATATCAAAGAAGGAGTGCCAAATCCAGAGATCCAGTGTGGCCACCGCCTCAAGTACCACACTGCAACCGCCTTTGGCGCCTTTGTACATCCCCTGCCAAGCAAATGGATGGTTCTTCCATTTTCAATGCATGCAGTCGATGCTTTCAAGCATCCCAGGAAATCCTCTTGCTGCATTCTGTGCTAGGATCCGAGCAGTGTCTTCCGCATTGGGTGTTCTCAAGTATAGCGGTCCAAACACTGCCACCACTGCCCGACATAACTTGTAGAAACACTCAATGGTGGTGGATTCGGCCATGCGCCCATAGTCGTCGAGTGAATCACCAGGAGCTCCGTATGCAAGCATCCTCATCGCTGTCGTGCACTTCTGGATCAAGGTGAATGCAAGTTTGCCGGTGCAATCCATCTTGCAGTTGAAGTAGCTGTCGAACTCCCGGATGGAATTCACAATCCCGAGGAAGAGATTTCGGCTCATCCGATAACAGCGCCAAAATGTTTTGTTGCCGTGAAGTGGAGCATCGGCGAAGTAGTCGGAGTAGAGCATGCAATAGCCTTCGAGACGATGCCGGTTCTTTGCTTTCACCCGCCCCGGCGTTGAGCCACCTCGCCGCAGCTTTTCATTGCTCGCCAGTAGCTGGGCGAGGGCGGCGAGCACCATGAGATGCTCTTCTTCCTAGACGTCGGCCTCGGCTTCCTCCTCCAGCAGCATGGTGAGCGCTTCCTTGTCGTCCGAGTCCATTGCCGAGGCAGGCAAATTGACGAACACCTTACGCCCGATGGGCGGGTACCCGCCGCTAAACTGCCCCTCCGCGGCCGGAAACGGCGGCAAAAACGCCCAACTGCTGGTGGAGGGACTGCCTCATCGAACCTATGCTCTTTTTCCGGCAGGGATTGGCTATCTAGCGGTGAAGGGCGGCGGGCGGCGCCGGGATACAGCTAGTGGCAGCCGAGGGCGCGGGGGGTGGGAGGCGAGTCGGGGAAGAAAAACTTGACTTTCCACCTGATGGTGTGGGCCAGTCGCGCTTTTCCCTTGTGCTGGAGCCCCCGATCGCCCCCAGTGGACCGGATTCGGCCTGCGATCGCCGGGCCCAACCGGCGATTTTCGGTGTCCTGGGGGCGCGACTGGGGCGTTTTTTCGGCGCCAACACCGAAAAAGTGGCCTGGGGGCCTGTTGGGGGCGCGGCTGGAGATGCTCTAACCCATCGATGATAACCCACAAGTATAGGGGATCAATTGTAGCCTCTTTCGATAAGTAAGAGTGTCGAACCCAACGAGGAGCTAAAGGTAGAACAAATATTCCCTCAAGTTCTATCGATCACCGATACAACTCTACGCACGCTTAACGTTCGCTTTACATAGAACAAGTATGAAAGTAGAAGTACTTTGTAGGTGTTGTTGGATAGGTTTGCAAGATAATAAAGAGCACGTAAATAAAAAGTATGGGCTGTTTAGATGAAAAGACACAACTAAGTTAGTTTTAGTAGAGAGCTTTTTGTCACGAGAAAGTTATTTGTCCCTAGGCAATCGATAACTAGACCGGTAATCATTATTGCAATTTTATTTGAGGGAGAGGCATAAGCTAACATACTTTCTCTTCTTGGATCATATGCACTTATGATTGGAACTCTAGCAAGCATCCGCAACTACTAAAGATCATTAAGGTAAAACCCAACCATAGCATTAAAGTATCAAGTCCTCTTTATCCCATACGCAACAACCTACTTACTTGGGTCTGTGTTTCTATCACTCACGCCACCCACCATAAGAAAATCATGAACATATTGCAAACCCTACAGCGGGAATCCCTCACGCTTGCGCGACACAGAGAGCACCATAGGACAACACAAATAATAAAACATGCAACTCAAACCAATCACGATCATCAATTAACCCATAGGACAAAACGGATCTACCCAAATATCATAGGATAGCCATACATCATTGAGAAATAATATATAGCGTTGAGCACCATGTTTAAGTAGAGATTACAGCGGGTAAAAGAGGGATTACACCGCTGCATAGAGGGGAGAAGAGTTGGTGATGACGACGATGAAGTTGTTGGTGTAGATTGCGGTGACGATGATGGCCCCGGCGGCGGCACTCCGGCGCCACCGGAAGAGAGGGGGAGAGGACCCCCCTTCTTCTTCTTCTTCTTCTTCCTTGACCTTCTCCCTAGATGAGAGAAGGGTTTCCCCTCTGGTCCATGGTCTCCATGGCGTGGGAGGGGCAAGAGCCCCTCCGAGATTGGATCTGTCTCTCTGTCTCTCTCTGTTTCTGCGTTCCAGATTCTGCCCTTTCACCATTTCTTATATTTTTGGAGATCCATAACTTCGATTGGGCTGAAATTTGGACACGATTTTTATCCGGATATTAGCTTTCTTGCGGTGAAAGAAGGGCAACAACCGCCTTACGGGGTGTCCACGAGGGTCAGGGGCGCGCCCCCGTGCCTCGTGGGCCCCTCAAGCATCGTCTCGCATTGATTCCACTTCCCAAAATTCACATGTATTCCAAAAAAATCTCCGTCAGTTTTTATCCCGTTTGGACTCCGTTTGATATGGATTTTCCGCGAAACAAAAAACATGCAACAAACAGGAACTGGCACTGGGCACTGGTTCAATATGTTAGTCCCAAAAATAGTATAAAAAGTTGCCAAAAGTATATGAAAGTTGTATAATATTGGCATGGAATAATAAAAAATTATAGATACGATGGAGACGTATCAATCGACACGCCCGGTGAAAACTAGCAGCCCCTTTCTCTCCCTCATCAGCTGCCACTCTCGATGTACTCTCCTTCCATGGCGAATCCTCTCCCCTGCCTCGGCGCCTCCCACAAGAAGATGCCGCCTCCGACCACCGGAGGAGGGTCTTGACTGGAGGAGAGTGCAGTGTAGGAAGCCTGGATCGCCGCGTCCCCGTGCGTGCTGGTGGAGCTGCTCCTCCATGAGATCTGGCCATAAGGGAGCCCTGGTGGCAGCACACCACAGCCCCTTCTATAGCAAGAGATCGAGCAGCCCCGGTATGTGCCTACATGAGCAGCACCGCAGCTCCATGCCTCCCCGCCTACGAGGAGGACGCCATGGCCAAGTTGATGAAGATGGCGAGGTAAGTGTTGATGACCCTGATGTATATCTTTCCCCTCACTCTATCTTTCTGTTGCACACGAAGAGAACCGTGGTGGCAGCACAACAGATTTTCTACGAAATACAACTTACTTTGAAAAGAAGAAAGGAAGATGATTAAATCATCTATGCATCTCTTGTTTGTTTGCTACTTTACTAGGCTGATCTTCAACTGGAAGAAACAAAGGAGGCGGCTTAGTGGGCATGGAGATCCTCGTGTTGATTGTCTTGTTTGTCTAGGTACTATTCCGAACATCAATTAGTTCCATGGGGCTAAACGATACTGTAATCTGGCTTTCCTGGCCTATATATAATTTACTAATTCAGTCTGTTCTATATCCTATTAATATGAGTATAACTTATCACATTATTCCCATTGGCACAATGTCTATTTGATATTTAGGTATTATGGGAAAATAAGTACTAAGTACTGCCATTGAGCAAGCTCTTCCTATCTATGTTATCCAGTTAATGAATTCAGTTTTCTATAGTGATGAATACAATAGGAGCCTGGGATCTTTTATACACGGAGATGGTGCATAAATAAGCAAAACAAAAATGCACCAATGCCTTGCTGGAGTTTCATTGGTCCTCTCAAAATTGTGGTGAAACCAAGATTTAATTTGGAGGTGTTTCATGTGCTTGGCCGTCCACACACCTCTCTTCAAGGCAAGGTCATGTCAATGGTGATCTCATCCTTTTTTCTTTCTTCAATCTTAGGTGAAGATTCATCTCTCTAACCTACTATTGCTCTACATAATTTAGAAATCAGAAAGTCAAAAGTCGTAGGCAAATTGTGCTTGAATGTCGACACACCTCTCTTCAAGGCAAGGTCAGGTCCAAGGGTGAGCTCATCCTATTTTCTTTCTTCAATCTCAGGAGAAGATTCATCTCTCTAGCCTACTACCGCTCTTAGAATTTGGAAATTTGAAAGTCAAAAGACAGGCAAAATTAGTCATGCATTCGAAAGTTAGGGATTTCATGTTTACGTGTGAAATGTTATCTATTGGGTATCAACACAAAACATGTGGTGCTTTAGGGATGCGTACCGCAGCCTATTTCGGATGGTTGTGCAGCCAAGCATTTCGGTCACCGAAGCTTGAGTTTCAAGTCAGCCTAATTAACATCGCCTTTAGCCGTACTTTATCCCCTGGGGAAAGGTCCATTTGGGAGGGTTTGATTGCTCCCCTGGGGGTCATCAATCTAACTCCTCCCGACTCAGTCTCCCGGCATTTGTCGGCCTCGGGAAAGTTTTCGGTCAAGTCCTTGTACGAGAAGCTCTCCTCTTCCCCGTTGTTATCGCTAGTGAGACATCTATGGAAAGTTGTGATCCCAGTTAAAGTGATTTTTTTTCTTTGACAATTGTTTCGCAATCGTTTGCCTACTTCCAATAACATTGCCAAGCCAAATGGACCCTCAATCGGTCACTATACTATCTGTGCAGTGGTGGAAGATGTGAACCACACATTTTTCCGTTGTCCTATAGCCATATTTGCGTGGAGTGCTGTCAGTGAAGCTTCTTGTGATAGCCTGGCTTATTAGGGATGATAGACTATTCATATCAATAAGGAATTCCTTTTTTTCCGGGAGCCCATTCGGAAAGAACGTCAAAGTTAAGCGTGCTCAGCTTGAAGTAATTTCAGGATGAATGATCGACCAGGAAGTTGCTCCCAGGTGCGCATGAGTAAAGACAAAGTGCGCAGAAAAGACTAGTATTGATTTGTGGGGCCAGTCTAGATCCCGTCAGGAGTAACGACCACCAGCGGGTGTGTCCAGGGCGTTACACTTCTAGGCTAGAACTAAATCCTCGGTCCTTTTGGACTTGATCCAACTCCTTTCTCCCCATCGCGAGGGACCGAAACGTGTTGTGTGGATGTGCATAGGGGCGCTTCTTTGGTCTCTGTGGAAGATTTGCAACAAGTTTATTATTGAAGCTGTTTTCCCTTTGCACCCGGCTAACTGCCTATTCCAAACTAATCTTTATATGTAGCAGTGGCGGCCGTTGGGGAAGGCAAGAGAGAGTGAGCAGACGGAGATGGCGACCAGCAAAGTTCGTCAGGTTTACACCATGGCTAGATCGACCATCGAAGCTCAGGGAGGCTCTTTTACTTTGGATTCCGCTATGAGGCTCCGTGCTCTTCGAGGTCTGATGCGTCTAGCTTTGTTATCTCAGACTGTTTGTGACTTATGATCAATGTTTTAAATAACGAAGTAAATAGCATAAAACTACTACTTTACAGGCTAGGGTTCCAAAAAATTACCACTTTTTAATTTTTCTCGGAAAGCTACCAAACGAGCGGTGGGCTGTTTCAAAAAACCCCAAATACTCTTTCTTAAAAAATTAAACATGTTTATGACAAGTCAGGCCCGCCACTAAACGCACCATCTGTTTGACCGTTTGTTTGACCGTTAGCTGACATTTGGGACCCACATGTCACTGTCTCTTTTAAAAAACCGCAATCAGGTCCTTGTAAATTTTCACAAAAGCAATCGGCTCCCTCCCGTCCCCCTACTCCAGAACTACAGGAGCTGCGCTGGCCAGCAGCCCCGCCGGATGAGCTCGCCGGCCAGCAGCCCCGCCGTGAGGAGCTCGCTGGCCAGCAGCTCCGTCATTGTCGCGGGCCTTCCTTCGGTCGCCCGTCGTCGTCCACTGCGCATGGGGTGGACCTCCTGTTCGGCGAGGCAGTGGGTGGCCGCCGTCGCAGGCGAGGCAGGCGTGGCCGCCGGCGCACACAGGCGAGGGGGGCGTGGCGGCGACCACAGGCGAGGGGCGGGGCGGCGTGGTGGTCGGCGTAGGCAAGGGGCGGCATGGCGGCAGCCACAGGCGAGGGGCGGGGCGGCGTGGTGGTCGACGCAAGCGAGGGGTGGCGAGGGGCGGCGTGTTTCCGGCCGCTGCGGGCGCGGCTCGCCGGCCGCAGGTGATGCACGGCGTCGGCCCGGAGGTGGCATCGCGGTTCCAGGCAGAGCTCTCGAGATCGAGCTCCTGCCATGGCGGGTGCCCCTCCTCTGGATCTGGGGATCTGATTGCTTTTTTTGAAAAAATCCAGGGACTCGATTGCTTTTTCAGAAAACTTCCAGAGACCCGATTGCTTTGTCAGACACTAACATGTGGGCCTCACATGTCAGCTAACGGTCAAACACACGGTCAAATAGACGGAATGTTTAGTGGCGGGCCCGACCTGTCATAAACAGGTTTAATTTTTAAGCAACGGGCATTTGAGGTTTTTTGAAACAGCCGACCGCTCATTTGGTAGCTTTCTGAGAAAAATTAAAAAGTGGTAGTTTTTTGGAACCCTAGCCTGTAAAGTAGTAGTTTTATGCTATTTACTCTAAATAACGGGCTATGGAAAATAGCTTCGGGCCTTTAAATCATCTATACCGGGCTATTTGTAAAGACGGTCATTTAGCGGCACCTTACTGAAAAGGTTATAGCGGAGCTATAGCCGGCTATTTAAAACTATGTTTATGACTATGCTGGTTCTGTTATGTTGGATGCAGGCGTCCTAAAAAAAATTTACTAGTGTAGTCGACGAGTGAAGTTTGGCCGCCAATAGGAGAGGTCCATCTCGTAGGGGAAGAAGACGAGCACGTCCTCGGGCGGGATCTTTCAAACCCCGTGGACCCTCCTGGCCGCCAGCTCGAGCATGAAGTACCACGACTGTGATGGCCCCTCCGCTCCCGGCATCCGCACGAAGACGTAGCCGCTTGTCTCGCCAAACCACCGCAGCTCCAGCCGCTCGCTCCACTGCCCAGCTGGCCGCCGGATGCTCTCCGGCTGGACCAGGACCTGCTTGGACCAGCCTCCGCCCTCGCGGGAGCCAGCCAACATCCACAGTGATATCTCCAGCCCGGTGGCGACGAGCAGTCCCGGCTGCCTCGCGTGGCCGCCGTTGGACACCAGGAGGACTTCCTCGGGTCCACGCCCACGTAGTGCCTCGCCGCAGTGACCATCGATCTTAGTGACGGACGCCTCTAGCCGCGCGTGTGAGAACTTGAGGACGAAGTGGTACTCGACCGACCTGCACAGCCAGTGGGTGTCACCTTGGAGAACGGCTGGAGGGTGCAGGAGCGCGGCGTCCTGAGGGCACGGAGCGACCACAGTCTCGGCGATGGCTTGCCACGGCCTGACACTAGTAGAAAACAGGGCTTTGGTCCAGGCCGGGTCAGCCCATTAGTCCCGGTTCAGTCTAGAACCGGGACCAATGCCCACATTGATCCTGGTTCGTGAGCCCAGGGGGCCGGCCGGGCCACGTGGGCCATTGGTCCCGGTTCATCTCGACCTTTTGATCCCGGTTGGTGGGATGAACCGGAACCAATGGGCCTCGCTCCTGGCCCACCACCATTGGTCCCGGTTGGTGGCTTGAACCGGGACCAAAGGCTCCCCTTTAGTCCCGGCTCATGTTGACACCGATTTCGGCCAAAGTGAAACACGGTGCTTAGATATTATTAAAATAAAATCATTTACATAAAATAAAAAATACTGAGTTGCCGAATACGCGGATAAAAAAAAATATCATGATGAATTCCCGTGACGCCGCTCAATATAAAACAACAGACCCGGAAATAAAAAAGATGGAACAATATCATCGCATAAATTAGAGGACACATGACTTTCATACACATACGCCATCATCAACCGCGAAATTCCAACGTCGACACAAATTCAAAGTTTCATAGACGACGCTAATATTGCCACAATGCTATATCATATTTATGAGTATTATTCTGTCATCACTAAAAAAAATATTAGCACAGTAATGTTCGCGTAAAATAATATAACACGCGACAATGTATAAAAAAATATCAAGTCATCATGAATGATATATCTGTGGAGAAATGCTTCCCCATGTCTAAATCTGACCAAGTGCATTTATACGAGATAGCTACGTACATGCATGCATATCCTATTCCATCAGCGGATCGCATGCAAGCATGCCCAGAGCCCACGCATTATGTAGCCTAATTAAGCCCAGCTGATGAGACATTGCCGGTAATTAGTGATTAAACAAATAAAAAAAGGAAAGGAGCCAGCCACGCTCCCACGTTCATGGACACGATCCCACGATCAGAACGTGGGCAGGGAAGCGTCCAGCCGGCTCTCCACTGCTTCCCTTCGTCCCTATAAATACCAGGACGTTTGACTGCTCTCAGGTCGCTCATTATTTCATCCACACGCCGCCGCTGCTGCTCACCACATCCATCGATCGCTCATTCAGTCCATTGCTGCCCGCTCATATTCATCAATCCATCCATCACTCACGCACATACAACAGCTGCTCGTCCGCTCACCGTCGTCGCCGCCGGCCGCTCGTCTCATCGCCGTCGGCTGCTCGTCGTCCACGTCGCCGCCGCCGTCGTCGTCGCCGGTTGCTCGTCTTCCACGTCGCGGCCGCCGCCGTTGTCGCTGGCTGCTCGTCGTCATCGTCGCCGGTCACGCCGCCCATTGGCGGCCATCTGCCCGTCGTCCGCGCCACTCATCGTCGACGTCGCCGACTTCACATCATCTGCACCGCCCACAAGCTGCTACACGCCGGCGTTGCTCATCCACATCACCACTTCACGCGTACAGGAGGAAAGCCAAGGCAAGGTTAGAACTCATGGCTACCTCCTTGCTTCCTTGTTGACGCATTCCTCTTGCATCATATGTCTCAAACAATAGTGGTGTTATACGTCGCTCCATATGGCACATCTTGTTTGGTCCCACGGGATCTAGCATCCTTTGTTGATACAAACCAAGATTAAATTAAGTCACTCTTGTTTTGGTCTCATGGTGATCTTGCATCCCATGTTGATACAATTCAAGAATAAAAATATGCCAAGTCTTGGTTTGGTCTCATGGTGATCTTGCATCTCCATGTTGATACAAGTCAAGACCAAAATTTACTCAAGAACAAATTACATCCATCTTATTTGGTCTTATGGTGGTCTTGCATCCCATGTTGATACAAATTAAGAATAGAAACAAATTAAGTTATTTGATAGATGATTTTTCTATTGATTTGCACTAGGCAAAACATAGTGCGCTCGCAATATGGAAAAGTCCCAAATAAACTTGACGATAATATATATATATAGTTTAGTCCTATATAGCTAAACTTGAACCGACAGTTGTCATAGACTTTGTCATGTCCATGCAAAATATGAGTACAGTTTATACTATGTTGGTGATAATACAAGCAGGAAGAAATCAACATACTTCATTTGGTTATGCTACGCATGGGTACGATGTTGCTACATGATGCTAGTACTAATACAAGTGAAGTGAAACTTGATAAATACTCTCATGCACTTGAAATGCAAAATCATATAAATGTTCGACCAGTTTCGCTTAGTCACATGTCCATATATGATATGTTTTAGACTACAGGAAAACTGGTGTAATTCAATTGCATGTAGGAAATTAACCCACATGTCATAAGACAATCCCTCATATGGATTAAAAATGCTCCAACGCTATAAGAGCCTAAACTATTAGCATCATCAAAATTGCATCATAAAAATCAATCTTACCTGGTTACGCTACACGCGGGCATTATCTTAATGCTACGCGGTGTTAGTAGTAATACAAGTAAGATAAAATCAAGCAAAACATTCGGGCCACATATTTTGGCCAAAGTCAAATAAAATATGTCATAAAAATGCTCCAACGCTATAAGAGCCTAAACTATTAGCATCATCAAAATTGCATCATAAAAACCAATCTTACCTGGTTACGCTACGCGCGGGCATTATCTTAATGCTACGCGGTGTTAGTAGTAATACAAGTAAGATAAAATCAAGCAAAACATTCGGGCCACATATTTTGGCCAAAGTCAAATAAAATATGTCATAAAAATGCTCCAACGCTATAAGAGCCTAAACTATTAGCATCATCAAAATTGCACGTCATAAACCAATTTTATTTGGTTACGCTACACGCGGACACGATATTCGTGTTCGCGGTGTTAGTATTAATACAAGTAAGATAAATCCAAATAAAACAATCATGCCACATATTTTGGCCAAAGTCATATAAAAGATGTTACAAACATGCTCCAATGCTATAAGAGCCTAAACTATTAGCATCGTCATAAATGGATATCACAAACTCACTTTACTTGGGTTATGCTACACACTAGCGCCAATGAAATGACGCTATGTGGAGTTAGTGCTAATACCATGTGAGGTACAAACAAAAACAAAAATGATAGATGTCATATGACTCATGCAATACCATAATTTCTCCACAAATCTTTGCTTGGTTACGCTGCACGCGGGCATTATCTTAGTGCTACGCGGTGTTAGCAGTAATACGAGTAAAACAGAACTTAATGAAAATAAGTTCACTCCACATCCACATATGCATACAAAATACATGATAAGGCATATTTCATGTAGCCTACATAGGCTTTAAACAAACAAAAAATATCATAAACAAACTCCATTCGGGTCAAGCTAAACGTGTGTGTCATATCATTGCACCGCGTGGTTAGTTTTGATACCGTGTGAAGTCAAAGTCAACAAAATATGGCACATATCATATGCACCATAAAAAACATCAATATTGTGTCAGAAAGCTTCAGTCCATTACGCTACACACGGGCACCACATCAGTGTCGCGCGGTGATAGTAGTACTGTGATGATGCAAAACTCATTAAAATTGGCATGTCACATATATCCATGCCACCAAAACCAAAGATGTCATATAAAATTTCCAAAGAAAAATATATACACATCCTATATGCCAAACATAGGATAAAACTATGCCTAGCCAAAATCAAACCCCATTCTGCATATAAATGAGGATGAACACGAACAAATTGGTGCATGCTAGGAAAATATATTCCCAAACATCACATATGAAATCATGAAGTATTTGCATGAAACCAAATTTCAAGTTCACCAAGAAGGAGTTCATCGTCGACCGCGAGGAGGATCTCTCTTGTAGAATATTGTAATAGGCATGTGATGCAATCCTGTGTAATAGATATGTTGAAATTCTTAATCAGGGGTTTTCTCTATGGAGATGTAATTAACAGATCTTTTATGTAAATGTAAGAGTTCTGGAAATAAAGTACCTGCAATGTTTGATCCTATTTTTATTGTATGCATTTATGCGTTTAAATTTCACTCTGTATCAATGACGTGGACGCGTATTCTCACGCCCGCCATTTTCCCGTCATCAGATTCTGGCACGCCCGGTAGGACCTATTTCTCCCCTCATCTTTGAATTCCAACATAGGATTGCAACATATGGATTTTTAAAGTACACGAAGTATATAAACATTGTGTACGCAAAATAAACTCAAAGAAAACTAACATAGAGTTCTCTTTATTCGGAGGTATGGAAGGTCAAGTGCCGCGGTCTGTGACACTCCGCATAGGAGATATTTGGCTTGATGTGCCAGTTGGTCCATGCGCGGCGTCAACAAATCAGCATCTAGATAATATGATTGCATCATCGATTGAACATGATCAAGGAATGGAAGTCTTCTCTCCACTCAAGTTTGGGGGAAGTATGAGGATAGACAAAGAAGGAAAAGGGAAGACAATGGACAAACTCCACTATGAGCAACCTATGAATGGGGGCAATACCATGACTATATTTCGCTCCTTATCGTTTCTTCATGGAAGGACGTCAAAGATTTAGAATAAAGGTCAAGTTGATGCTTCAGAGCCTATTCTTCCGCTAGCTGATAAATCCATTGGAGAATGATCTGAGACGGTTCTCAAGTTTCCCCTTGAATGCAAGAGAAAGCACCCCAATTCCCATGACTATGAAACATGTCATGTGAACCCAACATCAACATTGTCAAGTCCCTTCTCGTCATCAACACCCATTGCATATGATTCCTCTCAGACTTCGTTGGAGTCGGTGTGCCATCAACCTCAACAAAGAAATGTTCGCCATGTCAACCTTCACAATATTAAGGTCGGCAAAGTCCATATCCAATTCCCCAAGAGTGTCGACAACAATCATCCAGATCGCCTTTTTCATATCAGCAAGGGCGGTATAAGAATTCATACTACGGTGACTAGCAACCCTTCAACAGTTGTTGCCTTCATCAGGTTCATCTGGAAAAAGTATCTTAATCACGCCAGGTGGCGTGTTGTTGGCCTTGACTGTGAATACACTAGATATGTCCGCAGCAAAGAGCGTAAGATGCTTCCACTTGAGCAACAAGTTGTTCTCTCTAATCAAGAGCCACAACGTGCTGCTGTCTTGCAGCTTTGTGTGGGCAAGCATTGCCTAATTTACCAGCTATACCAGGCTCAGGCCAGGAGTTTTATCCCTCCACTTTTGCGCAACTTCCTTGACAATGACACAGTAAAATTTGCGGGTGCGGCCATTGGCAATGACATAGAAAAACTCAAGTTCTATAACTTGGGTATCAGAAAATCTGTTGATGTGCAGGGACTGGGTATCAAGCTTCCTAACCAAAAAGCAGGCAATTTGGCTTCATTAGAGAAGCTAGCAAAGAAGGTTGCAAACATAAGTCTTAACAAGGACAAGAGCATCACTGTCAGTCAATGGGAGAAGTCCAACCTGGACCATGACCAGATCAAGTATGCATGCTTGGATGCCTATGCGAGCTTCGAGGTTTACAGGCGACATTCCAACATAACCGGTTATCTTAGAACTAGTTGAAAGGTTTATTCCTAGGTGAAATATGTAGGGAACTGTTGTTTAGTCTTTATAAAAAAAGGATGTACATGACCGTCGTTTCTTTATATTATGGTTATGCCTATTTCACCGGGTGCATTTTTAATATGATGATGCAAGGAAACAAACGTTCTTGTCTCATCACAATTTTTTCCTTGTAGGAGACGAGTGCAATCTGAATAGAAATGATATAGATTTTGCACTAATGCTTGCAATATGAACATTGCCACATTAGTTGTCACTGTGCACTTAATTTAAAAATATTGTGACAAAACAAATTTTACTCCAACAACTTACGAGTCTAAACTGTGATGAAAAAAAAAGAATCATCAAAACGTACTCCACGCCCTCACGAGTCTAAACTGGGGCACCCAAAAAAAAACTCCAATAAACTTACGAGTCTAAACGGTGATAGAATGAAAAATACACTCCATACCCTCACGAGTCTAAACTGGGGCACCCAAAAAATATACTCCAACAACTTATGAGTCTAAACTGTGATGAAAAAAAAAATCATCAAACATACTCCATACCCTCATGAGTATAATCTGGGGCTCACGAAAACAAAATCACTCCATCCCCTCACGAGTCTAAACTGGGGCACCCAAAAAAATACACTCCAATAAACTTACGAGTCTAAACTGTGATAGGAAAAAATATTACTCCATACCCTCATGAGTCTAAATTGGGGCACAATAGAAAGCATATACTCCAACAACTTATGAGTCTAACTGTCATGCAGAAAAAGGGAACATACTCCAATACCTCACGAGTATAAACTGTGGCATAAAAACAAATAAACTCCAACGACTTACGAGTATAAACTGTGATGCCAAAAAATAATTTCATCAAGCGCACTCCATACCCTCACTAGTCCAATCTGGGGCACCCAAAAAATATATACACTCCATACTCTCACAAGCCTAAACGGGGGCAACCAAAAAAAATACACTCTAATACTTCACGAGTCTAAACTGGGGCACCCAAAAAATATACTCCAACAACTTATGAGTCTAAACTGTGATGAAAAAAAAATCATCAAACATACTCCATACCCTCATGAGTATAATCTGGGGCTCACGAAAACAAAATCACTCCATCCCCTCACGAGTCTAAACTGGGGCACCCAAAAAAATACACTCCAATAAACTTACGAGTCTAAACTGTGATAGGAAAAAATATTACTCCATACCCTCATGAGTCTAAATTGGGGCACAATAGAAAGCATATACTCCAACAACTTATGAGTCTAAACTGTCATGCAGAAAAAGGGAACATACTCCAATACCTCACGAGTATAAACTGTGGCATAAAAACAAATAAACTCCAACGACTTACGAGTATAAACTGTGATGCCAAAAAATAATTTCATCAAGCGCACTCCATACCCTCACTAGTCCAATCTGGGGCACCCAAAAAATATATACACTCCATACTCTCACAAGCCTAAACGGGGGCAACCAAAAAAAAATACACTCTAATACCTCACGAGTATAAACTATGGCATAAAAAACAAATATACTCCAACAACTTACGAGTCTAAACTGTGATGCAAAAATAAATTCACCAAACATGCTCCACACCCTCAAGAGAATAAACTGGGGGACACAAAAAAACTCCAACAACCAATGAGTATAAATTGTGATGAAAAAACAATCGTCAAGCTACTTCATACCCTCAAGAGTATAAACTGGGGGACAAAAAATAATACTCCAATACCTCACGAGTATAAACTGTGGCATAAAAATAAATATACTCCAACAACTTACGAGTCTAAACTATGATGCAAAAAAAATTCACCAAACATGCTCCACACCCCATGAGTATAAACTGGGGCATACAAAAGAAATTACTCCAACAACTTACGAGTCTAAACTATGATGCAAAAAAAAAATCACCAAACATGCTCCACAGCCCATGAGTATAAACTGGGGCATACAAAAGAAATTACTCCAACAACTTACGAGCTTAAACTAAAAAAAATGAATCAAGAAATAATGAGGCTACAAGCCATAAACAAGAAACCTGTAAATAAATGAAGATTGCGGCATGAAATGTATAGGGTCGTTTAGGCTAGCTCATGCGCTAGTACAGAAAGTCCATATGAAGAGGGCTTAGCTAAATAAAAGTGTTGCATTGTACACAATCATGTGTGAATAAAACAAATGACATGGCCGAGATAAGCAAAAAAAAGATGGAAAATAATAAAGCAAAGCAAAAAAGGGGTTTCAGTTTGGCGCGGAACTCCAATTCTTCAAGCTTCTTGACTTCGGATTGCTTCGCTGATTGTTCCAACTCCAGCTGCATAATAGCTTCTTCAGTCACCCGCAACATGGAGGTAGCTGCCTTAAGTTGCACACCAAGGTCTTCCACGACCTTTTCCTCTTCACACTGCTTCTTCAAGGCTAACATTTTCTTGGACGTAGCTTTCAAAGTGTCTTCAAGTGATCCACTTTCTGACTCTGCTGCATTAACAACGTCAGCTTGTTTCTCAGAATAATTATCAATTCCCTTGCGAGCTCCTTGCATTTCATTTGACAAAGAAATAAGCTTTTGCAAGTCTGTGTGAACAGTGGCAACTCGGGGAACAACGACCCTACTTGGCAGCATCAAATAAACTGCTTGAAGAATGTCGCGGCGTTGAGGTTCTGTTATAGTGGAATCGTCTAAGCCTTCGATGGCTCTCGCCAGCGTCCTGTCAATGGTCTCTACAAAAAGCTCAGTGATAGAAGAAACGTCCATGGACGCCATTGCCAACTGAGTGGATGTTTCCTCATCCACAACTGGAGCATCCTCTGCAATAAATAAATTATCTTGTAAAAAAAATTACAGTATAGCAAACAAATGAATAATAGCTATATAAAGCTACCATGTGTAGAAGCAGACAAAGTGTTTAAAGCATCAGCCGTTGGAGGTAGGTTTGAGTCTGGACGTGGCGAAATAATGGGAGGATCAGAAGTCGAGCTTGATATGCTATAATCATCAACGGTCAAATTATCTAGGTCTCCCAAACCATGATCTATGTCTCCACTGAATACTCCATCGAGTACTGCACCACTAAGGTCACCCACGTGTAGAGGCACGTTAAAAAAAAGAGATACATATATTTTCGAGCCCTGAATCCGAATTAAAAAAAACATTCGCATTCAGACCTCGAGGGGCATCTGTTGACACCGATTTCGGCCAAAGTGAAACACGGTGCTTAGATATTATTAAAATAAAATCATTTACATAAAATAAAAAATACTGAGTTGCCGAATACGTGGATAAAAAAAATATCATGATGAATTCCCGTGACGCCGCTCAATATAAAACAACAGACCCGGAAATAAAAAAGATGGAACAATATCATCGCATAAATTAGAGGACACATGACTTTCATACACATACGCCATCATCAACCCCGAAATTCCAACGTCGACACAAATTCAAAGTTTCATAGACGACGCTAATATTGCCACAATGCTATATCATATTTATGAGTATTATTCTGTCATCGCTAAAATAAATATTAGCACAGTAATGTTCACGTAAAATAATATAACACGCGACAATGTATAAAAAAAATGTCAAGTCATCATGAATGATATATCTGTGGAGAAATGCTTCCCCATGTCTAAATCTGACCAAGTGCATTTATACGAGATAGCTACGTACATGCATGCATATCCTATTCCATCAGCCGATCGCATGCAAGCATGCCCAGAGCCCACGCATTATGTGGCCTAATTAAGCCCAGCTGATGAGACATTGCCGGTAATTAGTGATTAAACAAATAAAAAAAGGAAAGGAGCCAGCCACGCTCCCACGTTCATGGACACGATCCCACGATCAGAACGTGGGCAGGGAAGCGTCCAGCCGGCTCTCCACTGCTTCCCTTCGTCCCTATAAATACCAGGACGTTTGACTGCTCTCAGGTCGCTCATTATTTCATCCACACGCCGCCGCTGCTGCTCACCACATCCATCGATCGCTCATTCAGTCCATTGCTGCCCGCTCATATTCATCAATCCATCCATCACTCACGCACATACAACAGCTGCTCGTCCGCTCACCGTCGTCGCCGCCGGCCGCTCGTCTCATCGCCGTCGGCTGCTCGTCGTCCACGTCGCCGCCGCCGTCGTCGTCGCCGGTTGCTCGTCTTCCACGTCGCGGCCGCCGCCGTTGTCGCTGGCTGCTCGTCGTCATCGTCGCCGGTCACGCCGCCCATCGGCGGCCATCTGCCCGTCGTCCGCGCCACTCATCGTCGACGTCGCCGACTTCACATCATCTGCACCGCCCACAAGCTACTACACGCCGGCGTTGCTCATCCACATCACCACTTCACGCGTACAGGAGGAAAGCCAAGGCAAGGTTAGAACTCATGGCTACCTCCTTGCTTCCTTGTTGACGCATTCCTCTTGCATCATATGTCTCAAACAATAGTGGTGTTATACGTCGCTCCATATGGCACATCTTGTTTGGTCTCACGGGATCTAGCATCCTTTGTTGATACAAACCAAGATTAAATTAAGTCACTCTTGTTTTGGTCTCATGGTGATCTTGCATCCCATGTTGATACAATTCAAGAATAGAAATATGCCAAGTCTTGGTTTGGTCTCATGGTGATCTTGCATCTCCATGTTGATACAAGTCAAGACCAAAATTTACTCAAGAACAAATTACATCCATCTTATTTGGTCTTATGGTGGTCTTGCATCCCATGTTGATACAAATTAAGAATAGAAACAAATTAAGTTATTTGATAGATGATTTTTCTATTGATTTGCACTAGGCAAAACATAGTGCGCTCGCAATATGGAAAAGTCTCAAATAAACTTGACGATAATATATATATAGTTTAGTCCTATATAGCTAAACTTGAACCGACAGTTGTCATAGACTTTGTCATGTCCATGCAAAATATGAGTACAGTTTATACTATGTTGGTGATAATACAAGCAGGAAGAAATCAACATACTTCATTTGGTTATGCTACGCATGAGTACGATGTTGCTACATGATGCTAGTACTAATACAAGTGAAGTGAAACTTGATAAATACTCTCATGCACTTGAAATGCAAAATCATATAAATGTTCGACCAGTTTCGCTTAGTCACATGTCCATATATGATATGTTTTAGACTACAGGAAAACTGGTGTAATTCAATTGCATGTAGGAAATTAACCCACATGTCATAAGACAATCCCTCATATGGATTAAAAATGCTCCAACGCTATAAGAGCCTAAACTATTAGCATCATCAAAATTGCATCATAAAAACCAATCTTACCTGGTTACGCTACACGCGGGCATTATCTTAATGCTACGCGGTGTTAGTAGTAATACAAGTAAGATAAAATCAAGCAAAACATTCGGGCCACATATTTTGGCCAAAGTCAAATAAAATATGTCATAAAAATGCTCCAACGCTATAAGAGCCTAAACTATTAGCATCATCAAAATTGCATCATAAAAACCAATCTTACCTGGTTACGCTACACGCGGGCATTATCTTAATGCTACGCGGTGTTAGTAGTAATACAAGTAAGATAAAATCAAGCGAAACATTCGGGCCACATATTTTGGCCAAAGTTAAATAAAATATGTCATAAAAATGCTCCAACGCTATAAGAGCCTAAACTATTAGCATCATCAAAATTGCACGTCATAAACCAATTTTATTTGGTTACGCTACACGCGGACACGATATTCGTGTTCGCGGTGTTAGTATTAATACAAGTAAGATAAATCCAAATAAAACAATCATGCCACATATTTTGGCCAAAGTCATATAAAAGATGTTACAAACATGCTCCAATGCTATAAGAGCCTAAACTATTAGCATCGTCATAAATGGATATCACAAACTCACTTTACTTGGGTTATGCTACACACTAGCGCCAATGAAATGACGCTATGTGGAGTTAGTGCTAATACCATGTGAGGTACAAACAAAAACAAAAATGATAGATGTCATATGACTCATGCAATACCATAATTTCTCCACAAATCTTTGCTTGGTTACGCTGCACGCGGGCATTATCTTAGTGCTACGCGGTGTTAGCAGTAATACGAGTAAAACAGAACTTAATGAAAATAAGTTCACTCCACATCCACATATGCATACAAAATACATGATAAGGCATATTTCATGTAGCCTACATAGGCTTTAAACAAACAAAAAATATCATAAACAAACTCCATTCGGGTCAAGCTAAACGTGTGTGTCATATCATTGCACCGCGTGGTTAGTTTTGATACCGTGTGAAGTCAAAGTCAACAAAATATGGCACATATCATATGCACCATAAAAAACATCAATATTGTGTCAGAAAGCTTCAGTCCATTACGCTACACACGGGCACCACATCAGTGTCGCGCGGTGATAGTAGTACTGTGATGATGCAAAACTCATTAAAATTGGCATGTCACATATATCCATGCCACCAAAACCAAAGATGTCATATAAAATTTCCAAAGAAAAATATATACACATCCTATATGCCAAACATAGGATAAAACTATGCCTAGCCAAAATCAAACCCCATTCTGCATATAAATGAGGATGAACACGAACAAATTGGTGCATGCTAGGAAAATATATTCCCAAACATCACATATGAAATCATGAAGTATTTGCATGAAACCAAATTTCAAGTTCACCAAGAAGGAGTTCATCGTCGACCGCGAGGAGGATCTCTCTTGTAGAATATTGTAATAGGCATGTGATGCAATCCTGTGTAATAGATATGTTGAAATTCTTAATCAGGGGTTTTCTCTATGGAGATGTAATTAACAGATCTTTTATGTAAATGTAAGAGTTCTGGAAATAAAGTACCTGCAATGTTTGATCCTATTTTTATTGTATGCATTTATGCGTTTAAATTTCACTCTGTATCAATGACGTGGACGCGTATTCTCACGCCCGCCATTTTCCCGTCATCAGCTCATGTCACCAACCGGGACCAATGAGGTGCCTATATATACCCCCTCGCGCAAGAGCAGAGCACAGTGCTCTGGGTTTTTTTTGCCGAGGGGGAGTGGGCTTTGTGGTGCTCTAGCTCACCTCCTATGCACATGAGGTGTTCGATTGAATGCCCGAGCCACACTACTTAAGCTTTCTCCTCTCGAAGCTCGACCTCCAAGCTCCATTTTCCTCAAGATTTGTCTAGATTTAGCGGTCCGTCATGCCCCGTCCCCGTATTCACCGCCGTCGATCACCCGCGCCGATCTCATCACTGACACCACCGTGGTGAGCCTCTTGTTCTTATCTTCTTTCTGAAAGAAAAAATATTCTTACTTGTATGTTTAGATAGATACTTGTATCATTTTCTTACATTTATTATTGCATCTTATATAGTGCGATGGTTTTGGTAACCGCCCCCGTCGGCCCTCGTCCTGTCTATGATTCGGATGTGGTATGTATATTATCTTTATAACTATTGGTTCATTTATTGTTTATGAAAATTATGCCGACCAACGTGACATAGATTTTATTTATCTAGGATGTATGTGAATCGGAAATGCCAACCGACCCTATTGTCGAGAGGTTAAATTTAGTTGAAGAAGAAAACAATTTGTTGAAGGAAAAAATAAAAAAAATTGAGGAGGAGAAGATGATATTGGAGTTGCATGTTGCGGATGTCGTCGATGATCACAAGATCAAGATGGATGCAATGCGCTTGAAGATTAGAAAGATTAGAAAATATGCCATTCATACCGAGGCTTGGTATCATTATGCCGTTGGATCAATTGTTACCTTGGTTGCGATTATGATCGCATTTGTTTTTGCATTGAAATGTTTTACATAGTTTCAATGTATGGTTTAATTAATTAGATGCTCTGGAGAGCTATATGTTGTTAGATGAGAACTATGTATGCACTTTGGTTTTAGTGTGATGATGAACTTCTATTAATTTGGACACTTAATTATATATAATGCACGCAGATGAACCGGCAATGGATGTACGGTGACAGAAGCACCCGCGAGTACATTAAGGGCGTGCATGAGTTTCTCGATGCGGCTGAGGCAAACAAGCAGAATGGTTTTATGTGTTGTCCATGCACTGAATGTGGGAATACGAGGTCTTACTCTAACCGGAAAATCCTTCACTCCCTTCTGCTTTCCAAGGGTTTCATGCCACACTATAATGTTTGGACGAGGCACAGAGAAATAGGGGTTATGATGGAAGACGGCGAAGAAGAAGACTACGATGACAACTATGTGCCCCCTGAATACGGTGATGCTGCAACGGGGGGAGCTAGTGAAGATCAAGAGGAACCAGACGATGTGCCCAATGATGCTGCAACGGATGAAGCTGCTGAAGATCAAGAGGAACCAGACGATGTGCCCGATGATGATGATCTCCGCCGGGTCATTGTTGATGCAAGGACGCAATGCATTAGTCAAAAGGAGAAGCTGAAGTTCGATCGCATGTTAGAGGATCACAAAAAAGGGTTATACCCCAATTGCGAAGATGGAAACACAAAGCTCGGTACCGTACTGGAATTGCTGCAGTGGAAGGCAGAGAATGCTGTGGCTGACAAAGGATTTGAGAAGCTACTGAAAATATTGAAGAAGAAGCTTCCAAAGGATAACAAATTGCCCGACAGTACATACGCAGCAAAGAAGGTCGTATGCCCTCTAGGATTGGAGGTGGAGAAGATACATGCATGCCCTAATGACTGCATCCTCTACCGCGGTGCATACAAGGATCTGAACGCATGCCCGGTATGCGGTGCATTGCGGTATAAGATCAGAAGAGATGACCCTGGTGATGTTGACGGCGAGCCCCCCAGGAAGAGGGTTCCTGCGAAGGTGATGTGGTATGCTCCTATAATACCATGGTTGAAACGTCTGTTCAAAAACAAAGAGCATGCCAAGTTGATGCGATGGCACAGTGAGAACCGAAAGAAAGATGGGAAGTTGAGAGCACCCGCTGACGGGTCGCAGTGGAGAAAAACCGAGAGAAAGTACTGGGATGAGTTTGCAAAGGACCCAAGGAATGTATGGTTTGCTTTAAGCGCTGATGGCATTAATCCTTTCGGGGAGCAGAGCAGCAATCACAGCACCTGGGTCGTGACTCTATGTATGTATAACCTTCCTCCTTGGATGTGCATGAAGCGGAAGTTCATTATGATGCCAGTTCTCATCCAAGGCCCTAAGCAACCCGGCAACGAAATTGATGTGTACCTAAGGCCATTAGTTGAAGAACTTTTACAGTTGTGGAATGAAAACGGTGTATGTACGTGGGATGAGCACAGACATGAGGAATTTAACCTTAAGGCGTTGCTGTTCGTGACCATCAACGATTGGCCCGCTCTCAGTAACCTTTCAGGACAGATAAAAAAAGGATACCACGCATGCACGCACTGTTTAGATGACACTGAAAGTATATACCTGGACAAATGCAGAAAGAATGTGTACCTGGGCCATCGTCGATTTCTTCCGACCAACCATCAATGTCGAAAGAAAGGCAAGCATTTCAAAGGCGAGGCAGATCACCGGAAGAAGCCCGCCATGCGCACCGGTGATCACGTGCTTGCTATGGTCAATGATTTACACTACGTAATCTTTGGAAAGGGTCCCGGTGGACTAGCTGTTCCGAATGACGCCGAGGGACACGCACCCATGTGGAAGAAGAAATCTATATTTTGGGACCTACCCTACTGGAAAGACCTAGAGGTCCGCTCCTCAATCGACGTGATGCACGTGACGAAGAACCTTTGCGTGAACCTGCTAGGCTTCTTGGGCGTGTATGGGAAGACAAAAGATACACCTGAGGCACGAGAGGACCTGCAACATTTGCACAAAAAAGACGGCATGCCTCCAAAGCAGTATAAAGGTCCTGCCAGCTACGCTCTTACGAAAGAAGAGAAAGAAATCTTCTTTGAATGCCTGCTCAGTATGAAGGTCACGACTGGCACGTGATTATGACGCAACTGCTTCCGGTTGCATTGAGGGGGCTTCTACCGGAAAACGTCCGATTAGCCATTGTGAAGCTATGTGTATTCCTCAATACAATCTCTCAGAAGGTGATCGATCCAGAAATCGTACCAAGGCTAAGGAGTGATGTGGCGCAATGTCTTGTCAGTTTCGAGCTGGTGTTCCCACCATCCTTCTTCAATATCATGACGCACGTCCTAGTTCATCTAGTCGACGAGATTGTCATCCTGGGGCCCGTATTTCTACACAATATGTTCCCCTTTGAGAGGTTCATGGGAATCCTAAAGAAATATGTCCGTAACCGCGCTAGGCCAGAAGGAAGCATCTCCATGGGCCATCAAACAGAGGATGTTATCGGGTTTTGTGTTGACTTCATTCCTGGCCTTAACAAGATAGGTCTCCCTAAATCGCGGTATGAGGGGACACTGACTGGAAAAGGCACTCTTGGAAGAGACTCAATAATATGTAGGGACGGATATTCTTGGTCTCAAGCACACTACACAGTTCTACAGAACTCTACCTTGGTGACCCCGTATGTCGATGAACACAAGAACAGTCTGCGCTCCAAACGCCCGGAGCAGTGCGACGACTGGATTACATGTGAACACATCAGGACTTTCAGCAGTTGGTTGGAAACACGTCTCAGAGGTGACAACACTGTTTGTGATGAGTTGTACTTGTTGTCCAGGGGACCATCTTTGACTGTATTGACTTATAAAGGATACGAGATAAATGGGAATACATTTTACACCATCGCCCAAGATCAAAAGAGCACCAACCAAAACAGCGGTGTACGCTTTGATGCAGCAACCGAGAGCGGAAAGGATACATATTATGGTTACATAGTGGACATATGGGAACTTGACTACGGACCTAATTTTAAGGTCCCTTTGTTTAAGTGCAAATGGGTCAATCTGTTAGGCGGCGAGGTACAGGTAGACCCACAGTACGGAATGACAACAGTGGATCTGAAAAATCTTGGGTACACTGACGAACCGTTCGTCCTAGCCAATGATGTGGCACAGGTTATCTATGTGAAGGACATGTCTACCAAACCGAGAAAAAGAAAAGATAAGGAAGCGAATACATCATATGATGAGCCAAAGCAACACATAGTTCTTTCAGGAAAAAGAGACATCCTGGGAGTGGACGGCAAGACAGACATGTCTGAAGATTATGAAAAGTTTCATGAAATTCCTCCCTTCAATGTCAAGACTGACCCAAGCATCCTGATAAACAATGAAGATTATCCATGGTTACGGCGCAATAAGCAAATGACACAAGCGAAGAAAAAGTAAAGACTTTCTCCCGCAACTTTGCAACACACGAACATGCTACCATTGTCCGTTTTGTACATGCACATGCTATGTGGTGAAATTATGATACCATCCCAACTTTCAACTTTTTCAGAGTTCATTTGAAATGCTTTCATGTCTTATGGTTCGGCCCTCGTAATACCATGACCATTAGTCCCTGGCCCATGCCAACTTTTAACTTTCAACTTTCAACTTTCTAAAACTAATGGCACTAACAGAAACTTTCAACTTTCATCTATTCTCATTTTTTTAGTAAGTTAATCATAAACTTGTGATTCAAACAATTTTCAAAGAATTCAAATTTTAACTATTCAAATTTGAAAACTAATGGCACTAACAGAAAGTTTATAATTTTTCTAAAACTAATGGCACTAACAGAAAGTTTATAATTTTGCTGACCTAAAATCAAAAAGAATTAAAAAATAAAGCAAAAACAAAAGGAAATAAATAATGCAGAAAACAAAACAAAAAAACTAGAAAAAATAAAAATAGCAACAATAAGTATTTTGTTGTAAGTAGAAACAAAATAAAATAAATAATGAAACAAAGAAAACAAAAAACAAAAAAAGTGTTTTCAAATTTGAAAAAATGGCACTAACAGATAGTTTATAATTTTTCTAAAACTAAAAGCAAAAGGAATTAAAAAAATAAAGCAAAAACAAAAGAAAATAAATAATGCAGAAAACAAAACAAAGAATTGGAAAAAAAATTGGCCTTTGGTCCCGGTTGGTGGCACCAACCGGGACTAAAGAGCGGCATTAGTCCCGGTTGGTGGCACCAACCGGGACTAAAGAGGGGCATTAGTCCCGGTTGGTTTCACGAACCGGGACTAGTGCTCTGGCTATATAAGCCAACACTTGTGAAATTCTTGATTCAGTTCGATCGATCTCCTCGTCCTCTCGTCCGACGACGCCGCCAGGCTGCTCCTCGTCCTCGTCGCCGTCGAGCCCTCCGGACCACGTCGTCACCTCCCTGAGCCCGCACCGTCCTCGTCGCCGGCATCCCTGAGCCCGCCGCCCTCGTACCCGTCGCCGCGTGCCTCCCCAAGCCCGCCTCCTTGTCCCCGTCACCGCGTGCCGCCCCGAGGCTGTCGTCCCCGTCACCGTGTGTCACCCCGAGCCCGCCGTCCTTGTCGCCGGACTCCAGCCGTCGCCGCCCCCCTCAAAGTGAGCCCCCCTCTCGAGTGCCACTCTTGCGCCCGAGCGCCCCTTGCTCCGCCCCTGCTCCATGGTCGCCGCCGGCCCCGATGCATTGAAGAGCAGAAGGAGAGGAGAAGTAGAGGAGAGGAGAAGAGGAGCAGCAGCAACGCGCTGTCCACTTTTTTGAATTTTTTGGAATTTCTAAATTTTTTTGTCCATATAGAAGGTGTTTGATGAAATGCTAGATGTTTTTTTCATATGATGTTTTTTTTCATATATGTATTCATTTTTTATTTAGGTTGTTAATTAGTAGATATTGATTTTAGGTTAGTGTAGAGGAAAAAGTAAAATAAGGAAAAGGAAGAAAAGAGGAAGAAGGAAGAAGGAAGAAGAAGAAGAAGAAAAGGAAGGAGTGGGAAAAGGAAAATAAGAAGAGGAAGACTTCTTTTTTCTTCATGGATATATGCTAAAGAAAACGAGGGGGGTGATAGATGATGATGAGGGGTCGAGAGTGGGACGAGAGGTCGAGAGGTGTCGAGGGGAGAAAAAAATGTTATCAGGGACGAGGGTCGTCGAGGGGTCGAGAGAGGGGCGAGGGGTCGAGAGAACTAAATAAGAAGAAGAAGAGGAGAGGAAGAAGAGGAGAAATAAATAAGAAGAAGAAAAAAGAAGAAAAAGAAGAGGAGAAGAAGAAAGGAATAGTGGTGAAGAAGAGAAAATAGAATATATTCTATTTTTTCTTCTTCTCCACTATTCCTTTCTTCTTCTCCTCTTTTTTTCTTCTTTTTTTTCTTCGATCTTCTCCTCTAGGATTTCAGGGTCGAGGGTTCGAGGGGTCAAGGGTCGAGGGTTTCAGGGTCAAGGGTTCGAGGGTTCTATAGGGTCGAGGGTCGAGGGTTCCAGGGTCGTCTAGGGGTCGAGGGTTCCAGGGTCGTAGAGGGTTCGAGGGGTCGAGTGAGGTTTCCTAGTGTCAAAGTATTGAAGAAATCCATGCCTTCATCATTAGCCGGAAGTAACTAGGGCATGTTGGTACGAAGTTCTGCAAAGTTGTTCTGGAATGGAGTCCCGGATAGGATAATCCGCCTTTTGGTACGAATTCAGCAAAGGCCTTCCAAATAGCGATATTCGGAAGGCTCTTGCTGAACTTTGTACCAAAAAGCGAATTATCCTATCTGGGACTCCGTTCCAGAACAACTTTGAAGAGCTTCATACCATCATGCACATGTTACTTTCGCCTAATGATGAAGACATGGTTTTGTTGAATCCTTTGACACTATGCAACCTCCCGACCCCTCGGCGATCCTCTCGAACATGAGAGGAAGAAGAGGATCGCCGAGGGGTCGAGGGTTCCAGGGTCGTCGAGGGTTCGAGGGGTCGAGGATCGCCGAGGGGTCGATAGAGGTTTCCTAGTGTCAAAGTATTGAAGAAATCCATGCCTTCATCATTAGCCGGAAGTAACCAAGCCATGTTGGTACGAAGTTCTGCAAAGTTGTTCTGGAATGGAGTCCCGGATAGGATAATCCGCCTTTTGGTACGAATTCAGCAAAGGCCTTCCAAATAGCGATATTCGGAAGGCTCTTGCTGAACTTTGTACCAAAAAGTGAATTATCCTATCTGGGACTCCGTTCCAGAACAACTTTGAAGAGCTTCGTACCATCATGCACATGTTACTTTCGCCTAATGATGAAGACATGGTTTTGTTGAATCCTTTGACACTATGCAACCTCCCGACCCCTCGGCGATCCTCTCGAACATGAGAGGAAGAAGAGGATCGCCGAGGGGTCGAGGGTTCCAGAGTCGTCGAGGGTTCGAGGGGTCGAGGATCGCCGAGGGGTCGATAGAGGTTTCCTAGTGTCAAAGTATTGAAGAAATCCATGCCTTCACCATTAGCCGGAAGTAACCAGGCCATGTTGGTACGAAGAAGTCGCTCCCAGAACCGCGTGGCGATACGTCGGTTACTCGGACCGATACGTCAATGGGGAGGGAATTTCCTATTTGCCGCCTGCTGCGGCAAATTGTCGCCGCAACGCACAGGCAGACCTCGATATCGAGCGATTTGGGGCGCCGGCCCGTTTCGGACTGCACGCAAACCTTTCTGTCAGGTTTTGGGAATGTTCCACGGGTTTCCACATGGTCTACTCCGGTTTTAGGAACCTTCTAGAAGATCCATAACCGTTTTTTCTTTCTCTTCATTTTTTCTTTCCCTTTTTCCAATTTCTTTTTTTTCCTTTTTATGTTTTTTCGGATTCCTTTTTTCCTTCTCATTCCTGTTTTATTTTCTTTCATTCTCGTTTTTTGTTTTTCAAAAGATGTTTGACAATTTAAAACATGTTCACCTTTCAAAAATGTATTCCTTTTTCATAAAATGTTCCAGCTATGTAAAATTCAGAAATTTAGAAAAGTCAGAAAGTACAAATTTATGTTCGCCTCTTACAAAAAAATGTTCAAAAATTCAAAAACCTTAATAATTTCAAAATTTCCATAAAGTTTTGCATTTGCAAATTTTGTTCACAAATTTGAAAATGTTCGCTAATTTCAGGAAATGTTCCTGTTTTTCAAAATTTGTTCACAAATTCAAAAACAATATGTTTTATAAATTGTCCACAACTTCAGAAAATGTTGAGGCAATTTCATAAAATCTTTGTTTTTTTGAAAACTGGAAATTGTTTTTTGTTTTTTAAAATAATTTTTGGAAATTACATAAATTGCTCGTAGTTTTGAAAAAATGTTCTTACTTCAATTGTTTGTCAAAAATTCAAAATAGTGTCTAAGTATGTTCAAAAGTTTCACAAATGAATTTTTTTCAAGAGTTTCATAAATTGTTCAGAATTTTACAAAAATGTCCCCGCTTGCAAATTTTGCTCACAAATTCAAAATATGTTCTCTCTTTTTTTAATTTGTTCTCAATTCAAAAAATGTTTCACATGTTTCGAAGTTATTCACAAATTCAAACATTGTCCGCCTTTTTCAAAATCAAAATCGCGTTTGTCAAAATTATTCGGAGTTATAAATACTTGGAATTTTCAAGAAATGTTTTTAAAGAAAATAAGTAATATTCCAAACTGGCGCTGCTATTAATTCTTAAACTCTTCTCAAGACGTATTAGACGCATACCCTTACAAGCTTGTTTGGCTAGCTACGTTTGCTGGTGAGCAAATGGTCGCGAGTTCGATTCCAGCAATGTGCACTGCATTTTTGGCAGGGAGCTCCTAAATTGGCGCGTTCTAGGCCGTTCGCATGAGCCAGCCCACTAGCGTGCTCGCTTGCTCCAAAATAAGACCAAACGGTCTCTACTGCCTAAAGACTGGTCGCTCGCTCAAAAAAATCAGAAAATCCCAAAAAACGTAAAAATTCAAAAACAAAATCAGGAATTCATAAAAGTTCAAGCATTTGAAAACACTCTAAAACGTTCATGAACTCAAAAATAGTTAATGATTTTGAAAGACCTTTCACCAATATGGAAAAATAGTTTTTGAATTCGAAAAAAGTTAATCAATTTTGAAGAAAAAGTTCAATGATTTTTAAAAAAGTTTATCGATTTTGAAAAAAAATCAAAAATTGGAAAAAGAAATTATCATCAATTATGATAAAAATTTCATCAATTTTGAAAAACAGTTCAACGATTTTGTAAAAAGTTTGCAAACTTTTGAAAGTAGCTCATCGATTTGAAAAAAGGTTTATAAATTTTGAAAAAAGATCATGAACTTTAACAAAAAGTTCATCAGTTCTAAAAATGATTTATTGAATTTTTTAAAAATGTTTCATCGAATTTGAAAATAATCTGCATTATTAAAAATAAAAAGAAAAAGGGAAAAGGGAAAAGGGAAAAAGGAAAATAATACAGAATAGACAAATAAGAAGAAGACCAGTCCAGGAAAAAACAAAACATAAAATCGGCTGGGAAGCTTCCCAAAACCGGAAAGGGATCTCTCCCGTGGCACCCATAAATGGGCCATCCCAGGTAAGATGCCTTCAGCGAGGCATCAAATAGGAAATGCCACGTGAATGATCCGGGGAATTGTTGGAAGTTGAGCGAGCGGCCTTCTATACTAGAGGGATACGCGCGCTTTGAGTTTCCAAAGCTTGCGACAGACTTGTAGCCAGCACGCGCGTCGCTCCTATGGTTCCTTTCTCATGTTCTCCTAGTCACCATGCATCATACAGCAATACTCCCTTCGTCTGAAAAACGATGTCGCGTGTGCAATACAATGCTTATTTTGTAAAAAGGCCCTCGTACACTCAAAGCTGTGAAACAAGGTCCCTATCTCCTTCCTTCGTGCCCAGACCGTCACCCCTGCCACCCCGCAGCCGGCGACTGATGAGAAACAAATGTTCTGCCATCAGATATATAAATAGTAAAACCGAAAAAATCAGTCCCGCCATCGAGTGAATTGCAGAAAATATCGACATTGAAGGCTAGGGTTGCAGAAATCACAATTTTACAGTTTTATGCCAAAAATCACTAATTGTGAGCCTAATTTTTTGCAAATAACACTAGTTGGATACTTAGTCCATTTCAACCACGATTATGACAGGTGGGTGCAGCTTTTGCTGATGTGGCAGAACTGTTCGCGTGAGACGGCGTTAGTTCTAAATTTACAGAAGAGTCCCTGACTTTTTGCTTAGAGACCCTTCAATCAAAAATAGAAAAAGCAATCAACCCCATCCGCAGGGGAGGCGTGGTGAGATGCTGCTGCTCGTGCCCCGGCCGGCACAAGGAGGCGTGGTGAGCTGCTGCTGCTCGTGCCCCGGCCGGTGCAGGGAGGCGCGGTGGAGCTGCTGTTGCTCGTGCCCCGGGCGGCGCAGGGAGGCGCGGTGAAGCTGCTGTTGGCGCGCATGCCGGCGCGCTCGACATCCACCATGACGGGAGCGCCTGATGACGTTGGGTTGTGGTATGGCCGGAGCAAGGCGTACGAGCCGCGAACGCCGCTCATGGTGGCGGCCACGTACGGCAGCGCACGAGTCGTCTTGCTGCTGTTCGGGCGCACCAGCTGGGTCGATGTAGCTCGTCGGTCTGGCGACGACGGCTTCACCCCACGCAGCTGCAAAGGAAAGAGGCCGGAGCCGCAGCGGGAACCAGGTGCTCAAGGCCCGCTGCCGCGGGATGCCGTGGAAGGGAGCCGCGGCAGCCGCGCGAGGGCGGATCTACGTCGCCGGCGGCCACGTAGCGGAGGTTGTCCACCTCGACGTGCACTCGACGGCCACAGGGAAGACGGCCACGAGAGCGCCCGATAGGAAGGGGGCGGCGAGCACCTTTGGCCAGGCCGCGGCGGCGGTACTGTTGGGCGCGCAGGTACACCGCTGGCGACGACGTTAGAAGACACGAGGCCGATGATGTGCGGGGAATGACGACCGATCCCGACCCTTGGCAGGGGAGGGAGATATTGCTAGGGGGAGGAGTTTTTTAGAAAAATACCCAGTCTAACATCGTCTATCGCAAATCGGTACGCCACGTCGGCAAAATGTGGGTCCCGTCTGTCATAATTGTCATCAAAACACGCAAAGAGGCCAACTAGTGTTATTTGCAAAGAATTAGGCTTAGAATTAGTGATTTTTGACACAAAACTGTAGAATTGTGGTTTCTGTGGCCCTAGCCTTCAATGTCGATGCTTTTTGCAATTCACTACTCGCCACCTACTAAAATAAACTAGTGAATTAAACAAGGAGAGGCCGACACCGAGGATTTCTTTTTTTTTAGGTCAAGCAAATATAAACTGGGCTTTGGCCTGCCCAGCCTAGTACAAAGAACAACCAAGAAAAGAGAACCAGAAGGTCGAGAGGCAGCTTCCCGCAAAGAAAAGAACAAAGGTCCAGGGTCATCCATCAGGCGAAGAGCTTCTCCGGTGAGCGCTGCGGCATGGACTTCCCTGGTGAAGCACTGCTTCGCTCGAGCCTTAAAGCTGCGCCCTGCCATGTAGCTTGGGACGGCGACCGTCGCATTCCCTGTGCTCAGCCGGACAGTCACCATGATCCTTAGCTGCTGAGCAGTGTTGCCGGTGTGGAGGGCAGGGGCCATTCAGTGGATGCCACACATAGATTGGCTGGGTATTTTTCACAGAGCCGGTTACATCCGGCAGTCACCGCTGCTTCGAAATGCAGGGATGGAACTGAACATGTCTTGGCCTGCGCCGCGCCTTCCATCCTCTGCTCACCAAACTCTTAACCTGGTAAATAGGCTTCTGTTTTGGCAAAAATTTGGCGCCGTGTTCCTGGAAGAAGAGAAACAACAAACCAGGCACTGAAACTCTGGAAGGCAAGACATCAATTTCTTGTTATTAATAATTAATAAGTTGAGATAGTGTTTCATGGTGCTTTTTTGAACCATAATTGACGAGGAAGGTGTTCTATACCGATCGACTGAAGAGAAAAAAGGATTGCACAGTTAAGGGTACCCCCAAATGATGGCACACACTATATATATACAACTATACAAGCATGCGATCCAGTTCAATCAATCGTACCTGACAGATGTATTTCACGCTTTTTTGCATTCCACACCAATATGCCTAGGTTAACCCATCCACCAAGAGCCTGTGTACTGAACTTTCAGACATTCTACATAAGACGTGCAAACAAAAAGTTGTATCATTAGAACATTGCCTTAGATGCCAAAGTAAAGATACAAGAGTAGTTTTCTAGAATTTTACCTGTTTGGTGGAATGTCCACATAAAGATCATGCGCTACACCATAGATACTGTTGTATATACCAGATTTGCCTCAATGTATACAGCCAGTATTTTGGTACCAGACTGAACCACCGTAGGTAAACAAAATCAGCAGCGAATCATGCTGGTTGCTGGGACACTAAATCCAGCTATAACCAACTTCTTTCTCGGTGGCAGTTCTCCTAATTTGACTTCGCAGACTATCAATCATACCCCATCTATTTGTTGATCCATGTACACTGATGAGGTGCAGATAAGGCATTTTAGTACCAGGATTTATGGCGATCAATTGGCTTGCCGCATGCTCTGCTAACTTATCATTGCCACTCAGTCTGCAACTGCTCAAGAGAGAGGTCCATATTGCTGAATCAGGTTTAAATGGCATTGACTTCACTAACCCTTCAGCCTCCTCAACCATGCCTCTCCTGCAAAATAGATCAACCATGCAGGCATAGTGCGTTATATTTGGCACAATTCCATGATCACATGCCATCGCAGCAAAGAAATGTCTTGCTTCCTCTAAAAGACTCATGTGGTTACATGCAGACAGTACACCAAGAAATGTGATATCATCAGGATCAACTTGTGCCCTCTTCATATTCTCAAACATTTCAATAGCATTTTCACCAAGGCTACTGAATGCATATCCATGAATTATTGTATTCCATGTAACCACATCTCTCTTACCCATCTGATCAAAAATATTCTGGGCTGCAACCATTTTGCCACATTTGCAATATAGGCTAATGAGTGAATTCTGAATTAGTAAACATAACTCGAGTCCAAGCTTGATAGTTGTGGCATGAAACTGCTGACCATGAACAATCATAGAATGGTGTGCAAAACAGCTTATGGGGCTAGAAACAACTGACTCGCTTGGGCACACATATGTTAATAGCATTTTCTTGTACATCCTAAGTGCATCATCAGTTAAACCATTTTGAGCGAGCCCGGTAATTAAACAGCTCCAAGTTACTGAATCATGAGAAGGTGATTCATTGAAGAGCCTGTAAGCTTCAGTAACCTTTCCTTGATGAAGAAAACCAGCTATCATTACATTGTAAGTGACAACAGTCCTCCTGTGCATCCTATGAAAAAGGTCCAGTGCATCATCCAGATATCCTTCTTTCATGTATCCAAAGAGCAAGGCTGTACAAGACATTACATCTACTTGGGCCATACCATAAAACATATCACGTGCTTTATCTAGCCTTCCATTGTCTATAAACCATGACATCAAAGCAGTAGCTGCTTCCACATTCTTCGCTGGCATCTTTGAGTATAGCTCAGCAGCATCAGCAATTCTCCCATCTCTGATATAGCCATTAATGATCAAGTTCCATGAGACCTTATCTCTGTCGATCATGGAATCAAAAAGTTTTCTAGCCTCATCAATCTTGTCCGCATAAATATAGCCACATATGATAGCATTCCATGAACCAACATGCTTCCTGTCCATTTTATCAAATTCCAATTGTGCTTCATCAATTTCCAAGGAGTTACAGTACATCGCAACTAATGATGCCTCGATAATCAGGTCAAGAACAAATCCAGACTTGACAGAAAACCCATGAATGCATCTCCCACCTCCAATACTTTTCAGGCCAGCATAGGCACTCACAACCTTAATTAGAACCGCATTTGTCACTTCCTCCCCATTCCTCATCAATCTTCTGAACACTTCAACTGCCTCTCTGAATCTCTGGTGGTGGACAAGCCCTCCCATCATGACACACCACGACACAGAATTCTTCATGGGCATCGAGTCAAACAGTTCCAACGCCAGCTCCACCTCGTGCACCATAACATAGCCTTTTACCATGGCCGTCCAGGACACGACATTGCGACAGGGCATCTGATCGAAAACCCTGCGGGCGTCGGCTACCCGATGGTTCATCATGAGGCCTGATAGAAGAGCATTCCACAAGGCCACATTTGGAGCGTCGACGTCGTCAAAGATCCGCTGCAGGCAACCGAAAACCCCACAGTTGGCGTACATGGTGACGAGCGAGGCGCCCACAAACACATTACCCGTGGAGCAGGACTTGAGCACAAGGCCGTGGATGCACCGCCCCAGCTCCAGAGCCTCCAGCCGCGCGACGGCCGACAGCACGGTCGAGAACGAGGTGTGGTCCGGCCGGAGCCCGCGACGCCTCAGCTCCAGGAAGGCGTATGCAGCCTCCCTGTGCGCGCCCTCCCGCGCGTGCGCGGCCATGAGGGAGTTCCAGGACACCACGTCGCGGCGCGGCATTCCGTCGAACACCTCGCGAGCGGCGCCCGGCCTGCCGGCCCTCAGGTGCGCGCCCATCAGCCTGTTCCCGGAAGCGATGCCCTCGTCGTGGGAGCAGCCACAAAGCGCGCGCGCCGCGCCCGCCAGAGACTTGAGAGGCCGGGAGTCCACCGCTCCGAGGACGCCGGCGCGCCGCGCCGTGACGCGCATGCCGAAGAAGCTCCCGCGGCGCTGGTGGTTGGCGCGAATAGCAGTGTGCTCCTTTTTTTTCCTAGGAAACAGCTTCGTAAAACAGTTCTTCATGGACCACACTTCGCGCGGCCCACCAACAAGTAATATTTTTACTTTTTAATATAAACATATCAAAATTTCTATATATTTTCTACCAAATTAATAAATCTGTTTTAAAATAGAAAAATGTTATAGCTGCAAAAATAAATGTTCACATGTGCGATAATAAATGTTCCTATATTTAAAAACAGTTGTTCACATGTCTGAAAATTAATGTTCTATATACTTCAGAAAAGCTGTTCATGGCCTGAAAGATAAATAACATTGTCTTCGAAAGAAATGGCATGTACAGTATTACATATGAATATATGTGTATTTTACGAAAGAGCAGTAATTAAATTAGAACTTTTCATGTATTATAGTATCAAAATAATGTTAATATCTTTCAAAATACATATTCGTAAATTGATGGAAAAAAGGATAAAAGGTAGAAAATGGAAAGTTAAAATGTAAACTCTAAAAATAAAAACCTGAAAATAATATGAAAATGCTAACAATGAAATGGTGAAAGGAAAATTCAATTAAATATAAAGACAATGAAAAATAAATAATAACCTAATCTAATTGGGCTCAATCGGCACACTGCGGGAGGCATAGACGATGATAGTTATATTTCCTGCAATGGGTGGTAAACTGGATTTTCGCAAATAGTAACATGAATGTGGAGGAGATGCAAGCCTCATGACAGGCCCACAAGGCTCAACCCGATATTGCAAAAGGCCCGGCTTGCGACTTACCTTTGTATGTGTTTGACAGGTGGGTCAGTGCTTGTTTTCATCTCTATCTTACTACTTAAAAAGAACGTACTTGTCTAAAAAAAACTTAAAAAGAACGTACGGTTCCATGTTTACCTCCCACCGCTGCTTTGTCCAACCTACCCCGTATGATAATCAATCACCTAAATGAACTGACCTTTTGAACTAATTCTACTTTAATTTGCTTACCAAACTTCTCATCAAAAAATAAGGTAAATCACGGCTAGGATTTTATAAACATTTATTTACACAATTTTATAATTTGGGCAGTTAAATCATAAGCTAACGTATCAGAATATTTATATCCCATTGCAACCCACTGCAACCCACGGATGTTGCCCTAGTAAAATAGAAGACGGTTTATTATTCTCGGCTTTTGCATTAAAGATGCACACAAGGCACTGAAAACTCGAGCATGTCACCCTAACTTCTACCTTTCTCTTTTTAAGTTATATAGGTGATGCCATCTTAGGAAGATAATTGCTGAGTTGAATGAGAAGGAAATAAGAAGAAGAAAAAAGGTTTGCCTTCTCCTAAGAAAAAAATTATACGGATATTTTTTTAACCATGCTGGAGAAATACATGTGATCTAGTATTATAAGGAGAAGGAAAACCGGGGATAAACCTGAAGGGGTACAAAATACACGACCAAAGGATCTTAAAAAACCTCGCCAAACTCTTCCAGACATACAGACAACGAAAGAAAAAACTAACTTGTTATCCGATCAATCGATCAACACCCTAGGAAAAAATCCCTTTTAGGAATCCTTTGAGGCAAAGAGGCCCTAAATGCACACCAAGAACTACACAGGCACCCGTGACCATCATCGAATGTCCATTGCAGCTGCAACATAAAAAGATTGATCCTTGCTTTGACTCACTCGCGACGGAGGCAGTTGCAATGAGGTTTAGAATGAAACCGGCACATACAGTTGGATGCAACAAGATTGAGGCCAACTCTGCTAGTGTGGAGGTTGTTGCTGCCCTAAGCGATGGCCACTCTTGTTCAGTAGCTTTCTGCTATCTTTGATCGCTGTTATTCTATGTCGTTTGACTTTACTCATGTCGTCTATGATCATTCTCGTAGAAAAAGAAATGAAGTAGCTCATGAACTGGCTAGGATAGCTAGATTTTCTCCTACAAATACATTATACATGGATGGACACCGTCCTGGATGTGGTTATTCCTCTTATTGTAGTATAAGCGATGCTACGGTCTTTTATGAGTGAATGAAGGAGGAGACAATTGTCAAAGAAAAGAACTGCACAGGCAAGTTAAAACTTGAGGGCTGTAATTAAAACCGTCGCTGGCCTTCCCTGCCTTGGCCATGGCAGGTGAGGGGGTCGAATCCCGATCCGTGATGGCGCGGTACTGCGGTTGCTGGCGCCTTGATGGCGATGCGTGGAGGAGGGAGCAGGGGACACTGTGGCCGACGGCGACGCACCGCGAACTGTACGTACGTACGCGCGTGCATCATGGATGCCATGTGCGCGCACACGACGCACGCTGACACGCACCACACCAGCGTCGCGACTCGCGAGAGGCCACGGCGCACATCGCCGCATCATCGACGCGTGAAGCCCCGAAGCAGCCCGGCAGCCGTGCCTGCCGGTGGCCATGCCGTTGCCACCGCGCGCCCCAGCACAGCAGCAATGGATGGGGAGGAGAGGACGGCCGCCCGCCCGATCCGATCCGATCGTACTACGAGCGCGGGGTTTCCAGCATGCGATGGCCTGGCCGTGGCCGGATGGGGCGTCCTTCATCCTTCAATGATGATGAATTGATGATGCGTGCGTACGTTGATGCCCACCACTGTGCGTCCCCATGCCGCCGGCCGGCCGGCCGGTCGCCGGGCACTGGTCACCCATAAAACCCGCCCGCATCGCCAGCGCCATCGATCCCACCATAAACTCCTCCATCGTCCCAGTAGGCCAGCACGGGGGGCTCCGGCTGCCCCGTCTTCAAGGAGGTTCCTTCCACCGGCAGGCCCACTGGGCGGCACGGCACGGCGGCTATCGCGCCCGGCCGTCGTGGGGAGGGGGTGGGTCGTGACTCGTGATGGACTGATGGGTCATGGGCGCGCGCCGTGCAGTCAAGGTCGGGGTCGGGTTTGGGTTTGTTGCTGGCATGGCATGGCACGACGGACGGGCGGGCGGGTTTGAGCAGTTGGTTGATTGGTTGGTCTGCGGCGTGACCTGCGTACCTAACGCCAGCTGTTACTATCATCCCACACAGGCGGCTGGCAAAGTGGCACCGGCAATGCATCTGTCGTGTGCCCCTCCCCAACACATCTCTTCGCTTGCTGCTGATGATTCCGCATCAACACATCCGAGCACGCAGCGTCTGACCAAGCGCGCACGCGATTGTTCGCAGCCGGTAAAGGAATCCACGTACCAACCGCCGCCGCTGCGTCCAATCCCACGTCCAACCTGCGGGCTACAAACAGCCGCTCATAGGAACTTCAGTTTTTTCCCACAAAAAAAAAAGGAACCTACCAAGCACGCAGCCTTCACGTCTCCACCTCCCAGTCACGCACACAAGACCACAGCCCGTAAGCTGTGGTCGTGCCTTCTTGTTCACCAACCAAATCAGCATCTCGACCTAACGCCAGCCAGAGCCACTCCAACACTAGCCCCACAAGAAAGAGCCTGTCTCCTCGCAGCAACGACCACAAAACAACTAGGGTCAATGTGACAAGAGTAAAATCATCTGGCAGAGATAAGGAGCACAGTAAAAAGCGCAGACTAAAATCATCTGACAGAGAGAGCTATCGAGCATGGGGGGTTTAGCACATGACACCAGTAACGCATGTGTTTCCAAGGAAGGAAACGCAGGAGAGCTGCGATTCAATTCATCAACCAACAAGATAAGAGAAGAGGGGGGGTACTAGGTAGGAATGTACAAATCACCAGGCTGTTACAAGGGATAGGATTTCGCCTCCACACACACATCTGGGCTAACTTAGTACACAAATTATTTATCCATTTCGCTCCGCGTCCAAACACATGTCAAAAAACACAAACAATCCCAGCCGCCGCTGCCTGCATTCTTCCTTCTTCACCAATCAGCTCAAATCACTATCACCACACACAAGCCCCTGCCTCGTCAACTCGTCACAATACCACCCTTTTCTCTGTCCTCCAAATTACTTCAATACCACCAGTCAAGTTCCTCATTCCTCCTCCAAAGCCTGTCAAATCCGAGCAATTCCTCCCAAAACAGTTTGACAGGCCCTATCTCTCCATCACAATGTGCGTGTAGCATAAGATGCAGCAGGTTGGGCTATGCGGCTTGGCTTATCCCCGGCACAAAATAATTCCTTCAATCAACCATTTATCCCCGGCAAGATTAGAATTTGCATCCCGTAAGAACCCATGCTTGCCGTATTTAACATTTGAAGCGGTTATGCACTCTCGACCGGGAACAACCCAAGGTTTCCTTCGCCATGTGCTCGCTTTGGCCGCCAGGTTGTATGAGCCTTGACCACATCAGCTCCAGACTCCAGCTGGAGCAGATGGTCGCACTGGATGGCAGAGTCTGGGCTGCCATCCGCACATTCACCTGAAACATTGGTAAGCGACTGCAGCACGCTGTCACGGCAACACTCCTTCCTGTAATCCAGTGTCATGCTTGCAAGCTCATGCTTTTCCAGGATTGAAATCGGAGCACTCTGAAAAGGGAATAAATAAAGCTCAGGAATCTTAAGCAGCAGTCTTATGATGATGATGATTGGGAATGAGAACAATCATGTCTACTTTATCAAACACCAGACCTGATGCTCCACAATAATAGATGCATGAAACTTCTGGTGGTACCAGCAAAGTTCCATGTATCAGGCTGAAAAGTAGCCACAACATTTTGACCAAACACTAGAGAATGGGGAAAATAAATTACCTCAAGGATCCACCCAATATACTTCACATTGTTTACATGTTGGTTCACGTCAAGGTCACCCCACTTGGGCTGTTGAGGATGGAGGAGTTCCCATAAGAAATAGAAAATATTATGGATGACACAGAAACACCAAACTGAGTGATGTTAACTAAGAATATCTAACTGACTTACAGTAAGCCCCTTCCTTATGAACTGCTTGTTGGCAGGGTCCGCAACTTTGTTCCTTGGCTTAGCCAACTTTTCACCCTGCTCCTCTGTTATGGCGGAACGGTCGTTAAAGTGCGGGCCTATTTCACCTCTAACTTCATCTGGCATTTTTGAAAGTCTTCTAGTGGTCTTATTCATCATAACCCAAACACTGGAAACAAGTGTCACATGGGAAGCACAATTAACAGACGAAAAACATGCTACAAACAGCATGAGTCAAAATGCAAACACATGGAATCCAAACCTTGTAGCTTTCAAGATCGTTCTGCCCGAATTGTAGTCACGGATATGCCAATCTCGACGCATTCCATTTTTTCCAGCAGAAGCTACCCATGTGTCAACTTGGACCATATCTTCCCTAAAATTTAGCACATGAAAATTATACTAGGTCATTTTTCAGCCTATAAATCAGCGAGTAAAGCTACAGAACAACTAGAAAACTACAAACTGAAATTGCTTTTCCTTTTCTGCAAACTTAAGATTCAACCTTTTATCAATTCAACAAATGATCGTTGCTGACATCAGAGGAAAACTGTAGTATCAGGTACACAGGCTAATAGAAGTATTTAAGAAAAACTATGCCAATCTAGATCAGGAGTTTCTTTTTTTGGCAGCCCACAGTACTAATTGCATACGAACAAGTCATTTAATCCAGCAATAAAGGCAACTTTCTGATCTCCTGAGGCCCGACCTCTTTTAATACGAATAACGAAGGACAAATGGGCCAGCACCACTTAATTTAGTAGCTTCAAGCATTTAATACGTGGTCTTATCAATCAAACTAGATTCCTCTACCTTGCACATGTAGACACAAGAAAAAGATGATCGTTTATTCATCAAAAAACAAAATCTACGTCTGTTACACTCAAGTGGAACGATCGATTTAAGGTGTTCCACACATGAAACATATTCTGTGAGCAGAACTTCTGATTGCTAAAGAAGCACATTCTAAATTCTAGCAAAAGCGAAGCAACAATCTAACACATCTGTGTAGAACAACATAATCAGAAACATAGAAGGGGGAGTTCTCATGTAGGATGATAAACAGTACACATGAGCTTCTGATTGGTAAACAATCATTATAAATTCTAGCAGGACATTATTTTTCATATTCTTCCCATGGCATACATAAATAGTCCTTAACTTGTATTGCCATTCCATAAATCGTCACTGTTCTAGCAATTGATGTGGTAGATAAGACCACAAAGTTGAGCAAAACTAGGACATGATGTATTGTTTGTACTAAAAAAGTGGGCTTAGAGCATGTTTGAGTGGTGCATAATCTCTCCAAATATATTACGTGTACTCAACTATAGATTTCTCATAGTATGACATAAGGCCAACTTAGTTGTGATAAGAAACATTTAATGGTTAATATGACAACCAATGGAAGTTCATATTGACAAACTCAAAAGGCAATTTGTACAATGTTATGATGCTAAATAGGAAAGAAATAAGACCAACTCCAGTTTAGCTACTTAACACTACATTCTGAGATTAAGATAAAATAAGATGCAATATACAAGTATGACTTCAAAATGTGTACCAAAAAACATGACAATAAAAACACTACTCCAGTCTCCAGTGAAAGGGTGCACATCCATAAAGAATGCACATGAATAATTCAAGCTATGAATTTGACTGGAAGTCGGAAAGTGAGAAAAAGAGAGGGGATTTGCCAGGAAAATGACATCAACAATTATGGCTTGCAGAAAGTACCATGAGGGATAATGCTCTACAAGAAGCTGAATTTTGCTGACAACCCAGATCAAGTTCCGTTTACTCATCTCTGGCGTAGCGCCAAAACCATCTCCAAGGAGACCAGCAGTTTTCACATGATTAAGAGCTGTTTCCTGCCAAAATTTAATTTGTTTCAGAAGACTGATGTGAACTGATGGCATCAATAGTGAAACGAGAAAAAAAATGGAAGTAATAAAAAATGAAGGCTGTTTCCTGTCATTGTCTCACCTGTAAATGATTCATTAACGTCTCTATAGAAGCTGTACGATCTGCACCGATCTCGTAGGACCTAATCAAGAAGTTCTGCCTAAACACCAGCCCATCCTGGATTATTCTACCAAAGCCAAATGTGTCAACAAGCATGTCAGGTCTCTTGGGCTTCCAATCAAGCATCGTCCACTGCTTCTCCGCGGCCAGGAAGATGGTCGTGACAGCTGCAAGAAGCATGCTCCAATCGGGCAGTTGGTTATAGAACGTCTTTGAGGAAGTGTAAGGCACTGTATCCTCCTTGTCTGAGCCTGTGGTCTTGAGGTTAACCTTAGAACCATTAACCTTGGGAAGTGCTTGGGCCCGAGCCTTGACTTGCATGGACGCGGGAGGCGTGTTCGGCTTTGCAACCATCCCACGGACACTCAACGTCTCAGGTAATTCACCAGACATGTTCTTGGAGCCTCTGGCCAACGCAGCCGGGGAAGACCCCGGCGTGGGGAAGAACCCCGAGGCGGCAACAGACCCCGCCATGTCACAGCCGTACTACAGCTTCAGGAACCAAGATTACGCTCCAACCTGAAGGAAGAACGAACAAAAGGATGAGCGACAGGATTTACGAACAAAAGGGGAGACGAAATAAAATGTGACAGAACAACAACATTCATGAATAACAAAAGATTCCATGTAAAATTGAGATATGAGCCACCGGATCCCGCTGTTCCTCGTTTGGGGAAAAGGATAGGGAGCCTTAAATTTGCCCCATTCGAATCAATTTTCCCGAACCTCCAACGACCAGACCCCGGAGTCGTTGTTGACATCCAAACATGCTTTTGCTATTGGGGCCGAATTTACCATAACATAATAATCGCAAAATAAATGGCCCCTTCTCCTTAGAGCGCGACGGGAACCGTCCAGGCCGCTCGAGCCGTATCCATCCGTCCGTCCCACACAAAACAAATCTGAAAACAGTACCGCATTGCCCCCGAATCCAACGCTGCCCGCACGAACCCTATCGCAGGAACCGAGGCGGAACGGGCCAAAACCGCGTTGTCGCATCGGGAAAAAAAATTCCCCCACCGCGAGGGGATGACGAGGATGCGGTCCGCCAGATCTGCCGCGCGGGGCCAAAATGCGGAGCCCGGAAACCCCGCGACGAACGAACGAACGAATCGGACCGCCGCCAGATCGCCGCAGGGGGAGGAGAAGGAGAAGGAGGGGGAGGGGACTCACCGCGCGCGCGCTGCCGCCTCCGCGGGAGGGACGAGGCCGGACCTGACCCAGACCCGGCGGCGCTCGGCTCCGCTGGGCTCCTCTGGCCGCGCCGGGAGAGGCGAGGTTGGTGGCGCCGCGCAGGGAGAGGGGGGCGCGAGGGTGGTGGGGGGATTCGTGTGGTCTCCGCTGCTTCCTCTACCTCGCCACCTCACACACCACGAGAAGGAGAGAGAAAAGAAAAGAGAAGGGATAGCGAGCGCGAGAGAGGGAGTCGGGGGCAGATGAGTTTTTTCCCCTCTCTCTCTCTCTTCTCTTCTCTCTTTGTTCGCGATGCGAGGCGGCCACGACGGGAGGGGAGGGGAGGGGAGGAAGCAGAGCCGTTAGCGCCCCCGTCCCGTCCCGGGTCGCCGTATAAATACGCGGCCCCGCGTACGGCTGGCACGGGGCCCGTATGCCCTGCGCTGGCGCCGCGAAAAGACGCGCGTGCCCCTCGGTGCGGTCCGACCCGCAGCGGTGGGGCCCCGGGCCGCGCCCTTTTTCTCCTTCTCGTAGCTGTCCGATGCTTCCTGCACCGCACGAGTCTCCAATCAGCACGCGAACGGAACGGAACGGAGCGGTGGGTTGAGAAAGCAAGGCTTCTCCCGGGACTACCTCGACAGCCCACGGGACCCAGACGTCAGACGTGGCTTTACTGCAATTTTAGAGAGTGGTACTGATTATAATTTAGAACAGACCAGTACGAACAAAAATATTATAGCTTCGTTAAAAAATCGCGACGGGTGAGACCCGTGTTGTTATGCATTAATTCCTTGAAAAAAATTTTCCGTTCTCCCTGCACTCGGCCTTCCTCCCCCTTCCAACTTCGACAGGTTCGACCGCGGAGAGATGAGGGGGAGGGAGACCGGTGGCTTGTGGAGTATTACATGTTTGTCTTCTGATAGTCGAGATCAAGTCGAGTTCTCACATTTTCTCTCTTTTGTGCTATGGTTGCTTCGGTTGATTAAACCTATGGGGATTTGGTGTGCTCTGTTTTGTTTCATTGCATGCCGTTTACGCGAGCCCTAAATCTAGAGAACTTTTTGTCATTTTAGACCATCTGCAAGGGCCACGTGTTGCACTTTGCTGCCACGAAGTAGGTGGCCTTTTTTGCCAATTTCACTCAAATGTGGTCCTTTTTGTCATCACACTCACGTAGGCGGTATAAAATGCCAAAAATTCAAGCCTAGATGGGCATTTACGCAAGCTTGTAATTTATTTGTCTGTTATCGCCTTTTAGTGTTTTATTTATTGATGAGTTGTAATCTATAAAAGAATACGCCTTCCACTTTTCTCGATGGTTCATAAATAGAGACGATTTGTTATGCTTCATGGCTCGCACATGTTCTTTCTTCCCAAGGAAGAAATTAAAGCGATCTTGGCCAAGCGAGTGTAGCCTTGCGTCGGCTACCCTCCGCCGACGACTTCTCAGTCGTCGATGATGAAGGGGGGGGGGGGGGGGGTCGCCGGATCTGCACGTACAGATCGTGTAGCTTAGCATTTAGGCCCTAGTAGCTTAGACTTTGGGTCCTTCGACGTCGATGATGGCGGTGACGAATATAGCTGCTCCAGATCCTTTTCTGACAAGGTGATTGGCTTGATGTCGAGGATGAATTTGGAAACTAGCCCGTTCAAGTGAGAATGGTGCGGGGACAGCGGCATCCTTGTGGTAGACTTGTGTCATCGGGCTTCGCTGTTGCGACGGTGTTTGCTCCCGCGTCGGCACGAAGCTTGGGAGGTAGTCGAGGAGGTTGGGCACACAGAGGATGGATGAAATAAGATTATAGGGATTTGAAAAAAAAGGATAATTTTAGACTGACACTGACAGGCGGGCCCCGCATGTAATAACGGTCAAAATAAACGGAGTTGACTTGGTCGTCACGTCAGCCCTGACGAGTGGGTCCCGCATGTCATAAACGTGTTTAATTCGCCTAAACTGCTCACGTGGCGCAGCAGCTAACATGCGCCTTTCCTTTCCTTTCCTTTCCTCCTAATCCTAATCCCTCCTTATCCGTATGATAGATAGCGCCCCATCATCCGCGCCCGCGGCGTGGAGGAGACCTGATCTGCATCGCCACCCCATGCATGCATGGACACCGTCCGTTGTCCGTCCAACCACCTTTAATTATCTGATGAACGGAAAACATGCCTAGACGTGGCTGCAATCCACACACCACCAACGCATGCCATGTCGCAGCACTGCCCAAGTGCCCGGTGTACTACGTCCGCGTATACGCCATGTCCACGCGTGTGTCAGCTACCGGCCTACCGGCACGCTTGACGACGTTTCGCCGGGAGAAGTTTAGTTGGCTATACGTAGAGCTCAGCTGATAATGGCCGCGCGTATGTACGTACGGCCTAATTAAATGGGTTTACGGTCCAGGTTAGCCGACGGCGATGGCTGTGGCTGATGATGAGGGCCAGGCTGAGCTGCCCTGGCCACCGCGACCTGGCGTCTTGCCCCGCGCGGACGAACGTCTCGCTTTTGCGGACGCGGACAGGCTCGGGGAGAGGGGCAGTTTGGGGAACGGCGGTGGCTTCGAGAGAGGACGCGGAGCAAACAGGGGTGATGGATGGGTGCGCGTTGCCGCGGCTGTCCGACTGGTGACCGGCCACCCTAGCCACGTGCGTGCGCGCAGGCCCGTCCCGGTCCCGGCTTTCACAGCCAGCCCCAACCAACCTCACCAAAAAAACGATTTATTTTTGTGAGCGATACTTCACCCAATTATTTGTGGAAAGCTCCCTTCCGCTTCAGCCATATACTTTTCTTATTAAGAATGCCGTTTCCCCTCTTTTTAAAAGAGCCATGTGAAAATTTTAAAATTCGTCGGGACTAGATGGAGGTGCTTGTGGCTCAGACGAAAAAGGTTGAAGTTTAGATTAGATTAAATACTAGGATATGTAATTTGGATTAATATAATATAATAGATAAAAGAATAATAATGTGAGGATAAGAGCCAGCGAAGTTGCCCGACGTGGACAAAGAAAACCCTAGCCGCCAATTCGTCTATCTCCCTAGTGGGGGGAGGCTGGAGGGCTGTTGTGGCATGTGTGCCGAGATGGATGGTCGGGTTGTCGATGTCTTCGGCTGGCTGGCGGTGCTCTGTCTAGGCCACCGAAGAATTTGGTGTCGGAGCGTGGGCATGGACGGCGACGTGTCTGACGGCATCGGGGCCTGATATGGCTTGCAGAGCCGCGGGGTGGCTTGGTTCGAGTTTTGTCTATGTAGTCTACTCTATGCGTCTGGTTTGGGGCGGCGAGGCGACAACGTTGACTCAGTATAGGAATAATGTCCTTCTCGCTCTATCCGCGTTCCATTGGTGTGCTTATCATCGGCGAAGGGTGTGTAAATATGTGTCTTCGATGGGCCTTCCGGGATCTAATCCAATTTGATCTTTGGTGGATCCATTTGACACTCGTGGTCTTCAAAGTTTTTACATGCCCCTTTCGATGTTCTCTCCGGGCGCGCAGATCGTGGCCGCCGACATCTGGTCTACGCCGACGACTTCCTGATCGCTGCTTCTACAAGCTTTTGGGTTCTAAACGAATTTGCTTCATGGAGACGGAGGCCCAAAAGAGGCAACAAGATTTGCTCATGACACAACGTCGATGGATGCAGTAGGAAGGAGACTTCCAGACCCCCAAGGAATTTGATGTAAAAAAAAAATTCCCTGTAATGTTGTGTTTGTAATGACGTGGACTTCGGCCTTGTTGGAAAAGAAGAAGAAACTGACATGTAATATGCTGCCGAGGAAAAAGGCTATATACTTCTTCTTGCAAAAAAAAGGGTATACTTAACAACAACGACCAAAAGGGCTGTCTTTGATCCTTCCTAAATAGCCATGAGCCAATCGGGTAAAATCGTAGTAGGAGTACACGAGATTAACCGTCCGTTACTAGATTGTTCACGCATAATCTCCCGCACTAACTCTGGCTAAAGCGTTGCATGGGTCTGGAAAAGTATAGGGAAATGCTTGCTCCTAGTCCTAGCTAGGGATCGGCCGGCCGGTGATGAAAGCTCAATTGTTGATGCACAATTGGTCGCATTTATCATCGGGGTGTCATGGTATGCGTATGCTAGCGACCGACCGACCGACCGGCCGGGCTTGGGCTGCACGGAATAGACAGCCATGGTCCAACTAAGAAGGGCATGGCCAGATCCTAGATCGATCGGAACCGGCCGGCCGGCCGGAGAGAATGAATGAGGCCAATGGCACCGCGCGTCGTGGCAACGCAGAATGAATGGCGATCAATGGTACGGTGCTGCTCAACTCCCTCCACCGTGCGTGGTTTTACCACAGACGGCCCATGCGTGTACGATTTTGCCCGTCAACTTTCACCGTGTCGATCACCTTACAAGGAAACATGTAGTAGCTGCTTGAACAAAGGGATCGGTCCTTTCTCAACTTCTGATCACCGTTCAATGGTTTCGGCAAATCTCACCTCGCTCAAGAGTGTGCATGTATCACGTATCAGGATATATACTTACTCCCTCTGTTTCTAAATATAAGTCTTTATAGAGATTCTAAAAAATGAATACATACAGAATAAAATAAATGAATTTAAACTTTAAAATACTGTCTACATACATCCGTTGGTTGTAGGTCATTTGAAATGTCAAAAAAGACTTACGGTATATCTAAGGACCGAGGGAATACTTAATTACTATAGAATAGTTATGGTTCCAGTGATGGTAATTACTGCACTAGAGCCTGGCTAGTGGCTAGCTTGTCCCGACAATTCCCGCAAAAATATAAAAAAGCTTGTCCCGACAACGGAACGCAGGCTGGTCGATGCTGGAGTAGTGCCGCTAGCTAGCCAGCCAGCTTGCCCTGTGTCGGCGTGTTGCTCCGAGGACACGGGAGGTAATGACGCTGTCCATCGTATGCCCCGTACCGATCTTACTGTCACCGTGCGTGTCCGACTGTCAGTGCATGACTCCATGTCGTGAACACCAAGAGAAGAGATATGTGCGTTAATTCCATTTCACGGCCGCAGACACCGTACGTGCCTAGGTCGATGTCGTCTGGGTACGTACGTACGGCATGTACCCTGCCACCATATGCTGGGCATTGGAGATGACACGCGCCATGGTGGCTGGCAGTGGCGGAGCCGAGCCGAGCGGCATCGCAGTTCACGCCGGGGGCCTTGGACCCTTGCTCGGGCGAGGAAAAGCGGTTGAGACGGACGGACACGAAGAAGAAAACCATGCGCACCGCACCGCATCGCAGATCACGCACCAAAGGGAGCAAGCGGCCGGGTCGATGATATAAAATAAGTAGAAAATTGCGGGTAGAGGCTCAGCTTCAGCATTTCCGAGGACGGAGCTTGTCTGCCTCTCCGCATATGCGTGGTCGTGCTCCTGTGGTTGCCTTTTCCTCTTGATGCATGCACGGTGTGCCGTCTACTCTCCTCGTCCTAAAATTCTTGTCTTATATTTTGTCTAAATACGGATGTAGTCACGTTTTAGTATTAGTAGCTACTCCTTCCTTTCATTTATATAGGGCCTAATTCGTTTTTCAAGGCTAACTTTGATCAAATGTTAAAGCAATAATGTATAACATGCAACTTACACAAAGCATATCGTCAAATTCGTATATGAAAGGAGCTTTCAATGATATAATTTTTACATTATGCATGTCATGTACTATTATTCTTGTCAATAGTCAAAGGCAGTCTTGAAAAACGCATTAGGTCCTATATAGATCAAAAGAGGAAGTACATCCATATCTAGACAAAATTAAAATAAGAATTTTGAGACGGAAAAAGTACATGCAAAGAAACGGTGTGCATTTTTCTTAGCCAAAGTGTGACACATCCTCCCCAATTTTTCTTAACTAAATTTGTCATCCTCGCGACAATACAAATTGCTATAAAAGCGGTCATTTGCCATCCCCTCCTAGCCAACGTCAGCGGAATAGCATTACCGATAACAATACTGTTCATTTTATGGAGGTACGGGTAATGAGATATTTTTAGGCTAGCTTTTTTTTGAGACAAATATTTTTAGGCTAGCTAATAACGAGAGTTGTGGCTCTGCGCTACCATTATGTCCACTTCCTCTAAGAGGGCAATTCATATTTGTCGCATTTCGTGGCAAATAGTCGCTGCTTCGGACAGGCGCGAGTGACCCTGAACGGGATATGCTGGCCCATTTAGAGAACCATCTAGAACATTCTTAACAGAATTTTCCAACTTACTTTTATCAGTTTTCATCTTTTCTGGTTTTTTCTAATTTTTTTACCAGTTTTCTTTGTTATTTTTAAAGTTCCTCTTTTATTTTTTGGAAATTCTAAAAGAATTTTACAAATTATAAAAAAATCATGTTTTAAGTTGTTTTTCTGAATATAAAAATGTTCTTTATTTATAAAAATATTCACAATTGTTTCTAAAATATCCAGATTTTTAAAACGATCAGAATCTTAAAAAATATTGCTATTTTCAAAATCCGTTCGCAAATTGAAAATGTTCGGGGGGGGGGGGGGGGGAATGTTAGAGTTTTGGAAAAAAAATCATATTTTTTAGTTAAAAACATGTTTTCAGAAAGTGTTCGAAATATCAAAATAAGTTCGTGCTTAAAAACTGTTCTCAGAAGTAAAGAAAAACTTGGTTGCTAAAGTAACACGGGTTTGCTAAAGTAAGCTCGCTCACTCCCGATCTGCGCAACAGTTTGTGGATGGCCCGGCTCACTAAGACAACCCCCTCTGTGCGGCAACCGTTCTATTTGATGGTAAATACGAACTCATTAGTAAGGGTCCTTAGGCGCTAACAACTGGCACGCCGCATGTGCATTAGTTATGACAACCTGAGAGTTTTTTTTTGCAGATTCATTTATTCAAAACGTATTATCTCATGAACCAAGTGTTTAAATCCTGAACCATTTTCATCGTTAGATTTGTCGCGTCGAGATCTTTGAAACTAGATTCCATGTTAATAGGTTTTGGCAAACTTTTTTCATGAGAAAACTGGGGAAAAAACCGAAAGCCAGAACCACGGTTTTTTCCTTTTCGAGAAGCACAACTATAGTTCTCGTAGAAGAAAATATGTGCCTCTACAAGAAGCAAATATGTGCTCTTATGAAAGAAAGAAATTGCATTTTTTTTCTTTCCAAGAGGGACATCTGTGCTTCTCGCAAAAGCAAATCTGTGAATATCGTGAAAACAAAAAATGACACATTTTTCCATTTTGACAGGCACAGTTGTGCTTCACATGGAAGAAAAAAAACTCATTTTTTTCAATTTCCTAGAGACATAACTGTGCTTGTACTGGAAGCAAATCTATGTATGCACGAGAAACAAATGTGTGCTTCTCGTGAAAGCAGGAAACAAAATTACGCAAATTTTCTTTTCTGATTTTCCTCTCCAAAAACTAGAGAAAACCAGACAAAAACCAGAAAGCCGAAAAATTGCAAAAAAGCCCATCTAAAACACGAAAACACGTGCAGAAAACAATAATAATTCTGAGGAGTGCCCAGCACGCGACACATGATAGTGGCTTGGCGTACCACTTGGCACACCCTCAGTACACCAAACTGACCCTTGTGGGGATCCCGCAAGGATACCCTTTAACTACTTGCTCTCTACTAAATAGCGTCAAATAGGAGGTCTCCTCTCGCTTGTCACACCCGACATCATGCCATGCATGAGATCCCCAGCCGAACCAAGCAATCTTCCCCCGCTCATCGTCTTGATGCCCCTCATCAAAATAAGGGACATGTCTACAGGGTAGATCCTATTTTCAAATTCGTGATAATTTTTTCATAAATCCACGTCCACATTTTTAAACCATGAACATTTTTTGAATTCATGATTTTTTATAAACTTGATATTTTTTGAAACTCGTTAACATTTTCTGAATTGACGAACATTTTTTAGAATTTTGGGAATATTTTTTGAAATTCACGATTTTTTGTTTTGATGAACATTTTTCAAATTGATGATTTTTTTTTCAATCAGCAAATACTTTTTGAACCAATAAAGTTCTTTTGAAATTTGGGAACAATTGTTCAGTTTGTGAACATTTTTTGCTTTTTCATGAACATTTAAAAAATCTTGAACATTATTACAATTCGCAAAATTTTGTTCAAAATTCATGAACATATTTTGAATATGCGAAAAATGTTCACAATCATATTTTTTTGAATATACGAACATCTTTTTTCTGAATTCACGATTATTTTATGGTTTCTTGAACATGTTCTTCAAACTTCGCAAACATAGAGAAATTTTCACCTGTTTTGAAATCCCAACTTATTTTTAAAAAGAAAACAAAAAAGAAAACAAAAAAGCAGGGGGCGTCCCGCCCCGTACATGAGCCGGCCAACAGGGCGTGCGGGGGGACTGTTATTTTTTGGCGCCTCTATGTCTCGCGTTCAGCGAGTCCAGCTTCGGACACGCTGAAGGGCGAGAGAGATGGGCCGGCTCAATACGCGGTAGGCCACAGCCTCTTGTTCTTCTGTTTTCCCTGTTTGCTTTATTTTTCTGCTTTTTACCCTTTAAAATATTAAAAGTAAATATATTAAGAAAATCTCTAGAAAGAACATTTGAAAAATGTTAATATGTATTTGAAAAATGTTAATCAAGCATTTGGAAAAAAGTTGAATCTAAAAAGGAAAATTGTTCAGCGTGTATTAAAAAAATGATGACAAAATTGGATCATGTATAAAAAAATGTTAATCAACATTTTGCAAAAAAATGTTGAACAAGTATTTGAAATTTTTTAGTCATGCCTTTGGGAAATCTTACATCTGTATAACAAAAATGTAGAGTATGTATTAAAAAACTGATGAAGAAATCTGATTATGCATATAAAAATATTAATCAAGCATTTGAAAAAAATGTTGAACAAGTATTTAATTATTTTTAATCAAGCATTTGCGAATTGCTAAATTTGTATAGGAAAAATGTTTACCATGTTTTAGAAAAATGATGAATGTTTTAATCTTGTATATAAAAATGTTAACCAAACATTGAAAAAAATGTTGAACAAGTGTTTGAAAATTATTAATCAAACATTTGGAAAATGTGAAATGTGTATTTTAAAAATGTTGACCATTTATTAGAAAAATGTTAATATTTTTATTTGAAACTATTAATGAAGCATTTTAAAAAATATTAAAAATATATAGAAAATGTTGGCTATGTGTTCAATAAATGTTAATCTTATATTTACAAAAATTAATCAAGCATTTGATTTTTTTTCTTCTAAAAATGTGTATAGAATAATTGTAGACTATGTATTACAAAAATGTTAAATTTGTATTCGAAAGATATTATATGTGTATTAAAAAATGTTGTTGACATATAAAAAAACATAGAATAATAACAAAATGAGCAAAGAAAATCGAATAAAGAAACAAAATAAGCAAAAGAAAATGGAAATGAAGAAGAAAATATTGGAGCAGAAAATGCAAAAAAGAATGAAAAATGAATGAAAAAATGGCGAAAGAATAGAAAAGACATAAAAGAAGACAAAAAACATGGAAAAAATGGAGAAGAAAACAGTGGGAACCTCGACTCGGTTGGACTTAAGTAATCTAGCCTAGTGGTTAGATTCAGTTGCTCTAAACAAGGTCTTCTGGTCGCTTGCAGAATGCCGTATTGCTTGCCTCATCTATTCGACTTCCCTCAAACCACGCCTAGGCACCAACGCGCTTGTCGCTTGCCTGACACCCCTTGTCATTTTTCTTTTGCAAAATGAACGACGTGTCCTCTCCTCCCAACGCTGCAATGTCGTTAAAAAAAAATCTTGTCTCATTCTTTTCGATGGTCAACATACATATTATAAAAGCTAGCTTATGTGTAACTCGATTTCCTTTTGTGAATTTAAAAAGTATGTTTTAATAAATGTGTGCCATTTAAAAAACTGTTCACATTTTTACATCGTTTTCATCAAAATACTAGAAAATATTCGTGAAAATTTAAAAATCTTCACATGTTTATGAAATTGTTCATGACAGTACTAGAAAAAGTTCATGTTTAAAGAAAAACAATCAAGCTATTTTTGAGAAAAGTGTTGGTCACGTATAAAAATCTTTACCAATCAGCATATATTAAATGAATATTCACATTTTATTTGTTAAATTTGAACCGTGCAAGCAAAAAAAATCAGTATATAAAAATGTTTAACATGTATTAAAAAGTGTTAAACATGGGTTTGTAAATTATTCGACATGTATTTGGAAAGAGTTCAACATGTTGTTTAATTGGTGTCTACGGTTAATTTACATGTATTTAAAAAAGAAGAATTAAAAAAAGAAGGAAAACGAAAAAGATGAACACCTACACAAACATTAAAAAACAAGGGAAAAAAAGATAACCGAATGGAACCTTTCAGAAACCATGTGGAAAATGCGTGAGTCTATGTTTCACTTCTAGCGAGACGGAAGCCAGCGTCACGTGGAACATGTTTATGTATTTCTTCACTCCGTTTATAGAAAATCAATACTAAACGGAAAAAACTTTTTGATAATTTTTCTTAGACCACAAGACACCCTAGAAGCTTTGGGAGGAGGTCAGAGAAGCCACGAGGTGGCCACAAGCTCGTAGGGCGCGCCCCAAGATGGTGCCCCCAAGCTTGTGGGCCCCCTGTGGCTCATCTAACCTAATTCTTCTTCTATAAATACCCAAATATTCTCCGTAGACTAGAGGGCACACCAAAAATATTTTTCTGCCGTCGCAAGTTTCTGTCCTCGTGAGATCCTATCCGGAGACCTTTTCCGGTACTCTGTCGGAGGGGATTCGATCACGGAGGGCTTCTACATCAACCTTGCTGCCCTTCCAGTGATGTGTGAGTAGTTTACCACAGACCTACGGGTCCATAGCTAGTAGCCAGATGACTTCTTCTCTCTTTTTGATCTTCAATACAACGTTCTCCTTGATGTTCTTGGAGATCTATTCGATGTAATCTTCTTTTGCGGTGCCTTTGTTGATATCCGATAAATTGCGGGTTTTTATGATCATATTATCTATGAATATTATTTGAGCCTTCTCTGAACTCTTTTATGCATGATTAAGATAGCTTTGTATTTCTCTCTGATTTATTGATTTGGTTTGGCCAACTAGATTGATTTTCCTTACCATGGGAGAGGTGCTTTGTAATGGTTAAATCTTGCGATGCTTATCCCAAGTGAAAAAAAGGGACTGACACGTATTTGTCTTGTTGCCATTAAGGATAAAAAGATGAGGTTTTTTCATATTGATTGGATGTATCCCTCTACATCATGTCATCTTGCTTAAGACGTCACTCCGTTCTTGTTAACTCAATACACTAGCTGCATGTTGGATAGCGGTCGATGTATGGAGTAATAGTAGTAGATGCAGGCAGGAGTCGGTCTACTTGTCATGGACGTGGTACCTATATTCATGATCATTGTCTTAGATATCGTCATAACTATGCTCTATTCTATAAATTGCTCAACAGTAATTTGTTTACCCACCGTATGCTTTCTTTGAAGAGAGAAGACTCTAGTGAAAACTATAACCCCGGGTCTATCTTTTATCATATTAATTATTTTTAGATCAATAAAATCAAAACACAAAAATCCCTTGCTGCAATTTATGTACTTTTATCTTATTTTGCATTTTTACTTATCTTTTATATCGATCACTGTCAGATCTCATCCTTGCAAGTAACCGTGAATGAATTGACAACCCCTTTATCGCGTTGGGTGCAAGTATTTGTTTGTTTGTGTAGGTGCAACCATTGATGACTTGTGTGTTCCTCTTACTGGATTGATACACTGGTTCTAAACTGAGGGAAATACTTATTTCTACTTTGCTACATCACCTTTTCTTTTTTTTAAGGAAAAAAAACCAACGCAAGATCAAGAAGTAGCACTGTCCTCGTCTCCCCACCAAAATTATGACATCGCGCCAATGATTTCTTTGATTTTTAGGAATTTTAAAAATGTATATAGCATAAGTGGAGATAACTTGTACAACAGATTTGAGCATAATTTCTTTCCTTCTAGCGGATAACAATTTTTATGAGAAGTGATGGGATGGAATACCTGAGGTGTGGAACAAAAAGAAGCTTAATAAGGAGAAAATAAATATCTATTTAATGTGTTATCGTTTATCAAAGATTTGCCATTACTAGCATTTTTGCCAAACGAATGCATTTTGCTGGCAGTTTTAGTTATGACGCGAGATCAAACAGTGTTAGAAGAAAGTACCATCCTCTGAAGCAATTGTCATGTTGTTTTGAAGAAAATGTCACACGTCTTTGAAGAAACAAAAACGTTCGCAAATGTCGTCCCTCTCGGCGGCTATTGGGGTCCATTGCTGGGTTGCCGGTGACATGTATACTGCGAATCAATCACTTATTGGAAGTAGCCACTCACCACTTTTAGCACGAATTAATTACAAAATCTTCAGTTTCACGCACAAGATGATCTCCTCCTCCTCTCCAGCTCTCCAATACGTAGAATCTACCCCTAATTCCATGCGTGGTGCAGAAGGTAGTAATTAATTGAGTATAGTTACACAGCGGGCTGGCAAATATTCGTCAACAATTAACTAAGGCAAATTCCCCTATTTATATTTCTCTACCCTGCACAGCAGCAGCAGCAACCAATCCTTGCATTGGGAGTTGAGTTCCAGTATAGGCCACAATGCCTGTGATGACGACGATAACTCGCGCTCTCCTGCTCGTCGGCGTCGCCCTGACGGCGCAACTGTGCGCTTGCACGGCGTACGGCGGCGATGGGTTTAGAGCATCTTCAACAGCCGCGCTAAACTAGCGCCGCGCCGTAAAATAGGCGTTTTTAGCGCGCGCGCAACGCGTCAGGGCGCTCCAGCGGGCGCGCAAAAACGGCGCGCGCGCTAAAACTGGTTGGGCGCGCGGGCAAAAACACTTACCGGCGCGGCGTATTTCGGGCGCCCACTACAGCGCGTGGCACACTCGAGCGCTCGCGCCCGCTCTTCCTCTCGCGCTTCCACCCCCGACCGGCCGCGCCGCCGCCGCCGCCCGCGCACCCCCGGCGACCGTCTCAGGCTTCCTCGGCCTATCCCCGCGCGCCCGCGCTTCCGCCCATCCCCTCCTAGTACCGCCGGCGCCCGCGCGCCTCCGTCGTCCGAGGAACAGCGCCCGAGCGCTCGCCGCCGCGCCGCGCCCGCAAGGTGTTTGACAAAACGCCTACAAGGTATGTATTGCTCAAACTTCATGAATTTGGTGCATGTTTTGAATTGTAGTTTTTATAGTATAGTATTGAACATTGTAGATGAGTTCGTCGTATGATTCTTCCGAAGAAGAATTTGATATGGAAGAGGAGGAGGATCTTGCAATGATCGTAGCTATGCATATCAATAAAAAACCGAAGCACGGTGGTTCGGTTATGGGTCGGGAGAAAATTTGGAGAGATAGGATTGATGCCCATAACAGATTGATGAAGAACTATTTCGTGGAGAATCCCACGTACCCGGAGTCGTATTTTCGTCGCCGGTTTAGGATGAGCACCGAGTTGTTCAGGCGCATTGCAGAGAAACTAGCGAGCCATGACCGGTTTTTCCAGCAAAGGAGGAATGCCGCCGGAGAGCTCGGGCATAGCACTTTTCTGAAGGTGACAGCCGCTTTGCGTATGTTGGCATACGGTATCCCGGCTGATCTAGTTGATGATCATTTGGCTATGGGTGAGAGCCAAGCCATCATGTGTGTCAAGCGCTTTGCAGTGGAAATTGTGCAAGTGTTTGGCGAGGAGTATTTGAGAGCTCCCACTGCTGAAGAAGCCGCAAGGCTATTGGCGATGAACAAAGCGCGCGGCTTTCCTGGCATGCTTGGCTCAATAGATTGCATGCATTGGAGTTGGAAGAATTGTCCAAAGGCATGGCATGGGCAATTCCACGGCCAAAAAAAAGGTTCCACTATAATCCTTGAAGCGGTGGCCGATCAGGAGACTTGGATTTGGCATGCATTCTTTGGAATGCCTGGATCTTTGAATGATATCAATGTTCTCAACCGGTCACCACTGATGAATAAGATTGCAAACGGTGAGTTGCCACCTGTGCAGTTTGTAGCAAATGGCCATACGTACAACTATGGCTATTATCTAGCGGATGACATCTATCCAAAGTGGCAAACCTTTGTGAAGCTGTTGAAAAAACCGAAAGGTAAGAAAAATCTTGATTTCCACAATGCTCAAGCGGCTGCTAGAAAAGATATGGAGAGAGCATTTGGGATTTTGCAAGCCCAATTTGCTACTGTGAGAGGACCGGCAAGATTTTGGGATCAACAAATGCTTTGGTACATCATGCACGCTTGTGTGATCATGCACAACATGATCATCGAGAATGAGCGTGGCCAAGATTTAGACTATTCACAGTATAAGCTCTTGGGATATCCCGTGCGAGTGCGGCGGAGGGCTGAAAGGGTAGCCCGTTTTGTTGCCTCCTATCATGCCATTCGGCGTCCCGCAACGCACAATGAACTTCAGAAAGATCTAACTGAAGAGTGGTGGGCATGGCATGGACGGCAAAGAGCATGAACTTCATGAACTATTTGTTGTGTTGTAACAATTTATTTGAACTATTTGTTGTTGTACTGAACGATAAACTATTTGTTTGTGTTGTAATGATTTATTTTAAACTATTTATTATTGATTTTTATTTTGTTTGTTTGATCATTTTTGCTCATCTTCTTGCAAATGTATATGTGGTTTGTGCGGCGCGCACGCTGTATTTTTGCGCCCTGCTGGAGCGGCGCGCGCGCTGCATTATAGCGCCGCTGCTGGAGCCAGCGCAGGCGAGCGCGCAAAACCAGCCACAGCGCGCGCGCTAACGGGTTTTTTGCGCGCGGCAGTTTAGCGCGGCTGTTGGAGATGCTCTTAGTGTGGAGTTCATCCACCGTGACTCCGCCGGGTCGCCGTTCCACGACCCCTCGCTCACCGCTCATGGCCGCGTGGTTAAGGCCCTCACGCGCTCCTACGCCCACGCCGACGCACCGTCGGCCCACGGCGTCGTGTCCGAACTCATCTCCACTCCGTTCGAGTACCTGATGGCCTTGAACGTGGGCACGCCGCCCACCCGTCTGCTCGCCATCGCCGACACCGGCAGCGACCTCGTCTGGCTCAATTGCAGCAGGAAGGGGCCCCACGGTCCTGGCCCGGCGTTCGCCGGTGACGCGCCCTCGCCCCCACCCCCGCCGGGCGTCGTGTTCGACCCCTCCAAGTCCAAGACGTACAACCCCGTGGGCTGCGACTCCGACGCGTGCCGCGAGCTCCATGAAACCGTCTGCGTCGACTCCAAGTGCGCCTACTTCTACAGCTATGGCGGGGGCTCCACTACGAGCGGCCTCCTCTCCACCGAGACCTTCACCTTCGCGGACGCCGCCCCAGCTGGCAGCCGCGGCGAGCGGACGACGCGCGTGCCCGACGTCAACTTCGGCTGCGGCACGACCTTTGTCGGCTCCTTCATCGGGGACGGCCTCGTCGGCCTCGGCAACACCAACCTCTCCCTCGTCGCGCAGCTCGGCGCGCACGCCTCGCTCGGCCGGAGGTTCTCCTACTGCCTCGTGCCCTACTCTGTCAACGGCTCCTCCCTGCTCAACTTCGGCGCCCGCGCCACCGTGACGGAGCCGGGCGCGGCCACGACGCCGCTGATCCCGTCCAGGGTGAAGTCGTACTACACCATCGGCCTCCTGTCCGTCAAGGTGGGCAACGCGACCTACGCGGCGCCGCAGCAGTCCCCCGCCGTCGTCGACTCCGGCACAACGCTGACGTTCCTCAACAAGGCGCTGCTGGACCCACTGGTGAAGGAGCTGGGCCAGCGGATCAAGCTCTCGAAGGCCCCGCCGCCGGCGGACCTCCAGTTGCCGCTGTGCTACAACGTTACCGGGCTAAAGGAGGGGCAGATTGCGGCGAAGATCCCTGACGTGAAGCTGGGGCTGGGCGGCGGCGCGGCGGTGACGCTCAAGGCGTTGAACACGTTCGCGGTGGTGCAGAAGGACACCTTGTGCTTGGCCATTGCGCCGTCGGCTCGGTCGTCATTGATCGGGAACATCGCACAGCAGAACATGCACATCGGGTACGACCTCGACAAGGGCACCGTCACCTTCGCGGCAGCCGACTGCGCGAGATCCTACTCCGCCCACCCACCCTCCCCGGCCCACTCTCACGCCCCAGCCACCTCCGGCTCTGCGTAGACTTGTAGCCATAAATCTGATCACCATGGCACGCATGCATCAAAGCATTGTTCTCTCCCATGCTCCGTACGTATTGACATGCGCACTCCCTCCGAAAAGATCAAAAAAATTGAAAAGTTTGATGCTAATTTTCATCAGTTAATAAAAGCACTTCTTATCGGGGGAAAAAATTGTTTGCGGGCTGGTCCAAACTCGTCCGTAGACAATGATGTGAAAGCTGGATATCCAATCTTTTAGGATCACCTTCAGGATATAGATAGGATCCTGAGTCATTCTTTCTCCTCTAGTCATAACTCTAATAGGATGATCATTCATTTTATTTTCATCTCGTTAAGCAAATCATTTTGTGACTTAGCAACTTGTTCTAACCGAGTATGAGCCATGGATGAATGTTTACTTAAGTTTCTAACATCATTAACAATCCTAAACATCAAATCACTCAAATGATCAATCATGATAGCATTTCGTTTCAATTGTTTGCTAACATACATGTTGAAGTGTTCTTGGTTAACAATGTAGTTATCAAATTCATTCAGGCATTGACTAATAGATTTATTATAGTGAATATCACCCTCATCGAATTTATAAAGAGAATTACATTTACTACCTGTGTCGGGGTATCGATTCCATGTATTTCTTTAATAGGTGCTAATTTCTTAGCATCTTCGGATTTAATAACATTTTCTTTCATAGATTTCTCTGCCTCTTGCATATCTTCAAGACTGAGAAATATAATACCTCTCTTCTTTGAAGTTGGTTTGGATGATAGTTCGGGAAGTGCCCAATCATTGGCATTCTTTAACATATTATTTAACTATTATTCAGCATGTCCAACAGTTCGTTCCCTGAAAATATAGCCAGCACAACTATCAGTTAATCTATACCTACTAATAAAGCAAGGTGTGTTTCTCCAATTTTTTCATCCGTTCACCGTCGAAATTTATTTTTTTATCCGAGGTGGTACTAAATTTTCGTGCATTCGTCTGTTTTTTTTATTGAGGTAAATACACCACAAGTCACAGAACTTGCACACGACGGTCAGTTTAGTGCATAAACTTGTAAAATACGTGTTTCTAGTCATCTAACTTGTCTTCTTGTTTATATACGGTGCTTTCTACCGTATCCGGCTGTATCATTATGGGTGCCAACGTGATGGGGCCTACAGTCAGTGGCTGAGGTGGTGGTAATCCGCACGCACTGTTTTTTTCTCAGATAGCACCCTTGCATTTTATTTATTTATATGCAGAAAATTCTCAAATAAAAGTAAAAAAATTGTAGCACACAGCGGGATTTGAACCCACGACCGACCATGATTCGCCCCGCATAGAAGCCACCAGACCAACTGCAAATTTGCGTTTAACGGAGAAAAATATCTTTATATAACTAGACCATGCGAATTAAAGTACAATCAAAACGGAGACAAGGTAATCCCCGCTTTGAGCTTGAGGGCGCAGTCCAAAAGAAACCTATATGCATTCATTCTGAAGTATATTTTCTTTTATGTACATAATTCACATTCAAACAAAAATTTCGTTCATTTGTCCTAAAAAACTATGTACATTCATTTTGACCTATATTTTTGTATATCTAAATTTTCAAATTTTAAATTATTCAAATTCAAAAAAAATGATGTTGATTTGTCCAAAGAAATTTATGTACATTCATGCTGCACTATATTTTCTTTTATCTAGATTTTAAAATTAGAAATATTCTAATTGAAAAAAATAGTTGATTTGTCCCAAAAATTTACGTACATTCATTTTACACTATATTTCCTTTCATCTAGATTTTAAATATTTAATTATTCGAAATCGAACAAAAATTATTTGATTTGTCCATAAGAATTTACATACATTCATTTTGAACTATATTTTCTTTTACCTGGATTTTTCAGTTTACATGTATTCGAATTCAAACAAAAGTTGAGTTGATTTGTCTGAAAAACATACATACATTCATTCCGCACTATATTTCCTTTTATATAAATATAAAATTTTTAAATTATTCATATTCAAACAAAAGTTTTGTTGATTTGTCCAAAAGAATTTACATACATTCATTCTATATTGTATTTCCTTTTGATCTAGATTTTAAAATTTAAAATTATTGAAATTTGGAACAAAATTTTGTTGGTTTGTCCAAAATAATTTACGCTCATTTTTTCAGGAATATATATTTAAAGTTAGGTACTATGTGCAAAAAATATTGTCTGTGCAGAAAGAAAATTATACATAGTTTGCCAGCATTGGGATACATAAATTTCAAACTATATAATACATAGCACTCTTATCTCTATTTATCACTAATAAACTAAAATCAAATCTATCTTACATAGAAAACAAAGAAAGAACAATACAGAAGATAAATTTTGTTTATGTTGTCAAGTGTCAGTGTGGACAGATGGTCGGCACTTATACACAAGGCGAGCTTTTAAGAAGGTCATATTTCGAACCGGGCCTTCTCCTTTTCAGCACACAATTTTGTCGTTTTCATTTCTATTTTAATTAGTGCGGTACGTGTTCAATAAATAGCACTAACTGTACATTTGACACATCAAACGTTAGTTGGTCTAGTGGTTTTCTATGTGAGGCGAAGGGCAGCAGGTCATTGGTTCAAATCCTATCCCGTTCTCCATTACTTTTTCATTTTATTTGAGGATTTTCTGCATAAATTAATAGAATGTAAGGGTCCTTTCTGACAAAAAACCGGCCTCAGCCACTGACAGTGGCCCTGCCATGTTGGTGCGCGTATGGATATGACTGGGTAAAATGGGAAGCACCGTATATGAACGAGGCGACAAGTTAGATGACCAGAAATACGTATTTTACAAGTTTATGCACCAAATTGACCGTCGCATGTAAGTTCTATGACTTCTGGTGTATTTACCTCTTTTTTATTTAACAACTCCAGAGTTTCGTACTTGGGCTGCACACGCTGTGGTCCAGCCAAGCCTGCCTACTTATTTGCCTGCTGATGAAGCTGCAAAACCTCTATTTGACTCCCAATGCGGCAGATAGTCAGAGTTTCGCACAGGCCGGCCCGTTTCACTTTTCCTTCCAATTTTTTTTTACCTTATTTCATAATTAAAACTTTTCAAACAATGTTCAGTTTTTTTTAAATTTACAAAAAATGTTCAGAATTAAAATATTGTGTTCTCGTTTTTATAAATGTTTGGGAAAAATATTTTTTTTTCTCATTCCGATTTTTTTTCGAAATTCAGGACATTAAAAAAAACCCAAAAAATATTTGTATTTTCCAGAATTGTTTGGATTAAAAAACTCATTTAAGAAAAAAAATACAAATTCGAAAAATATTGATATGTTAGTAAATTGTTCACAAATTCAAAATAATGTCCGCGTTTAAAACACATTTTATAAAATTGTTCTGAATGCTCAAAAGATGTTCCATTTTCAGAAGTCGGTCACTACTTCAAATTTTCTTATTTTTATAAAAGGTTAATGTCTTCAGAAAATGATGCCGTTTCAAATTGTGTTAATGTTTTTTTACAAAATGGATGGAATATTAAAATCATTATTCGTAATTTAAAAAATGTTCATTTTTCCAAGAATATTCGACAATTCATATTTAAAAAATATTTTTTATATAAATCTGACGTTGCAGTATGTTCCTAAATATTCATGCTGGCCATTGGTTAGCAGTAGGTGTTTGTTGCCATGGCTAGCAGCACGTGCTCGAGTCTTTAAGGTCATGTGCTCGATCGTTCAACCCGTCGTGTTTTTGGATTATTACCGTGCCTTGCAAACAATGGTTATTTCGGTGTCCGCCAGTAACTGGCCCAGACGTGATCGGTTGTGCGTTCCACACGCTATTTTATGCAACTAGCGTCATATAGTAGCGCCCACGCAATTGCCCCAAGAAAAGCAAAAATAAACATATACATTTTGTTCCGTCCATTCCACACGTAGTTCCCCATTTTTTTTTGTTTATCCCCAATTCGGCTTACCACACATTTCTTTTTCTGTCACAATGACAAGTAGCAAAAAATTAAGGGCGCGAGGGGATTGAACTATGACCTTCCCTATTGTGTCGACGGACAAAGCCAACTCACCTAGCTTGCAATTATGGAATAGTGCCACCTTGGAATTTTATACTAAATTTCACCGGTTTTTATATGTCCCTGAGTTATCTGGAAATAAGAAGGTTGTGTGAGAATAAGGAAGTTATCCCGAGAATCATGTGCAGAACAAGGTACTCCACAAATTATTGCCGGAGGTAACTTGCACGTGTCAATAAAATACAATATGCTGGTTGGCTATAGCCTATAATTGAAATAATTGTGGGCACATGCTAATAAAAAAGAATATGTTGATTTTGCTCTAATTAATAAAAATTGTGGGCACATGAGCGCAAAAATAGTTGAAGAGAATAAACACCGATAATGAAGGGACATTCATGCCTGGTTATGAGCTAATTATGACAACCAAACAAAATTTATGCACTATAATTAGTAATCCATCCGGTTACATCGTCGTAGGAGAGAGTGGTCGAAGCAACCGTGCCTCGAAGATCGCCCTGTAGCAACAAAATGAGGATGCAATGACAACTCCGACTAGGTCAGAAACAATGTATATGACTATTTTAGAGTTATGCCTGGGTCTATAATTTTTGTAGCAATTTACTTGCAAATTATATTTGCAACACTGACAACAGCTCGGTTGATGGAGGAGGTGACTATAGGCGAGGCGCTAACCAACGACACCCCGACGCGGCTGAGCACTACTGCCGACTATCTCCTCCCATTATTGACGGCCACCGCCCACATCGTTCCACTGACACAAGGTTGAACTACCATCGCCGACAATGACAGGAAGGAGGATAAGCGACAATATAGATCGGGCGTTGTGTTCACATAGAGGACATGGAAGAGTGCGTGTTCGGATGTGGGGAATGCTGAGATATTATTTTTCTCCCATTGCAACGCACGGGCATATTTCCTAGTCCATTATAAAAGATATCAAGTATTTCAATTTTATTAAGAGGATGATCAGACAAAGCATTAAGTGACTGAAGAAGCCTCCCCAAGCTTGAGGGAGATTCTCTTTTTTCACATTGCACAAAGTTAAATATTTCTTGTAAGACAGCTTATTTTTATGAGCAGGAAAATATTTTTCAGAAAAGTAATATATCATATCCCGGGGACTACACATACAACCAAGAGAAAGGGTATTAAAACATTTCTTAGCATCATCCTTTAATGAGAAAGGAAACAACTTAAGAATATAGTAGTAACGACTATTTTCCTCATGAGCAAATAGGGTGGCTATATCATTCAATTTAGTAAGGTGTGCTATAACGGTTTCAGTTTCATAACTATGAAAATGATTAGATTCAACCAAAGTCTTCTTGCTTAAGTCTGTCCGAATCATGTTAGCAATTGCCGCATTTTATGAAATCTGGCAAATAGATGCCAAAACTGCATTCCTTAATGGATTTTTCAAAAGAAGAGTTGTATATGATGTAACCAGAAGGTTTTGTCAATCCTAAAGATGCTAACAAAGTGTGCAAGCTCCAGTGATCCATCTATGGACTGGTGCAAGCATCTCGGAGTTGGAATATACGCTTTGATGAGGTGATCAAAGCATATGGTTTTATATAGACTTACAGTGAAGCCTGTATTTACAAGAAAGTGAGTGGGAATGACATATTATTGATTGGAAATGATATAGAATTTCTGGACATCATAAAAGGATACTCGAATAAGATTTTTTCAATGAAAAACCTCAGTGAAGCTGCTTACATATTAGGCATCAAGATCTATAGAGATAATTTAAGACGCTTGATAAGACTTTCAATGAGTACATAATTTGATAAGATTTTGAAGGAGTTCAAAATGAACCAGCAAAAGAAGGAGTTCTAGCCTGTATTGTAAGGTGTGAAGTTGAGTAAGACTCAAAGCTCGACCATGGCAAAACATAGAAAGAGAATGAAAGTCATTCCCTATGCCTCAGCCATAGGTTCTATAAAGTATGACATGTTGTGTACCAGACCTGTTGTGTGCCTTGACATTAGTTTGGCAAAGGGGTACAATAGTGATCCAGGAGTAGATCACTGGACAGCGGTCAAAATTATCCTTAGAGGACCAAGGAAATGTTTCTCGGTTATGGAGGTGATAAAGGGTTCGTCGTAAAGGGTTACGTCGATGCAAGCTTTAACACTAATCTAGATGACTCTGAGTCTCAATCTGGATACATATTGAAAGTGGGAGCAATTAGCTAGAGTAGCTGTATGCAGAGCATTATATACATAGAAAATTGCAAAATACATACGGATCTGAATGTGGCAGACCCGTTGACTAAACCTCTCTCACAAGCAAAACATGATCACACCTTAGTACTATTTGGGTGTTAATCACATGGCGATGTGAACTAGATTATTGACTCTAGTAAACTCTTTGGGTGTTAGTCACATGGCGATGTGAACTATGGGTGTTAATCACATGACGATGTGAACTAGATTATTGACTCTAGTGCAAGTGGGAGACTAAAGGAAATATGCCCTAGAGGCAATACTAAAGTTGTTATTTTATATTTCCTTATTCATGATAAATGTTTATTGTTCATGCTAGAATTGTATTGATTGGAAACTTAAATACATATGTGAATACATAAACAAATATCGTGTCCCTAGTATGCCTCTACTAGACTAGCTCGTTGATCAAAGATCGTTAAGGTTTCCTAACCATAGACATGTGTTGTCATTTGATAACGGGATCACATCATTAGGAGAATGATATGATGGACAAGACCCACCCATTAGCTTAGCATAATGATCGTTCGTTTATTGCTATTGCTTTCTTCATGTCAAATACATATTCCTTCGACTATGAGATTATGCAACTCCCGGATACGGGAGGAATACCTTGTGTGCTATCAAACATCACAACGTAACTGGGTGATCATAAAGATGCTCTACAGGTATCTTCGAAGGTGTTTGTTGAGTTGGCATAGATCAAGATTAGGATTTGTCACTCCGAGTTTCGGAGAGGTATCTCTGGGCGCTCTCGGTAATACACATAAAAAGCTTGCAAGCAAATGACTAAGGAGTTAGTCACGAGGTGGTGTATTATGGAACGAGTAAAGAGACTTGCCAGTAACGAGATTGAACTAGGTATGAAGATACCGACGATCGAATCTCACGCAAGTAACATACTGATGGAGAAAGGGAATTACGTATGTTGTCATAATGGTTCGACCGATAAAGACCTTCGTAGAATATGTCGGAGCCAATATGGGCATCCAGGTTCCACTATTGGTTATTGACTGGAGAGGTGTCTCGGTCATGTCTATATAGTTCTCGAACCCGTACGGTTTGCACGCTTAACGTTCGTTGACGATATAATGTTATATGAGTTATATGATTTGGTGATCGAATGTTGTTTGGAGTCCCAGATGAGATCACAGAAATGACAAGGTGTCTTGAAATGGTCGAGAGGTAAAGATTGATATATAGGACAATGGTATTCGGACACCGGAAGGGTTTCAGGATGCACCGGATAGCCATTGGGTCACGGGAAGGGGTTCTGGACACCCCCGGTAGGTGTTATGGGCCTAATGGGCCAAGGGAGGGACATACCAGCCCTTGGTGCGCCCCTTCTTTGGACAGCAGGCCCTAAGGGATACCAGCCCCTGGTGCGCCCCTCTCATGGGAGGAAGGAAAAGGGGGGGGGGGGCACCCTCCCCTGCCTTTCCCCCGCACCTATATATGGCAGGAGGGGGCACGGCTTGGGAGGGACTACAAGTAGGACTCCTCCTACTTGGGAGCCTCCCTTGGCTGCTCCTCCCTCCCTCCCACTTATATATATATATATATATATGTGGTAAGGGGGCGCCAAGCACACAACAGAACAATTGTTAGCCGTGTGCGGCGCCCCCTCCACCGTTTACACCCACGGTACTATTTTCGTAGTGCTTATGCGACGCCTGTCGGTGTCAAAACTGGCGGATCTCGGGTAGGGGGTCCCGAACTGTGCGTCTAAGGCGGATGGTAACAGGAGGCGGGGGACACAATGTTTACCCAGGTTCGGGCCCTCTCGATGGAGGTAATACCCTACTTCCTGCTTGATTGATCTTGATGATATGAGTATTACAAGAGTTGATCTACCACGAGATCATAGAGGCTAAACCCTAGAAGCTAGCCTATGATATGATTGTTGTTGTCCTACGGACTAAACCCTCCGGTTTATATAGACACCGGAGGGGGCTAGGGTTACACAGAGTCGGTTACAAGGGAGGAGATCTACATATCCGAATTGCCAAGCTTGCCTTCCACGCAAAGGAGAGTCCCACCCGGACACGGGACGAAGTCTTCAATCTTGTATCTTCATAATCCAACAGTCCGGCCGAAGGATATAGTCCGGCTATCCGAGGACCCCCTAATCCAGGACTCCCTCAGTAGCCCCTGAACCAGGCTTCAATGACGATGAGTCCGGCGCGCAGATTGTCTTCGGCATTGCAAGGCGGGTTCCTTCTCCGAATACTCCATAGAAGATTTTGAACACAAGGATCGTGTCCGGCTCTGCAAAACAAATTCCACATACCACCGTAGAGAGTATAATATTTCCACAAATCTAATCTGCTGACAACTTTTCATAACGTGACATGACGCCATGGCCCGGTCATTATTCAAACCGTTTTTCTCAACCAGCTACTACACATATTGCGAGGCGGTTTTCTTGGCACGTCTTGTCGAAGCAGTGATCGTGTCCCCTTATCACGGGATTCTCATCAATACGGGTGTGGGTAACCCAACCGCGCCATCAATTACGACGCTTGGGGAATAAGCGAGTTTACCAGGCAAGTGGGGAGGCGCATAGCTTCTTCCGCCCTTATAAAGGGACAAGGACTCCTCCTTTTCACCCACGCCTTCTTCTTCCCTGCCCATCCATTCTTGCGCACTCGTGCCCCAGCGCCCAAGTTCGCATTTTCTCCGCAAAACCATTCCAAACATGTCCGGAGTGGGAGGCAAGTGGATGGTCTCCTTGTTACAGAGGAGAACATTAGGAAGCTCCGGGAAGCCGGATACCTGGCCACAGATATCATGCACCGGCTCCCAGATGCGGGGCAGATCGTCCCTACCCCCGAACCCTACGAAAGGGTTGTATTCCTTACCCATTTCGTCCGTGGGCTGGGATTTCCCCTCCACCCATTTGTTCGTGGGCTCATGTTCTACTACGAGCTGGACTTCCATGATCTGGCCCCCAATTTCATCCTCAACATCTCGGCGTTTATTGTCGTGTGTGAGGCCTTCCTCCGCATCAAGCCCCACTTCGGCCTGTGGCTGAAGACCTTCAACGTTAAACCGAAGGTGGTGGTCGGCCAACAAGCGGAGTGCAGAGGCGCCATGGTTGGAAAAATGCCCAACGTCACCTGGCTCGAAGGCTCCTATGTGGAGACAGTGAAGGGGTGGCAATCGGGGTGGTTCTACATCACTGAGCCACGTGACACCAACTGTGTGGCGGCCCCCGAATTTCGATCCAGCATCCCCACGCGGCTCACCTCCTGGAAAGAGAAGGGCCTATCCTGGGGTTCATCGGTGGAGCTGACCGGATTCCAAAACTGTGTTAAAAACATGATAAGCAAGAAAATCAAGCTTGTCAACATGGTCCAGGTCATGCTCTTCCGCCGGATCCTCCTGCGTCAAAGACGGGCATTCAATATGTGGGAGTTCGACCTGGCTAAGCACCAGAAGCTGCGAGAGCTCTTCGACACGACACACCAGGACATCTGGAGGGTGCTGTTCAAGTCCGTCGAGGTACCTCCTCCCCTTACCGAGGATCGCGGACTCAACGCAATTTAACATGTGGGGGATCTAAGCCTCCACACCATTTAACAGGATTGGGTCGCGACAGTGGAGCGTATCGATTGTCCGGCCCCACTGCCCGAGGATCCAACAAGTGCTCTCTTAACGGAGATGCTGGTTCTGGCGCCCTATGAGGCGTCGGAGAAGAAGGCCACGGGGACCAGGAAAGGTCTCCGGCGCAAGGTCATATCGGACTCATCGTCCGATAACACCGAGGCGCCCTCCTCCCACAAAAACGAGGAGGGGAAAGAGGAAAGTTCTCCCCCCCAGTCGGGGGAGATAAGAAAAGGAAGGCTACCCCGTCAGGGGAAGCCGAAGGGTCCAAGAAGGGAAGGACTCTCCTTCCGGACTGCTCCACGGCGGCCGCTTTTAGCGACGAGGAGTGGTTACCCAGGGACAAGCCCCGGGCGAAGTCGTAAGTATCTGAATATCGTAATTATTCTTGGTATGTTTTATTTTGTTACTTCTTATCATGCCGAACATGATCATGTAGCCCCTCCAAAGCCCGTATCGACGTATCCTCTTCGGATGAGTCGTTGGGACTGTCGGAGATGAACAACGATTCACTCCCGACCACCTCCTCCCCCCGCCCTACGGACGAGTCGAGGTGCCATCTCAAAGGGTACCGAACCAAGGGGAGACAGTTCCGGAAGCGCCCCAAGGCGACATTTCGAACGCTGGGTGCACGAGGGGCAAGACTCCCATGGGCTCTAATGTCGAGGGCAGCAAGTCTGTGTCGATGGCCTCTGTCCATCTAGGGGCATCAGACAATTTGCTGGAAGCGCTTCACGGCGCTTCCATTGACGAAGAGCACCACACTATCATGAGTGCGGTGGTCAAGAAGATTCAGTCCGCCAAAAGCGGACTGACTGAAGCCTGTGCCAACCTCCTAACAGGCTTTGAGGTAAGTAATCAAATTATGCGAAAATGTTACAGCATAGACAATAGTCCCTGATGCTCTGTTTGGTGTTCAGAAGAAAGGCTGAAGAGAGGATCAAATAATAATCACAGGAGTCTAATTAGAATATGTCTATGTGAATAAGCAGGCTTCACTGCTGGCTGCTGCCGCTCACATGGCAGAGGTCTCCGCACTGAAGTGGGACCTTGAGCGGTCCGAGGAAGAGCTCAGCCTTACCAAGAGGCAGCTCGAAGAGAACAAAGGTAAGTGATACATCGTCTATTTATTGATAAAGAAAAAGGAAACTGGTTGGTAGATCACAGGATCGTCATGAATTTTGCTAGGGGCCACGACCGAAGTGGTGACTGAGGGAGTCCTGGATTAGGGGGTCTCCAGACAGCCGGACTATATCCTTTGGCCGGACTGTTGGATTATGAAGATACTAGATTGAAGACTTCGTCTCGTGTCCGGATAGGACTCTACTTGGCGCGGAAGGCAAGCTAGGCAATACTGATATGTATGTCTCCACCTTTGTAACCGCCCTTGTGTAACCCTAGACCCCTCCGGTGTCTATATAAACCGGAGGGTTTTAGTCCGTAGGACAACATACAATCATACCATAGGCTAGCTTCTAGGGTTTAGCCTCTCCGATCTCGTGGTAGATCAACTCTTGTAATACTCATATCATCAAGAATAAATCAAGCAGGACGTAGGGTTTTACCTCCATCAAGAGGGCCTGAACCTGGGTAAAACATCGTGTCCCCTGCCTCCTGTTACCATCCGCCTTAGACGCACAGTTCGGGACCCCCTACCCGTGATCCGCCGGTTTTGACACCGACATTGGTGCTTTCATTGAGAGTTCCTCTGTGTCGTCACCGTTAGGCTTGATGGCTCCTACGATCATCGATAGTTATGCAGTCCAGGGTGAGACTTTTCTCCCCGGACAGATCTTTGTGTTCGGCGGCTTCACACTGCAGGGCAACTCGCTTGGCCATCTGGAGCAGACCGAAAGTTACGCCCCTGGCCAACAGGTCAGGTTTGGAAGCTTAAACTACACGGCCGATATCCACGGAGACTTGATCTTTGATGGATTTGAGCCCCTGCCCTGTGCGCCGCGCGGTCATGATGAGTACGGTTTAGCTCTACCATCGGACCATATTCAGGAGATCGCACCGAGCCTCAATTCGGAGCCAGTTGCGCCATCCATGGACGGGTGGATGGACCCCGTCACGGAGGCCGTATCCTCAGCGGCGATCGAGCCGAATATCGACCTTACCCTTCATGAGAGCCGTGTTGCCAAACTGCCGGATCCTTCTCCGGCCACGGACTCCGAACCGCCTGCGCCCATTCCTGTCGAATCCGATTGGGCACCGATCATGGAGTTTACCTCCGCGGATATTTTTCAGCACTCGCCTTTTGGCGACATACTGGACTCATTAAGGTCTCTCTCCTTGTCAGGAGAGTCCTGGCCGAACTACGTCCGGCAGGATTGGGATGCGGATGACGAAGAAATTCGCCGCCCACCCACCACCCACTTAGTAGCCACTGTCGACGACTTAACCGACATGCTCGACTTCGACTCCAAAGACATCGACGGTATGGACGACGATGCGGGAGACGAAGAGGAACCACTGCCCACAGGGCACTGGACAGCCACCTCATCATACGATATATACATGGTGGATACGCCCAAAGAAGGCAATGGCGACGAGACAACGGAGGATGACCCGTCCAAAAAGCAACCCAAGCGCCGTCGTCAGCGGCGCCGCTCTAAGTCCCGCCAAGGCAAAAGTGGTGACACCGGCACCGGAAATAATAGCACTCCGGACAGTGCCGAAGACAACAACAATCCGCTCCAGCAAGATTTAGAGCAGGAGGATGAAGGAGCCAACCCTCTTGAGAGAGCGGCAGATGGAGAGGCGGAGGATGATAATTACATGCCTCCCTCCGAAGACGAGGCGAGCCTTGACGATGACGAATTCGTCGTGCCAGAGGATCCCGTCGAACAAGAGCGCTTCAAGCGCCGGCTTATAGCCACGGCAAATAGCCTCAAGAAAAAGCAGCAGCAGCTTCAAGCTGATCAAGATTTGCTGTCTGACAGATGGACTGAAGTCCTGGCGGCCGAGGAATATAAACTCGAACGCCCCTCCAAGAGTTACCCAAAGTGCAGGTTGCTACCCCGACTGGAGGAGGAAGCACCGAAACCTACATCCCCAGCGTATGACGCGGCTGATCGGCCACCTCGTGGCCGCAACAGAGAGGCATTCCAGCCAAAAGTTCAGCCCGCACCCCGACACCATTTAAATAAAAAGGCATGGGGAAATATGCCAGACCTGCGAGACATATTGGAGGACAAAGCAAAACATGCAAGATCAATCTACGGATCACGAGGGCACGCCACTATGCGAGACGATAATCGTCACGCCGGATACAGTAAAAGTAAGTCCGGCCGGGCCGAACACAGCGGGCAAGACTCATTCGAGCTGCGTCGCGACATAGCCCAGTACAGAGGCGCCGCACACCCCCTATGCTTCATAGACGAAGTAATGGATCATCAAATCCCAGAGGGTTTCAAACCCGTAAATATAGAATCATACGACGACACAACAGATCCTGCGGTATGGATCGAGGATTTCCTCGTGCATATCCACATGGCCCGTGGTGATGATCTACACGCCATTAAATACCTCCCACTCAAGCTCAAAGGACCAGCTCGGCATTGGCTCAATAGCTTGCCAGCAGAGTCCATTGGCTGTTGGGAGGATCTGGAAGCCGCATTCCTCGACAACTTCCAGGGCACTTACGTGCGACCCCCAGATGCCGATGACTTGAGCCACATAATTCAGCAACCAGAGGAATCGGCCAGGCAATTCTAGACATGGTTCCTAACAAAGAAAAATCAAATCGTCGACTGTCCGGATGTAGAGGCCCTAGCAGCTTTTAAGCACAACATCCGCGACGAGTGGCTAGCCTGGCACCTTGGTCAGGAAAAGCCGAAATTTATGGCAGCCCTAACGACACTCATGACCCGCTTTTGTGCGGGAGAAGACAGCTGGCTGGCTCGCAGCAATAACATATCAAAAAACCATGGTACTTCGGATACCAAGGATGGCAATGACAGGTCACGTCGCAACAAGCATAAGCGCCGCATTAACAGCGACAATACCGAGGATACGACTGTCAATGCCGGATTCAAAGGCTCTAAACCCGGCCAGCAGAAAAAGCCATTCAAAAGAAGCACTCCGGGCCCGTCCAATTTGGACCGTGTACTCGATCACTTGTGTCAAATACACGGCACCCTCGACAAGCCAGCCAACCACACCAACAGGGATTGTTGGGTGTTCAAGCAGGCCGGCAAGTTAAATGCCGAAAACAAAGATAAGGGGTCACATAGCGATGACGAGGAGGAGCCCCGGCAGTTGAACACCGGAGGACAGAAGAGGTTCCTGTTGGAAATATGCCCTAGAGGCAATAATAAATTAGTTATTATTATATTTCCTTGTTCATGATAATCGTTTATTATCCATGCTAGAATTGTATTGATAGGAAACTCAGATACATGTGTGGATACATAGACAACACCATGTCCCTAGTAAGCCTCTAGTTGACTGGCTCGTTGATCAATAGATGGTTACGGTTTCCTAACCATGGACATTGGATGTCGTTGATAACGGGATCACATCATTAGGAGAATGATGTGATGGACAAGACCCAATCCTAAGCATAGCACTAGATCGTGTAGTTCGTATGCTAAAGCTTTTCCAATGTCAAGTATCATTTCCTTAGACCATGAGATTGTGCAACTCCCGGATACCGTAGGAGTGCTTTGGGTGTGCCAAACATCACAACATAACTGGGTGACTATAAAGGTGCACTACGGGTATCTCCGAAAGTGTCTGTTGGGTTGGCACGAATCGAGACTGGGATTTTTCACTCCGTGTGACGGAGAGGTATCTCTGGGCCCACTCGGTAGGACATCATCATAATGTGCACAATGTGATCAAGGAGTTGATCACGGGATGATGTGTTACGGAACGATTAAAGAGACTTGCCGGTAATGAGATTGAACTAGGTATCGGGATACCGACGATCGAATCTCGGGCAAGTATCGTATCGATAGACAAAGGGAATTGTATATGGGATTGATTAAGTCCTTGACATCATGGTTCATCCGATGAGATCATCATGGAACATGTGGGAGCCAACATGGGTATCCAGATCCCGCTGTTGGTTATTGACCGAAGAATGTCTCGGTCATGTCTGCATGTCTCCCGAACCCGTAGGGTCTACACACTTAAGGTTCGATGACGCTAGGGTTATAAAGGAAGCTTGTATGTGGTTACCGAATGTTGTTAGGAGTCCCGGATGAGATCCCGGACGTCACGAGGAGTTCCGGAATGGTCCGGAGGTAAAGATTTATATATGGGAAGTCCTGTTTTGGTCACCGGACAAGTTTTGGGGTCATCGGTATTGTACTGGGACCACCGGAAGGGTCCCGGGGGTCCACCGGGTGGGGCCACCTGCCCCGGGGGGGCCACATGGGATGTAGGGGTGTGCACCTTGGCCTATATGGGCCAAGGGCACCAGCCCCAAGAGGCTCATGCGCCAAGGGATAAGGAAAGGAAGAGTCCTAAAAGGGGAAGGCACCTCCGAGGTGCCTTGGGGAGGAGGGACTCCTCCTAGCCGCACCCTTCCTTGGAGGAAGGGCCAAGGCTGCGCCTCCCCCCCTCTCCCTTGCCCCTATATATATGTGGGAGGTGGGAGGGCAGCCATACCAATGTTCTAGTGCAGCCCTCTCCCCTCTCCCAAGTACTTCTCCTCTCCCGTGGTGCTTGGCGAAGCCCTGCAGGATTGCCATGCTCCTCCATCACCACCATGCCGTTGTGCTGCTGCTGGATGGAGTCTTCCTCAACCTCTCCCTCTCTCCTTGCTGGATCAAGGCGTGGGAGACATTGTCGGGCTGTACGTGTGTTAAACGCGGAGGTGCCGTCCGTTCGGCACTAGGATCATCGGTGATTTGAATCACGACGAGTACGACTCCATCAACCCCGTTCTCTTGAACGCTTCCGCTTAGCGATCTACAAGGGTATGTACATGCACTCTCCTTCCCCTCGTTGCTGGTTTCTCCATAGATAGATCTTGGTGACACGTAGGAAAATTTTGAATTTCTGCTACGTAACCCAACAGTGGCATCATGAGCTAGGTCTATGCGTAGATTCTATGCACGAGTAGAACACAAAGTAGTTGTGGGCGTTGATTTTGTTCAATACGCTTACCGTTACTAGTCCAATCTTGATTCGACGGCATCGTGGGATGAAGCGGCCCGGACCGACCTTACACGTACTCTTACGTGAGACTGGTTCCACTGACTGACATGTACTAGTTGCATAAGGTGGCTGGCGGGTGTCTGTCTCTCCCACTTTAGTCGGATCGGATTCGATGAACAGGGTCCTTATGAAGGGTAAATAGCAATTGGCATATCACGTTGTGGTTTTTGCGTTGGTATGAAACGTTCTTGCTAGAAACCCATAGCAGCCACGTAAAACATGCAAACAACAATTAGAGGACATCTAACTTGTTTTTGCAGGGTATGCCTTGTGATGTGATATGGCCAAAGGATGTGATGAATGATATATGTGATGTATGAGATTGATCATGTTCTTGTAATAGGAATCACGACTTGCATGTCAATGAGTATGACAACCGGCAGGAGCCATAGGAGTTGTCTTAATTTATTTATGACCTGCGTGTCAACATAAACGTCATGTAATTACTTTACTTTATTGCCGTTAGCTGTAGTGGTAGAAGTAATAGTTGGCGAGACAACTTCAAGAAGACACGATGATGGAGATCATGATGATGGAGATCATGGTGTCATGCCGGTGACAAGATGATCATGGAGCCCCAAGATGGAGATCAAAGGAGCCATATGATATTGGCCATATCATGTCACTATTATTTGATTGCATGTGATGTTTATCATGTTTATGCATCTTATTTGCTTAGAACGACGGTAGTAAATAAGATGATCCCTCATTAAAATTTCAAGAAGTGTTCTCCCCTAACTGTGCACCGTTGCTAAAGTTCGTCGTTTCGAAGCACCACGTGATGATCGGGTGTGATAGATCCTTACGTTCACATACAACGGGTGTAAGACAGTTTTACACATGCAAAACACTTAGGGTTAACTTGACGAGCCTAGCATGTGTATAGACATGGCCTCGGAACACAGAAGACCGAAAGGTCGAGCATGAGTCATATAGAAGATACGATCAACATGAAGATGTTCACCGATGTTGACTAGTCCGTCTCACGTGATGATCGGACACGGCCTAGTTGACTCGGATCATGTAATCGCTTAGATGACTAGAGGGATGTCTATCTGAGTGGGAGTTCATAAGATGAACTTAATTATCCTGAACATAGTCAAAAGGTCTTCGCAAATTATGTCGTAGCTCGCGCTTCAGTTCTACTGTTTAGATATGTTCCTAGAGAAAATTTAGTTGAAAGTTGATAGTAGCAATTATGCGGACTAGGTCCGTAAACTGAGGATTGTCCTCATTACTTCTTAGAAGGCTTATGTCCTTAATGCACCGCTCAGTGTGCTGAACCTCGAACGTCGTCTGTGGATGTTGCGAACATCTGACATACGCGTTTTGATAACTGCATGATAGTTCAGTTAAACGGTTTAGAGTTGAGGCACCGAAGACGTTTTTGAAACATCACGAAACATATGAGATGTTTCGAGGGCTGAAATTGGGATTTCAGGCTCGTGCCCACGTCAAGAGGTATAAGACCTCCGACGATTTTTCTTGGCCTGCAAACTAAGGGAGAAAAGCTCAATTGTTGAGCTTGTGCTCAGATTGTCTGAGTACAACAATCATTTGAATCGAGTGGGAGTTGATCTTCCAGATAAGATAGTGATGTTTCTCCGAAGTCATTACCACCAAGCTGCTAGAGCTTCGTGATGAACTATAATATATCAGGGACATATATGACGATCCTTGAGATATTCGCGATGTCTGACACCACAAAAGTAGAAATCAAGAAGGAGCATCAATTGTTGATGGTTGGCGAAACCACTAGTTTCAAGAAGGGCAAGGGCAAGAAGGGATACTTCATGAAACGGCAATTCAGCTGCTGCTCTAGTGAAGAAACCCAAGGTTGAACCCAAACCCGAGACTGAGTGCTTCTGTAATAAGGGGAACAACCACTGGAGCAGAATTACCCTAGATACTTGGTAGATGAGAAGGCTGGCAAGGTCGATAGAAGTATATTGGATATACATTGTGTTAATGTGTACTTTACTAGTACTCCTAGTAGCACCAGGGTATTAGATACCGGTTCGGTTGCTAAGTGTTAGTAACTCGAAATAAAAGCTACGGAATAAACGGAGACTAGCTAAAGGTGAGCTGACGATATGTGTTGGAAGTGTTTCCAAGGTTGATATGATCAAGCATTGCACGCTCCCTCTACCATCGAGATTGGTATTAAAACCTAAATAATTGTTATTTGGTGTTTGCGTTGAGCATAGACATGATTGGATTATGTCTATCGTGATACGGTTATTCATTTAAGGAGAATAATGGTTACTCTATTTATTTGAATAATACCTTCAATGGTCTTACACCTAAAATGAATGGTTTATTGAATCTCGATCGTAGTGATACACATGTTCATGCCAAAAGATAGTAATGATAGTACCACCTACTTGTGGCACTGCCACGTAAGTCATATCGGTATAAAACACATGAAGAAGCTCCATGTTGATGGATCTTTGGGCTCACTCGTTTTTGAAAAGTTTGAGGCATGCAAACCATGTCTATTGGTGTATATGCATGAAGAAACTCCATGCAAATGGACCGTTTGGACTCACTTGATTTTGAATCACTTGAGACATGCAAATCATACCACATGGGCAAGATGACTGAAAGCCTCGTTTTCAGTAAAATGGAACTAGAAAGCAACTTGTTGGAAGTAATACATTTTGATGTGTGCAGTCCAATGAGTGCTGAGGCATGTAGTGGATATCGTTATGTTCTTACTTCACAGATGATTTGAGTAGATGTTGAGTACATTTACTTGATGAATCACGAGTCTGAATTATTGAAAGGTTCAAGTAATTTCAGGGTGAAGTTGAAAGATCGTCGTGACAAGAGGATAAAGTATCTATGATATGATCATAGAGATGAATATCTGAATTACGAGTTTGGCACAGAATTAAGGCATTGTGGAAATTGTTTCACAACTAATATAGCCTGGAACACCATAGTGTGATGGTGTGTCCGAACATCATAACTGCACCCTATTGGATATGATGCATACGATGATGTCTCTTATCGAATTACCACAATAGTTTATGGGTTGGGCATTAGAGATAACCACATTCACTTTAAAGAGGGCACCACGTAATTCCGATGAGATGACACCGTATGAACTATGGTTTAGAGAAACCTAAGCTGTCATTTCTTAAAAGTTTGGGGCTACGATGCTTATGTGAAAAAGTTTCAGGCTGATAAGCTCGAACCCAAAGCGGATAAATGCATCTTCATAGGACACCCAAAACAGTTGGGTATAACTCCTGTCTCAGATTCGAAAGCAATAAGGGATTGTTTCTAGAATCGGGTCCTTTCTCGAGGAAAAGTTTCTCTCGAAAGAATTGAGTGGGAGGATGGTGGAGACTTAATGAAGTTATTGAACCGTCTCTTCAACTAGTGTGTGGCAGAGCACAGGGAGTTGTTCCTGTGGCACCTACACCAATTGAAGTGGAAGCTTATGATAGTGATCATGAAACTTCAGATCAAGTCACTACCAAACCTCGTGGGATGACAAGGATGCATACTACTTCAGAGTGGTACGTAATCCTGTCTTGAAAGTCATGTTGCTAGACAACAATGAACCTACGAGCTATGGAGAAGCGATGGTGGGCCCAGATTCCGATAAATGGCTCGAGGCCATAAAATCCGAGAGAGGATCCATGTATGAAAACAAAGTGTAGACTTTGGCGGAACGACTCGATGGTCGTAAGGCTGTTGAGTTCAGATGGATTTTAAAAGGAAGACGGACAATGATGGTAAATGTCACCATTAAGAAAGCTCGACTTGTCGTTAAGATGTTTTCCGGCAAGTTGAAGGAGTTGACTACGATGAGACTTTCTCACCCGTAGCGATGCTAAGAGTCTGTTGGAATTATGTTAGCGATTACTGCATTATTTATGAAATCTTGCAGATAGGATGTCAAAAACATTGTTTCCTCGATGATTTTCTTGAAGAAAGGTTGTATGTGACATAACCGGAAGGTTTTGTCAATCCTGAAAGATGCTAATAAGTATGCAAAGCTCCAGCTATCCTTCTAAGGACTGGAGTAAGCATCTCGGAGTTGGAATGTATGCTTTGATGAGATGATCAAAGATTTTGGGTGTATACAAAGTTTATGAGAAACTTGTATTTCCAAAGAAGTGAGTGGGAGCACTATAGAATTTCTGATGGGTATATGTTGTTGACATATTGTTGATCAGAAATGACGTAGAATTTCTGGAAAGCATATATGATTATTGGAAAGTGTTTTTTCAATGGAAAGCCTGGATTAAGCTACTTGAACATTGAGCATCAAGATCTATAAGGATAGATCAAAACGCTTAATGGTACTTTCAAATGAGCACATACCTTGACATGATCTTGAAGGTGTTCAAGATGGATCAGTCAAAGAAGGAGTTCTTGCCTGAGTTGTAAGGTATGAAGTTAAGACTTAAAGCTCGACCACGGCAGAATAGAGAGAAGGACGAAGGTCGTCCCCTATGCTTAAGACATAGGCTCTACAGTATGCTATGCTGTGTACCGCACCTGAAGTGTGCCTTGCCATGAGTCAGTCAAGGGGTACAAGAGTGATCCAAGAATGGATCACAGGACAGCGGTCAAATTTGTCCTTAGTAACTAGTGGACTAAGGAATTTTCTCGATTATGGAGGTGGTAAAAGAGTTTGTCGTAAAGGGTTACGTCGATGCAAGCTTAACACCTATCCGGATAGCTCTGAGTAGAGATACCGGATACGTATAATGGAGCAGCAATTTAGAAATAGCTCCAAGTAGAACAGTTATTTGGAATAGCTCCAAATAGAACGTGGTAGCTGCATCTAGGAGATGACATAGAGATTTGTAAAGCACACACGGATCTGAAAGGTTCAGACCCGTTGACTATAACCTCTCTCACAAGCATAACATGATCAAACCCAGAACTCTTTGGGTGTTAGTCACATGGGGATGTGACCTTGAGTGTTAATCACATATCGATGTGAACTGGATTATTGACTCTAGTGCAAGTGGGAGACTGTTGGAAATATGCCCTAGAGGCAATAATAAATTAGTTATTATTATATTTCCTTGTTCATGATAATCGTTTATTATCCATGCTAGAATTGTATTGACAGGAAACTCAGATACATGTGTGGATACATAGACAACACCATGTCCCTAGTAAGCCTCTAGTTGACTGGCTCGTTGATCAATAGATGGTTACGGTTTCCTGACCATGGACATTGGATGTCGTTGATAACGAGATCACATCATTAGGAGAATGATGTGATGGACAAGACCCAATCCTAAGCATAGCACTAGATCGTGTAGTTCGTATGCTAAAGCTTTTCCAATGTCAAGTATCATTTCCTTAGACCATGAGATTGTGCAACTCCCGGAAACCGTAGGAGTGCTTTGGGTGTGCCAAACGTCACAACGTAACTGGGTGACTATAAAGGTGCACTACGGGTATCTCCGAAAGTGTCTGTTGGGTTGGCACGAATCGAGACTGGGATTTGTCACTCCGTGTGACGGAGAGGTATCTCTGGTCCCACTCGGTAGGACATCATCATAATGTGCACAATGTGATCAAGGAGTTGATCACAGGATGATGTGTTACGGAACGAGTAAAGAGACTTGCCGGTAACGAGATTGAACAAGGTATCGGGATACCGACGATCGAATCTCGGGCAAGTATCGTATTGATAGACAAAGGGAATTGTATACGGGATTGATTAAGTCCTTGACATCGTGGTTCATCCGATGAGATCATCGTGGAACATGTGGGAGCCAACATGGGTATCCAGATCCCGCTGTTGGTTATTGACCGGAGAATGTCTCGGTCATGTCTGCATGTCTCCCGAACCCGTAGGGTCTACACACTTAAGGTTCAATGACGCTAGGGTTATAAAGGAAGCTTGTATGTGGTTACCGAATGTTGTTCGGAGTCCCGGATGAGATCCCGAACATCACGAGGAGTTCCGGAATGGTCCGGAGGTAAAGATTTATATATGGGAAGCCCTGTTTTGGTCACCGGACAAGTTTCGGGGTCACCGGTATTGTACCGGGACCACCGGAAGGGTCCCGGGGGTCCACCGGGTGGGGCCACCTGCCCCGGGGGGGGGGCACATGGGCTGTAGTGGTGTGCACCTTGGCCTATATGGGCCAAGGGCACCAGCCCCATGAGGCCCATGCGCCAAGGGATAAGGAAAGGAAGAGTCCTAAAAGGGGAAGGCACCTCCGAGGTGCCTTGGGGAGGAGGGACTCCTCCTAGCCGCACCCTTCCTTGGAGGAAGGGCCAAGGCTGCACCTCCCCCCTCTCCCTTGCCCCTATATATATGTGGGGGGTGGGAGGGCAGCCATACCAATGTTCTGGTGCAGCCCTCTCCCCTCTCCCAAGTACTTCTCCTCTCCCGTGGTGCTTGGCGAAGCCCTGCAGGATTGCCATGCTCCTCCATCACCACCACGCCGTTGTGCTGCTGCTGGATGGAGTCTTCCTCAACCTCTCCCTCTCTCCTTGCTGGATCAAGGCGTGGGAGACATTGTCGGGCTGTACGTGTGTTGAACGCGGAGGTGCCGTCCGTTCGGCACTAGGATCATCGGTGATTTGAATCACGACGAGTACGACTCCATCAACCCCGTTCTCTTGAATGCTTCCGCTTAGCGATCTACAAGGGTATGTAGATGCACTCTCCTTCCCCTCGTTGCCGGTTTCTCCATAGATAGATCTTGGTGACACGTAGGAAAATTTTGAATTTCTGCTACGTAACCCAACAGTTCCCCCCACAAGTGCGGACGGTGAACATGATATATGCAACCCACATCCCCAAGAGGGAGCGGAAGCGTGCGCTCAGGGACGTATATGCATTGGAGCCAGTCGCCCCAAAGTTCAACCCATGGTCCTCCTGTCCGATCACCTTCGATCGTAGGGACCACCCCACTAGTATCCGTCACGGCGGATTCACCGCACTGGTCCTAGACCCAATCATCGACGGATTTCACCTCACTCGAGTCCTTATGGGTGGCGGCAGCAGCCTGAACCTGCTTTATCAGGACATAGTGTGCAAAATGGGTATAGACCCCTCAAGGATCAAACCTACAAAAACGACCTTTAAAGGTGTCATACCAGGTGTAGAGGCCCATTGCACAGGCTCAGTCACACTGGAAGTGGTCTTCGGATCCTCGGATAACTTCCGAAGCGAAGAGTTAATCTTTGACATAGTCCCGTTCCACAGTGGCTACCACGCACTGCTCAGGCGAACCGCATTTGCAGGATTCAATGCGGTACTGCATTATGCATATCTCAAGCTCAAGATGCCAGGACCTTGGGGGGTCATCACAGTCAATGGAAACACAGAGCGCTCTCTCCGCACGGAGGAGCACACTGCGGCCCTCGCAGTAGAAGCACAAAGCAGCCTCTTAAGGCAATCCACTAGTTCGGCGATTAAGGACCCAGACAACTTCAAGCGCGCCTGGAGTAATCGGCAACTGGACCACCTGGCACATTCCGAGCTCGCATAGCAATGCGCCCCCTACCCCGATCCCAGCCAAACGGCAAAATCCGTGCCACGCGTACATAATTACGCATTAAAAATACCATGGGCACAAGCGGGGAGGGGGGCACAACTACCGCACGCCCCAGTATGCGGCTTAAACCGCTAGGGGCTTCCCGCTTTGTTATTTTTCTCTTTCAGGACTTTAATCTCTGGAAACCCTATCCGGCAGCATGATTGCCGAACACATGATGCATCAACCAAGGAGGTAGAAAGCTACGTCACACCACGGAACTCCCAGGTGGATTACGATAACGAGTGAAATATTTGCTTTAATACTATTCCTCAGCTTGCCCTTGGAAGGGACATGTTAAACGGTCCAACTTTTTGCCTATCGCACTACTTGTATCATTCTGCTTTAATGCACCTTTCTGAATAAACAATGCATAGCATTAAGACTATTATTGCATTCTTCCTTTTTTTTTATATATGTTCACTCACGACATCTAGCACCCGTACACTCTGGTACGGCCAATACGCTAGGGGCTTAAGCATACCCCATAATACGGCGTGAGAAGTCTGAATAGTTTCGACAGTGTGGCACCCCGAACTTATAGCATTATATGCATCAGCTCCGAATCATGTCTTGGGTCAATAGTTGGGTTTGCCCGGCTCCCATGTTTTGGTACCTTACGTTCCGCTATATTGGCTAAGGTAGCACTGGGAGAACTACTGCGATTGTGCCCCGGTTCTGCTGGGCTAAGCACCTCAGTAGAGAAAGCTAAAACTGACTATCATGATAAGGCGAGAGATTGGTCGCTGTTCGAGAGGTTTCAAGTCCCTAAAGACTTATGCCACTTAGAGCGAGGAGTCGACCCTGTCCGGCTTAAGGCGTGTATCGCGCCCCGAATTTGGCCTTCCGAATACTAGGGGCTTCGCTGAAATTTAAAATTATAGAATTCTATGGCTAAGTGAGAGTGATAACGCATTATAGTCTGATTGCCTTGTTCGTTGTGCTGAGCACCTCCCTCAAAGGACCCAACAATGGGAACAAGAGTGCTCAGGTTTATCCCGAACACCCCAGCACTCGTGGTGTGGGGCCAGAAGCCGACGACTAGCCATCTCTAAGATTTGATAAACAGCCGAACATAAGGTAATATTTTAAATTCAGACAAGCGTTGCATAGCGCATATGAACAAGTTTTCATAATACAGGATTACACGAGCAAGTTCATTCAAATATTACATCTTTTGCACACTCGTCCACTACGAGACGGGCACCCTTCAGGACACCCTCATAGTACATCTCGGGGTGGTGATGCTCCTTGCCCTGCGGCGGCCCTTCCTTCACTAGCTTCATGGCGTCCATCTTGGCCCATTGCACCTTCACACGGGCGAAAGCCCGGCGTGCACCTTCGATGCAGACGGACCGCTTGATGACTTCAAGCCGTGGGCAGGCATCCACAAGCCGCCTCACCAGGCCGAAGTAGCTGTTGGGAAGGGCGTCGCCAGGCCACATCCGGACTATAAAGCCTTTCATGGCCTGTTCGGCCGCCTTGTGGAGCTCGACCAGTTGCTTCAGCTGGTCGCTCAGAGGCATCGGGTGTTCGGTCCCAGTATACTAAGACCAGAACAACTTCTCCGTTGAGCTTCCCTCCTCGGCCTGGTAAAACTGTGCGGCATCCGACACGCTGCGAGGCAAATCTACGAATGCTCCTGGAGAGCTCCGGATTCGGGTAAGTAACAAGTAATTTACTTTCACATGCTTGCTTTGCATATAGAATGCCTTACCCACTGCTATCTTCTTCATCGCATCAATCTCCTGGAGGGCCTTTTGGGCTTCGGCCTTGGCACTCTTTGCACTCTCAAGGGCCGTGGCAAGCTCGGACTCTCGCGTCTTCAAGTCAAGCTCCAACGCCTCGTGCTTCATCACGAGAGCGTGGAGCTCTTGTTGCACCTCGCCCACCCATGCCTCATGCCTTTGCCGCTTGGTGAGCTCCTTGGCCGCTTTTTTTTCGGCCTCGGATAGCACTTGCTTCAGGGTCGCCACCTCGGTCATGGCCCCTGGCAAATTTACGATGATCCTGTCATTTTGCAATCACATTCTTTTTATACATATCCATAGACTAGGTACTACTTACCTTTGTTCTCCTCGAGCTGCCTCTTGGCAAGGCCGAGCTCTTCCTTGGACCCTTCGAGGTCCTGCTTCAGTGCAGCGACCTCCGCAGTCAGTGCGGCAGAGGCCAGCAGCGAAGCCTGCATACACATATAGACATACTTATATTAGCTCCTGCGATATTGTTTTATCCTTTGTTCGGCTTTTCTTTGTGAACACCGAACAGAGCATCAGGGGCTACTGTCTATGCGATAATATTTTTCCTATATTTCAAATACTTACCTCAAAGCCTGTCAGAAGGCTGGCACAGGCTTCAGTCAGTCCGCTCTTGGCGGACTGAACCTTCTGGATCACCGCACTCATAATAGTGTGGTGCTCTTCGTCAATGGAAGCGCCACGAAGTGCTCCCAGCAAAGTGTCCGGTGCCTCTGGATGGACAGAGGTCACCGGCACAGGCGTCTTGCCCCTTTTGGAAGGAGGCCGCCTGCCTGAGTCCGGAACCACTGGAGGTTCCGGCGCAGTGTTCGGCTGAGGGCCGAACTCGGAGCCCTCGGGAGCCTTGCTCCCCCTGCTCCCGGAATCCGGAAGGTCGCCTCGAGGCGCCTCCGGGACTGTCTCCCCTCGACCCGGTGCCTATTGAGACAATACCTCGGCGTTGTCCGTAGGGCAAGGGGAGGTGGCAGTCGGAAGTGGATCGCTATCCATATCCGACGAGCCTAGGGAGCCGTCCAACGATACGTCGATACGGGCTCGTGGCGGTCTCAATAATCATAATCTGGCGTTAGGAGAAGCAATGCGACAAAGGTATGCATGAATTACTCTGGCATCCAAATACTTACGACTTTGCTAAGGGCTTGGCCCTGAGCAGCCACTCGTCTTCGCCTTCGGCGGCGGTGGTGGAGTAGTCCAGAAGGAGAGTCCTTCCCTTCTTGGACCCTTCGCCCCCCCCCGGTTGGGGCGGCCTTCCATTTCTTGTCTCCCCCGACTGGAGGGGGAGCATCTTCATCTTCCTCCTTGTCTTTGGGGGAGGAGTGCATCACGGAGTTATCGGACAATGAGTCCGATAACACCTGGCATCGGGAACTCTTTCGGGTTCCCTTGGCCTTCTTGGTCTTCTCCGGCACCTTGTAAGGAGCCGGAGTCAGCATCTCCGTCAGGAGAGCGTCCGCAATATCTTCGGGCAGAGGGGCCGAACAGTTAATCTGCCCCAACATCTCCACCCAGTCCTGTCAAAGGCATGGAGCTCAGACCCCACACATGATTAAGCTAGGGGAAATAAAATATCCTACCGGATGTATAGAACTCACCGAATGCACTGGGCACTTCGCGCTTAGCCCGCGATCCTCGGTGAGAGAGGGAGGGACCTCGGCGCCCTTGAACAGCACCCTCCAGACGTCCTTATGCATCGTGTCGAAGAGCTCGCTCAGAGTCTGGTGCCGGGCCGGGTCGAACTCCCACAAATTAAAGTCCCGTTGTAGACACGGGAGGATCCGGCGGATGAGCATGACCTGGACTATGTTGACAAGCTTGAGCTTTTTGCTTGCCATATTCCGGATACACTTCTGGAGTCCGTCCAGCTCCACCGATGAACCCCAGGACAGGCCCTTCTCTTTCCAGGAGGTGAGCCACGTGGGGATTCCGGATTAAAACTCGGGGGCCGCCACCCAGTTGGTGTCGCGCGGCTCGGTGATGTAGAACCACGCCGATTGCCACCCCTTTATGGTCTCGACGAAGGAGCCTTCAAGCCATATAACATTGGGCATCTTGCCCACCATGGCTCTGCCGCATTCCCACCACCTTTGGCTTGATATTGAAGGTCTTCAGCCACATGCCGAAGTGGGGCCGGATGCGGAGGAAAGCCTCACACATGACGATGAACGCCGAAATGTTGAGGATGAACTTCGGGGCCAGATCATGGAAGTCCAGCCCGTAGTAGAACATGAGACCATGGACGAATGGATGGAGGGGAAACCCCAGTCCGCGGAGGAAGTGGTGGAGGAAAACTACCCTCTCGTGAGGTTCCGGGGTAGGGAAGATCTGCCCCTCAGCGGGCAGCCGATGCGCGATATTCGCAGCTAAGTATCCGGCTCCGCGCAGCTTCTTGATGTGTCCCTCCGTAACAGAGGAAGCCATCCATTTGCCTCCCGCTCTGAACATGTTTGGAGAAGGTTGAGGGGAAGGATGTGGACTTGGGTGTTGGAGCTCGAGTGCGCAAGAATGGATGAGCAAGGAGGAAGAAGGCGTGGGTAGAAAAAGGTTAAACCTTGTCCCTTTATAAGGGCGGCCGAAACTATGTGCCCCCACTAGCCTAGTAAAACTCGCTTATCCCCCAAGCGCCATAATCGATGGCGCAGTTGGGTTACCCACGCCCGTATTGATGAGAATCCCGTAATAAGGGGGACACGATCTCTGCTTTGACAAGACGTGTCAAGAAACTGCCTTGCGTTATGTGCGGGGCTAGTTAAAGGAAACGGTTCGAATAATCACCGGGCCATGGCATAATGTCATGTTGCCAAAACGTGTCAGCAGATTAGATTTGTGGAAATATTATTCTCTCTACGGTGGTATGTGGAACTTATTTTGCAGGGTCAGACACTATCCTTGTATTCAAATTCTTCCGTGGTGTATTCGGAGGAGGAACCCGCCTTGCAATGCCGAAGACAATACTGCGCACCGGACTCATCATCATTGAAGCCTGGTTCAGGGGCTACTGAGGGAGTCCTGGATTAGGGGGTCTCCGGACAACCAGACTATATCCTTTGGCCGGACTGTTGGACTATGAAGATACCAGATTGAAGACTTCGTCTCGTGTCCGGATAGGACTCTACTTGGCGCGGAAGGCAAGCTAGGCAATACGGATATGTATGTCTCTATAAACCGGAGGGTTTTAGTCCGTAGGACAACATACAATCATACCATACAAGCTAGGGTTTGGCCTCTCCGATCTCGTGGTAGATCAACTCTTGTAATACTCATATCATCAAGAATAAATCAAGAAGGACGTAGGGTTTTACCTCCATCAAGAGGGCCCGAACCTGGGTAAAACATCGTGTCCCCTGCCTCCCGTTACCATCCGCCTTAGACGCATAGTTCGGGACCCCCTACCCGAGATCCGCCGGTTTTGACACCAACAGTGACCCTGAAGAAGGCGCCGTCCGAGGCCGAAGGCAAAGCGGCCAAGGAGCACGCCGAGCGCGAGAAGCAAGAGGCCCGCGTCGGCGAGGTTCAGCAAGAGCTCCAGGAGTTTGTCAAGAAGTATGAGTCCTTGGAGCGTGACTCTAAGACGCCAAAAGGACCTCCAGGAAATTGAGGCGGTTAGGAAGATAGTGGCGGGTAAGGCATTCTTTATGCAAAGCAAGCATGTGAAGGAAACTTTCCTTTTACTTCGAATTCGGAGCTCTTCAGGAGCGTTCGCAGATCTACCCAGCAGTGTGTCGGATGCCGCGGAGTTCAACCGGGCCGAGGAATGGAGCTCGACGGAGAGGTTGTTCTAGTCTCAGTATACTGGGACCGAACATCCGATGCCTTTGAGCGACCAGTTGAAGCAACTGGTCGAGCTTCACAAGGCGGCCGAACTGGCCATGAAGGGCCTCATAGTCCGGATGTGTCCTGGCGAGCCCCTGCCCGGCAGCTATTTCGGCCTGGTAAGGCAGCTTGTTAACGCCTGCCCCCAGCTTGAAGTCATAAAGCGGTCCGTCTGCATTGAGGGTGCGCGTAGGGCTTTTGCCCGGGCGAAAGTGCACGGAGCAAAGATGGACGCCAAAAAGCTGGTGAAGGAGGGGCCGCCGGAGGGCAAGGAGCATCGCCATCCCGAAAAGTATTATGACAGTGTCCTGAAGGGTGCTTGCCTTGTGGCATAGGAATGTGCCAAGGATGTAATATTTGAATGAATGTACTCATGTGATCCTTTAATGTGAAACGAGTTCATGTGCGCTATGTAACACTTGTTAATTTAAAATATTACCTTCTGTGCAGTCATTTATAAAATTTGAGAGTTGGCCAGTCGTCAGCTTTTGCCCCCATGTAACTAGTACTGAGGTGTTCGGGATAAACCTGATCACTCTTTATCCCAGTTTTGGGTCCTTCGAAGGAGGTGTTCAGCGCAACGAACCATTCAATCGGACTATAAAGCTTTATCACTCTCACTTAGCCATAGAAGTCTACAATTTTAAATTTTGGCGAAGCCCCTAGTATTCGGAAGGCCGAACTTGGGGCAATATGTATGCCTAAATCGGACAAGTCCGACTCCTTGCCCGAAGCGGAAAAAATCTTTAAGGATTTGAGACCTCTCGAATAGCGACCAGCTCTCGCCGCATCATGACAGTCAGTTTTCGTCTTTCTCTACTGAGGTGCTCGTCCAGAAGAACCGGGACACAATCGCAGTAGTTCTCCCAGTGCTACCTTAGCCGATATAGCGGAACGTAAGGTACCAAAACATGGGAGCCGGGCAAACCCAACTATTGACCCAAGACATGATTCGGAGCTGATGCATATAATTCTATAAGTTCGGGGTGCCGCACTATCAAAAGTGTTCGGACTTTTCATGCCGTGTTATGGGGTAAACTGAAGCCCTTGGTGCATTGGTCATATCAAAATGTACGGGTGCGACTTGTCGTAAGTAAGCAGTCAGGGAAAAAAAGATAAAGGAATGCAATGATGAGCTGATGCTGTATATTGTTGTTTAAATCATACGTCAAAGCGTATGCATACATGTAGTGCAATCAGTAAAAAATAGGACTATTTGACATGTCCTATCCAAGGTCAAGCTGCGTGTGGGTATGCGAAACAGGTATATCGATCGTTATTAGAGACCACCTGAGGATTCCCTTGTACGTGAAAGCTTCTTGCTTCCTTGGGGTTTATTTCCCGTGACGGGTCCGATAATCAGACGATCGGAGAGGGCCTTCAGAGAATAGGGGCCTAAAAGGAAGAAAATTTTAAAGGTATACGGGTCCTGAAGCGGTTGAGCCGCATTGTGGGCCGTGCCATGGCCGTGCCTCCGCCTATGCCCATGGTATCTTGAGTGCGTAATTATGTAATCGCGCCGCAAATTTCGCCGCTTGACTGGGACTAGGATGGAGGCCGAATTGCTAGGAGAACTCTAAACATGCCTGGCGATCCTCTTGCAGGGTACTCCGGACTCGCTTGAAGGTGTCCGGGGTCTTTTTCGCCGAATTGGCGGTTTGACTCATAAGGCTGCTTTGCGCTTCTGCTGCGAGGGCCGTAGTGTGCTCCTCCGTGTGGAGTGAGCGTTCTGTGTTTCCATTAACTGTTATAACCCCGCGAGGTCCTAGCATTTTGAGCTTGAGGTATGCATAATGTGGTACCACATTGAATCTGGCAAATGCGGTTTGTCCGAGCAGTGCATGATAGACACTGCAGAAGGGGACGATATCGAAGATTAACTCCTCGCTCCGGAAGTTGTCCGGAGATCCGAAGACTACTTCCAGTGTTATTGAGCCTGTGCAACAGGCCTCTACACCTAGGATGACACCTTTAAATGTGGTTTTGGTGGGTTTGATCCTCGAGGGGTCTATACCCATTTTGCACACTGTATCCTGATAAAGCCAGTTCAGGCTGCTGTCACCGTCCATAAGGACTCGAGTGAGGTGAAATCCGTCAATGATGGGGTCAAGGACCAATGCGGCAGAACCGCCATGACGGAAACTGGTGGGGTGGTCCCTGCGATCGAAGGTGATCGGACAAGCAGACCATGGATTGAACTTTGGGGCGACTGGCTCCATCGCATATACGTCCCTCAATGCACGCTTCCGTCCCCGCTTGGGAATATGGGTTGCATATATCATGTTTACCGTTTTCACTTGGGGAGGAAATTTCTTCTGTCCTCCTATGTTCGGCGGCCGGGGGTCCTCCTCGTCGTCGCTATGCAGCCCCTTTTCCTTGTTTTCGGCATTCAACTTGCCGGCCTGTTTGAACACCTAACATTCTCTGTTGGTGTGGTTGGCTGGTTTATCAGGGGTGCCATGAATTTGACACGAATGATCGAGTATGCGGTCCAAGCTAGACGGTCCCGGATTGCTTCTTTTGAACGCCTTTTTCCGTTGACCGGATTTAGAGCCACTGAATCCGGCATTAACTGCCGTGTCTTCGGCGTTGTCGTCGTTGTTACGGCGTTTGTGTCTGTTGCCACGTGGCCTGCCGTTGCTATCTTTGGCATCTGAATTGCCAAGGTTTCTTGGTGTTTTGTTGCTGCAAGCCAGCCAGCTATCCTTGCACGCACAAAAGCGGGTCATGAGTGTCATGAGGGCTGCCATGGACTTCAGCTTTTCTTGGCCGAGGTGTCGGGCGAGCCACTCGTTGCGGATGTTATTCTTAAATGCCGCTAAGGCCTTGGCATCCGGACAGTCGACGATTTGGTTCTTTTTAGTTAGGAACCGAGTCCAGAATTTCCTGGCTGATTCCCCTGGCTATTGGGTTACGTGACTCAAGTCATCGGCATCCGGTGGTCGCACATAAGTACCCTGAAAGTTGTCAAGGAATGTGTCCTCCAAATTCTCCCAACTGCTAATGGAGTTTGCCGGCAGGCTATTGAGCCAATGCCGAGCAGGTCTTTTGAGTTTTAATGGGAGGTACTTGATGGCATGTAGATCGTCACCGCGGGCCATGTGGATGTGGAGGAGGAAATCTTCGATCCATACCGCGGGGTCTGTTGTGCCATCATATGATTCAATATTCACGGGTTTAAAACCTTCTAGGAATTCGTGATCCATTACTTCGTCAGTGAAGCATAGGGGGTGTGCGGCGCCACTGTGCCGGGCTATATCATGACGCAGTTCATACGAGTCTTGTTTGCTGTATTCAGCCCGGCCGGATTTGCTTTTAGTATATCCGGCGTGACGGTCATCGTCACGCGTTGGGGCGCGCCCCTGTGATCCGTAGATCGATCTTGCATGTCCTGCCTTGTTTTCCAATACGTCTCGCAGGTCTTGCGTATTACACCGGGCCTTAGTATTTTTGTTTAGCTGGCGACGGGGTGCGGGCTGGACTTCGGCTTGATATGCCGCTTTGTCTCGGCCGCGAGGTGGTCGGTCAGCCGCATCATATGCTGGGAGCGTAGGCTTTAATGCTTCCTCCTCGAGTTGGGGTAGCAACCTGCGCTTTGGTTAACTCTTGGTTGGGCACTCGAGTTCGTATTCCTCGGCTGCCAGCACCTCGGTCCATCTATCCGCTAGTAGATCTTGATCAGCTTGAAGCCGATGTTGCTTTTTCGTCAGGCTTTTTGCTGTGGCTATAAGCCGGCGTTGGAAGCGCTCCTGCTTGACGGGATCCTCAGGCACGATAAATTCTTCGTCACCGAGGCTCACCTCGTCATCGGAGAGGGGCATGTAATTGTCATCCTCTAATTCTCCGTCTGCCGCCTGTTCCTTAGGGCTAGCTTGCCCATCCTCCTGCTCGAAGCCTGGCTGGAGGGGATTGTCTTCGTCTTCGGCACTGTCTGCAGTGTTATTGTCTCTTGTGCCGGTATCGCTGCTTTTTCTATGGCGGGGCTTAGAGCGACGCCGATGACGCCGGTGCGTAAATTGCTTCTCGAGGGGATTATCCTCCGTTGCCTTATTTCCATCACTTTCTTTGGGGGTGTCCACCATGTATATATCATATGATGAGGTGGCTGTCCAGCGTGCTGTGGGTGGTGGTTCCTGTTCTTCTCCTGCATCGTCATCCATACCGTCGATGTCTTCAGAGCCGAAATTAAGCACGTCAGTTAAGTCATCGACAGTGGCTATTAAGTGGGTGGCGGGTGGGGAATGAATTTCTTCGTCGTCCGCTTCCCACTCAAGCCGGACATAGTTCGGCCAAGGTTCTCCTGACAAGGAGAGAGACCTCAATGAATTTAGTACGTCGCCCAAGGGCGAGTGCTGAAAGATATCCGTGGAGGTAAACTCCATGATCAGTGCCCAATCAGATTCGATAGGCACGGACGCAGGCGGTTCGGAGCCTGTGGCTGGGGAGGAATCCAAGGGTCCGGCAACACAGGTCTCATAGGGGGTGAAGTCAGTATTTGGCTCTCTCGCCGCTGGGTGTGTGGCCTCCGTGGCGGGGTCCATCCACCCGTCCTCGGACGACGCGATCTGCTCCAGATTGAGGGCCGGAGTAGCCACAGGTGTAATCTCCTGAACACCGTCCGGCAGCAGAGCTAAGTCATGCTCATCGTGACTATGCAGCGCACCTAACACGGGCTCGAATCCGTCGAAGATCAAGTCTCCGCGGATGTCGGCAGTATAGTTTAAGTTTCCAAACCTGACCTAATGGCCAGGGGCGTAGCTCTCGATCTGCTCCAGATGGCCAAGTTAGTTGGCCCGCAGTATGAAGCCGCCGAATACGAAGATCTGTCTGGGGAGAAAAACCTCACCCTGGATCACATCGTTGCCGATGATCGAAGGAGCCATCAAACCTTATGGTGACGACACAGTGGAACTCTCAATGAAAGCACCAATGTTGGTGTCAAAACCGGCGGATCTCGGGTAGGGGGTCCCGAACTGTGCATCTAAGGCGGATGGTAACAGGAGGTGGGGGACACAATGTTTACCCAGGTTCGGGCCCTCTCGATGGAGGTAATACCCTACTTCCTGCTTGATTGATCTTGATGATATGAGTATTACAAGAGTTGATCTACCATGAGATCGTAGAGGCTAAACCCTAGAAGCTAGCCTATGATTATGATTGTTGTTGTCCTACGGACTAAACCCTTCGGTTTATATAGACACCGGAGGGGGCTAGGGTTACATAGAGTTGGTTACAAGGGAGGAGATCTACATATCCGAATTGCCAAGCTTGCCTTCAACGCAAAGGAGAGTCCCACCCGGACACGGGACGAAGTCTTCAATCTTGTATCTTCATAATCCAACAGTCCGGTCGAAGGATATAGTCCGGCTGTCCGAGGACCCCCTAATCCAGGACTCCCTCAACACCCTGCGGAGATCACTTCACCATCACTTCCACCACACCATCGTGCTAACGGAACTCATCTACTACCTCGACGTCTTGCTGGATCAAGAAGGCGAGGAACGTCACCGAGATGAACGTGTGCAGAACGCGAAGGTGCCGTGCGTTCGGTACTTGATCAGTTGAAGCACGAAGAAGTTCGACTACATCAACCGCATTGTGAAACGCTTCCGCTTATGGTCCTCAAGGGTACGTACACACACTACTGAAGGAAATATGCCCTAGAGGCAATAATAAAGTTGTTATTTATATTTCCTATATCATGATAAATGTTTATTATTCATGCTAGAATTGTATTAACCGGAAACTTGATACATGTGTGGATACATAGACAAAACAAAGTGTCCCTAGTATGCCTCTACTTGACTAGCTCATTAATCAAAGAGGTTAAGTTTCCTAACCATAGACATGTGTTGTCATTCGATGAACGGGATCACATCATTAGAGAATGATGTGATGGACAAGACCCATCCGTTAGCTTAGCATAATGATCGTTAAGTTTTATTGCTATTGCTTTCTTCATGACTTATACATATTCCTTTGACTATGAGATTATGCAACTCCTGAATACCAGAGGAACACTTTGAGTGCTATCAAACATCACAACGTAACTGGGTGATTATAAAGATGCTCTACAGGTGTCTCCGAAGGTGTTTGTTGGGTTGGCATAGATTGAGATTAGGATTTGTCACTCCGACAGAGAGGTATCTCTAGGCCCTCTCGGTAATGCACATCACTATAAGCCTTGAAAGCAATGTGACTAATGAGTTAGTTGCGGGATGATGCATTACGGAACGAGTAAAGAGACTTGCCTGTAACGAGATTGAACTAGGTATGAGGACACCAATGATCGAATCTTGGGCAAGTAACATACCAAAGACAAAGGGAATAATGTATGTTGTTATTGTGGTTTGACCGACAAAGATCTTCGTAGAATATGTAGGAACCAATATGAGCATCCAGGTTCCGCTGTTGGTTATTGATCGGAGATGTGTCTCGGTCATGTCTACATAGTTCTCGAACCTGTAGGGTCTGCACGCTTAACGTTCGATGACGATTTGTGTTATGAGTTGTGTGTTTTGGTGACCGAAGTTTGTTCGGAGTCCCGGATGAGATCATGAACTTGACGAGGAGTCTCAAAATGGTCGATAGGTAAAGATTGATATATTGGACGATAGTATTCAGACACCGAAATGGTTACAGAATGGTTCGGGTATTTTTTCGGAGTACCGGGACGTTACTGGAAACCCCCGGGGAAGTATTGGGCCTACATGGGCCATAGGGGAGAGGGGAGGCAGCCCACAAGGGGTGGCCGCACCCCCCTCCCATAGGGAGTCCGAACTGGACTAGGTGAGGGGGCGCCCCCCTTTCCTTCTCCTCTTCCCTCTCCCTTCTCCCTTTCCCCCTCCATGAGAAGGAAAAGAGGGGGGCCGAATCCTACTAGGACTTGGAGTCCTAGTAGGACTCCCCTTTCCTTGTCGCGCCCCTGGTGGCCGGCCTCCTCCCCTCCTCCTTTATATACGTGGGCAGGGCACCCCTTGGAGACACACCAATTGTACCAAGCCGTGTGCGGTGTCTCTCTCCACAGTTTACTCCTCTGGTCATATTCACGCAGTGCTTAGGCGAAGCCCTGCACGGATCACATCACCATCACCGTCACCACGCCTTCGTGCTGATGAAACTCTCCCTCGACCCTCTGCTGGATCAAGAGTTCGAGGGACGTCATCGAGCTGAATGTGTGCTGAACTCGGAGGTGTCGTACATTCGGTACTTGATCGGTTGGATCGCGAAGATGTTCAACTACATCAACCACGTTAACCTAACACTTCTGCTTTTGGTCTACGAGGGTACGTGGACACTCTCTCCCCCTCTCGTTGCTATGCATCTCCTAGATAGATCTTGCGTGATCGTAGGATTTTTTTTGAAATTGCATGCTACGTTCCCCAACAGTGGCATCCGAGCCAGGTCTATGCGTAGATGATATGCACGAGTAGAACACAAAGAGTTGTGGGCGATCATAATCATACTTCTTACCACCAATGTCTTATTTTGATTCGGCGGTATTGTTGGATGAAGTGGCCCGGACCAACCTTACATGACCATGTTCATGAGACCGGTTCCACCGACAGACATGCAACTTATTTTGCATAAAGGTGGCTGGAGGCTGTCTATTTCTCCAACTTTGGTTGAATCGAATTTGACTACGGCCGGTCCTTGTTGAAGGTTAAAATAGCAAACTTGACGAAAAATCATTATGGTTTTGATGCGTAGGTAAGAATGGTTCTTGCTAGAAGCCCATAGCAGCCACGTAAAACTTGCAACAACAAAGTAGAGGACGTCGAACTTTTTTTTGCACGGCTTGTTGTGACGTTATATGGTCAAGACATGATGTGATATAAGTTATTGTATGAGATGATCATGTTTTGTAAAAGTTATCGGCAACTGGCATAAGCCTTATGGTTGTCGCTATATTGTATGGAATGCAATCACCATGTAATTGCTTTACTTTATCACTAGCTGAGGGTATGTACCGGTAGCTATCTGTTTGATCTCTCTCTCTCTCTCTCTCTCGTGTTCTTGAGGTGATACGATCTTGATGTATCGCAAGCTTTGCTATTATAGTTGGATCTTATGTTTCTCCTCCCCCTCTACTCTCTTGTAATGAATTGAGTTTCCCCTTTGAAGTTATCTTATCGGATTGAGTCTTTAAAGATTTGAGAACACTTGATGTATGTCTTGCCCTGCGTATCTGTGGTGACAATGGGATACCACGTGATTCACTTGATGTATGTTTTGGTGATCAACTTGCGGGTCCCGCCCATGAACCTATGCATAGGGGTTGGCACACGTTTTCGTCCTGATTCTCCGATAGAACTTTGGGGCACTCTTTGAGGTTCTATGTGTTGGTTGAATAGATGAATATGAGATTGTGTGATGCATATCGTATAATCATACCCACGGATACTTGAGGTGACATTGGAGTATCTAGGTGACATTAGGATTTTGGTTGATTTGTGTCTTAAGGTGTTATTCTAGTACGAACTCTAGGGCTATTTGTGACACTTATAGGAATAGCCCAACGGATTGATTGGAAAGAATAACTTTGAGGTGGTTTCGTACCCTACCATAATCTCTTCGTTTGTTCTCCGCTATTAGTGACTTTGGAGTGACTCTTTGTTGCATGTTGAGGGATAGTTATGTGATCCAATTATGTTATTATTGTTGAGAGGGCTTGCACTAGTGGAAGTATGAACCCTAGGCCTTGTTTACTAGCATTGCAATACCTTTACGCTCACTTTTATCATTAGTTACCTTGCTGTTTTTATAATTTCAGATTACAAATACCTTCATCTACTATCCATATACCACTTGTATCACCATCTCTTCGCCGAACTAGTGCACCTATACAATTTACCATTGTATTGGGTGTGTTGGGGACACAAGAGACTCTTTGTTATTTGGTTGCAGGGTTGCTTGAGATAGACCATCTTCATCCTACGCCTCCTACGGATTGATAAACCTTAGGTCATCCACTTGAGGGAAATTTGCTACTGTCCTACAAACCTCTGCACTTGGAGGCCCAACAATGTCTACAAGAAGAAGGTTGTGTAGTAGACATCAAGCTCTTTTCTGGCGCCGTTGCCGGGGAGGTGAGTGCTTGAAGGTATATCTTTAGATCTTGCAATCGAGTCTTTTAGTTTCTTGTTTTCTCACTAGTTTAGTTTATAAAAGAAAACTATAAAAAATGGAATTGAGTTTGTCTCATACGCTTCACCTTTTTAATATCTGTCGTGAGTATGATGGAAGGATAATTGTGCTCAAATGCTAGAAGAAGAAATCTATAAAATGTTTGGCACTAAATATTTGAATGATGAGTATGATTGCAATGTTGTTAGTATGAATTCCTTGAATATCCATGATGCTAATGATATGCAAAGCCACAAGCTTGGGGAAGCTATGTTTGATGAAGATGATATTTTTTGTCCCCCAAGTTTTGATGAGCAAATTTATTATGATGAAAGCATGCCTCCTATTTATGATGATTATATTGATGAAAGTGGATTTGGAGAGGTCATGACTTTATTTTATGATGAATCCACTATTCCGGAAGAGGTTCCAATTGATTATGAGAACAAAGTTGCTATCTATGATGATTATTGTGATGACTTGTATGCTATAAAGAATAATTATGTCCATGAATCTTGTCATCATGATTTTAGTTTTCAATTGGATTATTCCTCACATGATAATTATTTTATTGAGTTTACTCCCACTATTATTCATGAGAAGAATTTTGCTTGTGTGGAGAGTAATAAATTCTCTATGCTTGTAGATCATGAAAAGAATGCTTTAGGTGCTGGTTATATTGTTGAATTAATTCATGATGCTACTGAAAATTATTATGAAGGAGGAACATATGCTTGTAGGAATTGCAATAATGTCAAGTTTCCTCTCTATGTGCTTAAAGTTTTGAAGTTATGCTTGTTTTACCTTCCTATGCAAGTTGATTCTTGTTCCCACAAGTTGTTTTCTCACAAAATCCCTATGAATAGGAAGTGGGTTAGAATTAAATGTTCTAGCCATATTATTCATGATGCTCTCTTTATCTTTCAATTCTTATCTTTTATGTGAGCATCATTGAAATCATCATGCCTAGCGAGGGGCGTTAAACAATAGCGCTTGTTGGGAGGCAACCCAATTTTATTTATGTTCCTTGATTTTTGCTCCTGTTTAGTAATAAATAATTCATCTAGCCTCTGTTTAGATGTGGTTTTATACTTTTAATTAGTGTTTGTGCCAAGTAGAACCTTTGGGAAGACTTGGGAGAAGTCTTGTTGATCATGCTGTAAAAAACAGAAACTTTAGCGCTCATGAGAATTGCTGCCATTTTTATTTGGAGAGTGCTATTTAGTTAATTATTTTTGCAGATGAAAAAATAGATAAATTCCTCAGGTCCAGAAATTTATTTGAGAATTTTATGAGTTCCAGAAGTATACGTTTGATTCAGATTACTACAGACTGTTCTGTTTTTGACAGATTCTGTTTTCATCGTGTTGTTTGCTTATTTTGATGAATCTATGAGTAGTATCGGAGGGTATGAACCATAGAGAAGTTGGAATACAGTAGATATTACACCAATATAAATTTAGAATGAGTTCATTACAGTACCTTATGATGGTGATTTGCTTTCTTATACTAACGGAGCTTACGAGTTTTCTGTTAAGTTTTGTGTTCTGAAGTTTTCAAGTTTTGGGTAAAGATTCGATGGATTATGGAATAAGGAGTGGCAAGAGCCTAAGCTTGGGGATTCCCAAGGCACCCCAAGTAAATATTCAAGGACAACCAAAAGCCTAAGCTTGGGGATGCCCCGGAAGGCATCCCCTCTTTCGTCTACTTCCATCGGTAACTTTACTTGGAGCTATATTTTTATTCACCACATGATATGTGTTTTTCTTGGAGCGTCAATTTATTTTTTTAGGATTTGCATGCTGTTATTTAGAACAATTTTTTGCATCTTTCATTTCAATAAAAGTGGCATTGATAGCCTTCACTATGCCTATGTTACAAGTATACATGTTGCTGCTTGAAAACAGAAAGTTTACTGCTGTTGCAATAATTCCCTAGAAAAGTCAGAATGTGATAAAATGTTGAAACCTTTTGCATATTAAGCTCTGATAAATTTACTACAGTGGGAATTTTCTTTGATAATTTTTGGAGCTAGGGAAGTATGGATGTTGCAGCATTCTTTACAGATTATCCTGTTTAGGCAGATTGCTGTTATGTTTGCATTGTTTGCATATGTTTGCTTCTTTAATGATTCTATTTGAGGATAGGACTATTAAATATGCAGAGGCATTTAGTATGCAATGTTGAATAATAATTTTAGTGATTTGATACAGTAGAGTATGATAAGGTTTTTGCAATGGTTTATACTAACTTATCTCACAAGTCCTTGTTGAGTTTTGTGTGGATGAAGCTTTTGAGATTTAGGGAGACCGTGATATGAGAGGAATTAAGGAGACACAAAAGCTTAAGCTTGGGGATGCCCAAGGCATCCCAAGATAATATTTCGAGAAGTCTCAAGCATCTAAGCTTGGGGATGCCCCGGTTGGCATCCCACCTTTCTTCTTCAACAACTATCGGTTAGTTTCGGTTGATCCTAAGTTTTTGCTTCTTCACATGATGTTTGCTATTCTTAGAATGTAATTTTCTTTTGTTTTGCTTGCTGCTTGAATAAAATACCAAGATCTGAAATTATTAAATGTTAGAGAGTCTTCACATGGTTGCATAATTATTCGACTACTCATTGATCTTCACTTATATCTTTCGGAGAAGTTTGTCATTTGCTCTAGTGCTTCACTTATATCTTTTTAGAGCACGGTGGTGGTTTTATTTTGTAGAAATAGATGAACTCTCATGCTTCACTTATATTATTTTCAGAGTCTTAATAGCATGGTAATTTGCTTAAAATCCTAATATGCTAGGTATTCAAGATTAGTAAAATCTTCTTATGAGTGTTTTGAATACTAAGAGAAGTTTGATGCTTGATGATTGTTTTGAGATATGGAGGTAATAATATCAAAGTCGTGCTAGTTGAGTAGTTGTGAATTTGAGAAATGCTTGTGTTGAAGTTTGCAAGTCCCGTAGCATGCACGTATGGTAAACATTGTGTAACAAATTTGAAACATGAGGTGTTATTTGATTGTCTTCCTTATGAGTGGCAGTCGGGGATGAGCGATGGTCTTTTCCTACCAATCTATCCCCCTAGGAGCATGCACGTAGTGCCGAGGTTTTTGATGACTTGTAGATTTTTGCAATAAGTATGTGAGTTGTTCATGACTAATGTTGAGTCCATGGATTATACACACTCTCACCCTTCCATCCTTGCTAGCCTCTCCGGTACCGTGCATTGCCCTTTCTCACAGTGAGAGTTGGCGCAAACTTCGCCGGTGCATCCAAACCCCGTGATATTATACGCTCTTTCACACATAAACCTCCTTATATCTTCCTCAAAACAGCCACCATACCTACCTATTATGGCATTTCCATAGCCATTCCGAGATATATTGCCATGCAACTTTCCATCATTCCGTTCATCATGACACATTCATCATTGTCATATTGCTTAGCATGATCATGTAGTTGACATAGTATTTGTGGCAAAGCCACCGTTCATAATTCTTTCATACATGTCACTCTTGGTTCATTGCATATCCCGGTAAACCGCCGGAGGCATTCATATAGAGTCATCTTTGTTCTAGTATCGAGTTGTAATCATTGAGTTGTAAATAAATAGAAATGTGATGATCATCATTATTAGAGCATTGTCCCAAGTGAGGAATAAAAAAATAAAGGCCATAAAAAAAGAGAAGGCCCAAAAAAAGAAGAAGGAGAAAGGCCATAAAAAAAGAGAAGGCCCAAAAAAATGAGAGAAAAAGAGAGAAGGGACAATGTTACTATCCTTTTACCACACTTGTGCTTAAAAGTAGCACCATGATCTTCATAGTAGGGAGTCTCTTGTTTTGTCAATTTCATATACTAGTGGGAATTTTTCATTATAGAACTTGGCTTGTATATTCCAACAATGGGCCTCCTCAAGTGCCCTAGGTCTTCGTGAGCAAGCAAGTTGGATGCACACCCACTTAGTTTCTTTTGTTGAGCTTTCATACATTTATAGCTCTAGTGCATCCATTGCATGGCAATCCCTACTCCTTGCATTAACATCAATTGATGGGCATCTCCATATCCCATTGATTAGCCTCGTTGATGTGAGACTTTCTCCTTTTTGTCTTCTCCACATAACCCCCTCATTATATTCTATTCCACCCATGGTGCTATGTCCATGGCTCACGCTAATATATTGCATGAAAGTTTATAGGTTTGAGATTACTAAAGTATCAAACAATTGCTTGGCTTGTCATCGGGGTTGTGCATGATGAGAGCATTCTTGCGTGACGAAAACGGAGCATGACTAAACTATATGATTTTGTAGGGATGAACTTTCTTTGGCCATGTTATTTCGAGAGGACATAATTGCTTAGTTAGTATGCTTGAAGTATTATTATTTTGATGTCAATATGAACTTTTATCTTGAATCTTTCGGATCTGAATATTCATGCCACAATTAAGAAGAATTACATTGAAATTATGCCAAGTAGCACTCCGCATCAAAAATTCTGTTTTTTATCATTTACCTACTCGAGGACGAGCAGGAATTAAGCTTGGGGATGCTTGATACGTCTCCAACGTATCTATAATTTTTGATTGCTCCATGCTATGTTATCTACTGTTTTGGGCAATATTGGGCTTTATTATCCACTTTTATATTATTTTTGGGACTAACCTATTAACCGGAGGCCCAGCCTAGAATTGCTATTTTTTTTGCCTATTTCAGTGTTTCGAAGAAAAGGAATATCAAACAAAGTCGAAACGGAACGAAATCAACTGGAGAAGTTATTTTTGGAAGGAAAGCTATCGGATGGACTTGGACCCCATGTCAGGAGCCAAGGGAGGTTCTCACGAGGGTGGGAGGCGCCCCCCTAGGGCGCGCCCCTGCCTCGTGGGGCCCCCGAAGCTCCACCGACGTACTTCCTGCACCCATATATACCTACGTATCAAAAAACTTCCAGAACGGACAATAGATCGGGAGTTCCATTGCCAGAAGCCTCCATTGCCACCGAAAGCCAATCTAGACCCATTCCGGCAACCTGTTGGAGGGGGAATCCCTCTCCGGTGTCCATCTTCATCATCCCGGTGCTCTCCATGACGAGGAGGGAGTAGTTCTCCCTCGGGGCTGAGGGTATGTACCAGTAGCTATCTGTTTGATCTCTCTCTCTTTCTCTCTCTCTCTCTCTCTCTCTCTCGTGTTCTTGAGGTGATACGATCTTGATGTGTCGCAAGCTTTGCTATTATAGTTGGATCTTATGTTTCTCCTCCCCCTCTACTCTCTTGTAATGAATTGAGTTTCCCCTATAAAGTTATCTTATCGGATTGAGTCTTTAAAGATTTGAGAACACTTGATGTATGTCTTGCCATGCGTATCTGTGGTGACAATGGGATACCACGTGATTCACTTGATGTATGTTTTGGTGATCAACTTGCGGGTTCCGCCCATGAACCTATGCATAGGGGTTGGCATACGTTTTCGTCCTGATTCTCCGATAGAACTTTGGGGCACTCTTTGAGGTTCTATGTGTTGGTTGAATAGATGAATATGAGATTGTGTGATGCATATCGTATAATCATACCCACGGATACTTGAGGTGACATTGGAGTATCTAGGTGACATTAGGGTTTTGGTTGATTTGTGTCTTAAGGTGTTATTCTAGTACGAACTCTAGGGCTATTTGTGACACTTATAGGAATAGCCCAACGGATTGATTGGAAAGAATAACTTTGAGGTGGTCTCGTACCCTACCATAATCTCTTCGTTTGTTCTCCGCTATTAGTGACTTTGAGTGACTCTTTGTTGCATGTTGAGGGATAGTTATGTGATCCAATTATGTTATTATTGTTGAGAGGACTTGCACTAGTGAAAGTATGAACCCTAGGCCTTGTTTACTAGCATTGCAATACCGTTCACGCTCACTTTTATCATTAGTTACCTTGCTGTTTTTATAATTTCAGATTACAAATACCTTTATCTACTATCCATATACCACTTGTATCACCATCTCTTCGCCGAACTAGTGCACCTATACAATTTACCATTGTATTGGGTGTGTTGGGGACACAAGAGACTCTTTGTTATTTGGTTGCAGGGTTGCTTGAGAGAGACCATCTTCATCCTACGCCTCCTACGGATTGATAAACCTTAGGTAATCCACTTGAGGGAAATTTGCTACTGTCCTACAAACCTCTACACTTGGAGTCCCAACAACGTCTACAAGAAGAAGGTTGTGTAGTAGACATCAATGATACATGCTATGATGATGTAATGATGATGCAACGTATGATGCAATATATGATGATGTATATGTATGATCAAGAAGGTTTAAGCTATGGTTCGGATATGACCAGAGCCCCCATGTAGTCATAATTGTGGCATTGCGCCGATGAAGAGGTGTAACTATGGTTTGAATACGACCAAGCCCCCAAGTGATTTTCCTAGTGCCCTTATGCCTATCAAGAGGTGTAACTATGGTACGAACCCATAGCCCCCAAGTGATATTCCCTGGTGGCCTTATGCCTATCAAGAGGTGTAGCTATGGTTCGGATACGACCAAGACCCCAAGTGATTTCCCTGGTGCCCTTATGCTGATCAAGAGGGTGTAAGTTATGGTTCGGATACGACCAGAGCCCCCAAGTGATTTCCCTGGTGGCTTTAAGCCTAGCAAGAGGTGTGATTATGGTTCGAACATAGCCCCCAAGTGATATTGTGAGCTGTGCTCAAGGGATACCCATGTTTGAGCTATGCTGTGCAACATACTCTCTTTGGCCCCTTATGATAATATTGGCTTGATAGCCGAATTACCGAAGTAACCAGAGCTGTGCTCTTATGATAATATTGGCTTGATAGCCAGATCAATATGTAATCAGAACTCCACTTTATAAATAGAAGCCCCCATGTGATCAATAATATGATAAGCCAATAAGGCAGGATAACCCATGTTTGAACCGCGCGTCATGGCAACAGGTCCTCTTCGGCAACCTTTAACTTTTTGCAAGAGATAAATTCTTCTTGAACCGGGATTTTGAACCGGATATTGAGAGCGTCAGAGCTTTGTAAGAGATAGTTTCCTCTTAAACCGGATTTGAACCAGGTACTAAGGGTTTCAGCGCTGTGTGGGAGACGGGATTTCTCTTGAGCCGGATTTTAAACCGGAATCCTTCTTTTTAAGCCGGAAAATTTTATGACGGCCTTTAAACTCGAACATGCGAGAGATTAATTCTTTTTGGAACCGGAAATTCTTAAACCGGATTTGAGAACTTCAGTGAGACTGACTTCCCTTGAGCCAGATTTTAAACCGGAATTCTTCATTTTGAACCAGAAATTTTCTGACGGCCTTTAAATTTTCATCAATATGGTAGTAGCCTCCGGGACCGGGTTAGCTTTCCCTCCAACGTCCTGGGGTTCTTGACTTCCCTGAAACCGGCAACATTTGCTGAGTCATATCATTGTAGCCTCCGAGTCTCAAGGTGACTCGAGGAGTTGGCTTGAGATTCTCCATATTTGACCGCGATATAAACCGGCATAAATTGTATATCATTGGTGTTGATAGCATGATGTGAATCCACAGAAGGTTGAGGTGACTGCGGCGGGTTATAAATGATCCGTATGAGCCGTGTCAGCAACTCGGCCAATGGTTCCTTCCAAATGGCTATTTGAAGTTAACCAAACTGTAGTGGCGGCGACTTGTGCGCCTGCGCATTGGGCCACCCAGTGCAGACGGCGGTTGATAGTATATAATAATTTGCCTCCATTTTGTTAAAAGAAAACCGGCTACCCAAGCTGTGACTTGTTTATACTCAATAAACAGCTCATGCAGACAGGTGTGGCCCGGTATGTTGATGTAGACCAGACTCGGTGATGCTAAAACCAATCATGACAGAGTCGGCCGTGAGAGCAGATAGATGAGCCAGCCGCGACGTTGTAAGCCGGTGCGGGCGGGCGAGTCGATCGCAGGCGTTGTAAGCCAACATGGACGAGATAATCGGCCGCAGGTGCGGACGGATGTAAACCGAACAGCGGGGGCGGCGACTTGCATGCGTACCCGTCAAGCAACATGACACGGACCAACGCTAGTGCAGAGTTATACTGGTGCATACTCCATATCCATTGTACAACACCCCTGTCCTGAATGACTATCCTGCGTAAAAATATTACGGGACAAAATAATTTTTCTCGCAAATTAACAAATGCTATTAAAAACAGACTGGAAAAATATCACCTGATGTTTGAACGAGAAACGATCTCGTCATGTCTCCATAAACAGTGAGCCATTGTCCTGTTTTTCTTGGACAAAAGATGACTTGTGCGTACCATGATAGAGCCGCAGCAGCGGGGGAGCAGCCCGGTCGACCCAGGCGGGTTTGACCCAATTGTAGTGGCCGTGGATAACCTACGCCCATCCGGGTCGTGGTCCTCCTTTATCTTTTTTTATTGCTAAACTGCCAAACGCTTCAACACATGCATGCGCAGCCTGTTCGTGAAGCATGGCGCCTGAGGCTATGGTCTTGAGATTTGGAGCGTTAGGTCATGTGTTGGCCGTATGTGCTTTTTCTCCCTGTTGATGATCATGTAGTAGTACTTGAACTCTTCCCCGATTGACTTGGATACCTGCTCTCGGTCGCAGATGGAATAAAAAATCTGAATCGTACTAGAATCAAGCTCAAGTGTCTCATCAATTAAGGAATATTCCTCCTGATGTATCTCTCGCGTCCAAACCCTTTTTTCTTTCCTTTTGAGCCATGAGTCCGACTTGAGTCAAAGTAGTACTCCACTTGATGTATTGAGGCTTCACGTGCGATGGTGATGGCGACTCGGCGAATCAGACAAAAACAACAGTAATTTGATGATCATAATCCGTACTGATGAAATCCCTTTGCGCGCTTGGCTTCTCGCGACAATGCAACTGAAAGTGATCTGGACACGACGGATTGCCTGGCTGTGTTTGACGGTGCACATAGATGCAATCCGGCTCGGTTCATCTGAAAATTATGAACTTCTCGAAACCTGTGAAAGATCCCTTCAAGAACTCAACATCACAGTGCGCCAGCCTCACGGTGGGTGCCAACTGTCGTGGAATTGTTATGGCAGATGTCCTAGTGTGAGGACTTAGTTGTGAGGCCAACGCATCTATGTAGTAGCTTGAGAGGGGTTGAGTAGAATCAAGAGACGCAACACAAGACAAGAATTTAGACAGCTTCGGGCCCCGAGAAACATCATCTGGAATAGCCCTACATGCTGTTTGTGGCTAGATCTCATTATCCTCATGAGAGAGTCACCGCATAAGCCGGCTCCCTTTTTGTATCTAGCCCTAGAGATTGTTTCTTGTTGCCCCCTCCTTTGGGGAGCCCTGCCCCTCCTTATATATGTTGAAGGGGCAGGTTACTGTGGAGTCCTATTAGGATTAGGACTAGTCTATCTTCTAATACAAACCGGATACAAGTCCGGGTCTTGACTCCTTTTAAGGGAAATATTCCTCACACCTTTTCTCTTAAACCGGCCCACCATTAACATAAACCGGCCTTCTGGGTCTTGGGCCTTGTCATCCGTCCGTCCCGCCCGGCGGGTTACCAGTGAGTCATAATGTTCAGTCAGGTTACTTGTAAACCGTCTGGTCAGTGCGGGTCGCCGGTGAATCACCAAGTCCGTCCAGGTTATACTTCCGGCCGGTTTACACTGCGGGGTATATCCCCGACAAGTCCCATGAAGAAGCCCAAAGCTAGACCCAAACCTGAAACAGAGTGCTTCTACTGCAAAAGAAATGGTCACTAGAAGTGGAACTGCCCTAGATACTTGGCGGATAAGAAGGATGGCAAAGTGAACAAAGGTATATTTGATATACATGTTATTGATGTGTATTTTAATGGTGTTTATAGCAAGCCCTCGGTATTTGATATTGATTCAGTTGCTAAGAGTAGTAACTCGAAATAGGAGTTGCAAAATAAAAATAGACTAGTTAAGGGCGAGGTGACGATGTGTGTTGGAAGTGATTCCAAGGTTGATAAGATCACCATCACACACTCCCTTTACCTTCGGGATTAGTGTTGAACCTAAAATAAATGTTATTTGGTGTTTGCGTTGAGCATGAATATGATTGGATCATGTTTATTGCAATACAGTTATTCATTTAAGTTAGAGAATAATTTTTGTTCTATTTACATGAATAAAACCTTCTATTTTCATACACTCAATATAAATGGTTTATTAAATCTCGATCATGGTGATACACATATTCATAATATTGATGCCAAAAGATGCAAAGTCGATAATGATAGTGCAACATATTTGTGGCATGATACGCCCATTTTGCATCATGTTTTCTTACTGTTATTTATAATGTTTTTATCCAAAATAATTCTTTTTGGAGTAATTCTAATGCCTTTTCTTTCATAATTTGCAAGGAACACACCAAGATGGAGGATTCCGACAGCTGGAAATCTGGACCTGGAAAAGCTACGTCAGGCCACCTATTCTGCACAACTCCAAATGAGCTGAAACTTCACGGAGATTTTTTATGGATTATTTAAGAAATACTGGAGCCAATAAACACCAGAGGGGGCCCACCCGGTGGGCAAAACCCACCTAGGCGCGGCAGGCCCCCCAGGCGCGCCCTGGTGGGTTGTGGCCTCCTCGGCCCACCTCCGGTGCCCATCTTTTGGTATATAAGTCATTTTTACCTAGAAAACATAAGGGGAGGACTTTCAGGATGAAGCGCCGCCGCCGCCTCGAGGCGGAACTTGGACAGGAGCACTTTTGCCCTCCGGCGGAGTGATTCCGCCGGGGGAACTTCCCTCCCGGAGGGGGAAATCATCGTCATCATCATCACCAACAACTCTCCCATCTTGGGGAGGGAAATCTCCATCAACATCTTCAACAACACCATCTCCTCTCAACCCTAGTTCATCTCTTGTGTTTAATCTTGTTACCGGAACTATAGATTGGTACTTGTGGGTGACTAGTAGTGTTGATTACATCTTGTAGTTGATTACAATATGGATTATTTGGTGGAAGATTATATGTTCAGATCCATTATGCTATTTAATACTCCTCTGATCATTAACATGTTTATCATTTGTGAGTAGTTACTTCTGTTCTTGAGGCCACAAGAGAAATCATGTTGCAAGTAATCACGTGAACTTGATATGTGTTTGATATTTTGATAGTATGTATGTTGTTATTCCCTTAGTGGTGTCCTGTGAACATCGACTACATGACACTTCACCATATTTGGTCCTAAGGGAATGCATTGTGGAGTAGCAATTAGATGGTGGGTTGCGAGAGTGGCAGAAGCTTAAACCCTAGTTTATGCGCTATTTCATAAGGGACCGATTGGATCCAAAAGTTTAGTGGTATGGTTAGAATTTATTCTTAATACTTTTCTCGTAGTTGCGGATGCTTGCGGGAGGGTTAATCATAAGTAGGAGGTTTGTTCAAGTAAGAACAACACCTAAGCACCGGCCCACCCACATATCAAATTATCAAAGTAGCGAACACAAAACAAACCAACATGATGAAAGTGACTAGATGAAAGTCCCGTGTATCCTCAAGAACGCTTTGCTTATCATGAGAGAACATTTTGGCTTGTCCTTTGCCTCAAAAGGATTGGGATACCTTGATGCACTTTTGTTACTATTATCGTTACTTGCTCGTTACAAATTATCTTGCTATCAAACTACCCGCTACTTACAATTTTAGCACTTGCACACAAAACCTTACCGGGAACTACTTGTCATTTCCTTTTGATCCTCATTGGGTTCGACACTCTTACTTATTGAAAAGAGCTACAATTGATCCCCTATACTTGTGGGTCATCAAGGCACTGCCGTTTAGGTCATATTGGTGTAAAGCGCATGAAGAAAGTCCATGCGAATGAACTTTTGGAATCACTTGATTATGAATCACTTGATGCTTGCAAACCATGCCTCATGGGCAAGATGACTAAGACTCCGTTCTCCGGAACAATGGAGCGAGCCACCGACTTATTGGAAATAATACATACTGGTGTATGCGGTCCGATGAGTGTTGAGGCTCGCGGTGGGTATCGTTATTTTCTAACATTCACAAATGATTTGAGCAGATATGGGTATATCTACTTAATGAAACATAAGTCAGAAACATTTGAAAAGTTCAAAGAATTTCAGAGTGAAGTGGAAAATCATCGTAACAAGAAAATAAAGTTTCTATGATCTGATCGTGGAGGTGAATATTTGAGTTACGAGTTTGGTCTTCATTTCAAACAATTTGGAATAGTTTCACAACTCACGCCACCTGGAACACCACACCGTAATGGTGTGTCCGAACATCGTAACCGTACTTTATTAGATATGGTGCGATCTATGATGTATCTTATCGATTTACCACTATCATTTTGGGGTTATACTTTAGAGACGACTGCATTCACGTTAAATAGGGCACCATCTAAATCCATTTAGACGACACCATACGAACTGTGGTTTGGCAACAATCCTAAGCTGTCGTTTCATAAAGTTTGGGGTTGCGATGCTTATGTGAAAAAGCTTCAGCCTGGTAAGCTCGAACCCAAATCGGAGAAATGCGTCTTCATAGGATACCTAAAGGAAATTGTTGGGTACACCTTCTATCACAGATCTGAAGGCAAGATATTCATTGCTAAGAATGGATCCTTTCTAGAGAAGGAGTTTCTCTCGAAAGAAGTGAGTGGGAGGAAAGTAGAACTTGATGAGGTAGTTGTACCTTCTCTCGAGTTGGAAAGTAGTTCATCACAGAAATCAGTTCCAGTGATGCCTACACTAATTAGTGAGGAAGTTAACGATGATGATCATGAAACTTCAGATCAAGTTACTACCGAACCTCCTAGGTCAACCAGAGTACGTTCCGCACGAGAGTGGTACGGTAATCCTGTTCTGGAAGTCATGTTACTAGACCATGACGAACTTATGAACTATGAGGAGGCGATGATGAGCGCAGATTCCGCGAAATGGCTTGAGGCCATGAAATCTGAGATGGGATCCATGTATGAGAACAAAGTGTGGACTTTGGTTGACTTGCTCGATGATCAGCAAGCCATAGAGAATAAATGGGTCTTCAAGAAGAAGACTGACGCTGACGGTAATGTTACTGTCTACAAAGACAACTTGTTGAGAAAGGTTTTCGACAAGTTTAAGGAGTTGACTATAATGAGACCTTCTCACCCGTAGCGATGCTTAAGTCTCTCCGAATCATGTTTGCAATTGCCGCATTTTATGATTATGAAATTTGGCAAAAGGATGTCAAAACTACATTCCTTAATGGATTTCTTAAAGAACAGTATTATATGATGCAACCAAAAGGTTTTGTCGATGCTAAAGGTGCTAACAAAGTGTGCAAGCTCCAGCGATCCATTTATGGACTGGTGGAAGCCTCTCGGAGTTGGAATATACGCTTTGATAGTGTGATCAAAGCATATGGTTTTTGTTGGGGAGCGCAGTATTTCAAAAAATTCCTACAATCACGCAAGATCTATCTAGGAGATGCATAGCAACGAGAGGGGAGAGTGTGTCCAAATACCCTCGTAGACCGAAAGCGGAAGTGTTTAGTAATGCGGTTAGTAGTCAAACGTATTCGCGATTCAACCGATCCAAGCACCGAACATACGACACCTCCGTGTTCAGCACACGTTCAGCTCAATGAAGTCCCTCGATCTCTTGATCCAGTTGAGGAGGAGGGAGAGTTCCGTCAGCACGACGGCGTGGTTACGGTGATGATGAAGTTACCGGCACAGGGCTTCGCCTAAGCACTACGACGATATGACCGAGGTGTGTAACTGTGGAGGGGGGCACCACACACGGTTAAAAGAAACTTGTGTGTTCTAGGGTGCCCCCTGCCCCCGTATATAAAGGAGGGGAGGGGGAGGCCAGCCGGCCCCTGTAGGGCGTGCCAGGAGAGGGGAGTCCTACTAGGACTCCAAGTCCTAGTAGGATTCCACCTGGAGGAAGGGGGAGAAGGAAGGGAGAGGGGGAAGGGAAGGAAAGGGGGGCGCCACCCCCTTTCCCTAGTCAAATTCAAACCCAAGGAGGGGGGCGCGCGGCCAACCCCTTGTGGCCCTTCTCTCTCCCCACTAAGGCCCATGAAGGCGCATTAGTTCCCCCCGGGGGTTCCGATAACCCTCCGGCACTCCAATAATTATCCGGTACCTCCCGAAACTCATCCGGTGTCCGAATAACATCGTCCAATATATAAATCTTTGTGTCTCGACCATTTCGAGACTCCTCGTCATGTCCATGATCTCATTCGGAACTCTGAACAAATTTCTGTCATCAAATCACATAACTCATAATACAAATTGTCATCGAACGTTAAGCGTGCGAACCCTACGGGTTCAAGAACTATGTAGATATGACTGAGACACATCTCCGGTCAATAACCAATAGCGGAACCTGGATGCTCATATTGGATCCTACATATTCTACAAAGATCTTTATCGGTCAAACCGCATAACACCATACGTTGTTCCCTTTATCATCGGTATGTTACTTGCCTGGGATTCGGTCGTCGGTATCATCATACCTAGTTCAATCTTGTTACAGGCAAGTCTCTTTACTCGTTCCGTAATGCATCATCCCGTGACTAACTCATTAGTCACATTGCTTGCAAGGCTCATAGTGATGTGCATTACCGAGAGCGCCCAGAGATATCTCTCCGATACACGGAGTGACAAATCCTAATCTTGATCTATGCCAACTCAACAAACACCATCGGAGACACCTATAGAGCATCTTTATAATCACCCAGTTACGTTGTGACGTTTGATATCACACAAGGGTGTTCCTCCGGTATTCGGGAGTTGCATAATACCATAGTTAGAGGAACATGTATAAGTCATGATGAAAGCAATAGCAGTAAAACTAAACGATCATTATGCTAAGTAACAGATGGGTCTTGTCCATCACATCATTCCCTAATGATGTGATCCCGTCCATCAAATGACAACACATGTCTATGGTTAGGAAACTTAACCATCTTTGATTAACGAGCTTGTCAAGTAGAGGCATACTAGGGACACTCAATTTTGTCTATGTATTTACACATGCACTAAGTTTCCGGTTAATACAATTCTAGCATGAATAATAAACATTTATCATGATATAAGGAAATATAAATAACAACTTTATTATTGCCTCTAGGGCATATTTCCTTCAGTCTCCCACTTGCACCAGAGTCAATAATCTAGTTCACATCGCCATGTGATTTAACACCAATAGTTCACGTCGTCATGTGATTAACACCCTTTAGTTCACATCGCCATGTGACCAATACCCAAAGGGTTTACTAGAGTCAATAATCTAGTTCACATCGCCATGTGATTAACACCCAAAGAGTACTATGGTGTGATCATGTTTTGCTTGTGAGAGAAGTTTAGTCAACGAGTCTGCCACATTCAGAGCCTTATGTATTTTGCAAATTTTCTATGTCTACAATGCTCTGTACGGAGCTACTCTAGCTAATCGCTCCCACTTTCAATATGTATCCAAATTGAGAATTAGAGTCATCCGGATTAGTGTCAAACATGCATTGACATAACCCTTTACGACGAACCTTTTTGTCACCTCCATAACCGAGAAACATGTCCTTATTCCATTAAGGATAATTTTGACTGCTGTCCACAGATCCACTCCTGGATCACTATTGTACCCTCTTGCCAAACTCACGGTGAGGTACACAAGAGGTCTGGTACACATAATAGCATACTTTATAGAACCTATGACTGAGGCATAGGGAATGCCTTTTCATTCTCTTTCTATTTTCTGCCGTCGTCGGGTTTTGAGTCTTTACTCAACTTCACACCTTGCAACACAGGCAAGAACTCCTTCTTTGACTGGTCCATTTTGAACTACTTCAAAAACTTGTCAAGGTATGTACTCATTGAAAGAACTTATCAAGCGTCTTGATCTATATCTATAGATCTTGATGCTCAATATGTAAGCAGCTTCACCGAGGTCTTTCTTTGAAAAACTCCTTTCAAACCCTCCTTTATGCTTTCCAGAAAATTTTACATCATTTCTGCTCAACAATATGTCATTCACACAACTTATCAGAAAGGCTGTAGTGCTCCCACTCTCTTTCTTATAAATATAGGCTTCACCAAAAGTCTCTATAAAACCATATGCTTTGATCACCTTATCAAAGCGTATATTCCAACTCCGAGATGCTTGCACCAGTCCATAGATGGATCGCTGGAGCTTGCACACTTTGTTAGCACCTTTAGGATTGACAAAACCTTCTTGTTGCATCATATACAACTCTTCTTTAAGAAATCCATTAAGGAATGTAGTTTTGACATCCATTTGCCAGATTTCATAAAATGTGGCAATTGCTAACATGATTCGGACAGACTTAAGCGTCGCTACGAGTGAGAAAATCTTATCATAGTCAACACCTTGAACTTGTCGAAAACCTTTTTGTGACAAGTCGAGATTTGTAGATAGTAACACTACCATCAGCGTCCGTCTTCCTCTTAAAGATCCATTTATTCTCTATGGCTTGCCGATCATCGGGCAAGTCAACCAAAGTCCATACTTTGTTCTCATACATGGATCCCATCTCAGATTTCATGGCCTCAAGCCATTCCATGGAATTCTGGCTCATCATCGCTTCCTCATAGTTAGTAGGTTCATCGTGGTCAAGTAACATGACCTCCAGAACAGGATTACCGTACCACTCTGGTGCGGTTCGTCATGGTCAGGTAACCTTTTTGCGACAAGTCGAGATTTGTAGATAGTAACACTACCATCAGCGTCCGTCTTCCTCTTGAAGATCCATTTATTCTCTATGGCTTGCCGATCATCGGGCAAGTCAACCAAAGTCAATACTTTGTTCTCATACATGGATCCCATCTCAGATTTCATGGCCTCAAGCCATTTCGTGGAATTCTGGCTCATCATCGCTTCCTCATAGTTAGTAGGTTCGTCATAGTCAAGTAACATGACCTCTAGAACAGGATTACTGTACCACTCTGGTGCGGATCGTACTCTAGTTGACCTACGAGGTTTGTTAGTAAATTGATCTGAAGTTTCATGATCATCATCATTAGCTTCCTCACTGATTGGTGTAGGAATCACTAGAACTGATTTCTGTGATGAACTACTTTCCAATTCGGGAGAAGGTACAATTACCTCATCAAGTTCTACTTTCCTCCCACTCACTTCTTTTGAGAGAAACTCCTTCTCTAGAAAGGATTCATTCTTAGCAACGAATATCTTGCCTTCAGATCTGTGATAGAAGGTGTACCCAACAGTTCCCTTTGGGTATCCTATGAAGACACATTTCTCCGATTCGGGTTCGAGCTTATCGGGTTGAAGCTTTTTCACATAAGCATCACAGCCCCAAACTTTAAGAAAGGACAACTTGGGTTTCTTGCCAAAGCACAGTTCATATGGTGTTGTCTCAACAGATTTAGATGGTGCCCTATTTAACGTGAATGCAGCCGTCTCTAATGCATAATCCCCAAACAAGTGGTAAACCGGTAAGAGACATCATAGATCGTACCATATATCTAATAAAGTACGGTCACGATGTTCGTACACACCATTACACTTTGGTGTTCCAGGTGGCATGAGTTGTGAAACTATTCCACATTTTTAAATGAAGGCCAAACTCGTAACTCAGATATTTTCCTCCACGATCAGATCATAGAAACTTTTATTTTCTTGTTATGATGATTCTCAACTTCACTCTGAATTTCTTTGAACTTTTCAAATGTTTCAGACTTGTGTTTCATTAAGTAGATATACCCATATGTGCTTAAATCATCTGTGAAGGTCAGAAATAACGATACTCGCCGCGAGCCTCAACACTCATCGGACCACATTCATCAGTATGTATTATTTCCAATAAGTCAGTGGCTCACTCCATTGTTCCGGAGAACGGAGTCTTTAGTCATCTTGCCCATGAGGCATGGTTCGCAAGCATCAAGTGATTCATAATCAAGTGATTTCAAAAGCCCATCAGCATGGAGTTTCTTCATGCGCTTTACACCAATATGACCTAAACGGAAGTGCCACAAATAAGTTGCACTATCATTATTAACTTTGCATATTTTCATTTTAATACTATGAATATGTGTATCATTACGATCGAGATTCAACAAACCATTCACATTGGGTGTATGACCATTGAAGGTTTTATTCATGTAAATAGAACAACAATTATTTTGTGACTTAAATGAATAACCGTATTGCAATAAACATGATCCAATCATATTCATGCTCAACGCAAACACCAAATAACATTTATTTAGGTTCAACACTAATCCCGAAAGTAGAGGGAGTGTGCGATGGTGATCTCATCAACCTTGGAATCACTTCCAACACACATCGTCACCTCGCCCTCAACTAGTCCCTGTTCATCTTGTAACTCCTCTTTCAAGTTACTAATCATAGCAACTGAACCAGTATCAAATATCCAGGGGCTACTATGAACACTAGTAAAGCACACATCAATAACTTGTATATCATATATACTTTTGTTCACTTTGCCATCCTTCTTATCCGCCAAGTATTTGGGGTAGTTCCACTTCCAATGACCATTTCCTTTGCAGTAAAGCACTTAGTTTCAGGCTTGGGGGTCTAGTTTTGGGCTTCTTCATGGGAGTGGCAACTTGCTTGCCATTCTTCTTGAAGTTCCCTTTCTTTCCCTTGCCCTTTTACTTGAAACTAGTGGTCTTGTCAACCATCAAAAGTTGATACTTTTCTTGATTTCTACCTTCGCCGATTTCAGCATCGTGAAGAGCTCGGGGAATCATTTTCGTCACCCCTTGCATATTATAGTTCATCACGAAGTTCCAGTAACTTGGTGATAGTGACTAGAGAACTCTATCAATCACCATCTTATCTGGAAGATTAACTCCCACTTGATTCAAAAGATTGTAGTACTTAGACATTCTGAGCACATGCTCACTGTTTGTGATATTCTCTTCCATCTTGTAGGCAAAATACTTGTCAGAGGTCTCATACCTCTTGACTAGGGCATGAGTCTGAAATACCAATTACAGCTCTTGGAACATCTTATATGCTCCTTGGCGTTCACAACATTTTTGAAGTTCCAGTTCTAAGCTGTAAATCATGGCACACTAAACTATCAAGTAGTCATCATACCGAGCTTGTTAAACATTCATAACGTCTGCATCTGCTCCTGCAATAGGTCTGTCACCTAGTGGTGCATCAAGGACATAATTCTTCTGTCCAGCAATGAGGATAATCCTCAGATCATGGAGCTAGTCTGCATCATTGCTACTAACATCTTTCAACATAGTTTTCTCTAGGAACATATCAAAAATAAAATAGGGGAGCTATACGCGAGCTATTGATCTACAACATAGACATGCAAAAACTATCAGGACTAAGTTCATGATAAATTAAGTTCAATTAATCATATTACTTAAGAACTCCCACTTAGATAGACATCCCTCTAGTCATCTAAATGATCACATGATCCATATCAACTAAACCATGTCCGATCATCACGTGAGATGGAGTAGTTTTCAATGGTGAACATCGCTATGTTGATCATATCTACTATATGATTCATGTTCGACCTTTCAGTCTCAGTGTTCTGAGGCCATACCTCCATAGGCTAGGCTCGTCATGTTTAACACGAGTATTCGGCATGTGCAAAACTGGTTTGCACCCGTTGTATGTGAATGTAGAGCTTATCACACCCGATCATCACGCGGTGTCTCGGCACGATGAACTGTAGCAACGGTGCATACTCAGGGAGAACACTTATACCTTGAAATTTAGTGAGCGATCATCTTATAATGCTACCGTACTACTAAGGAAAATAAGATGCATAAAGGATAAACATCACATGCAATCAAAATAAGTGATATGATATGGCTATCATCATCTTGTGCCTTTGATCTCCATCTCCAAAGCACCATCGTGATCACTATAGTCACTGGCTTGACACCTTGATCTCCATCGTAGCATCACTGTCGTCTCACCAACTGTTGCTTCTACGACTATCGCTACCGCTTAGTGATAAAGTAAAGCAATTACATGGCGATTGCATTTCATACAATAAAGTGACAACCATAAGGCTCCTGCCAGCTGCCGATAAGTTTTACAAAACATGATCATCTCATACAACAATTTATATCTCATCACGTCTTGACCATATCACATCACAACATGCCTTGCAAAAACAAGTTAGACGGCCTCTACTTTGTTGTTGCAAGTTTTACGTGGCTGCTACGGGCTTCTAGCAAGAACCATTCTTACCTACGCATCAAAACCACAACGATTTTTCATCAAGTGTGTTGTTTTAACCTTCAACAAGGACTAGGCGTAGTCAAACTTGATTCAACTAAAGTTGGATAAATAGACACCCGCCAGCCACCTGTGTGCAAAGCACGTCGGTAGAACCAGTCTCATGAACGCGGTCATGTAATGTCGGTCCGGGCCGCTTCATCCAACAATACCACCGAATCAAAGTAAGACGTTGCTGGTAAGCTGTATGACTATTATCGCCCACAACTCATTGTGTTCTACTCGTGCATACACTAGTGCGCCCCGGTGCTATACAAACAGTTTTTAACCCCCTTTCGCGACGACATTTGGAACCGTCGCCAAGTGAGTGTGGGCGATAGGGGGGTCCTTCCCACATGACCCAGAAATCGTCGGGGATAGGCCCTCCTGGGACACAGGCTGGGGCTGTGTGCGATCGGGCGAGGCATTGAAACCCAATCATTTCCATCGGTATGTACATCCCAAACGGTAATCCGAGAAAACATTTTTGTAGGTATGTACATCCCACACGGTCAATCCAAGGAATATGTTTCCGTTCTTATGTACATTCCACACAGTCAATCCAGGGAAAACGTTTCCGTTCGTACGTACATCCCACATAGTTTTATGTGTAGGCTTGTGTGTGAAAGGTGTAACTATCACACACGGTCTGCCTTGGTTAACTGTTTGCTTTTATCAACTATATCACACACGATTTGATGAAAAAACTATGTGGCATTGGACTATCCATCGCAAGCGCTTTTACTGCTAGAACTGTTTGCAAAGGTCCATGACACATTTAGCAGGTTTATTAGTTTACAATTAATAATTCCAATATTACGCAAATTCACATTTCATATAGAACAGTTGTTTGCCAATTTCATATCAAGCACATAAATATATTATAACATCACATTACTGTAGCTACATGAAAACAACACAGTACAACATATAGCTAGTTCAACTTCATAAGAACAATATATTCATTTCCTTAATCGAGATCATCCAGGCTCGTCTTATCCACCTCTGCTTTTAGTTCAATAAGAACCTGTTTTGCACGGGCCAACTGGGAGACTGCCTCCTCCTTCGCAAACACCATCTTAGCAAAGTCTGATTAAAAAAAAAATCTAAACTCATTCTCCACCTTCAACTTTTTATCCCGCATCTTCAAATATTCTTTAGCATTGACAATAGTTTCTCCAAGCCTACGTCTGTTCTCTTCCATATGCATGCTCCAGAGCTTCGCTAGGCACATCTACAAAGACTGTGGGCACTCTTGATCAACCCACTCCAAGTAAGAACACTTATGCTCATCCTATAATATTTAAAACTAGATTAGTAACAATTGTAGGGGAAATGGGTTTATAGCAATAGAGAAATCACCAATGCTTATTTTGAAAAACTGAAGAAACATGTTAATTATGACATATCTTCTCAAAAAGATCAATGTGCAAATGAATTGATTGCTACTGAGACAACAACCAAATTCTGGAACATCAGAAGCTATAATTAACTACAACGACGCTACAAGTTCTTACTCATGTACAATAAATAACAAATTGAACATTTTATGAGGAAGGTAAATATAACTGCAACAACATAGCGACAGTGTTTGGATGACATCAAATTGATACTAACATATGTGTACATGCACAAATTTAGTAACATAAAACTAATAGCACTAAGGCCGTCCACTATGTATGCCAAAACTGGGGTAAAGAGAACTGTTGCTACATCTCGCGCCGGTGCCCTGCACTGGTGAGCTGATACAGCGAAAAAATCAGGGACCCGGACTCCGGAGCACGTAGTTGCTCTGATGCCCAATTCCTTTGTGCCATAAAGATTTAGTATTTTACTACTTGGCTGCTCGGATGTGTGGACCAAAGTTGGCTGCACAAACTGCTGAAGTGGTGCCAAATAAATTTCTAATGGCACCGCTGATGAGATGGCAACAATTTAAGATACTAGGTACAAACTGTGACACTATCTTAGGATGCATTTGGTTGAAGGTGTGGTATGAATGGGTTGGGACCGTGACAGTGTCTGAATCACATCTACCAAATGATTTGTAACAACGAAAGAGGGTCTAACCTTCTCTACACATGCCAGAAACTTCCTCCTACTATCCACAGATTCAAACGCAACTAGCTTCGCGCATGGAGATTGATGGTGACAACGAGCAGATAGATCTTCAGCCACCCCGCTCCATTCGTTGCCACTGATGGTCCTAGGGAGCTACAAGAGGAAGAAATGACTCAAATTGACTGCCAGGTAAAAATCCTTCATTCCAAGTCATAGCCCGAGAAAGAGAAGAGAGGCATACCCGGGTGGTGAAGGAGTCGTCGCCGGAGGAGGAACCACTGGAGAGGTCTTTGAAGATGACCATGGCGACACCGGCGGTAGGATGCGTGACGGCGAGAGCGAGGAAGCAGCTATAGCTTAGGAAGGAAGGAAGGAAGGAGGAAACATGGGAAATGTGACTTGTGGTTGGGGAGAAAAGGGCATGGGGAAGGGGGGGGGGTGATGTCTACTACGCAACTTTATTCTTGTAGACATGTGTTGGGCCTCCAAGCACAGAGTTTTGTAGGACAGTAGCAATTTTCCCTCAAGTGGATGACCTAAGGTTTATCAATCCGTGAGAGGTGTAGGATGAAGATGGTCTCTCTCAAACAACCTTGCAACCAACTATAAGAAATCTCTTTTGTCCCCAACACACCCAATACAATGGCAAATTGTATAGGTGCACTAGTTGGGCGAAGAGATGGTGATAAAAGGGTAATACTAATGGTAGAAGTATATTTTTATAATCTGAATAAATAGAAACAGCAATGTAGCAAATAGTAAACGGGCACAAAAATGGTATTGCAATGCTTAAAAATGAGGCCTAGGATCTGTACTTTCGCTAGTGCAATCTCTCAATAGTGCTAACATAGTTGGATCATATGATTATCCGTCAAAGTACAGCAAAGAATCACTCCCGAGTTCCTATTAGCGGAGAACAAAAGGTAGGAATTGTTTGTAGAGCGCGAAGCCACCTCAAAGCTATTCTTTCTGATCGATCTATTCAAGAGTCACCAGTAGAAAAAGGATCAAATGTGAGACACATTAGTCCCGGTTTGTAACAGAACCGACACTAATGTGTCCATTAGTGCCGGTTACAATGGCTAAGTGGGAGGAGATCTTTAGTACTGTTTCGTGGTGAACCTTTATCACCGGTTCATGCCACGAACCGGTACTAATGAGAGTGATGGCAGGATGTTGTCAGAGTGGGGCCCCTCCAGCATCTTTAGTACCGGTTCATGCCACGAACCGGTACTAAAGGTCGTCCTATATAAACCCTTCATCCACCAGCACTCTGTTCTTCCCCCTTTCTCCTCTCCCTCTCCTCTGTTCGTCCCTTCTTCCTCTCGAGTTCATCACAAAATTTGCCCCAAATTTGTCAAGATTTGCAGGCCCCCATCCATTCAAATGATCACAAAGGTTAGCAACTTTGTCCTTTCATCTCTCATTGCTAGATTAGCTCTTGCATTGGTTTATATAGTGATTAATTGTGGGTTTTAGTAATTTGGGAGGAATTATATGTGGTAGTATTTGATTTATATGCAAATTGAGGTCAAAATAACACATAGTTTGCATATGTAGGTGTGGTTTACTTAGTGCCTTCTAAATCTCCGTCGTAACCACCGTCGATCGCCCGCACCGTCCCGTCGCCGGCACCACCTTGTGGTGAGCCTCTTGTTCATGAAATTATATATAAAAATTTGATGTTTGTGTGATTTGGAAATATAGTTACTCATATAATTATCTTACCTGTACGTTGTTTGTTATACATAGTCCCATGGTTTTGATATCCGTCCCCGTCGGCCCTCGTCCTTGTTATGATTCGGATGTGGTATATTCTCTTTTAAAACTATTTGTTGCATTTCGTGTTTATGAAAAATTATGCCCATCAAGCTGACATAGATATTTGTATGTAGGAGGTAGTTGAACCAGAAATTCCAACCGACCCTATTGTCGAGAGGTTAAATTTAGTTGAAAGAGAAAACGAGGATTTGAAAGAAAAATTGAAAAGAATTGAGGGGGCGAAGATGGAATTGGAGTTGCATGTTGCCGATGTCGTCGATGATCACAAGATTAAGATGGAGAAAATGCGCTTGAAGATTAGAAAGATTAGAAAATATGCCATTCATAGTGAGGCTTGGTATCGTTATGCTGTTGGATCAATTGTTACCTTAGTTGCGATCTTGACCGCATTTGTCGTTGCATTTAAATTCTTTAGCTAGAGAGTTATTTGTTTGTTGCATTTAAGTGTTGTATTAACTTTATGTATTGTATTAATTTGGTGTTTTCGGTGCTGTGTATTGAAGATGAGCCGGCAATGGATGTACGAAGACCGATGCTCTCCAGTGTTCATTAATGGCGTGCATACTTTTCTGCTTGCGGCTGAGGCAAACAAGCGGGCAGATGGTTTTATGCCTTGTCCATGTGCTGGCTGTAAGAATGGTCACAATTACTCTACGTCAAGAACCATTCACGTCCACTTGTTTGAGTCCGGTTTCATGCCCCACTATAATGTTTGGACCAAGCACGGAGAAAGAGGGGTTATGATGGAAGACAATGAAGAAGAAGAGGACGACGACAGCTATCCTGGCCATGGGTTCCCTGAATACGATGATATAACAATGAGGGAAGAAGCTGAGCCGGTAATGCAGGAAGAAGCTGAGCCGGCAATGCGGGAAGAAGCTGAAGAAGAGGCATCGGATGAGCCCGTTGATGATCTAGGTCGGGCCATTGCCGATGCAAAGAGAAACTACACAAGTGATTTGGAGAAGAAGAAGTTGTAGCGCATGTTAGAGGATCACAAAAAATTGTTGTACCCGAATTGCGTAGGTGACAAGAAAAAGCTGGGCACCACACTGGAATTGCTGCAATGGAAGGCAGAGAATGGTGTATCTGACAAGGGATTTGGAAAGTTGCTGGTAATGATAAAGAATATGCTTCCAAAGGACAACGAATTGCCCGAGAGTATGTACGAAGCAAAGAAGGTTGTCTGCCCTCTAGGGTTAGAGGTGCAGAAGATACATGCATGCCCTAATGATTGCATCCTCTACCGCAGTGAGTACAAGGATTTGAACGCTTGCCCGGTATGCGGTGCATTGCGCTATAAGATCAGCCGCGATGACCCTGGTGATGTCGAGGGTGAGCGCCCCAGGAAGAAGATTCCTGCCAAGGTGATGTGGTATGCTCCTATAATACCACGGTTGAAACATTTGTTCCAAAACAAAGAGCATGCCAAGGCGATGCAATGTCACAGAGAAGACCGTAAGAAAGACGGAAAGTTGAGAGTACCTGCTGACGGGTCGCAGTGGAGAAAAATCGAGAGAAAGTATGGGAAGGAGTTTGCAGATGATGCAAGGAACGTATGGTTTGGTCTAAGCGCAGATGGAATTAATCCTTTTGGGGAGCAGAGCAGCAACCATAGCACCTGGCCTGTGACTCTATGTTTGTATAACCTTCCTTCTTGGTTGTGCATGAAGCGAAAGTTCATTATGATGCCAGTGCTCATCCAAGGACCTAAGCAACCCGACAATGATATTGATGTGTACCTAAGGCCATTAGTTGAAGAACTCTTACATCTGTGGAATGGAACAGGTGTACGTGTGTGGGATGAGCACATGGGGGAAGAATTTGACCTAAATTCATTGCTATTCGGGACCATCAATGATTGGCCTGCTCTTAGTAACCTTTCAAGACAGACAAACAAGGGATACCGCGCATGCACGCATTGTTTGGACGATACCGACAATATATATTTGGCTAATTGTAAGAAGAATGTATACCTGGGACATCGTCGATTTCTTCTGAGCAGGCATGCCGTAAGAAAGAAAGGAAAGCATTTCAAAGGTGAGGCGGATCACTGGACGAAGCCTCTCCACTGTACTGGTGCTGATGTACATGATATGGTCAAGGATTTGAAGGTAGTCTTTGGAAAGGGTCCTGGCGGACAACCTGTTCCAAATGACACTGACGGACGCACACTCATGTGGAAGAAGAAATCTATATTTTGGGACCTGCCCTATTGGAAAGACATAGAGGTCCGCTCAGCAATCGACGTGATGCACGTGACGAAGAATCTTTGCGTGACCCTTCTTGGCTTCTTGGGCGTGTATGGGAAGACAAAAGATACACCTGAGGCACGGGAGGACCAGCAACTTATGCACGGAAAAGACGTCATACATCAGGGTCATGCCAGCTACGCTCTTACCAAAGAAGAGAAAGAAATCTTTTTTGAATGTCTGCTTAGTATTAAGGTACCGTCTGGCTTCTCGTCGAATATAAAGGGAATAATAAACATGGTAGAGAAACAGTTCCAGAACCTAAAGTCTCATGACTGCCACGTGATTATGACGCAACTGCTTCCGGTTGCATTGAGGGGGCTTCTATCGGAAAACGTTCGATTAGCCATTGTGAAGCTATGTGCATTCCTCAATGCAATCTCTCAGAAGGTAATCGATCCAGAAATCCTACCAAGGTTAGAGAATGATTTGGTGCAATGTCTTGTCAGTTTTGAGTTGGTGTTCCCACCATCCTTCTTCAACATCATGACACACGTCCTAGTTCACCTATGCGAAGAGATTAACGTTTTGGGTCCTGTATTTCTACACAATATGTTCCCCTTTGAGAGGTTCATGGGAGTCTTAAAGAAATATGTTCATAACCGTGCTAGGCCAGAAGGAAGCATCTCCAAGGGCCATGAAAATGAGGAGGTCATTGAGTTTTGTATTGACTTTATTCCTGACCTTAAGCCGATTGGTGTTCCTGAATCGTGGCATAAGGGCAGACTGGATGGAAAAGGCACGCTAGGAGGGGATCAAATAATATGTATGGACGGACATTCTCTAATTGAAGCACACTACACAGTTCTATAGAATTCCACCTTGGTGGCTCCGTATATGGACGAACACAAGAATTTTCTATGCTCCAAATACCCGGAGCGGTCTAATGATTGGATTACCTGTGAACAAACCAGGAGTTTCGCCAGCTGGTTGCAGACACGTACCATGCATGACGCCTCTATTGAAGATGACATGTACTCACTGTCCCAGTTATCATCTTCGAATATAATGACTTTCAAAGGGTACGAGATAAATGGTAATACATTTTACACGATCGCCCAAGATAAGAAGAGCACCAACCAAAACAGTGGTGTCCACTTTGATGCAGAAACCAAGACGAGAAAGGAAACATATTATGGTTACATAGAGGAGATATGAGAACTTGACTATGGACGTGGTTTGAAGGTCCCTTTGTTTCGGTGCAAATGGGTCAATATGACATGAGGCGGGGTAACGGAGGACCCGCAGTACGGAATGACAACAGTGGATCTCAACAATCTTGCGTATGCAGACGAACCATTCTTCCTAGATAATGATGTGGCACAGGTTTTCTATGTGAAGGATATGTCTACCAAGACGAGAAAAAGAAAAGATAAGGAAGTGAATGCATCATACGATGAGCCAAAGCGCCACATAGTTCTTTCTGGGAAGAGAAACATCGTGAGAGTGGATGACAAGACAGACATGTTAGAAGATTATGAAAAGTTTGATGAAATTGCTCCATTCACAGTGAATATTGACCCGAGCATCCAGTTAAATGATGAAGATTTTCCATGGCTACGGCGCAAAGGGACACATGCGAAGAAAAAGTTTCACACCCAAAGATCTGGGATGTGATCGGCTTCACTATCATCACTTTCTTCTGTGTTTCACACCCAGGAGGGAATCTCTGTAATAGTTAGGGTAGTTATGTGTTTTGGCATTTGAAACGCGAAGAAATTTTATGTGCAAACAAATTCTTTCATGCATTTACTGATTTTTTCAGCTAAATGACCCTGAAATTGAATAGCATTTCAAATGAACTCAGAAAAGGTTGAAAGTTGGCATGGTATCATAATTTCACCCACATAGCATGTGCAAAAAAGTAGAGAGGGTTACCGCAAAAACTGGATGCACTTCGTGTACAAAATGGACAATCTCTTTCGAAGTATCAGGGTTTCGGACGAAAACTCATCCGTTACAAAGGCATTACATTTTTTAAATAACCTAAGCATTACCAAATTGAATATAATGATAAAACACACTAATATTAAACATAAGAAAAAAATAATTCCTGAAAAATCTATTTTCAAAGTTAAGTTATTCACAAACTAGTGATTCACACAAAATTCAAATAATTCAAAATTTAAACTATTCAAGTTTGAAAACTACCGGCACTAACAGAAAGTTTGTAATTTTTTGTACCTAAAGCAAAAATATTCACAAAGAAACTCAAAATACAGCAAAAACAACTACAAATAAATAAAACAAAATAAATAAAGCAGAAAAGAAAAAAAGAAAAAAAATACTAAATGAAAAAAAGCCCACCTACTGGGCCACAGTGGCCTGCATACGACTAGAAACCCAAATTCTAGTTGGGCCAGGATACAGGCCTGCTACCCCAGTAGGCCCAATAGGGCATCGCAGCAGAGGTAGGCCCAGAAGGCCTGCTTTAGAGAGGAGCTCGAGACAGCAGCGGCGGCGGGGCTTATAAGCAGGTGCGAGTGCCCCTCGGCTAGCGAGGTGGGACTAAACTTCTGCGCCCCTCGCCTGGCAGCGCACACCCTTTAGCACCGAGTCGTGGCTCCAACCGGTACTAAAGGGGGGGCCTTTAGTACCGGTTGGCGCCACGACCCGGTACTAAAGGGGATGTGGTTCCCGCCGCTTCGCCTGGCCAAAACAGACCTTTAGTACCGGTTGGTGGCTCCAACGGGTACTAAAGGTGGGTTCTATATAAGAAAACACTTCAAAAAAAATTCAGTTTCTCATCTCTCCCTCTACTTCTTTCTCCTCTGCCCCGTCGCCGCCGCCCCTTGTCACCGCCCGGCCCGTCCCCGTCCCCGTCGCCGCGCCCCGCCCCGTCCTCCCGTCGTCCCCGCTCGGCCCGCCCCCGTCCCCGTCACCGCGCCCCGCCCCGTCCTCCTGTCGTCCCCACCCGGCCTGCCCCCATCCCCGTCGCCGCGCCCCGCCCCGTCCTCCCGTCGTCCCCGCCCGGCCCGTCCCCATCCCCGTCGTCATCGCCCGTCTCCGTCCCCCGTCGCCGCGCCTCGCCGGTGAGCTCCTGCCCTGGCCGCCATGTACACACACACATTGTTATAGAAATGTTAGCAATTTTTCTGTTTTTTAGTTATAGAAATATTAGAAATGTTAGTTATATAGAAATGTTTTTTAGTTATAGAACTATTAGAAATGTTAGTTATATAGAAATGTTAGTTATATAGAAATATTAGAAATGTTAGTTATATTAGAAATGTTAGTTATATAGAAATGTTAGTTATATAGAAATGTTTTTTAGTTTAGAAATATTAGAAATGTTAGTTTTAGTTATAGAAATATTAGAAATGTTAGTTTTAGTTATAAAATTTAGAATTTGCATATATGAAATCACAATCCATCATTTAAAAAATGTTACTTTACTTTTGCGGTATATAGTATTTGTTGTCGACGATGCCCGGCCCGCATCCTCGCCGTTGACCAGTCCGCGACGACGTCCTGCTTCAGAGGACCCATGGCCGGGACTGGGCTCCGCCGGGCTGGCACTGGGAGGTGCTACCTTCAGGGGCGCGACGCTTGGTGAGGAACCCGGCCCCGGGTCACGTCGTCGACCCTGATCTCCTTTGGTGGCGTTCGTGTGGGCCACTTTCGGTGCGGAGGGAGCCGACCCCGCCGGAGGTGGTACGCCGTCGTGTCAGGGAGGAGGACGAGCATGTCCATCGCTACATGGCTGCTATGGACGCCAGGTTCTCCAATACCTGGCAAGTTCTTTCGGGAGATCACCCGAGCTATGATCCAGTGATGGTTCCTTCACTTTGCTTGTCCACCGCCCGTGCCTCAGGAACTGCGAGTGGCCTAGATTACTCTCTAGTATTTGATCTTTATTAGCTAGCTAGCTAGCTAGTGATGTATTCGATATATAATATTCGAGATGATTTATTTGAGATTATATATATTATTCGAGATGATGTATTCGAGATTATATCTATTATTCGAGACGACATATTCGAGATTATATTTGATGATGCTTATTATGTACTATGATTGATTCAGTTTTCCTTATTAATTGATTGCATCCATGCATTGTAATTTGAATATATTTCTTTTGGATTAGTTAAATAAAACCTATGGCGGGCAATACCAGCAGAGAGGGAGAAGAGGCCCTATTCAATATCATACGCAATCCTCGCGGGCCAGATGATGATCAGAATGAAGAAGATTATGACGGCTCCGAATATCTAAACAACACCGGGGAGGGTGATATGATATTCGATCGCGGTGACTGAATTGATGAAGTCATGAACTATGAACATGACGAAGAAAATGTTGATCTTGAAACAACAAAGACCGGCGAGGTATATTTATATAAGCAGGCATCTGGTGATCATCACATGTTTTAAATGACTTGAAGATATATATTAACGAATCGATCTTTCTTCTTTCAGCCATCCGGATCGAGCAAATCTTCAGGCAACAGGACAGTACGAGGCCCGAACAAAAAGTTGAAGGAGGGCGTAAAGTACAATATCAAGGCCATCAAACCTAATGGCGAACCATTAGCGCCTAAGAAGATTGCGGACAAGTTCATTCGTCAGTGCGGAGTTCTTGTGAAGGACCAACTCCTGATCTCCCTTCAAGAATGGAGAGAGCCAGGAAAGCCACGTCTAGATCTTACTTTTGTCGATGACAGACAAAAACTTCTGCTTTGGGAAATGCTCATGGGACATTTCACCCTACCAGATCATTTCACAGATGCAGATGTGGAGAAAGTCAAGGACGCTGCTCTTAGGAAGATGGCAGTTGCATTCAACAACCACAAGAATCGTGTATGGGACCAGTACGTCAAGGGAGGAAATAAGACTCCAGTATTCAAGGGAACACTAGAGAAGCAAAGTGCTCATTGGGACGATTTCGTGAAATTCAAGGAATCAGAATTATCTAAGGAACGATCGAGAATAAACAAGGCCAATGCCGCAAAAAGGATAAGTTCCATAAGCTAGGGCCAGGTGGCCACACGGTGGCAATGCCTAAGTGGGATAAGTCTGAGAAAGAGATGGAGGATGCAGGTGTCACCCCAGAAACATTGAGCTGCCCCCCAAGGTGCAGGACTTGGTTCTATGCGCATGGGGGGAGTTGGACCCGATGACAGGCAAAGTTTCGAAGAAGGCATGTCTGGACGGAGCCGAAGATAAGCTACTTGTTGCAATAGAAGAGGGTCGATCGGGGGTGTTCCAGCCCAACAGAGAGAACGACGAGCTTACACGTGCCCTGGGAAATCCTGAACAGCCGGGAAGAACACAAGGCAGGGGCGCTATTCCGTGGTATGAGGGGTTTTCGGACTGGAACACCGACTACAGAACCCGTGCGAGAAAGAAGATTGCGGAGGAAAAGAAGAGGAAGATGGAGGAGGAGCAGAGGAAGCTGGACTATGAACGCCTTCAAGGCCTAGAATCAGCGCACGTGGACTTGGCAGTCAAATTCCAGCGGCAGCAGGAGCAGATCGACTCACTTAGCCAGCAAAGGGGGTCTCAGCAGCTGCTGCAGCTAGCGGATGATCCAGCATTGGATAGCACGGTCCCATCCATGCCGGGAAGCAGCGTGGGTTCCGCCCCGGGCGACGCAATGCTGAATAGGTACCCCGTGGATGACATCATGGAGAACACTAACTGCGAGCTACACTTCAAAATGAAGAACATATCCATGAAGGTGGCGGACGCCGTTGCTTTTACAAATCCCCCCGAGGCAACCTTCCATTGCAACCCGATTCCATCGGGCTATGCTCGTGTCTTGGTTGATGAGGTGGTGGACCAATATTCGGGGCTAGAGATTGACATTCCTGGAGGTGACGAGGAGCACACACTGGGAGAGCCAAACATCGTATCATCCTATGGAGAAAGGATTGCATCATCTTTCGAAGGCCACCGGCACCGTGTCAGCCGACTCCTCATCGAAGTCTGCCACCGAGTCAGCAGACTCCCGCTCCTCCAAGTCCACCAATGCGTCAGGCCACTCCTCCTCCTCCAAGTCCGGCAAAGCGTCAGGCCACTCCTCCTCCTCCAAGTTTGGCAAAGCGTCAGGCCACTCCTCCTCCAAGTCTGGCACAGCTTCAGGCCACTCCTCCTCCTCCAAGCCCGGCACAGCTTCAGGCCACTCCTCCTCCTCCAACTCAGCCACGTCAGCAGTCTCCGCCGCCTCAGCAATCACGGAAGAGAGCCGCCTCAGCTATGGTGCGTAGCGGTACAAGTCGAGGTAGTACTGGAGGTACAGGTGGAGGCAAGCGATTTTAATATGGTCCAAGCAGCCTCGCGCCTCTTCCGCAGAGGCCTTATGACAAGTCCGTGGAGGAAAACGCAGCCATATTGAAGGCCGAGGTGGAATCCCATTTTGCACCGAAACCGCCACCGCCGCCAAGGGAGAAAGTGCCTGAGGAAAAGATTGACCACTTCATTCGTATGGCTAGACCACCAGCTCCCAAGCCTGTTGACACAGACTATGAGCACCACCTCAGGAAGTTAAATCGAGCACGTCTACAGAAAGAGGCGAGCTCAAGCTCGAGCAAATCAGCTAGCAAAAGGAGCGGTAAAACCGTTCCCCAGCTGGGAGAACAGGCAGTGCAATCAATCCCCCCGCTTGTGTGCCAACAACACATGAGAGTACATGCGCCCAATATTATTGTGGGCAAACCGTTAACGTTCCCGGGCTGGGCAATGTGGTAATAACCGATGAGCATATTGAGCAGGCTGAAAGGCTCATGATCACTGTTGGACAACTCCTCGATATCGAGCCCATGTGTCTGCTTAGAGAGGAGGAAATAAAACGGAAATATGTCCGGGGCCAACCTTTGGTCGAGCCAGACGAGGTCAAGAAGCTCCCAACGAGAATGTATGAATTGCATCAATGGTACATGGACATTACCAAGATTTCCAATCGAGAGTCCCTCATGGTGAATGTCAAGAAGGATCATTACTTCCATGAGAAAGCTGTGTCTGTTGAGTATTCAGAACTATTTCAGTTATACAATCAAGACGCACTTGACAAATCTATCGTCAGTTGCTATTGTCTGTAAGTGATTTCTTTCTGTAATTTAAGTCACAAGCTAGTTGTAGTGATCATTTTGATCAATCATTACCTGTAATTATCCTCACTATATTCTTTTCTGTGGTATTATGCAGGATGAAGATGTATGAAATGAAAAAAGGTGGACGCTATGGAATTGGGTTCATTGACCCAAATACCATTAATGAATACACATGGAAATTAGATGCATATTATGAAAAAAGTGTAGAGGAAAGCATGCTAGAGTTCTTCAAGTGCCTCAATACCAATGAAGATATACTACTTCCTTACAACTTCGAGTGAGTCACACTGTCTTGTACTACAAATTCTGTTTTTGCCTACTAGCTAGCTACATGTTTTTGCTTACATATGCCTGCTTAATTAAGACATGCAAACGTGTGTGCATGCAATTTCACTGAATCTTGTTAATCATTAAAGTTGATGAAGGAACAGTTGAAATACTGGACTCACTACTTAAAAAAGCAAGTGACTACACCATCTTGTTTGGGATAGTCAACAGGTAATTTCAATCATTATTAACTATATCTCGACCTATTTAGTTCGTCATTTCCTGATATGAACTATTTAATAACCCCTTTATTCATTTTCTTTGTCGATGGGCAGGGCTTGGGCAAAGTTCATCAGCGTCACTCCAGGCCAATGGAAATGAAAGCTGAAATGGTATCGACCCAAGGTAAGTAATTAAGTAGTACTAGCTAGCTAGCTGCCATCTCTTTAATTATCATGCTTGATTAATTATTATCTGATCAAATTCCATTCTCGTAAAGGCCCTGAAGCAGACACCGGGGAATAATCTGTGTGCATACTACGTTTGCGAGAACATTCGCATGATGGCGTCCGAAAGGAGCAGATCTCAAAGACAGGACTAGGTACGTTTGTCAGAACACTATTCACAATTTTTACACCATTATCGATATCTAGTCACACAACTAATACACATGCATATTGATCTCCTTCTTAATAGTTCAGAGAGGTGCGGGAGCAGCTCCTAGCAGAGGAGCGCATAGAAGCAATTCAAGAGGAAATAGCGGGATTTTTGCTCGACCGGGTCATAGATCCCAAAGGAGAATACTATTACCCGCTACCGCCCCCATGAATCACTTCCAATTGTCATCGTGCTCCGAAGGCACCAATTAGGCTAATGCCACTGGATCCGATCGAAGGCACCGATTAGGAGAAATTGTATATCGCTAGCTAATTGTATATATATATATATACATGTGTGTATATATGTGTGAATTAGACATTCGATGATATATATATATATATATATATATATATATATATATGATCGGTTCTACTAGAAATTCTATTTATATATATGCATAACGTGTACAATATGTAGTATCGTAAAATACAAGCAAACGAAAAAGAATTAAATGGAAAACACAAAATTAACTGAAAAAGAAATCATAAACCCAAAACCCCCCAACCTTTTAATACCGGCTGGTGTCACCAACCGGTACTAAAGGGCTCCCTGCCCCCGGAGCTGGCTTGTGCCACGTGGTTGCCCTTTACCACCGGTTCATGCTGAACCGGTACTAAAGGGGGCCCCCCTTTAGTGCCTACACTTTAGTGCCGGTTACCGAACCGACACTAAAGGGCCTTACGAACCGGTGCTATTGCCCGGTTCTGCACTAGTGAGTTCATACTAAAATAACATAAAGCTATTGTTCCATTCGATCTATCCTAGAGTTTGTACTAGAATAACACCAATGCAAATTCATATTCATAATACTCAATCCACACAAAGAACTATAAAGAGACCCCGAAGTTTCCGTCGGAGAAAAATGTGCATCAACCCCTATGCATAGATTACCCAATATCACCGCAGGAATCCGTGAGTTGAATGTCATAACATATATCAAGTGAATCAATAAGATGCCCCAATTGCCACCTCAAGTATTCATACCGCAAGACATATATCATGTGTTCTCATCTCTGAATATTCAATCCGACAAGACAAAACTTCAAAGGGTAAATATTCAATTAATCACAACAAGAGTATAGAGGGGAGAAACATCATATGATCCGACTATATTAACAAAGCCCATGATATAGATCACGAGAGAGAGAGAGAGAGAGAGAGAGAGAGAGATTAAACACATAGCTACTGGTACAAACCCTCAGCCCCGAGGGTGGACTACTCCCTCCTCATTGTGGTGGCCCCCGGGATGATGAAGATGGCCACCGGAGATGATTCCCCCCTCCGGCAGGGTGCATGAATGGGTCTAGATTGGTTTTCGATGGCTACGGAGCCCTGCTCCAGAAGAACTTATGATCTAGGTTAATCCTGAAGGGTTTCAGAATATTTGGGAATATATAGTGAAAAGAGGGGGTGTGGGAGGCCACCGAGGTGGGCACAACCCACCTGGGCGCGCCCTGGTGGGTTGTGCCCCCCTCGGGACACCCCCTCAGGTGGAGCTCTGGCCCTTCCTTCTGGTCCAAAAAAATATCCATAAAGTCTCGCGGTGTTTGGACTCCGTTTGATATTGATTTCCTGTGATGTAAAAAACAAGCAAAAAACAGCAACTGAGACTGGGCACTGGGTCAATAGGTTAGTCCCAAAAAATGAAATAAAGTTGCTATAAAATGATTGTAAAGCACCAAAGAATGATAAAATAACATCATGAATACTTCATAAATGATAGATACATTGGAGACGTATCAAGGGGAAGGGGGCGGGGGTAGATATTTTGGCGGTAGGCCAAAATTTTGGAAATGTGGAGGGAAACTTTGCACGCGGTGCCGCCGGACCATTTACTTTGAACGATTGTGTGCATCGCAAATGATTCTTCTGCTTTACACGCATGGGGTGAGTTTGATAATTCAAATTTTGGTGGAAATTTCCCCGGGAACGTCATTGCATAATTTAACATCACCTGCTAATTTGGGCACACAAAAGAGCGTAGAGCAGACAAACCACACTTACTGAATCGGGCAATTTTAGTAATTAAACAGAGCCAGTTGACCTAAACATCGCTCTAACAAAAGACCAACATTAAAATCAAAGCCTAAGTATGCATAATTTTAACAAATCCGCCACCGCGCCGGCCTATGCATCGCCGGTGTGAAATGAGACGTCGATGACTTGTCCTGGCGACATGCCGCCGTCGGTGGACTCCGCGTCCCCCCTGCTGAAGTCGACCGTGTCCTCGTCCTTGTCCTCGGTGCCACCCTCAAGGTTGTAGTACTCGTAGTAGTGGCTACGCCAAAGCTCGCCTTGGTACTCCACCGCCGATTCCTCGACGGAGAGACTCTTCTCCACCTCGACCTCGTCCATGCGCAACTCCTCCTCCCAGCGCTCCTTGATCTCAGCCGCCTCCGGCATCTCCAGCTCCCGCTCGGCGACCTCATGAGGAAGCAGGTGCTCCATGGCCACTGCCGCCTTTTCAGACGTGGGTTGCGTGCTGGAGTCCGAGGTGGCCAGGAATATCTTGGCGTGTGCATCCCCGATCTTGGCGTGGATGGCCTAGACCCGGGCCAGGGCGACATCGGCGGCACAGATGGCAACTCGAGCGCTCTCGGCGTTTGCAGCCACCGTCACAGCAGCAGCTGCAGCCGTCTCGGCTGCTGCAGCAACCCTGTCGGCTGTCGCAGACGCCCTCTCGGCGGAAGCGGCCGCGCTCAATGCAGATGTGGCGGCACTCTCGGCATAGGCGGCTGCGCTCTCGGCGCAGGCAGCGGCGCTCGGGGGGGACGCGCCCATCGTACGGGCCTTCACGAAGGGTTTCCACAGCGTCATCTTTGCAAGAAGGGGGTGCGAGAATGGGGATCGGGATTCATGGATTCGGGGGTTGCTGACATTGGAGCAGACGAGCTGATGAAGCTTAAGGAGGGAGACTTAAATAGACCCAGATATTTTCATCGCAAATGGTTCCTAGAAAACAACTATGTGTGATATTGTAGATATTTTTTATTAGCTATGAAAGAAGAATTTGGAGTAAAGTGGCAACGGATGGTGTTTTAAATGAATGAGAAATTTTGTAGTACTAATACAACTGTCATGTGAAATTTTGGAAAATTCCAGGGGTCATTTGACCTTTTAAGACATTTAAGTGATTTTCTAGCCATTTAATGACCGTAATTGAAATTTGAACTACATGTACATGCAACAGCTAACCATAACGGTTTGAAAACTCGTATTTTGTGTACTTGTGTCCGGTTTAATTCCATGTGCAGTAAATTGGAAGGAATTTTCAAGCATATTGGTCTAACGGCTATGACACAATTAAGCATGGCGTGATACGGCATTTTAATTCCAAAAAATAAAAAATCAGAAACACATAAAAACCTTGGTCGATGTAATGTCATGCCACCAAGATGATGTGGTAAAGAAATTGGCATGTTTGATGAAAGTTTGGACACACACCCCTCACAAACCGGAGCAACTCACTAGAAGGCTCGTGGTTCCGAGAGGGAAGAATGCATGTTTGATGACGAACGGGAGATAGCTTCCTCTTACGGCCTTCAATTTTTTCTATGTCTAACATGCACTACTGATACATCTCCAACGTATCTATAATTTTTGATTGCTCCATGCTATATTATCTACTGTTTTGGACATTATTGGGTTTATTATCCACTTTTATATTATTTTTGGGACTAACCTATTAACCGGAGGCCCAGCCCAAAATTGCTGTTTTTTTTTGCCTATTTTAGGGTTTTGAAGAAAAGGAATATCAAACAGAGACCAAACGGAATGAAACCTTCAGGAATGTGATTTTCTCACCGAACATGATCCAGGAGACTTGGACCCTACGTCAAGAAATAAAGGAGGAGGCCAAGAGGTAGGGGCGCGCCTACCCCTCCCCCCAGGCGCGCCCTCCACCCTCGTGGGGCCCCTGTTGCTCCACTGATGTACTCCTTCCTCCTATATATACCTACGTACCCCCAAACGATCAGATATGGAGCCAAAACCCTAATTCCACCGTAGTAACTTCCTGTATCCACGAGATCCCATCTTGGGGCATGTTCCGGAGCTCCGCCAGAGGGGGCATCTATCACGGAGGGCTTCTACATCAACACCATAGCCTCTCCGATGAAGTGTGAGTAGTTTACCTCAGACCTTCGGGTCCATAGTTATTAGCTAGATGGCTTCTTCTCTCTTTTTGGATCTCAATACAATGTTCTCCCCCTCTCTCATGGAGATCTATTCGATGTAATCTTCTTTTTGTGGTGTGTTTGTTGAGACCGATGAATTGTGGGTTTATGATCAAGATTATCTATGAACAATATTTGAATCTTCTCTGAATTCTTTTATGTATGATTGGTTATCTTTGCATGTCTCTTTGAATTATCAGTTTGGTTTGGCCTACTAGATTGATCTTTCTTGCAATGGGAGAAGTGCTCAGCTTTGGGTTCAATCTTGCGGTGTCCTTTCCCAGTGACAGTAGGGGCAGCAAGGCACGTATTGTATTGTTGCCATCGACGATAACAAGATGGGGTTTTCATCATATTGCATGAGTATATCCCTCTACATCATGTCATCTTGCTTAAGGCGTTACTCTGTTTTCATGAACTTAATACTCTAGATGCATCCTGGATAGTGGTCGATGAGTGGAGTAATAGTAGTAGATGCAGGCAGGAGTCGTTCTACTTGTCTCGGACGTGATGCCTATATACATGATCATACCTAGATATTCTCATAACTATGCTCAATTCTGTCAATTGCTCAACGGTAATTCGTTCACCCACCGTAAAATACTTATGCTCTTGAGAGAAGCCACTAGTGAAACCTATGCCCCCCGGGTCTATCTTCATCATATTAAACTTCAAATACTTAGTTATTTCCTTTGCTTTTTACTTTGATTTTATTTTACTTTGCTTCTTTATCATAAAAATACCAAAAATATTATCTTATCATATCTAGTAGATCTCACTCTCGTAAATGACCGTGAAGGGATTGACAACCCCTTATCGCGTTGGTTGCGAGGAGTTATTTGCTTTATGCAGGTACGAGGGACTCGCGCGTAGCCTCCTACTGGATTGATACCTTGGTTCTCAAAAACTGAGGGAAATACTTACGCTACATTGCTGCATCATCCTTTCCTCTTCAAGGAAATCCAACGCAGTGCTCAAGAGGTAGCAAGAAGGATTTCTAGCGCCGTTGCCGGGGAGTCTACACAAAAGTCAACATACCAAGTACCCATCACAACCCTTATCTCCCGCATTACATTATTTTCCATTTGCCTCTCGTTTTCCTCTCCCCCACTTCACCCTTGCCATTTTATTTGCCCTCTCTCTCTATCCTCCCTCTCTTTCTCTATTTGCCTCTTTTTGCCCGCTTGCTTTTTGTTTGCTTGTGTGTTGGATTGCTTGCTTGTCACGATGGCTCAAGATAACACTAAATTGTGTGAATTTACCAATACCAACAACAATGATTTTATCAGCACTCCGATTTCTCCTCTTACCAATGCTAAATCTTATGAAATTAATGCTGCTTTGCTGAATCTTGTCATGAAAGATCCGTTTTACGACCTTCCTAGTGAAGATGCCGCTACCCATCTAAATAGCTTTGTTGATTTGTGTGATATGAAAAAGAAAAAAGATGTGGATAATGATATTGTTAAATTAAAGCTATTTCCTTTTTAGCTTAGAGATCGTGCTAAAGCTTGGTTTTCATCTTTGCCTAAAATAGTATTGATTCTTGGAACAAGTGCAAAGATGCTTTTATCTCTAAGTATTTTCCTCCCGCTAAGATCATCTCCCTTAGAAACGATATTATGAATTTTAAGCAACTTGATCATGAACATGTTGCACAAGCTTGGGAGAGGATGAAATTAATGATACGTAATTGCCCTACTCATGGTTTGAATTTGTGGATGATTATACAAATTTTTTATGCCGGATTAAATTTTGCTTCTAGAAATATTTTATATTCGGCCGCGGGAGGAACTTTTATGGAAATCACTTTAGGAGAAGCTACTAAACTCCTAGATAATATTATGGTTAATTATTCTCAATGGCATAATGAAAGATCTACTAATAAAAAGGTGCATGCGATAGAAGAAATTAATGTTTTGAGTGGAAAGATGGATGAACTTATGAAATTATTTGCTAGTAAAAGTGTTCCTTCTGATCCTAATGATATGCCCTTGTCTACTTTGATTGAGAATAATAATGAATCTATGGATGTGAATTTTGTTGGTAGGAACAATTTTGGTAACAACGCGTATAGAGGAAATTTTAATCCTAGGCCTTATCCTAGTAATCCCTCTAATAATTATGGTAATTCCTACAACAATTCTTATGGAAATTATAATAAGATGCCCTCTGATTTTGAATATAATATTAAAGAATTTATTACTTCGCAAAAGAATTTCAATGCTTTGATTGAAGAAAAATTGCTTAAGATTGATGAGTTGGCTAGGAACGTTGATAGAATTTCTCTTGATGTTGATTCTTTGAAACTTAGATCTATTCCTCCTAAGCATGATATTAATGAGTCTCTCAAAGCTATGAGAGTTTCCATTGATGAGTGCAAAGAAAGAACCGCTAGGATGCGTGCTAAGAAAGATGCCTTTATAAGAGCGTGTTCTTCTAGTTACTATGAAAATAAAGATGAAGATCTAAAAGTTATTGATGTGTCCCCTATTAAATCTTTGTTTTGCAATATGAATCTTGATAATGATGGGACTGAATATGATCCACCTTTACCTAGAAGGGGTTCCAAAAATTCGGAGTTTTTAGATCTTAATGCTAAATTTGATAAAAGTGGGATTGAAGAAATTAAAACCCTAGATGTTGCTAAACCCACTATTTTGGATTTCAAGGGATTTAATTATGAAAATTGCTCTTTGATTGATTGTATTTCCTTGTTGCAATCCATGCTAAATTATCCTCATGCTTATAGTCAAAATAAAGCATTTACTAAACATATCGTTGATGCCTTTATGCAATCTTATGAAGAAAAACTTGAGTTGGAAGTTTCTATCCCTAGAAAACTTTATGATGAGTGGGAACCAACTATTAAAATTAAAATTAAAGATCATGAATGCTATGCTTTGTGTGATTTGGGTGCTAGTGTTTCCACGATTCCAAAGACTTTGTGTGATTTGTTAGGTTTCCGTGATTTTGATGATTGCTCTCTAAACTTGCACCTTGCGGATTCCACTATTAAGAAACCAACGGGAAGAATTAATGATGTTCTTATTGTCGCAAATAGGAATTATGGGCCCGTAGATTTTTATTGTTCTTGACATAGATTGCAATCCTTCATGTCCTATTATTCTTAGTAGACCTTTCCTTAGAACGATTGGTGCAATTATTGATATGCAGGAAGGAAATATTAGATTCCAATTTCCGTTAAGGAAAGGCATGGAACACTTTCCTAGAAAGAAAATTAAATTACCTTATGAGTCTATCTTGAGATCCACTTATGGATTGCTTACCAAAGATGGCAATACCTAGATCTATCCTTGCTTTTTATGCCTAGCTAGGGGCGTTAAACGATAGCACTTGTTGGGAGGCAACCCAATTTTATTTTTATTCCTTGCTTTTTGCTCCTGTTTAGTAATAAATTATTTACCTAGCCTCTGTTTTGGTTGTGTTTTTTTGTGTTTAATTAGTGTTTTTGCCAAGTAGAACCATTGGGAAGACTTGGGGAAAGTCTTGATATCTTGCTGTAAAAAACAGAAACTTTAGCGCTCACGAGAACTGCCACCATTTTTCTTTGGAAAGTGATATTTAGTTAATTCCTTTTGCGGATGCTTAATAGATAAATTACTCACGTCCAGAAATTTATTTTAGAATTTTGTGGGTTCCAGATCTTGCGCCAGCTACAGATTACTACATACTGTTCTGTTTTTGACAGATTCTGTTTTTTGTGTGTTGTTTGCTTATTTTGATGAATCTATGGCTAATAAAATAGTTTATAAACCATAGAGAAGTTGTAATAAAGTAGTTTTAACACCAATATAAATAAATAATGAGTTCATTACAGTATATTGAAGTGGTCTTTTGTTTTCTTTCGCTAACGGAGCTCACGAGATTTTCTACTTTAAGTTTTGTGTTGTGAAGTTTTCAAGTTTTGGGTAAAGATTTGATGGATTATGGAACAAGGAGTGGCAAGAGTCTCAGCTTGGGGATTCCCATGGCACCCCCAAGATAATCTAAGGACACCTAAAATCCAAAGCTTGGGGATACCCCGGAAGGCATCCCCTCTTTTCGTCTACTTCTATCGGTAACTTTACTTGGAGCTATATTTTTATTCACCACATGATATGTGTTTTGCTTGGAGCGTCTTGTATGATTTGAGTCTTTATTTGTTAGTTTACCACAATCATCCTTTCTGTACACACCTTTTGAGAGAGCCATACATGATTTGGAATTTGTTATAATACTATATGTGCTTCGCTTATATCATTTGAGTTATATAGTTTTGCTCCAGTACTTCACTTATATCTTTTAGAGCACAGTGGTGGAATTGTTTTATAGAAACTATTGATCTCTCATGCTTCACTTAGATTATTTTGAGAGTCTTAAATAGCATGGTAATTTTCTTAAATAATCCTAATACGCTTGCTATTCAAGAATAGTAAAAACTTTCTTATGAGTGTGTTAAATGCTATGAGAAGTTTGATGCTTGATAATTGTTTTGAGATATAAAGATGGTGATATTAAAGTTGTGCTAGTTGAGTAGTTGTGAATTTTATAAATACTTGTGTTAAAGTTTGTGATTCCTGTAGCATGGACGTATGGTGAACCGTTATGTGATGAAGTCGGAGCATGATTTATTTTTTGATTGTCTTCCTTATGAGTGGCGGTCGGGGACAAGCGATGGTCTTTTCCTACCAATCTATCCCCCTAGGAACATGCGCGTAATACTTTGCTTTGATAACTTGTAGATTTTTGTAATAAGTATATGAGTTCTTTATGACTAATGTTGAGTCCTTGGATTATACACACTTTTCTTCCTTCCACCAGTGCTAGCCTTTCTAATACCGCGCACCTTTCGCCGGTATCATACACCCACCATATACCTTCCTCAAAATAGCCACCATATCTACCTATTATGGCATTTCCATAGCCATTCCGAGATATATTGCCATGCAACTTTCCACCGTTCCGTTTATTATGACACACTCCATCATTGTCATATTGCTTAGCATGATCATGTAGTTGACATCGTATTTGTGGCAAAGCCACCATTCATAATTCTTTCATACATGTCACTCTTGATTCATTGCATATCCCGGTACACCGCCGGAGGCATTCATATAGAGTCATATTTTGTTCTAAGTATCGAGTTGTAATTGTTGAGTTGTAATAAAATAAAAGTGTGATGATCATCATTATTAGAGCATTGTCCCAGTGAGGAAAGGATGATGGCAATCATAGTCGGGATGAGACTCCAGACGAAAAACAAAAAAAAGAAAGAAAAGAGGCCATAAAAAAGAGAAAAGGCCCAAACAAAAAAATGAGAGAAAAGGAGAGAAGGGACAATGTTACTATCCTTTACCACACTTGTGCTTCAAAGTAGCACCATAATATTCATGATAGAGAGTCTCTCATTTCGCCACTTTCATATACTAGTGGGAATTTCTCACTATAGAACTTGGCTTGTATATTCCAATGATGGGCTTCCTCAAAATGCCCTAGGTCTTCATGAGCAAGCAAGTTGGATGCACACCCACTTAGTTTCTTTTGTTGATCTTTCATATACTTATAGCTCTAGTGCATCTGTTTGCATGGCAATCCCTACTCACCCACATTGATATCTATTGATGGGCATCTCCATATCCTGTTGATACGCCTAGTTGATGTGAGACTATCTTCTCTTCCTTTTTGTCTTCTCCAAACCACCATTCTATTCCACCTATAGTGCTATATCCATGGCTCACGCTCATGTATTGCGTGAAGATTGAAAAAGTATGAGAATGTCAGAAGTATGAAACAATTGCTTGGCTTGTCATCGGGGTTATGCATGATTTAAATACTTTGTGTGATGAAGATAGAGCATAGCCAGACTATATGATTTTGTAGGGATAACTTTCTTTGGCCATGTTATTTTGAGAAGACATGATTGCTTTGTTAGTATGCTTGAAGTATTATTATTTTTATGTCAATATTAAACTTTTATCTTGAATCTTTCGGATCTGAATATTCATACCACAATTAAGAAAAATTACATTAAAATTATGCCAAGTAGCACTTCACATCAAAAATTATCTTTTTTATCATTTACCTACTCGAGGACGAGCAGGAATTAAGCTTGGGGATGCTTGATACTTCTCTAACGTATCTATAATTTTTGATTGCTCCATGCTATATTATCTACTGTTTTGGACATTATTGGCCTTTATTATCCACTTTTATATTATTTTTGGGACTAACCTATTAACCGGAGGCCCAACCTAGAATTGCTGTTTTTTTGCCTATTTTAGGGTTTCGAAGAAAAGGAATATCAAACAGAGTCCAAACGGAATGAAACCTTCGGGAACGTGATTTTCTCACCGAACATGATGCAGGAGACTTGGACCCTACGTCAAGAAATAAAGGAGGAGGCCACGAGGTAGGTGGGCCCCCCGTTGCTCCACTGACGTACTCCTTCCTCCTATATATACCTACGTACCCCCAAACGATCAGATACGGAGCCAAAACCCTAATTCCACCACCATAACTTCCTGTATCCATGGGATCCCATCTTGGGGCCTGTTCTGGAGGTCTGCCGGAGGGGGCATCTATCACGGAGGGATTCTACAGGAACACCATAGCCTCTCCGATGAAGTGTGAGTAGTTTACCTCAGACCTTCGGGTCCATAGTTATTATCTAGATGGCTTCTTCTCTCTTTTTCGATCTCAATACAATGTTCTCCCCCTCTCTTGTGGAGATCTATTCGATGTAATCTTCTTTTTGCGGTGTGTTTGTTGAGACCGATGAATTGTGGGTTTATGATCAAGATTATCTATGAACAATATTTGAATCTTCTCTGAATTCTTTTATGTATGATTGGTTATCTTTGCAAGTCTCTTCGATTATCAGTTTGGTTTGGCCTACTAGATTGATCTTTCTTGCAATGGGAGAAGTGCTTAGCTTTGGGTTCAATCTTGCGGTGTCCTTTCCCAGTGACAGTAGGGGCAGCAAGGCGCGTATTGTATTGTTGCCATTGAGGATAACAAGATGGGGTTTTCATCATATTGCACGAGTTTATCCCTCTACATCATGTCATCTTGCTTAAGGCGTTACTCTGTTTTCATGAACTTAATACTCTAGATGCATGCTGGATAGCGGTCGATGAGTGGAGTAATAGTAGTAGATGCAGGCAGGAGTCGGTCTACTTGTCTCGGATGTGATGTCTATATACATGATCCTACCTAGATATTCTCATAACTATGCTCAATTCTGTCAATTGCTCAACAGTAACTCGTTCACCCACCGTAAAATACTTATGCTCTTGAGAGAAGCCACTAGTGAAACCTATGGCCCCCGGGTCTATCTTCATCATATTAAACTTCCAATACTTAGTTATTTCCTTTGCTTTTTTACTTTGCTTTTATTTTAACTTGCATCTTTATCATAAAAATACCAAAAATATTATCTTATCATATCTAGCAGATCTCACTCTCGTAAATGACCGTGAAGGGATTGACAACCCCTTATCGTGTTGGTTGCGAGGAGTTATTTGCTTTATGCAGGTACGAGGGACTCACGCGTAGCCTCCTACTGGATTGATACCTTGGTTCTCAAAAACTGAGGGAAATACTGACGCTACTTTGTTGCATCATCCTTTCCTCTTCAAGGAAATCCAACGCAGTGCTCAAGAGGTAGCAACTACTACAACTATAATGTGAAATTTTGGAAAATTCTATGGGTCATTTGACCTTTTGAAGACATTTAAGTGATTTTCTAGCCATTTAATGACCGTAATTCAAATTTGAACTACATCTACATGCAACACCTAACCAAAATGGTTTGAAAAATCATATTTGTGTACTTGTATGCGAGTTAATTCCATGTGCAGTGAATTAGAAGGAATTTTCAAACATATTTGTCTCATGACATGGACACATGCATACGTATGCAAGGAGTGACATGGCATTTTAATTGCAAAAATAAATCAGAAATAGATGAAACCTTGGTTGATGTAATGTCATGCCACCAAGATGATGTGGTAAAGAAATTGGCATGTTTCACGAAAGTTTGGACACACACCCCTCACAAACCGGAGCAACTCACTAGAAAGCTCATGGTTCTGAGAGGGAACACTGCATGTTTGATGACAAACAGGAGATAGCTTCCTCTTACAACCTTCAATTTTTTCGACGTCTAACGTGCACTACTACAACTGTAATGTGAAATTTTGGAAAATTCTAGGGGTCATTTGACCTTTTAAAGACATTTAAGTGATTTTCTAGCCATTTAATGACCGTAATTCAAATTTGAACTACATCTACATGCAACGCCTAACCAAAACGGTTTGAAAAATCATATATGTGTACTTGTGTGTGAGTTAATTCTATGTGCAATAAATTAGAAGGAATTTTCAAACATATTGGTCTCAAGGCATGGGCACATTCATACGTATGCATGGAGTGCCATGGCATTTTAATTCCAAAAAAAATCAGAAAAACATGAAACCTTGGTTGATGTAATGTCATGCCACCAACATGATGTGGTAAAGAAATTGGCATGTTTGACGAAAGTTTGGACACACACCCTCACAAATTGGAGTAACTCACTAGAAGGTTCGTGGTTCCGAGAGGGAACAATGCATGTTTGATGACGAACTGAAGATAGCTTCCTCTTATGGCCTTCAATTTTTTTTCTACATTTAACGTGCACTAATACAACTATCATGTGAAAATTTGGAAAATTTCAGGGGTCATTTGACCTCTTAAAGACATTTAAGTGGTTTTCTAACCATTTAATGACCGTAATTCGAATTTGAACTACATCTACATGCAAGGCCTAACCAAAACGGTTTGAATTTTTTTTCATATTTTTGTGTACTTGTGTGCGAGTTAATTCCATGTGTGGTAAATTAGAAGAAATTTTCAAACATATTGGTCTCAAGGCATGGGCACATGCATGGAGTGCCATGACATTTTAATTCCAAAAAATTAAAAATGATCAGAAAAACATGAAACCTTGCTAGATTTAATGTCATGCCACCAAGATGATGTGGTAAAAAATTTGACCTGTTTGACGAAAGTTTGGACACACACCCCTCACAAACCGGAGCAACTCACTAGAAGGTTCGTGGTTCCGAGAGGGAACAATACCTATTTGATGACGAACGGGAGATAGCTTCCTCTTACGGCCTTCAATTTTTTTTCTACATTTAACATGCACTAATACAACTGTCATGTGAAGATTTGGAAAATTTCAGGGGTCATTTGACCTTTTAAAGACATAAGTGATTTTCTAACCATTTAATGACCGTAATTCAAATTTGAACTACATCTACATGCAATGCCTAGCCATAACGGTTTCAAAAATCATATTTTTGTGTACTTGTGTGTGAGTTAAAAAAATCATCAGACGATGTAAATATCTGGTGTTCAAGAAAGAAAATGTAAAGATCTGGCAAGACAACTGGCCCCCACAAGATTGGCACTCTATCTCACGGCCCGATGTTTGGTACGTGAGTGGCGGGGATCATTAATCAGACACAGTTCTGTATTGGAAACCGTCAGCTATTATGTTCACACATGGATTTTGCTGCGGGAATCGTGTGTAATTCAAACTACAGTACTCGTAAATTCCGGCGACCGGCGTATGTACTGTCCCCGTCGATCTAGGTTCCGACCGCCGATAAATACTCCCTTGCTCACGTTGTCCCTCCTGCATTCTCATCTACATCCTCCCCTTGCTCGCCCTCTTTCTCTCACACAAATCTCTACCATGGCGCCGCCGGTCTGCCCACGCACCGATGAGGAGTCACCGCCCCCCGAGGACGCTCACTCGAATAGCAGCGATGAGGACCCCTATGCGCAGCCTGACGAGGTTACACTACACCCCCCCAACTTTGGATTGGTTTTGGGTCCAGTAAAATCTTTGTCTGTGGAAGTCACTGTCGCTGACTGAGAAAGCAAGGGAAGTGGCATTAAAGAAGGAGATGGCGGAGGAGGAAGCAAGGTACCAGGCGGCCTGTGAAGCCCGTGATGTCGCCTGGCAAAAGGAGGCGACGGAGCTTTGGGGGCGGGCGCGTCGTCGTGCCGAGGAGGTGTACAAAGACGAGTACTTCGCGAGGAAGGTCATAGGCGCTGGGTGCCTCGTCGCTGCATAGAGGTGGCCCAATAAGCTCCGGCGTGCCACCGACGAGGAGCTCCGGTGGGCGCCCAACGAAATGGCAAGATCATTCGCGCACGTCTGCCAGCAAGAGGTAGATCGGTACGTCAAGTGCTGTGAGGCAGAGGAGGCAGAGTACTTCCTCCGCAGTGGGAAGACGCCGCGCACCAAGGAGCTGCTGGCGAGGGGCTGCCGGAATATTGGCCCCAGGAGGGATTATTAGATTTAGTATTGTTTGTTCAATTTTATGCATTGTACTTAGTAGTTAAGTATCATCACGTATATGTGATAATATTATATATATATATACATAATATATATATATATATATATATATATATATATATATATAAATATATATACATAAACACTATTTTGCTCATGGGATCAGAATAATATCCTGATCACAACCTGAACTGCCTGAGTAACGCGTCTGAACTTCCCTCTGTACGAACCCGACCTTCGGGCTATCTTCACAATCGTGTCTCCCCACACGAATTATTCTGGTTAGTTGTGTTCTATATGATGTTAGTGTAATCTAGAAACGTTTTTCAACAACTAAATGCCCGTTTTAAATAGGAATCTCGCTCGTTAACGGATTTTCCTCTTGGGTTGTGATGAAATTGCGTTTTTTGCAATTTTACTACCTGACTTGTTCGACTTGAACTTCTCCTAGTGCTAGGTTGAACTTCCGCCAACATTGCCCAAATATGAATTGCGATATACCGTTGGAAAACTATGGACACCAGTATCATGACACAAGTTAAATTTTTGGCAAAATGTAAGCAGTATAAGAGCAGTTTTGAAAACCGTTTTTTTGTCATACAAAAAAGGTGAATTGTATTTTTGATCGCATTTCTAAACCGTTTATCTGAATGAGGCAAATAATATGGCGTTTGAAAGCTGCTATAAAACCGCTCCTTCAACATGTTGAAAGTTTTCTCTAATTCCCTATGGTTAAAGAGTAATTTGGAAAATCGTAAAATTTTGCAAACCGAACAGCCGAGTTCGTATTTTTGATGTCATTTCTAAATGGCTAATCCAATTGAGGCAAATGATATGGAGTTGGAAAGCTTATGAAAATTCGCTACTTTCTCATGTTAAAAGTTTTTTTTTTCTAATTTTGAACGGTTTAAAAGTAATTTACAAAACGGTACAAGTTCCACCAAGTTTGTATTTTTGAGCTAATTTTTTAACCGTACGTCCGAATGCAGCAAATGATATGGCGTTGGAATGCTTGACGAAATGTGAAACTTTTATGTATATATTGTTTCTCTCAATTCCTTACTGTTTAAGTCAATTTTAAAAATGGCTAAAAACGCATTTCCACCATAATTTCTACAAAATTAATAGGAATGGGGCAAATAATATACCGCTGAAAAGCTAAGAAAAATGCGAAACTTTTTCATGTTGATGGTTTCCACTGATTGGTATCTGTTTTCAAGTAATTTTGTAAATGGCAGGATCATTCATTCTGCCTTTATCGCGAAACAGATTCTTCAAAAATGCATCGCATGAAGAACCTGAACTTCTCGGCATGTCCACTTGAACTTCACTCTGTTTTTCGCGTGCATTTTTTTGCCCTTAGATCTCCATCCACTCACCGGAGTTGAGCAAGTGATATACCAGTGGAAAGCTGCTATGAACACGCAACTTTCCCGTGTTGATCATTTTTTCATACTCGTGGAGATTTTAAAGGTTTTTCATCTGAAATTCATCCACTATAGTAGTTGAACTTCCTGCTGTTTTCAGTTGAACTTCTGTGACGTATTTTCATTTGTAATTTTTTCATCCATTTGTCAGTGTTACATAAATGATAATCCTTTTGTACAAATCTCTCTCACAATAATTTTTTTAACTTTCTCCAACGAAGGACTTGAACTTATAACAACAAAACTTTTAGCCTTTGCTTTTTATTCCTTTTTAATACAAAATGCACACCGTGTAGTACATGAACTTCTAGTAGTTATCAACCTGAACTTCTCTCAGTTACATGAAAATATTTGAGTTTTTTTATGAATTTTAATCTGATTTTCTTAATCCTTTTTATGAATTTTGAAGCGCTCTATTTTTAATAGTTGAACTTCTTGTTATTTGATGACCCACAAGTATAGGGGATCTATCATAGTCCTTTTGATAAGTAAGAGTGTCGAACCCAACGAGGAGCAGAACGAAATGATAACCGGTTTTCAGCAAGGTATTCTCTGCAAGCACTGGAATTATTGGTAACAGATAGTTTTGTGATAAGATAATTTGTATCGAGCAACAAGTAACAAAAGTAAATAAAGTGCAGCAAGGTGGCCCAATCCTTTTTGTAGCAAAGGACAAGCCTGGACAAACTCTTATATGATGTAAAGTGCTCTCGAGGACACATGGGAATATCGCCAAGCTAGTTTTCATCATGATCATATGATTCGTGTTTGGTACTTTGATAATTTGGTATGTGGGTGGACCGGTGCTTGGGTGCCGTCCTTACTTGGACAACCATCCCACTTATGATTAACCTCTATTGCAAGCATCTGCGACTACAACAAAAGTATTAAGGTAAACCTAACCATAGCATGGAACATATGGATCCAAATTAGCCCCTTACAAAGCAACACATAAACTAGGGTTTAAGCTTCTCTTACTCTAGCAACCCATCATCTACTTATTACTTCCCAATGCCTCCCTCTAGGCCCAAATGATGGTGAAGTGTCATGTAGTCGACGTTCACATGACACCACTAGAGGGATGACAACATACATCTCATCAAAATATCAAACGAATACCAAATTCACATGACTACTAATAGCAAGACATGTCCCATGTCCTCAGGAACAAATGTAACTACTCACAAAGCATATTCATGTTCATAATCAGAGGGGTATTAATATGCATAATGGATCTGAACATATGATCTTCCACCAAGTAAACCAACTAGCATCAACTACAAGGAGTAATCGACACTACTAGCAACCCAAAGGTACCAATCTGAGGTTTGGACACAAAGATTGGATACAAGAGATGAACTAGGGTTTGAGATGAGATGGTGCTGGTGAAGATGTTGATGGAGATTGACCCCCTCCCGATGAGAGGATCGTTGGTGAAGATGATGGTGATGATTTCCCTTTCCCAAAGGGAAGTTTCCCCAACAGAACAGCTCCGCCGGAGCTCTAGATTGGTTCCGCCAAGGTTCTGCCTCGTGGCGGCGGAGTTTCGTCCCGGAAGCTTGATTTTGATTTTTTTTCCTTGATGAAAGACTCCATATAGCATAAGATGGGCATCGGAGGGCCACCAAGGGGCCCATGAGGCAGGGGGGCGTGCCCAGGGGGTAGGGCGCGCCCCCCACCCTCGTGGCTGGTGGGTGGCCCCCCTCTGGTACTTCTTGTGCTCAGTATTTTTTATATAATCTAGGAATAACTTCTGTCAAGTTTCAGGACTTTTGGAGCTGTGCAGAATAGGTCTCTAATATTTGCTCCTTTTCCAGCCTAGAATTCCAGCACCCTTTCTATCAATAATATGCAAATCAAATTGTTGTAGCAGGAGAACCCATCTAATAAGTCTAGGTTTAGCATCTTTCTTTTCCATATGGTATTTAATAGCAGCATGATCAGTGTGAATAGTTACTTTAGAATCAACAATATAAGGTCTGAACTTATCACAAGCAAAAACAACTGCTAAAAATTCTTTTTTTGTGGTAGCATAATTTCTCTGGGCATTGCCTAGAGTTTTACTAGCATATTGAATAACATTTAATTTCTTATCAACACTTTGCACTAGAACAACACCTACAGCATAATCACTAGCATCACACATAATTTCAAAGGGTAAATTCCAATCAGGTGGCTGAACAATAGGTTCAGAAATCAATGATTTCTTAAGTATTTCAAATGCTTCTACGCAATCATCATCAAAGACAAAAGGAATATCTTTTTGTAATAGGTTAGTCAGAGGCCGAGAATTTTTTAGAAGTCCTTAATGAACCTCCGATAAAAAACGGCGTGACTGAGGAAGCTTCTTATACCTTTATTGTCCTTGGGACATGATGACCCACAAGTACAGGGGATCTATAATAGTCCTTTCGATAAGTAAGAGTGTCGAACCCAACGAGGAGTAGAAGGAAATGATAAGCGGTTTTCAGTAAGGTATTCTCTGCAAGCACTGAAATTATAGGTAACAGATAGTTTTGTGATAAGATAATTTGTAACGAGCAACAAGTAATAAAAGTAAATAAGGTGCAGCAAGGTGGCCCAATCCTTTTTGTAGCAAAGGACAAGCCTGAACAAACTCTTATATGATGTAAAGCGCTCCCGAGGACACATGGGAATATCGTCAAGCTAGTTTTCATCACGATCATATGATTCGTGTTCGGTACTTTGATAATTTGGTATGTGGGTGGACCGGTGCTTGGGTGCCGTCCTTACTTGGACAACCATCCCACTTATGATTAACCTCTATTGCAATCATCCGCAACTACAACAAAAGTATTAAGGTAAACCTAACCATAGCATGAAACATATGGATCCAAATCAGCCCCTTACGAAGCAACGCATAAACTAGGGTTTAAGCTTCTGTCACTCTAGTAACCCATCATCCACTTATTACTTCCCAATGCCTTCTTCTAGGCCCAAATAATGGTGAAGTGTCATGTAGTCGATGTTCACATAACACCACTAGAGGAGAGACAACATACATCTCATCAAAATATCGAACAAATACCAAATTCACATGACTACTAATAGCAAGACTTCTCCCGTGTCCTCAGGAACAAACTTAACTACTCACAAAACATATTCATGTTCATAATCGGAGGGGTATTAATATGCATATAGGATCTGAACATATGATCTTCCACCAAATAAACCAACTAGCATCAACTACAAGGAGTAATCAACACTACTAGCAACCCATAGGTACCAATCCTGGACTTCGAGAAAAGAATTAGATACAAGAGATGAACTAGGGTTTTGGGAGGAGATGGTGCTGGTGAAGATGTTGATGGAGATTGCCCTCTCCTGATGAGAGGATCATTGGTGATGACGATGGCGATGATTTCCCCCTCCCGGAGGGAAGTTTGCCCGGCAGAACAGCTCCGCCAGAGCCCTAGATAGGTTCCGCCAAGCTTCCGCCTCGTGGCGGCGGAGTCTTGTCCGGAAAGATGGCTTATGATTTTTTCCTCATCGAAAGACTTCATATAGTAGAAGATGGACATCGGAGGGCCACCAGGGGGCCCACGAGGCAGGGGCGTGCCCAGGGGGTAGGGTGCGCCCCCACCCTTGTGGGCAGGGTGTGCCCCCCCTGGTGAACTTCTTGCGCTCAGTATTTTTTATATATTCTAAAAATGACTTCCGTGAAGTTTCAGGACTTTTGGAGCTGTGCAATATAGGTCTCTCATATTGGCTCCTTTTCCAGCCCAGAATCCCAGCTGCCGGCATTCTCCCTCTTTATGTAAACCTTGTAAAATAAGAGAGAATAGGCATAAGTATTGTAACGTAATGTGTAATAACAGCCCATAATGCAATAAATATCGATATAAAAACATGATGCAGAATGGACATATCAACTCCCCCAAGCTTAGACCTCGCTTGTCCTCAAGCGAAAGCCGAAATTGAAAAATATGTCCACATGTTTAGAGATAGAGGTGTCGATAAAAATAAAATACGGACATGAGGGCATCATGATCATTCTTAGAAAAGGAACTTATATAATTCTTGTCATATGATCTCTTATGCTAAAGTAACAATTCAATCACAATTTCAAGTATGTATCATAAACTTCATTGAAAACTAACAAACTATAATCTCACTCATTGGAGCAATTGCAATTTATCATAATATAGGAAAGAGTCAATATAAGAGCTTTTCAGCAAGTCCACATACTCAACTATCATATAGTCTTTCACAATTGCTAACACTCACGCAATACTTATGGGTATGGAGTTTTAATCGGACACACAGAAAGATAGGGGCTTATAGTTTTGCCTCCCAACGTTTTACCTCAAGGGTAATGTCAACAATAATAGTTCATGAAAACTCACATCCAATTAGCCATATATACTAGGATCTTAACAACATGTTGTGCTTGCCAAAAGATAAAATGTAAAAAGGAAGGGTGAAGATCACCATGACTCTTATGCAAGGTAGGAGATAAAAGTAAAAGATAGGCCCTTCGCAGAGGAAAGCAGAGGTTGTCATGTGCTTTTATGGTTGGATGCACAAAATCTTAATGCAAAAGAATGTCACTTTATATTGCCACTTGTGATATGGACCTTTATTATGCAGTCCGTCGCTTTTATTTCTTCCATATCACATGATCGTATAAAGCTTATTTTATCCCACACTAATAAGTCATACATATTTAGAGGGCAATTTTTATTGCTTGCACCGATGACAACTTACTTGAGGGATCTTACTCAATCCATAGGTAGGTATGGTGGACTCTCATGGCAACACTGGTTTTAGGGTGTTTGGAAGCACAAGTAGTATCTCTACTTGGTGCAAAGAATTTGGCTAGCATGAGGGGGAAAGGAAATATCAATCATGTTAGATGATCCATGACAATATAATTTATCTCAGATGTAAGAAAACATAACCCATTACGTTGTCTTCCTTGTCCAACGTCAACTCTTTAGCATGTCATATTTTAATGAGTGCTCACAATCATAAAAGATGTCCAAGATAGTATATCTATATGTGAAGACCTCTCTTTATTTGTTACATCCTATTAATTGCAACGATGACCAAAACTATGTTTGTCAACTCTCAACAACTTTTATTCATCATACTTTTTATATGTGAGCTCATTACTCTCCAGAAGATCCACATGATCTCTTTTATTCTTTTTATTCTTTCTCTTTTCTTTTATTCACTCAAGATCAAGGCAAAACAATCAAGCCCTTGACTCAACACTAATCTTTATTATATATAGCTCACGGACTCGATTACATAGAAGGATCATAAAGCAAAACTCACAACTAGATCATACTAAAAGCTTTATACTACTAGATCAAGATATTACCAAAAGGATCGAACTAAGAAAAACGGTAAAGATAAAAGTGATGGTGATACGATACCGGGGCACTCCCCCAAGCTTGGCAGTTGCCAAGGGGAGTGCCCATACCCATGTGATTATGTCTCCTTTGTTGGTGAAGAAGTTGATGGTTTTGTTGATGGTGTAGGCTTGTCGTCCTTCTTCCAAGGCATAGGCTCACCATCATAGAAAGATGATCGAGTCTCCTGAAACCTCAAATCTGCAGCCAAACTCATCCTCTTGAATCTATATTCATATTCACAGTTTTGATTTTGCAGGTCATAGATCTGGGCATGGAGTTTCTCGATTTTCTCATGAGGCTTGAAGATGGCCTCCCCAATGTCCTTGACGTCCAGCTTGTGGTTGTTGGTGAACTCCGTGATCATAATGTGATTGGAATTGAGTCCACGCTCCACCATCTCCTGACACTTGAAAACTTCTTGCTCCAATACCTCGAGCCTTGCCTCTGTGCTTCCGGTCTTCCTTGGCCCCTCAACATCGCGGATGTGCAACGACCCCTCACGCATCTCAATGGTTTGAGGGTGTTGCAGCACTTCCGCGAGGTAGGGGTTGATGACCTTATCGAAGAACTGGTCCTTGGGGGCACTTGAAGATGACATGACGACCTGGATCTGTCAGAAAACAGCTCGAAACAAAGACAGGAGATTTTTGCGTGATACGGTGATCAAAACCCTCGGGAGGTTATATAATGAATTTTTACCGACCAAAATATGTGACGTGTAAGAAAATGGAGTCCGGAGAGCACACGAGGTGCCCACGAGGTAGGGGGAGCGCCCAGGGGGGTAGGGCGCGCCCTCCACCCTCGTGGAGCCCTCGTGTCCTTCCCGGGCTGCTTCTTATTTTTCTATTTTCTAAATATTCCAAAGCAGAAGAAAATTGCCATTAGAACTATTTTGGAGTCTGTTTACTTACTGTCGGTGTCAAAACTGGCGGATCTCGGGTAGGGGGTCCCGAACTGTGCGTCTAGGCTGGATGGTAACAGGAGACAAGGGACATGAAGTTTTACCCAGGTTCGGGCCCTCTCGATGGAGGTAAAACCCTACGTCCTGCTTGATTAATATTGATGATATGGGTAGTACAAGAGTAGATCTACCACGAGATCAGAGAGGCTAAACCCTAGAAGCTAGCCTATGGTATGATTGTTGATGTGTATGTTGTCCTACAGACTAAAACCCTCCGGTTTATATAGACACCAGATAGGGTTAGGGTCACATAGAGTCGGTTACAATGGTAGGAGATCTGAACATCCGTATTGCCAAGCTTGCCTTCCACGCCAAGGAAAGTCCCTTCTGGACACGGGACGGAGTCTTCAATCTTGTATCTTCATAGTCCAGGAGTCCGGTTGAAGGTATAGTTCGGCTATCCGAACACCCCCTAATCCAGGACTCCCTCAGTAGCCCCTGAACCAGGCTTCAATGACGATGAGTCCGGCGCGCAAATTGTCTTCGGCATTGCAAGGCGGGTTCCTCCTCCAAGTACTTCATAGAAGATTTTAAACACAAAGATAGTGTCCGGTTCTGCAAAATAAGTTTTCCACATATTGCCATAGAGAGAATAATATTTACACAAATCTAATCCGCTGACGTACTCCGTAGTGTGACATCACACCACGGCCAAGCTTTTATTCGAACCGTTTTACTGTCCCATCTTAGCGCGTTATGCGAGGCGGTTTCCTTGGCACATCTTGTTAAAGCAGAGATCGTGTCCCCTTATTCCGGGATTCTCATCAATACGGGCGTGGGTAACCCAACCGCGCCATTGATTGCGACGCTTGGAGATAAGCGAGTTTTACCAGGCTGGTGGGGACACGTAGTTGCGTCCACCCATATAAGGGGATAAGGATCCACCTTTTCACCCACGCCTTCTTCCTCCTTTGCCTATCCATTCTTGCGCACTCGAGCTCCAGCGCCCAAGTCCGCACTACCACCTCAACCTTCTCCAGTCATGTCCAGAGCAGGAGGCAAGTGGATGGTCTCCTCCGTCACGGAGGGACACATCAAAAAGCTGAGGAAGGCCGGATATCTGGCTAGCGACATCGTGCACCGGCTTCCCAAAAAGGGGCAGCTCATCCCCACTCCTAGGCCCCATGAGAGGGTGGTATTCCTCCCCCATTTCCTCCGCGGACTGGTCTTCCCTCTGCATCCATTTGTCCGGGGGCTCATGTTCTACTACGGCCTGGATTTCCACGATTTGGCCCCGAACTTCGTCCTCAACATCTCGGCATTCATCGTCGTGTGCGAGGAGTTCCTCCACATCCGCCCCCATTTCGGCCTATGGCTTAAGACTTTCAACGTCAAGCCAAAGGTGGTGTGCGGCAGCTAGGCGGAGTGCGGCGGTGCCATGGTTGGCAAGATGGCCAACGTCCTGTGGCTCGAGGGCTCCTTTGTGGAGACCCTGAAGGGGTGGCAATCATGGTGGTTTTACGTCACCGAGCCGCGCGACGCCGAATGGGTCGCACCCCCCGAGTTTCGATCCGGCCCCCCTATGCGGCTCACCTCCTGGAAGGAGACAGGCCTGTCTTGGGGTAAGAAAGGAGAGCTGACCAGACTCCAAACATGCATCCAAACCCTGGTGGACAAGAAGCTCAAGCTTGTCAACGTAGTCCAGGTTATGCTCATCCGCCTGATCCTCCCGTGTCAACGACGGGCCTTCAATCTGTGGGAGTTCGACCCGGCGCAGCATCAAACTCTAAACAGGCTCTTCGACACGACGTACGAAGATGCCTGGAGGATGCTTTTCTAGGGCGCCGATGCTCCCGCATCCGCTACCGAGGATCGCGGATTCAGTGCGTAGCGTCACGCGCTCGCGGTAAGCTGTTTTTTCCTTTTACAGGGTATCAGTTTTCCATAGTTTGACTCTATGCGGGAGCTAAGCTCCCTTTCCTCTGACAGGATTGGCAGGTGACGTCCGGACAGATCAACTGTCTGGCCCCTTTTCCCGAAGGTCCAGCGGACGCTCACTTGGCGAGGCTGCTGGTTCCGGCGCCCTATGTGGTGCCGGAGAAGAAGGCCACGAAAAGGGCCACAGGGACTCGAAAGAGTGCCCGGCGCCAGGAGGTGTTGGATTCATCATCCGACGGTCCCGAAGCGCCTTCCTCTTGCGAAGACGAGGAGAAAGAAGAAGAAACCTCTCCCCCTCCAGCTGGAGGAGAGAAGAAAAGGAAGGCCGCCCTCTCTGAGGAGGCCGGAGGGTCCAAGAAGGGGAAAACCCTTCCTCCAGACTACTCCGCCGACGCCGTGACGGCGGAGATGAGTGGAAGCCCAGGGCCAAGCCCCTGGCAAAATCGTAAGTATCCGGATACTGGAGTAATTCATAGTATTCGTTTATTGCATAGCTTTCCCTTATGTCGAATTTGCTTATGCAGCCCACCCAAAGACCGGCTCGACGCGTTGTCGAGCGGCTCACTGGACTCGTGGGATGTGAACTCGCTTCCGACGGCTTCCTCCCCCGCCCTATGGACGACACCGAGGTGTTGTCCCAATAGGTTCCAAGTAGGGAGGAGGTGGTCCCGGAGGCGCCGCAAGGTGACCTCCCGAACTCCAGGAGTAAGGGGGGTGAAACCCCCCAGGGCTCCAAGTCCGGCTCTAGGCCGGACACCGCTCCGGAACCTTCAAAGGTTCTGGAGTCCGGCGGGGGACCTCCTTCCAAGAGGAGCAAGTCCACCATGCCGGCGGCCTCCGTCCAACCGGAGGCGCCAGACAATATGCTGGAGGCGCTCCAAGGCGCCTCCATCGATGAGGAGCACCGCGCTATTATGAGTGCGGTGGTCCAAAAGGTTCAGTCCGCAAAAAATGGACTGACTGAAGCTTGTACTAGCCTTTTGACAGGCTTCGAGGTAAGTAAAGAAAGTGTAAATAATAGTACCGCATAGACAGTAGCCCCTGATGCTCTGTTTGGCGTTCGGGAAGAAAACCCGAATAGAGGATCAAACAGAATTCGTAGGAGTCTAACAAAAATGAGTTAATATGCATGTGCAGGCTACCCTGCCACTACTAGAGAAAAGGCTAGCGGCAGCGCGGGTTTTAGGCCTATTAGCAGCGCGGGTGTCCGCGCTACCAATAAGGTGCTACAGCTAACTCTTAGTAGTAGCGCTGCCTGTACCCACGCTACCACTATTGACTATAGCAGCAGCGCTTTTCAGGAACGCGCTGCTATTACTTAGCTATAGCGATTTCCCGGTCCAGCGCTACTGTTATATCTTTCACCATTTCCCCATTCCAGCTGCGATAAACTGCAATTTCCAGATACTAGGTACTACTAGATATCAATTTCATAAAGCATTATAGGTACTAGGTAGTACTCCCTCGGTTCGAAATTACTTGTCGTGGTTTTAGTTCAAATTTGAACTCAAACCACGACGAGTAATTTGGAACCGAGGGAGTACTAGATGACAATTTCATATATACTCAACATGCATCCTCAAGCAGTACAAGGTGACATCGACGACAATCATCATATTTAGTTCTAGATGATATCGACGATGATCATCATATGTAGTTCTACATGATATCGACGATGATCATCATATGTAGTTCTAGATGATATAGCCACACACACACATATGTAGTTCTAGATGATATCGACGACGATCATCATCCTCAAGCCTGGGCGGTGGGTGTTCCTGATAGTAATTAGGATGGCCTGTCCAGCACGAAGATTCTTGCCAACGAGGAATCTCTTTCACCCAACCGAGTTCAAGTGTGTGCGACCATCTGTGCCCATGCGGTAAGTACATGTGGTGACGGAGCCCTTGCGGTAAGGCATAGTCCAACTGATCCTTCTTCATCAGGCTCGATACCACAACTCACAGATAGGTTCTTTGGCAATCTCTGAATAAGAAAAACATATCAATTAATAAATAGCCTCACACATACTCTTGCAAATATATTTCTATTAAGTCTAGATTTCTACACTATCAAAAGACACAGTACTACGCATTTGTACTAATTAATCATGAATTCTACTAATAAGTATATATATGGATTATCTACACTATTAATAGTTCCTTGGATTCTACACTAATAAGCATGTGATCAGACTCTACACTAAAGTATATCATTGACTAGATTCCACAAAGCATATCATTGGACTCTACACTAAGCATATCATCGGATTCACTAAGCATATAATCGGATAATTTGCATTTGTAAGTATAACAATAAAGCATATATATATATATATCATCAAATTACTACATGTAGTATGTATAACATACCATTTCATGCTGATCGACCATGGTACTTGTCAGGCGGGTCACGAATGGCACCCCGACAAAGTCACACGTGGCGGAATTATGTCCGATAGGTTGCACACCTCCTCCTCGCTCAGCCTCATTCTTTGAGCTATGATGGCTTCATGAAGTGGGTTCTCATCATCTTCATTGAGTGGTCCTCATTATCTTCATCATCTTCCACCAGGTTGATATAAATGACAACCAGCTTGGGTCTTTCTGCTCTGATCAACTCACCACCAGTAAGACGCATGCGAGCGAGGAAGCGGGCCCATCCATCTCCTCCAATCTGCGACATATTGCGTCCTTTCTTGACCTCCATAGTGTACGGCCCCCCAGGAGCCTCAAATGTCACAATGTCTCCTGTCAGCTTGTTGAATTTCAACCTCACATTGCATGGGACGATCTGTGTAAGAAAAGCAAAATGACACAATGCAGTAATGCCAACACTAAAAATAAAATAGTTGTTACATTTCATCTAATTTCTTACCGCCGCATGACGAAAACTCGGATGGAAGTAGATGCCGAACAGCTTGCTAGTTGCAAGGCTGCTGGCGCACCTTGACTTGCACAGTCGACATAGTGGTGCTAGTGGTGGCGCCATTTTCCTAAAGCAATATGAGCAAAGGATTAACGATTCACTTCACAGGAAACAAGTGGCAAATTTAACTCAATTGGCACCTACATTTTGCCAAAAATAACTTATTACAAAAAAACTAAATCAAGCATACTAAATCAACTAAATCAACTAGCATACTAATTCCACTAGCATACTAAATCCACTAGCATACTAAATCAACTAAATCAAAATGTTCTAAATCAACTAGCCTACTAAATCAACTAAATCAACTAGACTACTAAATAAACTAAATCAAAATGTTCTAAATCAACTAAATCAACTAGCCTACTAAATCAACTGAATCATATCAACTAAATCAAAATGTTACATATGAAAGCCTACTAAATCAAAATGTATCAGGGAGGACGGACAAGGAGGGGCGACTCGAGGAGGGAGAAGATAGTAGGACGGAGGAGGAAGGCGGAGCGAGGAGGGGCCGGCCGGCGGCGAGTGGAGGGAGGACGGATCAAGGAGGAAGGCGGAGCGAGGAGGGGGCGGCCAGCGGCGAGTGGAGGGAGGACGGAGGAGGAGGCCGGTACCGAGTCCAGCGAGGAGGATGAGGCGACAGCGGCGCAGATCGGGGGAGGGGCGACGGGGGAGGACCGATGACGCAGGGGGTGAGGAGGAGACCGTGAGTGTGTGTGAGTGTGATCTGTGGATGAGACTAGTGAGTGGGGGGAGATGGAATGGAATAGCAGTAGCACGCTATAGGTAAACGCGCTACTACTAAACTACCTATCAGTAGCGCCTTTCGGCCTGAACGCGCTACTGCTATGTGTCAGTATGTAAAAATAGACATAGACATAAAAAATACGTTGCTACTATGTTACGCTGAATGCGCTGAATGCTCATTGATTTTTGTAGTTAATTTAGCAGTAGTGATTATTGCCTGAATGCGCTGCTGCTACGTTACGTAGCAGTAGCGCTGTTTATTTTAATGCGCTGCTGCTATAACTGACCTTGCGGCGGCATCGTGGGAATTTTAGCAGTAGCGCTTCTTGGAGTGCACGCGCTACTGATAAACTTGTTTCAGCAGCGAGTTTCCATGGCCCGCGCTACTGCTACTTAGCAGCAGCACCTGATTTTAAAGCGCGCTACTGGTAAGATTCTGTGTATAAGCTTTTCCCTAGTAGTGTGCTTGCGTCCGCCGCACTGACTACGGAAGTGGACACGCTAAAGTAGGACCTCGAAAGGTCCGAGCAAGAGCTCGAGCCTGCCAAGAAGCAGCTCGAGGACAATGAAGGTAAGAAATACCTTGGTTGAATATGTATATATAAAAAAGGTGCAATTGCAAGAAATGATAGGATTAACATGGCTATTGTAGGGGCCACATCTGAGGTGGTGACCCTCAAGCAAGCGCTGCTCGAGGCCGAGAAGAGTGCGGCCGCGGAGCGCACCGAGTGGGAGAGGTATGAGGCCGAGGTTGGCAAGGTGCGGCAAGAGCTCCAGGTTCTCATGAAGAAACATGAGAGTTTGGAGCTTGACTCGAAGACGCGAGCGTCCGAGCTCGCGGCGGCTATTGAAAATGCCAAGTCTACCAAGACTGAATCCCAGAAGACCCTCCAGGAGTTGGATGAGGTGAAGAAGATAGCGGCGGGTAAGGCATTCTTTATGCAAAGTAAAAACGTAAACGTGAGTTACTTGATACTTACCCGAATACGGAGCTCTCCAGGGGCATTTGCAGATCTTCCCCGGAGTGTATCCGATGCCGCTGCATTCTATCGAGCCGAGGAGGGCAGCTCGACGGAGAAGGTGTTCTGGTCTCAGTATGCTGAGGCCGGACACCCCGTGCCCCTGAGCGACCAGCTGAAGCAACTGGTCGAGCTCCACAAGGCGGCCGAACAGGCGATGAAGGGCCTCCTAGTTCGGCTGTGGCCTGGAGAGGCTCTGCCTGGGAGCTATTTCAGGCTGGTGCGGTGGCTGGTGGAGGCCTGTCCAAGGCTCGAAGTCATCAAGCGCTCTGTCTGTATTGAAGGTGCCCGTAGGGCCTTTGCCCGTGCTAAGGTGCACTGGGACAGGCTGGATGCGGAGAAGCTTGTGAAGGACGGGCCACCAGCGGGGAAAGAGCATCGCAAGCCCGAAAATTACTATAAGGATGTTCTGAAGGGTGCCCGCCTTGTGGCGGATGAATGTACTAGGGATGTAATTTTTGAGTCAAACTTGCTCGTGTTTGTCCTGTGCGCTGAAAACTTGTTCATATGCGCTGAGCAATGCTGCTTGAATTTAAAATATTACCTTCTGTGCGGCTGTTTATCAATATTGAGAGATGGCGAGTCGTCGGCTTCTGCCCCCTTGCCGCTAGTGCTGGGGTGTTCAGGGATAAACCTGGGCGCTCTTTTCCCATATTTGGGTCCTTCGAGGGAGGCGCTCAGCCCAACGAACGAGGCAATCAGACTATAATGCGTTAACACTCTCACTTAGCCATAGAATTCTATAATTTTAAATTTCGGCGAAGCCCCTAGTATTCGGAAGACCGAGTTCGGGGCGCTATCCACGCCTTGGCCGGACAGAGCCGACTCCTCGCCCTAAGAGGCATAAGTCTTTAGGGACTCGAAAAAACCTCTCGAACAGCGACCAACTCTCACTTCATCATGACAGTCAGTTTTAGCTTTCTCCACGGAGGTGCTCGGCCCAGCTCAACTGGGGCACAATCGCAGTGGTTCTCCTAGTGCTACCTTAGCCGATATAGCGGAACGTAAGGCACCAAAACATAGGAGCCGGGCAAACCCAACTATTGACCCAAGACATGATTCAGAGCCGATGCATATAGTGCTATAAGTTCGGGGTGCCGCACTTGTGAAAGTGTTCGGACTTCTCACACCATATTGAGGGGTGCTAAAACCCCCTGGCGTATTTTGGCCGTACCAAGTTGTACAGGTGCAACATGTCGTTAAGGAACATTTATTTATAAAAAGATAATGCAAAAAATAGACAAAAGCTATGCATTGTTTAAAAATAGCTGCGATCAAAGCAAAACGATACAAGTAATGCGATAAATGAAAAGTTGGACTATTTAACATGTCTGCTCCAGGGGCAAGCTGCGGAATAGTATGCGAAACAGGTATACTGCTCGTGATAGAGACCACCTGGTATTTCTGTAATGCGGCATGGCTTGTCTGCTTCCCTGGTCCTTGCATCATTTGTGCAGCAATTGAACTACCGAATAGGCCTTCCAAAGAGTAGAGTCCTGGAAGTAAGAGAAAAGTAAAAAATCGGCAGCCCCTGGTGCGGTTTAAGCCGTGTTTTGGGCGTGCCATGATGGTGCCCCTCCCCCTATGCCCATGGTATTTCCAGAGCGTAGTTATGGACGCGAAGTACTGGCGTCGCCTTTTTGCGAGGGTTGGGGTTGGGGCCGCATTGCTATGCCTTCTCGGAACGTGCCATGCGGTCTTGTTGTAGGTTACTCCGGGCGCGCTTGACGGTGTCCGGACGTTTAATGGCCGGACTGGAGAACTGCCAGGAGAGGTTGCTTTGTACTTCCGCTGCAAGGGCCGCTGTGTGCTCCTCCGTTCGGAGGGAGCGTTCGGTGTTTCCATTGACCGTAATTACTCCATGAGGGCCTGGCATCTTGACTTAAGGTATGCGTAGTGTGGTACCGCATTGAATTTGGCGAATGCAGTTTGTCCGAGCAGTGCATGATAGCCACTGCGGAATGGGACTATGTCGAAGATCAATTCCTTGCTTCGGAAATTATCCGAGGATCCGAAGACCACTTCAAGTGTGACTGAGCCTATACAGTTGGCCTCTACACCTGGTATTACGCCTTTAAAGGTCGTTTTGGTGGGCTTAATCCTTGAGGGATCGATGCCCATTTTTCGCACTGTATCCTGGTAAAGCAGGTTCAGGCTGCTACCGCCGTCCATGAGGACTCTAGTGAGATGAAATCCATCAATAATTGGGTCTAGAACCAATGCGGCAAATCCGCCATGACGGATGCTAGTGGGATGGTCTCTTCGATCAAAGGTGGTCAGGCAGGAGGACCATGGGTTGAACTTTGGGGTGACTGGCTCTACCTTGTATACATCCCTTAACGCGCGCTTCCGCTCCCTTTTGGGGACGTGGGTGGCGTATATCATGTTCACCGTCCGCACTTGTGGGGGAAAACCCTTCTGTGCATTGTTGTTCGGCGGCCGGGGCTCCTCGTCGTCATCGCTATGCAGCCCCTTGTCTTCATTGTCGGCACTTAGCTTGCCTGCCTGCTTGAACATCCAACAATCCCTGGTCGTGTGATTGGCTGGCTTTTCGGGGGTGTCATGTATTTGGCACAAGCGGTCGAGTATTCGGTCCAAGCTGGTAGGGCCCCTAGGATTCCTTTTGAATGGCTTCTTCCGCTGACCAGATTTAGAGCCTCTGAATCCAGCATTAACTGCCGTATCCTCAGCATTGTCTCCGTTAATGCGGCGCTTCTGCTTGTTGCGACGCGACCTGCCACTAATGTCCCTGGTGTCCGAACTACCAGGGTTCTTGGTCATATTGTTGTTACGAGCGAGCCAGCTATCTTCTCCCGTGCAAAAGCGGGTCATGAGTGTCGTGAGTGCTGCCATAGATTTCGTCTTTTCCTGTCCGAGGTGCCAGGCCAGCCACTCGTTACGGATATTGTGTTTGAAGGCTGCTAGGGCCTCAGTGTCCGAACAGTCGACTATTTGATTGTTAGGAACCGTGTCCAGAATTGTCTGGCCGATTCCTCTGGCTGCTGGATTACGTGACTTAGGTCATCGGCGTCTGGGGGTCGCACATAAGTGCCCTGGAAATTGTCAAGGAATGCGGCTTCCAGGTCCTCCCAACAAATGATTGATCCTGTTGGCAAGCTGTTGAGCCAATGCCGAGCAGGTCCTTTAAGCTTGAGTGGGAGGTATTTGACGGCGTGAAAATCGTCGCCGCGGGCCATGTGGATATGAAGGAGATAATCCTCGATCCATATCGCAGGGTCTGTTGTGCCATCATATGATTCGATATTTACGGGTTTGAAACCCTCGGGGATTTGATGATCCATTATTTCGTCTGTAAAGCACAGTGGGTGTGCGGCGCCTCTATACTGGGCAATATCATGACGTAGCTCCAATGAGCTTTGTCTACTGTGTTCGGCCCTGCCGAATTTGTGGCCGGTGTGACGGTTACCGTCTCGAGCCGTGGGGTGCCCACGCGATCCGTAGATCGATCGTGTTTGCCTTGCCTTGTCCTCCAACATGTCTCGTAAGTCCGGCGCATATTCCCGTGCCTTGGTACGGGGTGCGGCTTGAGTGGAGGGCCGGGAGGCCTCTCTGTCAAGGCCACGAGGTGGCCGTTCGGCCGCATCAAGTGCTTCCTCCTCTAATCGTGGTAGCAACTTGCGCTTTGGGTAACTCTTGGAGGGGCGTTCGAGTTTATGCTCTTTGGCCACAAGGACTTCAGTCCATCTGTCAACCAGCAAATCTTGATCAGCTCTGAGCTGTTACTATTTTTTCTTGAGGCTTCTTGCCGTGGCCATAAGCCTGCGTTGGAAACGCTTTTGCTCAACGGGATCCTCTGGCATGACGAATTCGTCGTCGTCGAGGCTTGCCTCGTCTTCGGAGGGAGGCATATAATTATCGTCCTCGACCTCTCTGTCTGCCGCTCTCTCATGAGGGCTGGTTTCTCCATCCTCCTGTGCTAAACCTTGCTGGAGGGGGTTTTCTTGGCACTCTCCGGAGTATTATTATCTCCTGTGCTGGAATCACTGTTTTTGTGTTGGCAGGATTTTGAGCGGCGCCGCTGACGCCGGCACTTGGGTTGTTTCTTGGAGGGGTCATCCTCCGCTGTTCCATCGCCCTCTCCCTCATTTGGGGTGTCCACCATGTATATGTCATAGATGAGGTGGCTTTCTAGGGCCTAGTAGGTGCTGGTTCTTCATCATCTCCTTCATCGGCGTCCATACCGTCGATGTCTTCGGAGTCGAAGTCGAGCATGTCGGTTAAGTCGTCGACAGTGGCTACAAAGTGGGTGGTGGGTGGGTTTTGAATTTCTTCATTGTCCGTACACTAACCTTGCTGACTGTAGTCCGGCCAGGGCTCTCCTGGTAAAGAGAGAGACTTCAGTGACTTCAGGATATCGCCGAAAGGCGAGTGCTGAAAGATGTCTACGGCAGTGAACTCCATGATTGGTGCCCAATCGGATTTGACTGGCAGGGGCGCGGAGGGTTCGGAGTCCGGAGAGGAGTCCGGCTCCTTGGAGTCACGAGCCTCGCAGAGTACGGGGCTGGTGTTCGGCTCAATCGCCATTTGGATCGCAGCCCCCGAGGTGGCGTCCAACCGCCCATCCTCGATCGGTGCAGTTGACTCCGAACTAAGGGTCGGAGCCGGTGCGGGTGCGGCCTCCAGGGCACCGTTCGGCGGCAGAGTTAGATCATGCTCGTCATGACAGTGCGGCGCGCTCGGCAGTGGTTCAAATCCGTCGAAGATCAAGTCCCCGCGGATGTCAGCCGTGTAGTTTAAACTTCCGAATCTAACCTGACGGCCAGGGGCGTAGCTTTTGATCTGCTCTAGATGGCCAAGTGAATTGGCCCGCAGTGCGAAGCCGCCAAAGACGAAGATCTGTCCGGGGAGGAAGGTCTCACCCTGGACTGCATCGCCATTGATGATCGTAGGAGCCATCGGACCTGACCGCGACGGCACAGAGGAACTCTCAATGAAAGCACCAATGTCGGTGTCAAAACCGGAAGATCTCGGGTAGGGGGTCCTGAACTGTTCGTCTAGGCCGGATGGTAACAGGAGACAAGGGACACGAAGTTTTACCCAGGTTCGGGCCCTCTCGATGGAGGTAAAAACCTACGTCCTGCTTGATTAATATTGATGATATGGGTAGTACAAGAGTAGATCTACCACGAGATCAGAGAGGCTAAACCCTATAAGCTAGCCTATGGTATGATTGTTGATGTGTATGTTGTCCTACGGACTAAAACCCTCCGGTTTATATAGACACCGGATAGGGTTAGGGTTACATAGAGTCGGTTACAATGGTAGGAGATCTGAACATCCGTATCGCCAAGCTTGCCTTCCACGCCAAGGAAAGTCCCTTCCGGACACGGGACGGAGTCTTCAATCTTGTATCTTCATAGTCCAGGAGTCCGGCTGAAGGTATAGTTCGGCTATCCGAACACCCTCTAATCCAGGACTCCATCACTTACCGTACCACATACCTATTCCTTTTCGGAGTCTGAAACGTTCCAGAAAGTGTCCCTTATGTATTCCTCTGGGGTTACGGTTTCAATAACATTGGTTTCAACATTTATAGGATTACCTAAGATATAATGTTTAATTATTTGACCGTTCACCACCTTCGGATTTGTGTCTTCGAAGTTGTTGATTTTTATGGCACCGGAATGATAGACCTTCTCGATAACGTAAGGACCTTCCCATTTAGAGAGAAGTTTTCCTGCAAAAAAATCTTAAACAAGAGTTGTATAGCAATACATAATCACCTACATTAAACTCATGTTTTTGTATTCTTTTGTCATGCCATCTTTTAACTTTTTCTTTAAATAATTTGGCATTATCATAGGCTTGGGTTCTCCATTCATCAAGTGAGCTAATGTCAAATAACCTCTTCTCACCAGCAAGTTTGAAATCATAATTGAGCTCTTTAATAGCCCAATAAGCCTTATGTTCTAGTTCGAGAGGTAAGTGACATGCTTTTCCATAAACCATTTTATACGGAGACATACCCATAGGATTTTTATATGCAGCTCTATAGGCCCATAATGCATCATCAAGTTTTTTGGACCAATTCTTTCTAGATCTATTAACAGTCTTTTGAAAAATTAATTTGATTTCTCTATTATTCAATTCTACTTGACCACTAGACTGTGGGTGAGAAGGAGATGCAATTCTATGATTAACATCATACTTAGCTAGCATTTTACGGAAAGCGCCATGAATAAAATGTGAACCACCATCACTCATTAAATATCTAGGGACTCCAAACCTTGGAAAAATAACTTCTTTAAGCATCTTAATAGAGGTTTTATGATCAGCACTACTAGTTGGAATAGCTTCTACCCACTTAGTAACGTAATCAACAGTGACTAAAATATGTGTGTAACCGTTAGAGGCAGGAAAATGTCCCATATAATCAAAGCCCCAAACATCAAATGGTTCAACAACCAGTGAATAATTCATAGGCATTTCTTGACATCTAATAATATTACCAATTCTTTGACATTCATCACAAGACAAGACAAACTTACGGGCATCCTTGAAGAGAGTAGGCCAATAAAAACCAGATTGCAATACCTTATGTGTAGTTCTATCTCCAGCGTGGTGTCCTCCATAAGACTCGGAATGACACTTGCGTAGGATCTGTTCCTGTTCATGCTCAGGTACACAACGTCTAATAACACCATCTACTCCTTCTTTATAAAGATGTGGGTCATCCCAAAAGTAATGTCTCAAATCATAGAAGAACCTTTTCTTTTGCTGGTATGTGAAACTAGGTGGTATAAATTTAGCAACAATGTAATTAGCATAATCAGCATACCGTGGAGTAGTGTGAGAAGCATTTATGACATTTAATTCTTCATAAGGAAAACTATCATCAATAGGTAGTGGGTCATCAAGAACATTTTCTAACCTAGACAAGTTGTCTGCAACGGGGTTCTCGGCTCCCTTTCTATCAATAATATGCAAATCAAATTCTTGTAGCAAGAGAACCCATCTAATAAGTCTAGGCTTAGCATCTTTATTTTCCATAAGATATTTAATAGCCACATGATCTGTGTGAATAGTTACTTTAGAATCAACAATATATGGTCTAAACTTATCACAAGCAAATACAACTGCCAGGAATTCCTTTTCAGTAGTAGCATAATTTCTTTGAGCGTTGTCTAGAGTTTTACTAGCATATTGAATAACATTTAATTTCTTATCAACTCTTTGCACTAGAAAAACACCTACAGCATAATCACTAGCATCACACATAATTTCAAAGGGTAGATTCCAATTAGGTGGCTGAACAATCAGTGTAGAGATCAATGCTTTCTTAAGTATTTCAAATTCTTCTAGAAAATCGTCATCAAAGACAAATGGTATATCTTTTTGTAATAAATTAGTTAGAGGCCGAGAAATTTTTGAGAAGTCCTTAATGAACCTCCTATAAAAACCAGCATGGACAAGGAAACTTCTTATACCTTTGATGTCCTTGGGACATGGCATCTTTTCAATAGCATCAACCTTGGCTTTATCAACCTCAATACCTCTTTCAGAAACTTTATGCCCCAAGACAATACCTTCATTAACCATAAAGTGGCACTTTTCCCAATTCAAGACAAGATTAGTTTCTTCACATCTCTGCAAAACTCGGTCAGGGTTGCTTAATCAAACATCAAAAGAGGATCCATAGACGGAAAAATCGTCCATGAAAACCTCACAAATCTTTTCACAAAAGTCAGAGAATATAGCCATCATGCATCTTTGAAAGGTAGCTGGTGCATTACATAAACCAAAAGGCATACGTCTATAAGCAAAAGTACCAAAAGGGCAAGTAAAAGTAGTCTTTGATTGATCATTGGCTGACATAGGTATTTGAGAGAAACCAGAATAACCATCTAAAAAGCAAAAATGTGTATGTTTGGATAATCTTTCTAGCATTTGATCGATAAAAGGTAAGAGGTAATGATCTTTTTTAGTAGCTTTATTTAATTTGCGGAAATCAATTACCATCCTATAACCTGTAATAATGCTTTGTGGGATCAACTCATCTTCATCATTAGGAACGACAGTAATACCTCCATTCTTAGGGACACAATGGACATGACTTACCCACTGACTATCAACAACGGGATAAATTATACCTACCTCAAGAAGCTTTAGTATTTCCTTTCTTACCACTTCCTTCATCTTAGGATTCAGCCGTCGTTGATGATCACGAACTGGTTTGGCATCTTCCTCCAAATTTATTTTGTGTTGACACAGAGTGGGACTAATGCCCTTAAGATCATCAAGAGTATATCCAATAGCAGCACGGTGCTTCTTCAGAGTTTTCAACAATCTCTCTTCTTCATGCTCTTAAAGGTTAGCACTAATAATAATAGGATATATCTTTTTCTCATCAAGATAATCATATTTAAGAGTATTAGGTAACAGTTTAAGCTCAAACATGGGATCACCCTTGGGTGGAGGAGGATCCCCTAGGATTTCAACAGGCAAATTGTGTTTCAGGATGGGTTCCTGTTTAAAGAATACTTCATCTATTTCCCTTCTTTCTTTCATAAACATATCATTTTCATGGTCTAGAAAATATTGTTCTAAAGGATCACTAGGAGGTACGACAATAGAAGCAAGACCAATAATATCGTCTTTACTAGGCAATTCCTCTTCACGGTGTTGTCTACAAAATTTAGAGAAATTAAACTCATGAGACATATCACCTAAACCAATAGTAATAATATCCTTATTGCAGTCTATCCTAGCATTAACAGTGTTTAAGAAGGGTCTACCAAATATAATGGGACAAAAGCTATTTTGTGGGGAACCAAGAACAAGAAAATCAGCAGGATATTTAGTTTTCCCACACAAGACTTCAACATCTCTAACAATTCCCATTGGTGAAATAGTATCTCTATTGGCAAGTTTAATTGTGACATCAATATCTTCTAACTCAGCAGGTGCAATATCATGCATAATTTCTTTTTATAAGTCAATAGGTATTGCACTAGCACTAGCACCCATATCACACAAGCCATGATAACAATGATCTCCTATTTTAACAGAAATAATAGCCATGCCCACCACATGTCTATGTTTATCTTTAGCACAAGGTTTAGCAATTCTAGCAGTCTCATCACAGAAATGAATAACAAGCCCATCAATCTTATCAGACAAGAGATCTTTAACAATAGCAATATTAGGTTAAACTTTAACTTGCTCAGGAGGTGTATAAGTTCTAATATTGCTTTTACAACCATAGTTGAAGCTTTAGCATGATCCTTTATCCTAACAGGAAAAGGAACAATAGGATCATTATAAGTGACATTCTTTTCTTCAAATTTAATAGGTGCAGCTACTTTTACTTCTATGGGAGGATGATATTTAAATCACTTCTGTCGGGGTACTGATCCACGAACACCTATGGGACCGGCGGACCGAGTCCCTTTCGGTTCGGCGGGGGCGGAGGTCGTGCAAAGAGCGGATCGAGGCGAAGCACACGAGCAGTTTACCCAGGTTCGGGCCGCACGGATGCGTAAAACCCTACTCCTGCTTTGTGGTTTGTATTGAGTTCTTGCTCGGGAGCGTGGAGTGCTACAGTACACACCAGCAGCTAACGAGACCGAGCGTGAGTGTTCTCCGAACTAGCTAACCCCCTCTATGTTGCGCATGGGCCTCCTTTTATATGCTCAAGGGGTCACCGACAGGTGGCAACGTAGACAAGGGTAAAAATGGAAAAGGTGCTGCGGTAGGTACAGCTACCTGCTACAGTGTATCATACCTAACCCTGACGGCAGGGGACAAGGGGCTTAAATGCCCGTCTGCGTCGCCTAAACAGTGTAAAAGGGACCGTCAGGGACGCCACCGCTCGCCATGATGGCAATCTTGTCAGTGCCGCTTGCCACCGCGCACCCCTGGCTGCACAGCCTCCCGCCACATACGCCTGGAAGGGTCCCAGAGCGACACGTTGGTGGATGTGCTGGAGCGCGGGCACAGAGTGGTGGCTTGCCGCGGCAAGCGCCTTGCCGCGGTCGTTGTCTTGTCGCTCACCGGGCCTTGTCGGGACGCGTGGCGCGCCGCGGCAAGTTCCTTGAGATGCCTTGGGTGGCCTTCCCGGCAAGCTCCTCTTGCCGGGGTCTTGAGGTGCCTTGGTTGGCCTCCCCGGCAAGCTCCTCTTGCCGGGGTCTTGACATGGATACTTTGTTCTTGAATGGCTCCAATGGAACCACGGAGGACCTTGGCGGTCACCCGGCAAGCCTTGTCGCGGGATGCTGCGACTACCCGTGCACAAGTTCGGGATACTAGGGTACCCCTACTCTAGTACACCGACAGGAGCCCCCGGGCCTGGGTCATACACAGTGCCGAGCGCTGTTGGGCCAGGCCCAAAACAGGGCACGGGCACGCGCGGCCTAGGTTACGCCGTATCTCTCTCCGCATCCACCGCGCCCTCCCCGAACGGCACGCGTTGAATGCGGCATCGTGGGAGAGATCGAGGGGGGTTTCTTTATTCGGAAATGCGGAACGTCCGCCCCCTCCCTCTTTATAGGCAGAGGAAACAGGGGTAGTTCGCCCATCTGCCAGTTGCTGCTTCAATCTCGGAAACCTCCGCCGCTCCCCCGTCTTCCCAGAGCCGAAGGAGAGCAGCGCCCTGCCGCCGCCACCGCCACCAGCACCACCAACGCCGTCGATCTCCTCCACCACTTCCGCCATGGCTCCGAAAGCCGAGAAGGGGAAGGCTATGAAGACGACCGAGGCGCAGCGGCTTGCGGCGCTGCGAAAGGAGCGGGCGGTCTTCCCCCCCAAGCTCGCCACGAAGGAGCTGAGGGAGAACTACTACCTCTTCTGGTCGACGGAGACGCGGGCGCACCCGCGCACGCAGGTACTTCCCGCCGCCGCTTGGAAGAAGGCTCCGAACGGATACCCTTTCTTTGCTTTGTTCTTCTACTGCGGACTCTGCCCGCCTTTCTCTGAATTCTTCTGCGACATCATGAATACCTACGGATTCCACCTCCTTGACTTCACCCCCAATGCCGTTCTGACCATGGCAGTTTTTGCACATCTCTGCGAAAACTTTGTCGGAGTCCATCCCAATGTAGCCATCTTTCGCCACTTCTTTATACCCCGAGTAGAGAGAGGAGAGCCTTTATCCGGCGGAATCGCTTGGATCTCAAGGGCCGGCAAGAAGGAAACTTATCTGGAGGGAGAATTCCGCGGCAAGTGGGAGGAGTGGAGAGCAGACTGGTGCTGGATTGACGAGGAGAACCCGCAGCCATTCACCACCCGGCGCCAAACCCCAGTAGCACGCGGCAGCGATTGGAGTGACGTGGCCCCGGAAGACGAGAGGCTGAAGATTGCTGTCACCCGGATCCTGCACCTCAGGCTTGCCGGGCTTACTGTAGGCGCTATTGGTGCAGACTTTCTTCGCCGCCGCATCGCCTCCCTGCAGGAACGGGGGAGACCCACTTGGGAGTTCAAGAATGCGGCGGATATCATGAGGCTACGGTCGGGCCTCAACTTCAACTTCACTGTTCTGGAGCTCAACGCGATGCTCCAGGAGCTCTTCAAGTATGACCCCCAACATCCCGAAGTGTTCAGGTTGCCGGGGGGTGTCGTTCCGTTGTGCAACAATTCCGTGCTCGACCGCATCCGTGCAATGATGCCGCTGTGCGACTCGCATGGAATTGTGCCAACTTGGCAGGAGCGTGCAGACGACGTCGTGCAGCAGTTCTTCGATGACTTGGTAGAGGTGCCGATCCGCTCCGACAAGAAGGATAGCCTCACCCGCGACACCACGAATGCGGAGATGGCACTCATCGCCACTAGGTTGGAAGAGGCGGCGGCAGCCGCAGCCGCGGGAGAATTTGGGTTCACCGTGGAGGAGGCAGAGGCAGCAGAAGCGGCAAGCCGTGCCGAGGGAGGGGAGCCCACCGTCGAGAAAGAACTTGCCGGACATGGCGTCGGGTCGAGCGAGCCCGCCAAGGATACGAGCGGCCCGCCAGAGATCAACCCGTCTTCCTCCTCATCTTCAGACAGCTCGCCACAAGCAGAGCCTCCATCCCCACCAAGAAGGCGTCTCCGCAAGGCCAGTGACGTAGCGGAGCGGCAGGCGAGTGAACAGCCGCCGTGCCGCGCGACACGCTCCACCGCGGCAAGCACTGTTGCCGCGGGAGCATCTCACGATGCAACGGCAACTGGAGCGGGGCCCTTCCGGACCACCGCTTCTACTCCAGCCGGAGCGGGGTCGTCTCAGACCACCGCCACTGCTCCCACCAAGCGGCCAAGGGAAGCTACTCCTCCGCCTCCTCGCGCCGGACATGAGCCAGACTTCGACTTCTCCGCGTTCAGCTCCGACGAGGAGGAAGAAGAAGAGTAAGATTCCCTTGTTGTACTTGTAGTTCTTCAATCCTTGCTGTTTGTCTTGTATCTCATTTTCTTGACTCTGAACTTGTTCCTTTTTAGGACTCTGGCCTAGAGAGCAGAAAAGAGGGCCAAGGTCCCGGTGATTGTCATCGAGGACGAACCTACTGCGACAGCAGGAGGTGTGCCCGAGACAACCTTGCCGGACCCGGCAACTTTTCTCCAGAGCAGCCCCCAGCGTAAGTATATGGTTTGCTTTCTGCTGCGAGGCGCGCATGGATACTCTGTCTTTGCTGTTGTCTGTCTGCTGGTCTGTGTAGGAGCAGAGCAGCCCCACCAGGAGCCAAGGGAGAGTCCTCCAGCAAGGGAGAACTTTCCGGTAAGGGAGAAGTCTCCGGCAAGGGAGAGTTCTCCGGCAAGGGACAGCACCAGCGGCCCCCCGACGGCGGAGACCACGACTGGAGAACCCGGTACAGGTAATCCTCTTGCTTCGAAACTTCCCTTGGGTTCTTCTGCTTATTGAATATTTTCTTAACTCTTCTCCCTTTTCTGGCCGTCAGACCCATCTGTTGCGGAGCAGATGGAGACCGAGGTTGCCGCCGACGAAGCAGCCGGTGCTGGCGATCCCGACGGCGCAGAGGCCGCCAAGGCTGCCGCCGCAGCAACTGGCGAGGGGTCTGGCAATCGCACTGACGGCCCTGAGGCCGCAGGAGCGCCAGGCGCTACACCGACCGCCGACCCGTCCGCCGCTGCCGCAGCGCCAGGCTTCGAAGAGCCCCAGCCAGGCGTCTACTTGAAGGCCGGCGACGACGTCTTCATCAACCTTCCCTGGGCATCAAGCTCCAGGGCGCCGATCGAGGGAGAGATCTTCGACGGGGAGGTGCTTGCCTCCGCTGGGCTGATGCTGGTTGACGCGCCGAGCAGCAGCAGCAACGAGCCCGAGGAAGAGCGGCTGCTGCGGAAGTTGTTGTCGCTCTACCGCGCGCGGCAAGCCAAGCTGGAATCCCGCGAGGCGCTTGTCGCGAAGGCGGGAGCAGATATCGAGAAGCGCGCGGAAGAGCTCGGGGGTTTCCACCAGGAAGCCCTCCGGTCCCTGGCGGAGGAGCAGGAGCAGCTTGCCGAAGCGCAGAAGGCCTTCCTCCTCGAGAAGGCTGAAGTCGAAGAGCAACAGCAGCTTGCCGCTGTGAAGCTATCCGCGCGGGAGGGCGAGCTGGCGCAGCGGAAGGTCAATCTTGACGCCCAGGAGGAGGAGCTTGCCATGCGCGAGGAAAAACTTGGCGGAGCCCTCAAGCAAGCAGAGGATGCTGCCGCCGCCGCCGAGGCCGCCAAGAAGGAGCTGGAGATGAAGGTGGCGCAGCTGGAGGCCGATCTTGCCGAGAAGGGCAAAGAGCTCAGTGCCGCCAGGGACTCCAACGCGGATCTTGAGTTGAAGCTGACCACTTTGACCAAGACGCTGGATGGCGCCAAGAAGCAGGAGGCGGCCTTGAAAGAAGAGATCAAGGCCGACAAGGCGCTGCTGGAGAGTGTTGCCGCCACCCAGAATGCTTTCAGGGAAAATGTGGAGCACTGGACGGAGAGCTTCGTGAGCGCTGCCGCAGATATTGACAGGGAGTTGGCGCAGCTGGGGATGGAGGATCTCGGGTATCCTTTTGACGAGAACCTCCAACCCAGCGCCAAGCTCGTCTTGTTCTTCAAGGGCGTGGCGACGGCCCTCCAGCGACTCCGGGAGAGGATCCCAAAGCAGCTGGCCGACGAGTCGCGCAAGATCTGCGCGGGAGCTCTTCAGAAAGTGTTGGTGAAGGTGGCCTTCTGCAATCCAGGCCTCAACCTCACCAACGTCCTCAAGACCTTGCCGCCGGATGCTGATCTGGAGGCGCTCAAGGCCCTTGTCGCACCCATTGTGGACAAGGTGAGCGGGATCAAGAGGATCGAGGGCGATCGCGTAGATTAGGCTGCCTGTTTCTTCTTTTCTTGTCGCTGTTTGTCATGTTATGAAAACAATCTGTTAGAGCCGCGACAAGCTATCTTTGTAATATAACTCTATTCTGGTTAATGATTGCAATGTTATCTCCTTTACTTGATTCCTTCCTTTGTATGTTTTTGCCCTGCGCTTTTAGGGAACTTGTCGGCGCAGGCACCTTTGCCGCGAGCGCTGAGTGCGGGACGTCAGCAGCCTGCTGGCGGTGCCGCTGCCGACAAGAAACCTTGTCGCAACTAGTCACTGCTCACTTAAGTTGTTGAGCGGACTCGAAACAAAGTAAGGGCGCAACTATTGTAGCTCACTTAAGTTGTTGAGCGGACTCGAAACAAAGTAAGGGCGCAACTAGCTACGAGTTGGTTCCTCCGCGCACAGGTTTTCCATACAAAGCACGGTCGTTCAAGGAAGATAACTTAAAGTTTTTTTAAAAAAATCTGATTGCTCAAACTTTGGCAACTTAGCTTTTCTGTTGTTTGCTTCCCGGCAAGGCGAAACTCTCTTGAACGACGCCTAGTCCATACCATTATCTTCTCCTTCTCCCCCTGTCAAACTTGTGCGCGAGGGAACTTTCCTTTCCTTGACAAGAAGAGAAAATAAAGATATGGAGCCTTACGACTCGTTGTTGCTTACCGGGGGTAGGTGCCGCACAAAGTGTCAGATAACACATGCAAAAAATAGAAAGCATGAAATTGACAAGATGTGCGGAGCACATGAGCTTTACTTATGCACGGGGTCTGCGCCCGGCTTTGTACAAAGGATTACATGCAACAGCGGCAAGACTTGTACAAAAGGTGGTTGCCGGAATAGGTTCCGGCAACCGCGCCTTACGGGTAAAACTTACGAATATGCTCAATGTTCCAGGAGTTGCTCACCGGAATGCCATCTTCGGTCTCAAGGCGGACAGCGCCAGGCCTAGTGACTCGTTTCACCCGGTAAGGGCCTTCCCACTTCGGCGTCAACTTGTTGGAATTCTTGGCGGACTGAACACGCCGAAGAACAAGGTCGCCTTCCTCGAGACATCTGGCATTAACTTTGCGGCTATGGTAGCGGCGCAAAGCTTGCTGGTAGCGAGCAGCTCGCACAGCAGCCTGAAGACGGTCTTCCTCAAGGAGCGGCGTGTCATCTTGTCGCAGCTGCTCTTGCTCAAGCTCATCATAAGCGAGCACTCGAGGTGACCCGTATACGAGTTCCATGGGGATAACTGCCTCTGCTCCATAGACTAGAGCGAAAGGTGTCTGGCCAGTGGCTCGATTTGCGTCGTCCTGATCGACCAAAGAGCCACCGGCAGCTCCTCAATCCAGTTTCTTCCGCACTTGTGCAGCCTGTCGAAAGTCCTGGTCTTGAGCGCTCGCAGCACTTCAGAATTTGCCCTCTCCGCTTGACCGTTGCTTCTCGGGTGAGCAACAGAAGCGAAGCAGACCTTGGCGCCAGGATCTTGGACGTACTGCATGAAGGTGCGGCTCATGAATTGCGTATCGTTGTCGGTGATGATCCTGTTAGGGATCCCGAAGCGGCAAACAATCGACCTGAAGAACTTGACTGCTGACTGTGCTGTCACCTTCCTCACTGGTTCCACTTCCGGCCACTTTGTGAACTTGTCGATTGCAACGTACAAGTACTCAAAGCCCCCGACTGCTCGGGGAAAGGGGCCGAGGATGTCGAGCCCCCAGACCGAAAATGGCCAAGATAAAGGGATTGTCTGGAGAGCTTGAGCTGGCTGGTGTATCTGCTTGTAATGGAACTGGCACGCTTCACACATGGTTACTTGTGCAGTTGCATCCTGGAGGGCTGTCGGCCAAAAGAAACCTTGCCGGAATGCTTTGCCAGCAAGTGCTCTTGCGCCAATGTGGTGACCACATATGCCTCCATGTATCTCTGCCAACAGCTTTTGTCCGTCTTCCCGGTGAATACACTTCAATTTTACACCGTTCAGTCTTCTTCTGTACAGTGTCTTGTCGACAAACTGGTACATACTTGACTGCCGGGCTACTCTCTCCGCTTCTTCTTGCTCTTCGGGAAGTTCTCCTGTCTGAAGGAATCGGACAATTTGCTGTGCCCATGCTGGAGCTTGCGGCTCGACAACAAGGACTAAAGGCAAATCTGCTGCTGCGGGAACATCCGCTTCTACGGCGAGAACCTGCGGCTCTGCCGGAGCTTGACGTTCCCCGACAAGCTTGCCGGAGCAAAACTTGTCGGGAGTTTGTGCTTCAACGGAACAAACCCTAGGGCTTGTCGGAGCACGCTGCTCCTCAGCGCTCTTGGTGTTGGTCTCAGCTGCTGTGGGAACATCCGCTTCTACGGCCAGAAGTTGCATCTCTGCCGGAGCTTGACGTTCCCCGACAAGCTTGCCAGAGCAAATCTTATCGGGAGCTTCTGCTTCAATGGAACAAACCCTAGGGCTTGCCGGAGCAGACTGCTCCTCAGCATTCTTGGTGTTGATCTTGGGGACCTTCTTGGCGGCGGCTTCGGGAAGCTCTGCCGGAAAATTGTCACCAGAAATCAACTTACTCTTCTTGCTCTGTCCAGTTGATGGCGTTACAGACGGTTGAGTCAGCCTGAGCACAAAGATCCCTGGTTCCATAGGTAACTTAAGTGCGGCGCACTTTGATAGGCCATCGGCAATGGCGTTCTGAGCTCTTGGAACATGCTCCATCTGTAGGCCGTCAAAGTGCTCTTCTAGCTTTCTCACTTCGTCGACGTAGGCTTCCATCAGCGGACTCTGATAGCTCTTGTTCACTTGGCGGACGACAAGCTATGAGTCACCCCTGACAATGAGCTTCTTGATCCCAAGGTCTGTCGCGATCCTGAGACCGGCAAGCAAGCCTTCATACTCTGCAGTATTGTTTGTTGCTTGCTCCTTGGGAAAGTGCATCTGGACTACGTACTTGAGGTGCTCTCCGGTGGGTGCGACAAGCAGCACACCAGCGCCGGCGCCTTGCAGCGAAAAGGCACCATCAAAGTACATCAGCCACTCTTTGCTTGCTTCCTTGACGGGGATGCTCGTTTTTGGAATTTCTTCATCTGGTGTTGGCGTCCACTCTGCTATGAATTCTGCCAATGCTCTGCTTTGGATAGTTGAAGTACTCTCAAACTTGAGGCTAAAGCTTGACAGTTCCAGTGCCCACTCAACAATCCTGCCTGTCGCTTCTGGATTTTGTAGTATCCTCTTCAGCGGAAAGCGAGTGACAACTGTGACCTCATGTGCTTGGAAGTAATGGCGCAGCTTTCTCGAGGCCATGAGAAGGCCGAAAAGCAATTTCTGCATGCCAGAGTACCTTGACCTAGCCCCCTGCAGAAGGGAACTGACAAAGTAAACTGGGCGCTGCACCATTCTCTTCTGTATCTGCTCGCGCGTCTGCGCAGATCCATCCTTGTCGGGACCAGAGCTTGCCGGGGAAGCCCCCTGCTTATCGCTGGATGCGCCTGCCGTGGTTGCTGGCTCATCATCTGCCTCCCTCTCCGCAACTAACGCAGCACTAACCACTTGATTGGTTGCCGCTATATACAGCAGCAACTTCTCTTGTGGCTTAGGTGCGACAAGTATTGGAGGAGAGGACAGGTATCTCTTCAAGTCTTGCAGCGCAGCCTCCGCTTCCGGAGTCCATTTCAGTGGACCTGCCTTTTTCAATAATTTGAAAAATGGCAGGGCGTGCTCAGCAGACCTAAAGATAAACCTGCTGAGAGCAGCCACACAACCGGCAAGTCTTTGTACATCCTTGACGCGCTTTGGTGCTTCAATCTGCTCAATGGCCTTGATCTTGTCGGGATTGGCTTCAATTCCCCGCTGAGATACGAAGAACCCGAGAAGCTTGCCGGAGGGGACTCCAAACACACACTTCTCGGGGTTGAGCTTGAGGCTGATCTTGCGCAGATTTGCAAAGGTCTCGTCTAAATCTTGGATCAGAGTTGCCTTGTCCTTGCTCTTGACCACTATATCATCCATGTAGGCTTCCACATTTCTGTGTATTTGTGGCTCAAGAGCGACATGGACTACTCTTGCAAATGTTGAACCGACATTCTTTAATCCGAAAGGCATCCGTATGAAACAGTACGTGCCACATGGAGTAATAAATGCGGTCTTCTCCTCATCCTCTTCTGCCATGAAGATCTGATGGTATCCTGAGTATGCGTCAAGGAATGAAAGCAAATCACATCCGGCTGTGGATTCAACAATCCGGTCAATGCGCGGCAAAGGAAATGGGTCTTTGGGACAAGCTTTGTTAACATCGGTAAAATTGATACAAAGTCTCCATTTCCCGTTTGCCTTGCACACGACTACAGGATTGGCCAACCACGTAGGATGGAGCACTCCTCTGACAAGGCCTGCTGCTTCCAACTTCTTGATTTCTTCTGCAATGAACTCTTGGCGCTCCACTGCTTGCTTCCTGACCTTCTGCTTGACGGGCCGCGCATGAGGATAGACGGCAAGATGGTGCTCAATTACTTTCCTGGGAACACCGGGGATGTCAGACGGTTGCCACGCAAACACGTCGACGTTCGCCCGCAGGAAAGCAATGAGCGCGCTTTCCTATTTAGGGTCGAGAGTGGCACTGATGGTGAAGGTATCACCAGTGCCGTCCTCCTTGGCGGACACCTTCTTGGTCTCTGGCGGAGCTGCCATTGCCTTCTTACACTTGCCGGTGGAGTTCGATGGTGCGTCCTCGACGGCAGCGCAACACTCCGAAGAGGTGCACTTGCCGGAGTGGGCATCAGAACTCTTGCCGGACTTGGTCTTCTTCCCCCCGGGAGCTTCAGCGGCAAGTGACTTGCGATCTGCTGCGGCTGCCGCTTCCCGGTAGATCTTGTCGGCGCAGATAAGAGCATCCTTCTTGTCGCCAGGGACAGAGATGACGCTTATCGGGCCTGGCATGTTCAGCATGTTGTATGCATAGTGAGAGGCTGCCATGAACTTGGCGAGTGCTGGACGGCCAAGTATCCCATTGTAAGGCAATGGAATATCAGCAACGTCAAAAGTGACCCTCTCAGTCCTGAAGTTCAGCTCGCTGCCAAATGTTACTGGCAACGTGACCTTCCCCTTCGGCTTGCTCCTTCCCGGGTTGATTCCTTGGAATGTGCCGGTCTCTTCAAGGTCGCTGTCAAGGATCTGGAGTTTCTGGAGTACAGCGGAGGAGATCAGGTTCAAGCCGGCCCCGCCGTCAACTAACATCTTAGTGACCTTGAGGTTGCGGATAGTTGGTGAAACCAACATCAGCAAGCACCCGACCGTAGTTGTGCGATCAGGGTGGTCCTCAATATCAAAGATGATAGGCGTGCTGGACCATTTTAGAAGCTTGCGTGACTCGACAGGTGGTTCCGCTGCATTGACTTCCCGCACCCACTGCTTGAGTTGGTGGTGCGAAGTATGCAGAGAAGCGCCACCGTCAACGCACAAGACCTCTGTGGCTTTCTGGAACTCCTGCTCGCTGGTCTCGACATCATCCATGTCTTTGTCATCGTCGTCATCTTCATCTTTGTCGCGGCCGCGGGGAGGTCTGTCTCCTTGCCGCTGCTTGGCCTTGCCACGGCGTCCTCCCCAGGCGACGCGCTTCTTGCCGGATTCTCCAGCGCCTCCTTGGGCCCTCTCCTTGTCGCGTCGCTCGTACTCAGTCTTTTGTTGCTGGACAAGTTGCTCGACCTTTTTGCAGCTCTGGAGGTCATGGCCCTTGGTGCGGTGAATCTTGCAGTACTGCTTGTCGGTGCCGTCCTGCTTGTCGGCGACCGCCACAGCCTGGCAGTTGGTGCATGCGGCAATCTCCTTGCCGGAGCTACCAACTTTGGCTTTCTTGGCGCCACCTTCATTGCCGGACTGCTCAACGACTAGGACATCTTTGCCTTTCTTCTTCCTGTTCCGCCGCCGGTTTTTCTTTGCCGGGGCTGCATCCTCGCTGTTAGATCCTCCTGCTCCTGTATTCTCTCCAGGGAGTTTCCTCCCTTCCTCAGCACGTGCACACTTGTCAGCCAGGGCATACAGCTCACTGACGTCTCTGATCTTGCACATCGCCATCTCCTCCCGCATCCTGCGGTTACGCACGTTCTGATGGAACGCGCTGATGACCGCGGCAGGGTGGACATCTGGGATGTTGTGCTGCACACGGCTGAATCTCTGAATATACTTGCGCAGGGGCTCTCCTTCCTTCTGGGCGAGTAGATGAAGGTCACTCTCTTGGCCATGAGGTTTGTGGCCGCCTGCAAAGGCGCCGACAAACTGATGGCACATGTCTGCCAAGGAGGATATGGAGTTGTCCGGCAAATGCATGAGCCAGGACCTGACGTTGGGTTTGAGCACCAGCGGGAAGTAGTTGGCAAGGATCTTGTCGTCCCATCCCCCGGCAGCATGCACCGCGATGGTGTGGATGCTGAGGAACTCCGACGGATGCGACCTGCCGTCGTACTTCTCTGGTACATCTGGCTTGAAATTCTTCATGCTGGGCCACTGGACTTGCCGCAGCTCACGAGTAAACGCAGGACAACCTACCGCGTACGGCAAGTCGCCTGGTTCCCCTGGCGCATGCATGTCGATAGAGGGCCCAGCGCGCTGGTCTGATTGACGCCGCGCTTCTCTTCGGCGCTCGATACGAGTATGAGCGTCTTCTTGCTGTCGTTCGTGAAGAACTTGGCGCTGATCGCGACGAGCTCGCGGATCTGATGACGCGGTGGAGTCGCTGTCAAGGTGGATCCGGCGAGTCGGCGATCTTGGCCTTCGGGGCGGAGAGTGCACAGTGGTTGCACCCCCACCGGTCTTGTCGCCACCAGCTCATGCCTGGCTGACTTGCCACGGCTGCGACGTGCTCGGCTGCCGCTGAGTGTCGCCGTTGGCGAAGCCGATGAGACTCTGGATGGTGGCCCTCCAGTCGTCAATCTTGTCTGCTGTTGGAGGGTAGTCTAGGAGCAGTTGAGCTCGCGCCAAAGCTTCTGCTGCAGTGGCGGGTGGTGGTGTCGAACGGTGCGAGGAGCGGGATACGCTCGGACTTCTAACTATGTTAGAAGGAGCAGTATCCCGTCCAGGCGATCGTGCCTCGCTCGTGCCAGCATGTTGGCGTGCATGCTGGTCTTGAGCACTCCGTGATCCACCAGCTCGATCTTGGTCCAGCAAACGCATGGTACCGTGAGTACCATGACGCTGCCGGTCCTGCACCTCCTGAGATGGGCGCGGTGCATGTACGGACGCCGAGGTCTTGGAGTGCGCCCGGTCGTTGCGGGAGCCGACTGCGCCGCCGACGCCCGTTCTTCCGCCGGCGTGTACCCCACCAGCCGTTTGCTCTGGCGGTGGTGGGTTCGGCGCGGACGGAGCAGCCGCCTCCGAAGCCTTCTTCTTCGGCGGCATGTCGATGAAGATGATGAAGATCTAGCTCGCGTGAACGCCGGATCTGGTTCACACAACCTCGACGCCCCTACCTGGCGCGCTAAAGATGCCGGGGTACTGATCCACAAACACCTATGGGACCGGCGGACCGAGTCCCTTTCGGTTCGGCGGGGGCGGAGGTCGTGCAAAGAGCGGATCGAGGCAAAGCACACGAGCAGTTTACCCAGGTTCGGGCCGCACGGATGCGTAAAACCCTACTCCTGCTTTGTGGTTTGTATTGAGTTCTTGCTCGGGAGCGCGGAGTGCTATAGTACACACCAGCAGCTAACGAGACCAAGCGTGAGTGTTCTCCGAACTAGCTAACCCCCTCTACGTTGCGCATGGGCCTCCTTTTATATGCTCAAGGGGTCACCGACAGGTGGCAACGTAGACAAGGGTAAAAATGGAAAAGGTGCTGCGGTAGGTACAGCTACCTGCTACAGTGTATCATACCTAACCCTGACGGTAGGGGACAAGGGCCTTAAATGCCCGTCTGCGTCGCCTAAACAGTGTAAAAGGGACCGTCAGGGACGCCACCACTCGCCACGATGGCAATCTTGTCAGCGCCGCTTGCCACCGCGCACCCCTGGCTGCACAGCCTCCCACCACGTACGCCTGGAAGGGTCCCAGAGCGACACGTTGGTGGATGTGCTGGAGCGCGGGCACAGAGTGGTGGCTTGCCGCGGCAAGCGCCTTGCCGCGGTCATTGTCTTGTCGCGTCCGGGAGCTTGTCGCTCACCGGGCCTTGTCGGGACGCGTGGCGCGCCGCGGCAAGTTCCTTGAGATGCCTTGGGTGGCCTTCCCGGAAAGCTCCTCTTGCCGGGGTCTTGAGGTGCCTTGGTTGGCCTCCCCGGCAAGCTCCTCTTGCCGGGGTCTTGACTTGGATACTTTGTTCTTGAATGGCTCCAAAGGAACCACGGAGGACCTTGGCGGTCACCCGGCAAGCCTTGCCACGGGATGCTGCGACTGCCCGTGCACAAGTTCGGGATACTAGGGTACCCCTACTCTAGTACACCGACAACTTCTCCCTAGGGATATCAACATGAGTAGCAAAAGATTCGCAGAAAGAAGCTACTATCTCAGAGTCAAGTCCATCTTTAGTGCTAAATTTACGGAAAACATCGGTATCCATAAAAGATTTAACACAATCATACTTAGGTGTCATACCTGACTCCTTACCTTTGTCGAGGTCCCAATCTTCAGAGTTGCATTTAATTCTTTCCAATAAACCTCATTTGAATTCAATAGTCTTAATCATAAAAGAGCGAGCACAAGAAGTATCGAGCATGGTGCGATTGTTATCACAAAGCCGATCATATAAATTTTGAATAACCATTTCTCTTGAGAGCTCATGATTGGGGCATGAATATAACATTGTTTTAAGCCTCCCCCAAGCTTGAGCGATGCTTTCTCCTTCACGAGGCCAAAAATTATATATATAATTGCAATCACGATGAACAAGATGCATAGAATAAAACTTCTGATGAAATTCCAATTTCAATCGTTTGTAGTTCCATGACCCCGTATCATCACATAGCCTATACCATGTTAATGCATCTCCCTTCAAAGATAAAGGGAAGAACTTCTTCTTAATAACATCTCCGGGCACACCTGCAAGCTTAAATAATCCACAAACTTCATCCACATATATTAGGTGCTCATCAGGATGCTTTGTTCCATCTCCTGCAAAAGGATTAGCTAGCAGTTTTTCTAACATACCCGAAGGAATTTCAAAGCAGACATTTTCATTTTCAGTAGGTTCAGTAGGTTGAGGAGCAACTGTTCGCTCTACTGGTCGAGGTGAAGATACCCCGAAGAAGCCCCTCAGAGGATTACTTTCCATAGTAACAAGTGATAGTAAATTTCAGCACACTATATAAATTTGTCCTTACCAAATTCCACCTACCAAACGCGCTTCACTCCCCGGCAACGGTGCCAGAAAAGAGTCTTGATGACCCACACATATAGGGGATCTATCGTAGTCCTTTCGATAAGTAAGAGTGTCGAACCCAACGAGGAGCAGAAGGAAATGATAAGCGGTTTTCAGCAAGGTATTCTCTGCAAGCACTGAAATTATAGGTAACATATAGTTTTGTGATAAGATAATATGTAACGAGCAACAAGTAACAAAAGTAAATAAAATGCAGAAAGGTGGCCCAATCCTTTTTGTAGCAAAGGACAAGCCTGGACAAACTCTTATATGATGTAAAGCGCTCCCGAGGACACATGGGAATATCGTCAAACTAGTTTTCATCACGATCATATGATTCGTGTTCGGTACTTTGATAATTTGGTATGTGGGTGGACCGGTGCTTGGGTGTTGTCCTTACTTGGACAAGCATCCCACTTATGATTAACCTCTATTGCAAGCATCCGCAACAACAACAAAAGTATTAAGGTAAACCTAACCATAGCATGAAACATTGGATCCAAATCAGCCCCTTACGAAGCAACGCATAAACTTGGGTTTAAGCTTCTGTCACTCTAGCAACCCATCATCTACTTATTACTTCCCAATGCCTTCCTCTAGGCCCAAATAATGGTGAAGTGTCATGTAGTCGACGTTCACATAACACCACTAGAGGAGAGACAACATACATCTCATCAAAATATCGAACGAATTTTAATTCACATGACTACTAATAGCAAGACTTCTCCCATGTCCTCAGGAACAAACGTAACTACTCACAAAGCATATTCATGTTCATAATTAGAGGGGTATTAATATGCATATAGGATCTGAACATATGATCTTCCACCAAATAAACCAACTAGCATCAACTACAAGGAGTAATCAACACTACTAGCAACCCACAGGTACCAATCCCGGACTTGGAGACAAGAATTGGATACAAGAGATGAACTAGGGTTTTGAGAGGAGATGGTGCTGGTGAAGATGTTGATGGAGATTTCCCTCTCCCGTTGAGAGGATCGTTGGTGATGACGATGGCGATGATTTCCCCCTCCCGGAGGGAAGTTTCCCCAGCAGAACAGCTCCGCCAGAGCCCTAGATTGGTTCCGCCTCATGGCGGCAGAGTCTCGTCCGGAAAGATGGCTTATGATTTTTTCCTCATCGAAAGACTTCATATAGCAGAATATGGACATCGGAGGGCCACCAGGGGGCCCACGAGGCAGGGGGCGCGCCCAGGGGGGTAGGGCACGCGCCCCACTCACATGGGCAGGGTGTGGCTGTTGGGGAACGTAGTAATTTCAAAAAAATTCCTATGCACACGCAAGATCATGGTGATGCATAGAAACGAGAGGGGAGAGTGTTTTCTACGTACCCTCGTAGACCGAAGCGGAAGCGTTGACACAATGTAGAGGAAGTAGTCGTACGTCTTCCCGATCCGACCGATCCAAGCACCGTTACTCCGGCACCTCCGAGTTCTTAGCACACGTACAGCTCGATGACGATCCCCGGGCTCCGATCCAGCAAAGCGTCGGGGAAGAGTTCCATCAGCACGATGGCATGGTGATGATCTTGATGTTCTACCGTCGCAGGGCTTCGCCTAAGCACCGCTACAATATGACCGAGGTGGAATATGGTGGAGGGGGCATCGCACACGGCTAAGGAACGATCACAGAGATCAACTTGTGTGTTCTAGGGTGCCCCCTGCCCCCGTATATAAAGGAGCAAGGGGGGAGGCCGGCCGGCCCTATGGGGTGCGCCAAAGGGAGGGGGGAGTCCTTCTCCTAGTGGGAGTAGGACTCCCCTTTCCTAGTCCAACTAGGAAGAGAGAGGGGGAAGGAAAGAGAGGGAGAGGGAGAGGGAAAGGGAAAGGGGGGCTGCGCCCCCCTCCTAGTCCAATTCGGACTCCCCATGGGGGGGGGGGGGTGCCACCTCCTGGGCTGCAGCCCTCTATCTCCCCTCAGGCCCACTAAGGCCCAATACTTCCCCGGGGGGTTCCGGTAACCCCTCCGGCACTCCGGTTTTCTCCGAAATCACCCGGAACAATTCTGGTGTCCGAATATAGCCGTCCAATATATCAATCTTTATGTCTCGACCATTTCGAGACTCCTCGTCATGTCCGTGATCACATCCGGGACTCCGAACAAACTTCGGTACATCAAAATGCATAAACTCATAATAACTGTCATCGTAACTTTAAGCGTGCGGACCCTACGGTTCGAGAACAATGTAGACATGACCGAGACATGTCTCCGATCAATAACCAATAGCGGGACCTGGATGCCCATATTGGCTCCTACATATTCTACGAAGATCTTTATCGGTCAGACCGCATAACAACATACGTTGTTCCCTTTGTCATCGGTATGTTACTTGTCCGAGATTCGATCGTCGGTATCCAATACCTAGTTCAATCTCGTTACCGGCAAATCTCTTTACTCGTTCCGTAATACATCATCTCACAACTAACTTATTAGTTGTAATGCTTGCAAGGCTTATGTGATGTGCATTACCGAGAGGGCCCAGAGATACCTCTCCGACAATCGGAGTGACAAATCCTAATCTCTTAATACGCCAACCCAATATGTACCTTTGGAGACACCTGTAGAGCACCTTTATAATCACCCATTTACGTTGTGACGTTTGGTAGCACATAAAGTGTTCCTCCGGCAAACGGGAGTTGCATAATCTCGTAGTCATAGGAACATGTATAAGTCATGAAGAAAGCAATAGCAACATACTAAACGATCGGGTGCTAAGCTAATGGAATGGGTCATGTCAATCAGATCATTCACCTAATGATGTGATCCCGTTAATCAAATAACAACTCTTTGTTCATGGTTAGGATACATAACCATCTTTGATTAACGAGCTAGTCAAGTAGAGGCATACTAGTGACACTCTGTTTGTCTATGTATTCACACATGTATTATGTTTCCGGTTAATACAATTCTAGCATGAATAATAAACATTTATCATGAAATAAGGAAATAAATAATAACTTTATTATTGCCTCTAGGGCATATTTCCTTCAGTCTCCCACTTGCACTAGAGTCAATAATCTAGATTACATAGTAATGATTCTAACACCCATGGAGCTTTGGTGCTGATCATGTTTTGCTCATGGAAGAGGCTTAGTCAACGGGTCTGCAACATTCAGATCCGTATGTATCTTGCAAATCTCTATGTCTCCCACCTGGACTAGATCCCGGATGGAATTGAAGCGTCTCTTGATGTGCTTGGTTCTCTTGTGAAATCTGGATTCCTTTGCCAAGGCAATTGCACCAGTATTGTCACAAAAGATTTTCATTGGACCCGATGCACTAGGTATGACACCTAGATCGGATATGAACTCCTTCATCCAGACTCCTTCATTTGCTGCTTCCAAAGCAGCTATGTACTCCGCTTCACATGTAGATCCCGCTATGATGCTTTGTTTAGAACTACACCAACTGACAGCTCCACCGTTTAATGTAAACACATATCTGGTTTGCGATTTAGAATCGTCCGGATCAGTGTCAAAGCTTGCATCAACGTAACCATTTACAATGAGCTCTTTGTCACCTCCATATATGAGAAACATATCCTTAGTCCTTTTCAGGTATTTCAGGATGTTCTTGACCGCTGTCCAGTGATCCACTCCTGGATCACTTTGGTACCTCCCTGCTAGACTTATGGCAAGGCACACATCAGGTCTGGTACACAGCATTGCATACATGATAGAGCCTATGGCTGAAGCATAGGGAACATCTTTCACTTTCTCTCTATCTTCTGCAGTGGTCGGGCATTGAGTCTTACTCAATTTCACACCTTGTAACACAGGCAAGAACCCTTTATTTGCTTGATCCATTTTGAACTTCTTCAAAACTTTGTCAAGGTATGTGCTTTGTGAAAGTCCAATTAAGCATCTTGATCTATCTCTATAGATCTTAATGCCTAATATGTAAGTAGCTTCACCGAGGTCTTTCATTGAAAAACTCTTATTCAAGTATCCCTTTATGCTATCCAGAAATTATATATCATTTCCAATTAGTAATATGTCATCCACATATAATATCAGAAATGCTACAGAGCTCCCACTCACTTTCTTGTAAATACAGGCTTCTCCAAAAGTCTGTATAAAACCAAATGCTTTGATCACACTATCAAAGCGTTTATTCCAACTCCGAGAGGCTTGCACCAGTCCATAAATGGATCGCTGGATCTTGCACACTTTGTTAGCTCCCTTTGGATCGACAAAACCTTCTGGTTGCATCATATACAACTCTTCTTTCAGAAATCCATTCAGGAATGCAGTTTTGACATCCATCTGCCAAATTTCATAATCATAAAATGCGGCAATTGCTAACATGATTCGGACAGACTTAAGCATCGCTACGGGTGAGAAGGTCTCATCGTAGTCAATCCCTTGAACTTGCCGAAAACCTTTTGCGACAAGTCGAGCTTTGTAGACAGTAATATTACCGTCAGCGTCAGTCTTCTTCTTGAAGATCCATTTATTCTCAATTGCTTGCCGATCAACGGGCAAGTCAACCAAAGTCCATACTTTGTTCTCATACATGGATCCCATCTCAGATTTCATGGCTTCAAGCCATTTTGCGGAATCTGGGCTCACCATCGCTTCTTCATAGTTCGTAGGTTCATCATGATCTAGTAGCATGACATCCAGAACAGGATTACCGTACCACTCTGGCGCGGATCTCACTCTGGTTGATCTATGAGGTTCAGTAGTATCTTGTTCTGAAGTTTCATGATTATCATCATTAGCTTCCTCACTAACTGGTGTAGGTGTCACTGAAACAGTTTTCTGTGATGCACTACTTTCCAATAAGGGAGCAGGTACAGTTACCTCGTCAAGTTCTACTTTCCTCCCACTCACTTCTTTCGAGAGAAACTCCTTCTCCAGTAAGTTTCTGAATTTAGCAACAAAAGTCTTGCCTTCGGATCTGTGATAGAAGGTGTATCCAATAGTTTCCTTTGGATATCCTATGAAGACACATTTCTCTGATTTGGGTTCGAGCTTATCAGGTTGAAGCTTTTTCACATAAGCATCGCAGCCCCAAACTTTCAGAAATGACAACTTTGGTTTCTTGCCAAACCACAGTTCATAAGGCGTTGTCTCAACGGATTTTGATGGTGCCCTATTTAACGTGAATGCGGCTGTCTCTAGAGCGTATCCCCAAAATGATAGCGGTAAATCAGTAAGAGACATCATAGATCGCACCATATCTAGTAAAGTACGATTACGACATTCGGATACACCATTACGCTGTGGTGTTCCGGGTGGCGTGAGTTGTGAAACTATTCCGCATTGCTTAAAATGTACACCAAACTCGTAACTCAAATATTCTCCTCCACGATCAGATCGTAGAAACTTTATTTTCTTGTTACGATGATTTTCAACTTCACTCTGAAATTCTTGGAACTTTTCAAATGTTTCAGACTTATTTTTCATTAAGTAGATATACCCATATCTGCTTAAGTCATCTGTGAAGGTGAGAAAATAACGATATTCGCCACGAGCCTCAATATTCATCGGACCACATACATCTGTATGTATGATTTCCAACAAATCTGTTGCTCTCTCTATAGTACCGGAGAACGGTGTTTTTGTCATCTTGCCCATGAGGCACGGTTCGCAAGTACCAAGTGATTCATAATCAAGTGGTTCCAAAAGTCCATCAGTATGGAGTTTCTTCATGCGCTTTACACCGATATGACCTAAACGGCAGTGCCACAAATAAGTTGCACCATCATTATCAACTCTGCATCTTTTGGTTTCAACATAATGAATATGTGTATCACTACTATCGAGATTCAATAAGAATAGACCACTCTTCAAGGGTGCATGACCATAAAAGATATTACTCATATAAATAGAACAACCATTATTCTCTGATTTAAATGAATAACCGTCTCGCATTAAACAAGATCCAGATATAATGTTCATGCTCAACGCTGGCACCAAATAACAATTATTCAGGTCTAATACTAATCCCGAAGGTAGATGTAGAGGTAGCGTGCCGACCGCGATCACATCGACTTTGGAACCGTTTCCCACGCGCATCGTCACCTCATCCTTAGCCAATCTTCGCTTAATCCGTAGTCCCTGTTTCGAGTTGCAAATATTAGCAACAGAACCAGTATCAAATACCCAGGTGCTATTGCGAGCATTAGTAAGGTACACGTCAATAACATGTATATCACATATACCTTTGTTCACCTTGCCATCCTTCTTATCCGCCAAATACTTGGGGCAGTTCTGCTTCCAGTGACCAGTCTACTTGCAGTAGAAGCACTCAGTTTCAGGCTTAGGTCCAGACTTGGGTTTCTTTTCTTGAGCAGCAACTTGCTTGCTGTTCTTCTTGAAGTTCCCCTTCTTCTTCCCTTTGCCCCTTTTCTTGAAACCAGTGGTCTTGTTGACCATCAACACTTGATGCTCCTTTTTGATTTCTACCTCCGCAGCTTTCAGCATTGCGAAGAGCTCGGGAATAGTCTTATTCATCCCTTGCATATTATAGTTCATCACGAAGCTCTTGTAGCTTGGTGGCAGTGATTGGAGAATTCTGTCAATGACGCAATCATCTGAAAGATTAACTCCCAATTGAATCAAGTGATTATTATACCCAGACATTTTGAGTATATGCTTACTGACAGAACTGTTCTCCTCCATCTTGCAGCTATAGAACTTATTGGAGATTTCATATCTCTCAATCCGAGCATTTGCTTGAAATATTAACTTCAACTCCTGGAACATCTCATATGCTCCATGACGTTCAAAATTTCATTGAAGTCCCGATTCTAAGTCGTAAAGCATGGCACACTGAACTATCGAGTAGTCATCAGCTTTGCTCTGCCAGACGATCATAACATCTGGTGTTGCTCCAGCAGCAGGCCTGGCACCCAGCGGTGCTTCCAGGACGTAATTCTTCTGTGTAGCAATGAGGATAATCCTCAAGTTACGGACCCAGTCCGTGTAATTGCTACCATCATCTTTCAACTTTGCTTTCTCAAGGAACGCATTAAAATTCAACGGAACAACAGCACGAGCCATCTATCTACAATCAAACATAAACAGGCAAGATACTATCAGGTACTAAGTTTCATGATAAATTTAGGTTCAATTAATTTACTAAAAGAACTCCCACTTAGATAGACATCCCTCTAATCCTCTAAGTGATTACGTGATCCAAATCAACTAAACCATGTCCGATCATCACGTGAGATGGAGTAGTTTCATTGGTGAACATCAATATGTTGATCATATCTACTATATGATTCATGCTCGACCTTTCGGTCTCCGTGTTCCAAGGCCATATCTGTATATGCTTGGCTCGTCAAGTATAACCTGAGTATTCCGCGTGTGCAACTGTTTTGCACCCATTGTATTTGAACGTAGAGCCTATCACACCCGATCATCACGTGGTGTCTCAGCACGAAGAACTTTCGCAACGGTGCATACTCAGGGAGAACACTTCTTGATAATTAGTGAGAGATCATCTTATAATGCTACCGTCAATCAAAGCAAGATAAGATGCATAAAAGATAAACATCACATGCAATCAATATAAGTGATATGATATGGCCATCATCATCTTGTGCTTGTGATCTCCATCTTCGAAGCACCGTCGTGATCACCATCGTCACCGGCGCGACACCTTGATCTCCATCGTAGCATCGTTGTCGTCTCGCCAATCTTATGCTTCTACGACTATCGCTACCGCTTACTGATAAAGTAAAGCATTACAGCGCGGTTGCATTGCATACAATAAAGCGACAACCATATGGCTCCTGCCAGTTGCCGATAACTCGGTTACAAAACATGATCATCTCATACAATAAAATTTAGCATCATGTCTTGACCATATCACATCACAACATGCCCTGCAAAAACAAGTTAGACGTCCTCTACTTTGTTGTTGCAAGTTTTACGTGGCTGCTACGGGCTTAAGCAAGAACCAATCTTACCTACGCATCATAACCACAACGATAGTTTGTCAAGTTGGTGCTGTTTTAACCTTCGCAAGGACCGGGCGTAGCCACACACGGTTCAACTAAAGTTGGAGAAACTGTCACCCGCAAGCCACCTCTGTGCAAAGCACGTCGGGAGAACCGGTCTCGCGTAAGCGTACGCGTAATGTTGGTCCGGGCCGCTTCGTCCAACAATACCGCCGAATCAAAGTATGTCATGCTGGTAAGCAGTATGACTTATATCGCCCACAACTCACTTGTGTTCTACTCGTGCATATAACATCAACATATAAAACCTAGGCTCGGATGCCACTGTTGGGGAACGTAGTAATTTCAAAAAATTTCCTACGCACACGCAAGATCATGTTGATGCATAGCAATGAGAGGGGAGAGTGTTGTCTACGTACCCTCGTAGACCGAAGCGGAAGCGTTGACACAACATAGAGGAAGTAGTCGTACGTCTTCCCAATCCGAACGATCCAAGCACCGTTACTCCGGCACCTCCGAGTTCTTAGCACACGTACAGCTCGATGACGATCCCCGGGCTCCGATCCAGCAAAGCGTCGGGGAAGAGTTCTGTCAGCACGACGGCGTGGTGACGATCTTGATGTTCTACCGTCGCAGGGCTTCGCCTAAGCACCGCTACAATATGACCGAGGTGGAATATGGTGGAGGGAGGCATCGCACACGGCTAAGGAACGATCACGAAGATCAACTTGTGTGTTCTAGGGTGCCCCCTGCCCCCGTATATAAAGGAGCAAGGGGGAGGCCGGCCGGCCCTATGGGGTGCGCCAAAGGGAGGGGGGAGTCCTTCTCCTAGTGGGAGTAGGACTCCCCTTTCCTAGTCCAACTAGGAAGAGAGAGGGGGAAGGAAAGAGAGGGAGAGGGAGAGGGAGGCGGGGGCTACGCCCCCCTCCTAGTCCAATGCGGACTCCCCATGGGGAGGCGCGCCACCTCCTGGGCTGCAGCCCTCTCTCTCCCCTCAGGCCCACTAAGGCCCAATACTTCCCCGGGGGGTTCCGGTAACCCCTCCGGCACTCCGGTTTTCTCCGAAATCACCCGGAACAATTCCGGTGTCCGAATATAGCCGTCCAATATATCAATCTTTATGTCTCGACCATTTCGAGACTCCTCGTCATGTCCGTGATCACATCCGGGACTCCGAACAAACTTCGGTACTTCAAAATGCATAAACTCATAATAACTGTCATCGTAACTTTAAGTGTGCGGACCCTACGGTTCGAGAACAATGTAGACATGACTGAGACATGTCTCCGGTCAATAACCAATAGCGGGACCTGGATGCCCATATTGGCTCCTACATATTCTACGAAGATCTTTATCGGTCAGACCGCATAACAACATACGTTGTTCCCTTTGTCATCGGTATGTTACTAGTCCGAGATTCGATCGTCGGTATCCAATACCTAGTTCAATCTCGTTACCGGCAAGTCTCTTTACTCGTTCCGTAATACATCATCTCACAACTAACTTATTAGTTGTAATGCTTGCAAGGCTTATGTGATGTGCATTACCGAGAGGGCCCAGAGATACCTCTCCGACAATCGGAGTGACAAATCCTAATCTCGAAATACGCCAACCCAACATGTACCTTTGGAGACACCTGTAGAGCACCTTTATAATCACCCATTTACGTTGTGACGTTTGGTAGCACACAAAGTGTTCCTCCGGCAAACGGGAGTTGCATAATCTCATAGTCATAGGAACATGTATAAGTCATGAAGAAAGAAATAGTAACATACTAAACGATCGGGTGCTAAGCTAATGGAATGGGTCATGTCAATCAGATCATTCACCTAATGATGTGATCCCGTTAATCAAATAACAACTCTTTGTTCATGGTTAGGAAACATAACCATCTCTGATTAACGAGCTAGTCAAGTAGAGGCATACTAGTGACACTCTGTTTGTCTATGTATTCACACATGTATTATGTTTCCGGTTAATACAATTCTAGCATGAATAATAAACATTTTTCATGAAATAAGGAAATAAATAATAACTTTATTATTGCCTCTAGGGCATATTTCCTTCAGTGGCCCCCCAGGTGAACTTCTTGCGCTCAGTATTTTTATATATTCTGAAAATGACTTCCATGAAGTTTCAGGACTTTTGGAGCTGTGCAAAATAGGTCTCTAATATTTGCTCCTTTTCTAGCCCAGAATCTCAGCTGCCGGCATTCTCCCTCTTTATGTAAACCTTGTAAAATAAGAGAGAATAGGCATAAGTATTATGACATAATGTGTAATAACGACCCATAATGCAATAAATATTGATATAAAAGCATGATGCAGAATGGACGTATCAGGACATGGCATCTTTTCAATAACATCAACTTTAGCCTTGTCAATTTCAATACCTCTTTCAGAAATTTTATGCCCCAAGACAATACCTTCATTAACCATAAAGTGGCATTTCTCCCAATTCAGAACAAGATTAGTTTCTTCACATCTCTGCAAAACTCGATCAAGGTTGCTCAAGCAATCATCAAAAGAGGATCCATAAATGGAGAAATCATCCATGAAAACCTCACATATCTTTTCACAAAAGTCAGATAATATAGCCATCATGCATCTTTGAAAGGTAGCAGGCGCATTACATAAACCAAAAGGCATACGTCTATAAGCAAAAGTACCGAAAGGGCAAGTAAAAGTGGTCTTTGCTTGATCATCAGCTGACACAGGTATTTGAGAGAAGCCAGAGTAACCATCTAGAAAGCAAAAATGTGTATGTTTGGATAATCTTTCTAGCATTTGATCAATAAAAGGTAAGGGGTAATGATCTTTTTTAGTAGCCTTATTTAATTTGCGGAAATCAATTACCATCCTATAACCTGTAATAATTCTTTGCTCACCCAATTCATCTTTATCATTAGGAACAACAGTAATACCTCCCTTCCTAGGGACACAATGGACAGGACTTACCCACTGACTATCAACAATGGGATAAATTATACCTGCCTCAAGGAGCTTTAATATTTCCTTTCTTACCACTTCTTTCATCTTAGTATTCAGCCATCGTTGGTGATCAATAACTGGTTTGGCATCTTTCTCCAAATTTATTTTGTGTTGACATAGAGTGGGACTAATGCCCTTAAGATCATCAAGAGTATATCCAATAGCAGCATGGTGCTTCTTCAGTGTTTTCAATAATTTTTCTTCTTCATGCTCTGAAAGGTTAGCACTAATAATAACAGGATATATCTTCTTTTCATCAAGATAAGCATATTTAAGAGTATCAGGTAATGGTTTAAGCTCAAACATGGGATCACCCTTGGGTGGAGGAGGATCCCCTAGGATTTCAACAGGCAAATTGTGTTTCAGAATGGGTCCTTGTTTAAAGAATACTTCATCTATTTCCCTTCTTTCATTCATAAGCATATCATTCTCATGGTCTAGCAAATACTGTTCTAAAGGATCATTAGGAGGCACAGCAATAGAAGCAAGACCAATAATTTCATCTTTGCTAGGCAATTCTTCATCACGGGGTTGTCTACGAAATTTAGAAAAATTAAAGTCATGAGACATATCATCCAAACCAATAGTAACAACATTCTTCTTGCAATCTATCTTAGCATTAATAGTATTCAAGAAGGGTCTACCAAATATAATGGGACAAAAGCTATCTTGAGGGGAACCAAGAACAAGAAAATCAGCAGGATATTTAACTTTCCCACACAAGACTTCAACATCTCTAACAATCCCAACTGGTGAAATAGTGTCTCTATTGGCAAGCTTAATTGTGACATCAATCTCTTCTATCTCAGTAGGTGCAATGTCATGCATAATTTCTTTGTATAAGGAATGAGGTATTGCACTTGCACTAGCAGCCATATCACATAAGCCATGATAGTAATGATCTCCTATTTTAACAGAAATAACAGGCATGCCTACAACAGGTCTATGTTTATTTTTAGTATCGGGCCTAGCAATTCTAGCAGTTTCTTCACAGAAATAAATAACATGCCCATCAATATTATCAGCCAAGAGATCTTTAACAATAGCAATATTAGGTTCAACTTTAATTTTCTCAGGGGGTTTGTGTGTCCTAATATTACTTTTGTTGACTACAGTTGAAGCTTTAGCATGATCCTTTATTCTAACAGGGAAAGGTGGTTTCTCAACATAAGTCGTAGGAACTATAGGATCATTATCAGTGATAGTTTTTTCTTCAACTTTAATAGGTGCAACTACTTTTACTTCAATGGGAGGATTATATTTAAACCACTTCTCCTTAGGGAGATCAACATGAGTATCAAAGGATTCACAGAAAGAAGCTACTATCTCAGAGTCAAGTCCATATTAAGTGCTAAATTTACGGAAAACATCGGTATCCATAAAAGATTTCGCACAATCAAACTTAGGTGTTATACCTGACTCCTTACCTTCATCGAGATCCCAATCTTCAGAGTTGTGTTTAATTCTCTCCAATAAATTCCATTTGAATTCAATAGTCTTCATCATAAAGGAACCAATACAAGAAGTATCTAGCATGGAGCGATTGTTGTCAGAAAGCCGAGCATAAATTTTTTGAATAATCATTTCTCTTGACAGCTCATGATTGGGGCATGAATATAACATTGACTTAAGCCTCCCCCAAGCTTGAGCGATGCTTTCTCCTTCGCGAGGCAAAAAATTATATATATATATTTACGATCACGATGAACAAGATGCATAGGATAAAACTTCTGATGGAATTCCACTTTCAACCGTTTGTAGTCCCATGATCCCATATCATGACACAGCCTATACCATGTCAATGCATCTCCCTTCAAATATAAAGGGAAGACCTTCTTCTTGATAACATCATCGGGCATACATACAAGCTTAAATAATCCGCAAACTTCATCCACATAGATTAAGTGTAAGTCGGGATGTAATGTTCCATCTCCTGCAAAAGGATTAGCTAGCAGTTTCTCTATCATACCCGAAGGAATTTTGAAGTAAACATTTTCATTTGGTTCAGTAGGTTGAGGAGCAACTATTTGCTCTACCGGTCGGGGTGAAGATACCCCGAACAAGCCCCTCAAAGGATTACTTTCCATAGTAACAACTGGCAGTAAATTTCAGCACACTATATAAATTTTTCCTTACCAAATTCCACCTACCAAAGGCGCTTCACTCCCCGACAACGGCGCCAGAAAAGAGTCTTGATGACCCACAAGTATAGGGGATCTATCGTAGTCCTTTCTATAAGTAAGAGTGTTGAACCCAACGAGGAGCAGAAGGAAATGATAACCGGTTTTCAGCAAGGTATTCTCTGCAAGCACTGAAATTATCGGTAACTAATAGTTTTGTGATAAGGTAATTTGTAATGAGTAGCAAGTAATAAAAGTAAATAAGGTGCAGCAAGATGGCCCAATCCTTTTTGTAGCGAAGGACAAGCCTGGATAAACTCTTATATGAAGGAAAGCGCTCCCGAGGACACATGGGAATTATCGTCAAGCTAGTTTTCATCACGTTCATATGATTCACGTTCGGTACTTTGATAGTTTGATATGTGGGTGGACCAGTGCTTGGGTACTGTCCTTACTTGGACAAGCATCCCACTTATGATTAACCCCTATTGCAAGCATGCGCAACTACAACAGAAGTATTAAGGTAAACCTAACCATAGCATGAAACATGTGGATCCAAATTAGCCCCTTACGAAGCAACGCATAAACTAGGGTTTAAGATTCTGTCACTCTAGCAACCCATCATCTACTTATTACTTCACAATGCCTCCCTCTAGGCCCAAACAATGGTGAAGTGTCATGTAGTTGACGTTCACATGACACCACTAGAGGGATGACAACATACATCTCATCAAAATATCGAACGAATACCAAATTCACATGACTACTAATAGCAAGACTTCTCCCATGTCCTCAGGAACAAATGTAACTACTCACAAAGCATATTCATGTTCATAATCATAGGGGTATTAATATGCATAATGGATCTGAACATATGATCTTCCACCAAGTAAACCAACTAGCATCAACTACAAGGAGTAATCAACACTAATAGCAACCCAAAGGTACCAATCTGAGGTTTGGACACAAAGATTGGATATTAGAGATGACCCACAAGTATAGGGGATCTATCGTAGTCCTTTTGATAAGTAAGAGTGTCGAACCCAACGAGGAGCAGAAGGAAATGATAAGCGGTTTTCAGCAAGGTATTCTCTGCAAGCACTGAAATAATAGGTAACAGATAGTTTTGTGATAGGATAATTTGTAACGAGTAACAAGTAACAAAAGTAAATCAAGTGCAGCAAGGTGGCCCAATCCTTTTTGTAGCAAAGGACAAGCCTGGACAAACTCTTATATAGAGAAAAGTGCTCCCGAGGACACATGGGAATATCGCCAAGCTAGTTTTCATCATGTTCATATGATTCACGTTCGGTACTTTGATAATTTGGTATGTGGGTGGACCGGTGCTTGGGTACTTTCCTTACTTGGACAAGCATCCCACTTATGATTAACCTCTATTGCAAGCATCCGCAACTACAACAAAAGTATTAAGGTAAACCTAACCATAGCATGAAACATATGGATCCAAATCAGCCCCTTACGAAGCAACGCATAAACTAGGGTTTAAGCTTCTGTCACTCTAGCAACCCATCATATACTTATTAATTCCCAATGCCTTCCTCTAGGCCCAAATAATGGTGAAGTGTCATGTAGTCGACGTTCACATAACACCACTAGAGGAGAGACAACATACATCTCATCAAAATATCGAACGAATACCAAATTCACATGACTACCAATAGCAAGACTTCTCCCATGTCCTCAGGAACAAACGTTACTACCCACAAAGCATATTCATGTTCATAATCAGAGGGGTATTAATATGCATATAGGATTTGAACATATGATCTTCCACCAAATAAACCAACTAGCATCAACTACAAGGAGTAATCAACGGTACTAGCAACCCACAGGTACCAATCTGAGGTTTGGATACAGAGATTGGATACAAGAGATGAACTAGGGTTTGAGATGAGATGGTGCTGGTGAAGATGTTGATGGAGATTGACCTCCTCCCGATGAGAGGATCGTTGGTGATGACGATGGTGATGATTTCCCCCTCCCGAGGGAAGTGTCCCCAGCAAAACAGCTCCGCCGGAGCCCTAGATTGGTTCCGCCAAGGTTCCGCCTCGTGGCGGCGGAGTTTCGTCCCGAAAGCTTGCTTATGATTTTTTCCTCGACGAAAGACTACATATAGCAGAAGATGGGCATCGGAGGGCCACCAGGGGACCCACGAGGCAGGGGGGCGCACCCAGGGGGGTAGGGCGCGCCCCCACCCTCGTGGCTGGTGGGTGGCCCCCCTCTGGTACTTCTTGTGCTCAATATTTTTTATATAATTTAGAAATAACTTCCGTGAAGTTTCAGGACTTTTGGAGCTGTGCAGAATAGGTCTCTAATATTTGCTCCTTTTCCAGCCCAGAATTCCAGCTGCCGGCATTCTCCCTCTTTATGTAAACCTTTTAAAATAAGAAAGAATAGGCATAAGTATTGTGACATAATGTGTAATAACATCTCATAATACAATAAATATTGATATAAAAGCATGATGCAAAATGGACGTATCATTATTTTATTTTTGAACTTCTCTTGTTTCCATTCTTTAATAACGTGGAAAATCCGAGTTTTCTATAATCATCGAACTTGTCCATATTTTTAATATGGACTTCCTAGTTTTATTTCTTAATCTTTTTTATGAAATTTTGATGCGTTATATCTTTAAAAGTTGAACTTCTTGTTTATTATTTTTGAACTTCTTGTTTCCATTCTTTAATAGCGAGGAAAATCTAAGTTTTCTATAATCATCAAACTTCTCCATCTTTTTAATATGGACTTCCTTGTTTTATTTCTTAATATTTTTTACGAAATTTTGAAGCACTCTATTATTAAAATTTGAACTTCTTGTTATTTAATTTTTGAACTTCTTGTTGCCATTCTTTAATAATGAGGAAAATCTGAGTTTTCTTTAATAACAAGAATTTTTGACTTCCCAGGGAAGAGCACTTAAACTTTGCCTTTTTAATTCTTTTTTTCTCATACGAAAAGCACAACATGCAATACGTGAACTTCCGACAGTTATCAATTTGGACTTCTCTGTGTTTCGATTTAAAAAACGAGAACATTCTTTTAAAACTTTTTTGCTTTTCCTTTTTTATTTGAACTTCTTCATTTTATTATTTAGTAACGACAAAACATCTAAATTTTTTACCTTCGATTTTTTTTTACTTTGAACTTCTTAGAAAAATATGGGTTTACATAAGCAAACTATTTTCTAGGTTTTTAAATTTAAACTTCTAGTTTTTTTTTACCTTCTCAGTTATTTGAAATTGAACTTCTAGGGTTGTCAAATTTGAACTTCTACATTTTTTTGACCTCTTGTTTATTTCAAATTTTCTAGTTTTTTTAATCCAATTTTTATAAAAAAAATTGGGACTGCTCTATTATTTTGAGTTGGCCTTCTCTCTTATTTTTTAGAAACGAGGAAAATCTAACTTTTATAAAATTTGTTTACTTTTTAAAAAAACAAGAAAGTTCCAAAAGTTTTAATGAGCATCGAACGGCTCTGTTCTTTTAATTTGACCTTCTTGGTTTTACTTTTTATAAATAGGGAAAATCTCCACAGCGTTGATGCATTTTGGAGATAAACTTGGGAGAAACCAACCTGTGAAACTGAAACCAGTCGATGAACAAACCAGTTTTTTGCACCTGGAGATACAACTGAACATGCCCACTAGCTAGTACTCTATATCTGCATCACACACACACAATCACATTTTCAGTGTTATCTTATTTTTTTGATCTAATTCTGCACATGCCACAGAACTCTTGTTCAAATACATTTTTGTTATAGTTTTCCTGTTATTTTATCCAGTCTGTTATCTTTGAACTTCAGCTATTTTTGTATTAGACTGTTATCTATGAACTTCAGTTGTTTTTCTATCTGACCTGCCACACATTCTATTTTATAGGAACTCGTCCAAATTCATTTTTATATCAAAGCAAATGCCCTGTTGAACATACAATGACATTCTTGCAAAGTGCATCCAAGTTCAGACAAGAAGAAAAAACATTCAGAAGCTCAATATTACTTATTTTGTGGGAAGTGGCAAGTTGTATAGTACCAAGATCACATTACGCATACAGATACCAAGCCTAGTGGTTGACATACAAACTGTAGAGCTAATGGCTTTGGGCAGGCCATGACTGCGCGCGAACATACACCAAGGGAACACCTCCCTCTCACTTATTTCTGATCGTACCTCCCCTGCTCGACCCGCTGCTTGAACTTGTCCTTGTCATCGTCGGACTCGCCGAGCACCACCTCCTTGGTCTCCTGCACTGTCTCCTTTGCGCCCTCGGCGATGTCGTTGGTCTTCTCCTTGGCCATCTTCAGGAACTCCTCCGCCGTCGTCCTTGCCTTCTCTCCGATTTCGCCCAGCATGCCACTGTCATCGTGTTTCTCGGTCGAGTGGTGCTGGCAAGATCAAGCGAAAAGAGAAGGTTGTAAAACACACTGTCAGATGTACTACTAGAGATCAATTTCAGCAGTACGTGATTACGTATGTAACTCTATAGTATGTACACTGGACTAATAGCATCATCACAATATCCATAGTTGTGTTGCTACATCCAAAAATAGCTACATCACCTAACTTCATCCAAAAAAGTACAGGGAGCAGCAGCAGTTTGTAGGAGGCCAGGAGGGTCGGGCAGGTCGCTAGTGGTGGCGCACTGGCGTATGCAGGCGGATGCGGGATGGCGGACTCAGGCGCCGCACTGGGGTCAATGCCAGTGCTGGGATTGGGCGGAGCTAGGGGAGCCACACCGCCACCACAAATGAACACATCGACGCCATGACGGACCTCTGCCAGCCTTCTTCCTCGGATCATGCCGCCAGCCTTCTTCCTTGTCACCATGGCAAACCTTCGTTGTAGCCCCGAGCTCTGCCCTCTCCCCATCTCCAGCAAAGCAGCGGATCTCTCTGGCCTCCAGTTGACGTCGCGATGGCACGGAGGAGAGGGTCTGGCGCGGCGGTTGGAACGACGGTTGGGGCCCTGGCTGCGGCGGCGGGATCCGGCGGTAGGGGCCCTAGCAGCAGCGGCAGGAACTGGTGGTTTGGGAGGCAAATCTCTTGAGTGGGATGGGGGCGCCCGGTTGCTAGCGAGCGCGCTAGCGAGGCAACGACTCCGGCAGCCGGCGAGGAGGTGGCACCTGTTGCCGGCGATGCAACGGGATCCTCCGCCCATGCTGGTTTGGTGAGGGTGGGTGGGTATTGGGGACGGGGCGGTTGGGGACGGGGTGGCAGGCGGGAGGTGCGGGAGCTGGTGGGATCGGGATCGGGCGAGGTGGGGTGGGCTTTTTCAGCATCTTTTTGTGTGGTTGCCTAGTTTGGTAGTTCGAGAACAGCCTCATCGGGCCTGTATAGGGGCTGTGATTCAAATAGTTATTCTGATCTCAAGATCGGAATAGTGCTACCCTATATATATATTATAAATTCCATTGTATATCTGTTTTTTATATTAATTTGAATCTAGCTGTTATCATCCACATATACATAATGGAAAGCGTATATACACACATTGAAACAGAACATATAAGAACGGAAAACAGAATACACGCATTGAAACAGAAGAATAAACAGAGCTATACTATGATGGCTATGAATACATAGCTATCCACGTTGAAACGACTCAACAAAATAAAACGCGTCCATGAGACCATGACCAGCAGCCCTTGCCTACGGTAGCTCTTGGCTCTGCCTAAACTCGTGCAGGTGTTCGTCCAAGCGGTCGACACGCTCGCAGTACATCTAGAGCGCGATCTTGAGCTCCAAGTTGGTTATTTCATCGGAGATCACCAGCTCGAGGATGTGATGGCCATGTTCCTCTACTATGCCTAGGTGGACACCTGGGCCAAGGAGGCGGTCGAGCCTACGGACCAGCGCGTTGGCATCCAGCGGGCCGCGGACAAGGCGAACGGCGCGGCGGGCCTCCGGTGCAACTACGGCGCGGCCGGCCTCTGGTGCAAGTACGGTGCTGAGGGCCTCTGCCCACTCCTGGCGAGGAATGGGGGTACTACCCAGCTACGACGCCATGTCGACAGTAGGCAAGCGCTGATGGTTCCACTCTTACTCTACGGCGCGTCGTGCCTCTCGCTCTGCGGCGCTCCAACGGTCTCGTCGTGCAGCGAGCCGCAACTTATCAGCGCGGAAGCGCCTAGCTTGCTCTGCGGCGCACCATCGATCATGTTGTGCGGCGAGCTACAGCCTGTCGGCGCTGACATGCCTATCTTGATCCGCGGCGCTCAAGCATCATGTGCCAAAGGTCTGCTCAACCCTGGCAATGGCGTGCATCACAGCGTCATCCATCGCGTTGCCGGGGAGCGCCTCGGCCTCGATGGGCCGTGGCGCCTGCTCGTTTTCCTCGTCGACGAGGTTGATTGCAGAGGTGGCATTTTGGTGGGTTGGCATGCTTGGAAAAGGTGGATGTGCTACAGGCTGCGCTTGTCGCCTCCGTGTGTCGTGCGCCGCCTAGGTTTATGCGCAATATCGCTGGGTGGCGGGAAACATGTGAGGAAATGGCGGGAAACGGTGGCGTATTCATAAAACGCCATCAATTAATGGAAACTTAGCATAGAAGGAATGTCGAGCTAGCACAAGAAGTAGATGATGACCAGATGAACACGGACCACACTAGGGAACCCGTCGGTGATGAATTCATCAATCGCAAACGGTTGAATACTAGCAAGCGTTTTCCCACAACACATATGGCTTATTCCATCACAAATAGGTCGGATGGATCAACTGTATGCCACATATCATACATTGTCAAAAAGCAATGCGGTAGACCTTCCTTAACATGTGTTAAAAATAAAAAATAAAAAACAAGAACCTCGAGGTTAAATTAACTCATGGGAGGTCATATCAGTCATTTAATTTGACAAATGCGACCCATCCTATCAGTTAATTTAACATCAACCGAACTTCCCATCCAGTTAACCATCTGATGGCTGCTCCAGCCTGAGCACACTTTTTTGAGAGTTCCCTTACATGAGCTACTAGTGGAACAGCTAGTCCTTGCTGATATAGGATGCCTCTTCGCATCCTTATGGCATATCCGGATGACTGCACGTCCCCCAATGGCCAATAGATGTTGTCTAGACAGAGCATATCACATACGTCTTATTAGAAGAAATCATCTGTGTTATTATCGGTCTTCGCACACATTTCTGATTACAGACCTGTTTGCCGTGTATCACACACATCTTATTAAGTTGAACCGTTTCTGTTCCCATGCCTCAACGCAAACAGTTTATCCGAGTGAATCGTATGATGTACAACGCACACACCTTGATATGGCCGACCGTTTCTTTTGTGTTGCCTAATCACAAACAGTTTGTCCGAGTGAACCGTATGTTGTACATCGCACACACTTTCATCTGTCTGCCCGTTTCTTTTGTTCCTCCTCATCGCAAACAGTTGATTGAATTGAATCGTATGCTCTACATCGCACACGCAACTAAAATCTGAACCGTGTTTGATGCATCCTCGATCGCAAACGTTTTGCACCTTTTTTGACGATTTTTACACCAGCGTTTGCGATTATGGCATCACACACAGTTTCGTCGAAGGGTCTCTGATCGTAGTGTCGCATTAGTAGCATCCTGCAGTAGTGATATAACATCTACGCATAGACCTGGCTCGAATGCCACTATTGGGGGACGCAGTATTTCAAAAAAATTCCTATGATCACGCAAGATCTATCTAGGAGATGCATAGCAACGAGAGGGGAGAGTGTGTCCACATACCCTCGTAGACCGAAAGCGGAAGCATTTAGTAATGCGGTTGATCTAGTCGAACGTCTTCGCGATTCAACCGATCCAAGCACCGAACGTATGGCACCTCCGCGTTCAGCACACGTTCAGCTCGATGACGTCCCTCGATCTCTTGACCCAGTTGAGGAAGAGGGAGAGTTCCGTCAGGACGATGGCGTGGTGACAGTGATGATGAAGTTACGGCCGCAGAGCTTCGCCTAAGCACTACGACGATATGACCGAGGTGTGTAACTGTGGAGGGGGGCACCGCACACGGTTAAGAGAAACTTGTGTGTTCTAGGGTGCCCCCTACCCCCGTATATAAAGGAGGGGAGGGGGAGGCCGGCCAGCCCCTGTAGGGCGCGCCAAGAGAGGGAAGTCCTAGTAGGACTCCAAGTCCTAGTAGGATTCCACCTGGAGGAAGGGGAAGAAGGAAGGGGGAGGGGAAGGAAAGGAAAGGGGGCGCCGCCTTTCCCTAGTCCAATTCAGACCCAAGGAGGGGGCCGCGTGGCCAGCCCCTTGTGGCCCTTCTCTCTCCCAACTAAGGCCCGTGAAGGCCCATTAGTTCCCCTGGGGGGTTCCGATAACCCTCCGGCACTCCGATAATTATCCGGTACCTCTCGGAACACATCCGGTGTCCGAATAACATCGTCCAATATATCAATATTTATGTCTCGGCCATTTCGAGACTCCTCGTCATGCCCGTGATCTCATCCAGAACTCCGAACAAATTCCGGTCATCAAATCACATAACTCATAATACATATCGTCATCGAACGTTAAGCGTGCGGACCCTACGGGTTCGAGAACTATGTAGACATGACCGAGACACATCTCTGGTCAATAACCAATAGCGGAACCTAGATGCTCATATTGGCTCCTACATATTCTATGAAGATCTTTATCTGTCAAACCGCATAAGAACATACATTGTTCCCTTTGTCATTGGTATATTACTTGCCCGAGATTAGATCATTGGTATCATCATACCTAGTTCAATCTCGTTACCGGCAAGTCTCTTTACTCATTCTGTAATGCATCATCCCATGACTAACTCATTAGTCACATTGCTTGCAAGGCTCATAGTGATGTGCATTACCGAGAGGGCCCAGAGATACCTCTCCGATACACCGAGTGACAAATCCTAATCTCGATCTATGCCAACTCACCAAACACCATAGGAGACACTTGTAGAGCATCTTTATAATCACCCAGTTATGTTGTGACATTTGATAGCACACAAGGTGTTCCTCCGGTATTCGGGAGTTGCATAATCTCATAGTTAGAGGAACATCTATAAGTCATGATGAAAGCAATAGCAGTAAAACTAAACAATCATTATGCTAAGCTAACGGATGGGTCTTGTCCATCACATCATTCTCTAATGATGTGATCCCGTTCATGAAATGACAACACAAGTCTATGGTTAGGAAAATTAACCATCTTTGATTAACGAGCTAGTCAAGTAGAGGCATACTAGGGACGCTCAGTTTTGTCTATGTATTCACACATGTACTAAGTTTCCGGTTAATACAATTCTAGCATGAATAATAAATATTTATCATGATATAAGGAAATATAAATAATAACTTTGTTATTGCCTCTAGGGAATATTTCCTTCAGTTTTATATAGACTTTTGGAGAAGCGTGTATTTACAAGAAAGTGAGTGGGAGCTCCGTAGCATTTCTAATATTATATGTGGATGCCATATTGTTGATTGGAAATAATACATAATTTTTGGATAGCATAACAGGATACTTGAATAAGAATTTTTCAATGAAATACCTCGGTGAAGCTGCTTACATATTGGGCATCAAGATCTATAGAGATAGATCAAGATGCTTAATTGGACTTTCACAAAGCACATACCTTGATAAAGTTTTGAAGAAGTTCAAAATGGATCAGTCAAAGAAAGGGTTCTTGCCTGTGTTACAAGGTGTGAAGTTGAGTCAGACTCAATGCCTGACCACTCCAGAAGATAGAGAGAAAGTGAAAGTCATTCCCTCTGCCTAGGCCATATGTTCTATCATGTATGCAATGTTGTGTACCAGACCTGGTGTGTGCCTTGCTATAAGTTTAGCAGGGAGGTACCAAAGTAATCCAGGAGTGGGTCACTGGACAGCGGTCAAAAACATCCTGAAATACCTGAAAAGGACTAAGGGTATGTTTCTCGTTTATGGAGGTGACAAAGAGCTCGTCGTAAATGGTTACGTTGATGCTAGCTTTGACACTGATCCGGATGACTCTAAGTCGCAAACCGGATACGTATTTATATTGAATGGTGGATCTGTTAGTTGGTGCAGTTCCAAGCAGAGCATCGTGGTGGGATCTACGTGTGAAGCGGAGTACATAGCTGCTTCAGAAGCAGCAAATGAAGGAGTCTGGATGAAGGAGTTCATATCCGATCTAGGTGTAATTGTAGAATCGAAAGTATGTCTAGAGGGGGGTGATTAGACTACTTGACCAAATAGAAACTTATCATTTTCCCAATTTTAGTTCTTGGCAGATTTTAGCTACTTTCGACAAGTCAAGCAATCTTAACACAATTCAAGCAAGCATGCAAAGAGTATATGAGCAACAAAAAGTAAAGCATGCAACTTGCAAGAATGTAAAGGGAAGGGTTTGGAAGATTTAAACGCAATAGGAGACACTGATGTTTTTGTCGTGGTTCTGATAGGTGGTGCTATCTTACATCCACGTTGATGGAGACTTCAACCCACGAAGGGTAACGGCTGCGCGAGTCCACGGACGGCTCCACCCACAAAGGGTCCACGAAGAAGCAACCTTGTCTATCCCACCATGGTCCTCTCCCACGAAGGACTTGCCTCACTAGCGGTAGATCTTCAGGAAGTAGGCGATCTCCTTGCCCTTACAAACTCCTTGGTTCAACCCCACAATCTTGTCGGAGGCTCCCAAGTGACACCTAGCCAATATAGGAGACACCACTCTCCAAGAAGTAACAAATGGTGTGTTGATGATGAACTCCTTGCTCTTGTGCTTCAAATGATAGTCTCCCCAACACTCAACTCTCTCTCACAGGATATGAATTTGGTGGAAAGAGGATTTGAGTGGAAAGAAACTTGGGAAGGCTAGAGATCAAGATTCATATGGTAGAAATGGAATATCTTGGCCTCAACACAAGTGTAGGTGGTTCTTTCTCAGAAAAAGTAAGTTCGAAGTGTAGGTTTGTTCTGATGGCTCTCTCCACGAATGAAGAGGAGGTGGAGGGGTATATATAGCCTCCACACAAAATCTAACCATTACACACAACTTGCCAATCTCGGTGGGACCGAATAGTTAAACTCGGTCGGACCGATTCAGCAAAGCTAGTGACCGTTAGGGTTTTTGGTGGGACCGACATGCAACTCGGTAGGACCGATATGGTTAGGGTTAGGGCATGACGTAATCTCGGTGAGACCGATTACACAAACTTGGTGAGACCGATTTTGGTAATAAGCTAAGAAGAGAGTTGGTCAGGTAAACTCGGTGGGACCGATCGCTCGTTTCGGTGAGACCGAAACGTTACGAAGGGAAAACAGAGAGTTTACATTGCAATCTCGGTCGGACCGATCGCTCATCTCGGTGGGACCAAAACGTTACGAAGGGAAACAGAGAGATTACAATCCCATCTCGGTGAGACCGAGATCCCTATCGGTGAGACCGATTTGCCTAGGGTTTGTGGCAGTGGCTATGACATTTGAAACTCGGTGGCGCCGAATAGAAAGAATCGGTGGGGCTGAGTTTGACTTTTGATTTAGGTCATATGTGGATGTGAGAAAGTAGTTGAGGGTTTTGGAGCATATCACTAAGTATTTTGAGCAAGAGCCTCATTAAGCAACACCTCATCCCTCCTTGATAGTATTGGCTTTTCCTATAGACTCGATGTGATCTTGGATCACTAAAATAGAAAATGTAGAGTCTTGAGCTTTGAGCTTGAGCCAATCCTTTGTCCTTAGCATTTTGGGGGGTCCACTTTTGTCATCCATGCCATGCCAAACATTGAGCTTTCCCGAGATATTAATCTTGAAATGGCATTAGCTCAATGAGCTATATGTTGTTAGGAATTACCAAAACCACCTAGGGATAGTTGCACTTTCAATCTCCCCCTTTTTGGTAATTGATGACAACATATAGATCAAAGCTTCGACAAGTGATAGTAAGAGTGAAAAACATTGTCGTTTTGAGAAGTATGTGAAAAGCAAGAGCTCCCCCTAAATTTGTCCATAGTTTAAGATTTGCTTTGGACTGCAAATGCACAATGAGTTAGGAACATGGGTTACTCTTCCATGTCACATACATCTTGGTGGAGCGCTCAAAATGATAATAATGAAATACATGCACTCATCACCAAGCAAAGTGAATGATCATATATGGGGATATAAAAGGATAATGTCATCCAACAAGCATTAAGGTAGCATATGATCAAACACATGATCATCCAAGTATCACACACAAGCATAAAGTATCGCAAACAAGCAAATAAACAAAGTTCAACCACCAAACAAAAAGAGAGAATAAAAAGCAACACACTCTTTCTCGAAGCCTATGATCTATACATTTTCTCCCCCTTTGGCAACAAGTTACCAAAAAGTTCATAAAAAATGCATAGTGCTAGATCGACTCTCAGGCTTGGTCTTCAGGTGGTGTAGATAAAACTCCAAGGACGAAGGCATCAGTTGATGTAGATGGAGCTGGTGGAGTGGGTGCTGGAGCTGGTGGCACTGAAGCTGTAACTGGTGCAGATGAAGTTGTTCTGGTGTCTGTAACAGGCACTGCAGCAGATCTCTGTCCTCTGGGCACTCTAGCAAAAGCATCAGTGGTAGACTTGCCCTTCTTCTCCTGCACTTCATCCTGAATTTGCTCAACAACTGACTGGATCTCAGTGACCTTCACATCTAAGTCATAGAACTTCTGCTCCATGATCCTCTCCAAGCTCTCTTGGTTTTGAGTCAGGGTAGTGAATCCCTTCTCAATCCTCAGAGTGGAGGCAATCAAGTAGCCAACCTGATCTTGCTTGCTCTTCAGAAGGTACTGAGATGCCTCATCAGTGGTTGGCATCTTTGTAGACTTTTCAGCCCTTGCCTTCTCCCTCTTTGCTTGTGCTTGCACAGAAGATGGTTCACTTTCATCCATCACCACGGTGTTGTCCTCAAACTCTGGGTAGATGGGCATGTGTTCCTTGTCCAGGAGATATGTGCCAGTGCCCATCTTGGAGTTGATTAGCTCCTGGATCTCTGGGGCATACCCACAACTCCTCTTCTGATCCGCAGCTATTCTCTTAATGGTTTCCACAATTAGGCTCATGACTTCGAACTTTTGAGGCGCATCAAATATGTGAAGCAAGTTAATTGCATGGCCTCTGATCATCTTGTGATCACCTGACTTTGGCAGAAGAGTGTGCTTGGGGATCCAGTTGATTGTTGGCAAGCCTGACATAAGGTAATGTACTGATCCAAACTTGTGTGTCTCAAGAGCAGCATCTGGGATCTCTTTGTACATATGTGCCATGATGTTTTGATCCTTCTTCTTCTTGGCATAGACATCCAAATCATCTTCACTCTCCTTAGGAGCATTGATCAATTTTTCCCATTCTTCAACCGTTGACTGGTACCTCATACCTTCAGACATCCAGACAATCCTTCCATCTGGGTAGAAATGAGTTGTGGAGTAGAACTATATAATGAGCTCATCATTCCACTTTGTGAGCTTCTGAGCCACAAACTCATCGACTCCACACGCCTCAAATCTGTCATATACACCAGGGAAGTGATCTTCATTTTCCTCAATAAATTTCCAGTCTACCCATCTCATGTCACACACTATGGGCTTCTTGTCAAGTAAGATAGTCTCGTAGAAGTCCTGTTGTTCCTTTGTATGGAACTTGTAGTCCACAGCAGTCCTTCTCCTGGTGGCATATGGATTAGACTCTCTCCATGGCCTTAAACCTGAATCCTTCCTGATTTTCATATTCTCTGCAACTAGGTGAGCATCATTGTGATCTGGAATTTTGGGCTTCAACTTTCTCAACATGACAGAACCATCTTCTTCTTCGGCAGCTTGAGGCACTGGGGCCTTGTTCTTCTCCTCGGTAGGGATGTTCCTGGTGCTCCTCTTGGGTTTTGGCTTTGGAGCTGGAGCAGCAGTCTTAGGAGCAGTCTTAGGCTTAGATGGAGCAGCCCCTGCCCTTATAGCATCTCCCATAAGCTTTTGAGCTTGGGTGCTGGTGCTGCATCCTCTTCCTGTTCCTCTTCTTCAGAATCTCTCATTATTGAAGATCTGCCAAGCACTCTGGCAGTGGTCTTCTTGACCCTTTCTTTCATTTTCTTGCCTTCTCCAACTGCCTCTTCTGATGGCTTGGAGGTTTCAACAGTGGATGCTCTGGCTTTTGACATAGGCACTCTCTTGGCAGGAACCTTTTGCTTCATTCCTGGCTTAGTGGCAATAGCTGTGCCATATTCCTTTTTCAGGACTTTCCTTTTTGAGGTGGCCTCTTCCTCATAGTCCTCATCCTCAGAATCTGAGGTTCTCTTCTTTCTGGTCCTGGTGGCTGCCTTAGGCAAGTTGCTGGGTGTACTTATGCTTCCTTCATCAAAGCTGCTAGAGGGACTAGTGCCCTCACTCATGTTCACTTGCTCCTCAGACTTGTTCTAACTATCACTCTGATCTGACATGATGCAAACACTGACAGCAGACCCTGTGAATAGATTATAGATGAGGTAGATTTGATAAGCATCACAAAGTACAGAGGTTTATGCAAAAGAATGGGTTAAAAACTTAGTTTTAGTTTTCCACAGAAAGCATTTCGGATCTACCGATTTACAAACTCGGTGATACTGAAGCAGCTTTTGGAACCTAAACTAGTGAACTCGGTCGGACCGAGTCACAGTTCGGTGGCACCGAGACTGCTAGGGTTTCACAAAGTATTGAACTCGATCACACCGATTTGCAATTCTCGGTCAGACCGAGAATCACATGTGCAATGGACTTAGCCAAATCGGTCGAACCGATTTCAACAACTCGGTCGGTCCGAGATGGTTTCGGCGGAAACCTAACCCTAAATTTTCAATCCACGACTAAACTACGGTGTGATTTCGCTAGATAGAATGATCTCAATCGTGGCAAGATACATGGAAAAACATTGTGCTAAGAATCGTAGGGGGGAATAGCACAAGGATCAAGTCCATACCCTAGTGCGGCGATGGACTTGCTACGGCGACAACGGCGGAGATGATTCCCGTTGACAGCGACGGAGACCAGCGGCGGGAGGCAACTGGCGATGAGGAGGACGATCCGGAGACCCAGGGAGGCAGAGCAGGCTGAGCGCGGGCGAAGGGATTTGGAAAATTTTCCAAATTTTGGCCCAGGGATATATATAGCCTGACCCTGTCGGTGTGACCGAGTGGAACAACTCGGTGGCACCGAGATTCATAACTGCAAGCAGTTACTAAAACTCGGTGTGACCGAAAAGTTCAAATCGGTTGCACCGAGATTGAAAACCTAGATCACTTAGTGATCTCGGTATGACAGAAATGGGTGAATCGGTCAGACCAAGACGCATAAATAAGTTTTGGACTTTTAAGTCTATGACGAATCAGGGACTCCGAGTGCTCCTCACACAGAGTGGTTCGAATTTGACTTGATCAAACTTTGTGATGTAGCATGAATAGAGTTTGAGACAAGAAAAGCATAGATAGCTAGAGAGGGTTCTTAGCCATTCTTGTCCATCCACTTGGAAAAAGAAAAAGGAACCAAACAATCAAAACAACAAGTGGATGTCCTCGAATGAGTAAATTATGCAACCAACATGCTAACACAATAAAATGGCAAATGAAATATGTGGCAAAGCATGCACAACCAATTCTAGCATCTATCAAGTAATTGGCGATGACTAGGTCATCTATATATGAGTATATTGACTTAGGAGTCAAATGAAAACATTTGATCATAGGTCATACTCATCGTTTAAGCACAAATGGGGTATCATTTTTACATAAAGCGTTGTTGTGTTCACACCATTAGAGTTGCTTTAGCTCAATTCTTAGAGTAAAGCTCCCCCTAGATGTGAGATCCCCCTTAAGAGGGATGAACTAACCTTGGGTTTTGTCAATGATGACTTCATGTAGGTGTTGAAGATGTGGATGCTCAATGTTGATGTAGATCATTTGGAGCAATCCTTTGGAGTGAGTTGCACTTTCAATACCTACATGGGTTAGTCCCACAAGGAACAAACAAGGATATCCAAAGACATAGAGTGATGCACACACAAGATGATGTCTATGAAAGCATTGGGTTACCTTGTCCCTTGTCTTACCAACAAGAGGGTATGTGATTCCTTGAACTAGTGCAAGATATGGAAGTTGATTGCACTTGTTCTTGCCAAGATGATAAGAGTGAGGTATGTTGGCGGAGTCACCCTCAAGAACTCTCTAGTTCTTCTTCTTCGGGATCCACATCATCTTTATGGGAATCCTTGGAGTTGTAGTCATACTTGATGAGGTAGAACTTGATGTAGTCTTGGGAACCCACTTGACCAAGGCCTTGGGTGCTTCTTCAAATACATCAATTTCCTCTTGAAGCTTATCCTTGCCTTTTTGCTTGTGGTCTTGTTGTGGAAGATAATCTTGAGCTTGTGTCCCTTTGAAGGAAGTAGGATCGTACTTCTCTTGTTGAGGAACAAACTTTGTCTTGGGGTATTGATCTTCTTCCCACTCAACTCCATTGGCATTGAACTTTCGTTCAAAATCAACACCTTGGTTCTTCCGGTGCCTTCCTTGCTTGCGTACAATTTCCTCGAATTGCTTACTCCCGGCAAGGCTTTTGTAAACACCTTTCTCTATAATTCCCTTCAATAAGCTATTTTCTTGCTCAAGTGTAACTTGGCTAAGAGAATCATTAGTGGAATCAAGAGAACTACTAGAAGCAACAACATTAGATTTAGCATGATTATTGTTACTGCTAGAGGAAGAATCTTTCTTGTTCTTATTACTAGACTTGACTTGAGGCATGTAAGTGGATAAGAGTAAACGCTTGGCAATGTAATAAGAACTTTTCTTGCGAAGATCATCATTGATTGCCTTTAAGAACTCATGCTCTTGCTTAAGATTGAGCTTTTCAAACCGTAATTTCTCATGAGTCCTTAAAAGTTCTCGATGATCTCCTAAGATAGTTTCATGAGCTAACTTAAGAGTGTTTAGTTCTTTAGTTAGAAAATCAATCTTCTCCTTATCATTGTCATTCGTTTTATCTTGATTAGCATGATTAATTGATGTTTCATCATAGTATTCATCACTAGAGTTGTCAACAAGTAAATCATCATCACCTAACAAGTCATCTTCATCACTATTGAAATCAACATACTCGGGGTGTGATACCTTTGGGCCTTTAGCAATGAAGCATCTTCCAAGTCCTTCATTTGGTGAATCAAATATGTCGTAGGAGTTGGTTGACACAAGTGCTAGACCGGCAACACCTTCATCTTGAGTATATTCGGAGTCGGAGTGATAGATTCTCTCGGAGTGATTGTCGGAGTCGGAGCTGGATACCCATTCACCAATATGAGCTTGATGTCTTTGTTTTGTGTAGCTCCTTGATGACTTGTCCTTCCTTTCCGAATCTTTGCTTCCCCGGGATGTTGTTCGTTCATAACGATCATCTCTACTCCTTCTCTCTCTTGATGGTGATTCTTCTCTTCTACTTCTTCTTTTTGGAGAATCTTCTCTTCTTTTGTAGGGTGCCGTACACTCATTGGAATAGTGTCCGGATCTTCCACAATTGTAGCAATTTCGCTCTCGACTAGAAGATATTTTGTCATTGTAGGACCTTGACTTGGAACTTCTCTATTTGCTTCTACTCTTGTAGAACTTGTTGAAGTTCTTCACCATTAGGCTCAATTCATCATTGAAGGTTTGTTTCTCACTTAATGATGTGGGAGCTTCACATGAGGCTTGTAAGCACCACTTGACTTGTTATGGAGCTCCTCCTTATCCTTGAGTGACATCTCATGAGCAACAATTCTTCTAATGACTTCCGTTGGCTTGAGATCTTTATAATTGGGCATCAATTGAATCAATGTGCAAACGGTATCATATTTTCCGTCCAAAGCTCTTAGGATCTTCTTGATGATGAATTTGTCGGTCATCTCTTCACTTCCTAAGCTGGCGATCTCATTTGTGATAAGAGCAAGCCTAGAGTACATTTCGGCGACACCTTCACCATCCTTCATTTTGAACTTGTCAAGCTGACTTTGAAGCACATCCAACTTGGATTCCTTGATGGAGTCGGTACCTTCGTGCATATCAATCAAAGTGTCCCAAATTTCCTTTGCATTCTCAAGACGGCTGATTTTGTTGAATTCTTCAGGGCACAATCCATTGAAGAGGATATCACAAGCTTGAGCATTGTATTGCATCATCTTCAACTCTTCCGCGGTAGCTTCACGATTCGGTTCTCTCCCATTAAAGAATTCACCTTGCAAGCCAATACACACAATAGCCCATACGGCGGGGTTATGTCCAAGAATATGCATTTTCATCTTATGCTTCCAACTAGCAAAATTAGTACAATCAAAGTAAGGACCTCTACGGTGGTAATTTCCCTCGCTAGACGCCATACTCTCCTAGGTTATGAAACCAAGGCTATGACTTCCAAAAGCTATGAAAATCAAGGCAAATGGAGACCAAAGCTCTGATACCACTTGTAGGATCGAAAGTATGGCTAGAGGGGGGGTGATTAGACTACTTGACCAAATAAAAATTTATCCTTTTCCCAATTTTAGTTCTTGGCAGATTTTAGCTATTTTGGACAAGTCAAGCAATCTTAACACAATTCAAGCAAGCAAGCAAAGAGTATATGAGCAGCGGAAAGTAAAGCATGCAACTTGCAAGAATGTAAAGGGAAGGGTTTGGAAGATTCAAACGCAATAGGAGACACGGATGTTTTTGTCGTGGTTCTGATAGGTGGTGCTATCGTACATCCACTTTGATGGAGACTTCAACCCACGAAAGGTAACGGCTGCGCGAGTCCACGGAGGGCTCCACCCACGAAGGGTCCACGAAGAAGCAACCTTGTCTATTCCACCATGGCTGTTGCCCACGGAGGACTTGCGTCACTAGCGGTAGATCTTCAGGAAGTAGGCGATCTCCTTGCCCTTACAAACTCCTTGGTTCAACTCCACAATCTTGTCGGAGGCTCCCAAGTGACACCTAGCCAATCTAGGAGACACCACTCTCCAAGAAGTAACAAATGGTGTGTTGATGATGAACTCCTTGCTCTTGTGCTTCAAATGATAGTATCCCCAACACTCAACTCTCTCTCTCTCACATGATATGAATATGGTGGAAAGAGGATTTGAGTGGAAAGCAACTTGGGAAGGTGATAGATCAAGATTCATATGGTAGGAATGGAATATCTTGGCCTCAACACAAGTGTAGGTGGTCCTTTCTTAGAAAAAGTAAGTTGGAAGTGTAGGTTTGTTCTGATGGCTCTCTCCATGAATGAAGAGGAGGTGGAGGGGTATATATAGCATCCACACAAAATCAAACCGTTACACACAACTTGCCAATCTCGGTGGGACCGAATAGTTAAACTCGGTCGGACCGATTCAGCAAAGCTAGTGACCGTTAGGGTTTTCGGTGGGACCGACATGCAACTCGTGTTGGGGAACGCAGTAATTTCAAAAAATTTCCTACGCACACACAAGATCATGGTGATGCATAGCAACGAGGGGAGAGTATGATCTACGTACCCTTGTAGATCGCAACGGAAGCGTTGACACAACATAGAGGAAGTAGTTGTACGTCTTCTTCCCGATCTGACCGATCCAAGCACCGTTACTCCGGCACCTCCGAGTTCTTAGCACACGTACAGCTCGATGATGTTCCCCGGGTTCCGATCCAGCAAAACGTCGGGGAAGAGTTCCATCAGCACGACGGCGTGGTGATGATGATGATGTTCTACCGACGCAGGGCTTCGCCTAAACACTGCAACGATATGACCGATGTGGAATATGGTGGCAGGGGGCACCGCACACGGCTAAGGAACGATCACAATGATCAACTTGTGTGTTCTAAGGTGCCCCCTTGCCTCCGTATATAAAGGAGCCAAGGGGAGGGGTGCGGTCGGCCAGGAGGTGGGCGCAGGAGGAGTCCTACTCCTACCGGGAGTAGGACTCCTCCCCCTTTTCCTTGTCCTATTAGGAGAGAGGGGGGAGAGAAGGAAAGGGGGGGCGCCGCCCCTCCCTCCTTGTCCAATTCGGACTAGGGGGAGAGGGGGCGCACGCCTGCCCTAGGCAGCCCCTTCCTCTTCTCCACATTGGGCCCATGAGGCCCATTAACCCCCCGGAGGGTTCCGGTAACCCCCCGGTGCTCCGGTTTTATCCGAAACTCCTCCGGAACCCTTCCGGTGTCCGAATATAGTCATCCAATATATCAATATTTATGTCTCGACCATTTCAAGACTCCTCGTCATGTCCGTGATCACATCCGGGACTCCGAACTAACTTCGGTACATCAACATGCATAAAACTCATAACAACTGTCATCGTAACCTTAAGCGTGCGGACCCTACGGTTCGAGAACTATGTAGACATGACCGAGACACGTCTCCGGTCAATAACCAATAGCGGGACCTGGATGCCCATATTGGCTCCTACATATTCTATGAAGATCTTTATCGGTTAGACCGCATAACAACATACGTTGTTCCCTTTGTCATCGGTATGTTACTTGCCCGAGATTCGATCGTCGGTATCCAATACCTAGTTCAATCTCGTTACCACCAAGTCTCTTTACTCGTTCTGTAATACATCATCTCACAACTAACTCATTAGTTGCAATGCTTGCAAGGCTTATGTGATGTGCATTACCGAGAGGGCCCAGAGATACCTCTCCGACAATCGGAGTGACAAATCCTAATCTCGAAATACGCCAACCCAACATCTACCTTTGGAGACACCTGTAATGCTCCTTTATAATCACCCAGTTATGTTGTGACGTTTGGTAGCACCCAAAGTGTTCCTCCAGCAAACGGGAGTTGCATAATCTCATAGTCATAGGAACATGTATAAGTCATGAAGAAAGCAATAGCAACATACTAAACGATCGGTTGCTAAGCTAATGGAATGGGTCATGTCAATCAGATCATTCAACTAATGATGTGATCCCGTTAATCAAATAACAACTCTTTTGTTCATGGTTAGGAAACATAACCATCTTTGATTAATGAGCTAGTCAAGTAGAGGCATACTAGTGACACTTTGTTTGTCTATGTATTCACACATGTATTATGTTTCTGGTTAATACAATTCTAGCATGAATAATAAACATTTATCATGAAATAAGGAAATAAATAATAACTTTATTATTGCCTCTAGGGCATATTTCCTTCAGTCTCCCACTTGCACTAGAGTCAATAATCTAGTTCACATCGCTATGTGATTAACACCAATAGTTCACATCTTTATGTGATTGGTTCACATATTCATGTGACTAACACCCAAAGGGTTTACTAGATTCAATAATCTAGTTCACATCGCTATGTGATTAACACCCAAAGAGTGATCATGTTTTGCTTGTGAGAGGAATTTAGTCAGCGGGCCTGCCAAATTCAGATCCGTATGTATTTTGCAAAATTCTATGTCTACAATGCTCTGCACGGAGCTACTCTAGCTAATTGCTCCCACTTTCAATATCCAGATTGAGACTTTAGAATCATCTGGACCAGTGTCAAAAACTTGCATCGACGTAACCCTTTACGACGAACCTTTTTGTCACGTCCATAATCGAGAAACATATCCTTATTTCACTAAGGATAATTCTGACCGCTGTCCAGTGATCTACTCCTAGATCACTATTGTACTCCCTTGCCAAATTAGCGCAGGGTATACAATAGATCTGGTATACACCATACTTTATAAAACCTATGGCCAAGGCATAGGGAATGACTTTCATTCTCTTTCTATCTTCTGCCATGGTCGGGCTTTGAGTCTTACTCAACTTCACACCTTGTAATACAGGCAAGAACTCTTTCTTTGACTGCTCCATTTTGAACTATTTCAAAATCTTGTCAAGGTATGTACTCATTGAAAAACTTTATCAAGCGTCTTGATCTATCTCTATAGATCTTGAAGCTCAATATGTAAGCATCTTCACCGAAGTCTTTCTTTGAAAAACTCCTTTCAAACACTCCTTTATGCTTTACAAAATAATTCTACATTATTTCCGATCAACAATATGTCATTCACATATACTTATCAGAAATGCTGTAGTGCTCCCACTCACTTTCTCGTAAATACAGGCTTCACTGCAAGTCTGTATAAAACTATATGCTTTGATCAACTCATCAAAGCGTATATTCCAACTCCGAGATGCTTGCACCAGTCCACAGATGGATCGCTGAAGTTTGCACATTTTGTTAGCACCTTTCGGATTGACAAAACCTTCTGGTTGCATCATATACAACTATTATTTAATAAATCCATTAAGGAATGCAGTTTTGTTTATCCATTTGCCAGATTTCATAAAATGCGGCAATTACTAACATGATTCGGAAAGACTCAAGCATAGATACGAATGAGAAATTCTCATCGTAGTCAACACCTTGAACTTGTCGAAAACCTTTTGCGACAATTCTAGCTTTGTAGATAGTAACACTACTATCAGCGTCCGTCTTCCTCTTGAAGATCCATTTATTTTCTATGGCTTGCCGATCATCGGGCAAATCCATCAAAGTCCATACTTTGTTCTCATACATGGATCATATCTCAGATTTCATGGCCTCAAACCATTTTGCGGAATCTGGGCTCATCATCGCTTCCTCATAGTTCGCAAGTTCGTCATGGTCTAGTAACATGACTTCCAGAACAGGATTACCATACCACTCTGGTGCGGATCTCACTCTGGTTTACCTACGAGATTTGGTAGTAACTTGATCTGAAGTTACATGATCATCATCATTGGCTTCCTCACTAATTGGTGTAGTAGTCATAGGAACAGAATTCTGTGATGAACTATTTTCCAATAAGGGAGAAGGTACAATTACCTTATCAAGTTTTCTACTTTCCTCCCACTCACTTCTTTCGAGAGAAACTCCTTCTCTAGAAAGTATCCATTCTCAGCAACGAATGTCTTGCCTTTGGATCTGTGATAGAAGGTGTACCCAACTGTCTGCTTTGGGTATCCTATGAAGACACATTTCTCCGATTTGGGGTTGATCTTATAATGATGAAACCTTTTCTTATAAGCATCGCAACCCCAAACTTTAAGAAACGACAACTTTGGTTTCTTGCCAAACCATAGTTCATATTGTGTCGTCTCAACGGACTTAGATGGTGCCCCTTTTTAACGTGAATGCAGCTGTCTCTAATGCATGATCCCAAAACAATATTGATAAATCGGTAAGAAACATCATAGATTGTACTATATCCAATAAAGTACGGTTATGATGTTCGGACACACCATTATGTTGTGGTGTTCCAGGTGGCATGAGTTTGTGAAACTATTCCACATTGTTTTAATTGAAGGCCAAACTCGTAATTCAAATACTCTTCTCTATGATCAGATCATAGAAACTTCATTTTCTTGTTACGATGATTTTTCACTTCACTCTGAAATTCTTTGAACTTTTCAAATGTTTCAGACTTATGTTTCATCAAGTAGATATACTCATATCTGCTAAATCATCTGTGAAGATCAGAAAATAATGATACCTGTCGCGAGCCTCAATATTCATCGGACCACATACATCAGTATGTATGATTTCCAACAAATCTGTTGCTTGCTCCATTGTTCCTGAAGAACAGAGTCTTAGTCATCTTGCCCATGAGGCATGGTTCGCAATCATCAACTGATTCATAATCAAGTGATTCCAAAAACCCATCAGCATGGAGTTTCTTCATGCGCTTTACACCAATATGACCTAAACGGCAGTGCTACAAATAAGTTGCACTATCATTATTAACTTTGCATCTTTTGGTTTCAATATTATGATTATGTGTATCACTACGATCGAGATCCAACGAACTATTTTCATTGGGTGTGTAACCATATAAGGTTTTATTCATGTAAACAAAACAACAATTTATTCTCTTACTTAAATGAATAACCGTATTACAATAAACATGATCAAATCATATTTATGCTCAACGCAAACACCAAATAACATTTATTTAGGTTCAACACTAATCCCAAAATTATAGGGAGTGTGCGATGATGATCATATCAATCTTGGAACCACTTCCAACACACATCGTCACTTCACCCTTAACTAGTCTCTGTTTATTCTGCAACTCCCGTTTCGAGTTACTAATCTTAGCAACTGAACTAGTATCAAATACTGAGGGTTTGCTATAAACACTAGTAAAGTACACATCAATAACATGTATATCAAATATACTTATGTTCACTTTGCCATCCTTCTTATCCGCCAATCACTTGGGGTAGTTCCGCTTCCAGTGACCAGTCCCTTTGCAGTAGAAGCACTTAGTCTCAGGCTTAGGACCAGACTTGGGCTTCTTCACTTGAGCAGCAACTTGCTTGCCGTTCTTCTTGAAGTTCCCCTTCTTCCCTTTGCCTTTTTCTTGAAACTAGTGGTCTTGTCAACTATCAACACTTGATGTTTTTCTTGATTTCTACCTTCGTTGATTTCAGCATCACGAAGAGCTTGGGAGTTATTTCCGTTATCCCTTGCATATTATAGTTCATCACGAAGTTCTACTAACTTGGTGATGGTGACTAGAGAATTCTGTCAATCACTATCTTATCTAGAAGGTTAACTCCCACTTGATTCAAGCGATTGTAGTACCCAGACAATCTGAGCACATGCTCACTAGTTGAGTGATTCTCCTCCATCTTTTAGCTATAGAACTTGTTGGAGACTTCATATCTCTCAACTCGGGTATTTGCTTGAAATATTAACTTCAACTCCTGGAACATCTCATATGGTCCATGACGTTCAAAACGTTTTGAAGTCCTGCTTCTAAGCCATTAAGCATGGTGCACTAAACTATCAAGTAGTCATCATATTGAGCTAGCCAAACGTTCATAACGTATGCATCTGCTCTGCAATAGGTCTGTCACCTAGCGGTGCATCAAGGACATAATTTTTCTGTGCAGCAATGAGGATAAACCTCAGATCACGGATCCAATCCGCATCATTGCTACTAACATCTTTCAACACAATTTTCACTAGGAACATATCAAAATAAACACAGGGAAGCAACAACGCGAGCTATTGATCTACAACATAATTTGCAAAATACTACCAGGACTAAGTTCATGATAAATTAAAGTTCAATTTAATCATATTACTTAAGAACTCCCACTTAGATAGACATCCCTCTAATCTTCTAAGTGATCACGTGATCCAAATCAACTAAACCATAACCGATCATCACGTGAAATGGATTAGTCTTCAATGGTGAACATCATTATGTTGATCATATCTACTATATGATTCACGCTCGACCTTTCGGTCTCCGTGTTCCGAGGCCATATCTGTATATGCTAGGCTCGTCAAGTATAACCCGAGTATTCTGCGTGTGCAAAACAGGCTTGCACCCATTGTAGATGGACGTAGAGCTTATCACACCCGATCATCACGTGGTGTCTGGGCACGACGAACTTTGGCAACGGTGCATACTCAGGGAGAACACTTCTTGATAATTTAGTGAGAGATCATCTTATAATGCTACCGTCAATCAAAGCAAGATAAGATGCATAAAAGATAAACATCACATGCAATCAATATAAGTGATATGATATGGCCATCATCATCTTGTGCATGTGATCTCCATCTCCGAAGCACCATCATGATCACCATCGTCACCGGAGCGACACCTTGATCTCCATCGTAGCATCATTGTCGTCTCGCCAATCTTATGCTTCCGCGACTATCGCTACCGCTTAGTGATAAAGTAAAGCATTACATTGCGATTGCATTGCATACAATAAAGCGACAACCATATGGCTCCTGCCAGTTGCCGATAACTCGGTTACAAAACATGATCATCTCATACAATAAAATTTAGCATCATGTCTTGGCCATATCACATCACAACATGCCCTGCAAAAACAAGTTAGACGTCCTCTACTTTGTTGTTGCAAGTTTTTACGTGGTTGCTACGGGCTTAAGCAAGAACCAATCTCACCTACGCATCAAAACCACAACGATAGTTTGTCAATTTGACTCCGTTTTAACCTTCGCAAGGACCGGGCGTAGCCACACTCAGTTCAACTAAAGTTGGAGAGACAGTCGCCCGCAAGCCACCTATGTGCAAAGCACGTCGGGAGAACCGGTCTCGCGTAAGCGTACGCGTAATGTTGGTCCGGGTCGTCTCGTCCAACAATACCGCTGAACCAAAGTATGACAAGCTGGTAGGCAGTATGACTTGTATCGCCCACAACTCACTTGTGTTCTACTCATGCAAATAACATCAAACCATAAAACCTAGGCTCTGATACCACTGTTGGGGAACGCAGTAATTACAAAAAAATTCCTACGCACACGCAAGATCATGGTGATGCATAGCAACGAGGGGAGAGTATGATCTACGTACCCTTGTAGATCGCAGCGGAAGCGTTGACACAACGTAGAGGAAGTAGTCGTACGTCTTCTTCCCGATCTGACCGATCCAAGCACCGTTACTCCGGCACCTCCGAGTTCTTAGCACACGTACAGCTCGATGACGTTCCCCGGGTTCCGATCCAGCAAAACGTCGGGGAAGAGTTCCGTTAGCACGACGGCGTGGTGACGATGATGATGTTCTACCGACGCAGGGCTTCGCCTAAACACTGCAACGATATGACCGATGTGGAATATGGTGGCAGGGGGCACCGCGCACAGCTAAGGAATGATCACAATGATCAACTTGTGTGTTCTAAGGTGCCCCCTTGCCTCCGTATATAAAGGAGCTAAGGGGAGGGGTGCGGCCGGCCAGGAGGTGGGCGCAGGAGGAGTCCTACTCCTACCGGGAGTAGGACTCCTCCCCCTTTTCCTTGTCCTATTAGGAGAGAGGGGGAGAGAAGGAAAGGGGGGGCGCCGCCCCTCCCTCCTTGTCCAATTCGGACTAGGGGGAGAGGGGGCGTGCGCCTGCCCTAGGCAGCCCCTTCCTCTTCTCCACATTGGGCCCATGAGGCCCATTAACCCCCCGGGAGGGTTCCGGTAACCCCCCGGTGCTCCGGTTTTATCCGAAACTCCTCCGGAACCCTTCCGGTGTCCGAATATAGTCATCCAATATATCAATATTTATGTCTCGACCATTTCGAGACTCCTCGTCATGTCCGTGATCACATCCGGGACTCCGAACTAACTTCGGTACATCAACATGCATAAAACTCATAACAACTGTCATCGTAACCTTAAGCGTGCGGACCCTACGGTTCGAGAACTATGTAGACATGACCGAGACACGTCTCCGGTCAATAACCAATAGCGGGACCTGGATGCCCATATTGGCTCCTACATATTCTATGAAGATCTTTATCGGTCAGACCGCATAACAACATACGTTGTTCCCTTTGTCATCGGTATGTTACTTGCCCGAGATTCGATCGTCGGTATCCAATACCTAGTTCAATCTCGTTACCACCAAGTCTCTTTACTCGTTCTGTAATACATCATCTCACAACTAACTCATTAGTTGCAATGCTTGCAAGGCTTATGTGATGTGCATTACCGAGAGGGCCCAGAGATACCTCTCCGACAATCGGAGTGACAAATCCTAATCTCAAAATACGCCAACCCAACATCTACCTCTGGAGACACCTGTAATGCTCCTTTATAATCACCCAGTTACGTTGTGACGTTTGGTAGCACCCAAAGTGTTCCTCTAGCAAACGGGAGTTGCATAATCTCATAGTCATAGGAACATGTATAAGTCATGAAGAAAGCAATAGCAACATACTAAACGATCGGTTGCTAAGCTAATGGAATGGGTCATGTCAATCAGATCATTCAACTAATGATGTGATCCCGTTAATCAAATAACAACTCTTTTGTTCATGGTTAGGAAACATAACCATCTTTGATTAACGAGCTAGTTAAGTAGAGGCATACTAGTGACACTTTGTTTGTCTATGTATTCACACATGTATTATGTTTCCGGTTAATACAATTCTACCATGAATAATAAACATTTATGATGAAATAAGGAAATAAATAATAACTTTATTATTGCCTCTAGGGCATATTTCCTTCAACTCGGTAGGACCGATATGGTTAGGGTTAGGGCATAACGTAATCTCGATGAGACCGATTACACAAACTCGGTGAGACCGATTTTGGTGATAAGCTAACCAGAGAGTTGGTCAGGTAAACTCGGTGGGACCGATCGCTCATTTCGGTGAGACCGAAACATTACGAAGGGAAAACAGAGAGTTTACATTGCAATCTCGGTGGGACCGATCGCTCATCTCAGTGGGACCGAAACGTTACAAAGGGAAACAGAGAGATTACACTCCCATCTCGGTGAGACCGAGATCCCTATCGGTGAGACCGATTTGCCTAGGGTTTGTGGCAGTGGCTATGACATTTGAAACTCGGTGGCGCCGGATAGAAAGAATCGGTGGGGCCGAGTTTGACTTTTGTTTTAGGTCATATGTGGATGTGAGAAAGTAGTTGAGGGTTTTGGAGCATATCACTAAGCATTTTGAGCAAGAGCCTCATTACACAACACCTCATCCCTCCTTGATAGTATTGGCTTTTCCTATATACTCAATGTGATCTTGGATCACTAAAATAGAAAATGTAGAGTCTTGAGCTTTGAGTTTGAGCCAATCCTTTGTCCTTAGCATTTTGAGGGGTCCACTTTTCTCATCCATGCCATGCCAAACATTGAGCTTTCCTGAGATATTAATCTTGAAATAGCATTAGCTCAATGAGCTATATGTTGTTAGGAATTACCAAAACCACCTAGGAATAGTTGCACTTTCAGTAATACCTAGTGCATCAGGTCCAATGAAAATCTTTTGTGACAATACTGGAGCAATTGCCTTAGCGAAGGAATCCAGATTTCACAAGAGAACCAAACACATCAAGAGACCCTTCAATTCCATCCGCGATCATGTCAAGGAGGGAGACATAGAGATTTGCAAAATACATACATATCTGAATGTTGCAGACCCGTTGACTAAGCCTCTTCCACGAGCAAAACATGATCAGCACCAAGACTCCATGGGTGTTAGAATCATTATAAGGTAATCTAGATTATTGACTCTAGTGCAAGTGGGAGACTGAAGGAAATATGCCCTAGAGGCAATAATAAAGTTGTTATTTATATTTCCTATATCATGCTAAATGTTTATTATTCATGCTAGAATTGTATTAACCGGAAACTTGATACATAGACAAAACGAAGTGTCCCTAGTATGCCTCTACTTGACTAGCTCGTTAATCAAACATGGTTAAGTTTCCTAACCATAGACATGTGTTGTCATTTGATTAATGGGATCACATCATTAGAGAATGATGTGATGGACAAGACCCATCCGTTAGCTTAGCATAATGATCATTAAGTTTTATTGCTATTGCTTTCTTCATGACTTATACATATATATTCATCTGACTATGAGATTATGCAACTCCCGAATACCGGAGGAACACTTTGTGTGCTATCAAATGTCACAATGTACCTGTGTGATTATAAATATGCTCTACAGGTGTCTCCGAAGGTGTTTGTTGGGTTGGCATAGATCAAGATTAGGATTTGTCACTCCGAATATCGGAGAGGTATCTCTGGGCCCTCTCGATAATGCACATCACTATAAGCCTTGCAACCAATGTGACTAATGAGTTAGTTGCGGGATGATGCATTATGTAACGAGTAAAGAGACTTGCCGGTAACGAGATTGAATTAGGTATGAGGATACTGACGATGAATCTCGGGCAAGTAACGTACTAATGACAAAGGGAATAATGTATGTTGTCATTGCGTTTGACCGATAAAGATCTTCGTAGAATATGTTGGAACCAATATGAGCATCCAGGTTCCGCTGTTGGTTATTGATCGGAGATGTGTCTCGGTCATGTCTACATAGTTCTCGAACCCGTAGGGTCCGCACGCTTAACATTCGATGACAATTTGTATTATGAGTTATGTGTTTTGGTGACCGAAGTTTGTTCGGAGTCCCGGATGAGATCACGGACATGACAAGGAGTCTCGAAATGGTTGAGAGGTAAAGATTGATATATTGGGCGATAGTATTCGGACACCGGAATGGTTCGGGTATTTTTCGGAGTACCTAGAGGTTACCAGAACCCCCCCCCCCCCAGGGAAATATTGGGCCTATATGGGCCATAGGAGAGAGGGGAGGCAGCCCAAAAGGGGTGGCCGCGCCCCCTTCCCATATAGGGAGTCCGAATTGGACTAGGGGAGGGGGCGCGCCCCCCTTTCCTTCTCCTCTTCCCTATCCCTTCCCCCTTTCCCCCTCCATGAGAAGGAAAAGAGGGGGCGGATCCTACTAGGACTTGGAGTCCTAGTAGGACTCCCCTTTCCTTGGCGTGCCCCTGGTGGCTGGCCTCCTCCCCTCCTCCTTTATATACGTGGGCAGAGCACCCCTTGGAGACACACCAATTGTTCCAAGCTGTGTGCGGCGTCTCTCTCCACACTTTACTCATCTGGTCATATTCACGTAGTGCTTAGGCGAAGCCCTGCGTGGATCACATCACCATCACCGTCACCGTGGCGTCGTGCTGACGAAACTCTCCCTCAACCCTCTGCTGGGTCAAGAGTTCGAGGGACGTCATCGAGCTGAACGTGTGCTGAACTCGGAGGTGTCGTACGTTCGGTATTTGATCGGTTGGATCGGGAAGACGTTCGACTACATCAACCGCGTTAACCTAACGCTTCCGCTTTTGGTCTACGAGGGTACGTGGACACACTCTCCCCCTCTCCTTGCTATGCATCCGCTAGATAGATCTTGCGTGATCGTAGGAAATTTTTTAAAATTGCATGCTACGTTCCTCAACAACTCCCCCCTCGTTGCTATGCATCTTCATGGATAGATCATTGCGTGTGCGTAGAAAAAATTTGTTTTCCATGCAATGATTCCCAACAGCATTAAGCATAGAAAATTCATAGCAATATCAACCTCAGAACATAGTGGATACTAAGGATCAAGTCCTAACAAATTGAATTGACTACATGACAAATCTCATTCAACTCCATCACTGTCCAGCAAGCCTACGAAGGAATTACTCACTCCCGGTGGTGAGCATCATTGAATTTTTGATGAAGAAGCGTTGATGATGAGGATGACGATGAATCCTCCTCTCCGGAGCCCAGAACTACTCCAGATCAGCCCTCCCGATGAAAGCATGAGGTGGCGGCAGCTCCGTACCGTAAAACGCGATGGTTCCATCTCTTTGATTTTTCTCTCCATGAGATAGTACTTATGGAGTTGGAGTTAGGGCTAACGGAGGCATGTGGGACCCAAGAGCTCATAGGGCGCGCTCTGGGTGGTAGGCACTCCCCCTGAGCTCGTGGCTCCTGGGTACGAGCCACCCAGGAGCCACAAAATTTTAGTGAAGAGAACTACTGGAGGGGGGCCACGAAATTTTTACATATTGTGGAAATAATCTCCCTAAAGTGTCAACCAAATCCAAGAACTTTTATTTCTGCGCAAAAACAACACCATGGTAGTTCTGTTGAAAACAACGTCAGTCCAGGTTAGTTTCATTTAAATCTTGCAAATTAGAGTACAAAAGCAAAAGTATTTGGAAAAGTAGATACATTTGGGATGTATTAGGGACACAACGACAGACCAAGGCGCTGGTGATCAGACAAAGTGTGCAGAGGGTGTAGAAGCCGTGTTGATGAGTACCAGATTCAAGTTGGTGACTGGGTCTATCAGTGCCGGCCGGTTGATGGACGGGAGTTAACCATGGGGAATCTGAAAAAGTGTCGAAAAGCCTGAAAAGTCAAAAGCTGAGAGTATATAGTTGTATATCTTGTGGTGTTCGGTGCACATGGCAAAGTGCGGATGATAAATATAGAAGGAGACGGAGTGCTATAGTGGTGAGACATGTCAGAGACTATGCGGAAAGAGGATGACACAACTGCGATTTCGACTCAAGGTGAGATTGGGCAACTATGAAATTCCTTCAAGTTCCAGACAGACAATCAAGAACAGGCAAGGGTGTTGAGTTCGGGTAACTCTTATATGCGTTCAATATGTGACTTGTTCATTTTCATGCATACAGTGATTAGTGTGTGCAAGCGTTGCATGGATACTCCAGAAGTTGGGAGCGCACCCTAGAGTAAAGGAGTAACATATTTTTCCTCAACTGTTGACCTGGGCGTACGCATGATGTTTGTTGTTGTAGTATATTTTGCTGAGAAGCGATGGATGGAATGGAATCACTGAGGGGTAGAACAAATGGAAGCTTAAGAAAGGGGAGAAAATAAATGTCTGTTTAATCCCTTGCCGTTTCTCAAAGATTTACTGTTTGACATACTGACAACAATCAATCACTGCCAGCCTTGGCAAGTAATCTTTTATCAGGAATTAATAGCAAAATCTTGAGTTTCACGCACAAGATGATCTCCTCCTCCTCTCCAGCTCTCCAATACATGGAATCTACCCTTAATTCCATGCTTGGTGCAGAAGATAATTAATTGCGCATATTTACGCAGCGGGCTGGCAAATATTCGTCAACAATCAGCACTTCATATCACATATATATCCTGACTTGCATAATTCATCTCGCCATTAACTTTGGCAAATGCCCCTATTTATATATATATACTTGTCTACTCTGCATAACAGCAGCAGCAACCGATCCTTGGGAGTTGAGTTCCACTAGGTCACAATGGCTGCGACGACGAGGGTATCTCTCGCTCTCCTGCTCGTCGGCGTCGTCCTCACGGCGCAGCTGTGCGCTTGCACGGCGTACGGCGGCGATGGGTTCAGCGTGGAGTTCATCCACCGCGACTCCCTCGGGTCGCCGTTCCACGACCCCTCGCTCACCGCGCACGGGCGCGTGGTCAAGGCGCTCGCGCGCTCCTACGCCCGCGCCGACGCACCGTCGGCCCACGGCGTCGTGTCTGAGCTCACCTCCACGCCGTTCGAGTACCTGATGGCCGTGAACGTGGGCACGCCGCCCACCCGTCTGCTCGCCATCGCCGACACCGGCAGCGACCTGATCTGGCTCAACTGCAGCAAGAAGGGAGCCCACGGTCCTGGCCCGGCGTTTGCCGGCGACGCGCCCTCGCCCCCGCCGCGGCCGGGCGTCGTGTTCGACCCCTCCAAGTCCAAGACGTACCGCCTCGTGGGCTGCGACTCCGGCGCGTGCCGCGCTCTCCCGGACTCGTCCTGCGCCGGCGGCGACAAGTGCACCTACTACTACTACTACGGCGACGGCTCGGCGACGAGCGGCCTCCTCTCCACCGAGACCTTCACCTTCGCCGACGCCCCCGGCGCCCGCTGCGGCGACCGCACGACGCGCGTGCCAAACGTCAACTTCGGCTGCGGCACGAACTTTGTCGGCTCCTTCATCGGGGACGGCCTCGTCGGCCTCGGCAACACCAACCTCTCCCTCGTCACGCAGCTTCGCGCGCACGCCTCGGTCGGACGGAGGTTCTCCTACTGCCTCGTGCCCTACTCCGTCAACGCCTCCTCCGCGCTCAACTTCGGCGCCCGCGCCGCCGTGACGGAGCCGGGCGCGGTCACGACGCCGCTGATCCCGTCCAGGGTGAGGACCTACTACACCATCGAGCTCGCGTCCGTCAAGGTCGGCAGCGCGACCTACAGGGCGCCGCGCCAGACCCCCGCCATCGTCGACTCCGGCACGACGCTGACGTTCCTCGACAAGGCACTACTAGACCCGCTGGTGAAGGAGCTGGCCGGGCGGATCAAGCTCCCGAAGGCCCCGCCGCCGGAGGACCTCGAGCTGCCGCTGTGCTACAACGTGAGCGGGCTAAAGGAGGGGCAGATCGCGGCGAAGATCCCCGACGTGAAGCTGGGGCTGGGCGGCGGTGCGACGGTGACGCTGAAGCCGTTGAACACGTTCGTGGTGGTGCAGGCGGAGACCCTGTGCCTGGCGATTGCGCCGGCGTCGGAGCGCCTTCCGACGTCGATCATCGGGAACATCGCGCAGCAGAACATGCACGTCGGGTACGACCTCGACAAGCGCACCGTCACCTTCGCCGCAGCCGACTGCGCGAGGTCGCACCACGGCCGCGGCCACGGCCACGCGCCCGCACCGGCCCATCATGCCCACGCTCGCGCACCCGCCCCCGCCCCGGCACATGCCCCCTCCCGCGCACCCGCCCCCGCACCCGCACATGAGCGGCTCCGTGTAGGCGTGTAGCCATAAATCTGTAAACAGTCTGCTTATTTTTTTTTCTTTGAAAATGATCACCGTTACTAGCAGTTGGTATTTTCAGACGAGGGGATGTTTATTTTCTTGTGGCCGCGTGCATCAACATTGTGAAACCAAAACAAACATTCTAAAAAAACAAAAACAAATAGTACAAAAAAGGGTGTGGCTAGATCTCAGTCGACTGAGATTTTAACCAAGTCTTATTCAAGTGCTATAACATGTACGAAAGAAAAAAACAGAAAAGAAAAAATGCATGAATCTCAACATAAGAGGGTGTGTCTAGGGCACATCTAGATGTGCTCTAATTATTGCACATCTAAGTGAGTGAATTAAGCATAGAGAGAAAGAGAAAAAAGAAAAAGAAAATATCTACACGAATCTTAACATAAGATCAATGGCATAAGACTTAGATGTGCAATACTTATAGCACATCTAGATGTGCTTTAGCAAAACTGATCTAATAAATATAGCATCGACTGAGACATAATCAAATCTCGGGACTGAAAATTGTTCTTCGTACCCCCCACCCACCCCCACACCACGCGGTTGTATTGACATGCGCACTCCCTCCTAATAATACATCAAAAGAAAAATATGATACTTTGTTTGTGAATTAAGAAAAATATGATACCTCACTACGTATGCACAAAGATGGTGGCTACATTCCTCCTTCAGTGGTCTCTAGGGCAACAAACTCCAGTGCACACGCTGCATTGCAAACAAAACCGCAACAAAAAAATAACATAGCAACAATCAGCGAGATACCCACTGTTCTTACAAGTTGGATTTGGCTAAAGCCTATGATAGGGTTGACTGGGAGTACTGAGGCAGTTGGGTTTGACCAAAAGTGGATAAACTGGGTGATGATATGTGTCAAATCAGTCACCTTTTCGGTCAGATGTTCTGGCGTGTTGCTGGATGCTTTTGAGCCCACAAGGGGTCTGGGACTGGGGGATCCGCTGAGCCCTTACCTATTCTTATTTGTGACCGAAGGTTTGTCCACTTTACTACAAAGAGAGATAGGGTAGGGCACCGTCACTCCCCTAAAAATTGCCCGTGGAAACCCTAGTGTCTCTAATCTCCTTTTTGCAGACTCTTTTTCAAAGCCACCACCGACCAAGCAAGAAAGATCAAGGAAATCTTAGAACTGTTTCAGAAAAGCTCAGGCCAACTTCTAAGCCTAAGCAAGTGCTCTTTGCTGTTTAGGGAGGCTTGCTCCGAAAGTGTAAGAGAGGAAATAATGAGAACACTAGAAGTGGAAGCCACAACTTTTGAAAGTAAATACCTGGGCCTCCCTACGCCGGAAGGAAGAATGAAGAATGAGCACTTCCAACCTATCTTGAACAGATTCGGAAAAAAGTGTAATGATTGGAATGAAAGGTTCATGTCACAAGCGAGGAAAGAAGTCAACGTCAAATCCACCGCCCAATCTTAGCCAACTTATGTCATGAGGGTTTTCAAGTTAAACCAAAATTTCTATAAACTATGAAAGGGTAATTCATTTGATGCGGAAGAAATCTGTAAAATTCAGATCCCGGCAGGGGAAGTTGAGGATTGTGTGGCGTGGCACTATGAAAAAACCTGCATCTTCACCGTCAAGGGTGCCTATAAGTTGGCTGATAATCTGAAAAAGAAATGGCAAGGAAGCACCATCCAGCTCTACAAGCTAGCCCGAAAACAGAAGCATTTGGAATTTGATCTGGAAGGCAAATATACTGAAAAAAATTAAAAAAAAAAGGATGGACTACTGGTTACGGAATCTATATTCGATAATATAAATATAAATAATTTTATCCATAAACTCAGTCAAAATTTGTAAAATTTGAATTTTTTTAATCTATATGCACTACATTATGGAACAGAGGGAGTAATATGTTCAACGAGGTTCCAAAACTATATCAACAGATAAAAATGTTTCACATGAAAAAAGTGTTTAAAAATGATTTTTTCTATGTTACTTGATTATGTTCATGTATGGGAAATAATGTGTTCACGCTTGTCAAATAAAATGTTTAGAACACTTCTATACAAGTCCAAAGAGAAAAAATGATCATATTATATATTTATGAAAAGCATTCAGAAAAAACTAATACGAATTGTTCCATTTCCCATGAACAAAGACAATAGACTACCTTGTGTGAAATTTTATTTTATTTTCTTCAAGGCAAAAATACTCTACCAAGGAAGCTATTTGGAACATTTTTTTATCATTTCCTATACAACATAACATAAAACCATAAAAAATTTAAAAATATACAAATATACAAAAATAAAAAATAAAAGCATCGAAAGGAAAAAAGAAACATCCAAAGTAGAATACAAAATCATGCCAGACTAATAGATCGGAGATATTATATGTCTATAAATCATGCAAGAAAGAACTCATAAAAATCCAAACTTAGATCTTATCATAAAGTGACAATGCATCACACCGCAACAAACACATCGGTAATTACACCAGTTGGATCACAATCATTTAGTGCAGTTCATGTAATCTTTGTACCGAACAATGTAGCCTCTTCATTGACATTCCTAGTTTACTACTCCCCACATTCCTAAATTTAAGTCCTTTCGGAGATTTCAATACGGACTACATACAGAGCAAAATGAATGAATTTACACTCTAAAATATGTCTATATACATCCTAATGTAGACTGTGTTGAAATCTCTAAAAGGACTTATATTTAGAAACAGAGAGAGTAGTTTTCGGTTTTCGACATGGAGCAACGTTCTGAGCATATGTTACCTGGGGTTCTTAGTAGAGATTTGGGCAAATGTGCTTAGGTGATAATTTATATGCTTGATTTCCCTAAAAAGTACAATCCTTGGCCCCTTTACCTAATTCAAAGATTTCAGTCAAAATGAAAGTAATCTCACATAAAATTGGACTATCTACAAGCTCATAAAATGCTACAACTTGTGTTCGGAAATACTGGATGCTGATTCAGTAAATTCCGAATGGAGGGAGTAATATAAGGATGAATGGAAGGCCATTTTTATTTATATCATGTGGCTGATAATTGTTACTCCCTCCATCCACATATACATGGCCTAATATGTTTTTCGAGGTTACTTTTGATCACGGGTTAGCACAATGATATATGTATGACATACATGTTACACGAAGCATACCATCAAATTCATATGTGAATGAAGTTTCTAATGATATAATTTTTACATCATAGACCTTATATACTAGGCCCTGTATATTTGGACGGAGGGAGTATCCGTTTTCCTTTTCTTCCGGTTCAGAACTTAGCGTCGGAATGTTTTTTTTTTGGTACCCTATACGCGAGAGGGGAGAGAGCGGTATATTGAAATCCGACAATTGATTTTCTGAGGGTAGTATAGACATTTTGTGTTTTATAAGAAAAATAAGTGTGAGAGATTTTTGTCATGGGCCTAGGTTTTGAGCCTATGTTTTAAGGTGAAATGAATGGCTACGCCACAAATGGGCTCAGCCGATCGATCCATTGATCTGTTCGACCCCTGCCTTCTCTCTGCCGTCGCCCTGGCCGCCGCCCAACTCCCGCAGCCGCGCCACCCTGGTCGGGGTAGCCGCCCCCGCCATCGTCGACCCACCCCCGCCATTGTGGACCTCCGCGGCGCGTCCCTGTCTCTCGATCTGGTAACAATTGCTCTTGTGACTCACTCGACCCACCTTAGCTCCGTCGCTGGTTCTAATCCGGGCCAGCGATTTCATAGTTCATATGTTCGTCGCACGGAAACACTAGATTTGGCATAATTCCAGTTCGTGGAAAAGTCATGTTGAGTATTGCAGCACGATGGGATTCTTTTTTTCGTAATTAGGTCCTGCAATGCACACCCGAGAAAACGAATGTTTTTCTGTATGCCATTGCCGCCCGGTACATGGTGTCTATCAGTGGGTAATTTGTGCTGGGTAGCTCTCCCTCGGTCCCATAATATAAGAGGAGTAGTAGTTCTGATTGGTTCAGGATTTTTCTCCCAATTTATTTTGTGGCTTAATATTGGAAAAAGAAAAGAGTAGCCACAGTTTTTGACCTTTTGGTTCGGGATTTACAAGTGTACTGTTGTTTAGTGCGGTCTAGGAACCTCAAGAAATCATGGTTCAGTTTTGGTTGAAAACGAAAAACAGTACCAAATGTTGTTCAGTGACCTACTGGGCATATTTAGTTTTTCTGTTTGATTATATACCCATGCATTGTTACTGATGCAGTTTGATCTTGTAGTCCATAATTTTAGCATGAAATGCTAAGGCTGCTTTATTCTTCATACTGAAACATGTTTAGTTTCATGAGTGGAATTCAAATAATTTAGATTTGATTCTTTATTGATTGATGTATTTGACATGCCTAGAGGACATTGCAGAATATGATATGGTGATCAGTCAAATTTTTGGTAGTGAGGAAGAAGGTTACAAGTACTCAATGCATATGCTCAACCGAAGGGTTTTGGTGTTAGAAAGGAAGAACTGACTAGGAAGTCGGACATGAACATGGCTTGTCGGTGCCTCTATGTCTGCTGTAAAGAAGGATATGACATCGGGCGAGGAAGCACTTTGAGAAAACTAAATGGGTGTGAACTCCTAGGCCACTGTCACGTTGTGGATGTGGCGCTCGGATGACGATCGAGCTTCATATGGATAGTGGTGAATGGCTTCTAAACATTTTGTGGACAAACTTAATCATCCACTTGTTAAGGTTGGCCAGAGAGATTTCATAAGGTCACATCATGGGTTGAGTGACGCGCAAAAGGCCAATGTCATTGAGTATGGATTGGTGGCCTTCGAAAACATCTGATAATGGAAGTGGAGAAGGAGAGTGGTGGTTACGACAAGGTAGGCTTTGATTTGGGTAATTTCTCACCAACAGATTCAAAGGTAACTTGTCATTCCTAAGTTAGGTAGTTCTTAGTCCACCAATAGTTCATAATTTGCTAGATGGTGGTAAAGCTTTATGATCTTGTTTTAAGAGTGAAGAAAGATTTGATGGCACAACATCTAGAGACCCGCCACACAACAGCTGCGCATATTCAGACAAATTGAGAAGAACTCAAATTTGAGAAACTGGATACATGACGTCTTCAACACCAATCTAAGTACCGTCAACTAAAACACACTAAATCACTCTCTTCTTACCAAATATAAAATAGTGATAGGCAGTAAGCATGGCTATTGGAATGGACCAACATCTAAGTGCAACGACTTAAACAAATTCGATACCTCTCCCCTACGAGTGAGTCTGACTTGGGCCCAGAATTTGAAGTAAAATACTAATTTTGTTGATTATGTGGGTTATTTTTTACATGCTCTCCCCTACGACCTACAGGGTGATTGGGATGACGCCAAAGATGAGTACAAGAACTTTGACACTCAGTACCCTCTACATACGTGGTGGTGGTGACTTTGCCCTAAAATTAGAAGTAAGTAAAAATACATTAATTATGTGAGTTACATATTTTTACCAAGTCAGTTCCATGACCCGCAGGGTGCTCGGGATAACACAATGGAAGTGTCTACAATAACAAAGTAAAAGAAAATTAGTAATGAAATCATTATCGAGGAAGACGACATGGAGGCAGAGCACGACAACGGCAACACGACAATCATTATCGAGGAAGACGACACACTGTTGGGCTGAGTTGCACACGAGATCGCTGCGATGGGTGATCGTGCTTCCCATGGAAGTGCCACCCTAATCGAAATGCATACCTTTTTTACTCGTCGACTTAAAAAATGGTGATGCTGTATGATTTGACTCAAATGGGGTATCAATCGGTTATTGTGTAATTTCCTTCCCTACAGGCATCCTAGATTTATATAAGAACTTAAAGGTTGCTAAGCTCTGGGCGTTTTCCTGTGTTTGAGGCTATCGGTAACTCTGGTCTTCTAGCGACCCGTGTTCCCGGCTCACCCCCTGCTTTGGCCTGGTTTTTCGGCTGTTTTTTTGGTCCACCCTATGTCGTATCGGTATGTTTATTCGAGCGTTTCTCATGTGCTATTTCTTCAGATGTTTCTGAGCTTGACACGTTTGTTTTTGCCGTGGTCGCTGCCATGTATTCTCCTCAGTCCTATCTTTCTGGCTCTTTCAACGTGCGGAGGATTCGGCAAGTTTGCACAGTTTGCGTTGGGATATGAGGCTGTTGGTATTCTCCCATCCCTCCTCTTGGTTCCTACGCTCCCAAACCCTGGTAATTTTTACATGTTCATGATCCTTTTTGTGCCTGTATGTCAGTTTTCCTTCCTTTTAACATTTTCATTAACAAAACATATTCCATGTTGCAGAGCGTACTTGAAATATAAATGGAGGATCGACTGTGACTTCACTGCGGCAATGACACAAGAGCAGGGCTGGCCCTGGGTGAGGGGCGAGCGGGGCGGCCGCCCCGAGCCCCAAAAGTCAAGGGGCCCCTCCCAGGTATATGTACGTAGGCATACAGGTCAGGTCTTCGAGTCTTGGGGCGGAAAATATTTGAAGCCGATCTCAGCACAACGCCTCAGTGTTCGTGCTAGGTCTAGGAAGTAAAAATAGATATGATGGGCATGGCCCGTGTTTGCACATACGTGGAGACTGGGTAGGAAAGGAATCGTTCAATTCACTAATCATGATTTCCTGTAACTCGATCCCTCCCTGTTCCGCTGTTCGTCCCTAATTCTCTTTACTTCTCCCTCCCTCACTGAACGAACGACGCGACCACTATGCCGGCAGGTACGCCTCGTCATGCCCACTTCCCTCGCATGTTCTTCTCTTCCTATTTCTTTTTTTTTCTAATGTTGATTTCCAGATTCTCGATCGACCAAACAGGTTAACAGGAAATTGTTGATAGCGCGCTCGAAGTTGCACACACATAGCCAGATTAGATTATAAAAAGAAGTTATTATACTAGTTACTATGTCCTAGCAGATTTTGTCGTCATATTAGATGATCTTTTATACTCCATTTAAAAATTATTAGATTTTTGCTAATAATTTTTAAATATTATGGAGTACTTAATCTAATATTTTAATTAGATTAATATTTTTTTAAAGATGGAGTACTCATTATGGAGTTCAGAAAAACATAATTAGTTTTATTAAGAATAGATTTATTAGACGGAGTATAAAAGCTAATTAAAATATTAGATTAAGTACTCCATAATGAACTGAGAATTAAACTGAGCAAACATGAAATAATTGACAAAGAATTACAACAACAAATCATAAAAATGAGGAACACATAAGGCAAGTTTTATTAAGAATAGTTGTCATTGTGAAATTTCTTGGTAAACGCAATTTGGATTTTAGAGGATCCAGCGAGCAACTATATGATGATTCCAATGGCAATTTATTATCTTGTGTGCATATGGTTGCAGAATTTTTATTTGGTAATGCAAGATCATCTTAGGCGTATTAAAAAAATCCATTACCAATTTTTAGCCATATTATTCAAAACGAGTTGATTTCTCTTATGGCTGCTGACATTATAAATTTTGTATCAAAATTGTCAAAGTAGCCAAATATTTCACTGTTATCCTAGATTGTACCCCGAATGTCAGTCATAAAAAATAGAATCAGTTTGTTGGTTCGATGTATTCATATGTATAATGGAAAAATACAAATTTTGGAGTACTTTGTTGGTTTTTTGGTAGTGGACGACACATCTGGTTTGGGAATTTTTAAGGTATTGGTTGATTCTATGAAGTCCTTTGATCTTAATATTGATGACACTAGGGGCAAGGTTATGACAATGGATCTAACATGAAAGGAAAATACAAGGGGTGCAAAGTCGGTCGCTTGAGGTAAATCCAAGAGCTTTGTACATGACATGTGTTTGCCACAGCCTCAATCTCACTCTGTGTGATATGGCCAAATCTTGTGATAAAGTTGTTTATTTTTTGGAATTGTGCAACGAATATATGTACTATTTAGTGGTTTTAACAAAAAATGGAAAGTTTTTGTTAGCCATGTGAAATATTTAACTATGAAATCTTTGAGCAATACTCGTTGGGAGAGTCAGATTAGAAGTGTTAAAGCAATTAGATTTCAACCTCCTAACATAAAATCAACTCTACTTGAGTTAAGTGAAGATAGTGGTATCGAACCCAAAGTAGAGCAGATCTTATATTAGGAGCTTGAAATCTAATTGCTTTTAACACTTTTGATCTGACTGTCCCAACGAGTATTGCTCAAAGATTTCACAGTTTGATTTTTCACATGGCTAACAAAAACTTTCCATCTTTTGGTACAATCACTAAATATTACATATATTCGTTGCAGAATTCCACAAAAAGAAAACAACTTTACCACAAGATTTAGCCATATCACAAAGAGTGAGGTTGAGACTGTGGTAAGCACATGTCATATACAAAGCTCTTGGATTTACCTCAGGTAACCGACTTCACACCCCCTTGTATTTTCTTTTTTGTTAGATCCATTGCCATAACCTTGGCCCCTAATGTCATTAATATTAAGATCGAAGGACTTCATAGAATCAACCAATACCTTAAAAATTCCCAAACCATATGTGTCATCCACTACAAAAAACGAAGAAAGTACTCCACAATTTGTATTTTTTCATCAGACATATGAACATCGAACCAACAAACTCATTTTGGTTTTGATGACTCACATTCAGGGTACAATCTAGGATAACAGTGAATTATTTGGCCACTTTGACAATCTTGATGATAAAATTTCTAATGTCAGCAGACATATGAGAAATCAACTCATTCTGTATAATATGGCTAAGATAATGGCAATGGATTTTTTTTAATACGCGCAAGAAGATCTTGCATTGCCAAATCAAAATTCTACAACCATCTCCACACAATATAAGAAACTGACATTGGAATCATCATAAAGTTGCTCGATGGATCCTCTAAAATCCAAATTGCGCTTACCAAGAAATTTCACAATGGCTACTATTCTTAATAAAACTTGCCTTATGCGTTCCTTCATCTTTGTGATTTCTTGTTGTAATTCTTTGTCAATTGTTTCGTGCTTGCTCAGTCTAATTCTTAGTTCATTCCAAGAGTTCTAGTTGGTAATGTGGTCGACACTAGGTTCATGTTTTTCTAGTCTCTCACTAATATGCCGTCAATCATAAAACTCATCGCGCCCCAATGAAATCTTGCATTTATCGGAATTGAAAAGATTACAGCAAAAACAAAACACTTTTTTCGTGTTTTGAAAAAACTAACCATTTGCTATCACTCATCTCTCCATTGCTCATTTTTCTCGAGTAATGGCTATACGAAAAATGTCTTGAAGTTTCATCTAAAGGATATTTAGTATTTTTCTTTCCTTCCCTTTAGGCCTCTTTTCCACTAATATGCCCCTCGCTTTGTTATCAAGACTACCAAATTTCTTGGATCATAAATATCCATAGTAATAACCGGTTCCTCATCAACACTAGCAGATTCTGCCCGCAGATGGAACATCACGATTGGTATCATCCATGTTGATGTCAACATCGTATTCTGTAGGAGTATGACCATCATCTTCCTGAATTGACATTAGTTTGGTCATCCGTAAGAACTATCGCCAACTCGTCTGGATTTCTTCGAGTGCTCATATCGCTCTTATAACATTGCTTCTTTCTTCTCATCCGCTTTCTTCTTCCCTTTTCTTTTTATCACTTCCGGATGAATACTTTCAACCCAAACTCGATATAACTCTACTGAAATTGAAAGGAACAAATAGTTTTTAAAATTAGCGCAAAGCTAATTAAAATATTAGATTAAGTACAGAAGATCATCTAATATGATGACAAAATCTGCTAGGGTATACTAATTAGTATAGTACCTTCTCTTTGTAATATAATCTGGTTGTGTGTGCAATGATTCGAGCGCCCTATCAACACTTCCTTGTTAACCTATTTGATCGATCGAGAATTTTGGAATCATGACTAGAAAGAAAAGAAACATGAAGAGAAGAACATGTCAGGGAAGATGGCACGATGAGACGTACCTGCCGCCACAGTGGTCGCGTCGTTCATGCAGCGAGGGAGGTAGAGTTGAAGAGGATTACAGATGAACAACAGAATAGGGAAGGACGGTCCAAAGTTACATGAAAATGTGATTAGTGAATCGAACGATTCCTTTCCTATCTAGTCTGTACGTACGTGCAAACATGGGCCAGACCCATCATATATATTTTTACCTCCTATGCCTAGCATGAGCGCTGAGGCGCTGCCGCTGAAATTGGCTTCAATTTTTTCTCTCTCGAAGACCTGACCTGTATGCCTATGTACATGTACTTGGGAGGGCTCCCCTGACTTTTTTGGGGGCCCAGGACGGCCGCCATGCACCCCCCCCCCCCCCCCCCCCCCCCCCGGTGCGGCCCTGGCCTTTGGAAAACTAGCCCAGACGCCTTGTCCATCGGTATGTCCTAGATTGCCTCCTTAATCTCCCCAAGCGTGAAAGGCCGCTTGAGCTCATGCATGTCGTGCTTCAGCAAATTTAGCCTGTCCCAGTTGAAAGGGGCCGCCATGCGTGCGCTGGTTCCCATGATCCCCTGAAAGTGATCAGCCAGCAAGTCCAGAATTTTGTCCTGCTCATCCACCATGGTGCCGTCAACGGCAACGATGGAGTGGATGTGGTTCTTGCGAGACCGAGAGTTGGCTTTTATGCGGAATAACTCGGAGTTAGCATCGGTGGCCCGCAGCCATGAAACCCTAACTCGTTGTTTTTGCTTGATCCACATCAAAACAGTCAGGCCTAGGTGGCATGATTTGAGAGCTGCCCAAAGGCGGGTCTCATCTGCAGTTAAAGTCCTAGAATCCTGGGCCATATCAAGGCGCAAGGTAATCTCATGAACCATGTTAATCTGCCGCTTGAGATTTCCAACAGAGCACTTGCTCCAAGTGGAGAGGGCCTTCCTAACCCGAAGCAGCTTGATGTGAATCGTGTTGATGGGGTCCGCACTCCCTACCAGCAAGTTCCAGGAGGCAGAAACAACGTCGCTGGAACCACTGCAGCTTGATGTTGGAGATGCTCTAATAGAACACGTAGTCGGCAACCCTAAAGCAATGGCAAACAACAAAGCAGGCGAGTGAAACATGTATATAGGACCACAGAAAAACACTAACAGTACAAGCACCACGGGCACGTGCAACAGACATAAAAGACCACAGTTCCCCAAAAAACAGACATATAAGACCACAGAAAACCCCTTTGCTTTTTTTGAGGAAAAGAAAACCCCTTTGCTTCACGACAGAAAATCGCACACGGGCTTCTCATTGGGCCTGCTAGTATGGATCACTAAGGGAGCTTCTGCAGTGGACAAACAGCGGCGACGGTACAGCAATTTGGAAAACCCTATTTGCCACTGGCTGCAGCGAACTGTCGGGCAATCTCCTGGATTGTTTCTTTTCTGTTTTTTTACTTTATATTTTTTCTTTTTTTATTTTGTTTTTCCTTTTCTTTTGTTCTGTTTAGTTTTTTCAAGTTTATTTCCACTTTTAAAAAATATTCAGAAATTTCAAAAAATTGTTCAAAATTTCAAAAAAATATTCACTTTTCAAATTTTGTTTCGAAATATAAGAAAATATTAGAATGTCAATATTTGTTTGCTTTTTGAAAATTTGTTCACAAACACAAAATTTGTTGTAGTTTTCAAAAAATTTGCACAAATTCAAAAATTATTCACGTTTTTTTAATTTGTTCGCAAATTCAGAAAATGTTTGGGGAATTTCAAAACATGTTCGCATTTTCAAAAAAATTTCATAATCTCAAAAAATGTTTGGGAATTACAAAATTTGTTCATAAAGTCAAACAATGTTCTCAAATTCAAAAATTTTCATGCTTAATATTTTTTACAAGTTCAAAAAATCTTTTGGAATTTAAAAAAAATTCGTGTTTCAAAAAAATCTTTGTAATTTTGAAAAATGTTCATGTTTTCAAATTGTGTTCCTGTTTTTCAATTTTTTTTAGAAATTTCCAAAATATATAAATGTATGTAAATTTCAAATTTTGTTGAAACTAAAAATGGTTGCGCTGCCATCCCTCACGAGCAGCTACTGGTTCCGGTGGTTAGTAGCACTATTATTTAATTTTGATGTCACGAGTTTGATTCCTCCCTGCAGCATTTCATTTTGGTATTTTTGTCACGCTACACAGCTAGCTTTACTGTTTTCGAGTGGGCCGGCCCAGTCGAGGTCCCTTTTTGTGTTGGCTGTGGAAGGAGGAGCTAGTACGAGCAGTATTCATACCTATTGACGCTGAAGCAATATTGAGAATCCCCTTATGTACAAAGGTGGATGATTTTTGGGCATGGAGCAAGGAGATTCGAGGAAACTTCACTGTATGTTCAGCATATAGGATAATTCAGAATACAAAGTTAACCCGAGAGAGTTGGCTGTATGAATTGAGAGGAACATCGAATGCTGATGAAAGCAATGGTTGGTCATCTTTGTGGCACACCCAGGTCCCCAACAAAATACGGGCATTTCTTTGGCGTCTCGTCAGGGAATCGATTCCTACCTGTGACCTTCTACATCATCATAACATGGCTAATTCGCCGGCATGCCTGCCGTGTGGCGTGGCCGATTCGTGGAGGCATGCATTGCTCGAGTGCACCATGTCAAGGAGTGTTTTGCTTTATCTTCGGAGTCTCTTTTTTTTTAGGGGAAGGCCTTCATGGCTGCTTTATTAACTTATAATAAACTTATATTGTTTGCTAAAGCATTCAGAATGAAAAAGGGGGGAGTATCCGACCACACCGTCGGTGGATTACCCCTCCCATAGCTAGCTAGCTCATGAGCAACCATGTTCGACTCTCTACTACAATGTTCGATAATGACCTTCCCGAAATCTGCAAGTAAATTACGACAGTCCTCAAGAATTGGCGCTGCCACCAAAGCATACCGTTCATTTAGCCTCAATGCATCCACGACGATCAAGCTATCAGATTGAATCACAATGCTGTCACACCCAAGGCCGCGTATGAACATAATTCCCTGGCGCATAGCCTCGGCCTCAGCTGCCACTGCATTCGCAACATGAACCATTTGAGTTGCTGCAGCTGCTATAAAGCCACCATTATGGTCTCTCACCACCATTCCGCAGGATCCCGAGTAATCATCTTCCATAAATGAAGCATCTACGTTCAGTACCTGCATACCTGACAGTGGCTTCTTCCAAGCATTCTGACGAGGCAATGGATTCGGTTTCCCCGCCCCTCGGACGAAATTCAGAGATAAGGCCTGGATTGCCATAGCCGTGCGGACTGGGCTCTGAACTTGATCACCTCTTGCCAGCTCCCTTCGCTGCCACCAAAGGTACCAGCTGGTAGAAGCTATTACTTCGGGTATATCAATTACCTCCATATACCTTCGTTGAAACCTGTCATCGCATAAGAGAGACTCCAATATTGTCGCACCTGATCTGTCAATTTGGATCACCTCATCTATCACAGTTTTCAGGCCCAACTCAGACCATATCGATCTAGCCCGGGGGCAAGTGAAGAGCGCATGTTTTATGTCCTCCGCCCCTTGCTGGCAAATTGGGCACTGCCCACTTGTAGGTATATGTCTGTTAGCAAGTGTACACTTAAAGGGAATGGTGTTGTGCAGGCAACGCCAAACGAAGATTTTAACTTTCCCTGGCAGCTTTAACTTCCACAGCCTCTTCCAAACCGGATGATCGGGTGTGCTCGACTGTCTAGCCTCACCACCAACTTTCATACCATATTGATCTTCCCATTCTCTGTAATAGCCAGAACGAACGCTGTATATTCCATTTTTTTGTGAAATGCCATGCTACAGCGTCATCCAAGACATGATGGGATAGGGGAATCTGTAATATACGATCTGCATCTATTCTCCATAAGTTGTCCCTGATAATCTGCTCGTCCCAATCACCTGATATAGGGTCTATTAGGTCACTCACATGTGTTAATAGGCAATTACCTCGTCGTGTCAATACCTTCCTTGTTGGGCTGTTTGGTATCCAACTATCCTCCCAGATATCAATCTTTGTGCCGTCCCCAACTCTCCAAATGCTTCCTTTCTTAAACGTTTGTATGCCTGCAAATATGCTCTGCCATACAAAAGAAGAACCCTTCTTTAACGTGCAGTTTAGGATATCGCCCGTGGGATAGTATCGAGCACGCAACACTCGTGCACAGAGCGAGTCATAGTTCTCAATCAACCTCCAGCATTGTTTTGCTAGAAGTGCAAGGTTGAAAGCATGGATATCTCTGAACCCCAATCCCCTTTTTCTTTCGGGACACACATCTTCCACCAAGCGACCCAATGCATTTTGCGCTGATCGTCCTCATCACCCCACCAGTAATGCGACATTGCATCAGTGATCCCTTTGCAAATTTTCTTCGGGAATTTGAAAACACTCATCGCATACGTAGGGATGGCTTGGGCCACCGCTTTAATTAACGCCTCCTTGCCTCCAAAGGATAGGGTACGCTCCTTCCATCCATTTATAAGTTTCTGAATTCTCTCAATCAGGTGCAGAAAGCAATCAGTTTGGTCCACACCTATCATAGACGGCAGCCCCAGATATTTATCCGATAGTGCTTCAGTCATAATATCTAGGACTTGACATATCTCGGCTTTGACATCTACATCTGTATTGGGACTGAAAAAGATTGAGGATTTAGCCACACTGACCATTTGACCTGAAGCTGAACAATAATCATCCAAAATACTCCTGAGTGAATGTGCATTTGCAGAATCAGCTCTCATCAAGATTAATGAGTCGTCCGTGAAAAGCAAGTGTGAAATTTTAGGGGAGTCTCTACAGACCTGGACCCCCACTAGCCTGCCTTGTTCTTCTTCATGCTTAATTAACGCTGACAAGCCTTCTTCGCATAGCAAAAAGAGGTAGGGGGATAGGGGATCCCCCTGCCTGAGTCCTCTGGACGGTTTGAAAGGAGCAGTTTCGTTCGAATTAAATCTCACTGTGTACTCAACAGAAGTCACACATGCCATGATCAGGTCAATCCACCTTTCTGCAAATCCAAGTTTTCCCAGAATAGCTTTCAGAAACACCCATTCTACTCGATCATAGGCCTTGTGCATATCTAATTTGACAGCGCACGTGCCATTTTCCCTTGCTTCCTCTTCTTCATTGTGTGGGTGCATTCATACGCCACAATAACATTGTCAGTGATGATCCTCCCTGGCACAAATGCACTCTGCGTCTCGCTGATAATGTCAGGTAAGAAAACTTTTAATCTTGCAGCCAAGAGTTTAAATATCACCTTATATACCACATTGCAGAGGCTTATGGGCCTGTATTGCGAGATCTTCTCTGCATTCTCCACTTTGGGTATGAGCACAATAGTAGTTGAGTTCCAACCTTCCGGTATAACTCCACTATTCACTGCGTTTAAAACTTCAGCCACTAATTCATCTCCTAACAGAGGCCAGAACTTCTTATAAAATATTGCATGCAATCCATCTGGACCGGGCGCTTTAAGATCGCCGATACTAAACAGTGCCTTTTTCACCTCCTCGGCCGTATACGGTGCAAGCAATGCTACATTCATATAATCCGAAACTCTAGTTTTAACTTTATTCAAAACATCCATGTTTGGGTGTACAACTTCAGAAGTAAACAGGGACTGGAAATAATCAGAGATTAGGTTTCCCATGGATATTACATCTTCCTTCCACACACCATCATCTCCAAGAAGTTTCCGGATCTGGTTCCTCCTTCTTCTGGCCGTCATGAAGTTGTTAAAGAAACTTGTGTTTCGATCTCCATACTTCAGCCAATTGGCACGACTCCGCTGCACCCAATATATTTCCTCCTTCTCTAGAGTTTCTTCAATGAGGATAAGAATCTCTCGTTGCCGATCTGCCGCCTCGTCAGTAAGGGGCCCCGACCGCAAACTTTCAAGCTCCGCCTTAAGTTTCTTCAGACGGCGTTGCGGCGCACGCAGCACCGTCCAGTCCCATGAGTGCAGCTCCTTGTGTACTGCTGCTGTTCGCGCCGCGAACGAGTCCTGCTCACTCGTGTTTTCCCACGCATCCGTGACCCGCTGCGCAACATCATTTTCCTGCAACCATCTCGCCTCAAAGCGACGGGTTCCATCAGTAGGGTGTTGGACATCACTACTATCCCCTTCCAAGTCCAGGACCAAAGGGCGATGGTCAGATTTAGAGTGTTCAGCATTGGTGATAGCTGCATTCGGGAATAGTGCATGGAAATCTCCATTACATATACCTCTATCCAATCTTTCTCTCAGTCTCCTCCTTCTCCATGTAAACATTTCGCCCTTAAATCCCATGTCATCTAGCTGGCAATCCACCAACGCGTCTCTGAAATTCTGCATCATTTGGGTTGGTCTTGGAGCCCCGCCTTCTTTCTCATGGGAATATAGGATTTCATTAAAATCACCAATGACCACCCATGCGCCATTCATCTGCGGCCTTAGAGATCTCAGGTACTCCTAAGATAGGTGTTTATCCTCCCACTTGGGCTCACCATAGAACCCAGTCAATCTCCACATAGCTTCTCCAGGGCCATCTATAGCCACATCAATGTAGTTTTTCTGTACACTCAGGGCTTGTAGCACAACCGGGCTGCACCAAGTTAACAACAGCCCCCCACTAGCACCGTCACTTTCATAAACTTCCATTTTATCCATCCGCAGTTTCCTCATTAGTTTTGCTGCCTTTGCTTTATTCAGATGTGTCTCAGACAGGAAGATAACATCCGGGCCCCATTGCTTCTGAATGTCCAGAAGCGCTCGAACTGCCGTGGGGCTGGCCATCCCACGGCAGTTCCAACAGAGTGTTTTCATTGTACCCGGCGATCCCCTTCGCGAGGGGTCGCCGATCCCATTTCAGTATCCTTATTTCCTTCCGTTAAGGTCATAGTTTCCCCTTCCGCAGTTCTCTGTCTCTTCGGATCATGTACCTTCTGTGGTGTAGTCATCAAGCTCTTGTCCACCTGTACACTCGGTGTTCCTTCTATTTGCGGCACTCGCTCAGCCACAACACATGTCGAGGAAGATGGCCCCTCATTATGTTTTATGAAGGTGCCATCCGGTCCAACAAGTCTTTTCTTTGCTGTTGGCATTGGCATGCCCTGACCCATACCTCTGCCAAGGTACATCTCCCTTCCTTCTTCTGGGTTTGGGTCACCAGGGTTTCCTCTTCCCCTACCCACTCCCCCTCCTCTCCATGCCATACCGCCTCGGCCGAAATCCCCTCGGCCTCCACCACCAGACCGAGACTCAAATTTTGCCAGGAGCCATTCCCCCCACTCGCATTCTTCATCCGCATGTATTCCATCTCCACATTCAGTCACCACATGACCCATCATACCACAGAAATAACAGAAGTCAGGCAATTTTTCGTACTCAACTGGATATTTCTTCAGTTCCTTCAGAGTCAGAGGTACAAAGCGGACCAGAGGTGTATCGAACATTACAAATACCCTCGCCCGCAGATACTTCGTGGGGTTTAAGCGGCCCTCGTTAACCACAACTTTGATCGGTGGGACTCCGACCTTTCTAGCTATCTTTTCAGCTACTTCTCTCTTCTTCATTAGCCCATCGGGGATCCCGATAATCCTTGACCAGACCGGGATCCTATCTAGTTTATAATCATTGACGTTTGTGATACCGTCATACTCCTCCATAACCACTGCATACTCCCTGAACAGCCACGGGCCACCATTCATGACCCGATTCCAATCTCCCAAACACATAAACTGCGCCAAGAAGAGGTTAGGATTCATGGTTTTGAAAGTCACACCCTGCGCCGGGGTCCATGCGTTTCTCATCGTCTTAAACAGGGCTACATGGCTAAAGGGTTTTTGAGTATGAACCCTAAAGATCGCTATCCACCTTGTCTCCTTGATTAGGTCTTCAACTTCCCCGGAGAGATCTAGCTCTTCCTCTTCCTCACCATGCAGCTTCAGACCTTCAAATCTGTCCTCCAAATTCGCCTTATGATCGGGTATGTTCTCGCCTCCATCGCCGCCGCCGCCAGCCCTAGGAGGTCCCGCGCTGGGCGGCTGGTCTCCTCTCTCATCGGACATGCCGGCGTTCCCTGGGACGCCTGAGATCGATGGGATCACGCAAGGATCACTCTGCGAGCAATCTTGCGTGAGAATTTCGTACGGGGTGGTTGGATCTGTGGGAACCCTAGCGAGTCGCCAGGGGAACAGGGGAACCCTAACTTGCGCCAGGGGAAAGAAAACCCACACTAGCAAGCGCCTTACGTTTTTATCTTCGGAGTCTCTTGTGGAATAGATGAGCATAAATGCGAATCCAACCGCCAAGCACTACTAGGGAAAAGTCTAGCAGCAGCGCGGGTTTTAGGACTATCAGTAGCGCGGACAGGAGCGCTACTGGTACAACGCTACAGCTAAAGGTTACCAGCAGCGTTGGTTAACTCACGCTACTGCTACACCGACTTAGGGCCTGTTCTGATCTCCTCCCAACTCCATGAACTCCACGATTCTAGCTTCCCATCTCAGCTTCTCACTCCACGCAGCGAGACAACTTCGTTCGGCTCCGATCGCTAGCTTCTCCCATCACTACTATGGGCTGGCAGCATGGGTGGCCCGCCTTAGCACCCTAATGGGCCGGTTGGAGGCAGCCCAGCTTGGCTTTCCAGCGAGAGAAGGAGCACAAAGTATCGATTCGATCGAGCGATATGTTCCACGAGCTAGCGTACCGGTTCGATGTGCCATCACTTGGCGGTGGCATTTGTACGTAATTTGAGCGAACTTCTCCTTTTCCAATCCGTGGAGCTGGACTTTTGGTGCTTCACGTTTTTACACTAGCGGCTGGCCAGGCTTCTCGCTTCTAGCTTCTTGGCCCAAACTCGTTCGGCTCAGCTCCACTCCAGAAATTTGTGAAGCTTGGAGCTGGAGAGCCTTCGAACACGCCCTTAGTAGTAGCGCTTTCTCGACGCGGCGCTACTGGTAATTACTAGTAGCGATTCTCCCGGCCCGTGCTACTACTATTATTCCATATTTTTTTCATTTCATGTTGTATTCATACACCTCTATACAAGTTTTCATACAGCAGCAATTTAGAGATTGATTTTACATCATAATGAGTTATTACATCATTGGGTGAAAGAACCGTGGACTAGTTTCAAGTGGATGGACATCCACTTGAAACTAATCTGCGGTTCTTTCACGCAGTGATATAATAAATATCATCATCATCATTATATCATTAATAACTTATCATCATAATACATCATTGTCATATAACACCTCCTGTTGATCATTGTTTTAATCGATGAGACATCACATAGCAAGTTGGTCACTAGTCATAATCACAACTACTCCTCATTATCAACTCTAACACATTGTACCACATAATAAACATATTGTACCTCATAGGACCTACTACATTCTCTTATGACCTACTATATTCTCTAAGGTAAAATAGCAAAAAACAAGATAGCCCCTGGCTCTTCATTATGGAGAATGCAGATTATCCTATCTCCAATTCTTGTCTTTTGCTTAATGTTGCTTCCAAGAACCTCCTTACGAATGTCCAATCATTTTTTCCACTCTTTGATTAGCATGTGTTCACCGGTTTCAGAAATCCGATATGCACATGTGAGATCCGTAGGATGACCTGGCTGTATGTTCAGAACTTCAAGGCGACCATTGTAATACATCAGATGAGGCACACAATCCATCGGGATTTTCTGTTGAAAAACATAGTAATAACTTTATAGTTAGCAATGATGTACTAGTTTTAGAAGTATGCAAAAGATGCACGGATATCGTAATAGTAAAAAATCTTACCAGGGTATCTCCATAGAAGTTATCGTGGTTCAACACGTGCCCTAGTGGCACGTATTCACCATAATTTGGAGGAGTTCGATAATAGGTATTGTAATTCTCAAAGAAAGTACAAAATACGATCAGATGATTTTTCTCCTTATAAGTTAATCCGGAGCCATCAGTGTAGTGGGTTTTGTCTACCATCTTCCACACATTCTTTGAAGAATGAAAATAAGCTGTCAATGAAAATAAGTTGTCAACTGTTTTGAAATAAACAATATAAATTAGTTAATAACTATGTTTGAGAAACTCACATAGCGGTAGAATCGGAAGCGTATCAACAAGGACCCAAATGTCCATATTGTTTTCCTCGATGTCAGGATCACCAAGATCCATGGTGACAATCATACCCTCATAAAAACCATACATTTTGCAAAGTGCTTCCCAATTTTGGCAACCAAAATGGGTTACGCTCTGAGAATTGTACAGATTTACTTCAAAATCCATATCATGATGGGTCCTTAGGTGTATTTTCTTTGTTTCAAAATTTTCATGGTCTTCAAAACCCATCCTCTCCAAGACATAGCGTCTTGCATGGCATGGTATAAGCTAGTCAAATTGTAAAAGATGAAAATTAGACGTTGAAATAGTTGAAGTCGTGCTTAATTACGAAAAAACCACTTGTCGTCGTTGCGTACCGTTTCAACGTCGAAGGTCTCCTCGAGCTTAATGCTGAAGCGCCGATCATCGTCCAGGTGAGGGTACCTGTCGCACAGACCTCGATCGCTGTGGCACCAGCTGCACTCCCTTGGGAGACTTTCGTCATCCGAGTATGACATTTCCTACGTTCATAATTCAAAGATTAAACTTGTACAATTAAGTATATGTACTAAAAACCTAAATTAGATCATTATTTTTCGAGAAAATCCAGGCCACTCGATATTTCCTACATATTCTAGCACAAGTCATGCCAGAATTCACGGAAAAATCCAGCATGACCTTTGCTAAAAAAGGACATATCGAGCGCCTGAAATTTGCTGGAACGGAAATTAATCAACACTCCGGCAAAACATAGGCCACTCGGAGGTGTAACCTGAACATGACCGGCCACTTGAGCAACCACATATCCTATTTGAGCAACACAGGATATACATGTTTTTATCTACATCATATATATATATATATATATATATATATATATATATATATATATATATATATATCTATCTTATAGGACTCATATTGACATGGAGATTTGGCTGGTCTCACCTTGAGGTCGGAGGGGGTCGGTGACGGGGACGACAGTGGGGATGATGGAGGGGCTCCTTGATTTCTGCAAAAGCAAAAACCCTATAAGTTATCACTAATACATCCCGAATAATTTCTTAAAATATAAAAATAACAACAAATATGACATGTTCAACTAGTTCTATTAATTCAATTAGTTATTACTAAATATAAACTTACTATAAATAGAAAAAAAACTAGTTCTTTCTAAAAATAAAGTAGTCCAACTAGTTTATTAATTTACTTACTAATTATTTTAAACACTTACTAAATAAACTAGTTCTATTAAGCACTTACTATAAATAAACTAGTTCTATTAAGCACTTACTATAAATAAACTAGTTCTATTAAACACTTGCTAAAAATTCTACTACCCTAGTTCTACCCTAAATTTTCTTACTTCTATTTTATTCAAAACACCTAAAATAGTCAAAAAAAAGTATTCTATTAAAAAAACTACATTCTACAATGTCTACATTCTACAATGTCTACATTCTAAAATCTACATTTAAATTATCTACAATTTGCAAGAACAGAGACAAGGGAGGGATGGAGGAGAGAGGAGGGGGAGGGGCCGGCCGGAGGAGGAGGAGGGAGGGGCAGTGGGAGGAGGGCTGCCGGCGGAGGAGGGAGGAGGGCACTACTAGGAAAAGAGCTACTAATGGCGCACCAGCTTTGCCTACTAATGGCGCATCACTGGTGCGCCATTAGTATCACGCCACTAGTATTTTTTACTAATGGCGCACCACTGGTGCGTCATTAGTATCTGATATACTAATGGCGCACGGCGCACCACTGGTGCGCCATTAGTATAGGCCATGGTGCGCCATTACTATAGGCCACTGGTGCGCCATTAGTATTTTTGAATTTTGAAGGCGGGAAAATAGTAGTGGCGCACCGTCTAACCCCCACCGTGCGCCATTGCTATTTTTGAATTTTGAATTTGGATCTGGATCGTGATTTTTTTGCCCATTTTTTGCTCGTTTTTTGGCACGATATTATTTCAAATTTTGTTCCTGTTTTTGGATCTTGTACGTTCTTTTGCCGTGTTCTTTTGCCGGAGAGGAGTTCGCTAGAGAGGAGGAGGAGGTCACCGGAGAGGCGCTCGCCTACATCGCCGGAGAGGAGGAGGAGGAGTTCGCCGGAGAGGAGGAGGAGGAGGTCGCCGGAGAGGAGGAGGAGGAGGAGGAGGAGGTCGCCGGAGGAGTTCATCGGAGCATCGGAGAGGAGGAAGGAGAAACCATGAGGGGATGGGAGGAGAGGAGGGAGGAGGAGCTCACCGGAGAGGAGGGAGGAGGAGCTCACCGGAGAGGAGGGAGGAGAAATCGTGAGAGGAGGGGAGGGGAGGAGAGGAGGGAGGAGGAGGTCGCCGGAGAGGAGGAGGAGGAGGTCGCCGGAGAGGAGGAGGGTAGTATGGTGGAGGAGAGAAGGGAAGATGGAGTGGAGGAGTGGTGGAGTGGAGGAGAAAAATAAAGGAGGAGAAGACCACACCCAGCTATATATATGGCATAGTAATGGCGCACCGCGGGCAGGTGCGCCATTACTAACTTTTTTTTTTATTTATTTTGAATTTTGAAGGCAGGAAGATACTAATGGCGGTGCGCCATTAATAACTTTTTTTGACTTATTTTGAATTTTGAAGGCGGGAAGATAGTAATGGCGCACCATGGGTAGGTGCGCCATTAGTAAGTTTGATTTTTTTTGAATTTTTTTGCCTCTCCAGATTTTAAAAGCCCCGTATCTTTTTTTCTGTTAGGTTTTTGAGGATTTTGAAAATGTTTAACAGGGTTCCCTGGTTAAATTCGGATGTAACTTTTCGAGTAGATGATTTTTCATATAAAAAACTTTTTCATCCGAGTTCGTACGCAAAAAGTTATGCCCAATTTTACAAATTCTCGAGAGATTTTGCAAATAAAGTCGAAATTCATATTTGTAAATTTTCACAACAACTAGACCACATATCACATGGGAAACTTATTTTCTTTTATTTTTTTGACATTTCCATCTTTTTTGTTTATTTTTTAAAACTGAAAAGGCGGTCCAGGGGGGGCACCGTGGGGGTGGTGCGCCATTACTAGCGTGGGAAAACTTTTTTTACTAATGGTGCACCGTGGGAGTGGTGCGCCATTACTAGCATGGGAGTGGTGCACCATTACTAGTTTTGATGAATTTTTTTTACTAATGACGCACCGTGGATGTGGTGCGTCATTAGTATTTGCACACTAATGGTGCACCAACACATGGTGCGCCATTAGTATATAGTAATGGCGCACCACATGTCTGGTGCGCCATTAGTGTCAATTCCATCTATAGCCCTTTTCCTAGTAGTGGGGAGGAGGGGCGGCCGGAGGAGGAGGGAGGAGGGGGCGGCCGGAGGCGGAGGGAGGAGGGCGCGGTGGGAGGAGGAGGGAGGATAGCGCGGTGGGAGGAGGAGGGAGGGAAGGAGGGAGTACCTCGGTGGAGGACGGACGACGGCGGCGGGCGACGGGTATCGGCGTGGGCGAGAGTGACTGAGAGGGAGAGTGAGTGAGAGAGGGTCAGCCGCGTGGGGAGGATAAGGTAGGGTTAGGAGTAGCGCGTGTGCGAGAAAAGCGCTACAACTAAGGAGAATAGCAGTAGCGCTGGGCGAGGATACGCGCTACTGCTAAGTTGGGCTAGCTATGTGCGCCCAGTTCAAACATAGTAGCAGCACTTTTTGCTAGTACACGCTACTGTTAAAGTTATAGCAGTAGCGCGGTTTATTTACGGGCGCTGCTACTAAGTAGTAGGAGCGCATGATTTTGTTCAGCGCTACTGCTAAGATGCTGTGTATAAGGTTTCCCTAGTAATAAAGCAATGGTTGTTTAACCTGCAGAGCTTTGCTATCTCATGCCGATTTCAGCAGGATAGAAGTTACACTTTGGGTAATATGGAGTTCGAGGAGGAAACTGATATCCGGGGATATACACCACACACCTTTCGCCACAAATACCTTTGTGAACTTCATTAATGATCTGGAGGTGCCGAGGTTGCCATCCGGCGAGCCAGCAAATGTCCCGCCCCGGCCAAATTGGTGGATTACTCCTCCGGAGAATATGAGCAAGATTAACGTAGATGCGGCGTTTACGCGGAACATCTCGGCTGGATCTGTTGCAGCTGTTTGCAGGGACCATGATAGACTCTTCATGGGGGCATCGCCGATTACTCTAATTGGTATTAATGATCCCACAACACTGGAAGCGCTAGCAGTCCGGGAATCACCGGCTTTGGCAGATGACCTATATGAACGAAGGATCTTGTAGCTCCTCATTGCAATATTGTGATTGATGATATCAAGCAGAGGAGTGCCGCTGTCTACGGAGTCATCATTCAAGAGATCTCAGATCGATCTAGACTTTTTACCGCTTGCACTTTTAGCCGTGAATTTATGAGCTCGAATATCGAATCTTACAATTTTAACGAAGCATGCTCTTTCACTTGGGATTGGCCGCCGCGTTTGGTTAAGCAATCCCGTGATCTTTTTTTCGTCTTTATAAACATTATGATGAGTTAAATAAAAAGCTTCGTGAGATTGTTAAAAAAAAGCAATTTGGATCGGGTGACATAGGCCGACGGCGGGCGCTGCACACCATAACTTCATAACATAATGGAGTGTAACGTCAAAAAACCGGTGTTCAGTCTGCCGCGGGTGGCACGAGCACGACGGCCGTGAGCCGGCTCTGCATCCTTGGCTGGCCGTCCGGAGTGCGGGCGCACACTGACAACGAGCACTGAGAGTGAGAGAGCAGCTCGCGCCTCACCCAACAAGGTTTCCTTTCCTTCCTTCCTCGGTAAGCTGGCTGGGATATCGATCGGATCAGGGGGAACCGCCCCGCCGAGCTCCGGATGGCGACGGCGCGGCCGCTCGGCGTGAGGCTCCTCGTCGGCGCCGAGGCGCCGACGCCCCTCCAGGATTCGGCCGAGGACGCCGCGGCCTTCCTCGCCCTGCCGGTCAGCCTGCTCGGCAAGGAGTGCCTGATGGACAGCGCCGGCAACCTGTACGCCAGGGTCGAGGCCCTGCCCCGCGCGGGCGCGAGCGCGGGAGAGGACGCGCTCCTCCGCGCGCCGGCGGGCGCGGTCGTCGTCGGCTCCGCCCAGCGCCTGCTCGCCCTCGCCGGGGCAATGAGAGTGGCGGAGCGGCTGGCCGGCCGGACGGCCCCCGCGGACCGCGCCGAGCCGAGCACCGCGGCCGACATGGACATCGACTCCGGCGGGGACGCCGTCTCCTCGAGCCATCCGGGCAGGGATTCGGGCGCCAAAAGGAGGCGCGGCGGCGGCGTCGACGAAGCGCCATGCGTGCTCCAGAGGCCCGCGAAGCGCCGGATCCTCGCGTGGAGGGTGCGCCGGTACCGGTCCCTGGTGGCCAAGGCCAAGGCGACGGCGAGGAGGGCCAGGATCCGGGCGGTGAGGAGGAGGGCGCCCGCTTGGAAGTGCGTCCAGCGGCAGCTCGCGCGCGCCACCCTGAGCTGCGACGGCCTGCACAGATGGAGCCCCGGCGGCGCCGGCGGTGGAGGAGGAGGAGCTGGTTAGCAATAGAAAGATCCGCTGGTAACTAAATCAGCTCAATCCTCATGCTAATTAGGGAATGGGATTAGCACCCTAGCATTTTGTTTTCCTACTCGATTAGACAGTGCTCCTTATCCGAATGACAGGGGTGCTCAGCTCAATTAGGTTGGTCTTTTGTGATGTTATCCAATTGCGTGTAGAAATTCCATCTTATGCTCTGAAAAACTTACTAGTGGGGAATTAAGCAAGAATTTAGGCTATTTACTACGGACACCCTGACAGACAGCAGCATATATTAGTGTTCTAGAGTTCTTGTGCACTTCAGCTCAATTAGGTTGGTCTTTTGTGATCATCCAGATGAGTGTAGGAATCACATCTTTATGCTCTGAAAAACTTAATAGTGCAGAATTAAGCAAGAAATTAGACTATTTACTACTGACACTCTGACAGGCAGCAGTATATACTATATTAGTGTTCTAAGGTTATTGTGCATTTGAGCATTTGTGCTCTAAGTTGATTTACCAGATGACAGCATCAGTCTCGACTGATTTTGCATCTTCATTCATGCCTTCCACTGGGCACTGATCTGTCTCCAGTCTCCACCGCATTTCGCTGGGAGCAGTTTTCGCTTTTTCAGCAGACAGGCATCACGTTTCCGATTTATTTGGCCTCTTCAGTTTTCCTTTTCTTTCTCTTTTGATACAGTGGAGGAAACATCCTTGATTTCAGCAAGTAAATTACCAGAAATTACAAAGTTGGTCGAAAAAGCTAAATAAATGAACCAAACAGCAAATGGCCTCTCTCTAGGCACTGTAGACAAATTTGGCATTCAGACCATCTTGGCACAAGGATATTTCCATCCTTGTGAGGTCTGAGCTATCAAATATTCAAATGCCTTGACTTCTCTGGCTAATGCAATAGCCTTGGAGTATCACCCTGTTTACACATTTAGAATGCAGTTAGATGATTCTAGTGCACGAGATTCTACAGGATCAATGAACCACATGAACAATTCTCAAGTTTTTTTGAAGCTTGGATACAATTCAAAATTTTTTTTGGGAGAATAGTTCACTCTTTTGAATAGCTACAACTAGTCAACTAGGCCAATCAGGACTAGTAAACTAGGCGGTATACACAGTGCTGTGAGCTCTGCTATACTTTTGGCGGATTTTACAGCAACAGTGTTTCAGGGAATCTAGTCACTGATTCCAGAGTTGAAATGTTTTTGGTACCGTGAGGCTGCTTGCGTGTGGTGTAGCTAGTTTCTTTCATGAATTAGTGTGTATACTGGTTCAAACCTCGTGCTAAGGAATGTGATTAGGTACTGTAGCTACCATTTTGTACTGTTACTCTATAGAGAGTGCCCCTTGATCCCAAGGACAGGGGTGCTCAGCTCAATTAGGTTGGTCTTTTGTGATGTTATCCAATTGTGTTTAGAAATTCCATCTTTATGCTCTGAAAAACCTACTAGTGGGTAATTAAGCAAGAAGTTAGACCATTTACTACTGACATTCTGAAAGACTGCAGTATATATTAGTGATCTAAGGTTATTGTGCACTTCAGCATTTCTGCATTTGTGCTCTAAGTTGATTTACTAGATGGCAGTATCAGACTCAGCTGAATTTACAGCTTCATTCATGCCTTCCACTGGGCACTGATCTGTCTCCAGTCTCCACTGCATTTCACACTATGAGCTGTTTTGGCCTCTTCAGCAGAGTTCCTCTTCACATATTGCCTGTCCACTAGGGGCCGTTTCAGCTTTATTTGGCTTCTTCAGTTTTAGGACCTTCTTTCATTTTGATAAAGTGGACGAAATATCCCTGATATCGTTAATGGAATTGCCAAACCTTACAAAGTTGATGGAAAAACTAAACAATGGAATGGCCTCTCTAGAGTCATTGTAGACAAATTTGGCAAGTGAAAAGTTTCAGACCTTCTTGTTACAAGGATCTTTCCACCTTGCCTTGCGAGGTCTGAGATATCATATGTTCAAATGCCTTGACTTTCTGGCAAATGCAATGGCCCTGGAGTATCACCCAGTTTACACACTCAGAAGATTTTTTGCAGTTAGACGATTCTACAGCAAGAGATTCTACAAGATCAATGAACCACATAAACAATTCTCAAGTTTTGCAACTTGGATGCAGAATAGTTCGATCTTTTAATAAGCTACAACTACTCAACTAGGCAATCCACGAGTAGTGAAGTACTCCCTCCGTTCCAAAATAGATGACCCAACTTTGTACTAACTTTATACTAAGGTTAGTACAAAGTTGGGTCATCTATTTTGGAACGGAGGGAGTAGGTGATATACACAGTGTTATGAGCTCTGCTATATCTTTGTAAGACTGCAGATTTACAGCAACAGTGTTTTAGTGGATCTAGTTGTTGATTCCAGAGTAGTCATATACTCATGAGTAGAAGTGTTTATGGTATCGTGAGGCCTCAAACATGTGGCGTACTAGCTAGTTTCTTTCATGAATTAATGTGTACTGGTTAAATACATATTTTTTTTAGCTGTATTACTACTCTACCCTCACATATGCAATGTAAAAGATTGGAGATCGCCTTGTGAGTGTTGGTACATAACTAAATCTCTTCTAATAATTCGGTGTTATTTCGAAAAACAATAGGAACCATTAGATGAGGTTATAATCTTTATCGGGGAAAATGATGAAGGTTAATATTTGCTGGGCATATTGCACACATTGATTGGAAGCCTTAAAAAGCTAAGATCGTGTTGTATGCTCTATTCTTGAACAAGTCTTTCTTTTTATGTTCTTTTTGCTGGTTTGATCAAGTTTTAAAGTGCAATTTTGATAAACTTCTCAGGGTATCATAGCATGCACACGGGTTTTCTGTAGTATGCTACGATTACCATCTGAACCTGTGCATGTGAAACTCCTTAATCATTTGTGCCAAGCCTTCTGCAGTGTTAAGACGAATAAGTCATTACAAGTAGGTATGAACTGAGTGTGCATTATGGTTAAATGACACACTTGGAAAATATTTTAACACTAGGAAAGGACTTAGGCAGGGGGTGGGGTCCCTTTTTGCCCACTTTTATTCACCATTGCGGCTGATGCCTTGGTTGTCTTGATTAAGGGTCTAGTTACCAATTTGCTGGATGACGGGCTAGCCATCATCCAGTATGCCAACGATGCTATTTTCTTGTTTTAGGATGATGTAGAGAGCGCCAGAAATCTCAAGTTTATTTTGTGCATTTTTAACATTTTACTGGTTTGAAGATTTATTTATAAGTGCTGTCAAAGGATTGTTGGTGACGATATGAAAACAAGACATATACTCAGAATATTACCGTTCATAAAGTTTTCTCCAGGGGCATAGACAGGTTTTGGCCATTTAGGCGCTTTTTGAGAGGATACTCACACCATGTGGCAAAACCTGAAGCAAATGTGCAGTCAGGGTTGAGCCTGAACCAGATAGAGTGATGTGGCTTTTGACTAACTCAGGTAAATTCTCTGAAGTTCTATGTACCCATTATCTGATTATTACTAAGAGGGTTATTTCTCCGTACACAATGTTGTGGATCCTTAAGCTTCCCCTAAGTATTCTGTTGGTTGGTAGCCTGAAACTGTATTCTGACAAGGGACAACCTGAAAAGTAGGGATGTAAGGAAGTTGACCTGTGTGAGTTTTGTGATGAGCCCCTGTTCTTCCAATGCCCTCTCGCAAGATATGTTTTGGGATGTTGGAAGTGCGTCTCTAGGGATATTGACATTGACTGTCAGCCTTCATGCTTTAGAACTTACTAGCACAAATGCACGTGCGTTGCAACGGGCTAAAAATTCGTAAAACCTGCTCTGTATGACAGCATGCATCATTTTATATATCTAGTTCTGATAAACATCAGCATAAGTTTATAATGTTATGACGCATGGATGTAAATAAGCCACCCTAACATCTTTCATCAATGAACGAGTAGTGCTGCATGGAATAGTCTAGTAATCGGTTCTATTTTTACTTTTCAGAAAACACAAATATTTCTATATTATAAAATAATTAAACAATTTTGAAATTTTTAATCTTTCTATTATAACCGAAACATCTTTTGAAGATGAACATTTTTTTGAACACATGTTTTTTAACTATGAAATTTGAAAATTTTGTGGTCAAATTTAAATGGTTTTGTTAAAAAGAGTTGGAACATTTTTTTGGAGTTTTGTGCATTTTTAAACAAGCGTGAACATATTTAAAAGCATGTTTTTTTAAAAAAAATAAGAAGAATTTGAAACACTCTTTATCTAAAAAAACACACACATTTGGTGTCCGCAATTAGAAAAATAATTGTTGGTGTCTAGACCATGTAGTGTAAAGTTGAGAAAGTCGTCAAGAGTGTCCTTTGATGGTCCTTCCTTCATCTTAGCACTATCATCGATGGAAGAGCAATGGTGTAAGTGTTTTTAGCAGGATGCACCGACGTAAAATTGTTTGAGAGTTTAATAACTAATCTAAATATTTTTTCTTAGAATTTTGAAAATATTTAAATGCAAACAATTTTTTTTGGATGGAAGAGTAGTGGTGCATTGAAGTGGGATTGTTTATATACATTTTTTGGTTAATATTCGAAAGCAAACAGGTTTTTACTATGTTGATATTTTTTTTAAGAAAAAGTTGGTTGCTTGGTTTGCAAGATTATATTATGTTTTTTTTTCCTTTTGCACTACTTGAACTTGGCCCAAAGACCGAACCGCACTCACTCTCACTCATTACCATAAAAAAGGCAAACTTTTTTGATAAATTTCATGTGAAGGCGACGTACACCATCCATCACGTATATATGCTTCTTCTACATTTCAGCAAACATAGCAAACAATCCCCACCGAGTAATCCTCCTGTGTGGCCCTCTTTTATCCACGCAGTGCTGCGCTGCTCCTCCTTCTCCGCCCCGGCCCCAAGTTCCCACCCCCACCTACGGCGCCGCGTACTCCCCTCCCCTCTTCCCTCTTCCACAGCCAATCAAGTAGAACAGATCGAGCACGCGCGGCGCGGTCACACCCCTCCCTCCTCCCTCGGCGGCGACGAGCAGCGGTGTTCGTTGGTGCCCTTTCTTCCTCCGCCTCCAGCCTGGGCCAGGAGACCCGTTGGTGCCCTTTTCTTCCTCTGCTCCGACGCTCGGCCTTGCTTGGCCGAGCTCGCGGGGCTCCGTTCCATTTCATTCCATCCTTCCAATTCTGTTATGTTCCCTCTTCTGGGGTTGCCGATTGCGTGCTTATTTTGAGATTCTTCCTTCAAACCTACTTGCTCTTCGCGGATTAATTCCTTCGTTCTGTTCCTCTCAGAGGCTTGTTGATTTCTGATGCGGAAAAGTCGCCCGCGTATATAAATTGATTGAAAAGGAGCAAGGTGGGACTATTTATGAGTTCTAATCCTCACGCAGAAAGTATTTTTCGCTGCTCCTCTGCTCATCGGGTTAGTAAAATGTGGGCTATGTCGGTTCGGCCCACGCGCGTGACAACGAAACTTACGGCCTCATTGGGTAATGCCTGAGCTACGCCCGCGGGTCACTGGCCTGTTTCTTCGTTCTTGATGGGCTGTTTCGTTCGCTTTCTCGGTGTCGAGCGATCTGAGCAAAATCGATGACCGGTTTAGTATATGTTTTAAATTCAAACTGAAAGCATAAATTCACAGAAAGAAAGCGTATTGTGACGGTGAACTATGGAGTCAATCCGTGCTTTATTATTAGGGATAGATGGTAATCTTGGTTTGCTGCTTTCACTGGGAGGTACAGGAAAGTGGTGATGTTCGGTTCTGGTGCTATTTTCAGGACTGCATGGAAGCAAATGAGTTCTTTAGTGATCTAAAACGTCTTATATCTGTTTACAAGGAGAGTACTAGTTATTGAAGCAGTTCATGATTTTCTCTAGTTTTATTATAAAAAATCTTGAAAACTTCAATTTTTCTTTTTTTAAGGAAAGAATCATATCTATTATAAAAGTTGCCCGGAATTATGAAGCACCTCAATAACGTAGAACTTGGATGTACAATACTTAGAGCACATCTAGATATGCTTTAGCAAAACTGTTAAAAATCAATTTGTTGGTTGTTCATTAGTAGTACAATCTAAGAGCACCCTTAACAGATCCTCGATATGGTTTTAGAGGAGCAAAATAAAGAGTTAACTGCATCTAATCGATCCCTTAGAGGCGGAAAATTGTAATCCTTTTAAGTTTACCCCAGTGCCCAACTCTTCTATTTTCACTCCTCCGCGACACTGCTGCTTAAAAACTTTCAGTACCTTTTCTCACGTCCGCCGCTACCGGAACCCACGTCGCCAAGAGGAGAAAGAACAGAGCTCCAGGAATCTGAAGAAACAACGCCGGCAACTCGAGGAGAGATGAGCAGGCAATATTGTTGAACCTAAAACAAGGAAACGGGAACCAAGATCTGGATAGAATCCAAAATCCGAGCCATGAGCCCAGACCTGGAACCAATATTTCTGTTCTAATTTCTGCCGCTTCTTCTCCCTCTGAATCAAACTTTTTTTTTGATCTCTCGAGCCCAAGAAGAAACTTTATTCACTGGCACGAGGAAGAAGAAACGGAAGAAGCAAAAGATCGGGGAATGGTTTCTTAACAAGCTCGACTCGGACGCATAACAAGATGGGATACATAACATAACCATCGGAAATCCACCGGGAGGACACACATCAGGCGGCCAAACCCCCGCCTTCCTGCCGCTCGAAGAAATCAATCACGTCGCCGTCCTCCATCTCGAGCTCCGCCGGCGTGCGCCAGCCGACCACGCGGACGGAGTCGTAATGGAAGGTGCCGGTCCCGTACTCAACGTCGGGGACCTGGCTGTGTCCATGACGGCCTGGAGCTTGTCCGTCATCCTGATGGCGTGGCGGATCAGGTTCTGCTTCTGGTCCACCACCTTGAGCGTCACGAACAGGGGCGCCACCGCCGCCTTGGAGTCCTCCTGCTCCTCCTCCCTGGCCGGCGACGCCATAGCTTCAGAGTTCAGACTTCTTCTTTTTCGTTACGCCGCCACGCCGATTTTTCGTTATGCGACAAGGGAGGGCTAGGGCGTCTGATTATATATAAACTAGTCATAACCCCGTGCACCGGCACGGGCTAGCATTTCGTGTGTGCATACATTCTACTTGGTGCTTCTAAAATATATATTTTATTGTACCTTTTCAGTTTATACTATCGTATGTGGCATGCTTTTTCATGCTGGCTAATGAGCGACAACTATAGAGCAGCTATGACACCCGTTAACTATTTCTTGCAAACTGCGATGAAATGGCCCATTATGGGATACTTTCTGATGTTTCTATGTCAGACACGTTTATTTTCTTTCCATCACTTACATGCAACCACAGTTAAAGCGTGAAGTACAAAAACAGGTTATGTTTCAAAAATTAAAAAAACTGGATCATATAGATCATAAACCATGCTTATCGAATTAGGCCATAGACTGGAATTACAATTAGCTGGCTTAGTTTTGTGTTTTCTCTAGGATCGATGAGAGGTCTAGAATTGGCATTGTAGTCTACTTTGGTGTTAATCACTAAGATACACCACAAAATGAGTTGACAGTAATTGCATGCTTCAACAACCTTACTATAGTACATATCACTTACAAATGAATGAAATAAAAGCTACGCTGCAATATTTGAAATGAACTACACCTTTGCAAGTTTCTCAGTTTGACATTGCAAGAAATGGATGAAAGTCTGGATCTTGCAATCCAATACTAAAATCAGACTATGAATGTCTCTGGCTAAAACAGATTTGTTAGAGATGTTCCGATGTGGGTAAATTTGATATGCGGGCTACATATCATAAACTAAAACTTTACACTAACGAATTTGCCATGCCAGAATAGTCAATTTGAGTTTTTGCGAACCCCCTCTATTATCATTGCAAAGGCTATAATTCTACTTCACAAATAAGGAACAAATTGGCACAAAATCTCCATCACTCGAGTTTGAAGGCAGATCATCTTCCAATTGGTAATTTAATCAGATAAAGATGTTATATGTAGATCCTCGACACTATTCTTAGACAATACGAAGAACAAAGATTTCCCAATTTAAGTTACCTGATAGTAATAACCTTAAAGGGTGAACAAATAGGGAAAATGGTTTGAGGCAATAAAAATTACAATGCAGGTGAATCCTTCTTAAAACATAGGTGTAGTTAGGCACTGCGATAGATAAAATTTTCTAAAGCAATAGGTGAATCAAATCATTGCATGAACTGTTGAACAAAGGGGTCTTGTGAATAACTTGTTGCTAGATGCAAATAACATGGCTAGCTAACAACCTTCTCAAAGGAACAAATGGCTAAATTGTTTCTATCATGTCCTTAAGAACAATTTATTGATCCCTTTCACTCGGTGTTGGAAGAGAAAAACACAAATCAACCAAGAGACCAATCAGTTCCATACCATAAAAATGGAGAACCTAGTCAAACCTGAAAGATTGTACTTATTTTTACTGTGGTATTAATTTCACCCAAATCGTGGAATATATTTCTCGTAAATTTGTACAGCGTATTTTCACCATTGTCCAGTTCACTAAGATTATTTTACTGACATAGAGGCCCATGATTATTGTACATGACCTCTAAAGCAACATAGGAGAAAAAAAACGTTGTTGTCCCTTTTTAGTGAAAAATCATATAAAAACACAATTAGGACTTTTCTTCTTTGATTGAGATAATCATTTTTTTGGTCCCTTAGTTCTGGCGTCTGGTTACTACCCATGCTTAAAAACATAGAAAATATCATCAAGCATTTGAAACATTTTACTTGCGAAAACCTAAGAATACCTTTGGAAAAACACCTCGTCTCCTACTGTGTGAGCTAAACTCAATTCTTGGTAACCGAAGACTAAACTGTTCATATAACATGTTAGTACAGCATCATAATTGCACATAAACTGCTATTTAGTATTCCTCAGTATACAGTAAAAACATTAACACAACCTCTGATGCATATATGTAGGGTGCAGTAAATAGGAACTGTAAATAAGATAACCACAGCAATAATGTTCGTTCATTGCAAACTTTGAACTGTACCCAAAGGATTCACAACATGTAGAATGCGGTGGTTCCGGTTGCAGAAGCTGAATGTTCAGGTTACACTATTTAGCACATGGTCATCTAGGCACGTTTTGTACTGCTTCATCTAGGGAAGCTGGTCGTAAGTAGTTAGAGATTGACTATGTACTCACTCTCCTCACGAACAAAAAGTACACCTTCAAGCATGAGCTGTTAGGATGTACATGGACAAAATGAAATTGTAATAAGTGATCGTGAGTGGGTTTGCTTTATGATCTGAAGTTCTGATAAAACAAAAGCTCATTGAAGTTTCTACATAAATTGGTTTTTACCATGAACGGGTAATGCATTGCCTAAAAGGATGTACCAAAAAGCTCGAACACAAATTACAATTCCGTTTAGTATTAGAAGAGCTACAAAATCATAGCCATAAGATAAAAATGCACTGCCTAAAAGGATGTAATGCATTACGAACAAATGTAGATGTGATATTTCTGTCGGGATATAATTTTACTACCAGATTTTCCTGCACTCTTGCTATTCTGTTGTATCTAAAAAGTTGATCAGTGCATGCAATTATTCTTTACTGAAATTATGACAACTGCCTTGCAGGTATAAAAAGCAGGAGATGCATCATTAAGTTGGGAAGAATAAACTCACCAGTTGAGCGATTGTGCCTCATATAAGAATGTCAAGCAAAGGAATAGTTGTCATTGACATTACCAGATACAAAAATACACTCGCCAGTAAACAAAATTCAGAATTATGTGAAGTTTTATTTATTGCAAATTAACTTGCCATACTATATAGAAGTTGAAAAGATGTGTTGTAATTATCCAGAATTGATGTTCAATTAGCTATCTGGTTAGATAATTTTATCCAGCTCCAAGAAAGTCTGAGGTACTAAGTATTTAATAACTTTCAGCTAGCATGCAAGAGAAAGTCACCTAGCCTTTCATATGCTAAATGAGGATTCCTCCTTCAGGTGCATTACATTAGACAACATGTAAAAGTTGGAAGAACAAATACCAAATGGATGATCCATGACATTCTCCAAGTAAATATCTCACAACATTATACCTTATTGCAACAAAATTATATTAAAAAATCAGCGGCAAGAACTCTAGCTGGACAAATAACTAAAAATATTCTGCAGTGGGAGTCAACACAGATATAATACCGGATTTATATCTTGGCTGATGTAGAACCTATGCACAGAAGCCACTTCAAGTCTTTGATTCTCAGGTTTCACCATGAGCTCGAGACTGTTATAATTTCTGTCAGGTTGCCTGCGGCTCCCTTGAGTTCTTGGTGTGCTTCAGTTTGTGATATATTGCAATAATATGATCCCTTGAATCTTCTTTTGCGTGCTGCCTGCTGTGCAATTATGCCTCCGGTACGCCAACTATATATCTTCATTTGCTTAATATGGTTTCATCTAGGGCAGGGCCACACCCTTGATCCCTCAAATAATCATGGTTAATTTTATTTCAATCTACTGAATTTATTCACGGGAGCCATATAATGCACATGAAGCATCTGACCGTCGAAATCGGCACCAAAATTTCCATCCAATCATTTATGCATCCTCCAATATCGAAAGCAGGGCAGCAAGGTAAGTACCAAGGAAAACAAATCGGCAAACCTGAAGGTCCATCAGATCTAAATAAGTCCTTGCTGCCAGATCGATTCATCTTCGTTCAGGAGTGCGACCCTAGGAGATGGCCCTCAGTTATGGTGCCGAGGAGCGTGGGAGGATGATGGTGGGTGCAGCGTATGGCTCACCACGGGTGAGATCTACGCCAGGCATATGAGGAAAACATACAGGTGTAGTCGCTGGAAGAAGAGGCACATCCCTAATTCTCCTTTTTAGATGTACATCGCTAATTCTATATGTTAATGTAAACCTAGCGTGGTTTATTTTTTTACATGGATGCTCGACAGCTTGACGGGATGAAGGGGAATCCTTTGAAACGTGACAGAGGAGGAGACCTTTTTTTTTGACAATGACACATGAGGAGACCTTTTTTTGACAATGGCACAGGAGGAGACCTGTTTATGACGGCATTATAGGCTTTGAAACGTGACAGGAGAGGAGACCTATTTATGAGGGCGAGGTAGGCTATTTCATCATGGCTTTTCACGCAAATTGGATGGTCAGAATTTACTCCTCCTGAGGATTAACGGTCAGAATTTACCCTCATGAGAATTAACGTGGAGGCTTAATTGGTGCCTCCAATTAGTATATATATATATATATATAGGAAAATAGGTTGGTACTCCTGAGAGTACGTACTCCCACCTACACCCATCATCGTTGCAACCATTCATCCCGCTAACTACTAAAGAAAAAAAAGCTAACTAACTCCGGATAAAGCCCTTGGATTTGAAAATTAGTTGAACGGGTTCCTTTTTTCCAGCTCTCGTAGGCGTGTCTTCCAGGGATTCCATTTGAAACTGCGTTCTCATCTCTTACTAGCACCCACGAACATAAAAAAAAAGCATCGGCTCGCCTCCTCCGCCGCCGACTGACCGCCAGGCATGGCCGACGATGATCCCCGTGCTTCTTCCCTGGTGGGAGGCTTCAACCAGCACGTCCATTGATTCATCATCTCTAGTTTGCAAGCGTACGTGTAATTGATGTTCCCCGATTTTTCTGTTCGGCTCCCACAACCGTGTTCATGTTTCCGCTGATCTCTCAACCCATTCCTGTCCAGTATGTCATCGTCGGCGAAGAAAATAGGACAAGGATGATTGATCGGCCAAGTCTACTAGTACTAGGTAAGGTGTCGTTCCAGTCAAATTGATGCATTCATGTTTTGCTATTTTTGTTACAGGCTGCATTTATTAGTCAGATCGAGCACCCAAGGAGTCAAGATCTTGCTAACTACTAATAACTTCTATATACCTGCAGCGTAATGGCCTATGGTGCAGGGCAAAGACGACACTGACGACATGCGGTGGTGTCGGGCCTAAGAGCACATAAATCTCCATCTAGGCCCTGGCCACTAGCGACCGCTGATGCACTTAGCCACTTACCCAATGTGTTCATATTGTACACATGTAATAAAGTGGCTAGTACGTCGACGTAGAAATAGTTAGGAGCTTGCTTTGCACTCACACAATCGAGTCATGATTGTTACTGATGATCAAAATTTCATGTATTTTTTTATGCCTGATGGGTTTACAACTTTTTCTTCAGGTGTATATATAAAGCTTCCAAAAAAATTAGTATATAGTCCTCCAGAATAAATCAGTATATAGTCCTAAAAAAATGAGTATATACACTTTGTAACGCAGCATATACCCCATCAAAAAATATAGTATAACATTGTAGAAATAAGACATAATCCTTTTCTAGTTGCATATGCCCAGTCACAAAAATACACTGAAATAATTAGTAATACATACTCCTTTTCTGTTTTGGAAAGGAACCTCCATTTCCCTCTTCAACAAGTGCTTTATTTTTCTACGGGTAGCCTTGTATTTTTACATACGATGACATTTCAAAATGTATTACACCCATTATTCATCTAGTTTTTGATATACTCTTTTATGCATACTTTGAATTTATCACTCATTTCGGCGACCAGCCCACTCTCTCGTTGCAGCTACTCGACTCTCACATAAAGCCAGTATATACTCACGTAAAAGAAAAGGCAGTATAGACTCCCTTACTGAAAAAGAAGTATATACTCCCCTACCAAAAAAGTAGTATACGCTCCATTACCAAAAAGGCAGTACATACTCATATACAAAAGGTGGTATATATTGTCTTCCCAAAGAAGTAGTATATATCTACTGTGTTAAAAAAGTAGTATATATCTTTTTCCTTGCGTTAAAGTAGTAGTATAACCAGAACAGATAGTTCATACTTGTGTGCAGAAAAAAGTAGTACTAAGTATCTATCGGTCCTTACAAAAAATCAACCACTATTATTGTTTAGTTGCACCGAACAAACCTTATCTACATGCTAGGATCCTTGAATCTCTCAATCTGTTGATGCACATGCATGCATGCAACGGCCGGTGGAGCAATTAGCGACTAGATCTAATAACTGCCAACCCATTTAGTCCATGGGAGTACATACTCCTGGGAGTATAAAAGAGGAGTCATATATATATATATATATATATATATATATATATATATATATATATATATATATATATATATATATATATATATTGTTTGGGGCACCTAGGTGCCTGGGCAGGCACCTAGGCTCATTATGGAAAGTGGGTTTTATTAGTGCATGACATGCAATTCATGAAATAATAGCTTTCCATTTTTCATTCGCATGCACTACTATCCTTCATGGTCAATGATTGCTTTCCAACAAATTAATTAGGTTGATTTACTAGCAATAATTCATTTCCAAATATTATGTCTAATGAAAATATGAACATATGCAGGCTATTATACACATACGCACGCTATTATATCTAATGAAAATATGAACGTACCATAAATATTAAACTTAATGAAAAATATACATATACCCATAGTATTATATGTACTAAGAATATACACATACCGGAGGTATTATACCAAATAAATTTTTTGGATATACCTTGGCTATCACAAATACCTATTAACTGACGTAATGAATATACCCAGAAATATCATGAGTATGTAGATACCCCGACATATCTTGAGAATGTACATAGATCTGATATGTATATACCTAAATAGTCTACGTACTCCAAATCACTGATACATCCCTGAGTTATCAAATACCTACTAACGATACGCAATGTATATACCCAAAAATATTACGAATATGTAGATACCTCAAAATAAATTTGACATGTATGTCGTAAAAATTTGTCCTAGGTATCATATTCGTAATTTATATACTCAAATTAAATATGATATCCCCAAGATGATAATAAATATGATGTACCAAAGAAATGATATACCCGCAATATCATTTTTGGAAATATATATACTCCGAATTTGTCCTAGGTATAATTTTCATAATTTATATACCCAAATTAAATATGATATATCCAAAATAAATATAATACACCTCGAATATGATATACCCCAAGATGGTATACCCATATAAATATAATATACCCAAAAGTAAATATGATATACCCCCAAGATGATAATTAAAGTATGAAACACATAATTTATATACCCAAAATAAATATACTCGATTGTGGCACATCCGAAATTTTGTGAGTATAGACCATCGTTCCAATATTCTCAAGTACCCGCAAAAAAAGTCACATACCCATGAAATTAGCACGTGCATACATACCGTATCCACAGAAAGGAGTACGGTTGTATGTATATACGTTCAAACGAGTCCATTCTTTGTACAAGGAAATAAATGAAGAGAAATAATTACATTTATCACAGCGCGTGATATTAATGCATCTAAATCATACATTTATTGGCACTTACCAATTACGTTCATAAGAATATATGGAAGGTGTCTAATATCCATATCTGTTGGAACAATCTAAGATCCAATGGTTACGAGGTAAGGAGTCTGGGCACCTACGTGTCCCATATATATTCGTCATCCTGGGTGAGGAATAGTTATTCTTCACCCCCCTCTATTTTACCATCAATGCACCGTAATTTTATGTTCCGTAAGTTTTGTCTTATTTCCGACGCAAAAATGGACCGTAAGAAAATATATAAACGTAATTTTATGTTATGTAAAAGGGTTTGTCGGATTGACGCAAATGATACGGTGTTGGAAAGCTATGTAAAATGCGCAACTTTTTCGTATAGAAATATTTTTCTAATTCCTTACGGTTTAAAAACGAATTCGAATACGGTCAAATTTGATTTTGAACGCGATTTTTTAAAAAGTTTGTCGAAATATGGCAAATAATATACCGTTGGATAGCTATCGAAAATGCGAAACTTAGTCATTTGAACGTTTTCTCTACTTCGCAACCGTTTAAGAGTAATTTTGAATACAGCATGACGGATCCTACTGTTTTCTCGTGTGAAAAACAGAGTAGTCGTACTGATATATATGCATGTTTGTACTGAGCTATTTTTTGTAGAGTAATTTTGAATGGTTCTGAAAAAGGGTGCTTGTACTGATGCTTGCATGGATTTGTAGTAAGCGTGTTTTCACTAACTAGACTTTGCTCTATTTTTTTGGTAATATTTTTCTCGTAAGTTTTCAACGGTTTACTGTATCGTCGCCCCTGTACTTGTATGTTTTGTATCATCGAACTGAAGAAGAGAGTCTCCCAAAAGCTTGGGGGAGGCTTCTCAAGTTACTTAATGCTTTGCCTGATCATCCTCTTAAGAAACCTGAAATATTTGATATCTTTTATAATGGACTAACTAATGCTTCCAGAGATTACCTGGATAGTTGTGCTGGTTCTCTTTTCAAGGAAAGAACACTGGATGACGCTGAAATTTTATTGAATAATATGTTGGCAAATGAAAATAATTGGGCACCTCCTGAGCCACCTCCCGAGCCAACTCCTGAGCCAGCTCCTGAGCCAATTACTGAGCCTATTCCTAAACCAACTCCGAAGAAGAGAGGTGTTCTATTTCTCAGTCCCGACGATATGCAAGAGGCAAATAAATCTATGAAAGAAAAAGGTATTAAAGCTGAAGACGTTAAGAATTTACCTCCTATTGAAGAAATACATGGTCTTAATTTACCGCCTGTTGAAGAAGTATATGATCTCAATTACTTATTTACTGAAGAACCTCCCGATATCCCGACACAGGTAGTAAAGGTAAATTCTCTCTATAGATATGATAAAGTTGAAGTCCCTCCTACTAAAATTGCTAGTCAGTGCTTGGATGAGTTTGATGACTTTATGTTTAAGCAAGATGACTTTAATGCTTATTTTGGTAGACAATTAAAGCAGAATACCTTTATGATTAAATGCTTGAGTGATTATATGGATAATATTAGAGGTGAACTTAAACTTGTTAGCAAACATGCTTCTATGGTTACCACTCAAGTAGAACAAGTACTTAAAGCTCAGAAAGAAATGCTTGATGAAATAAATAGTAAGAAAAATGATTATGCTGTTAGAGTGGCTACTAGAACTGGTAGAATGACTCAGGAACCTTTGTATCCTGAAGGCCACCCTAAGAGAATCGAGCAAGATTCTCAAAGAAATAATATTGATGCACCTAGCTCTTCTAAAAGGAAGAAAAAGAAAAATGATAGAACTGTGCAAACTTCTAGTGAACCTATTGCTGAACCACCTGATAATCCAAATGATATCTCTATGTCTGATGCTGAAACACAATCTGGTAATGAACATGAACCTAGTGAAAATGTTAATGATGATGTTCATGATGATGCTCAACCTAGTAATGATAATGATGTAGAAGTTGAACCTGCTGTTGATCTTGATAACCCACAATCAAAGAATCAACGTTATGATAAAAGAGACTTCGTTGCTAGGAAACATGGTAAAGAAAGAGAACCATGGGTTCAGAAACCCATGCCTTTTCCTCCAAAACCATCCAAGAAAAAGGATGATGAGGATTTTGAGCGCTTTGCTGAAATGATTAGACCTATCTTTTTGCGTATGCGATTGACTGATGTGCTCAAAACAAATCCTTATGCTAAGTATATGAAGAATATCATTACTAATAAAAGAAAGATACCGGAGGCTGAAATTTTCACCATGCTTGCTAATTACACTTTTAAGGGTGGAATACCAAAGAAACTTGGAGATCCAGGAGTACCTACTATACCATGCTCCATTAAAAGAAATTATGTTAAAACTGCTTTATGTGATCTTTGAGCCGGTGTTAGTGTTATGCCTCTCTCTTTATATCGTAGACTTGACTTGAATAAGTTGACACCTACTGAAATATCTTTGCAAATGGCTGATAAATCAACTGCTATACCTGTCGGTATTTGTGAGGATGTACCTGTTGTGGTTGCAAACGTTACTATTTTAACGGACTTTGTTATTCTTGATATTCCCGAGGATGATAGTATGTCTATTATTCTTGGAAGACCTTTCCTTAATACTGCAGGGGATGTTATTGATTGCAACAAAGGCAATTTCACTTTTCATGTTAATGGTAATGAGCATACGGTGCACTTTCCGAGAAAACAACCTCAAGTTTATAGTATCAACTCTATTGGAAAAATTCCATCGATTATATTTGGAGGTTTTGAATTTCCTCTTCCTACTGTCAAAAAGAAATATGATATACTTATTGTTGGGGATGTCCATATCCCTGTTGAGGTAACATAGTGTTATTCGAAATTTCTCCGGTTTCATGATTATCGGAATGAGTTTGTTAACAAGACTTGATCAACCTTGTTAGTGGATTCTTTTTGATGAGCATGAGATGGATGAAACTAGAAGCACAACCTTCTGTACCCTCTTTATATTTTCTGTTCTTTAGTAGAAATAAAGTAAAATAGTATTTTTCTGTCTGTTTCCTGACTTATCCGTGCAATATAAAAATATCCTGAAAATAAAAGTCCTCAGAATGCCATGCCAATTTAATATGATTTTTTTGGAATATTTAAGGATTTTTAGTGCAAAAATTACCAAGGGGGGAGCTGCCACCTGGTCACGAGGGTGGAGGGCGCGCCCTACCCCCCTGGGCGCGCCCCCCTGCCTCGTGGGCCCACGACGGCCCTCCTCCACTTATTCCTGCACCCATCTTCTTCCTCTGTCTCGCACAAACCCGAAAAACCAACTCAAGCTCGTGTTCCAGCAACTTTTGCTGCGATTTTCGATCTCCTTGCTAAAAGCACCTCTCGCAAAACTGCTTGGGGAGATTGTTCCTTGGTATGTGACTCCTCCATTGGTCCAATTAGTTTTTGTTCTAGTGCTTTATTCATTGCAAATTTGTGCTGCATAGGTGACCATGTTCTTGAGCTTGCATGTCAAATATATATGGTTCCGAGTAGTTCTAATGCTTGATATATGCTCTAGGCACTTGTATGAGTAGTTGCTATTAATCTTATTGAAGTTGGTTCACTTTTGTTTGAAGTTACTAAAAATTTCAGAATCATTTTCAGAGAAAACAATATGCTTAGGAGGATGTTCCAAGGTGGCTCTTCAAGGAAGCAAGGTCCCAGACTTGCAATGCGTGATGGTGACGAGGAACCACCAAGAGATGCTCTCGTGAGGCCCTGTGAATGGCCTTCGGAAAATTTTATGAATCAAGTGGGAATTAAAGAAGAATTTTACACATATGTGCGTAATGCCGGTCTTGAGGACTTTGAAGCTGATAAATGCCCCCAGTATTGTTATCTCACAAGTTCATTTGTGGGGAGGTTTGATTATTCATCTTCGCGTAATTCTCCTTCAGTCATGTTTGACCTTTATGACAAGTCTTATACCATGGACTTAGAGGATTTCACTCGTGCGTGCAAACTTCCATCTTGGGGTAGTATCAGGGATCCCCCTAAATCTGAATATAGAGATTTTCTTGCTAGAATAACTGTGGGGGAATCTAGAGATATAGCACAGGCCACTCTAGGGAGCATTCACTTTCCTGCTATACATTATTTTGCTCTCTTCATTGGTAGATGTATAACTGCTAAGGATGAAGCATGTCACATGTGTGCCCCTAATCTCAGCATTCTCAGAAGTGCTGTGTTAGGGGACCAAGCTTATCATATGGGAGCCATTGTAGCTCGTAGGTTGCATCTTAATAGACGTAACGGAGATTTCTTTGGAGGAATTTATGCAACCCGCTTAGCTAATTTTCTTGATCTAGACATTCGTGAGGGTGATGTGGAGTTGCCCACTTCTTATTTAGATCTTGATCCTATGTTTTCCCACCAGTTCATTGAGAGGACTGGACCACCTTACCAGTATCGACTAATCTTTGACAGACGGCGTGTGGTCCGTGTTGCTCTTCCTGCTCCTACCTTTTTTGATTTTCAGGCGAGAGGAAGATATATTATTACCAGAGAGGAGGCAGATGAGTATGAGAGGGGAGTGGAAGCAGCCCGACGCCGTGCTGCTGCTCAGTAGGCGGTAGCCGCTGCATCGCAGTACGACCCCAGCTTCACCTACGGATATCAGCCAGGTTATCCCTGGCAATAGACCAACTTAGGCCAAAAGCCTAAGCTTGGGGGAGTACGTATTTCCCACCGACATTACATTCATGTTCACACTCATTGCTAGATGTCGGTGCTCATACTCTTTCATTATAATATCCATGCTAGTTTATTTTCCTTTTTCCTGCTTTCTTCTTGTGTGTTTAATAAACCTTACGAAAAACAAAAAAATATTAGTGTTAGTCTACTTTCCATGCTTGTAGTAGAATTAAAAAGAAAACCCAAAAATATTTCCCGTCCTTCTTTTGCTTGTTGGGAGCTTTCCCGTGTAAGTAGTTTTTATTTTTATTTTCCTTTCTTTGGGGGTCGAGAAGACTATATTGAAAATGCTTAGTGGCTCTTATATGCAAGATTGTTTATTTAACTTAGAGCCCATATTACTTGTCTTCTCTCTTGAGTTGAATGCTTGCAGATTCCAGCTTAGTCCAATGCAAGTGCACTCCTATTATTATACACACCGTTCAGTCGTGCAAGTGAAAGGCAATAATGATGATATATGATGGACTCATTGGGATGAGAAAAGCTGGTATGAACTCGACCTCTCTTGTTTTTGTAAATATGATGATTCATCGTTCCTGATTCAACTATTATGAAGTAAACATATTTGCAATGACATTTAGAGATTATAGTTGTTTGTGCCATGCTTGATTAGCTATGAGTTATAATGGTTAACCTTGCGTGCCAACATGCTATTGAGATGATTATGATGTTGTATGATAGGATGGTATCCTCCTTTAAATAAATTGAGTGACTCGACTTGGCACATGTTCATGCATGTAGTTGAATCAAATCAACATAGCCTTCATGATATTTATGTTCATGGTGGATTATATCCTACTCATGCTTATATTCGGTGTGAATTAATTTTAATGCATGTTTACGACTGTTGTCGCTCTCTCAGTTGGTCGCTTCCCAGTCTTTTGCTAGCCTTCACCTGTACTAAGCGGGAATACTGCTTGTGCATCCAAACTCCTTAAACCCCAAAGTTGTTCCATATGAGTCCACTACACCTTCCTATATGCGGTATCTACCTGCCGTTCCAAGTAAATTTGTATGTGCCAAACTCCAAACCTTCAAATGAAATTCTGTTTTGTATGCTCGAGCAGCTCATGTGCAACTATGGCTGCCTATATCTTCCATGCTAGGTGGGTTATTCTCGAGAGGAGTGGACTCCGCTCCTCATTCACGAGAAAGGGCCGGTAACCGGGATGCCCAGTCCCATGATCCAAAAAGATCAAAGCAAATCAAAATAATTAAACAAAACTCCCCCTGGGACCCGTTGAATGTTGGAGGCACTCGTTGTTTGGAGCAAGCCATGGATTGATGCTTGTGGAGGAGGGGGAGTATAAACCTTTACCATTCTGTTTGGGAACTGCCTATAATGCATGTAGTATGGAAGATACAACCATCTCATAGTTGTTGCGTTGACAGTGAAAGTATGCCGCTCAAAATATTATTTATCTCTATTTCAAAAATCGAGCTCTGGCACCTCTACAAATCCCTGCTTCCCTCTGCGAAGGGCCTATCTATTTACTTTTATGTTGAGTCATCACCCTTCTTATTAAAAAGCACCCGCTGGAGAGCACACTGTCGTTTGCATTCATTATGATTGGTTTATATTGGGTATGACTTGACTGGATCTTTTTTACCATGAATTACAATGTTTAGTCAGTCCTTGATCTTTAAAGGTGCTCTGCATTTATGTTTTGCGGTCTCAGAAAGGGCTAGCGAGATACCATTTTGTTATATCATGTTATGATTATTTTGAGAAAGTGGTGTCATCCGAGTTTTATTATTATGGCTCGCTAGCTGATTATGCTATTGATATGAGTAATTGTGAGACCTACGTGTTATTGTGAGTATGGTTAGTTCATAATAGTTGCTGAAACTTGAATGCTGGCTTTTCATGTTTACAACAACAAGAGCAAACAGAGTTTGTAAAAGTTTTTCTTTTTCTCTTTCAGTTTGTCAACTGAATTGCTTGAGGACAAGCAAGGGTTTAAGCTTGGGGGAGTTGATACGTCTCCGTCGTATCTACTTTTCCAAACACTTTTGCCCTTGTTTTGGACTCTAACTTGTATGATTTGAATGGAACTAACCCGGACTGACGCTGTTTTCAGCAGAATTGCCATGGTGTTGTTTTATGTGCAGAAAATAAAAGTTCTCGGAATGACCTGAAACTCCACGGAATATCTTAGAATAAATAATAAAAAATCCTCGCCAAAGATGAAGACCAGGGGGCCCACACCTTGTCCACGAGGGTGGGGGGCGCACCCCTCCCCCCTGGGCGCGCCCCCCTACCTCGTGGGCCCCCTGGTGGCCCTCCGACGCCAACTCCAACTCCATATATTGGCTTTCGAGGAGAAAAAAATCAGAGAGAAAGTTTCATCGCGTTTTACGATACGGAGCCGCCGCCAAGCCCTAATCTCTCTCGGGAGGGCTGATCTAGAGTCCGTTCGGGGCTCCGGAGAGGGGGATTCGTCGCCGTCGTCATCATCAACCATCCTCCATCACCAATTTCATGATGCTCACCACCGTGCGTGAGTAATTGCATCGTAGGCTTGCTGGACGGTGATGGGTTGGATGAGATTTATCATGTAATCGAGTTAGTTTTGTTAGGGTTTGGTCCCTAGTATCCACTATGTTCTGAGATTGATGTTGCTATGACTTTGCTATGCTTAATGCTTGTCACTAGGGCCCGAGTGCCATGATTTCAGATCTGAACCTATTATGTTTTCATGAATATATGTGAGTTCTAGATCCTATCTTGCAAGTCTATAGTCACCTACTATGTGTTATGATCCGACAGCCCCGAAGTGACAATAATCGGGACCACTCCCGGTGATGACCATAGTTTGAGGAGTTCATGTATTCACTATGTGTTAATGCTTTGTTCCGGTTCTCTATTAAAAGGAGGCCTTAATATCCCTTAGTTTCCAATAGGACCCTGCTGCCATGGGAGGGTAGGATAAAAGATGTCATGCAAGTTCTTTTCCATAAGCACGTATGACTATTTACGGAATACATGCCTACATTATATTGATGAACTGGAGCTAGTTCTGTGTCACCCTATGTTATGACTGTTACATGATGAACCACATCCAGCATAATTATCCATCATTGATCCGGTGCCTACGAGTTTTCCATGTACTGGTTTACGCTTATTTACTTTTCCGTTGCTACTGTTACAATCACTACAAAAATACCAAAAACATTACTTTTGCTGTCTTTACTTTGTTACCGTTACCACCACTATCATATTACCTTGCTACTAAACACTTTGCTGCAGATACTAAGTTTCCAGGTGTGGTTGAATTGACAACTCAGCTGCTAATACTTGAGAATATTCTTTGGCTCCCCTTGTGTCGAATCAACAAATTTGGGTTGAATACTCTACCCTCGAAAACTGTTGCGATCCCCTATACTTGTGGGTTATCACACGCTGGAGGGAGGACCATGGCGGGGCGACACGCTGGAGGGAGGACCATGGCAGGGCGACACGCTCGAGGGAGGGGGTGTGGGGCGGCACGCTGGAGGGAGGGACTACGGGGCTGCGCGCTGGGGGGAAGGGGTGGTGGGGCTGCGCGCCTGAGGAAGAAGAAAGACGGGGTAAGTTGGGGGTCACCGCGGCATGGGTCTGGTCCGGCGGCATCGGGGTGCGTCGGGCGGGGGTGTCGCACGGCGGGGAGGGAGGAGGTGGCGCGCCGGCAGGGAGGGGGCAGTGCACGGCGGGGGAGGGAGGAGGCGGCGCACAGCGGGGGAGGGAGGGTGCGGCGCACCGGCGGGGGAGGCGCACGGTGGGGGAGGGAGGGGGCGGCGCACCGGCGGGGAGGGAGGGGGCGGTGCGCGGTGGGGAAGGGAGGGGGAGGAGTGCCGGCGGGGTGGGAGGGGCGGCGCGCTAGAGGAGGATTTCGGGATCGGGAGGGAGGTGGTGGGTTCGGTCGCCGTCGCTCCTATATAGGGCCGAAGGGTAACAGAATATTATTTTGTTACTAGTAACAGAATAGCCCTGTCCTATATATATATAAGTGTGAGTGTAGAATAGCTTATTCTACACCCTCTAGTAATTCTATCACTAGTAGAAAAAGGGTCAAACGTGAAGCACATTAGTGCCGGTTTGAATTTGAGCCGGCACTAATGTGTGCATTAGTGCCGGTTCCAACGGCTAGACGGCCGCTCTCATTAGTACCGGTTCGTGGCGAACCTTTAGCACCGGTTCGTGCCACGAACCGGTACTAAAGTGAGTGGTGGCAGGATGTTGTCAGTCCGGGGCCCCTCCAGCACCTTTAGTATCGGGTCGTATCACGAACCGGTACTAAAGGTCGTCCTACATAGATCCTTCGTCCACCCGAACTCGCTCTGTTGTTCCCCTTTTCCCTCTCCTCTCTATTCTTTTCCCTCTTCCTCTCAAGCTCATCACACATTTTGCCCAAAATTTGTTAAGATTTGAAGGCCCCCATCCATTCAAATGATCATAAAGGTTAGTAACTTTGTCCTTTCATCTCTCATTGCTAGATTAGCTCGTGCAATGCTTTATATAGTGATTGATTTTTGAGTTTAGTAATTTGGGAGGAAATATATATATATATATGTGCTAGTATTTGATTTATATGCAAGGTCAAAAATAACACTTAGTTTGCATATGTAGGTGTGGTTTACTTAGTACCTTCTAAATCTCTTTCGTAACCACCGTTGATCGCTCGCAACGTCCCGTCGCCGGCACCACCTGTTGGAAATATACCCTAGAGGCAATAATAAAAGCATTATTATTATATTTCTTTGTTCATGATAATTGTCTTTATTCATGCTATAATTGTGTTATCCGGAAATCGTAATACATGTGTGAATAATAGACACCAAAATGTCCCTAGTAAGCCTCTAGTTGACTAGCTCGTTGATCAACAGATAGTCATGGTTTCCTGACTATGGACATTGGATGTCACTGATAACGAGATCACATCATTAGGAGAATGATGTGATGGACAAGACCCAATCCTAAACATAGCACAAGATCGTATAGTTCGTTTGCTAGAGTTTTTCCAATGTCAAGTATCTTTTCCTTAGACCATGAGATCGTGTAACTCCCAGATACAGTAGGAGTACTTTGGGTATACCAAACGTCACAACGTAACTGGGTGACTATAAAGGTATGCTACGGGTATCTCCGAAAGTGTCTGTTGGGTTGACACAGATCAAGACTGGGATTTGTCACTTCGTATGACGGAGAGGTATCACTGGGCCCACTCGGTAATGCATCATCATAATGAGCTCAAAGTGACCAAGTGTCTGATCATGGGATCATGCATTACGATACGAGTAAAGTGACTTGCCGGTAACGAGATTGAACGAGGTATTGGGATACCGACGATCGAATCTCGGGCAAGTAACATACCGATTGACAAAGGGAATTGTATACGGGGTTACTTGAATCCTCGACATCGTGGTTCATCCGATGAGATCATCGAGGAGCATGTGGGAGCCAACATGGGTATCCAGATCCCGCTGTTGGTTATTGACCGGAGAGCGATCTTGGTCATGTCTACATGTCTCCCGAACCCGTAGGGTCTACACACTTAAGGTTCGGTGACGCTAGGGTTGTAGGGATATGTATATGCAGTAACCCGAATGTTGTTCAGAGTCCCGGATGAGATTCCGGACGTCACGAGGAGTTCCGGAATGGTCCGGAGGTAAATATTTATATATGGGAAGTCCTGTTTCGGCCATCGGGACAAGTTTCGGGGTCATCGGTATTGTACCGGGACCACCGGAAGGGTCCCGGGGGTCCACCGGGTGGGGCCACCTGTCCCGGGGGGCCACATGGGCTGTAGGGGGTGCGCCTTGGCCTACATGGGCCAAGGGAACCAGCCCCAAGAGGCCCATGCGCCTAGGGTTTCAAGGAGGAAGAGTCCTAGGAGGGGAAGGCACCTCCTAGGTGCCTTGGGGAGGAGGGATTCCTCCCCTTGGCCGCACCACCCTAGGAGATTAGATCTCCTAGGGCCGCCCCCCCCCCTTGGCCCTCCTATATATAGTGGGGAGATGGAGGACTTCTTACCTTGATCTTTGGTGCCTCCCTCTCCCTCTCCAAGACCTCCTCCTCATCCATAGTGCTTGGCGAAGCCCTGCCGGAGTACTGCAGCTCCATCACCACCACGCCATCGTGCTGCTGCTGGAGCCATCTTCCTCAACCTCTCCTTTCCCCTTGCTGGATCAAGAAGAAGGAGACGTCGCTGCTCCGTATGTGTGTTGAACGCGGAGGTATCGTCCGTTCGGTGCTAGGATCTTCGGTGATTCGAATCACGTCGAGTACGACTCCCTCATCCCCGTTCTTTGAACGCTTCCGCTCGCGATCTACAAGGTACATAGATGCATCCAATCACTCGTTGCTAGATGAACTCCTAGATGGATCTTGGTGAAACCGTAGGAAAAATTTTGTTTTCTGCAACGTTCCCCAACAGTGGTATTAGAGCTAGGTCTATGCGTAGTTCTCTTGCACGAGTAGAACACAATTTGTTGTGGGCGTTGATGTTGTCAACTTTCTTGCCGCTACTAGTCTTATCTTGCTTCAACGGTATTGTGGGATGAAGCGGCCTGGACCAACCTTACACGTACTCTTACGTGAGACCGGTTCCACCGACTAACATGCACAAGTTGCATAAGGTGGCTGGCGGGTGTCTGTCTCTCCCACTTTAGTTGGAGCGGATTCGATGAAAAGGGTCCTTATGAAGGGTAAATAGAAGTTGACAAATCACGTTGTGGCTTCACGTAGGTAAGAAAATGTTCTTGCTAGAACCCTACTTCAGCCACGTAAAACTTGCAACAACAATTAGAGGACGTCTAACTTGTTTTTGCAGCAAGTGCTTTGTGATATGATATGGCCAAAGTTGTGATGAATGATGAATGATTTATATGTGATGTATGAGTTGTTCATGCTATTGTAATAGGAATCACGACTTGCATGTCGATGAGTATGACAACCGGCAGGAGCCATAGGAGTTGTCTATATTTTTTGTATGACCTGCGTGTCATTGAGAAACGCCATGTAAATTACTTTACTTTATTGCTAAACGCGTTAGCCATAGTAGTAGAAGTAATAGTTGGCGAGCAACTTCATGGAGACACAATGATGGAGATCATGATGATGGAGATCATGGTGTCATGCCGGTGACAAGATGATCATGGAGCGCCAGGATGGAGATCAAAGGAGCTATGTGATATTGGCCATATCATGTCACTATTATTATTTGATTGCATGTGATGTTTATCATGTTTTTCATCTTGTTTACTTACAACGACGGTAGTAAATAAGATGATCCCTCATAATAATTTCAAGAAAGTGTTCCCCCTAACTGTGCACCGTTGCGACAGTTCGTTCGTTTCTAAGCACCACGTGATGATCGGGTGTGATAGATTCCAACGTTCACATACAACGGGTGTAAGACAGATTTACACATGCAAACACTTAGGTTGACTTGACGAGCCTAGCATGTACAGACATGGCCTCGGAACACAGAAGACCGAAAGGTCGAGCATGAGTCGTATAGAAGATACGATCAACATGAAGATGTTCACCGAGGTTGACTAGTCCGTCTCACGTGATGATCGGACACGGCCTAGTTGACTTGGATCGTGCTATACTTAGATGACTAGAAGAGGGATGTCTATCTAAGTGGGAGTTCATTGAATAATTTGATAAGATGAACTTAATTATCATGAACTTAGTCTAAAATCTTTACAATATGTCTTGTAGATCAAATGGCCAACGTAGTCCTCAACTTCAACGCGTTCCTAGAGAAAACCAAGCTGAAAGACGATGGCAGCAACTATACGGACTGGGTCCGGAACCTGAGGATCATCCTCATAGCTGCCAAGAAAGATTATGTCCCACAAGCACCCCTAGGTGACCCGCCTGTCCCACAGAACCAAGACATTATGAACGCTTGGCAGACACGTGCTGATGACTACTCCCTCGTTCAGTGCGGCATGCTTTACAGTTTAGAGCCGGGGCTCCAAAAGCGTTTTGAGAGACATGGAGCATATGAGATGTTCGAAGAGCTGAAAATGGTTTTTCAACCTCATGCCCGGGTAGAGAGATATGAAGTCTCCGACAAATTCTTTAGCTGTAAGATGGAGGAAAATAGTTCTGTCAGTGAGCACATACTCACTATGTCTGGGTTACATAACCGCTTGACTCAGCTGGGAGTTAATCTCCCGGATGATGCGGTCACTGACAGAATCCTCCAATCGCTTCCACCAAGCTACAAGAGCTTTGTGATGAACTTCAATATGCAGGGGATGGAAAAGACCATTCCTGAGGTATTTGCAATGCTGAAATCAGCAGAGGTAGAAGTCAAGAAGGAACATCAAGTGTTGATGGTCAATAAAACCACTAAGTTCAAGAAGGGCAAGGGTAAAAAGAAGTTCAAGAAGGACGGCAAGGGAGTTGCCGCGCCCGGTAAGCAAGCTGCCGGGAAGAAGCCAAAGAATGGACCCAAGCCCGAGACTGAGTGCTTTTATTGCTAGGGAAGTGGTCACTGGAAAGCGGAACTGCCCCAAATACTTAGCATACAAGAAGGCCGGCAAAACAAAAGGTATATGTGATATACATGTAATTGATGTGTACCTTACCAGTACTCGTAGTAGCTCCTGGGTATTTGATACCGGTGCAGTTGCTCACATTTGTAACTCAAAGCAGGAGCTGCGGAATAAGCGGAAACTGGCGAAGGACGAGGTGACGATGCGCGTCGGGAATGGTTCCAAGGTCAATGTGATCGCCGTCGGCACGCTACCTCTACATTTACCTACGGGATTAGTTTTAAACCTCAATAATTGTTATTTAGTGCCAGCTTTGAGCATGAACATTGTATCGGGATCTCGTTTAATTCGAGATGGCTACTCATTTAAATCTGAGAATAATGGTTGTTCTATTTATATGAGAGATATGTTTTATGGTCATGCTCCGATGGTGAATGGTTTATTCTTTCTCGAGCGTAATGCTACACATGTTCATAGTGTGAAAACCAAAAGATGTAAGGTTGATAATGATAGTCCCACATACTTGTGGCACTGCCGCCTTGGTCACATAGGTGTCAAACGCATGAAGAAGCTCCATGCAGATGGACTTTTAGAGTCTCTTGATTATGAACCATTTGACACGTGCGAACCATGCCTAATGGGTAAAATGACCAAGACTCCGTTCTCAGGAACAATGGAGCGAGCAACCAACTTATTGGAAATCATACATACGGATGTGTGCGGTCCAATGAGTGTTGAGGCTCGCGGTGGCTATCGTTATGTTCTCACCCTCACTGATGACTTGAGTAGATATGGGTATGTCTACTTAATGAAACACAAGTCTGAGACCTTTGAAAGGTTCAAAGAATTTCAGAGTGAGGTTGAGAATCAACATGACAGGAAAATCAAGTTTTTGCGATCAGATCATGGAGGAGAATACTTGAGTCACGAATTTGGCACACACTTAAGGAAATGTGGAATAGTTTCACAACTCACACCGCCTAGAACACCTCAGCGTAATGGTGTGTACGAACGTCGTAATCGCACTCTATTTGATATGGTGCGATCTATGATGTCTCTTGCCGATTTACCACTATCTTTTTGGGGCTATGCTTTAGAGACTGCCGCATTCACTTTAAATAGGGCTCTGTCGAAATCCGTTGAGACGACACCGTCTGAATTATGGTTTGGGAAGAAACCTAAGCTGTCGTTTCTAAAAGTTTGGGGATGCGATGCTTATGTCAAGAAACTTCAACCTGAAAAGCTCGAACCCAAGTCGGAAAAATGCGTCTTCATAGGATACCCTAAAGAAACTATTGGGTATACCTTCTACCTCAGATCCGAAGGCAAGATCTTTGTTGCCAAGAATGGATCCTTTCTAGAGAAAGAGTTTCTCTCGAAAGAAGTAAGTGGGAGGAAAGTAGAACTTGATGAAGTATTACCTCTTGAACCGGAAAATGGCGCAACTCAAGAAAATGTTCCCGAGGTGCCTGCACCGACTAGAGAGGAAGTTAATGATGATGATCAAGATACTTCTGATCAAGATCCTACTGAAATTCGAAGGTCCACAAGGACACGTTCCGCACCAGAGTGGTACGGCAACCCTGTCTTGGAAATCATGTTGTTAGACAACGGTGAACCTTCGAACTATGAAGAAGCGATGGCGGGCCCGGATTCCGACAAATGGCTGGAGGCCATGAAATCCGAGATAGGATCCATGTATGAAAATGAAGTATGGACTTTGACTGAATTTCCCGATGATCGGCGAGCCATAGAAAATAAATGGATCTTTAAGAAGAAGACAGACGCGGATGGTAATGTGACCATCCATAAAGCTCGGCTTGTCGCTAAGGGTTATCGACAAGTTCAAGGGGTTGACTATGATGAGACTTTCTCACCGGTAGCGAAGCTGAAGTCCGTCCGAATTATGTTAGCGATTGCCGCATACTATGATTATGAGATATGGCAAATGGACGTCAAAACGGCATTCCTTAATGGTTTCCTTAAGGAAGAATTGTATATGATGCAGCCAGAAGGTTTTGTCGATCCTAAGAATTCTAACATGGTGTTCAAGCTCCAACGCTCGATTTATGGGCTGGTGCAAGCATCTCGGAGTTGGAACATTCGCTTTGATGAGATGATCAAAGCGTTTGGGTTTACACAGACTTATGGAGAAGCCTGCGTTTACAAGAAAGTGAGTGGGAGCTCTGTAGCATTTCTCATATTATATGTAGATGACATACTTTTGATGGGAAATGATATAGAACTCTTGGACAGCATTAAGGCCTACTTGAATAAGAGTTTTTCAATGAAGGACCTTGGAGAAGCTGCTTATATATTAGGCATCAAGATCTACAGAGATAGATCAAGACGCCTCATAGGTCTTTCACAAGGCACATACCTTGATAAGATATTGAAGAAGTTCAATATGGATCAGTCTAAGAAGGGGTTATTGCCTGTGTTGCAAGGTGTGAAATTGAGCTCAGCTCAATGTCCAACCACGGCAGAAGATATAGAAGAGATGAGTGTCATCCCCTATGCCTCAGCCATAGGTTCTATTATGTATGCCATGCTGTGTACCAGACCTGATGTAAACCTTGCCGTAAGTTTGGTAGGAAGGTACCAAAGTAATCCCGACAAGGAACACTGGACAGCGGTCAAGAATATCCTGAAGTACCTGAAAAGGACTAAAGAAATGTTTCTCGTTTATGGAGGTGACGAAGAGCTCATCGTAAAGGGTTACATCGACGCTAGCTTCGACACAGATCTGGATGACTCTAAGTCACAAACCGGATACGTGTATATTTTGAATGGTGGGGCAGTAAGCTGGTGCAGTTGCAAGCAAAGCGTCGTGGCGGGATCTACATGTGAAGCGGAGTACATGGCAGCCTCGGAGGCAGCACATGAAGCAATTTGGGTGAAGGAGTTCATCACCGACCTAGGAGTCATACCCAATGCATCGGGGCCAATCAAACTCTTTTGTGACAACACTGAAGCTATTGCACTTGCCAAGGAGCCCAGGTTTCACAAGAAGACAAGGCACATCAAGCGTCGCTTCAACCCCATTCGTGAAAATGTTCAAGATGGAGACATAGAGATTTGTAAAGTACATACGGACCTGAATGTAGCAGATCCGTTGACTAAACCTCTCCCTAGGGCAAAACATGATCAACACCAGAATTCGATGGGTGTTCGATTCATCACAATGTAACTAGATTATTGACTCTAGTGCAAGTGGGAGACTGTTGGAAATATGCCCTAGAGGCAATAATAAAAGCATTATTATTATATTTCTTTGTTCATGATAATTGTCTTTATTCATGCTATAATTGTGTTATCCGGAAATCGTAATACATGTGTGAATAATAGACACCAAAATGTCCCTAGTAAGCCTCTAGTTGACTAGCTCGTTGATCAACAGATAGTCATGGTTTCCTGACTATGGACATTGGATGTCATTGATAACGAGATCACATCATTAGGAGAATGGTGTGATGGACAAGACCCAATCCTAAACATAGCACAAGATCGTATAGTTCGTTTGCTAGAGTTTTTCCAATGTCAAGTATCTTTTCCTTAGACCATGAGATCGTGTAACTCCCAGATACCGTAGGAGTACTTTGGGTATACCAAACGTCACAACGTAACTGGGTGACTATAAAGGTATGCTACGGGTATCTCCGAAAGTGTCTGTTGGGTTGACACAGATCAAGATTGGGATTTGTCACTTCGTATGGCGGAGAGGTATCACTGGGCCCACTCGGTAATGCATCATCATAATGAGCTCAAAGTGACCAAGTGTCTGGTCATGGGATCATGCATTACGGTACGAGTAAAGTGACTTGCCGGTAACGAGATTGAACAAGGTATTGGGATACCGACGATCGAATCTCGGGCAAGTAACATACCGATTGACAAAGGGAATTGTATACGGGGTTGCTTGAATCCTCGACATCGTGGTTCATCCGATGAGATCATCGAGGAGCATGTGGGAGCCAACATGGGTATCTAGATCCCGCTGTTGGTTATTGACCAGAGAGCAATCTCGGTCATGTCTACATGTCTCCCGAACCCGTAGGGTCTACACACTTAAGGTTCGGTGACGCTAGGGTTGTAGGGATATGTATATGCAGTAACCTGAATGTTGTTCGGAGTCCCGGATGAGATCCCGGACGTCACGAGGAGTTCCAGAATGGTCCGGAGGTAAAGATTTATATATGGGAAGTCCTGTTTCGGCCATCGGGACAAGTTTCGGGGTCATCGGTATTGTACCGGGACCACCGGAAGGGTCCCGGGGGTCCACCGGGTGGGGCCACCTGTCCCGGGGGCCACATGGGCTGTAGGGGGTGCGCCTTGGCCTACATGGGCCAAGGGTACCATCCCCAAGAGGCCCATACGCCTAGGGTTTCAAGGAGGAAGAGTCCTAGGAGGGGAAGGCACCTCCTAGGTGCCTTGGGGAGGAGGGATTCCTCCCCTTGGCCGCACCACCCTAGGAGATTAGATCTCCTAGGGCCGGCGCCCCCCCCTTGCCCCTCCTATATATAGTGGGGAGATGGAGGACTTCTTACCTTGATCTTTGGTGCCTCCCTCTCCCTCTCCAAGACCTCCTCCTCATCCATAGTGCTTGGCGAAGCCCTGCCGAAGTACTGCAGCTCCATCACCACCACGCCATCGTGCTGCTGCTGGAGCCATCTTCCTCAACCTCTCCTTTCCCCTTGCTGGATCAAGAAGAAGGAGACGTCGCTGCTCCGTACGTGTGTTGAACGCGGAGGTGCCGTCCGTTCGGTGCTAGGATCTTCGGTGATTCGAATCACGTCGAGTACGACTCCCTCATCCCCGTTCTTTGAACGCTTCCGCTCGCGATCTACAAGGTACGTAGATGCATCCAATCACTCATTGCTAGATGAACTCCTAGATGGATCTTGGTGAAACCGTAGGAAAAATTTTGTTTTCTGCAACGTTCCCCAACACCACCTTGTGGTGAGCCTCTTGTTCATGAAGTTTTATATAAAAAATTGATGTTTGTGTGATTTGGATATATAGTTACTCGTATAATTATCTTACTCATACGTTGTTTGTTATACATAGTGCCATGGTTTTGATATCCGTCCCCGTCGGCCCTCGTCCGGGTTATGATTCGGATGTGGTATATTCACTTTTAAAACTATTCATTGCATTTCGTGTTTATGACAAATTATGCCCATCAAGTTGACATAGATATTTGTATGTAGGAGGTAGTTCAACCGGAAATTCCAACCGACCCTATCGTCGAGAGGTTAAATTTAGTTGAAAGAGAAAACGAGGATTTGAAGGAAAAATTGAAAAGAATTGAGGGGGAGAAGATGGAATTGGAGTTGCATGTTGCCGATGTCGTCGATGATCACAAGATTAAGATGGAGAAAATGTGCTTGAAGATTAGAAAGATTAGAAAATATGCCATTCATAGTGAGGCTTGGTATCATTATGCTGTTGGATCAATTGTTACCTTAGTTGCGATCTTGATCGCATTTGTTGTTGCATTTAAATTCTTTAGCTAGAGAGTTATTTGTTTGTTGCATTTAAGTGTTGTATGATCTTTATGTATTGTATTAATTTGGTGTTTTCGGTGCTGTGTATTGAAGATGAGCCGACAATGGATTTACGATGACCGATGCTGTCCCAAGTTCATTAATGGCGTGCGTACTTTTCTGCTTGCGGCTGAGGCAAACAAGCGGGCGGATGGTTTTATGCCTTGTCGATGTGCTGGCTGTAAGAATGGTCACAATTACTCTACGTCAAGAACCATTCACGTCCACCTGTTTGAGTCCGGTTTCATGCCCCACTATAATGTTTGGACCAAGCATGGAGAAAGAGGGGTTATGATGGAAGACAATGAAGAAGAAGAGGCCGACGACAGCTATCCTGGCCATGGGTTCCCTGAATACGATGATACAACAATGAGGGAAGAAGCTGAGCCGGTAATGCGGGAAGAAACTAAGCCGGCAATGCGGGAAGAAGCTGAAGAATAGGCATCGGATGAGCCCGTTGATGATCTAGGTCGGGCCATTGCCGATGCAACGAGAAACTGCGCATGTGATTTGGAGAAGAAGAAGTTGCAGCGCATGTTAGAGGATCACAAAAAATTGTTGTACCCGAATTGCGTAGGTGACAAGAAAAAGCTGGGCACCACACTGGAATTGCTACAATGGAAGGCAGAGAATGGTGTATCTGACAAGGGACTTGGAAAGTTGCTGGTAATGATAAAGTATATGCTTCCAAAGGACAACGAATTGCCCGAGAGTACGTACGAAGCAAAGAAGGCTGTCTGCCCTCTAGGGTTAGAGGTGCAGAAGATACATGCATGCCCTAATGATTGCATCCTCTACCGCGGTGAGTACGAGGATTTGAACGCTTGCCCAGTATGCGGTGCATTGCGCTATAAGATCAGCCGCGATGACCTTGGTGACGTCGAGGGCGAGCGCCCCAGGAAGAATATTCCTACCAAGGTGATGTGGTATGCACCTATAATACCACGATTGAAACGTTTGTTCCAAAACAAAGAGCATGGCAAGGCGATGCGATGGCACAGAGAAGACCGTAAGAAAGACGGAAAGTTGAGAGTACCCGCTGACGGGTCGCAGTGGAGAAAAATCAAAAGAAAGTAAACGGGAAGGAGTTTGCAGATGACGCAAGGAACGTATGGTTTGGTCTAAGCGCAGATGGCATTAATCCTTTTGGGGAGCAGAGCAGCAACCATAGCACCTGGCTTGTGACTCTATGTTTGTATAACCTTCCTCCTTGGTTGTGCATGAAGCGGAAGTTCATTATGATGGCAGTGCTCATCCAAGGCCCTAAGCAACCCGGCAACGACATTGATGTGTACCTAAGGCCATTAGTTGAAGAACTCTTACAACTGTGGAATGGAACAAGTGTACGTGCGTGGGATGAGCACATGGGGGAAGAATTTGACCTAAAGGCGTTGCTGTTCGTGACCGTCAATGATTGGCCTGCTCTCAGTAACCTTTCAGGACAGACAAACAAGGGATACCGCGCATGCACGCACTGTTTGGACGATACCGACAGTATACATTTGGCTAATTGTAAGAAGAATGCGTACCTGGGACATCGTCGATTTCTTCTGAGCAGGCATCCCGTAAGAAAGAAAGGCAATCATTTCAAAGGTGAGGCGGATCACCGGATGAAGCCTCGCCACCGTACTGGTGCTGATGTACATGATATGGTCAAGGATTTGAAGGTGGTCTTTGGAAAGGGTCCTGGTGGACAACCTGTTCCGAATGACGCTGACGGATGCGCACCCATGTGGAAGAAGAAATCTATATTTTGGGACCTGCCCTATTGGAAAGACCTAGAGGTCCGCTCCGTAATCGACGTGATGCACATGATGAAGAATCTTTGCGTGACCCTGATTGGCTTCTTGGGCGTGTATGGGAAGACAAAAGATACACCTGAGGCACGAGAGGACCAGCAACGTATGCACGGAAAAGACGGCATACATCAGGGTCATGCAAGCTACGCTCTTACCAAAGAAGAGAAGTAAATCTTCTTTGAATGCCTGCTCAGTATTAAGGTACCGTCTGGCTTCTCGTCGAATATAAAGGGAATAATAAACATGGCAGAGAAAAAGTTCCAGAACCTAAAGTCTCATGACTGCCACGTGATTATGACGCAACTGCTTCCGGTTGCATTGAGGGGGCTTCTACCGGAAAACGTTCGATTAGCCATTGTGAAGCTAAGTGCATTCCTCAATGCAATCTCTTAGAAGGTAATCGATCCAGAAATCATACCAAGGTTAGAGAATGATTTGGTGCAATGTCTTGTCAGTTTCGAGTTGGTGTTCCCACCATCCTTCTTCAACATCATGACGCATGTCCTAGTTCACCTATGTGAAGAGATTAACGTTTTGGGTCCTGTATTTCTACACAATATGTTCCCCTTTGAGAGGTTCATGGGAGTCTTAAAGAAATATGTTCATAACCGTGCTAGGCCAGAAGGAAGCATCTCCAAGGGCCATGAAAATGAGGAGGTCATTGAGTTTTGTATTGACTTTATTCCTGACCTTAAGCCGATTGGTGTTCCTGAATCGCGGCATAAGGGCAGACTGGATGGAAAAGGCACGCTAGGAGGGGAACAAATAATATGTATGGACGTACATTCTCTCACTGAAGTACACTACACAATTCTACAGAATTCCGCCTTGGTGGCTCCGTATATGGATGAACACTATAATTTGCTACGCTCCAAACACCCGGAGCGGTCTGATGACTGGATTACACGTGAACAAACCAGGAGTTTCGCCAGCTGGTTGCAGACATGTACCATGCATGACGCCTCTATTGAAGATGACCTGTACTTGCTGTGTCAGTTACCATCTTCGAATATAATGACTTTCAAAGGGTACGAGATAAATGGTAATACATTTTACACGATCACCCAAGATAAGAAGAGCACCAACCAAAACAGTGGTGTCCGCTTTGATGCAGAAACCAAGACGGGAAAGGAAACATATTATGGTTATATACAGGACATATGGGAACTTGACTATCGACGTGGTTTGAAGGTCCCTTTGTTTCGGTGCAAATGGGTCAATATGACACGAGGCGGGGTAACGGAAGACCCGTAGTACGGAATGACAACAGTGGATCTCAACAATCTTGCGTATGCAGATGAACCATTCGTCCTAGCCAATGATGTGGCACAGGTTTTCTATGTGAAGGACATGTCTACCAAGCCGAGAAAAAGAAAAGATAAGGAAGCGAATGCATCGTACAATGAGACAAAGCGGCACATAGTTCTTTCTAGGAAGAGAAACATCGTGGGAGTGGATGACAAGACAGACATGTCAGGAGATTATGAAAAGTTTGATGAAATTTCTCCATTCAAAGTGAATATTGACCCGAGCATCCAGTTAAATGATGAAGATTTTCCATGGCTACGGCGCAAAGGGACACACGCAAAGAAAAAGTTTCACACCCAAAGATCTGGGATGTGATCGGCTTCACTATCATCACTTTCTTCTGTGTTTCACACCCAGGAGGGAATCTCTGTAATAGTTAGGGTAGCTAGTTATGTGTTTTGGCATTTGAAACGCGAAGAAATTTTATGTGCAAGCAAATTCTTTCATGCATTTACTGCTTTTTTTCACCTAAATGACCCTGAAATTGAAAAGCATTTCAAATGAACTCAGAAAAGGTTGAAAGTTGGGATGGTATCATAATTTCACCCACATAGCATGTGCAAAAAAGTAGAGAGGGTTACCGCAAAAACTGGATGCACTTCATGTATAAAATGGACAATCTCTTTCGAAATATCACGGTTTCGGACGAAAACTCATCCGTTACAAAGGAATTTCATTTTTTTAAATAACCTAAGCATTACCAAATTGAATATAATGATAAAACACACTAATATTAAACATAAGAAAAAAGAATCACTGAAAAATCTATTTTCAAAGTTAAGTTATTCACAAACTAGTGATTCACACAAATTTCAAATAATTCAAAATTTAAACTATTCAAAATTGCAAACTACCGGTACTAACAGAAAGTTTGTAATTTTTTGTACCTAAAGCAAAAATATTCACAAACAAACTCTAAATACAGCAAAAAAACAACTCTAAAATAAATAAAACAAAAATAAATAAAGAAAAAAAAGAAAAAAAATGCCCACCTACTGGGCCACCATTGGGCCAGGATGCAGGTCCGCTAGCCCAGTAGGCCCAACAGGGCATCGCAGAAGAGGTAGGCCCAGAAGGCCTGCTTAAGAGAGGAGCTCGAGACAGCAGCGATGGCGGGGCTTATAAGCAGGTGCGAGTGCCCCTCGGCTAGCGAGGTGGGACTAAACTTTTGCGCTCCTCGCCTGGCAGCGCACACCCTTTAGTACCGGGTCGTGGCTCCAACCGGTACTAAAGGGGGGGGGGGGGGGTCTTTAGTACCGGTTGGATCCACCACCCGGTACTAAAGGGGTGCCGTTCCCGCCACTTGGCCTGGCCAAAACAGACCTTTAGTACCGGTTGGTGGCTCCAACCGGTACTAAAGGTTGTTCTATAAAAGAGAACACTTCAAAAAAATTGTCAGTTTCTCATCTCTCCCTCCTTCTTTCTCCTCTGCCCCGTCGCCGCCCCCGTCGCCGTCCATCGCCGTCCCCGTCGCCGTCTGTCGCCGTCGCCGTCCCCGTCCCCGTCGCCGCGCCCCGCCCCGTCCTCCCATCGTCCCCGCCCGGCCCGTCCTCCCGTACGTCGTCCCGCCCGGCCTGTCCCCATCCCCGTCGTCGCCGCCCCGTCCCCGTCGTCGCCGCCCCGTCTCCGTCTCTGTCCCCATCCCCGTAGCTGCCCACCGTCGTCGCGCCTCGCCGGTGAGCTGTGCCCCGGCCGCCAACCACACACACACACACATTGTTATAGAATTGTTAGCAATCTTTCTGTTTTTTAGTTATAAAATTATTAGAAATGTTAGTTTTAGTTATAGAAATGTTAGTTATATAGAAATGTTAGTTATATACAAATATTAGAAATGTTAGTTATATAGAAATGTTTTTTAGTTATAGAAATATTAGAAATGTTAGTTTTAGTTATAGAAATATTAGAAATGTTAGTTTTAGTTATAAAATTTAGAATTTGCATATATGAAATCACAATCCATCATTTAAAAAATGTTACTTTACTTTTGCGGCATATAGTATTTGTTGTCGACGATGCCCGGCCCGCATCCTCGCCGTCGACCCGTTCGCGACGACGTCCTGCTTCAGAGGACCCATGTCTGGGACTGGGCTCCGCCGGGCTGGCACTGGGAGGTGCTACCTTCAGGGGCGCGACGCTTAATGAGGAACCCGACCCCGGGTCCCGTCGTCAACCCTCATCTCCTTTGGTGGCGTTCGCGTGAGCCACTTTCGGTGCGAAGGGAGCCGGCCCCGCCGGAGGTGGTACGTCGCCGTGTCAGGGAGGAGGACGAGCACGTCCATCGCTACATGGCTGCTATGGACGTCAGGTTCTCCAATACCTGGCAGGTTCTTTTGGGAGATCACCCGAGCTATGATCCAGTGATGGTTCCTTCTCTTTGGGTGTCCACCGCCCGCACCTCAGGAACCGCGAGTGGCCTAGATTACTCTGTAGTATTCGATCTTTATTAGCTTTCTAGCTAGCTAGCTAGTGATGTATTCGATATTATATCTATTATTCGAGACGATGTATTCGAGATTATATCTATTATTCGAGACGATGTATTCGAGATTATATCTATTATTCGAGACGACGTATTCGAGATTATATTCGATGATGCTTATTATGTACTATGATTGATTCAGTTTTTCCTTATTAATTGATTGCACCCATGCATTGTAATTTGAAATATATTTCTTTTGTATTAGTTAAACAAAACCTATGGCGGACAATACCGGCAGAGAGGGAGAAGAGGCCCTGTTCAATATCATACGCAATCCTCGTGGGCCAGATGATGATCAGAATGAAGAAGATTATGACGGCTCCGAATATCTAAACAACACCGGGGAGGGTGATATGATATTCGATCGCGACGACCGAATTGATGAAGTCATGAACTATGAACATGACGAAGAAAATGTTGATCTTGAAACAACAAAGACCGGCGAGGTATATATATTTATATAAGCAGGCATCTGGTGATCATCACATGTTTTAAATGACTTGAAGATATATTAACGAATCGATCTTTCTTCTTTCAGCCATCCGGATCGAGCAAATCTTCAGGCAACAGGAAATGTGGCCCGAACAAAAGTTGAAGGAGGGCGTAAAGTACAATATCGAGGCCATCAGACCTAATGGCGAACCATTAGCACCTAAGAAGATTGCGAACAAGTTCATTCGTCAGTGCGGAGTTCTTGTGAAGGACCAACTCCCGATCTCCCTTCAAGAATGAAGAGAGCCAGCAAAGCCACGTTCAGGAGTTACTTTTGTCGACGACAGACAAAAACTTCTGCTTTGGGAAACGCTCATGGAACATTTCACCCTACTAGATCATTTCATAGATGCAGATGTGGAGAAAGTCAAGGACGCTGCTCTTAGAAAGATGGCGGTTGCATTCAAGAACCACAAGATTCGTGAATGGGCCAAGTACATCAACGGAGGAAGGAAGACTCCAGTATTCGAGGGAACACTAGAGAAGCAAAGTGCTCATTGGGACGATTTCGTGAAATTAAAGGATTCAGAATTATCTAAGGAACAGCCGAGAATAAACAAGGCCAATGCCGCAAAAAGGATAAGTTCCATAAGCTGGGGCCAGGTGGCTATGCAGTGGGAATGCCTAAGTGGGATAAGTCTGAGAAAGAGATCCTGGATGCAAGTGTCACTCCAGAAACATTGAGCTGGCCCCCCAGGTGCAGGACTTGGTTCTATGCGCATGAGGGGGAGTTGGACCCGAAGACAGGCAAAGTTTCAAAGAAGGCATGTCTGGACGGAGCCGAAGATAAGCTACTTGTTGCAATAAAAGAGGCTCGATCGGGGTTGTTCGAGCCCAACAGAGAGAACGACGAGCTTACGCGTGCCCTGGGAAATCCTGAACACCCGGGAAGAACACGAGGCATGGGCGCTATTCCGTGGTATGAGGGGTTTTCGAACTGGAACGCCGACTATAGAACCCGTGCGAGAAAGAAGATTGCGGAGGAGAAGAAGAGGAAGATGGAGGAGGAGCAGAGGAAGCTAGACTATGAACGCCTTCAAGGCCTAGAATCAGCGCATGCGGACTTGGCAGTCAAATTCCAGCGGCAGCATGAGCAGATCGACTCACTTAGCCAGCAAAGGGGGTCTCAGCAGCTAGCGGATGATCCACCATTGGATAGCACCGTCCCATCCATGCCGAGAAGCAGCGTGGGTTCCGCCCCGGGCGACATATTGCTGGATAGCTATCTAGTGGATGACATCATGGTGAATGTCAACAAGGATCATTACTACCATGAGAAAGCTGTGACCGTTGAGTATTCAAAACTATTTCAGCTATACAATCAAGACGCACTCGACAAATCTATCGTCAATTGCTATTGTCTGTAAGTGATTTCTTTCTGTAATTTAAGGCTCAAGCTAGCTGTAGTGATCATTTTGATCAACCATTACCTGTAATTATCCTCACTATTTTCTTTTCTGTGGTATTATGCAGGATGAAGATTTATGAAATGGAAAAAGGTGGACGCTATGGCATTGGGTTCGTTGACCCAAATACCATTAATGAATACACATGGAAAATAGATCCATATCACGAAAAAAGTGTAGAGGAAAGCATGCTACAGTTCTTCAAGGAACTCAAATACAATGAAGATATACTACTTCCTTACAACTTCCAGTGAGTCACACTGTCTTGTACTACAAATTCTGTTTTTCCCTACTAGCTAGCTACATGTTTTTGCTTACATATGCCCGCTTAATTAAGACATGCAAACGTGTGTGCATGTAGATTTCACTGGATCTTGTTAATCATTAAAGTTGATGAAGAAACAATTGAAGTACTAGACTCACTACTTAAGAAAGCAAGTGACTACACCATCATGAAGGGGATAGTCAACAGATAATTTCAATCATTATTAACTATATCTCGGCCTATTTAATTAGTTCGTCATTTTCTGATAACAACTATTTAATAACCCATTTATTCATTTTCTTTGTCAGCGGGCAGGGCTTGGGTAAAGTTCATCAGGGCCACTCCAGGCCCATGGAAACAAAATCTGAAATGGTATCAACCCAAGGTAAGTAATTAAGTAGTACTAGCTAGCTGCCATCTCTTTAATTATCATGCTTGATTAATTATTATCTGATCAAATTCCATTCTCGAAAGGCCCTGAAGCAGACGCCGGGGAATGATCTATGTGCATACTACGTTTGCGAGAACATTCGCATGATGGCGTCCGAAAGAAGCAAATCTCAAAGACATTAGTGGGTACGATATCGATTGTCAGAACACTATTCACAATTTTTACACCATTATCGATATCTAGTCATACAACTAATACACATGCATATTGATCTCCTTCATAGCAGTTCAAAGAGGTGCGGGACAAGCTCCTAGCACAGGACCGAATAGAAGCAATTCAAGAGGAAATAACGGGATTTTTGCTCGACCAGGTCATAGATCCCAAAGAAGAATACTATTACCCGCTACCGCCCCCATGAACCACTTCCAATTATTATCGTGCTCCGAAGGCACCAATTAGCTAGGCTAATGCCACTGGCTCCGAAGGCATCAATTAGGAGAAATTGTATATATATATATATGGTCGCGCTATTCGTCACCCTGGTTGAGAAATAGTTATTCTTCACCCCCCTCTATTTTACCATCAATGCACCATAAATTTATGTTCCTTAAGTTTTGTCTTATTTCCGACGTAAAAAAGAACCGTAAGAAAATATATAATCGCCGTAAAAAATATTTTATGTTATGTAAAATTACAAATGTAAAAACATAGTCTAAAATACACATAAACTGTAAATTTTCTTGTCTTATCACCTATATTTTTATTTTTATGTCAAAATTTACGTAGTGAATCAATAGAAATATAACTATTTGAATTCGAAATGTAATTTAATTATGAAATGATCGTAAGATTACCTCAGGTGAAGAATAACTTATTCTGCATCCTGGATGATAAATAGTAACACTATATATATATATATACATATATATATATATACACATATATATATATATACATATATATATATATATATATATATACACATATATATATATATACATATATATATATATATATAAACTCTATTAATAACCCAGGGTGAAGAATAAGTAATTCTTCACCCTGGTCGTTTGACCGAGCCATGTCTTGCGTCAGCTAAGCCCGCCGAAGGAAAAAGAAGCCCACCATCCCTTGATGTAAGATTACGACGGGGTCGAGGTATTTTTACCGTTTATGAGTTGTTTCGACACTCCGCCAGCCCACCTCCCCGTCTTTTCCTAATCTGCTGCGGACGGTTTTGCAAATAGTTTGGAGAGTCGACGGCGAACGACGGCTTGGTGCTCGGCGATTTGGCTTGGAGAGAAGTCGTTGTGGGGGGTGGGGGCGTGCTGCTCGGCGGCACGGTCTCCGGATGGTCGCTGGGGCAGTTGGGGCGGCGTGGTGTGCGGCTGTTAGGATTAAACACGACATATTTGTCCGTGTCGGACTGGTGCACGTATAGATGCATGTATCCGTGTAGGTTTCCTATCCTTCAGCGAGTAGGACTAGATTAGTTGGCAGGTTAGCTAGCTAATATAAATACTCATGTACCCCTGTACTCTTTGAACCGTGGTTTGTGAATCAATACAGATCAAACAGGGACGATACGTTCCTGTGGCAATCAGCCAAGTCTTGCGTGCGTGCGTTGTTCTCCGGCCGTCCGGCCGCTGTGTACGTGCGTGTATTATTGACGTTGGTTACAATATATTCACATAGATCGATCAGGAGCAGTCTAGCTAGAGTAAGCTAGCTTTGCGCACGGTGCAGCTAGGCGTAAAAGTAATTCCTCGAGTTCAGCCAGCAAGTTTCTTCGTCATTGTTCGTTGTTGGTCATCGCCGTTGCCGGAAAGTACTCGGCGATGCTATCTGGGCCAACAATTGGTATCAGAGCAAGGTTGATCTTCTAGTAACAGAGGATCATGGCGGACGACGAGAAGAACAAGCAGCTGGCGGAGTACTCCGGTGTGGCTAAAGTATTTGCTGCTCCGGCGAGTTCATCGTACCCACAATTTGATCGCGAGAACTTCAGGGTCTGGAAGGCCCTCATGGAGTGTGGTCTCCGCACCAACGAGCTATGGGACGCAGTCGACCCAGGCGGTGACGCGTTCAAGAAGGAGGGAGCCGAGCACTGGAAGGATCGGCAGGCGGCATCGGCGACACTCGGTGATGCCGATGGATGTCCTCCAACACCTAATCGCCAAAGAAACGGCGAAGGAGGCGTGGGATACTTTGAAGCTCATGTTCGAGGGACACACCCGTGTCAAGCAAGCCAATCTCCAAACTCTCCTAAGGAACTACGAGACTTTGGTCATGGGCGATGATGAGTCCGTGGATGCGTTCGCTTCACGGGTGGCTACTCTCGTCAATCGGATTCGCGCGCTTGGAGAGAACCTCACGGAGGCCTCGGTTGTCCGGCGGTTCTTGCGCGCGGCCCCTCCCCGGTACCTGCAAATTGTTACGGTGATCGAGCAGTGCGTCGATCTCGCGACTCTCTCCATCGACGATCTTGTCGGATGGTACAAGGCTCACGATGAGCGTATGCGGTACAGTCTTGGGGACGGGGAGAACGACGAGCTTGTGATGCTCACAAGGGCGCAGTGGGTCGCTTTGTCAAAAGAAAAGCAAGGCGGATCCACGAGCATCAGCAAGAAGAAGGGAAAGCAGCGTTCGGGGAGAAAGAACTTCGCTGACTCGGACGACGACTCAGACGATGAGGCCGCACCACCACCGAGGAGAAAGTTTGACATCAGGAAAGTGAGGTGTTATAACTGTGGCCTCCTCGGTCACTTCAAGGTTGACTGCGAGGAAGCACTGAAGCAGAAGGCACTCATGGCCCAGCAAGGAGATGATGGTGACATGATATTGATGAGCGAACTCGTGGATGAGAAGGATCCAGGTCTTCAACCGTCGGCTAAAGAAATTGTCGCGCTCGGTGAAGAAAAAGTTCACTCTCAAGATCATGGTTCGGAAGCTCGTGTCGATGTCACAGACGCGGGAGGTGATTCCGAAACTTTCATGGATGCTACAGGCATAAGTGCTAATTTTGTTGGAGCGGAAGCAACGATTGTTGCGTGTGCTCAGCCATGGAGAAGCAGTCTCCGTGCGATGCGTTCAGATAAAACAAAGACGTACGTGGCGTCGAAAGTCCACGAAGAATCAACATACACAAATGCAACATTTGTTGATGCTAGGGCAAAGGCAGTCACGGATGCTACTCAGGTGTATGTGACGCCAGAAGTCTATGAAAAGGTAACTTGCACTGGCGTGGTGTTGTCGTGCAGTCAAGATCGCTCGGGATCAGCACACGTTGCGAGCACTGGGCTAGGAGGGCCGAAGCCAGCTTCCTCAGGCGGCTCGCTCACAGCGAGCAGGAGCGCTTGGCGAGCAGCAGGGCGAGGCCCAGAAGAAGCAGCCTGGAGGTCCAATGGAAGATGCGGCAGCAGTGCATCAAGCTGGCCGAGGAGTCTTGATGCTTCAGAATGCACAGGGGTTGCACTTAGAGGCAGCAGCAACCCAATAGGAGAGCTTGGGGCAGAACGTGTTGGGCTACGCCCATCACGTGCTGTGGCTCTTCAAGTGTCCCTGGAGGCAAAAGAAGCTCTGTACACGGAGGAAGTAGGCTCTAAGGGACCTGAGTTAACTCTGACGACAGAAGAAAGGATAGCATCACCTACACCCATAATGCTACAGCCGGTGTTACACCTTTATCCGGAGACTGTTCGGACGATTGACCCGGTAAAAGTGAAAGGGAGTGGACGGCGGTGTCTAAAAAGCGCCGAGGAACCGGCAAAATTTTTGGACGCAAATACGAAGGAGTGTTGGCGTCATGTTATGAAAGAAGAGGTGGGGTCGATCCATGACAATAATACATGGGAGCTTGTGGATCTTCCCAACAATGAAAAGGCTATGGAGCTCAAATGGGAATTCAAGGTCAAGAGAGAAGTCGAAGTGTGCATGAAGCACAAAGCGAGGCTTGTGGCCAAAGGGTATGTGCAAGAGAAAAGTATGGACTTCGAAGAAGTGTTCGTTCCCATTGCAAAGATGGAGTCGGTGAGATTACTCATCGGTCTCGCGGCTCAGGAATCATGGAAAGTACATCACATGGATGTAAAATCTACGTTTTTGAACGGCGAGATAGAAGGAGATGTGTATGTGAATCAACCATCGGATTTCATCAAAGAGAGAGAAGATCACAAGGTACTGAAGTCACACAAAATCTTGTATGGGCTATGGCAAGGACCTCGGGACTGGAACATCAAACTTGATCGAATATTGATTTCTCTTGGATTTGAGAAAGCCCCACTAGAGCATGCAATGTACAAGAAAGGTGAAGGAAGGGATCGTCTACTGGTTGGCATCTACGTCGACGACCTATTAATTACCTGAGCAGATGAAGAGGTGATTGCAAAGTTCAAGCTACAGATGAAAAAGGTTTTCAAGATGAATGATCTAGGTCTTTTGAGCTACTACCCCGGGATAGAGGTACATCAAAAGATGGAGAGGATCACACTATGCCGGGAGGCATACACAAGAGAGGTACTTGAAAGCCGTGGCATGAAAGATTGCAATCCAGTTGACGCTCTAATGGAACCTCGTCTTGAGCAAAGCAAGAAGAGCAAAGCACCCACAGTTGATCCAATAGAGTATATTGCAGCTGCAACTGTGATGTGTCAAGGTGTGTGGCTAGGGAGACTACACGGTGATCTCATGGATCAAGATCCGGAACAATGGTGCTCAATGTTGACAGTGAGACCTTTCTACACGAGGATCCAGTGCGGCGTGAAAGGAACCGGCACGTTGATACGATGTATCATTACACAAAGGATTGCGTGGAAGAAGGTAAGATGAATGTCAAATACGATTGCACTGAAGATCAGCGGTCGGACATGCTAACCAAGGCTTTCGATCGAGAGAAGTTCTTGGAGATGACAAGAAGGATCGGCTCGGAGTTGTAACGTAACGACGTCGTGTTTAGGAGGGTGATTGTTAGGATTAAACACGACATATTTATCCGTGTCGGACTGGTGCACGTATAGATGCATGTGTCCGTGTAGGTTTCCTATCCTTCACCGAGCAGGACTAGATTAGTTGGCAGGTTAGCTAGCTAATATAAATACTCATGTACCCCTGTACTCTTTGAACCGTGGTTTGTGAATCAATACAGATCAAACAGGGACGATACGTTCCTGTGGCAATCAGCTAAGTCTTGCGTGCGTGCGTTGTTCTCCGGCCGTCCGGCCGCTGTGTACGTGCGTGTATTATTGACGTTGGTTACAGTATATTCATATAGATCGATCAGGAGCAGACTAGCTAGAGGAAGCTAGCTTTGCGCACGGTGCAGCTTGGCGTAAAAGTAATTCGTCGAGTTCAGCCAGCAAGTTTCTTCGTCGTTGTTCGTCGTCGATCATCGCCGTTGCCGGAAAGTACTCGACGACGCTATCTGGGCCAACAGCGGCGTCTGCTTAGGTCTTCGCGGCGCTGTTGGTGGTGTTCACGGCGGCGCTCGAGTGCATGGATTGCTATGTGACTACATCTCTGCTGTTTGGATTGAAGTTTGGTTGGGCGTGAGTGCACGCGAGGAGGTGAGGAACCCCAATTCTAGCGATTTCCGTTCTAAAATTCCAACTATCTTCCACTTGTGTTTCCCTTCGTCAGTTCCCGATCTGCTCGCTCCGGTGCCTCTTGAGGTCCTGATTTGACTACAAGCTGGTGGATCTGGGTTCTCCCGAGGGTGAAGTCCAAGGGGCCCCAATGGATAAGGACGTGACCGGCAAGCGGGAGGCCACCACTACCAGCGCCCTCAAGCTCTACCACTAATCATTTATCTAGACCACATCACCACGTCGAGTATATTGGTATGTCCTAGCCATCCTTGCAAGCTCCAATAATTTTCATTTGCTTTAATTCCCAATCTGGTTCGTAGCAAAAATACAGGCCTCCCGGGTGTAGAATTTTTGGTCAGATTCATGGGCTGCTTCATATTGTTAAACCATGGAATAATATCAGATCCTTCGTGGACTGAATTGTTGGATTTCCCCCTTCTTGTCAGATGTACATCACCATTTGTTTCTGAAACCAAGTCATATTTGTCGGATTTCTACTTTTCAGAGAAAGCAGATAGTTATTTCAATTTTAAAAATTGGTTCTAATTTTGGTTCATCATCTGCACCATATGCAAATACACATCTATTATTCAGAAAAGGTTTTGTTATGTCGATCAGGGTCATACTAATTGCAGCTAGTAGCTGCTCTAAACATTGTTGTAATGTTACTACTTAATAATGATTGTGGAGGTACTGCTAACATTTCCTACTAGAGAAAAGACGCAGCCGAGCCTGAGAAGGGCGCTAGCCTAGTCCGACTTTGAATTAACAAAGCCATCAACCAACCAGGATACAACTGCAACATACAGCAAGAAGCAAGAACAAAAAGCGGCAAGATACAAGGGCGCTGGAAAGCAGCTTACAAAGCCTCAAACACTTCAGGAAGGATCTTACAATGGAATACATAGCTGAAGAAGTCGAGGTCCTCCAACGTGACTAGACAGGGACAAAATCAAAGCCAGCTCTATAGAGGGAATGAAGAAGCACAAACAATACCTTCCATCACCAAACACTAAAGGACCTCGGCAAGGCACACCCATCCAACTCCGTCTCCGAAGGAGGCCACTACCTTCCTGTGATATTGTGTTTAGTCTCTCATTTCTACTTGTAAGACTACATCTAGTCTAAGTGTAGTGACTACAGGAAGAAGTATGTTATCCATCTATACTAGTTACAATAGGTATTGTTGTCACTAACTTTCTACAGAATTTAGCCACCACATATTATTGTTCTTATTTTCTTTAGCTAGTGCATTTTGTCATCCTTGGTCCTTATTGTGGTGGTTGAACACATGGTTTATTGGAACAAATGCTACTTTTGAAAGCAGAGATGTGGTAAAGTTAGCACCTTCTTTTTATGCCTGAGATATTCCACTCAACATTATGTTGGTCATCTCGGTTTATAGCCAAGCAGGTACTCTGTAGTTCCTTCAAGTTCACCTTGAAGTATTGATAATGCAAGTTCTGAACTTTCAGTATTGTCGGGAATAGTACCTCCTACTTCTATCATAAATTTGATATCTTCCCTGTAAAGCTATGACATGTTAAATTCCTGGATCACATTATTTTGAAGGGGACAACTGTTTTAGTAATATCGCAAGGAGGCTACCCACATAGTTATATAGAGGATGTTCAAAAATGACAAGCTTGCGAGCAAAATTTCTTCGATAAGTGCAACGACAAGATATTAAATAGCATCAGTTGTCATTTCATGTTGCTTGCTCTTCGGTGATAAGGGTCACCTTTTTATACATTTATGCCTTGTAGCGATCATTTTGGTGACACTGTTAGATACGTTATCCCAAGAGAGAAGAATCTTGTATCTTTGAAAAGTGAGTAATGATTTTATCCTTATTGGAAGTGTTGTACACCGATAATCTCACTTGATCTACTTTTTGTGAATTTATCAGGAAAATGAGAAACGGTGGCTTCTGCTATGTAATCGTGGGAGTGGAAAAATCTGTTTGTAAGCGAGTTGGAGACAGAAGTATGTACAGGCACCAATATAGTCGGGCAGATAATACGTACAGGCTCCAAATTTTTTTAAAATATCTCTTAGAAAAAAACTTACCTTCTCTAGAGATGTTGGTTGGTTTCACGGGGAGTCAAAGCATAATCTTACGTTGGCTAACAGTCATCTTACGGATGGGATGGAAGCACACATCAAGAATGGACTAGTCCCGTATGTTTACCTCACACGAAAAGAAAAAATGCATCGCATGCATGTGCGTGCGGATGGTTGGGTTCTCTTTGCTTGCCATAAATTTACTGTTACTTAGGCTAGTGGCCAGTGACGTTGTTGGTCAGACGTCCAGGTTGGCTGGGGTGAGGAATAAGAATTCCTCACCAGGGTGATGAATAGCGCGACCCTATATATAGTAAATTTCAACTGTGGTGTCATTCTTTTTATCCACAAATTTCTCATTTTGTGTTGCAAAAATATTATTTTAAGTAACGAACTTGCAGGTACATAATTAGATTTAGGAACATGCATAGTGAGAACGATTTTCTGATATCAAATGAAGAGAAGAAATCTGTCTTTGCATGGGAGTGCCAAGCAATCCAAAACATATTATGATCATAGTAGTGAAAAAGAAATCAGTACTCCCAGCGACAGAGATCAGGATTCACCTTCAGTAAGAAACTCTATATAATTAAGAGTCCATAATCACAAGGTAACGTTCATCAGGTGGACAGAGAGCGGCACCTCATGACTATGGTGGCTTCCAGGGTCCTGTCAGAGGTTTCGTCGAGGGACCTGCTGGCCCGCAGCAGTACCAGCCGCGTCGGGGTGGTCCGGCAGGCAAGCGATTCGGGAGGACTGGGAGCCGGAACACACGCCCACCAAGGAGGGATCCTCCGCCGCGGCGTGATCCGCCGTTGGTGACTCCGTCGGCGGTGGCGGATGCCAGTTTGCAGCCAACGGTGCTCGCGGCATCAACAGGGACTCAGCCGGCAGCGGTGGTGCCCGCGGTTGGTGCAACTGTTGCGGGTTCGACGGCTGCTACGAGCTCGACGGCAGTGACTAATGGCGCGGCAAGCCTGCCGGGGGAGGCCATGGCTGCGGTGGTTGCCCTTGCTGTCGTTCCAGTCGAAAAGGTGAAGAACGCTGCGGAAAAAGGTGATAAAACAAATCATTGCAAGAAAGAGAAATTCTACTACTACCGATGTGGCGAGCCTGGTCACTTCTCAGTTGGATGTACCACAGAGTTGTGCAACATATGTCAGAAGCCAAAGCATGACAATGAGTGTCCGCTTTTGTCTGTACCGGTGCCGACGGTATCTATTTATGGAGTGTGTGATGCTGCACTCATGTTCTTCGAGACGCCTATGATGCATTCTTGCAGGCCTCGTCTGGAGAATGCCAGGACAGGCTTGATTAGAGTTACACATGGTACTTTGGCTGAGGATCAGATTATTGCTCAACTTAGACGGCTGGTATGGAGTTCTTTTCACTGGGCTCTAGAGAGGATTGGAGATCAAGTGTACAAGGTTGATTACCCGACTAAGGTTGATCTAGATAGGATCAACAACTTTGGCATTTGCAAGGTTCCTGGCAGCTCTTGTCACCTTGAGTTTGATGAGTGGAAACAGAACGAGCCGGCTGGGGTTCCTCTTATGAAAATCTGGGTGAGATTCTCGGGCGTTCCTCCTAAAGCACTTAATGAGTATCTTGTGGTGGCGAGTCTGGGATCTCTGATTGGTAAAATTCAGGAGGTGGACATGGATTTCACACGTAAGCATGGGATTGCACGGCTGCGAGTTGGGGTGATTGATGTGGATTTGGTGCCTGCTATGTTACCGTGGTTTTATGATGGTTTGGGATATGATCTGAAACTAGTGATTGAAGGCCAGTCTATGGCTTTGGATGAGGACAGAGCTAGGGGGCTAGGGGACGGCGCGGATGATTCTGATGAGTGTCGGGATGATTTGATGGACCAGGATAAGAGAGGAGATCCACCTCCCTCATCTGGGGGAACTGGATAGTCGGACACTATGCCAGGAATGGCGGTTCCAGTTTCCATGTCCACGCCCATGACTGGGCTTCGTTTCGGTTCTTTCGGGGAGGCTTCGGCGCCTGCTCGCCTATGGGCTGATAGGATGGACAGTACAGACCCGGCGGAGAGTGAGTTACCTCCGTTGTCACCTGTTCGCTTCTCTTATGCGGTGGGAGGCCCCAGTTTGTGTTCGCCCCCGAGGTCGCCGCGGGAGGGACTAGTAGAAAACGGAGCTTTAGCGCCGGTTCGTAAGGGCCTTTGTGCCGGTTTCATAACCGACACTAAAGGGTGGGCACTAAAGGCCCCCCCCCCCCCCCTTTAGTACTGGTTCGGCACGAACCGGCGCTAAAGTGCCACCACGTGGCGTGAGCTTGCGCCCTGGTATGGGGGACCTTTAGTACCGGTTGGTGTTACCAACCGGTACTAAAGGTTTTTTTTGAATTTCTTTTGAAAATTTTGAAATTTTTTTTGATTTTTTTAATTTTTAATTTCTTTGAATTATTTGATGATTTAGTCTCTAATCACCTCTCTTAACTGCTCAAGTGTGGATCACTCATTCCAAATCATCTAACTTCCCGACCGGTCACCCATCCCTCTCGCTACTCCAGCCCGAGCACGCTTAACTTTCGGGTTCTATTCTCCTTCGTTTCCGAGTCTGCACTTGTTGTTTTCCTGACAATAGTAAGATGTCAATCCTATTAACCCTCAGGAGTTTAGCTTGAGCATGAAGTCACACATTTCACCGTTTGAGTTTGAAACTATTATTCTAAAAAACAGTAATTATTTAGTAACGCTAATATTTCTTGAATAAGTTTGACCATAGTTTGACCAGATTTGACCAAAATTCAAAAAATTGAAATAATTATTTAGTAACACTAATATTCTTGAATAATTATGTAGTAACATTAATACTTCTTGAATAAGTAGTTTGACCAGATTTAACCAAATTTTTTTAAACAAACTGAAATTTGACCATATCTTTTTTTCCTTTTGGAATTTGAGGATTCTAAAAAAATTCCAAACAGGCCGTAGGCCGTCTCCATCGGATGCGGATTTTCGTGCTGAATTTTTTGATATATTATACGTTTTTCTCCAACATCGTATGCAAAATTTATAGCCGTTTTACATTTTCCCTACACTTTTTGCAAAACATGTCCAAATTGTAGTTTTTAAATTTTCCTAACTAGTAGATGTAGTAATATAACTACCTCTCGAAGGATTTTATTGTTTGAAGTTTTTATCATTTTCTTTTGATTTTTTCAGAACTGAAATGGCGACACACGGGGGGGGGGGGGGGGTAGAGTTTGAAAATTGCCCTATAGTGCCGGTTTGTGTCACAAACCGGTACTATAGGTCAGACCCCTTTAGTACCGGTTCATGGCACGAACCGGTACTAAAGGTTAGACCTTTAGTACCGGTTCGTGCCACGAACCGGTACTAAAGGTGATCGTGGGGCCCCGGCCTGCCACCAGCCTGCCACCACCCCTTTAGTACCGGTTCGTGCCACGAACTGGTACTAAAGGTTCAATATGAACCGGCATTAATGCAAATCCGTTCGAACCGGCACTAATGGTACCATTAGTACCGGGCCAAAATCAAACCGGCACTAATGTGCTTCACGTTTGACCCTTTTTCTACTAGTGGCCCCAGACGGGTGGTTACCCTTGATGTGACTAAGGATGCTATGATCTCTTCAGACACTACTGAGGATAGGTCTCCTATACTGGTGGAGATGGTGGGAGAGTTATCTTCGGCGGGCGAGCGCCCGACACCAGTTGTGGTTCGGATTCCTTCTCCATCGCCTATGCAGGTGTCACAGTCGGTGACACCCGCACAGGAGGATGCTGCTTCACGGGTTCAGACGGCATCACTCCCACCGCAGGAGGCGGCGTGAGTGTTGCCTTTGGAGACTTGTGTCCAGCCACACACTGCTGTTCGACAGGAGGCTTCGGTCGAGGAGGTGGTGGCATTTGGTGACATCCCTGATCCGACATCTGGGGGGAGACTGACCAGCAGGCGCATCCAGGAGCAGCCGGACGCGGATGAGTTTTAGATAGGGCGAGCCATGCGGGCTGCCAAGATTCGAGATGTCGAGGCCGTTTCAGGTTTGTCAGTTAACACTGAGTTTTTAATTTTGCATTTTTCTGAGAATGATATTATGCATAGGGCTGATAGTTTAGGTATTTCTTTGGGTAGTAGCAATAGTGAGGTTGCAACTTCCATTAGCGATTTACTTGATCTAGAGGCTGATCGCGCACTTAATATGCTTAAAACCATAGCAGCTGTCAAACAAATGAAAGAAAGCGAAATTAATGAACCAGGAGTTAATGAATTGGAGGTGTTATGTGAGGATTTAGTCCCGAGTAATTTATTAGAAGGGGAGATCATGGATGTGGATGGGCATGCGTCCGATCTACAACCATATGATGTTCTTGGCAACGAGCACGGTCATGCGGATTGTGAACTCGAACCGTCAGCACCTAGGCGTAAACGGCAGAAGAATTACGATCTTTCTGCGGTATGGCAAAGTGCTCGAGTTAGAGCTAGAAAGAATTTCATGATGAAAAATGAAAGGTATCTTCTGGAATAGCAGAGATCTGAGGGACTTGGCTAAACGAAGATTTCTAGCTGACGCTTCCAGGGAACACAAGCTGGATTTTGTTACACTGTTAGAGACATGTCGTAACAACTTCACATCACAATTTTTGGGGACGATATCAGGGGGGTTGGATTTTGACTGGCATTGCTTGCCACCTCGGGGAAGATCAGGTGGGATTCTCCCTGGAGTTAATTATATTGTGAGACTCTTGAGGTGCTAAATGTTTTCTTGGGAGAATTCATTGTTAAATTCCATGTTCGGTCTAAGGTGGACAGATTCAGATGGGCTCTTGTGGCTGTGTATGGCGCGGCACAGCCAGAACTCAAACTGGACTTTCTTGCCGATCTTGCCAGAATTTGTGGAGGGGAGACTCTACCCATTCTGGTAGGTGGGGATTTCAACATCATTAGAAGAAGAGAGGAGAAAAACAATGATACATTTGATGCCAAATGGTCCTTTATGTTTAACGCGATCATTGAAACTTTGGACCTACGTGAGATTGCGCTCATTGGTAGGCAATTTACTTGGGCAAATAATCTTCCTACCCCGACTTATGAAAAGCTGGATCGGGTTCTCACGAGTGCTGAGTGGGAACAAAAGTTTCCTCTAGAGTCAGTGCAGGCAATGCCTAGAGGAGTTTCTGATCATACGCCACTTCTTGTTGATTCAGGTGAGGCGACTCACTTGGGCAATAAGAGTGTTTTCTCTTTCGAAAATGTGTGGTTCGAGAGAGAGGACTTCCTTGAGTTGGTAGCAAGGGAGTGGGTGGCTAAGCAAAGAGGTGCCTCTGCGGAGGAAAGATGGGAATACAAGATTAGACATCTTAGACAGTTCCTTAGAGGCTGGGCTAAGAATAATAGTGGAGCTTATAGACTTGAGAAGGCGAGACTTCTCAAGTTGATTGATGATCTTAACATTAAGGCAGAGAGTGTGCCTCTAGCCATAGATGACCGAGTATCTAAGAGAGAGGTTGAGGTCAGTCTTGCAAAGCTTCTTAGAGAGGAAGAAATGAAGTGGACGGGTAGAGCAAAAGTACGCCAAGTGGTTCAAGGGGACAACAACACTCAATTTTTCCACATGATTGCTAATGGAAAACATAGGAAAAAGAAAATCATTCAACTTGAACAGGATGAGGGAATGATTGTAGGCCATGAGAACCTTAAGCTTTACATCTCTCATTTCTATAAACAATTATTCGGGGCTCCAGTTGAGAATTTTGTCAACCTGGATGAGGACAAAGTTGATGACATACCTCAACTTCGAGATGATGAGAATGAGATTCTCACAGCCCCTTTTTCGAAGGAGGTGTATGAAGCGATTGCTCAAATGAAAAACAACAAAGCTCCTGGTCCGGATGGTTTTCTAGCGGAATTTTATAAGAAGTGCTGGGGTATCATTAAAGGTGACTTGATGCCTATGTTCAATGATCTCTTTAATGGACACCTACAACTTTTCAAATTAAACTTTGGGAATATTACTTTGCTGCCAAAGAAGGAGGGAGCGGTCCGTATTGAGCAATTCAGGCCGATCTGTTTGCTCAATGTGAGCTTTAAAATTTTCATGAAGGTTGTCACAAACCGTCTCACACAGATTGCGCACAGTGTGGTGCAGCCAACACAGACCGCTTTCATGCCAGGACGACATATCCTAGAGGGGGTGGTTGTCTTGCATGAGACCCTTCATGAAATCCACTCGAAAAAACTTGATGGAGTGATCTTCAAAGTGGATTTTGAAAAGGCCTACGATAAAGTCAAGTGGCCTTTTTTGCAACAAGCTTTGCGCATGAAAGGATTTGACGAAGCCTGGAGAAAACAGGTCGAATCCTTTGTGAAGGGAGGTAGCGTTGGTATTAAAGTTAATGACGATATTGATCATTACTTTTAAACGCTTCAAGGATTAAGACAGAGTGATCCCATGTCACCGATCCTTTTTAATATTGTGGTTGATATGTTGACCGTGCTTATTAGCAGAGCGAAACAAGATGGTCAGGTAGGTGGTCTTATCCCACATCTAGTTGATGGTGGGGTATCTATCCTACAATATGCAGACGATACAATTATTTTCATGGAGCATGACCTCGCGAAAGAAAGGAACATGAAGATATGTTTATTCTCTATGGTCTGCCGATCATCGGGCAAGTCAACCAAAGTCCATACTGTGTTCTCATACATGGATCCCATCTCAGATTTCATGGCCTCAAGCCATTTTGCGGAATTTGGGCTCATCATCGCTTCCTCATAGTTCGTAGGTTCGTCATGGTCAAGTAACATGACTTCCAGAACAGGATTACCGTACCACTCCGGTGCGGATCTTACTCTGGTTGACCTACTAGGTTCGGTAGTAACTTGATCAGAAGTTTCATGATCATCATCATTAGCTTCCTCACTTACTTGTGTAGGAATCACTGGAACTGATTTCAGTGATGAACTACTTTCCAATAAGGGAGAAGGTATAATTTCCTCGTCAAGTTCTACTTTCCTCCCACTCACTTCTTTCGAGAGAAACTCCTTCTTTAGGAAGGATCCATTCTTAGCAACGAATATCTTGCCTTCGAATCTGTGATAGAAGGTGTACCCAACAGTCTCCCTTGGGTATCCTATGAAGACATATTTCTTCGATTTGGGTTTGAGCTTATCAGGTTGAAGCTTTTTCACATAAGCATTGCAGCCCCAAACTTTAAGAAACGATAACTTAAGTTTCTTGCCAAACCACAGTTCATAAGGTGTCGTCTCGACGGATTTAGATGGTGCCCTATTTAACGTGAATGCAGCCGTCTCTACAGCATAACCCAAAAATGATAGCGGTAAATCAGTGAGAGACATCATAGATCGCACCATATCTAATAAAGTGCGGTTACGACGTTCGGACACACCATTACGTTATGGTGTTCCAGGTGGCGTGCGTTGCGAAAAATTCCGCATTGTTTCAAATGAAGTCCAAACTCATAACTCAAATACTCACCTCCACGATCAGATCGTAGAAACTTGATTTTCTTGTTATGATGATTGTCCACTTCACTCTGAATTTTTTTGAACTTTTCAAATGTTTTAGACTTATGTTTCATCAAGTAGATATACCCATATCTGCTCAAATCATCTGTGAAGGTGAGAAAATAACGATATCCGCCGTGAGCTTCAATGTTCATTGGACCACATACATCAGTATGTATGATTTCCAATAACTCTGTTGCTCGCTCCATTGTTCCGGATAACAGAGTTTTAGTCATCTTGCTCATGAGGCATGGTTTGCAAGTAGTTTTAAATGGTGAACATCACTATGTTGATCATATCTACTATATGATTCACGCTCGACCTTTCGGTCTCCAGTGTTCCGAGGTCATATCTGCATATGATAGACTCGTCAAGTTTAACCCAAGTATTCCGCGTGTGCGAAACTGGCTTGCACCCGTTGTATGTGAATGTAGAGGTTATCACCCCCGATCATCACGTGGTGTCTCGGCACGATGAAATGTAGCAACGGTACATACTCAGGGAGAACACTTATAGAGGTAATAAAAATATGTAAAACTTGGAAAATTAGTATCATAAATATTTTGGTATTTATAAACATTATAGTGGCGGCTCTATTTTAGTTCTGTTAACCAAGAAAACTCTTCTATTTCTATTAATAGAACACTTGTACACAAATTGTATTCTAGTTAAACACCTCACATTTTAGTTTTACACTGAAAATCTGAAACCGATCGTGTTCACATTTCTTCTTCATGAGGGTTATAATTAAGAGAGCTGAAATTCCGTACCATGAACACATGTGACCGTGCATGTTTAGTTGTGTCTTGTTTTTCTACAGTTATAATTAATCTTAGGAATCTTACTTCTTACCAATTTAAGCTTTGAGTTATCTTTAAAACTAAATTTCCATGATTTAAAATTGGTATGTCTGGAGGCGCAGGATGGTTCGAAATCAAGCATTCTGTCAAGTAAAAGGAGTCAAATATAGTAATACACAAAATATGTTTCTAATAAATTAATGAGATGTACCAATATTTGACTCAACCAATAAAGGACTCCACAATATTTTTCTATAAAAAACTCGACAATAATGTTAGCATATATATATATATATATATATATATATATATATATATATATATATATATATATATATATATATATATATAACATTGGTTGCTCGAACTTAGGTCGGCATTATTACCGATGCGTATTTGTATCTTTACTATTGCAGTTTGATAAAAAAACAGTTTATATTTATTCAAAACCACACAAAATTCTAAATTTTTTATTTGAAAAAGAAAGTGACACATTGGAATAAACATTCTCTCTCTTCTTAGCTTGATCAGCAAAAAATGCTATGATAGTCTTAAATAAGTAATATAGTATCTATAAGTAAGCTTAGGGCCCATTATATTTGCATGATCTACAAAGAGCATAGTCAATAATAAAAGGCAGGCAAGAACAGAAAGGACGTACTGTTCAGCCCTACATGGTTGGATACGATTGAAGAGACATGATACCAAACAATGGTTGAAAATGCCACTCCAAATACCAAAAAGCTTTATTGAAACATAATACCATTTAAAAATAAATTAAAATTGTAAATCATTCGGTGAATCGAACAGGGCCCTGGAGGTTATTTCAACTCCAGTGAAATATGTTTCGTGTTAATAATGTTCTCTCAATATTCCAGAATGGATATATGTAAGATATATTGTTAAGGATTTACACATAAGAATCTTTTAGTACCTTATAGGTGGTACAGAATTAAGGTCATAAGCGATTTTGATTTGGTTAACCTTACCTACCTTGACTCCTTAACGGTAGCGCAGAAAAACCCGTGCTGAAAAGCGGTGCAGAATTAAGGTCAGACTCTTCTTAGCAGTCCTTCACCAAATGTCCGAGACATAAGATGAAATTTGAAGCTTTGGGACAGAGGAAAATTACTATGAAGAATTGATAAATAATGTAGACCACGCTTTTATTCTGTGTCTGACATGATACACTGTCCTTTATTGTCTGTAAGCGTTTGCATTTGCTCGATCAGTTGTACTTGCCTCGCAGAATTATCTTTTTGCATATCTACCAGATAAAATTGATTCAAATCGGAATTGAGCATCTCATACGAACTCTTTTCTCAGTGTCACGTTAACTGCTATTTGCGTATGTGCCTGTATGTTGTACAAATAATGGCCAAACAACCGCTTCATGGACCGTGCCATAGGTCCTGCGCTTTGCTGAAAGTAAATATGCTTTCACGATTAAATATTGGAAATCGAGGACGTTTTACTTCCCTGCTTTTCTCCCCTTCATGGCCATCATATTCTTCATATCTTGCATCAAAAGGCTTCTTTCTGCGCTTCCATTAGAACAGTCATCGACCATAACAGCAAGTTCCGATACAGGGGATGCTTTATTATGTGCAGATTTTAAACCATCATAGATGGAAACACATCAAGGGTTAGCATCAAGCTATCAATTAACTAACACCTTAGCAAACATAGATAAATTTGGACAAAAGGGAGCTAATCACTAAGAAGTGGTAGGAACCGAAGCTAACCAAAAGGACATCCTGATCGTGGCTTCAAAGGATGTGGACATCTGTGTCTACTTTCTCACATGAACCTGCAATGAACGTACACACATCAAACCTTGTGAGTGACGATCCCAATGTTACTATCAACCTAAAACAACAAAGAAAAGAATCAAAGGAGAGTTATGGAGATATGATGGTCCGCACTCTGCAGCACGGCGAACAACCGCATTTGCTGCAGTAGGTTCGCTTCATAGCTAACTGGTGGAGGTGTCCTTATTATTTGATACAAATCAACTGCCATTGGTACTCATCATCTATGGGACCAAAATTTTATTCTAGATTTTCACATAATTCAACGCTCGTAGAGAAAAAATATGAGATTTGTGTAAGCTGCACATCCTTGATTGGATCGTATCTTTTCATAATATCAATTCCACCATGGTTTATAGATTGAAATTGAGAACGGTTTGAGCACGCGGCAAGGCAGATGGCTTCCTGTATGGGTCACCCGAGGGTACGCTGATGACATGCCGCTGTGCAGCGGTTTTGGGAGAGTTTTATTTTTTGTAGATTTCTTTTCTTGCCGACATAGAGGAAGGAGAAGAGTTGTTAGGGCATCTCCAGCCGGCCCCCCAGGAAGCCTCCCCAGGGCACTTTTTGGACGCTGGCAGTCAAAAACGGTCCCAGTCACGCCCCACGGGCTCGTTTTTCGCCGGTATTAGCTAAAACTACGGCTGGCGCTGGCAAGAGAAACCCACAAAACTGGGGGTCAGCTGGGGGCGCCGGCACTACTTTTGCATGCGAAAACCCCACACGTCGGCCTCTGTCTCCACATCTCTCTCTCTCCCCGTCGCTTTCTCCGCCCCCACCTCCCCTCTCCCCGTCCACTCTTCTCTCTCTCCCCGGCCAAGCACTACGCCCGCAGCGTCGCCTCGGCGCCCGGCCGCAGCACGGCGCAGGACGGGGTAGACTGGTGGCAGTGGCGGCGCTGCTGCTGCCGGTGGTCGTGCTGCTGCGGTGTCGGGCCGTCGCGGCGCAGCCCACGCCGCGGTGCGGGGACGGCGACCTTCGCCCTGCACTTCGCCGGCGTCCGCCGCTTCCCCGAACCACGGCCTCGTCTCCGGCCGCCGCGCCGCCTCCATCCTCATGGCGTAGGCAGGGCCGGAAGACGACGCTCGTCGAGGTGCTCCGCTCGGGCGCCGTGCCGGTGCTCGTCGAGGTGCTCCGCTCGGGAGGCTCGGCGCCGGAGGCGCGCGAGCACGCGACCGGCGCGGTGCCTGGCTGCTCCTCGCGCGGCGTTGTGTCCCGCCGCGCCGGCCACCCGAGCGTCACGACCACCCGCGGCACCGGGCGCGCCGGCCACGGGCGGACGCGGCACCGGCCTCGCCGGCCACGGGCGGCACTAGGCGCGGGGGCGGACGGCGGACACGGAACCGGCCTCGCCGGCCACGGGCGGCACTGGCCCCGAGCCGGCCACGGCCGCGGCACCGGCCACGGGCGGACGCGGCACCGGGTGGCACGACCACGGAGCAAGCGCGGGCGAGCGCGGCGGCCAGGGCAGGAGGCCGGGCGGCGCGTGGGGCCGAGGAGGAAGGACGGGGTGGCCTGTGGCCGTCGCCGGTGAGCTCCAGTCCGGCATGGTCGGCATGCCCAGAAGATGTTTGTTGGAATGACCGACGGGGAAAAAAAGAAAAATGTCTACTACGGGGGGGGGGGGGGGGGGACGGCTGGGAAAATACACACCCAAAAATTTCGCCGGGGCCTCCCCAGGAGGCCGAAAAAACGCCTCCTGGGGGGGCACAACGGCTGGAGATGCCCTTAGAGATAAGGAGTCCATATCTTTTTTTATTTTTGATATGTGAGTCCATATCTACTACTATACGTACTACATCTAATGTAGTCTAAAAAATATATAACTCCATCCAAGATTTTTTTTGTTGGGAGAGCAATATGCTCCATCCAAGATAGTAATATTTACTCCACTGTATAACATGAAACACTTAACCGCCAGAGTACTACTAATTAAATATCAAATTACTACTTGCAAAATATATAGACAAAACAGACGTAATATGAATTCGTAGTAGTTTTCTCTTCTCTATGCATTATTGTTTCACATTATAACACATGTTAATTACAGATGATTTAGACAAAGATAAGCTAACTATTTTTTTACATATAACCCAAGGCGTTGTAACTTGTGTCTGCGGCATGTAGAGATACTTCTACAACTTTAGTAGAGAAAAAAGCCCCAGAGTCTAAAAAAGGCCCTAAAGCTTATTAGAAGTCAGGCCCAGTTTTGCAACTAATTTTGGTTCACAACTTAGTTCAATCGGACTAACTTGATACATACTCATGTGCCCACAGATCGTTCCCAAAATAATAAATTAATATACTGAGCATACAAAACATATGGATTAGTAGGCTAACATATATGCTTTTAAATGGGTTGGAAATTTCATGTGCAAAATAGCAGTACACCACACATACCATGCTTGCATAGGCAACAGTATTTAAGAGAGCAACACTCTGCGTGGGTCAACATTTGCAAGCGTACAAAAAATAGAACTGCTGTTGGGGGACTGAGCGTAGAACATATATGTTATGCATTATATAAACTTGTCAATGGATCGAAGTGGATTGAGAATTATGTGCAAGGTAATGATTAATCACAACGGTGAACAAAGCAACAATCTTCAGTTAATAAAGTTCTAACTATATCTTTGCTCGGGGCATCTGCGGAAAATTTCTTCACCTGGTACTACGCTGGACTGCAGGAGCCCATCCGATACATCTCAACATTCATAATCCCAGTGAAGCGGTTGCTCATGTTGCTGTATCCTTTGGTGTTGAAATTTTCTCCTCTCCATTGTCTGCAAGTCGGGAACCACAATAGATAGATCGACTGAGGAGAATGATCAAAGACCATGATCGTGTCTCCGCGAGGGAACTCTGTGGAGTGGTCTATCACAAATTTCTACGTAATATGTCTCGGCAACGATCTAAAAAATCAATCTGCATGGCCCCTCCTTTAGTTAAGAAAAAGCAGGTATTAGATGAAAATATACAGATTGTAAATAGGAGAAATTAGTGTAGTATCACATGCATACGCTCTTGGCCTTGTTGCATTGATTCCTTTGAACCTCAGCTTGATAGCACAGCACAACAGGATGATGGTCTCCGGCGTTGACGATCCCATCCCCATGCATGCGTACTACTCAGTATAGCAGGTCATGTTATGTATAGACATGGTCTATTCACTTTGAATGTGAACAATGACCAGGCATAGGGGCCGCAGAAGAACAAAGAGAGATTGGGAACAACTTTTGATGTTCAGAAATTGTTGTTTCTTCTTGTGCTTTCAATTAGCCCGTGAAAAGGAATGGCATACTATGGCCAGCATTACTCCACGTTGTTTAATTATCACTCGGCTGTAAGGGCTTGTATCTTCTTGTCTTGGCGGAGATAGTTTTTTGTGCTTGTATTTTGTGCTCTCACTGCCACGAATTTTAGGGCTCCGGTGTTGCACTGGTAACAGATGAGACAACCGACAAAGTGAATCAGGCAAAATCCGCACTATAGAAAAGTCATTGTACTGCTCATGAATGCATCATAAAAAAAGTAGTAAAGCAAGATATTGAAAGAGATGCATGCAGAACAATAGCCAAACCTCCCAGCTTTAGCATTAACATGTTCATAAAGTTGTATAGATCGAACCTGCATGGTGTCATTACTTCACGTATGGAGGATTGAGCAGGAGCCCGACGGCCTACAGCAGGAGCTCCTCGAGTTAGCTTGCCTCATCCTCATGGACACACTCATCTGTATCCGGCGGAACAATCATAGTTTTTTTTTCTTGAGCTGGAACCTGTAGAAACCAATATATCGGCAGGAAAAGCAACTTGTAGAAAGGAACTAAAGCCAAAAAAAGACACCTCAGACCAAGATGTGTTTTGTGGACATCATATGGAATTGCAAATCTAGTACATGCAAATTAGTCGGAAAGCTAATGGCTGCGCACAAGTTTAACCTGCTTATCTATTTGATGTGATGGCCATTGAGGATAGGCTAATGCTCTGCCGCAACCAAGAAAATTGAGATGGGGCAAGAGCTTCTTACTGGATTGGATATTACCTTACTACCTGCATACTCCAGCGATGGATGAATCAATTTGTAGAGATGACACGAAGATTGAGAGCACAGAGACACACTAATCAACCATGGATCGTGTAGCTTAGCAGGAGACAGATCAAATTTGCTCAACTCATCTCTACACGAGGATTGATGCAGGAATCTCTTCGAGGAAGAGTGGTTCATTGCCAAAGAAGATCAAGGAGACGTGGGGTTAGCGACAGTAAGCTTAACTGGCACCGGCGGCGCGTGGAGGAGATGGCACATGGAGTAGAGCAGGGCGTTGAGTAGGTCGGGGGTGTCACGCTGGGAACAGGAGATTGGTGGCGGCATGGAGAGGATCGACGAGGGAGTCCTTTTTTTCAACAGAACAACGCTAGGAAGAAGGAGCACTCAGATCTAGCTTCTTACGTAGGACTAACGTGGAGACGTGGACCTTTTTTTTGAAGAGAGACGTGGAGACTTGAAAAGTTCTTTGGTACGTGAAGATTGGGTCAGGCTAGCTCTTTTTTTTTTGGAGAGAGACGTGGAGACTTGAGAAGTTCTTTGGTACGTGATGGTTGGGTCAGGTTAGCTCTTTTTCCATCCTAAGAGTAATTTAAACCATATAGGATAAATCAAATAGTTAAGATTTTTTCTGTCATAACTTGGTTCCATAGTTAAGATTTTTTTTAATCATGAGTTTTAGCATGGGATCTAAAAAAAGTATGAATTGTATGGGTTGATCTACACCGTCGTAACTTGGTCCCACCAGATTAACGGTCTGTAAATTCTAATTAACGTGGGAAATTCTTGGAAGTGCCTAATTAGTATAGGTATAGATAGATAGACATAGATATAGATAGATAGATAGATAGATAGATAGATAGATAGATGCTGGATAGCGATCGATGTGTGGAGTAATAGTAGTAGATGCAGGTAGGAGTCGTTCTACTAATTTTGGACGTGATTCCTATGTAATGATCATTGCCTGGATATCGTCATAATTATTTAAAATTATATCAATTGCCCAACAGTAATTTGTTTACCCGTCGTATACTATTTTTCTCGAGAAAAGCCACTAGTGAAATCTATGGTCCCCAGGCCTCTTCTTTATCACATTTGCATTAGAGATCTATTTTTATTCGCTTGTATTTTCAGATCTATTAATCCAAAAACTCAAAAATACCTTGCTGTAATTTATTGTTATTTATTTTATATCGTGTTCCCACGAGATATATTTATCGAATCTACTACAATTTTATCTATCTCTTTATCCGGGAGGGATTGACAACCCCTCTTTTACACCGGGTTGCAAGTTTTTGTTCTTTGTGTGTAGGTACCGTTTACGTAGTGTTGCGTGGTTCTCCTACTGGTTCGATAACTTTGGTTTCATCACTGAGTAAACTACCTATCATAACTATGTTGCATCATCCCATCCGCTTTGGGGAAATACCGACGTAGTTCAAGCCACATCATTTGCCAAGAGTGACATGGCACTGGACTGGGTCTGCAACGACCTCGACCTCACCACCGCGTGGGCGCTCGACTGCTCCGTCATCGCCGTGGAGACGGCCGCCGGGCATCGCCGCCGCGTTGACGGCGAGCTCGCCAAGTCAGCGAGGATTGGTTGCTCAACGACTGCTCCGCGAACGCCGGTCGCGGCATGGCTGACGCAAGGCTCCGCAGGCCACATCAGCAGTGGCAGTGGCTGCCCTTCGCACGGCGCAGCAGGAGGTGGAGCGTCTACTCCGCGAGCGATTGGCAGCCGCTAGGCAAGGTTGTCGCGGCCCTCCTGCGTCGTTCCACCGCTGGAGGGACCATGATGTTGATGGCGACGATGGCACCAACGGAGATGGCTGTGTGGCAGGGCAGGGTGGGCACGTGTACGAGGTGGTCATACGGTACATTTTTTTTGTTTTTTACTTAAACGGTCGAAATATCGACAATTTTATGTAAATTATATGCAAACTTGAATGAAAACCATCTGGTTTGCACGAATTTCTTCCGGTTAGTTTGTGTTGTTGTAAAAATGTATGCGGCTAGCGTTGTATGGCTGCCTCCCGCATCAATGTCCACGGACTGGTCCCCCTGTCTGTAGACGAACACAAGAGGTTTTTTATGGGTTGCCGTTGAAGATGTCCTTACAAAGAAGGAGTCAATCATTAACTTTTTAACCAGTTATTAATGTGACGTAAAATCATATTAGAGTAACATGAGTATACGATGTTTCATCTTATACATCAATTTTCTAAGGTGAGTGAATTACCAACTTATCATTATCAAATGCAAAATATATGTGTTTCTGCGGGCGAGCAGTGAGTCTGCTTGCGTGCATATGACCATCATCGTTTGTATTGTATTTCTAGAAAAGAAGTTTTCCCTTTTAAATTACAGAAAGCTTTAGTGGTGTTTAAAAATCATTTGGTAAATGATTTTAATAAAAACACTCTTATTATGAATGAATGAACCAAGACTGATCAACCATTGTACAAAATATATTAGCAAAGGATCCAACTTTATTCACTATGTAATAAAGTACACAACATGGAGCAAGCTGGAACAACCACGAACAACGAAGGAACTCGATAGTATCAAAACTAACATCAAATTAGTTTGCAGTAGTAATTTCTAGCTCTTTTTTGCATGGCAACATTCCCCATTGTCTTTGGCAAATAAAATGGATAAAACAAAATGAAAATGGACCACAAAGTTTTGAAAAGTAGCATGCGTTTCCCGCCCCAATATGTATATAGCTAGGGGCATACCGCAAGCAAGGCATACACTACTATAGGATACTGCTAACGCGGCACTACAATCAAAGACCCTTCGATGAAACTGTGTGCGATGCAATAATCACAAACAATGGTGTAAAAAACCGTCAAAAAAGGTGCAAAATGTTTGCGATGGATGATGCATCAAACACGGTTCAGATTTTAGTTGCGTGTGTGATGCAGGGCATACGGTTCAGTTCAATTAACTATTTGCGATGAGGAGGAACAAAAGAAACCGGTAGTCAGATGGAGGTGTGTGCGATATACAACATACATTTCACTCAGATGAACTGTTTGTGATTAGGCAACACAAAAGAAACGGTCAGCCAGATCAAGGTGTGTGCGATATATGGCATGCGATTCACTCAGACGAACTGTTTGTGTTGAGACAAGAGAATAAAAATGGTTCAATATAATAAGATGTGTGTGATACGCGGCAAACAGGTCTGTAATCAGAAATGTGCGCGAAGACCGATAATAACATAGACAGTTGCTGCTCATAAGACGTGTTTGTTGTGCGATGGGATTGCATATAGAATATATATATATATATATATATATATATATATATATATATATATATATATATATATATATATATATATATATATATATATATATATATAGGTAAAATAGATGGGGCACCTAGGTGCCTGGGCACCTTGTTAGTTTTGGAAACTATGATATATTAATTTGTTTTCTAATTATTCTTCATGCAAGACTTTCCATACTTACGTTTTATTTTTGGGTCTAATTATTAGGCATGCAACACTTGCCATATAATAAAATATATTAATGTTGATTTTGTTCGAATTGCTGCAGGTATATAATACACGTATTTTTGTTTTCTAACTATTTAATATGGGTATCTAATACCTACCAACGAAATTATATACATATGCATGTATGTATATATTCAGTAATTTATTTTTTGAACTATTACATTTTTTTTCTAATTATCTAAAATGGGTATCATACTTACTAACGAAAGGTTGTATGTACGTGGGTATGTATATGCACAATAATTTATTTGTTGACTAACTACATTTTATTTTTGTTTCCTAACTATCCAATACGGTTATACAATACCTACTGACGAAAATATTGTAACACGCAATCGACGTATATAAGGCTATATGAAAAAGGGTAGGAAAATATTGTACATACCCAATCGATGTATATACCCGGTTATGTGAAAAAATGTAGAAAAATGTTATACATCAAATAATATACTTAACTGAAAATACCCAGGTGTCTGCACACTTGTATACCCGGCTGCGCAGAAAAAGCTTGGAAAATAATGTACATATCCAGTAGACATGTGTATCTAAAGTAAAATATGACTATGTATATGCCTGACTACGTGACATATGTGTATTTAATATATATCCAACATATTTCGAGTATAAAAATATACCTAAGATATTTTAGGTTATGTATGTATATGCCTAGTAATTTATTTAAGTTATTAGATAGTCGGTGAAAAATAAAGGAGCGCACATAAAAAAATACGACATCCATTATACACAAAAAATACCCAGCTACGTGACGTATGAGACATGCATGGACTTAATTTAGGTGGTTATTAAGTGTCCATATTAAGCAATAATTAGCAATAATTCTTTCCAAATAAAAATCTAACGCATTTATGAATTAGTGTTAATAGTAATTACACGTGCACACATCTTAGTGTGATCCAACGGTTTCTAGGCAAGGTGCCTATATATATATATATATATATATATATATATATATATATATATATATATATATATATATATATATATATATATATATATATATAGAGTCATACTATTCGTCACCCTGGGTGAGGAATAGTTATTCTTTACCCCCTCTATTTTGCCATCAATGCATCGTATTTTTTGTCTTATTTCTGACGCAAAAAGGGATCGTAAGAAAATATATAATCGCCGTAAAAATATTTTATGTTATGTAAAATTACAAACGTAAAAACATAGTCTAAAATACACATAAACTGCAAATTTTCTTGTCTTATGACCTATATTTTTAATTTCTTATGTCAAATTTTACGTAGTGAATCAATAGAAATGTAACTATTTGAATTCAAAATGTAATTTAATTATAAAATCATCGTAAGATTACCTCGGGTGAAGAATAACTTATTCTGCACCCTGAGTGATGAATACACACATCTGGGCTATTCTGTTACTAATAACAGAATATTATTCTATTACCCTTTTTAAACTGACGGTTTCAGGTGGTTGAACTGATGTTTTCGAAGCGGGTTGAACTGACGCTTTCAGTTGTGTTTAACACATCGTTTTCTTTAGTTCAAATTTTTTTTGTCGGAATGTGGCGTGTAATATATCTTTGGAAAGCTCCTGACAACCATATTTCAAGTATATTGAACGTTTTTGCAAAATCATTATGGTTTAAGAGCAGTTTTGAAAAAACCATTTTTTAAAAACCGAAAACGTGAATCGTATTTTGGACTCAATTTTCAAACGGTTTGTCGGAATTGAGCAAATAAGATGGCGTTGGAAAGCTGGTAAAAATCCACATCTTCCATATATGTATTGTTTTTTCTAATTCTATATGATTTAAAAGTAATTTGAAAAACAGTAAAATTCTGGGTGAAACGTATTTTCGCGATTTTTTGCAAACGGTGTCGGATTGACGCAAATAATACGGTGTTGGAAAGCTATGTAAAATGCGCAACTTTTTCGTATAGAAATATTTTTCTAATTCCTTACGGTTTAAAAACGAATTCGAATACGGTCAAATTTGATTTTGAACGTGACTTTTTAAAAAGTTTGTCGAAATATGGCAAATAATATACCGTTGGATAGCTATCGAAAATGCGAAACTTAGTCATGTTGAACGTTTTCTCTACTTCGCAACCGTTTAAGAGTAATTTTAAATACGGCATGACGGATCCTGCTGTTTTCTCGTGTGAAAAATAGAGTAGTCGTACTGATATATATGTATGTTTGTACTGAGCTATTTTTGGTAGAGTAATTTTGAATGGTTCCGAAAACGGGTGCTTATACTGATGCCTGCATGGGTTTGTACTAAGCGTGTTTTTACTAACTAGACTTTGCTCTATTTTTTTGGTAATATTTTTCTCTTAAGTTTTCAACGGTTTACTGTATCGTCGCCCCTGTACTTGTATGTTTTGTATCATCGAACTGAATGATATTTTATTCAAAAAGAAAATGCGTTTGTTTTGTTTCCTTTTTTTAACTCAACATTTTTTTGACAACATTGTTCTGAACTTCTCTTATTTTACGACTTGTACTAAGGTACTTACTAAGCCGGATTTTCATGGGGTTTCTTTTTTTGCTTGAACTTTACAATTTGAATTTCTGCCATTTCTTTTATCCGAACGGACCACCGTTTTAAACTCGTACTGAGGTACTTACTACGCCTGAACTGGGGTGGCTGTCGCGACGCAAGGAAGATGTTGTGCGGCGGTGTGAGGTGAGACGCCGGCTGCGTACACAGGATCACGTGGAAGCGTTGCGTAGAGCGTGGTCTAGTGGCACGCTGGAGGGAGGACCATGGCGGGGCGGCATGCTCGAGGGAGGGGGTGCGGGGCGGCACGCTGGAGGGAGGGACTATGGGGCTGCGTGCTGGGGGGAAGGGGTGGCGGGGCTGCGCGCTGGAGGAAGAAGAAAGGCGGGGTAAGTTGGGGGTCACCGCGGCATGGGTCTGGTCCGGCGGCATCGGGGTGCGTCGGGAGGGGGTGTCGCGCGGCGGGGTGGGAGGAGGCGGCACGCCGGCGGGGAGGGGGCAGTGCACAGCGGGGGAGGGAGGGTGTGGCGCACCGGCGGGGGAGGCGCATGGCGGGGGAGGGAGGGGGCGGCGCACCGGCAGGGAGGGAGGGGGCGGTGCGCGGTGGGGAAGGGAGGGGGAGGAGCGCCGGCGGGGTGGGAGGGGGCGGCGCGCTAGAGGAGGAGTTGGGGATCGGGAGGGAGGTGGTGGGTTCGGTCGCCGTCACTCCTATATAGGGCCGAAGGGTAACAGAATATTATTTTGTTACTAGTAACAGAATAGCCCTGTCCTATATATAGGACAGGACAGGGCTATTCTGTTACTAGTAACAAAATATTATTCTGTTACTAGTAACAGAATAGCCTTGGCCGAAGGGTAAAGAATGCAACTCCCAGCTGTCTCTCGACCATTTCAGACGGTTGGATGAAGATCCTACGTCTCCTAACCCTTCTTCTTCCTCGTCTCTTATTCTTCCCATACAGGACACCGCACGGGCCGCCGGCCGGACCACTGGCCCCCACCGCCCGTGTTCCTCCACCACCCCCACCCCCACCCCGCCCCAACCCCCACCCGCGTCGAGTTTTCTTCGTTCGGCGAGGCCCCACAACCATCCAAGCCCCTTCGATCGCACCGGCGAACTCCGGCGAGCTCTGAAAAATCGAGTGACCTAATTTTCAAATTTAGTCTACTGTGATTTAACTAGTGTGGAATATCAAAGGGGAAAACCATAAGCATTGGGAGTATAGTGTTGAGCATTCCATGGCGGATCTGAACATGCAAACCGGACAAAGGCAACTTCGCAACCAAGACAAGAAATCAGAGTAAAGCAGTGGTGATCTATTTTCTTGTTGCGATAAATAAGTTGAGCAGATACGAAAGAGTACCGCCTCTGGTGCGGCGCCGTGTACGCATCTGCTGAGAATTTGACGGTGCAGCAGTAGCGATGGCTGTCGGCGGCGTGGAAGCAGATCTAGGAGGGTAGATGTTGGCGGCGGGGCGCGGTGGACAAGACAGTCATAGGAGCGGCGCCAGCAAGGTGGACGACGGCGGGGATGAAGCGAGAGGACGGGATGCAAGGATCCCGGTCTGAAGCCGTGGATGAGAGAGGTCGATCTCTTGTAATGGATGGCAGCGTCGGGGTATCAGGTCCGGCATGGTGGAGGAGGACGGCGGTGGATGGGGTGGCGGACGATGGCGGACGGAGGAGGGTGGGGTGGAGAGGGTGTTTTGGCGCCCACGGAGTACGAATGGGGAAAAGGGAGGTAGAGAGGAAGGGGGAACCATGTATTCAGGGCGCGCTTGTCTCAAATGCAAGGAAATTTACAAACTTAGCCCCCGTTTCAAATTTCTACTACATCACAACAACATTAGTCGGTTGGGGATAGGACGGTAATCTCGCATACACCGAATATTTGCCGACAAGAGTTTGTTTTTTGGCGCCCACCGTGTATGAATATGAATCGGGGAGGGAGTCGATTTCGGCCGAGGACACACTGTGTTTTGGCGCCCACCGTGTATGAATCCGGGTGAGAGGCAGTTACGTCATGTTTGGGTGAAATTACAAACCTACCCCTATCGAAACCTATAGAAATCCAGCAGATAGGCTTTGCGTGGCAGGGATAGGCAGTAGTGATTTCCATCTCGCATATTTTGGTTTCGGGCGATTACTGCGACTTTCCCCGCTTCATTCAAATTTTGCAGAGTGCATGTTTACCGTGCCCGTTTGTATTCTATTTTTTTCAGGCGGGATCCATTTTCAATTGGAATGACATTCTATATACATCATTCTTTATATATACTTTCAAAAGCACAACAAAGAATTCTGCTCCTTTATATGTATAATATGATCTACAAATACAACGATCTCGAAATCTTAAGGTTTTATTCGAAAAAATTTAACCAAATTATGTTCTACTAAAATGTATGGATTAGTAATATCTACATATTAAATAACATAGACGCGCGTGAATTCATATGAGTATGCATGTTTGATAGATCAATTTTGGCTCGAGTATGGATTACATGTATCATCATCTCGAATTCAAATATTTGAATCGCTTTTTTGTTCACTCCTTTCACGCCCATCTTTCTCGCATGCATGCTCCTTCAGGTAGCTATCACTCTCTTTTCTCCAGCTCACTCGCACGCTCACTTCATGTTTCTCCTATCCTCGCAAACATGGTCTCTTGATGTCTCCCTTGAGAAGTGTCACACTCTTCCTATCATTATACATTACACGGTTTTCATTATCTCTCACGTCTCTACTGTTCTCTGGTATCACTCGGTACCTAAGCTTTCTTTTTCACCGCCACACACACAGTCTCCACTCTTCTTTCACTTTGTCTTTCTCTCTATGAGATTCTCTCACACACCCTATATGTCTCTACATATGACTCATACCACTAAAATTACTCTTTCTCTCTCTCCCTCTCTCTCTCTCTCTCCTATAGACACAACATTTGTTGCGGTCTCCTTTTCGTCTCCATCCCAGACTGACATTATTCATTTGTTTACCGATCAGACAACCCCGACTACCGTCTCCTCTCTCTCTCTCACAGACACACACACAGAACTCCTGCTTCCACTCCCCTTCCCGACTACCGTCTCTCACACACACACACACAAAACTCTCGCTTCCGCACCCCGACTCGTATTTCTCTCACAGACATTTATCGACTAGCTAGCCTCTAGATAGGTTTATACACCCGCACACTCGTGCTTCCACCATTGCATACATGTCTCTCTCCCTCTCCTTGTATCTATGTAGATTTTTATTCCCTTCTTGAGACGCGCCCTCTCGATCGTGCACACACACACTATCGCCTCATTTTAAGCTGATACCTATCGCACACACACTCCTTGTGTCTTTGTCACACATGCACTCCGTCCTCCTCCACTCTCCCTCTCTCTCACACACATATGGGCTTTTTGCAACAACTAGCAAGATGCCCATGCGTTGCACGGAACATCAAGATGCATTTGTATGAGTAGTTTATCTTGTGGGGGAAAGGATGAACGAGGGAAGGCCTTATTTGCAAATGTGGAGAGGGGTGTGGGTATCTTTTTGCAGAATTGCCATAGTTTCCTTCCTGTCCGTCAGATATAGATCGGACGGCCTATATTGCAGGATGGCAGGCACACGATCATCACCGACAATGCTTTTTATAAGAGTAGGGATAAAAATAGAGTTGGTGATGATGGTGGGCCTTCCATCCTGCAATGTAGGTCGTCCGATTTATATCTGACGAGTAGGAAGGAAAATATGGCAAGTTACCCACACTCTTCACCACATTTGCAGATAAGGCCTTCCCTCTTGCTAGTAAGAGTAGAAATTAGACATATACCACTTCTCGAATCTTGAAACCAACAACATTCCTCCCTTATCTCATCAAAACCGCCAAAGGAATATATTTTGAGTGAAACATAACATATTTTTAGTGATATACGTATTTCAAAACTGGACTTCTTTTTCTATCAAATTGGTGAATATGTATTAATCTACTTTGATCGTGTGGCAATGCATTGGCACATTACTAGTAGTTATTATAATTTTTTGGACACCAGTCAAATGGTGGAGTACATATACGAAGAGAAGAGGCGCACGCACGCAGTCGGCCTCTCGCTGTCTCGCACACATGAGTATTACGTAAAGGCGACGTTAACAAATAAACCCTAAAACCCTAGGTGCACGATTGCTGCATTTGCAGATACCGGGTACGTGGTGGAGCACCTTTGTAGGAATAGTCAGCTCGCGTGATAATTTGATCCATAGGAGTTGATGGTCGGGACCACAGGTGAACGACTTGGAGCGCGGTGGCTCGCCAGTTGCCACAGATCGAGTAGCCAGGTTTAAAATATCGCTTTTTAGCGGGGTTAAGAGTTCCGATTTTCAATGGCGCGTTATAAGTAGTAAGTAGTTTTTAGAACAATTGGTATGAAGCGAAAATGGAATTCATAGTACTACGTACCTCCTTGGCGTATGGTTGTATGGTTTTTTCGCGATGGAGGTTGTATGGGTTTATGTTGCGAGATGTTGAACCTGGTAGTTCTAGGGCAAATACTATGGTTTAGATTTAGAGCTGGTTTTCAGTAATGAAAATCGGAAGGGGAAACCCTTCTTTGATTAAGAAAACTACTACCTCCATTCTGGTTTACTAGTCCCCATCGTACTTTGGGTCAAAGTTTGTCCACGAATTTTACTTGTAAAATGTGAATGGAAAATGAGATTTTGTTACAGCCAAACAAAAAATTACTGGAGGGAGTGATTGATCTGACACGGACGAGACCTCTCATAGCGCAGGCATTGAACCAGCGCGCCGGCCAAGAGGGCCGCACTCGCTGCAGGCCCGGCTGAGCACGCCTCCTCGCCGCGTGCAACCAGCTTAAGACTGCCCCGCCTGCCTTCATTGAATCCGCGCGTGTGCCGGCAACACGTCCTTCCGCGAGCCGGCAGGCATTTTAGAACACAAAAAATGACTAAAATATAATTAATTTACGCATGGTCTTGACTTGTTGTGCTCGCACTGGTAGCAGGAACTAGTAGAGGATTTTCTTTATTTATAACTCTCTTCACATTTTTTTGGCTTTGAAGTGAATCATGGTTGTGGACATTATGTATGATGTGCAGATATCTGTGAACATGAGTTTGATGTGGAAGTTGAACTTGGAATGTCGGGCTTGCGCATGAACTATACCATGTCCAATGCTTCGTCTGTTATTGTTTGGAAAGTAATTGTTGTTATTACATGACCCGAAAAAAAAACATTTTGTGCCACATCAGTAGATGCACGGACATCACAACAGGCATGCTGACTGGATAAACATTTGAACCTAGCTATTATGAAGGAAATTTTGTATTGACAACAGTTTTAGATAGCAGGAGACGCCTAGCCTGCTCTGCCTCTGCTACCTTATTTCTGGCTTCTTCCATCTCTTCTTTGGCTTGGGTGAAGAGAGCATCCGATTGCTCTTTTCGCTTCTTCAGGAACTCAGCTACATTCTCAAGGGCTGCTGCACGCTTTCTTTCAGCCTTTACTAATACCACGAGGACACGAACAGCTGACGACTCCACCTGGCTTGTGTGTAATCCAGCATCATCTGGGAATTTGCACCTTGTGTCTAATCCAACATCATTAGGAAACTGGCACCTTGTGTGTAATCCAGCCTCATTTTGGAAACATGATCTCGAGGTTGACCATACTTCCCTCCTCGCAGGAACTGCATCCTGACATGAAGTTACTTATTTTTTTAGATCAATACTCAGAGCAACCTAGATCCATTTAGTAGAAGCCAGATAAACAAAAGTCGGAGAAGTGAATTCAAAAGGAAAAAAAATAAAAACAGACTACAAGGTGAGAGCACCCACTTCCTACATCAAGCTAAAAACGAAAGCATTAGGACGATTAAGACTCTTCTTATTACACATCGAAGAACACCACGCTTAAGAGAAACAAAAACTACAACATATACACATCGAAGAACATGAGGCTACACGAAAGTAATTGAAACGGTGTTACTTACCAAAGCTCGTTTTACAGGTTTGGTGCAGCTCCTCTTTAACTTGCCACGCTCCTTGAAGATGTCCCGAATATCCCGTGTTTGGTCTTCATTGCTCCTTTGCATGTTCGCACTCGTGGTTTTAAAATCTCAACATGGCAAGAAAAATATACTACTAGTAATACTCGCGCATCTTGTGGGCAACATTAAAGCACTTGTCTACCCTGTTAGAGCATCTCCAACAGAATCACAACGCGCGGCGCTTTAAAAATCTCAACATGATATCTCTACTCTCTTCTCTACTGTTATATTTATTTTATATTTAATATTTATCTCTACTTCCTTTACTGTCTACTTTTTTTTCTCTATACTTTTTTTTCTTGCAATATAGGCCGTCCGATTTATATCTGACAGATAGGAAGGAAACAAATGGGAATATTGCAAAAAGATACCCATACCCCTCTCCAGATTTGCAAATAAGGCCTTCCCTCATTCATCCTTTTCTCCCACAAGATAAACTACTCATACAAATGCATCTTGATGCATGCAACGCATGGGAATCTTGATAGTTCTAAAAACCTTTCCATCATTTGCCACACTACTGGTTGCAGATGAAAGACCTACCCCAAGCACAGCGCGATACAGGAGCGACGCACAATTACAAGCTGATATTCTGTTGGACAATGGAGGCTACAACCAATTACTTTTACGGGAAAAATAGCACCCAGGAAATTTGAAGGGTAGGTATGAACAAAATTGGAACTGCACATGTACTGCTAAGTGATTCAATACACACATTACCAATCGAGGAGGAGAACGATGGTCGCGGTGGCCTCTGTGAGTCATGGTTGGCAACGGGAGTCAGTTCATAGTCCACGACAGTGGTACTTCGACGACGATGGGGAAGAGGCTCCGTGTACGATGACGACGGTGGACCGGCTCCAGTGCGGCATACGAGGTCGTCGATGAGGCAGATGCGCTGCGGTGGACGAGTGCGCCGATGTAAAGGGGAGGAGCATGAAGGCTGCGGTGCCATGGAGAAGTCTATTTTGCGGTGGGGATAGAAAATGGGGAGTATTCAGGTGTACTACTCTGGGTGCCGGGGTGGGGTTGGCTGGGTAGGGTGAACCTGAAGTTACGTAAACAGCCCCCTACCAAGCGTCATCCATAGGCCTGTTCCGAAGGCTATGATGGTAACTTCCCACTGCTCGAATCAGGGTCGCGGGAGATTTTCCCGCCGACCTCAAAATTTTGTGACACTGGACTCCCTGTGTGGCGTGTTGAGTTATTCGGCTAAGCAACTAGCGAGTAGTAGTAGTAAACTCTGTATATTAGGTTTGACCGAAGTCAAACTTCCTAAAGTTTGACCAAGTTTATAGAAAAATATAAACATTTACCACAACAAATATGTATGATGTGAAAGTACATTCAATAATGAATCTAATGGTATTTATTTGTTATTGTATATGTTAATATTTTCTGTTATAAGCTTTCTGAGAGTTTACAAAACTTGACTTTGACCAATGCTAATACGCGGACTTAAATAAAAATGGAGGGAGTACACATTTGTTTTCTTAGTTTGTAGTGAACTAATCATTTGTTGAAATTGTGAAATAAATATATTAGGCTATTGACTGCGAATGTAATGGTCTATACAATTCAATAGTTACAATCATTGTCGAATTCCAAGATGTATACAAGGTCTATAGTACTTCACAACATGCTCAAACTCACATAATCCCAGTCAAATGAGAATCTAAATGCATTTCATAGTTATTACTTTGTAGGATGCAACAAAAACAACCATAACTCTACATCAGCCATTATAGAAGCAACATTTTACATATCCCAATGTGTGAATGAAACATGCAGAGAGAGCTTTTGAAGATGGAGCAGATAGGACGGGAAAGATTGTATGTATGTGGACGAGAGAGTGGGAGACGAACCTAACGAGACAGAGAGAGAGAGATCACTATAAAAAAAGACACATCAGTGACATTTTGGGCCGAATGAATTTTTTTCTGTCATACATATGACACTTCTATGATGATAATTGTGACAAAACCCGGTATAATCATAGATGTGGTGGGCTCCTACTTCTATGACAAAAAATCATGACAGAAAATGGGCTTTTCGTCCTGGGCGCGCCGGAGACGCAGCTGCATGACATTCTTTGGGCCGTCCATGACGGAAAAACCCGTGGTAGAAGCGAGGGGAAGGAAAATTTCGGGGAGTTCCTGGTTACGGTGGGAGGTCAGGGGCCGAGTGATGCGCGTTTCTCTCGTACACGCATGTGCGTGTGTGCGAGGCGTTGGCTCTAACTGAACCCAAGCGAGGCGTTGGGCTCTAACTGAACCCGAGCGATTGCACTGCAGGCTACGCGTTACTGAACCCGAGCGATCGATCGATGGATGTTAACTGAACCTGACCGAGCGATTCCTTCGCTACTGTTGCTAACTGAAGCAGATCGATGGTGCCTCTGGGATGAACACTGAGTGTTGCGGGGGGTTTGGATGAACAGTGAGCGGTGGCGTTGCCTCTAGATGAACAGGACCCCGTGGTGTGGTGGAGGGCTGGATGAACAGTAGACGATGGAGGGATGCCCGTGGAGGGGTGGTTGAACAGGACCCGTGGTGTGGAGGGATGGATGAAAAGTAGACGGTGGAGGGGTGGTTGAACAGTAGCCTGTAGAGTAGCGCGCGGTGGAGGCTGGATGAACAGGAGCCCGTGGAGGCTGGAAGGGGTCGACGGTAGCCCGTGAAGGCTGAAGGAGGTCAACGATGGAGATGAACAGTATCCCATGGAGTCCCGTTTTGCGGTACGCCACACCCCTCTCGATGAACAAGACCCCCGTTTCGACCGTAGGAGGTCCATTTCGTCCATTTCGCGGTACGCCACACCCCTTGCGATCAACAGGACCCTGTTTCGACCGTAGGAGGTCAGTTTCCTCCGTTTTGTGGTACGCCACACCCCTCCCGATCAACAGGACCCCCGTTTCGACTGTAGGAGGTCCGTTTCCACCGTTTTGCGGTACGCCAGACCCCTTCCGATGAACAGGATCTCGTTTTGAACATGGACAGTCGAACACAAGGCCGTTTCCTCCGATTTGCGGTACGCCAGGACTCATTTCCATCGCCTGCTCCATCCAAGCCCTCCCGATGAACACGACCATGCATTCCGTTCCGACCCAGCCGGTTGGCTCCCACGCGTTCCATTGCCTCCCGATGAACACAACGCATTCCGTTGCCTCCCCATGAACACGACGCATTCCGTTGCCTCCCCATGAACACGACGACGATGATGTTTCTCCGTTCCAACCCAGCCATGTACATGAGCCCTGGCCGTACGTATGCGCAAGTAGGCATTCGAGACCCTGCCCATATGTACGTACGTGGCCGTATTTTCTTTCTTGCACCCTGGCCGCTGTACATACGTGTACATGGTACGTGCGCACCTCTACTACGACACGTACGCGCCTCTACTACGACACGTGCGCGCCTCTACATTGACCAGTATATATGTACATACACGTTCGCGACCAGAATGACAACACTACGTACGCTTCGACCAGATGGGTCCCGACTGTCAGGCACTTCCTTGCTTGCGAAGATGTAGCTGGTGGGTCCCAGCAGTCAGGGGGCAAATCATTTCTGTTTTTTTTGCCCGGACGCACTTCCTTGCGTGCGGAGATGTAGCTGCTGGGTCCCAGCAGTCAGGTGGGGGATCGTTTTGTTTTTTTGCCCGGACGCACTTCCTTGCGTGTGAAGATGTAGCGGTGGGTCCCAGCAGTCAGGGAAGCGAATCGTTTTTTTCGGACGCACTTCCTTATGTGCGAAGATGTAGCTGATGGGTCCCAACAGTCAGGGGGGCGAATCGTTTTTTTGACGCACTTTCTTGCGTGTGAAGATGTAGCTGGTGGGTCCTAGCAGTCAGGGGGGAACGTTTTTTTCGCGAAATACGGTGGCCCGTCCGGTGGGTCCCCGCTGTCAGGTGGAGGAATAATTATTTTGCGCGTAATAAGGAGGCACTTCCTTGCTGCGGCCGTGGACCCAGCTGTCAGCCTCTCCACGTATAGTCCACGTCCGATGGAAGCCATTCCTTGACCACGTTGACCATGCCGCGCTGAGAGCACCAGAGCGGTGGATGACGGCGAGGCCTAGGAAGGGGACGACGCGGATCCGGGGAAGACGCGGCAGTGGGTGCCCACGCGTAGAGGAGTATGAGGGTTCACTCGTTCGGCTGCGGTGTGAGGCTGCCGTCGCCGCAGAATAATAGGGGGTGTGGGTGCGTAGAGGGATGGCCTGGCCAGCGGTGGGAGTAGTAGGGGACGGTGAGGCCTCCGCCGCATCGCAGCCGGCCACGGGAGGCAGGAGACCGGCGCTGGTTTGGGCGGCTGGAGCAAGAAGACCAGAGGTTGAAGAAGCACTACGGCCGTTGGATGGACATCGTACGGTCACTGGAGCTAGAATCGTGCACATTGACTAAGTTGACAGAGCCCTCCGTCCCGGTCAACTTAGTAGGCCCACAAGTCAGCCTGCCACTATACTGGGTCCCAGCTAACAGGGGGAGTATTCATTTTTTTGTGCGTAATAAGGAGGCACTTCCTTGTGTGCGAAGATATAGCTGGTGGGTCCAAGCTGTCAGCGGCAGTAACATTTTTTCGCGTAATAAGGAGGCATTTCCTTGCGTGCGGCCATGGACCCAGCTGTCGGCCTCTCCACGTACAGTCCACTACAGATGCATGTCGGTCGTTGACCACGTTGACTAGGCCGCGCCAAGAGCACCAGGGCGGTGGACGACGGCGAGGCCTAGGAAGGGAACGACACGGAGGCAGGGAAGACTCGGCAGTTGTTTCCCACGCGGAGGGGAGTACGACTGTACGAGGGTTTACTGGTTCGTCTGCCGTCGCCGAAGAATAACAGCCGGTGTGAGTGAGTAGAGGGATGGCTAGGCCAGCGATGGGAGTACGGTGGGGCGGTGAGGCCTGCGCGGTAGCAGAGCCGGCCCCGGGGAGGAGGGAGCAGGCAGTCCCGCCGGCGCTTGTTTGAGCGGCTGGAGCAGGAAGAGCAGATATTGAAGAAGCACGACGGCTGTTGGATGGCCATCCAACAGTAACTGCTTGTGTGTCAACCTTTTTTTAGTAAAGCCTCAAATCTGTGGAAAACAGCATACAGCTCATCTACCATTATTTCTAATAATTTACAGCCCATTTGCTAATTATTAAGCTTTTTTTGGAGCCCATATTCTTTTTGTTAGCATTACAGCTCATATTGTGGCCACGGTTAAAAAATTATACGAAATTTTGCATATTTCGATGCTGTCCGAACCATTTTTAATCCCGAAATTTCGACTCACATTCAAACTGATTTTAAAAACAAATGTATATCAATATAAAATCCAACAAATTCTCCATGCATAAAAATTAATGTAATTTAAAATCTCGAAATGAAAAGAAAAGATATTTGAAACTAATTGCCGGTTTGATGTGTTTTAAAAATGTACAACCCATTTCTCATTACTGATGGGCCATTTTCCCGGCCAGCCGAATGAAAGCTCTCCTTGTCTTGAAAGATTTACAGCCCAACAGGCCTGACAAAGCGACTTACTTGGCAAATCACAAAAAAACTGGGCTGTGGCCGTGGACCCAGCTGTCAGCCTCTCCACGTACAGTACTCTTCCGATGAAAGTCGTTCCTTGACCACGTTGACCACGCCGCGCGGAGAGCACCACGGCGGTGGACGACGACGAGGCCTAGAAAGGGGACGACGCCGAGCCGGGGAAGACGGGGCAGTGGAAGCCCGCGCGGAGAGGAGTACGAGGGTTCACTTGTTCGGCTGCGGTGTAAGGCTACCGTCGCCGCAGGGCCTGGCCAGCGGTGGGAATAGTAGGGGGTGGTGAGGCCTCCGCGGCAGCACAGCTGGCCACGGGAGGCAGGAGCAGGCGACACGACCAGCGCTGCTTTGTGCGGCTGGAGCAAGAAGACCAGAGGTTGAAGAAGCACTACGGCCGTTGGATGGACATCGTACGGTCACTGGAGCTAGAATCATTCATATTGACTATGTTGACAAAGCCCTCCGTCCCCGTCAACTTAGTAGGCCCACAAGTCAGCCTCCCACCAAGGTGGGTCCCAGCTAGCAGGGGGAGTATTCATTTTTTTGTGTGTAATAAGGAGGCACTTCCGATGGGTCCGAGCTGACAGCGGGGGGAACGTTTTTTCGCGAAATACGGTGGCCCGTCCGGTGGGTCCCAACAGTCAGGGGGGAAATGTTTTTTATGTAAAATATTGGTGGCCCATCCGGTGGGTCCCTGCTGTCAGGTGGAGGAATAATTATTTTGCGCGTAATAAGGAGGCACTTCCTTGCGGCTGCCGTGGACCCAGCTGTCAGCCTCTCCATGTATAGTACTCTTCCGATGGAAGTTGGTCGTTGACCACATTGACCACACCGCGCCGAGAGCACCACGGCGGTGGACGACGGCGAGGCCTAGGAAGGGGGCGACGCGGAGCCGGGGAAGACGCGGTAGTGGATGCCCACGCGGAGAGGAGTACGAGGGTACACTGGTTCAGCTGCAGTGTGAGGCTGTCGTCGCCGCAGAATAACAGGGGTAGTGGGTGAGTGGAGGGATGGCCTGGCCAGCGGTGGGAGTAGTATGGGGACGGTGAGGCCTCCGCGGCAGCACAGCCGGCAACGGGAGGCAGGAGCATGCGGCACGACCGGCGCTGCTTTGGGCGGCTGGGGCAAGAAGACCAGAGGTTGAAAAAGCACTACGGCCGTTGGATGACATCGTTGACCACGCCGCACCGAGAGCACCAGGGTGGTGGACGACAGCGAGGCCTACGAAGTGAATGACACGGAGCCGGGGAAGACACGGAAGTGGCTGCCCACGTGGTGGAGAGTACGAGGATTGACTGGTTCGGCTGCCGTCGCCGAAATATAACAGGAGGTGTGGTTGAGTACAGGGATAGGCAGGCCAGGGATGCGAGTATGATGGGGCCGTGAGGCCTGCCCAGCAGCACTGTCGGCCACGGGAGGCGGGAGCAGGCGGTTCCGACGGCGCTGGTTTGGGCGGCTGGGCCAGGAAGATCAGAGACTGAAGAAGCACGATTGCTGTTAGATTGACGCTGGTAGAGTCAATTGTTAACTAAGTTTCTTTTTTGAGAAACCTTGTGTACGCATGAACTTAGTAGGCCCACAAGTCAGCCTCCAAATCTGTGGCAGACAACATAAAGCCCATTTGCTATTTTTTATAATTTGCAGCCTATTTGCTAATTCTTAAGTAATTTATTACAGCCCATTTTCTGCCCAGGACCACGGTCAAAAAGTTCAACCTTATTTTGCATATTTCGGTGGAGTCCAAACTGTTGTAATCCCGAAATGATAAACATTTTTTAAGAACTTATTGATTTGTCAAAAAATCGTTTTGTTTTTGTAAGCAAATAAGACGTGGGACAATTGAGTTGGTTTAAGGGAAAACCAGTGGTAAAAAAATCAGCGCTGGGTGGGAAAAAACAACACAAATATGGACTAGTAAAACTATAGGTAGAGATTAGAAAACAGATGTGGGACATGCGTTTCAAGAGGAAAATAGAACTGGGCTGTGTGTTTGATTCAGTAAAAAAAACTGCCTGCGGATGTTGTAAGACAAAATATAACTAACGCTGGCGGGCCAGAGGCCAGTAGATACCTGATGGATCTTTGTGCCCCGTTGTCGTCATGGGCTGGGCCTGTTAAAAACAAAACCAACCCTGGGCAGTCTACAGCCCAGTTGAAACTTGCTCGACCTGGAAAAACAATATACGTGCTCAATAAACGAGAGAATTCTGCAAGTACGGACTGATAACTGCGATGCAGCATGGATATTGTTTTTTTATCGTGATAATAAGTGCATGCACTTGTTTCGAAAAAATTGGAGAACTGGGAATTCGAACGGCGGGTGCTTATGCTACCCATCAAATAAAAATCAGGTGCCTGAAAATTCATTTCGAAACAAATGATTCAGCTTTATATCCACGTCGACCCTCGGCATGATGGTTGGAAGCAAATGCAAGTTCATACCAAAAGATCGTTAACAACAATACCAACTTGCGTACGGCAAGGTAGTACAACTACCAATACCAAACTAACTTATAATCTTTTTACTCCTGGCCCTAGTGTTCGTCTGGTAGAAAATCTTGCAGAGGACCAACTCCTGCTCGTTCTCTTGCTCCAGGTCCCCGAGATGGTACTAGTGCATCACCCAGTTGGTCCTCTGCTGGTCGAAGTTCTTGTTGGTGTGCAGCACCAGAACCTTTTTTGCTGCCCGTCTGCTGGCCGTTGACCATCACCGGCAATCCTGCCGGTCTTGTGCCACATCGCGTGCATGCCGCACTCTGACTGTATCTTGCGACGCGTCCACGTGCCCTTTTTGAACGCTCTGGAATTGCGTTGGAAGAAATGCTTCCTTAGGCCACTCAGCGTGATACTTGCAGTATTGTGGAATACAGGTTCTAGTGCACCTAATTGGCATTTTCATAACATCTTTGGCATGTTGTAGTCACTTGTTTCATTTTTTTATTAACTGTCAAATTGTAATTGCTTCACCAGGTCTGCGTCTAAAAAGATAAATAGATCTATAAATAAAGGAATATGTTTGTGCAAGTAGACGGCCGATCGGTGTCTTACCTGGAAGTTTCTCAGGTTGGGTGTAGCATATGCCGTGCTCGCTGTCGATGGTTGGTATGAACAAATCGATGAGAGACTGAAATCTCGCGCTGTCAGCACTCACTTTGGCCTCAAGGTGCTCGATCAGCTCCTGATCCGTGAGATCGAACTTGACACCAGCCGGCAGCACCGGCCAATCCTTCTTCGACTTGCATCGGTAATTCCAGTTATATGGTACTGAATGTATGATCAATCGACTGCTTTAAGTGAATGATGAAAGATTTCGACAGATAAGTGGTACTCCAAATCTGAAGTCCAGAATACCCGAACACGCCGTCGGGATTCTTGTGTTACCTCATGCGCAGAGTGTTGTCACATCAATTCAATAAGTGGACATGATGAATAATTTGACCGACGTATACTAGTACTGCTACTGTACTACTTACTAGTCGTATTTAGTGTCACAATTTATACATAGGTTTAACTAACAAGTACGCACTTGAAACCTAACTGATACACACACACACACACACACACACACACACATCTGGGCTATTCTGTTCTGTTACCCCTTTTGAACTGACGGTTTCAGGTGGTTGAACTGATGTTTTCGAAGCGGGTTGAACTGACGCTTTCAGTTGTGTTTAACACATCATTTTCTTTAGTTCAAAAACTTTTTGTAATTTTTTGTCGGAACATGGCGTGTAATATATCGTTGGAAAGCTCTTGACAACCATATTTCAAGTATATTCAACATTTTTGCAAAATCATTATGGTTTAAGAGCAGTTTTGAAAAAACCATTTTTTAAAAACCGAAAACGTGAATCGTATTTTGGCCTCAATTTTCAAACGGTTTGTCAGAATTGAGCAAATAAGATGGCGTTGGAAAGCTGGTCAAAATCCGCATCTTCCATATATGTATTGTTTTTTCTAATTCTATATGATTTAAAAGTAATTTGAAAAACGGTGAAATTCTAGGTGAAACGTATTTTCATGATTTTTTGCAAACGGTTTGTCGGATTGACGCAAATGATACGGTGTTGGAAAGCTATGTAAAATGCGCAACTTTTTCGTATATAAATATTTTTCTAATTCCTTACTGTTTAAAAATGAATTCGAATACGGTTAAATTTAATTTTGAACGCAATTTTTTAAAAAGTTTGTCGAAATATGGCAATTAATATACCGTTGGATAGCTATAGAAAATGCGAAACTTAATCATGTTGAACGTTTTTCTCTACTTCGCAACCGTTTAAGAGTAATTTTGAATACGGCATGACGGATCCTGCTGTTTTCTCGTGTGAAAAACAGAGTAGTCGTACTGATATATATGTATGTTTGTACTGAGCTATTTTTTGTAGAGTAATTTTGAATGGTTTCAAAAAAGGGTGCTTGTACTGATGCTTGCATGGGTTTACACTAAGCGTGTTTTCACTAACTAGACTTTGCTCTATTTTTTTGGTAATATTTTTCTCGTAAGTTTTCAACGGTTTACTGTATCGTCGCCCCTGTACTTGTATGTTTTGTATCATCGAACTGAATGCTATTTTATTCAAAAAGAAAATATGTTTGTTTTGTTTCCCTTTTTTAACTCAATATTTTTTTGACAACATTGTTCTGAACTTCTCTCATTTTACGACTTGTACTGAGGTACTTACTAAGCAGGATTTTCATGGGGTTTCTTTTTTTGCTTGAACTTTACAATTTGAATTTCTGCCATTTCTTTTATTCCGAATGGACCACCGTTTTAAACTCGTACTGAGGTACTTACTACGCCCGAACTGGGGTGGCTGTCGCGACGCAAGGAAGATGTTGTGCGGCGGCGTGAGGTGAGACGCCGGCTGCGTACAGAGGATCACGTGGAAGCGCTGCGTAGAGCGTGGTCTAGCGGCACGCCGGAGGGAGGACCATGGCGGGGCGGCACGCTCGAGGGAGGGGGTGCGGGGTGGCACGCTGGAGGGAGGGACTACGAGGTTGCGCGCTGGGGGGAAGGGGTGGCGGGGCTGCGCGCTGGAGGAAGAAGAAAGGCGGGGTAAGTTGGGGGTCACCGCGGCATGGGTCTGGTCCGGCGACATCGGGGTGCGTCGGGCGGGGGTGTCGCACGGCGGGGAGGGAGGAGGTGGCGCGCCGGCGGGAAGGGGGCACTGCACGGCGGGGGAGGGAGGAGGCGGCGCACAGCGGGGGAGGGAGGGTGCGGCGCACCGACGGGGGAGGCGCACGGCGGGGGAGGGAGGGGGCGGCGCACCGGCGGGGAGGGAGGGGGCGGTGCGCGGTGGGGAAGGGAGGGGGAGGAGCGCCGGCGGGGTGGGAGGGGGCGGCGCGCTAGAGGAGGAGTTGGGGATCAGGAGGGAGGTGGTGGGTTCGGTCGCCGTCGCTCCTATATAGGGCCGAAAGGTAACAAAATATATATATATAAAAGATGATCAGGCGCGTCTTTCGTGGTTGTTTGGATACCGATTTTTATTATTTTTTGGGCGAAAGATTTGGATACCGAATATTAGCAACAGGTTAATAGGAAACGATTTTCTAACTGATTTTTTTAGCAAAACCAGCTTTTTTTGACAAATATATATGTTCCCTCCGTGGGTTTTCCAGCGTGCTTATGTTGCATCACGATGAGCTATGGCTGACGTGTGCCACGCCCACATCATCACGCATCATACAGTCACGCCGTGTCACCCTGAAAGTTAAGCAATTTAGTGATTATTAATTTTGAAAGTAAATCATGATTAAAATAACTATTAGCATACATAGTTCTTGCATATTAGATGAATTGTGACCTTGTGACCATTTGCTCATAGAGGGGGGGGGGGGGGGGGGGGGGGGTATTCCGCGGTAGCAGATTATCTGGCAAGTTACGGTTATATTGACTCTTGTACGCTGTTTGGCTTAAGATAGCTCCTCCGTTGTACAGAGGAGCTCTTGCCAGCTGATAATAACCCTATATTTATGGAATAAAAACCCCGCGCAAAAAAGAAAAAACAAGAGCAACATCGCGCATGTAACACGAGACATAGCCACCTTGAGTGTGACGAACAAGGATGCCACCGCCGCCTTTGAGTCCTCCCTGGCCGCCGACGACATAATTTTAGCTATTTGTTGTGCCAACGTTTTTCTGTTGCGTTATGCCGCTACAAGGAGGTGATGCGATGACGATGAGGGTGTGTGATTATAGAGAGCCTTCTCGCTAAAGATATGAACTTTTAACTCTAAACTAAAAATGATGCTAATATCTTTTAACGCTAAACTTTTCATAGCAAATCCGCAGGAGACAATTTTCACCGGGCTTCACATGGCAAGGGGAAGATGTTGACAACATCGTCAAGCAATAAATTAAGCAAGCTATGAGCAATACATTAAATAAATGTTCATTTAAAAAGTTATTTCCAAAGGGTGTTACCATGAATAAGCACACAAATGGGACCACTAAGAAGAACAGGCTAACAGATAGTCATAATCACCTAGACCACCAAAGAAAAAAAACTCTTGCTGCAAGAATTGACAACAAAAAACCATGTTTTTTGTCCTGATGCATGAGAGACACTACGTATGATCAGTAGTTCACACCGATCCAATGTGCTGATCCTAAATTTTTATGGGAAACACTCTCTATCATACATCTGATACGAGGCAAACATCAGACTGGTCGTTGGCCGTTGATCTTTGAAACATCTGATAGATAAGCTTACATTGCATTGCATTGGATAAAATAAATGATATTAGTAGTGCAGTATTAGTACTACGTCCGTCTTGGTTTATTGGTTTCATTGTATTTTGTATCAAATTTTAACCATAAATTTAACTAACAAAATATTCATGCATGTCACCAAAGTTATAGCATTGTTAACTATGTTTAAATATGAATCCAACAATATATTTTTTGTTAACATGCATTAACATTTTATTAGTTAAATATTTGGTTAAAATTTGCTATAGATTACAAGGGAACCAATAAATTAAAACGGAGATAGTATATGCATGCATGCATACATACATCCATTTTTTTGTCGCCAACGGCTAGGCTAACCTACAATGACGGATTAATAGCGCACCCCACCACTAGCTTTGGGCTACTGCTCATTCCCGTCCGCTGCCTGCTGCGTTGCGTGCGTGCGGGGTTCACGCTGCATATCACCCCGTCTTGTCCATCGATCAGCCGTATGGAGTCGAGACCTGGTTTTGGCTACTTTTCCCAGCGGCTGGAGTGGACCTGTGTGTTTTTTTTTTGACAGAATCCTCCTTTATTAACTTGCTACAATAGTAGCATCGGATACAATCAGCGGGACAACATCCCTGGGGGATCATCCAACCGTACACTTGGAGGAGAAAATTTTGCTATCCTAGCTAATTCATGGGCTACTAGGTTGTTCTTTCTATAACAATGTTCAAACAAAATATGGGTGAAGTCTAAAGACATGCAGTAACAGTCGTCGGATATGGCACTGGCCACCGATGATGAAAAGCCATCTTTTAGTGCTGAAATGGCCTCCAAACTGTCCAAGTTCAATTCAATCTTGTTACAACCAGCAGTTCGGGCAAGATTCAAGCCAAAATGCACTGCAATAGCTTCTGCCATAAAAGCATCATAGCATATATCCAGCTTCTCATTTGCAGCAGCTACAAATTTGCCATTATGGTCTCTGATGACGGCTCCGACCGAGCCTTCGAGCGTATCAGGGTCATATCCTGCGTCCACATTTAATTTGACATAATCAGCCCTTGGTCTTGTCCAACCCTCGACACGAATCCGTGCCTTTGGTACACTTGCAGAGATAAAGTTTGCCGCCAATGCTCGTACTGACAAACTAATTTGAGATGCAGTTTGAGGTACTCCCCCATGCGTATGTTTCCTCCTTTCCCACCACAAATACCAGCAGCATGTGGCTAATGTTTCCCTTAGCTTCGGCAGTCCCAGAACATGAACATGGTTTTTTGGCAGATTAAGGAGAAACTCCACTATACCCTTCACCCGATCTGTACATCTCTAATGATTGTTTTATCACATCAAGTACTCCAAGACTTCTCCAGACCTCAGCTGCCACAGGGCACTCAAAAAGTAAGTGGCGAATAGTTTCTGGCCCTCGGTGACATACTGGACATTGGGGTTTAATTTTGATATGCCTATCCGCAAGGTTTGCCCGGCAGGGAATAGAACTATTAAGGACTATCCAAATGAAGATCTTAACCTTTTCCGGACAATCCAGAGACCAAATAGGTTCCCACATTCGTGATGGTGAGGATGAACTACAAACACCTTGCATTGTGTGTCCAAATTGAGCTTCCCAGACCGCATGGTAGGCGGATCTCACCGTGAACACACCCGTTTTGGTACAGTTCCAAGCCAAAAAGTCCGTCATCTCATAAAGTGGCAGCGGAATAGCAAGAATTCTTTGAGCGTCCATAGTGCAGAAAGTTTGGTTTACCAACATCAAGTCCCAGTCTCCCGTCCCTGGATCAATAAGCTCCTCCACTCGGGAGAGGAGGTGATTTCCTCTAGCTGATATGACTTTTCTGTTAGGTGATTGTGGAATCCAACTATCCTCCCAGATTCTAATTTTGTGTCCATCACCCACCCTCCAGATATGACCATAGTTGAGTGTCTCCACTCCTGCCATTATACTTTGCCAGGTGTATGAGGCTTTCTTTTTTAGACTAACATTCAAAAGCTCATCATCAGGGTAGTACTTTGCTTTCAGGATCTTTGCACATAGAGAATCAGGGTTCTCAATAAGCCTCCATGCTTGCTTCGCTAAAAGTGCCAAGTTAAAACAGTGGATATCTCGAAATCCCATTCCTCCTTTACTCTTAGGTATGCACATCTTCCACCACGCAAACCAGTGCATTCTCTTGTGTGATGCATCATCACCCCACCAAAATCGAGATATCGCATCAGTAATTCCTTTGCAGGTTTTCTTAGGAATTTTAAAGACCGACATCGCATACTTTGGTATGGCTTGTGCAACATACTTGATAAGCACTTCTTTACCTCCAGAAGACAGGCATTTTTCCTTCCATCCTGTCAATCTCAAAATCAACCGATCAACTAAGTATTGAAAGCTATCCGTTTTGTCCAAACCAAAGGTGGCAGGCAACCCCAAGTACTTGTCATTGATAGCTTTTGTCATAATATGTAGCGTGGAGCAAACCCGAGCCTTGATGCTTACCTCCGTACTAGGACTGAAAAAGATACTGGACTTGTCCACACTTACAAGCTGGCCAGATGCCACACAATAAGAATCTAAAATAGCTTTCAAAAAGAGCGCGTTTTGCACATTAGCTTTCATCAGAATTAGTGAGTCGTCAGCAAACAATAGGTTTGTAACAGCCGGTGCATTCCTGCAAACCTTCACTAGTAGAAAAATGGTCAAATGTGAAGCACATTAGTGCTAGTTTGAATTTGAGCCGGCACTAATATGTCCATTAGTGCCGGTTCCAACGGCTAGGCGGGCGGACATTATTAGTACCGGTTCGTGGTGAACCTTTAGCACCGGTTCGTGCCACGAACCGGTACTAATGAGAGTGGTGGCAGGATGTTGTCAGAGTGGGGCCCCTCCAGCACCTTTAGTACCGGTTTGTGCCACGGGCCGGTACTAAAGGTCGTCCTATATAAACCCTTCGTCCACCAGCACTCTGTTGTTCCCCCTTTCCCCTCTCCCTCCTCTATTCTTCCCTTCTTCCTCTCGAGTTCATCACAAAATTTGCCCCAAATTTGTCAAGATTTGCAGGCCCCCATCCATTCAAATGATCACAAAGGTTAGCAACTTTGTCCTTTCATCTCTCATTGCTAGATTAGCTCTTGCATTGGTTTATATAGTGATTAATTGTGGGTTTTAGTAATTTGGGAGGAATTATATGTGGTAGTATTTGATTTATATGCAAATTGAGGTCAAAATAACACTTAGTTTGCATATGTAGGTGTGGTTTACTTAGTGCCTTCTAAATCTCCGTCGTAACCACCGTCGATCACCCGCACCGTCCCGTCGCCGGCACCACCTTGTGGTGAGCCTCTTGTTCATGAAATTTTATATAAAAAATTGATGTTTGTGTGATTTGGATATATAGTTACTCGTATAATTATCTTACCCGTACGTTGTTTGTTATACATAGTGCCATGGTTTTGATATCCGTCCCCGTCGGCCCTCGCCCTTGTTATGATTCGGATGTGGTATATTCTCTTTTAAAACTATTTGTTGCATTTCGTGTTTATGACAAATTATGCTCATCAAGCAGACATATATATTTGTATGTAGGAGGTAGTTGAACCGGAAATTCCAACCGACCCTATTGTCGAGAGGTTAAAGTTAGTTGAAAGAGAAAACAAGGATTTGAAAGAAAAATTGAAAAGAATTGAGGGGGAGAAGATGGAATTGGAGTTGCATGTTGCCGATGTCGTCGATGATCACAAGATTAAGATGGAGAAAATGCGCTTGAAGATTTGAAAGATTAGAAAATATGCCATTCATAGTGAGGCTTGGTATCATTATGCTGTTGGATCAATTGTTACCTTAGTTGCGATCTTGATCGCATTTGTTGTTGCATTTAAATTCTTTAGCTAGAGAGTTATTTGTTTGTTGCATTTAAGTGTTGTATGAAATTTATGTATGAACTTTATGTATTGTATTAATTTGGTGTTTTCGGTGCTGTGTATTGAAGATGAGCCGGCAATGGATGTACGATGACCGATGCTCTCCCGAGTTCATTAATGGCGTGCATACTTTTCTGCTTGCGGCTAAGGCAAACAAGCGGGCGGATGGTTTTATGCCTTGTCCATGTGCTGGCTGTAAGAATGGTCACAATTACTCTACATCAAGAACCATTCACGTCCACCTGTTTGAGTCCGGTTTCATGCCCCACTATAATGTTTGGACCAAGCACGGACTAAGAGGGGTTATGATGGAAGACAATGAAGAAGAAGAGGACGACGACATCTATCCTGGCTATGGGTTCCCTGAATACGATGATACAACAATGAGGGAAGAAGCTGAGCCGGTAATGCGGGAAGAAGCTGAGCTAGCAATGCGGGAAGAAGCTGAAGAAGAGGCATCGCATGAGCTCGTTGATGATCTAGGTCGGGCCATTGCCGATGCAAAGAGAAACTGCGCAAGTGATTTGGAGAAGAAGAAGTTGCAGCGCATGTTAGAGGATCACAAAAAAATATTGTACCCGAATTGCGTAGGTGACAAGAAAAAGCTGGGCACCACACTGGAATTGCTACAATGGAAGGCAGAGAATGGTGTATCTGACAAGGGATTTGGAAAGTTGCTGGTAATGATAAAGAATATGCTTCCAAAGGACAACAAATTACCCGAGAGTACGTACGAAGCAAAGAAGGCTGTCTGCCCTCTAGGATTAGAGGTGCAGAAGATACATGCATGCCCTAATGATTGCATCCTCTACCGCGGTGAGTACGAGGATTTGAACGCTTGCCCGGTATGCGGTGCATTGCGCTATAAGATCAGCCGCGATGACCCTGGTGATCTCGAGGGCGAGCGCCCCAGGAAGAAGATTCCTGCCAAGGTGATGTGGTATGCTCCTATAATACCACGGTTGAAACTTTTGTTCCAAAACAAAGAGCATGCCAAGGCGATGCGATGGCATAGAGAAGACCGTAAGAAAGACGGAAAGTTGAGAGTATCCGTTGACGAGTCGCAGTGGAGAAAAATCGAAAGAAAGTACGGGAAGGAGTTTGCAGATGACGCAAGGAACATATGGTTTGGTCTAAGCGCAGATGGCATTAATACTTTTAGGAAGCAGAGCAGCAACCATAGCACCTGGCCTGTGACTCTATGTTTGTATAACCTTCCTCCTTGGTTGTGCATGAAGCGGAAGTTCATTATGATGCCAGTGCTCATCCAAGGCCCTAAGCAACCCGGCAACGACATTGATGTGTACCTAAGGCCATTAGTTGAAGAACTCTTACAACTGTGGAATGGAACAGGTGTACGTGCGTGGGATGAGCACATAGGGGAAGAATTTGACCTAAAGGCGTTGCTGTTCGTGACCATCAATGATTGGCCTGCTCTCAGTAACCTTTCAAGACAGACAAATAAGGGATACCGCGCATGCACGCACTGTTTGGACGATACCGACAGTATATATTTGGCTAATTGTAAGAAGAATGTGTACTTGGGACATCATCGATTTCTTCCGAGCAGGCATCCCGTAAGAAAGAAATGCAAGCATTTCAAAGGTGAGTCGAATCCTCGGACGAAGCCTCGCCACCGTACTGGTGCTAATGTACATGATATGGTCAAGGATTTGAAGTTGGTCTTTGGAAAGGGTCCTGGTGGACAACCTGTTCCGAATGACGCCGACGGACGCGCACCCATGTGGAAGAAGAAATCTATATTTTGGGACCTGCCCTATTGGAAAGACCTAGAGGTCCGCTCCGCAATCAACGTGATGCACGTGACAAAGAATCTTTGTGTGACCCTGCTTGGCTTCTTGGGCGTGTATGAGAAGACAAAAGATACACCTGAGGCATGGGAGGACCAACAACATATGCACGGAAAAGATGGCATACATCAGGGTTATGCAAGCTATGCTCTTACCAAAGAAGAGAAGGAAATCTTCTTTGAATGCCTGCTCAGTATTAAGGTACCGTCTGGCTTCTCGTCGAATATAAAGGGAATAATAAACATGGTAGAGAAAAAGTTCCAGAACCTAAAGTCTCATGACTGCCACGTGATTATGACGCAACTCTTCTGGTTGCATTGAGGGGGCTTCTACCGGAAAACGTTCGATTAGCCATTGTGAAGCTATGTGCATTCCTCAATGCAATCTCTCAGAAGGTAATCGATCCAGAAAACATACCAAGGTTAGAGAATGATTTGGTGCAATGTCTTGTCAGTTTTGAGTTGGTGTTCCCACCATCCTTCTTCAACATCATGACGCACGTCCTAGTTCACCTATGCAAAGAGATTAACGTTTTGGGTCCTGTATTTCTACACAATATGTTCCCCTTTGAGAGGTTCATGGGAGTCTTAAAGAAATATATTCATAACCGTGCTAGGACAGAAGGAAGCATCTCCAAGGGCCATGAAAATGAGGAGGTCATTGAGTTTTGTATTGACTTTATTCCTGACCGTAAGCCGATTGGTGTTCCTGAATCACGGCATAAGGGTAGACTGGATGGAAAAGGCACGCTAGGAGGGGAACAAATAATATGTATGGACGGACATTCTCTCACTGAAGCACACTACACAGTTCTACAGAATTCCGCCTTGGTGGCTCCGTATATGGATGAACACAAGAATTTGCTACGCTCCAAACACCTGGAGTGGTCTGATGACTGGATTAGCGTGAACAAACCAGGAGTTTCGCCAGTTGGTTGCAGACACGTACCATGCATGACGCCTCTATTGAAGATGACCTGTACTTGCTGTCCCAATTACCATCTTCGAATGTAATGACTTTCAAAGGGTATGAGATAAATGGTAATACATTTTACACGATCGCCCAAGATAAGAAGAGCACCAACCAAAACAGTGGTGTCCGCTTTGATGCAGAAACTAAGACGGGAAAAAAAACATATTATGGTTATATACAAGACATATGGGAACTTGACTATCGACGTGGTTTGAAGGTCCCTTTGTTTCGGTGCAAATGGGTCAATATGACACGAGGCGGGGTAACGGAAGACCCGCAGTACGGAATGACAACAGTGGATCTCAACAATCTTGCATATGTAGACGAACCATTCGTCCTAGCCAATGATGTGGCACAGGTTTTCTATGTGAAGGACATTTCTACCAAGCCGAGAAAAAGAAAAGATAAGGAAGCGAATGCATCGTACGATGAGCCAAAGCGGCACATAGTTCTTTCTGGGAAGAGAAACATCGTGGGAGTGTTTGACAAGACAAACATGTCAGGAGATTATGAAAAGTTTGATGAAGTTGCTTCATTCACAGTGAATATTGACCCAAGCATCCAGTTAAATGATGAAGATTTTCCATGGCTACGACGTAAAGGGACACACGCGAAGCAAAAGTTTCACACCCAAAGATCTGGGATGTGATCGGCTTCACTATCATCACTTTCTTCTGTGTTTCACACCTAGGAGGGAATCTCTGTAATAGTTAGGGTAGCTAGTTATGTGTTTTGGCATTTGAAACGCGAAGAAATTTTATGTGCAAACAAACTGGATGCACTTCGTGTACAAAATGGACAATCTCTTTTGAAGTATCAGGGTTTCGGATGAAAACTCATCTGTTACAAAGGCATTTCATTTTTTAAATAACCTAAGCATTACCAAATTGAATATAATGATAAAACACACTAATATTAAACATAATAAAAAAGAATCACTGAAAAATCTATTTTCAAAGTTAAGTTATTCACAAACTAGTGATTCACAAAAATTTCAAATAATTCAAAATTTAAACCATTCAAATTTGAAAACTACGGGCACTAACAGAAAGTTTGCAATTTTTTGTTCCTAAAGAAAAAATATTCACAAAGAAACTCTAAATACAGCAAAAAACAACTCAAAAATAAATAAAACAAAAATAAATAAAGCAAAAAAAACAAGAAAATAAAAAAGACTGCCTACTGGGCCAAAGCGGCCTGCATACGACTAGAAACCCAACGTGTTGTTGGGCCAGGATGCAGGCCCGCAAAGGCCCTGTAGGCCCACAGGGCAGCACAGAACAGGTAGGCCCAGTAGGCCTGCTTTGGAGAGGAGCTCGAGAGAGCTACCGCACTGGGGCTTATAAACCAGTGCGGACGCCCCTCGGCTAGCGAGGTGGGACTAAACTTGCCGCACCGCACCTGCGCCAGCACACCCCCTTTAGTACTGGGTCGTGGCTCCAACCGGTACTAAAGGGGGGGTTCTTTAGTACCGGTTGGTGCCACCACCCGGTACTAAAGGGGTGCGCTTCCCGCCGCTTTGCCTGGCCAAAAGAGACCTTTAGTACCGGTTGGTGGCTCCAACCGGTACTAAAGGTGTTTTCTATATAAGAAAACACTTCGAAAAATTTCGTTAGTTTCCTTCTCCACTTCCCTCTGCTTCATCGCCGTCGCCCAGTCCCGCGCTGTCGCCACCCCCGTCGTGTCGTCCCCATCGACTCCGCGCCGCCCCTGTCCTCGTCGCGCCGCCCCCGTCACATCGTCCGCGTCGCCAGCCCGTCCCCATCCCCACACCGGCCCGCGTCCCCGTCCCCGCACTGGTCCGCGTTGCCATCGCCGTCGCCTCGATCTCTCGCCCGCGCTGTGAGCCCCTGTCCCCCCTCTCCTCCCTCCAATCTAAGCCGCCGCGCCGCCGTTGCCGTCGCCTTGGATCACCGTTGCTATCGCCTCTGCACGCACATGCATACACAAACACACACACACACAAACACACACACACAATGTTTTTAGTTTTTAGTTTTTAGTTTTTTTCTGTTTTTTCTGTATTAATGTTGTAGAAATGTTAGTTATATATAGAAATGTGTTAGAAATGTTAGTTATATAGAAATGTTAGTTTTTTTCTGTATTAATGTTATAGAAATGTTAGTTATATAGAAATGCTAGTTTTTTCCGTATTAATGTTGTAGAAATGTTAGTTATATAGAAATGTTAGAAATGTTAAAGAAAAATTAGTTATACAATTTTATTTATAGAAATGTTAGAAATCACAATCCAATCATTTTAAAAATGTTACTTTTGCGGCATATAGTATTTGTTGTCGACGATGCCCGGCCCGCATCCTCGCCGTCGACCCATTCGCGACGACGTCCTTCTTCAGAGGACCCATGTCCGGGACTGGGCTCCGCCGGGCTGGCACTGGGAGGTGCTACCTTCAGGGGCGCGACGCTTGGTGAGGAACCCGGCCCCGGGTGCCGTCGTCGACCCTGATCTCCTTTGGTGGCATTCGCGTGGGCCACTTTCGTTGCGGAGGGAGCCGGCCCCACCGGAGGTGGTATGTCGCCGTGTCAGGGAGGAGGACGAGCACGCCCATCGCTACATGGCTGCTATAGACGTCAGGTTCTCCAATACCTGGCAGGTTCTTTTGGGAGATCACCCGAGCTATGATCCAGTGATGGTTCCTTCTCTTTGGGTGTCCACCGCCCGCACCTCAGGAACCACGAGTGGCCTAGATTACTCTGTAGTATTTGATCTTTATTAGCTTGCTAGCTAGCTAGTGATGTATTCGATATTATATCTATTATTCGAGACGATGTATTCGAGATTATATCTATTATTCGAGATGATGTATTCGAGATTATATCTATTATTCGAGACGACGTATTCGAGATTATATTCGATGATGCTTATTATGTACTATGATTGATTCAGTTTTTCCTTATTAATTGATTGCATCCATGCATTGTAATTTGAATATATTTCTTTTGGATTAGTTAAATAAAACCTATGGCAGACAATACCGAAAGAGAGGGAGAATAGGCCCTGTTCAATATCATACGCAATCCTCGTGGGCCAGATGATGTTCAGAATGAAGAAGATTATGACGGCTCTGAATATCTAAACAACATCGGGGAGGGTGATATGATATTCGATCGCGACGACCGAATTGATGAAGTCATGAACTATGAACATGACAAAGAAAATGTTGATCTTGAAAGAACAAAGACCGGCGAGGTATATATATTTATATAAGCAGGCATCTGGTGATCATCACATGTTTTAAATGACTTGAAGATATATTAACAAATCGATCTTTCTTCTTTCAGCCATCCAGATCGAGCAAATCTTCAGGCAACAGGAAACAAGGCCCGAACAGAAAGTTAAAGGAGGGCGTAAAGTACAATATTGAGGCCATCAAACCTAATGGCGAACCATTAGCGCCTAAGAAGATTGCGGACAAGTTCATTCGTCAGTGCGGAGTTCTTGTGAAGGACCAACTCCCGATCTCCCTTCAAGAATGGAGAGAGCCAGCAAAGCCACGTCCAGGAGTTACTTTTGTCGACGATAGACAAAAACTTCTGCTTTGGGAAACGCTCATGGAACATTTCACCCTACCAGATCATTTCACAGATGCAGATGTGGAGAAAGTCAAGGACGCTGCTCTTAGGAAGATGGCGGTTTCATTCAAGAACCACAAGAATCGTGTATGAGACAAGTACGTCAAGGGAGGAAGGAAGACTCCAGTATTCGAGGGAACACTAGAGAAGCAAAGTGCTCATTGGGACGATTTCGTGAAATTCAAGGATTCGGAATTATCTAAGGAACGGTCGAGAATAAACAAGGCCAATGCCGCAAAAAAAGATAAGTTCCATAAGCTGGGGCCAGGTGGCTATGCGGTGGGAATAGCTAAGTGGGATAAGTCTGAGAAAGAGATGGAGGATGCAGGTGTCACTCCAGAAACATTGAGCTGCCCCCCAGGTGCAGGACTTGGTTCTATGTGCATGGGGGGGAGTTGGACCCGAAGACAGGCAAAGTTTCGAAGAAGGCATGTCTGGATGGAGCCAAAGATAAGCTACTTGTTGCAATAGAAGAGGCTCGATCGGGGGTGTTCGAGCCCAACAGAGAGAACGACGAGCTTACGCGTGCCCTGGGAAATCCTAAACACCCGGGAAGAACACGAGGCAAGGGTGCTATTCCGTGGTATGAGGGGTTTTCGGACTGGAACGCCGACTACAGAACCCGTGCGAGAAAGAAGATTGTGGAGGAGAAGAAGAGGAAGATGGAGGAGGAGCAGTGGAAGCTGGACTATGAACGCCTTCAAGGCCTAGAATCAGCGCACGCGTACTTGGCAGTCAAATTCCAGCGGCAACAGGAGCAGATCGACTCACTTAGCCAGCAAAGGGGGTCTCAGCAGCTGCAGCAGCTAGTGGATGATCCAACATTGGATAGCACCATCCCATCCATGCCGAGAAGCAGCGTGGGTTCCGCCCCGGGCGACGCATTGCTGGATAGCTACCTAGTGGATGACATCATGGAGAACACTAACTGCGATCTACACTTCAAAATGAAGAACATATCCATGAAGGTGGCAGACGCCGTTGCTTTTACAAATCCCCCCGTGGCAACCTTACATTGCAACCCGATTCCAGCGGGCTATGCTCGTGTCTTGGTTGATGAGGTGGTGGACCAATATTTGGGGCTAGAGCTTGACATTCCTGGAGGTGATGAGGAGCACACACTGGGAGAGGCCAACCATCGTATCATCCTATGGAGAAAGGATTGCATCATCTTTCGAAGGCCACCGACACCGCGTCATCTGGCTCCTCGTCGAAGTCCGCCACCGAGTCAGCAGACTCCCGCTCCTCCAAGTCCACCAACGCGTCAGGCCACTCCTCCTCCAAGTCCGGCACAGCTTCAGGCCACTCCTCCTCCTCCAAGTCCGGCAAAGCGTCATGCCACTCCTGCTCCAAGTCCGGCACAACTTCAGGCCACTCCTCCTCTTCCAACTCAGCCACGTCAACCGTCTTCGCCGCCTCAGCAATCACGGAAGAGAGCCACCTCAGCTATGGTGCATAGTGGTACAAGTCGAATTAGTACTGGAGGTACAGGCAGTGGCAAGCGATTTCAATATGGTCAAAGCAGCCTCGCACCTCTTCCGCAGAGGCCTTATGACAAGTTCGAGGAGGAAAACACAGCCATATCGAAGGCCGAAGTGGAAGCCCATTTTGCACCGAAACCGCCACCGCCGCCAAGGGAGAAAGTGCCTGAGGAAAAGATTGGCCACTTCATTCGTATGGCTAGACCACCAGCTCCCAAGCCTGTTGACACAGACTATGAGCGCCATCTCAGGAAGTTAAATCGAGCACGTCTACAGAAAGAGGCAAGCTCGAGCTCGAGCAAATCAGCTGGCAAAACATGCGGTAAAACCATTCCCCAGCTGGGAGAACAGGCGGCGCACTCAACCCCCTCGCTTGTTGTGCCAACAACACATGAGAGTAGGCACGCCCAATATTATTGTGGGCAAATCGTTTACGTTCCCGAGCTGGGCGATGTGGTAATAACCGAGGAGCATATTGAGCAGGCTGAAATCCTCAAGATCACTGTTGGACAACTCCTCGACATCGAGCCCATGCCTCCGCTTAGAGAGGAGGAAATAAAATGGAAATATGTCCGGGGCCAACCTTTGGTCGAGCCAGACGAGGTCAAGAAGCTCCCTACGAGAATGTATGAATTACATCAATGGTACATGGACATTACCAAGATTTCCAATCGAGAGTCCCTCATGGTGAATGTCAAGAAGGATCATTACTACCTTGAGAAAGCTATGTCCGTTGAGTATTCAGAACTATTTCAGTTATACAATCAAGACGCACTTGACAAATCTATCGTCAGTTGCTATTGTCTGTAAGTGATTTCTTTCTGTAATTGAAGTCTCAAGCTAGCTGTAGTGATCATTTTGATCAATCATTACCTGTAATTATCCTTACTATATTCTTTTTTGTGGTATTATGCAGGATGAAGATTTATAAAATGAAAAAGGTGGACGCTATGGCATTGGATTTGTTGACCCAAATACCATTAATGAATACACATGGAAATTAGATCCATATTACGAAAAAAAGTGTAGAGGAAAGCATGCTAGAGTTCTTCAAGCGCCTCAAATACAATGAAGATATACTACTTCCTTACAACTTTGAGTGAGTCACACTGTCTTGTACTACAAATTCTGTTTTTGTCTACTAGCTAGCTATATGTTTTTTTTACATATGCCCGCTTAATTAAGACATGCAAACGTGTGTGCATGCAGATTTCACTGGATCTTGTTAATCATTAAAGTTGATGAAGGAACAGTTGAAGTACTAGACTCACTACTTAACAAAGCAAGTGACTACACCATCGTGAAGGGGATAGTCAACAGGTAATTTCAATCATTATTAACTATATCTCGGCCTATTTAATTAGTTCGTCATTTCCTAATAACAACTATTTAATAACCCATTTATTCATTTTCTTTGCCGGCGGGCAGGGCTTGGGAAAAGTTCATCAGCGTCACTCCAGGCCAATGGAAACGAAATCTAAATTGGTATCGACCCAAGGTAAGTAATTAAGTAGTACTAGCTAGCTGCCATCTCTTTAATTATCATACTTGATTAATTATTATCTGATCAAATTCCATTCTTGTAAAGGCCCTGCAGCAGGCGCCGGGGAATAATCTGTGTGCATACTACGTTTCTGAGGACATTCGCATGATGGCGTCCAAAAGGAGCAGATCTCAAAGACAGGAGTGGGTACGTTTGTCAGAACAGTATTCACAATTTTTACACCATTATCGATATATCTAGTCACACAACTAATACACATGCATATTGATCTCCTTCTTAACAGTTCAGAGAGGTGCGGGAGAAGCTCCTAAAAGAGGAGCGCATATAAGCAACTGAAGAGGAAATAGCAGGATTTTTGCTCAACCAGGTCATAGATCCCAAAGGAGATACTATTACCCGCTACCGCCCCCATGAACCACTTCCAATTGTTATCGTGCTCCGAAGGCACCAATTAGGCTAATGCCACTGGCTCCGAAGGCACCAATTAGGAGAAATTGTATATAGCTAGCTAATTGTATATATATATATATATATATATATATATATATATATATATAATATATATATATATACATGTGTGTATATATGTGTGAATTAATTAATGGTGGTTGTGAGACATTCGATGATATATATATATATGATCGGTTCTACTAGAAATTCTATTTGTATATATGCATAATGTGTACAATATGTAGTATCATAAAATACCAGCAAACGAAAAAGAATTAAATGGAAAACACAAAATTAAATGAAAAAGAAATCATAAACCCAAAACCCCCCAACCTTTTAATACCGATTGGTGTCACCAACCGGTACTAAAGGGCTCCCTGCCCCCGGAGCTGACTCGTGCCACGTGGTTGCCCTTTAGCACCGGTTCATGCTGAACCGGTACTAAAGGGGGGGACCTTTAGTGCCGGTTACCGAACCGGCACTAAAGGGTCTTACGAACCGGTGCTATTGCCCGGTTCTGCACTAGTGTCTATAGCTAATTAAATGAAGCAAACTTAGCAACACCATTTCATTGGAAGAGGTCACTCCTTGGCAAATACAATAAATACACGCGCTTAGCACCGTTTCTTCCTTGAGTACGAAGAAAGAGATAGAGAGGAGTAAAAAATACACTTATAGCCAACCTTGTTGTAGTATGAGTGACTAAGTGATGACTATGTATGACATGCCAACATTAGATATCCTAACGCACCGTGTTAAATCTCCAAGGGCGCGACCGCGCGAGCGACGCGATAGTCGTGGTAGGCGCGACCATGATACGGGCTGCTAGCAGCCCTTGGATCTGAGATCAAACGGTCGCATGCTAAGTTGCTGAAAATTTGCAGAATAACCATCCAGGATAGGATATTCACCCATAGGTCTAGAATCACGCCATGCAACCGTTCGATTTCAGATCCAAGGGCTCTCGGAAGCCCGTATCATGGGAGAATGGAAAGCCACTACCCTGCTGTTCGCACGCTGGCAGTTCGCTCCTACTCGTCCCCGCACGTCCTTCAATACTACGGCGGTTCGCTCCTAGTCGTCCCGTCCATTCACATTACGGTAGTTCCACTAATCCTAACCCTTCTCCCAAATCCATGGCGTCTCAAATCTCCATGATCGGCGGTGAGTACAAGGTTAGAACCATCACCGGCGATGAGTTCGACGTCATCTACACTCGTTCTTCCGCGACGGTGAAAGGATGCCTTTCTCGCTTCAGACGCATGTTCGAAAACTCAGATGATGAGTGGGTCGCTGGGCTAGATGTTGAGTACACCACAGTCCTGGGACGAGAGAAGGATCTAAAGGACGAAGAGAGGAAGAAGCCCGTCATGATCCAGGTTTGCGTACATAACGTTTGCTTGGTCTACCACATATGCCATGCCGACGTTGAGTGCCAGGATTTTAAGAACTTCCTCAAGGACAAAACAGTGAAATTCGTTACTGTAGACTTTACGAACGACGAAGAAGTCCTGGGTCGGATAGGCCTCATTGTAGGCAACCCCTTCGACCTCCAGAAGAATCGGCTGGTGCCCTCTCGTCAGCCTTCAATGCTGACCCTGGCAGGAGCCATGGTTCATCCTTCATACGGTAAACTGGAGAAACCTCCATACACGTTTCATCATCATGCATGGCAGTGGAATGTACTAGATATAGACCACATCCACTACGCTGCAATGGATGGCTACCTTTGTTTCAATATCTACAAGGGTTGCATGAAGAGCAACAGCCAAGTGTGCGGTTCAAGCAAAGAAGTATCGGCCAAGAGGAATAGGGACAAGGACGAAGTCGAGGACGTGGACGAGGACTCCGAGTAAGGTGGCAGTGTCGTTGTTCATGGTGGTTCTAAACTTCTAATTTAGTGTCTACCGGATTAGTCGCATAGTTTAATTTCAGGTGTGCTTAGTTTAATTTGAGGGGTGTGTTGTGCTGAGCCCCTAGCAGAACTATGTTATGTTTCTTCTCGTTACTTTAACTCTTCAGTATATACATACTACTAGTATTACTTTAATAGAATTTAGCACCCCAATTAAGCACGTACTAGCTTTTTAAATAGTACTATATGCATAATTTGGCGACGAGCGCTCTTTATATGTACCACCTTTTTTTTAATTTCAATTTTTGCTCCATGGCGCAATCCATCGATAGTACTACTGTACAAAAGTAAACATTTTTTAAAAGGCTAGAGTACTGTTCATTCCATATATAGCCAGTTAAATTCTCAACCTAGAACGACGTGCATGCCATGTAGTAAACCGATACGGAGGAAGTATAGTAAAAATGAGGTGATTTTACCGAGCGATCGGCGGGGGAGCATGGCCTGTCATGCAGTCCCACGTGTCATGATGTACCAAGGCAATGCGCGTGTCCCTCTTGAGGCAGAAGCAATACTAGTATGTGGTTTGAGATGATGGCGAACCTAAGTGTGAAATAATTGTTGCTTCGTCCGTCTGGGAAAGTGCGGCATTGTGATTTGACATATCATTGCTCATTACTACTACTGGGCCGGTACGAGTGGGGTGCGTCCCCCCTGCTGTTCTGCACTGTTATTTGGTGCTTGACACGTCGACCCGGTTGCTATATGTCCCACATGTCGGCGACAGGGATTACAGAATTCATGAAAGGGAGCGTCGACGGAGGAGTATACTACAGAATTCATGAAAGGGAGCGACTTAGTTTTGGAAAAATCTGTTTTTACGGAGTACATGCCCACTAGGGTTTATAGGGCTCATCTAAAAAACATTCGTTTTTCCATTTGATAAGTCTCAATTCTACTATACTAGTAGTAGTACCATTTCATGTTGGATTTCAAGGTGTGTTAGATCACCCGACGCAAGCAGTGTCAAGAGGAAATTAACCAATGCATGTACAAGTTCATGGAAATTTAGTGGTCATTCATGCATTCGTTCTAATTAATGCTTCGGTAAACATAACTTCTTGAGAAAAACGAGTGTACTAATAACTTGTGCAAACTACGAAATTAATTCGACCACTCACCGTCTACCTTGGTTGGAATAATTTTGAAATTGAGCGATAAACTGGAAAGGAGGGAGTAGTAACTTTTGTCTCGATTACTATTTGTGGCCTTGTATAGATGAAAAATGTATTTTTTTATAGTGGCCTTGTATAAGTAAATGGAGGGAGTACTAATCAAAGTACGTAGTAGGGACGATGAGTAAATGGAGGGGGTAGTGAAATTTTCTCCTCGTGCTGCGAGCCACCGCGCGTGGGCGAGGGAGCGGGCATAAGGCATAGTAAGCAAGCTTCACCTCATCCTGCGAGCCACCGTGCCCATGGGCGGGGGAGACGGCGTACTAAGCAAGCTTCTCCTCATTCTGCGAGTTGACGGGACACATTAAAAGTACTCCAGTGTATAGAGCCTTGCCTCTAAGGTAGGCCCCACATGGTTTGCCTCTTTTTTTAATTTAACATAACGCGTCAAGTCGCAATTTGTTTGTTCACCCGTGGTCGACGATCCTCCCTCCACCAAGTGGACAACCAGTACACGTGCCAAATTACCATGTGGGCTGCCTTTTTCGTACAGAAATGAGATCCACCGTGTACCCGCGCGGGTGTATTTGGGAAAGAGATGGGAGTACGTGCGCCGTGCGTGCACCTCTTCTCTTCGTGCATGCCCCCACCTATGTGGGTGTGTGTGAGAGAGATACACACCTAGACATATTGCGCCGTCCATCCCCATGCCTCCGCCCAGTCCGACCACCAGTCACCACCACGTCCCACTCCTCCTCACCTTAGCTCTCATCTTTCTCCCTCCATTTTTATATACAAGGGGCCACTATCAAAATTACAATTTGCAGATATACAAGGCCACTAACACTAATCGATGCAATATTAATGGTGTTTGCCTCGTGGTACTAGCAAAGGAGGACATTAATTATCCCTTGCATGCATGCGGGAGTTTGTAAAAAAATGCATCTTGATGTTCCGTGCAATGCACGGGCATCTTGCTAGTCCATGAAAACAACACATGGAAAAATTCCACGGCGAACGAGGGATTTGAATCTATTGGAAGGGGCTGTTTGGATCTTGCCCGGGGTAGCCAAAATATTGGCGACCCTTTTGTCCATCGGTGCCTTTGCCACCGATGAACGAGGAACGGCTCGGGTGCTCATGCTGTCATGCATCCTCCAGCGCGCACGTTGGAGACGAGCTCGCATGAGCTGTGTTTTTTTGTCCCACAACACCGCCTGAGCCGCCCGCAGACAGACCGGCGACCCGCAAATTACGCCATCCAACCATAGCCACACACATTATGACAACAACTCAACCAACCGGACGAAATTCACGCAAACACGTAGACAAACTGATATTTCATATAAACAACAACGAAAATCATATAAAATACCGGATTTTCATACAAACATGACGGATTTCATTACATTCAAATGAAATACGCGGTGCTAGTTCTGGACAGCACATGTATATAATACCTGGCCTAAATGGTCGCCTGCAGATCGATTTGTGTTCCGCATGTCCGGCAGCACGATCACCGGACTGCCGGGAGCCCCGGAGGTATATGCTTCAACGCAAAGGACGGCTCGCTTCCCCACTGCCCAACTAATATCATTGGTTGGTGCCGAAGATGATGGTGGCCAGCACCGGTTCAAGTTCATCACCGGCCACTACTTCGCCATGGCCGGCACCGGCTCGAGTTCATCCTAACATTCCCCTCTTCCGTGGAGCCCATGCGGGCTCGATGAAGGTCCTCGCAAAAAAATGATCCGACAAGACACCTGCTGTGTACGCCGGCGTCGCCTCCGCGGTGGCCTTCATGGGACCTAAGCGGCGGCGGCCTCCCGTGTTCTACTTCTCCTCGATGATGGCGCCGGACGCAGAGGCGCTGGCCACCGACTCGTCGCTCTCCGCGCACCCGGTCTGTCGCTCCTTGCATGGCGCGGCCGCTGGCATGGGAGTCTCAGCCACAGAAACGGGAGACGCGGTATGAGGCGGCGGCGTGGACGGCAGCAACGACGCCCGTGCGCCGCTCCTCGTCGAGATGGCCTAGAGCGGCGAGTAGCTGAACCGCGTGCCGGCTTGGGGCGGCAACTGGCTCCATTGGGTGAGGGGAGGGAGGTGGATCAGCGAGCTGCATAGCTCGTATTCGGCGGGCTACCCAGCCGGCTCGGATGCGGAATAACTACTCTTCGTAAGCCATTGTAAGAGTGGACAAAATGGTGGAGGAGATAGGGGAGCGGCGGAGGTGTGTGATTCTTGGCCGGCGTTTGGCCTCGTTTAAATAGGAGATTAAATAGATGGCGGATGGGAGGAGCTCGGCTGGTGTTGTGTTTAACGCCGGCCCGGTCATGAACGGACGTGTGTCCAGAGTGGGTTTCTCGGCTTCCACACGGGTGGGTTTCATGGAGGCGTTTGAATGCGGCACAGAGGCGTGTTCAGCCGGGCGTGCCGCGAGTGGCGCCCTCAACTCTGACCTAGGACACCGTGCCATTCTTACACTGACATGTGGGCTCTTTGGGTGCATGGCATGCATGTCAGTGACCCAACACAGGCAGCACACAACAGAGGAACCTTTGGTGGGCCAGGGCGGTCAGAAGCAGGCATTTCATAAACTGATGATTGTTCATTGAGTCTGACGTCATCTTTTTCATGTAGATAAGCCTACTATGTTGATAGCCCGTTCAATACGTTGTGATTCATAAAGACCGCTGCAAACATCAATGTTCTGCTTATAACAGATAAGATTGATTAATACCCGTAACAATCCATGTCCTTAACAAAGGGTGCATGCACGTATAGGTTGAATGTGTTGGGGAACGTAGCAGAATTTTAAAATTTTCTACGCATCACCAAGATCAATCTATGGAGTCATCTAGAAACGAGGGAGAGGGGAGTGCATCTACATACCCTTGTAGATTGCGCGCAGAAGCGTTCAAGAGAACGGGGTTGATGGAGTCGTACTCGTCGTGATCCAAATCACCGATGATCTAGTGTCGAACGGACGGCACCTCCGCGTTCAACACACGAACGGTTGGGAAGACGTCTCCTCCAACTTGATCCAGCAAGCGGGAAGGAGAGGTTGATGAAGATCCAGCAGCACGACAGTGTGTGGTGGAAACTACGACGATCTCGGCAGGGCTTCGCCGAGCACTGCGAGAAGGAGAGGTGTCACGGGAGGGAGAGGAAGGCGCCAGGGGTTAGGGTGCGGCTGCCCTCCCTCCCCCCCACTATTTATAGGATCCCTAGGGGGGCGCCGGCCCTAGGAGATGCCATCTCCAAGGGAGGGCGGCGACCAAGGGGGGTGGAGTGCCCCCAAGCCAAGTGGGGCGCCCCCACCCCTAGGGTTTCCAACCCTAGGCGCAGGGGAGGCCCATGGGGGGGGGCGCACCAGCCCATCTGGAGCTGGTTCCCCTCCCACTTCAGCCCATGGGGCCCTTCGGGATAGGTGGCCCCACCCGGTGGACCCCCGGGACCCTTTCGGTGGTCCCGGTACAATACCGATTACCCCGAAAACCTTCCCGATGGCCGAAACTTGACTTCCTACATATAAATCTTCACCTCCGGACCATTCCGGAACTCCTCGTGACGTCTGGGATCTCATCCAGGACTCCGAATAACTTTCGGGTTACTGTATAGTAATATCTCAACAACCCTAGCGTCACCGAACCTTGAGTGTGTAGACCCTACGGGTTCGGGAGACACGCAGACATGACCGAGATGACTCTCCGGTCAATAACCAATAGCGGGATCTGGATACCCATGTTGGCTCCCACATGCTCCTCGATGATCTCATCGGATGAACCACGATGTCGAGGATTCGATCAATCCCGTATACAATTCCCTTTGTCAATCGGTACGTTACTTGCCCAAGACCCGATCGTCGGTATCCCAATACCTCGTTCAATCTCGTTATCGGCAAGTCACTTTACTCGTACCGTAATGCATGATCCCATGAACAACCACTTGGTGACATTGAGCTCATTATGATGATGCATTACCAAGTGGGCCCAGAGATACCTCTCCGTCATACGGAGTGACAAATCCCAGTCTTGATTCGTGCCAACCCAACAGACACTTTCGGAGATACCCGTAGTGTACGTTTATAGTCACCTAGTTACGTTGTGACGTTTGGCACACCCAAGGCACTCCTACGGTATCCGGGAGTTGCACAATCTCATGGTCTAAGGAAATGATACTTGACATTCGGAAAAGCTATAGCAAACGAACTACACGATCTTTGAGCTATGCTTAGGATTGGGTCTTGTCCATCACATCATTCTCCTAATGATGTGTTCCCGTTATCAATGACATCCAATGTCGAAACCATGACTATCTTTTGATCAACGAGCTAGTCAACTAGAGGTTCACTAGGGACGTGTTGTGGTCTATGTATTCACACATGTATTACGATTGCCGGATAACACAATTATAGCATGAATAATAGACAATTATCATGAACAAAGAAATATAATAATAACCATTTTATTATTGCCTCTAGGGCATATTTCCAACAGTCTCCCACTTGCTCTAGAGTCAATAGTCTAGTTACATTGTGATGAATCGAACACCCATGCAGTTCTGGTGTTGATCATGTTTTGCTCTAGGGAGAGGTTTAGTCAACGGATCTGCCACATTCAGGTCCGTATGTACTTTACAAATATCTATGTCTCCATTTTGAACACTTTCACGAATGGAGTTGAAGCGACGCTTGATATGCCTGGTCTTCCTGTGAAACCTGGGCTCCTTGGCAAGGGAAATAGCTCCAGTGTTGTCACAGAAGAGAGTCATTGGGCCCGACACATTGGGTATGACTCCTAGGTCGGTAATGAACTCCTTCACCCAGATTGCTTCTTGTGCTGCCTCCAAGGCTGCCATGTACTCTGCTTCACATGTAGATCCCACCACAACGCTTTGCTTGCAACTGCACTAGCTTACTACCCCACCATTCAAAATATACACGTATCCGGTTTGTGACTTAGAGTCATCCAGATCTGTGTCGAAGCTAGCATCGACGTAACCCTTTACGACGAGCTCTTCGTCACCTCCATAAACGAGAAACATATCCTTAGTCCTCTTCAGGTACTTCAGGATATTCTTGACTGCTGTCCAGTGTCCCATGCCGGGATTACTTTGGTACCTTCCTACCAAACTTAAGGCAAGGTTTACATCAGGTCTGGTACATAACATAGCATACATGATAGACCCTATGGCCGAGGCATAGGGGACGACACTCATCTTTTCTCTATCTTCTGCCGTGGTCGGGCATTAAGCCCTGCTCAATCTCGTACCTTGCAATACATGCAAGAACCTCTTCTTTGACTGATCCATATTGAACTACTTCAATATCTTGTCAAGGTACATACTCTGTGAAAGACCAATGCGGCGTCTCGATCTATCCCTATAGATCTTAATGCCTAATATGTAAGCAGCTTCTCCAAGATCCTTCATTGAAAAACACTTGTTCAAGTAGGCCTTTATGCTTTCCAAGAATTCTATATCATTTCCCATCAACAGTATGTCATCCACATACAATATGAGAAATGCTACAGAGCTCCCACTCACTTTCTTGTAAATGCAGGCTTCTCCATAAGTCTGCGTAAACCCAAACGCTTTGATCATCTCATCAAAACGAATGTTCCAACTCCGAGATGCTTGCACCAGCCCATAAATCGAGCGTTGGAGCTTGCACACCTTGTCAGCATTCTTAGGATCGACAAAACCTTCCGGCTGCATCATATACAATTCTTCCTTAAGGAAAGCATTAAGGAATGCCGTTTTGATGTCCATTTGCCATATCTCATAATCATAGAATGCGGCAATTGCTAACATGATTCGGACGGACTTCATCTTCGCTACGGGTGAGGAAGTCTCATCGTAGTCAACCCCTTGAACTTGTCGATAACCCTTAGCGACAAGCCAAGCTTTATAGATGGTCACATTACCATCCGCGTCTGTCTTCTTCTTAAAGATCCATTTATTTTCTATGGCTCGCCGATCATCGGGCAAGTCAGTCAAAGTCCATACTTCGTTTTCATACATGGATCCTATCTCGGATTTCATGGCTTCCAGCCATTTGTCGGAATCTGGGCCCGCCATCGCTTCTTCATAGTTCGAAGGTTCACCATTGTCTAACAACATGATTTCCAAGACAGGGTTGCCGTACCACTCTGGTGCGGAACGTGTCCTTGTGGACCTACGAAGTTCAGTAGCAACTTGATCTGAAGTTTCATGATCATCATCATTAACTTCCTCTCTAGTCGGTGCAGGCACCTCAGGAACAATTTGCCGAGCTGCGCCACTCCCCGGTTCAAGAGGTAATACTTCCTCAAGTTCTACTTTCCTCCCATTTATTACTTTCAAGAGAAACTTTTTCTCTAGAAAGGATCCATTCTTGGCAATAAAGATCTTGCCTTCGGATCTGAGGTAGAAGGTATACCCAATAGTTTCTTTAGGGTATCCTATGAAGACGCATTTTTCCGATTTGGGTTCGAGCTTTTCAGGTTGAAGTTTCTTGACATAAGCATCGCATCCCCAAACTTTTAGGAACGACAGCTTAGGTTTCTTCCCAAACCATAATTCATACGGTGTCAGCTCAACAGATTTCGACGGAGCCCTATTTAAAGTGAATGCGGCAGTCTCTAAAGCATAGCCCCAAAATGACAGCGGTAGATCGGTAAGAGACATCATAGATCGCACCAAATCCAATAGAGTGCGATTATGATGTTCGGACACACCATTACGCTGAGGTGTTCCACGCGGCGTGAGTTGAGAAACTATTCCACATTTCCTTAAGTGTGTGCCAAATTCATGACTCAAGTATTCTCCCCCCACGATTTGATCGCAAGAACTTGATTTTTCTGTCACGTTGATTCTCAACCTCACTCTGAAATTCCTTGAACCTTTCAAAGGTCTCAGACTTGTGTTTCATTAAGTAGACATACCCATATCTACTCAAGTCATCAGTGAGGGTGAGAACATAACGATAGCCACCGCGAGCCTCAACACTCATTGGACCGCACACATCAGTATGTATGATTTCCAATAAGTTGGTTGCTCGCTCCATTGTTCCTGAGAATGGAGTCTTGGTCATTTTACCCATGAGGCATGGTTCGCACGTGTCAAATGATTCGTAATCAAGAGACTCCAAAAGTCCATCTGCATGGAGCTTCTTCATGCGTTTGACACCTATGTGACCAAGACGGCAGTGGCACAAGTATGTGGGGCTATCATTATCAACCTTACATCTTTTGGTATTCACACCATGAATATGTGTAACATTACGCTCGAGATTCATTAAGAATAAACCATTCACCAGCGGGGCATGACCATAAAACATCTATCTCATATAAATAGAACAACCATTATTCTCGGATTTAAATGAGTAGGCATCTCAAATTAAACGAGATCCTGATACAATGTTCATGCTCAAAGCTGGTACCAAATAACAATTATTGAGGTTTAAAACTAATCCCATAGGTAAATGTAGAGGTAGCGTGCTGGCGGCGATCACATCGACCTTGGAACCATTCCTGACGCGCATTGTCACCTCGTCCTTCACCAGTCTCCGCTTATTCCGCAGCTCCTGCTTTGAGTTACAAATGTGAGCAACCGCACCGGTATCAGATACCCAGGAGCTACTACGAGTACTGGTAAGGTACACATCAATGAAATGTATATCACATATACCTTTAGTGTTGCCGGCCTTCTTGTCCGCTAAGTATTTGGGGTAGTTCCGCTTCCAGTGACCACTTCCCTTGTAATAAAAACACTCAGTCTCAGGCTTGGGTCCATTCTTTGACTTCTTCCCGGCAGCTTGCTTACCGGGCGTGGCAACCCCCTTGCCGTCCTTCTTGAAGTTCTTCTTATCCTTGCCTTTCTTAAACTTAGAGGTTTTATTAACCATCAACACTTGATGTTCCTTTTTGATTTCCACCTCCGCTGATTTCAGCATTGAATATACCTCAGGAATGGTCTTTTCCATCCCCTGCATATTGAAGTTCATCACAAAGCTCTTGCAGCTCGGTGGAAGCGACTGAAGGATTCTGTCAATGACCGCGTCATCCGGGAGATTAACTCCCAGCTGAGTGAAGCAGTTATGCAACCCAGACATTTTGAGTATGTGCTCACTGACAGAACTATTTTCCTCCATCTTATAACAGAAGAACTTGTCGGAGACTTCATATCTCTCGACCCGGGCATGAGCTTGGAATACCATTTTCAGCTCTTCTGTAAGTGCATCTAGTGCCCCTTAGTGATTTTGGTGTATTTAAGACTTATAGGCTAAGGGACTAATGCGTGTGTGAGTGTACACAGGTCTATAAGTCTATGAGGAGTTTGATATTTACAGGAAAAGTCGACCCCTAAAAATGAATATCTTGGACCGAAGATTTTGGTATTTCTGAAGACTTTCATGAAGACTTTGAAAGTGAAGAAATTGGTGTGTCCGTGAAGACTTGATATTCATGCGAGAAATATGAAGCTTGAAGACTTTCATGTTCATAGTTTTGTTTTTCTCTTTCTTGAGTCATAGGAAACACCGTACTGTTAAAGGGGGTCGAGGAAATACTAAGGAAATTTTTCCATGTGATGCTCAACTCAAAATCCTACACCTACCAATCCCTTCGAGTGAAGCCATTGGAAATCTCATACAGTTCTGTCAATTTCTTCAGTGACAGAGACGAAGTTCTTCTGGTCTCTGAGGAATTTGTCCTGACTGAGGAGTTAGGAATTCGCCAGTGCGGATTGCCTATACAGTGAGGAACATGATAGCCCTGAGGATTTTGCTACTCAAAATTCTGACCATTGCTGTGCTATGCGCCAGCTATCCCAAAATATCTATCCACCTAACGGTCATATCATTGAAGGGCATTTATGTCTTATCATGTCGGGCCGCTCCCTAGGCTATAAATAGCCGCCCCCTACAACCACTAGCTGGTTGGCTGCTCCGAGAGAAACTGACACTTGTCATTTGAGAGCAACCCATCCTCTGAGGACTTTGAGCGAAAATCATCAAGTGAGGAAAAACCAAAAACCCAAAACCCAAACACCTACAAACCCCAAGTGATTGAGCATCACTGAAGAGATTGATCCTGAGTGGATCCGACGCTTGTTACCTTTAAAGACTGTGCTTCTTCTAGACGGTTAGGCGTCATGGTCTAGAGCATCCAAGAGGAATTCTGGATCGCCGAGTGACAAAGTTTGTGAAGGTTTGGAAGTCGCCTGAAGACTTACCACGAGTGATAGGACGAGGTCTATGTGACCTTAGTTCAAGGAGAATACGGTGAGGACTGTGTGTCTTGGACTAAGTGTACTTGACTGGGTGTCCGGGACTGTGTGTCCTCGAGTTTAAATACTCAGCCGCTCCAACCAGACGTACAACTGAGACAGCAGTTGGAACTGGTCTACCAAATCATTGTTTCACTGAGCTTACTGGTTCTATTTCCTCAACTCTTTATTTCCTCATACCTATGCTGTGTGTTTGTTCATATTTGTGTTTGAAGACTTGGACTGAAGACTTTCTCAATTTCCTCAGTTCAATTTCTTCAGTCTGTTTGTCTTCATCCTGTGTTATCCTGTGATTACGCTTCCTGTACTCTGTGCCTGTCTTCATTTCATTATGATGACTATGCTTGTATTCTGTTATGTTTACCTTTGAGTACTTATTCCGCTGCTAGTAGTTCTTCGCTAAGGAATTTCCTCACCGGCAAATTCCTCAGTGAAGAATTTCATAAAAATCGCCTATTCACCCCCCTCTAGTCGATATAACGCACTTTCAATTGGTTTCAGAGCAAGGTACTCCCTTGTTCTGTGTGATTTTGGTTTAACTGCCTGGAGTTTAGTTATGTCGACCACAGGTATGATGAAGGTGACATGCCCCATCTTTGACGGTCACGAGTATCCCAAGTGGAAGGCCATGATGAAGAAACGCCTCATGGCGATGAACAGCGAGTTGTGGACCGTCATTGAGATTGGCCTGACTGATCTGTGCAAGATGGCGGATGCTGATGACATTCGCAAGTATACTCTTCTCAACCTCATGACGAAGGATGTCATCTACTCTAGCCTGTCACAAAATCAGTTCAGGAATATCATGCATCTCGATCATGCGAAGCTCATCTAGGACCGTCTCTCTGAGGTCTATGAAGGTAATCGAACTTGTCATGATCCTTGGTTTGAGGATTTCAAGGAATCTCTCAAAACGATGACATTCGAACCAGAATCATCATCTTCTGCATCATGCCTTATGGCAAAAGGTGCTGAGGTAACTGAATGCTACCTATCCGAGTCCAGTGATGAAGAATCTGGTGATGAATTTGGACCCAGCTATGTCAAACTTGCTTCCCTTGCTATAAAACAACAAAGGGCTTTAGAAAAGGTTCAAAACATGCTAAATAAAAGTGATGATATGTTGGGTGAAGAAATGGATCGCACTGAAACTTTGACTGAAAATCTTCAGAGACTTCAGTCCAAGCTTGACAAACTTCAAAGTCATCATAACACTCTCGTATCGGATCATGAGAAGCTTTCTTATGAATTTCTTCAAAGAAAGCAAGACCTTGAGAAGCTAAGAGTGAGTTATGAAGATCTTCAGAAGGAGCGCGATTCATTACTTGCTCAACAAATCAGCGCATCTCAGGAAGAATTTGTTCCTCCATGCTTGAAGTGCATTGTACATGAATCTGCTAATTCTTCACCTGAATGTTCAAATGCTGCTAATGTTTCAAATTCTTCACATGCCTCTGCTATCACTAATTTCTCATCTGAGGACATTGCTAGTATCACTGACAATGCAGGGCTGAAGGAATTGTATACGACAGGCATGTACAAAAGCCTCAAAGGGCATCAGGCTCTTTGTGATGTGCTTAAAAGCAGATCCTCAACAGGAACCCTAGGAAAGAGGGTATCGCCTTTGAGAGGAAACTCAATGCTGATGGTACATATTGGAAGCCTGAGCAGTACCCCAAAACTACATGGGTTGCTGCAAAGGGATCTCCAGTTAATCCATCTAACTTATCTGAATTTGCATGTGAATCTCCTCATTCTGATGATGAGTCAATTGACTCCAACTGTAAGCTATTCAAAAATCAGAATGGTGAAGTATTTGCTAGATATGTTGGCACTAACTGCAGGAACGGCTCCCCGATGAAGAAAATCTGGGTTCCCAAAAGATGCCTTGAAAATCTTCAGGTGAATGTCATCATGACGCCACCTGTGAAGAATAGGAACCCCAGATCAAATTCCTCATACGGACCAAATTCCTCATATGGATCAAAGTCCTCATATGAACATCATCATGCTAACCCGTCTGTTTCGCAGGGAAGATCTAAGGATTATGGATATGTGCATTATTCTTCAAATCATTATGTCCATAAGTCCTTGAAGAATTTCTCTGCTTACTCATATGCTTACTCTAACCCATCTTATGTGAAACGAAATGGATTGGCTTCTATGCCATCCTTCTCGTATGGAGCTCGCAGAATGATGAACTCTTTGCCACCCCTTCAGATGTGGGTGGTGAGGAAAAAGAACTAATCTCTTCTGTATGGTCAGGTCTCCAGACGCACGTAATCGTCTGAAGAATTTGCTGGAGACCTGAGCATGCCTGATAGGACGCAGGATAATCATGAAGAAATGAACTTCATTTCTCACGTCCTCATATTGCTTTATCAGTTCTTTTACTTGATGAAATTGATCTGATGAATTGATGTCGTATTCTTCACTGATGAAGTATATGAGTTTGTAAGCTGCACTAATTCATCTGCAGGATGATCAACCCAAAGCCACTGAGTGGGTCCTCGATAGTGGATGTACAAACCACATGACTGGTGACAAGAATCTATTGATGGATGCTCCATTATCTCCGTCGCATCTGAAGCATATCATCTTTGTTGACAAAGGCAAAAGTCAAGTATTGGGTCTAGGTAAGGTTGCGATTACAAAGGATCAACACATGGACAAAGTCATGCTTGTTGAGTCCTTAGGATACAACCTTATGTCTGTCTCAATGCTTTGTGATCTTGATATGGTTGTTGTCTTTGGCAAGTACCGTTGTGTTGTGGTTATGGAATCTGACAATTCCACAGTCTTCGAAGGCTTTAGGAGAGGAGACCTGTATATTATTGATTTCGCTACAGGACCACAACCAGCCGCGTGCTTACTTGCAAAAGCTTCAGAAGGCTGGCTCTGGCATCGACGACTTGGTCATGCAGGCATGAGGAATCTGCACACGCTTGCGAAGAAGAAGCATGTCATTGGCATCGATAATGTCAAATTCCTCAAGGATCACCTATGTGGAGCCTGTGAAGCTGGGAAGATGACCAAGGCCAAGCATCGAGCGAAGACTATCATGACCACCACTCGCCCGTTTGAATTGCTTCACATGGATCTCTTTGGTCCTAATCATTATTCTGCTATCTCAAATGAAGCATCTCAATATGGCTTTGTTATTGTTGATGATTATTCTCGCTATACATGGGAACACCTTGTTACTTACAAACATGAAGTGCAGGAAGTCTTCAAACGATTTTCCTCGAGGGCTTCAACCAACTTTGGTGTGAAGATCAAGCACATCAGAAGTGACAATGGCACTGAGTTCAAGAATTCTGGTCTCGATGACTATCTTGATGAACTTGGTATTACTCATGAGTTATCTGCTCCCTACACTCCTCAGCATAATGGCGTCGTGGAGCGCAAGAACATGACTCTTGCTGAGATGGATCACACTATGCTTGATGAATACAAAACACCTCGTCATTTCTGGACTGAGGCAATTGATACTGCATGCCACATCATCAACAGAGTATATCTTCACAAATTCTTCAAAAAGACTGCCTATGAACTCCTCACTGATAAGAAACCCAATGTAAGTTATTTCAAAGTCTTCGGTGCTAAATGTTGGATTAGAGATCCTCATCAAAACTCAAAATTTGCACCGAAAGCACATGAAGGTTTTATGCTTGGTTACGGAAAGGACTCGCACACCTACAGAGTATTCAACAACGTTCTTCACAAAGTTGTTGAAACTGTAGATGTGAGGTTCGATGAAACTAATGGCTCACAAAGAGAGCACCTATCTACTGTGATAGATGAACCAGCACCTGAGGAAACTATCAAGTTCAAGGCTACTGAGGATGTCATTCCTACTGAAGGATCTGCTGAAGAATTCATTCCAGAACATGAAGAACGTTGAGCTAATGCACCTGAAGAAAATGCTGAAGAAAATGGTGCTGATCAAATTCTTCAACGACAACCAGCTCATCCTCGCATTGCAAAAGAAGTGCAAGTTGAAAAGATCATCAATGACATCAAAGCGCCAGGGCCTCTCACATGCTCAAAAGCTTCACATTTGTCTAACTTTTGTGGGCAGTATGCTTTTGTCTCTATTACAGAGCCCACTAAGGTAGATGAAGCATTTCTGGAACCTGAGTGGATTCAGGCCATGCAAGAGGAATTACATCAGTTCGAGCTTAACAATGTCTGGGAACTAGTCAAACGTCCAGATCCTCGCAAGCACAATATCATTGGCACAAAGTGGATCTACCGCAACAAGCAAGATGAAAATGGCCTTGTGGTGAGGAATAAGGCACGGCTTATAGCTCAAGGCTACACACAGGTTGAAGGAATTGATTTCGATGAAACTTTTGCACTTGTTGCTAGACTTGAGGCTATTCGCATATTACTTGCTTATGCTAACCATCATGATATTACTCTATATCAAATGGATGTGAAAAGTGCATTCCTCAATGGTAAGCTTGAGGAAAAAGTGCATTCCTAACAAAGTCTTCAGACTCAACAAGGCCCTCTATGGCCTCAAGCAGGCCCCACGGGCTTGGTATGATACTTTGAAGGAACTCTTCATGAAGAAAGGCTTCAAACCCGGTTCACTCGACCCTACTCTTTTCACTAAATCTTATGATGGTGAATTGTTTGTGTGCCAAGTATATGTTGATGATATTATCTTTGGCTGTACTGACCAACCTTATAGTGATGAATTTGCCTATATGATGAGTGAAGAATATCAAATGTCTAGGATGGGAGAGTTGAAATTCTTATTAGGTCTTCAAATTCGTCAACAACACAATGGCATATTCATATCTCAGGAGAAATACCTCAAGGATGTACTGAGGAAATTCGGCATGCAAGATTGCAAAGGCATCAAAATTCCTATGCCCACAAATGGCCATCTGCGCACTGATGAAAATGGTATTGACTTCGATCATCAGGTATACCGCTCCATGATAGGTTCCTTATTATACTTATGTGCATCTAGGCCAGATATAATGCTTAGTGTTTGCATGTGTGCCCGATTTCAAGCTGCACTGAAGGAATCACACCATAAGGCTGTGAAGCATATTCTTCGATATCTAGATCACACACCAACACTTGGATTATGTACCCCAAGGGCTCGGCTTTTGATCTTGTTGGATATTCTGACTCTGACTATGCTGGTGATCGTGTGGATCGCAAGTCAACATCTGGTACATGTCATTTCCTCGGACGATCTTTGGTCTGTTGGTCCTCGAAGAAACAGAATTGCGTATCACTATCTACTGCTGAAGCTGAGTACATTGCCGCTGGTTCTTGCTGTGCCCAATTGCTATGGATGAAGCAAACTCTCAAGGACTACAGCGTCAACATGAAGAATGTGCCTCTCTTCTGTGACAATGAGAGTGCCATCAAGATTGCTCACAACCCAGTTCAGCACTCGAAGACAAAGAACATTCAGATTCGTCATCATTTTCTTCGTGATCATGTGTTGAAGGGCGACATTTCTATTGAGCATGTGAAGACTGAAGAATAGCTAGCCGATATCTTCACAAAGCCCTTGGATGAGAAGAGATTTAGCAAGTTGCGGCGTGAGCTAAATATCTTAGAATCTTCGAATGTTCTTTGAAAAGGACACTCATCCTAACACTTATGCAAAATTGATGACTTAGATGTGCAACACATGAAGAAACGTTTTACTTCAATCAATGGAGAATAACACTCTTAGTGTGAAGAAATTAACGAAGAATTTGATTCTCAGAACCCTACGATAATTGTACGTGGTGTCTGAAATCATCATTCTTATACGGTGGGTCACGCCACCACCAAAAGTTAAAATTCCTCAAATTATTCATATTCTTCAACTTTGCATAGTCTTCACTGGTTCCGTCGTTTTTCTTCATTGGCTATATATATATATGAGTTTATGTCCTCTACAACATTCTGAAAGTGCAACTATCCCTAGGTGGTTTTGGTAATTCATAACAACATATAGCTCATTGAGCTAATGCTATTCCAAGATGATTATTTCAGGAAAGCTCAATGATTGGCATGGCATGGATGTGAAAGTGGAACCCTCAAAATGCTAAGGACAAAGGATTGGCTCAAGCTCAAAAGCTCAAGACTCTTCATTTTACATTTTAGTGATCCAAGATCACATTGAGTCCATAGGAAAAGCCAATACTATCAAGGAGGGATGAGGTGTTGCTTAATGAGCCTCTTGCTTCATGTGCTTAATGATATGCTCCAAAATCCTCAACTACTTTCCCATATCCACATATGACCTAAACCCTAAGCCAAACTCGGTCCTACCGATTCTTCCTATCCGGCGCCACCGAGTTTCACTTGTCATTAGCCACTGCCAAACCCTAGCAATTCGGTTCTACCGATCATGATCTCGGTCTCACCGAGATGGGATTGCAAACTCTCTGTTTCCCTTTCGTAACTTTTCGGTCTCACCGAAAGAGCGAATCGGTCCCACCGAGATTGCAATGTAAACTCAGTGTTTCCCCTTTGTAACTTTTTGGTCTCACCGAGTTCCACTCGGTCTCACCGAAAGAGCAAATCGGTCCCACCGAGTTCGCCTGACCAACTCTCTGGTTAGCTAATTACCAAATTCGGTCTCATCGAGTTTGTGTAATCGGTCTCACCGAGATTACATTATGCCCAAACCCTAACCATATCGGTCCTATCGAGTTGCATGCCAGTCCCACCGAAAATCTCTAACGGTCACTAGGTTTACATTTTCGGTCCGACCGAGTTTATTGATTCGGTCCCACCGAGATTGGAAAACTGTGTAATGGTTGGATTTTGTGTGGAGGCTATATATACCCCTCCACCTCCTCTTCATTCGTAGAGAGAGCCATCAGAACACACACACCATTCCAACTCATATGTTCTGAGAGAGAACCACCTACTCATGTGTTGAGACCAAGATATTCCATTCCTACCATATGAATCTTGATCTCTAGCCTTCCCAAGTTGCTTTCCACTCAAATCTTCTTTCCACTAAATCCAAATCCTATGAGAGAGAGTTGAGTGTTGGGGAGACTATCATTTGAAGCACAAGAGCAAGGAGTTCATTACCTACACACCATTTGTTACTTCTTGGAGAGTGGTGTCTCCTAGATTGGCTAGGTGTCACTTGGGAGCCTCCGACAAGATTGTGGAGTTGAACCAAGGAGTTTGTAACGGCAAGGAGATCGCCTACTTCGTGAAGATCTACCGCTAGTGAGGCAAGTCCTGTGTGGGCGATGGCCATGGTGGGATAGACAAGGTTGCTTCTTCGTGGACCCTTTGTGGGTGGTTGCTTCTTCGTGGACCCTTCGTGGGTGGAGCCCTGTGTGGACTCGCGCAACCATTACCCTTGGGTGGAGCCCTGTGTGGACTCGCGCAACTGTTACCCTTCGTGGGTTGAAGTCTCCATCAACGTGGATGTAGGATAGCACCACCTATCCGAACCACGGGAAAAACATCCGTGTCTCCAATTGCGTTTGAATTCTCCAAACCCTTCCCTTTACATTCTTGCAAGTTGCATGCTTTACTTTCCGCTGCCTATATACTCTTTGCATGCTTTCTTGAATCATGTGATGATTGCTTGACTTGTCCTAAATTAGCTAAAATCTGCCAAGAACTAAAATTGGGAAAAGGTTAAGTTTTATTTTGTCAAGTAGTCTAATCACCCCCCTCTAGACATACTTCCGATCCTACACATTCACTTATTGCTATTTCTTCAAGTTGGTTTTCTGCTAAGTGAATGTGATCAGACCCTTCCCCTCTATGCTATACTCAACCCAATCTGTTCACAAATTCTTCATGTGCGTTCTATTTGAAAATCGTTCAAAATCTTCACTGTGTCCTTGTCAGCTGAAGAAATTGCGAACGGAACTTTAAAACCTATCTTATCGAAATTTTCGGTTTTGCCGCTCAAACCGTTCCGCATCCCACGATACACTTATCCACTCACCCACGATCTAACACGATCTCCACCTCTCACTACGTGGGTGACACATGTCATGCGAATGAGAAGGGTCAGGGGCACGTTCGTCCAATTTCTTCGGGCGAGCAGTTTTTCACCGTGGCTATAAATACCCCTCGTTCCCTTCCTCACTTCTTTTACTCCGCTCGACCTCTCTCTCCAGCTAGAGCTTCTCAAACCCTAGCGCCGCCGCTACTTCATCGCCGGCGGTGAGGAAGAGCTTCACTGCCTCGACCTTGTCGTCGACGTCCTCGCGCCGACCACGGACATCTTCACTCCGCCGCCACCGTAGCCGTCTTCCTCCGCCAAGTTAGGGCGTGGAAGATCTGCACAGACGAACTTCACATCTCCTCACTCCAGTTCGTCGTGTTCTTCATCCAGGGTAAATAAAAGTTACTTTTACTGCCCTCATTGATTCGAATGATTATCTACAAAATCTTCAAACGTGTTTTTATTCATATCTTCACACACTGAACACCTCACAAAGTCATCCGTTCTTGATTCGTTTCTCTAAGCATCATTTTTCTTCAAGATTCCTCAATTGTGTGGATCTTCGATCTATACAACTCTGGAACCTAAGACAAAGAACGCTTAGTGAAAATCTTCAAGACTCATTTGGTCAAATTCCTCAAACTTGTTCATTTTGAAAAACCTTCTGAGAACGCATATGACCTCTCCAAATTCCTCGCAACTATACTCTGTTCACAGGTACACATGTCATCTACTGAATCACTAGGTTCTCATCAACTTAACTCATTTGCAGCGTTCCTCGAAGAAAAGTTGCATACTTCTTCAGAGAATTCAATTGTTCAAATTCCTCAACTGAAGAAAATGGCTGATGGTAAAAGGCCACAGAAGGGAGGAAAGAGGCCTGAGGTAAATACAGCGTTTGAGATCCCTGATGACATATATGTTGGGTACTGCACACCTACTGAGGAAACCAAGAATGAGCGCAAAGTATGCATTCAGAAGATAGAGAGGAGATGGGCAAGAGAATGGAGGGAGTACAGATATGTCACTACTAAGTACATGAAGAAATTCGCACTCAATCCTCCATGCCCAAGAGCTCCATTGGCACCTGGCCAAATAGCAGATCCCACCAGCCTCAAGCGTGGTGAGGACTATCCTGATAAATGGGCCAAGTGCCAAGGCAAGTTGGCTAAGCAAGCCAAAGAAGCAGTGAGGAAATTCAATGAAGACTCAGCTGCTGCTGCTGCCTCTGCTGAGGTCCTAGCTGTCAAGCCAAAGAAGGATATGTCAAAGAAGCCTGTGCGCAAGCCAAGTGCTTCCTCAGCAATGCCCTCACGGCCAGAATCATGAAAGCCCTCACGGCCAATTCCTCATGCCGCTCCTATTCCTCCAAAGTCCTCAGCTCCTCCGCCAAAGCCTTCAGCTGTTCCGACCAAATCCTCAGCACCTGTGCATCTCGCTTCGTGCCAAAGGACTGTCGGCATCTCCGTTGCCTTAGGTGTCTCAGCTAGTTCCTCAGCTGCACCAAGTTCCTCAGCTGGCCCCTCACTGCTCAAGACAAAGGCCACTGCTGGACGAGGTCCACGCCCCAGTCCTCAAAAGAAGCAAGTCGCTTTCCATGTGCCGTCTGATGAAGACGAAGCTGATGATGATGAACTTGCAGAAATCATCAGAGACAGGCAAGTCAGGGCCGCTAGGGCCAAAGGATCAGAGGTGTCACTGCTTTTGGATCCCAAGCTGATCCTCGACTACATTGATGATTGGCACAAGGACCCCAACACTCCCTTGCCTGACTTCAAGCTGACTCCTGGCCAAAGTCACATGCTGACCTACTTCATTCAAGAAGAAAAGTGGAAATTTGAGAAGGCCAGGCAGATCAAGAAAGCGCAGTACAAGAAAGAGCGCTATCTGAAGAAAAACGTTGTCTCTATGACAACTGAGGAACTTGTCACTACTCAGACTGAGATTAAGAAACTCAGTGATGACTTTGAAGCATATCGCGCTGATTGGCTTGGAGCCAAGGTTCGTTTTGTGAAACTTGCGGATAACTTCACTTCCAATGTTGCAGCCCCAACGCAACATGAAATTCCTCAGGCTGAAGCATCTGCTCAGCCTACTGAAGAAAATGCTAGCACCGCTGATGACAATCAGGCGGCTGAAGATAATGTGAGTTCCAGGTCTGATGACTGCATTCTAGCCACTGAAGAAATTGCCAGGGCACCGCCTGAAGAAACTGAAGAACTCAGGGCAATTGCATCAGTTGTGCGTGAAGAAAATCAACCAGATTCCTTAGCTGCTCCTGCACCAACTTCAACTCCAATCCTTCCATCTGCATTGGATGTGAAGAAGACCAAGGCTGCAGAGCATGCTGCAGTGAAGAAAATGAAAGCATCAGCTGCTTCAGATTCTTCAGCTCCGAAGAAAATGAAGCCTATGACAAGTTCATTTGGAAATCCGATTGATGCTGTTCCCATCTCAACCAGGCCATCAAAGGACCTCGTTCCCTTTGATTTAGAATATGTGATCCCCATCGGATCTGATGACGAAACTCCTTCTGCTGCTTCATCTGAACCAATCGATGAAGAAATTGAAGTGGATGATATCCCTTCAACACCTATCATCTCCTCGCCTATGCCTCAGTTCACAGCTGAAGAGGCTGGCGTTGAAGAAATGGAAGATGAAGATGTGGACATTGGCTACTCCACACCCAGTGATGAATTCTGGAAAAGTCAGCATCCAAACTCTCCAATGTTCACCCCTCTACAGCAAATTCCTTAGTCCCCCATGCAAACTGTTCACATGGGCTCTAAAGAAACTCATCCCACTGCATCTGTCCATGAGGAAATTCCAGCCACTAGCGCTGAAGAAACTGTTGCTGCTGAACAACCAACGACGCAGACTGCCACTAAGGAGGAACCAGAAATTCCTCAGCCTGAAGAAGCTGCGATTGAGATTCCTGAGGTCATGATGCAACTCACTGACACTCCTCTGCCGAAGCCAAAGGACCCATTCTCATGCAAGCAAAATTTCAAGGCGGATGATTTCTTCGGTGAGCATGTATTCTTCGAAGATTACAACCCATATGACTCTGCTCGCATTAGGAAGAGGCGTTTCTGGACTGCTAGTCAAGTCAATTTCTATCCTTAGTGCTGTTCAACAAGGAGAAGATTTTCTACCATGAGCATATTCGTCACGTGGATATGTAATCTCTGCCATGCTTTGCACCAGTCCTTAGTGTTCTTCACGACGCTGGGCTGCTCAACTTTTGCTCTAACATCTGCGATTGGAATGAAGAACTGATTCTTCAATTCTATGCAACGCTGCACATCACCGGAGATGCTGAAGATGTGAATTCATGGGTGCTGGACTGGATGTTTGAAAACACTCACTACACTGCACCAGCCTCTGAATTCCTTCGTGCTTTACCACTCAGTCCTCCCCTTGAAGAAGCTCGCTGCATCTATAGTGAACCTGAGCTCACACATCATTACATGCAGGTGCTGATGAAACCTTTGAAGCCAGGTCAAGCACCAAGAACCAAATTCCTCATGAAGGAATTGTTGTACGTGCCCAGAACTGTCTATCGTATCCTTACGAGGACAATCAGTACTATCAAAGGCCATGACTCATCTGATGAGGAAATTGTTGGCAACATGAAGAATCTGGTATTCAACATCATTCATGGCATTCCTGTCAATTATCACGATTTCTTCATGAGGACTATGGCCAATGTTGCACTATCTCCGTTTGAGCTAAAGCCTTATGCACCTTGGATCATGAGATTCCTCAGGACAAGGTCTTCACTCAACTACAAAGTTGATTTCCATAATCATCTCAGCTACTTGCCCCCAATTGAAGTCCTCAAGCAGACATATTCCTCAGTTGATGGAAAGGGCAAGGCACCAGCTGTAATTGATGAAGGCATTCGTCCATTGGATGGTCAGTTTCGCAAAGCTGCATCTTATTCCACCAATGATGACTCTGCCACACATGACTCTGCCAATGCACCCAAGTCCACTCCTCAAGACACTGCTCCGCGCGTGATGACTGACCGTGAGCTTCTGCTTAGTCTTCACCAGAAGGTGGATCAAAATCACAAATGTGTTAAGCGTCAGTTTGGTTCACTTCTTCACAACATGACTGCCACACACAATGCAGTGAAGAAAAACCACTACTACCTCCATCAAGTCTTCGGTCGCACCTGGGCAATCCTGTCACATCTATATGGTGAAGAAGATCTGAAGAACATGGGTCTTAATGAAGATTTTGACTGGTCTGCACCTCCACCTAAGAAATTCAAGAAGGTCAAGGTTCCTTCTCTGGTGGCCAGCTCATATTCTTCATCGCGCGACACTGATGAACATGAAGATTTGGACGACACTGCGGCAGGCTCAACATCAACCAACGACCCCAACAATGCTGGCACTCCTTCATCAAGCAAATTCCTCACTATGCACATCTTTAGGGGAGTTCTTCTATATCTTGCAATCAAACTCCTCAATATCAGTATTTACACTTCATATGTTTATCCCCGTTGAAAACTTAACCTATATTGTCATCAATCACCAAAAAGGGGGAGATTGTAAGTGCATCTAGTTCCTCTTAGTGATTTTGGTGTATTGAAGACTTATAGGTTAAGGGACTAATGCGTGTGTGAGTGTACACAGGTCAATAAGTCTATGAGGAGTTTGATATTTACAGGAAAAGTCGGCCCCTAAAAATGAATATCTTCGACTGAAGATTTTGGTATTTCTGAAGACTTTCATGAAGACTTTGAAAGTGAAGAAATTGGTGTGTCCGTGAAGACTTGATATTCATGCGAGAAATATGAAGCTTGAAGACTTTCGTGTTCATAGTTTTGTTTTTCTCTTTCTTGAGTCATAGGAAACACCGTACTGTTAAAGGGGGTCGAGGAAATACTAAGGAAAATTTTCCATGTGATGCTCAACTCAAAATCCTACACCTACCAATCCCTTCGAGTGAAGCCATTGGAAATCTCATACAGTTTAGTGAATTTCTTCAGTGACAGAGACGAAGTTCTTCTGGTCTCTGAGGAATTTGTCCTGACTGAGGAGTTAGGAATTCGCCAGTGCGGATTGCCTACACAGTTAGGAACATGATAGCCCTGAGGATTTTGCTACTCAAAATTCCGACCGTTGCTGTGCTATGCGCCAGCTGTCCCAAAATATATAGACCTAACGGTCATATCATTGAAGGGCATTTATGTCTTATCATGTCGGGCTGCTCCCTAGGCTATAAATAGCCGCCCCCTACAACCACTAGCTGGTTGGCTGCTCCGAGAGAAACTGACACTTGTCATTTGAGAGCAACCCATCCTCTGAGGACTTTGAGCGAAAATCATCAAGTGAGGAAAAACCAAAAACCCAAAACCCAAACACCTACAAACCCCAAGTGATTGAGCATCACTGAAGAGATTGATCCCGAGTGGATCCGACGCTTGTTACCTTTGAAGACTGTGCTTCTTCCAGACGGTTAGGCGTCATGGTCTAGAGCATCGAAGAGGAATTGTGGATCACCGAGTGACCAAGTTTGTGAAGGTTTGGAAGTCGCCTGAAGACTTACCACGAGTGATTGGACGAGGTCTGTGTGACCTTAGTTTAAGGAGAATACGGTGAGGGCTGGGTGTCCTAGACTAAGTGTCCTTAACTGGCTGTCCGGGACTGTGTGTCCTCGAGTTTAAATACTCAGCCGCTCCAACCAGACATACAACTGAGACAACAGTTGGAACAGGTCTACCAAATCATTGTCTTCACCGAGCTTACTGGTTCTATTTCCTCAACTCTTTCATTTCCTCATACCTGTGATGTGTGTTTGTTCATATCTGTGTTTGAAGACTTTGACTGAAGACTTTCTCAATTTCCTCAGTTCAATTTCTTCAGTCTGTTTGTCTTCATCCTGTGTTATCCTGTGATTACGCTTCCTGTACTATGTGCCTGTCTTCAATTCATGATGATGACTATGCTTGTATTCTGTTATGTTTACCTTTGAGTACTTATTCCACTGCTAGTAGTTCTTCACTAAGGAATTTCCTCACCGGCAAATTCCTCAGTGAAGAATTTCATAAAAATCGCCTATTCACCCCCCCTCTAGTCGATATAACGCACTTTCATCTTCGAATATCTCATATGCTCTGTGTCACTCAAGAGACTTTTGGACCCTCGGTTCTAAGCTGTAAACATGCCGCACTGAACGAGGGAGTAATCATCAGCACGTGACTGCCAAGCGTTCATAACGTCTTGGTTCTCTGGGATGGGTGCGTCACCTAGCGGTGCTTCTAGGAAATAATCTTTCTTGGCAGCTATGAGGATGATCCTCAGGTTCCGGACCCAGTCCGTATAGTTGCTGCCATCATCTTTCAGCTTGGTTTTCTCTAGGAACGCGTTGAAGTTTAGGGCAACATTAGCGTGGGCCATTTGATCTACAAGACATAGTGTAAAGATTTTGGACTAAGTTCATGATAATTAAGTTCATCTAATCAAATTATTCAATGAACTCCCACTCAGATAGACATCCCTCTAGTCATCTAAGTGAAACATGATTCGAGTCAACTAGGCCGTGTCCGATCATCACGTGAGACGGACTAGTCAACATCGATGAACATCTTCATGTTGATCATATCTTCTATACGACTCATGCTTGACCTTTCGGTCTTCCGTGTTCCGAGGCCATGTCTGTACATGCTAGGCTCGTCAAGTCAACCTAAGTGTATTGCGTGTGTAAATCTGGCTTACACCCGTTGTATTCAAATGTTAGAATCTATCACACCCGATCACCACGTGGTGCTTCGAAACAATGAACCTTCGCAACGGTGCACAGTTAGGGGGAACACTTTCTTGAAATTATCACAAGGGATCATCTTATTTAAGCTACCATCGTTCTAAGCAAATAAGATGTAAAACATGATAAACATCACATGCAATCAAATAGTGACATGATATGGCCAATATCATTTGCTCCTTCTGATCTCCATCTTCGGGGCTTTATGATCATCGTTGTCACCGGCATGACACCATGATCTCCATCATCGTGTCTTCTTGAAGTTGTCTCGCCATCTATTACTTCTACTACTATGGCTAACGCTTTAGCAATAAAGTAAAGTAATTACATGACGTTTATGTTGACACGCAGGTCATAAATAAATTAAGACAACTCCTATGGCTCCTGCCGGTTGTCATACTCATCGACATGCAAGTCGTGATTCCTATTACAAGAACATGATCAATCTCATACATCACATATATCATTCATCACATCCTTTTGGCCATATCACATCACATGACACATGCTGCAAAAACAAGTTAGACGTCCTCTAATTGTTGTTGCAAGTTTTTACGTGGCTGCTACAGGTTTCTAGCAAGAACGTTTCTTACCTACGCCAAAACCACAATGTGATATGCCAATTTCTATTTACCCTTCATAAGGACCCTTTTCATCGAATCCGATCCGACTAAAGTGGGAGAGACAGACACCCGCCAGCCACCTTATGCAACTAGTGCATGTCAATCGGTGGAACCAGTCTCACGTAAGCGTACGTGTAAGGTCGGTCTGGGCCGCTTCATACCACGATGTCACCGAATCAAGATAAGACTAGTAACGGCAAGTAAATTGACAATATCGACGCCCACAACTGCTTTGTGTTCTACTCGTGCATAGAAACTACGCATAGACCTAGATCATGATGCCACTATTGGGGAACGTAGCAGAATTTTAAAATTTTCTATGCATCACCAAGATCAATCTATGGAGTCATCTAGCAACGAGGGAGAGGGGAGTGCATCTACATACCCTTGTAGATCACGCGCGGAAGCGCTCAAGAGAACATGGTTGATGGAGTCGTACTCGTCGTGATCCAAATCACCGATGACCTAGTGTCGAACGGACGGCACCTCCGCGTTCAACACACGTATGGTTGGGAAGACGTCTCCTCCAACTTGATCCGGCAAGGGGGAAGGAGAGGTTGATGAAGATCCAGCAGCACGACGGCATGGTGGTAGAAACTACGACGATCTCGGCAGGGCTTCGCCGAGCACTGCGAGATGGAGAGGTGTCACGGGAGGGAGAGGGAGGCGCCAGGGGTTAGGGTGCGGCTGCCCTCCCTCCCACCCCCCACAATTTATAGGACCCCTAGGGGGGGCGCCGGCCCTAGGAGATGCCATCTCCAAGGGGGGGCAGCGGCCAAGGGAGGTGGAGTGCCCCCCAAGCCAAGTGGGGCGTCCCCACCCCTAGGGTTTCCAACCCTAGGCGCAGGGGAGGCCCATGGGGGGCACACCAGCCCATCTGTGGCTGGTTCCCCTCCCACTTCAGCCCATGGGGCCCTCCGGGATAGGTGGGCCCACCCGATGGATCCCCGGGACCCTTCCGGTGGTCCCGGTACAATACCGATTACCCCAGACCATTCCGGTACAATACTTGACTTCCTATATATAAATCTTCACCTCCGGACCATTCCGGAACTCCTCGTGACGTCCGGGACCTCATCCGGGACCCCGAACAACTTTCGGGTTACCGTATACTAATATATCAACAACCCAAGCGTCACTGAACCTTAAGTGTGTAGACCCTACGGGTTCGGGAGACACGCAGACATGACCGAGACGACTCTCCGGTCAATAATCAAAAGCAGGATCTGGATACCCATGTTGGCTCCCACATGCTCGTCGATGATCTCTTCGGATGAACCACGATGTCGAGGATTCGATCAATCCCGTATACAATTCCCTTTGTCAACCGGTACGTTACTTGCCCGAGACCCGATCGTCGGTATCCCAATACCTCGTTCAATCTCGTTACCGGCAAGTCACTTTACTCGTACCGTAATGCATGATCCCATGAACAACCACTTGGTGACATTGAGCTCATTATGATGATGCATTACCGAGTGGGCCCAGAGATACCTCTCTGTCATACGGAGTGACAAATCCCAGTCTCGATTCGTGCCAACCCAACAGACACTTTCGGAGATACCCGCAGTGTACCTTTATAGTCATCCAGTTATGTTGTGACGTTTGGCACACCCAAAGCACTCCTACGGTATCCGGTAGTTGCACAATCTCATGGTCTAAGGAAATGATACTTGATATTCCGAAAAGCTATAGCAAACGAACTACACGATCTTTGAGCTATGCTTAGGATTGGGTCTTGTCCATCACATCATTCTCCTAATGATGTGATCCCGTTATCAATGACATCCAATGTCGAAACCATGACTATCTTTTGATCAACGAGCTAGTAAACTAGAGGCTCACTAGGGACGTGTTGTGGTCTATGTATTCACACATGTATTACGATTTCCGGATAACACAATTATAGCTTGAATAATAGACAATTATCATGAACAAAGAAATATAATAATAACCATTTTATTATTGCCTCTAGGGCATATTTCCAACAGAACGTGTGTCTTGCGTCGTGTGCTGTGTGCATGCAGGCGTGCGAGTGTTGCGTGCGTGCAAGGGTACGTTTCAGTGTTGCATGCATGGGTGCGTACGTGCGTGTGTTCATGAGTGCATGTGTACGTGTCAGTGTTGCACGCCAGTATGCGTGCATGTGTACGTGTCAGTGTTGCACGCCTACATGTGTGCGTGTCTTGCGTGCGTGCATGTGTACGTGCGGGGTGAGGCTACACGTCAGTTGACTGACTTTTTCATCTCTGGTCATTAGATTTTCCAGCCATTGGATACGAAATCAATGGCCTCCAGTTTATCATAAAACTCCACCCCCCTGAGCCGCCAGCCACCACCGGCTGAACCGCCAGCCCCCGCCGCCTGCGGCCGGCCCGCCCTCCCCGAAGCCACTCCCCACCGCCGGTCCGCCGCCGCACCGGCCATCCCTCTAGCCCCCCCCCCCCCCGAGCTTTTTCTCCGGGGATCCCCACCCCACCGCCCAATGAACACCCCCAACCGCCGGTGACTGCGAACCAGAGGTCTCACAACTTCGAATACCCACCGACCACTAATTTATTACCATTTCTGTCCTTCATATACGCGCTGACGGGTGGGCCCTATGATAATGCGTGCTGCTGAATGTGGACCATTTGACTGGTCAATTGATTGTGTTATCAACAAATTATTGAGCTGTATGGTGAGCCAGTGACCGTATGATCACCCTAAAATGTACTCCTATTTTATTAACACAGTACAGACTCAAACTACCATTTCTTTCTTTCATATACGGGCTGACAGGTGGGCCCCACGGTTACGCGCCCTGATGGTGCAACACTAGTTGCGCCGCGTGGAACGTTTGACTGGTCAATTGATTGTGTCATCAACAAAATACGGAGTTGTACTGGTGAGCCAGTGACCGTATAATCATGATATGTATTTTTTTAACATCATACAGACGCAAGGGCTCATATATACGAGCAAGCACTCACCACTATAAGCGCACACACGCGAACCCTACCCCTATGAGCACCTTCGAGAGAGTGGGCCAGCATATATGATCTTGATATTTTACGAAGTCACCATAGGTGCCTCGTAGTCGACTGGAACGTCTCCTCCCACTGACCGTACGTCGCCGGAAAATACTGAAATTAACACAAGATAAATGCGAGCACCGGGACTTTAACCTTGGTGGGCTCGAGAAACCACTGTCCTCTAACCATCCAACCACATGTTGGTTAGCACGACAAAATGTATGTGGTGACCGTGATGAGCTTATTCTGAAGTCCAGTGACCATATCGTGCTTTCGCTTCAAATACAATGACCGTAAGTGTCGTCAACAAAATACGGAGCACGCATCAAATGCAAAGTCCGTCAGTGTCATCAACAAAATATGGAGACGTATCGTGAGCTAGATACCGTTGTACTATTATATATGCTTATTTTCTTAGTGGCCGATTGCGTGTGTGGTGTGGTGGGCACATCATTTCTAGTTGTGGTGGGTCAGCATGAAGACTCATGGGTCGGTTCCATCCTGCGCCACATATAGGTTGGACCGAGACGTGTTATACGAAGACCCATGTGGAGGACTCGGCGTACAACACGAAGCTACCAGAGTCGTGGAGGACTCTATCCCCACTAGTGATAAGCCGACTATATATTCTTTGTAACCCTAGGCCCTTAGTATGTTATACAAGCTTGGGGGCTAGTTCGTCGATAGTATACACACACGCACAATGCCTGGTATTCACGTGTACTTTGTACACACCCCTATCACTAATATACAGTACCAGGAGTAGGCTCTTTCTTCAACTGCAATTGAATTCTAGCATGTGCATGTGTTTATTTCATATTATCGATCCATAGAGTGAGAGCGGTTTGAAATACAGGCAATGGATGCTTTTGCAATTCATATATAAACATTAATTAGTGCACTCCATGTTGTTAGTGTGAAGCACTTTATACATTTGTCACTTGCATGGACACATTCCAAATTGCTAGCTACGAAATAGAATAAATGTCGAATTCAACATAAAGGGGGTTTCGAAGATTCGAATTCATAGGAAGTGCATTCATCTATTTGAACCCGAGATAATGGCATTTGTAAATCAGATGTAAAAGGGGGCATCAATCTTTGTTGTGAGTTTGAACATGCTATATATATATATATTCATACGCATATCTAACTTTTTTTGCAACCAAGGAGATTATATCTGGAACCATGCATGAACTGAGGTAAGTTGCATATTTTCTAATATATACTCGTGTACAATTTATATTCAAATGTACCCCCTCCATTCCAAAATAATCGTAGCTTTAGGATTTTCAAGAGTAAAGATTTGTGAAGTTTGACAAATCCTGAAAGTTCAATTCAAGAGAACCGAAAACGTTAATGCTTCTGCTCCCAAATATTGAACGAAGCGCCAAATAGGCCTCTGGTCAACCGAAACCGCATGAGACTAATGTTTTGGTGGTAGGAAATTACTTTCCTGACTCTGGCCCGTGTGGCCTATCGGCCCGATGTCCAAAGGTCTAAACCGGGGTAGGTTTGTAACTTCACCAAGATGCCAGAGAAGCATTCATACGCCGTGGGCGCCTACCCATGTGCTCGGCCAAAATATACCCCGCCCACATTTGGGACACCTGACATGACTGTCCTACCCCAACCCACAATATGTCCGAAATTTTAGATGGGGGGAAAGTTTGTAACTTTCCCCAAATTTCAAACAAGCGCGTCTCAAACCGAAACATTGTTCCCCTTAGTTCCCCGCCTCCCTCCATTTCCCCATTCATACTCCGTGGGCGCGAAAACGCCATTTCCACCAGCCGCGAAACCCCAGCCTCCTCCGTCCTCCACCTCATAGTGGCCAATCCACCACCGCCCTCCTCCATCACGCCGGAGCCAGTACCCCGACGTCGTCATCCAACGCAACCGCAACCGCAATGCCCTCAAGGACTTAGCAGCTGAAGCCGAGGCAGAGCTGCCTCCACGACGCCGACGCCGACGTGCGCCATACCAGAACCACTCCGACCACGCCGTCCTACGCCTCACTGCTGCGGCTCCACTGTCGCAACCGTCCACCGCACCGGAGCTGTTCCCGCTACGCCGTCGTTCACCGCCTCGGATCTGCTTCCCCGCCGCCGACAGACGACCACGGCACCACACTCAACAACTTGGCCATGGGTTCGTCCAAGGCTACACCGTCCTCCACAACTTCTGGTTTCCGGCGAACAACAAGAAGATCGTTGGAAAAACAGAAGGAGGACACAGCACTGCCAGCAGAAAGAGGTACTCCTCTTCCCTTATTCGTGCAAATCTTATGTCTCCACTCACACCGTATTCATCCCACAAAATAAACTAGTTGAGCGCTTCTTACTCCATCTTCTTCGTGATACTAAATGCACAAGGTTTCCACCTTTTTACTATTTCACCTTTGCTAGAGGTCAGTAGCCCACCTGGATTTCAATTCAGGGTCAGTTGAACCGCAATTAAAAGAAGCAGCACCCGCTTAGGCGCGTAGAGCACCTAGTCCGCCTGTTCCCCGGGGAAGCGGCGCATCGGTGTCTATCATAGGGGTGTGGGGCGCAGGAGCTGCTTGCGCCCGATCCGGAGGTCGGCGGGGCTTGAATGGATGGCCGGGGGGGGGGGGTGCCAAGCATAGCGGTGCGGTGAGGTCGAGGGGAGGGTGCAGGCAGGGGAGGAATACTGGGCCAGTGGTCCCTGGCGTTTCGAGGAAGATCGTCAACACTGACTCGCTGGAGGTAGATGAAGGCGATCTGCCCGTTCTTTGTACATCAGACAGTGCAGAAAAAATGGACTGACCTATTTGCTTTCAGTCGACTGTTATTTTCATAGAATCATGTAGTAATTTAGTGTGCCATGCATGTTGTAGAGCTACCATATGTCTCCCGTCATTTATTTCTCACCGACCTGCTATCTGCTACCTTTACACTATACTAATTGTGCACACACTTCACCCATACTCACACTATTGTTTTTTTATGCATGGGTATTTCAGACTCTGACGCAGTGTTGATGAATGCAGAAAAGAAAAGACAGAAGTCGCTCCAGTGTAATTCGAAGATAAGCACTAAGCGTTCCAGCGCTCTAACGGGTGCAGTGTCAGCAGTTGGAGACAGTAAACGTAGCTCTGCAGTTGATGATCTCAATTGCCACACACAACCATCCCAGGTGCTTGCTTTAACTTCGCGCTGTCAAATGTGGTTGCATGTTGCATATGGTGTCTAGCTTGTATTGCTTCCAGTTTGGTTAAATTGCATCTGCTTACTTTACACATTATACCTTTGATAATGACATGCCTTCCTGTTTTTGATACATACTACATATGTCTATTAACCATGTTCGTACATCAAACTAATGCTCTTTTGTATCCCTCGTCAATCACTTATGATGAGACAGTCACCCGGGTGGGTTTCTGTGAGACGCCATACTCATTTAAAGAGTGCAGTGTCATCCTCCCCACATGATTCTCAAGAAACAACAAGGCTAAATGAAGATAGTCAACGTAGCTCTCTAATTGATCACCGCAATTCCCCCACACCACCATCGCAGGTGCTTGCTCTTACTTGGCAGTGTGATATGTAGTGTTCATCTTACATGAAAGTAGTGTTCGTCAGTATCATGCATCAATGAGTCTTGAAGAGGAAATTTTATTCCTTTTTCTTGTGGGTTTGACTTGACAAGGCAAAATCAAGAAAGAGGAAGGAAAAGAGTAAGGAAGGTGATGATGGTGGTCCTCTGCAGCAACGTAAACAGAGCATTTGTACCGATTCTCCTTGTACTGATAGTGCATTACAAGGTCCAAGTCTCCGCTCCCCTACTCCACCATCCAAGGTGCTTGCTCTAACTTGGCAGTGTGATATCTGGTTGCATGTTGCATATGGTGTCTAGCTCGTATTGCTCCTAATTAGTGTAAACTGCATCTGCTTAGCTTACACATGATACATGTGAATATGACACGCTTTCCTGTTTTTGGTACATACTATATCTTATGATAAGGCACCTTTAAGTCGCCACTATGACATTGGTTGTGTCTTGCATATGATTTCTAGCATGTACTGCTTCTAATTTGTTGAAACGCCATACAGTTTGAACTTGGCAGAGTGATATTGGTTGCATCTTTCATATGGTGTCTAGCTTGCAGTGCTTCTAATTTGTTGAAATGCCTTCTGCTTAGTGACCACATCATAGGTGTGAATATGTCACACCATCCTGTTTTTCATACATATTCCATCCTCGCATCATGTGTTTGCCTTTCATCCGACTAGTGTTCGTCATGCATGAATGAGTTCTGAAGAGCGAATTTTATTCCTTTTTCTTATTGGTTTGACTTCACAATGCAAAATCATTACAGCTAAAGGAAATTAGTCTGGCAGTGGATGATGGTGGTCCTTTGGAGTAACTCAAACAGGGGGTCTCTACAGATTCTACTCCGCCATCCTCCCAACAAGATTTGCGAGACAACACAAGGCTGGACAGTCAACATAGCTGTGTAGATGATGAGCACATCTCCCCTACTCCACCATCACAGGTGCTTGCTCTAACTTGACACTATTATATGTGGTTGCATGTTGCGTATGATATGTAGCTTGTATTGCTTCTAACTTGAATTGCATCTGCTTACTTTACACATAATGCCTGTGAATATGACACGTGTTCCTGTTTCTAGAACATACGTGTACATGATGAGCACATATCCCCTACTCCACCATCACAGGTGCTTGCTCTTACTTGGAACTGTTATACATGGTTGCATTTTCCGTATGATGTCTAGTTTGTATTGCTTCTGATTATGTTGAATTGCATCTGCGTAGCTTACAACTTATACCTGCAACGATCACTTACCCATAAGACACATTTAACTTGGGACTGTGATGTAGGTTGCATCTTGCATTGTCTTCTAGCTTGTACTACTTCTAATTTCTTGAAATGGCACTTACGACGAGACACTTTTTACCTGATAGAGTGATATTGGTTGCATGTTCATATGGTGCCTAGCTTTCATTTCTTCTAATTTTGTTGAAATGCCTTCCGCTTACTGTTTTTTCATACATATTCCATCCTCCTATCGTACGTGTGAATATGAAATGCTGTCTTTTTTGTATATATTCCATCCTCCTATCCTGCGCTTGCCTTACATCAAAGTAGTGTTCGTCTGTGTCATGCATCAACCAGTTATGCAGAGCTAATTTTATTCATCTTCTTGTGGTTTTGACTTCATAAGGCAATATCAGAAAATAGGAAGGAAAAGAGTAAGTTAGGGGATGTTGGTGGTCCTCCGCACCGACGCAAACAGAGACTCTCTAGATTTGCCACTGCTACTGCTAATGAAGTTGAAGTCCCAAGTCTACATGATGAGTTCATCTCCCATACTCCACCATTGCAGGTGCTTGCTCTAAGTTGACAGTGTGATAATTGGTTTCATGTTGCATATGTTGTCTAGCCTGTATTTCTTCTATTTTGATTAAATTGCACCTGCTGATTTTATACGTTATACATGTGCATATGACATGGCTTTCTGTGTCTAGAATACACTACATCTATCTATCATACCATGTTCTTACATCAAAGTACTGATGTTGTGTATCCCGCATCAGTCACTCATGATTGGATGCTTTTAACATGGCAGTTTGATAGTGGTTGCATCTTGCATTGATTTCTACGTTGTACTGCTTCTAATTTTTCGAATTGCCACTTATGACAAGACACTTTTAACTTGGCAGAGTAATATTGGTTGCATCTTTCATATGGTGTCTAGCTTGCATTACTTCTATTTTCTTGAAAATCCTTCTGCTTAGTTTGCACATCATAGCTGTGAATATGTCATGCCATCCTGTTTTTCTTACATATCCATCCTCATACGGTTGTCTAACATCAAAGTATTGCTTGTCTGTATCATGCATCAATGAGTTCTGAAGAGTGATTTTATTCTTTTGTGTTGTGCGTATAGCTTGACATGGAAAAGTCAAAAAAGAGAAAGGAAAATAATATAGTAGGGAGTGCTGTTACTCGTCGGGTGAAACGGAAAAGGTTCTGCCGTCGAGATTCTGCTGGTACTTATAGTGCAGTAGAAGGTCCAAGTCCACCGGCTAAATCTACAAACACAGTATCACCTGCTCCACCAGCTGCAGCATCCGCTTCAACTGTACCAGCATCTCAACCAGTTACTCGTTCGTTTGCTCCGGAACTGACCAGTTCCCAAGCTGCCTTCACACCTAACACTACTTCCGAAGCACTGCTGACACAATAGGACTTGGCAAGATCAGATGAACCTCATGAGCATCAACACTAAGACGGTACCTGACTGAGTCAAGTTGCAGTTGCATGCTCCTTTATATGTACTCTCACAGTTTGATGTACACTAACACTTTCCATATTCGTTGTTGAACTAGCACCACGGCGCAAGCGGAAACAGACATCAGGGATAATGCTTGATAGATTAACAAAATCTAAAGGAGGAAGAATGGAGATCCATTTTGAGGCAGGTTTAAAAAGGCCACGTGATGCTACAGAGTCAGCCAAGTTAGTATCAGAGGCAGCCGTTGCCGTTAGGTGTCATGCACGTATCCTCCCAACGTGGATCTAGTACAAGAATGAGAAACACAATACCCAGTTTAACACCTTCCTTGACCATTTATCCGTAAGTAATGTTATTCATCGCAATTAGTAATATTGTCTTGCTCTGTCCCATACTTTCTAGCTTCCTCCTAATAAGACTCACATTCTTTTTTCAACAAACGAGGTTCAAGTTGGATCCAAAAGATGATGCAACTAGACAAGCATGCACTCATGTTTTTCAGTCTGCTCTGCGACAGTATCGGTACCACCTTAGAAAATCTCACTTTGAAGGCAAGGCTTACAATGGAATCGCCCAAACATCTCCAGTGGAATATATTACAGATGAAGACTAGACAGCCCTCGTTAAACACTGGTATGATCCAAAGTATCAGGTAGGCTATATGTATTTGATCAGACCACATATTGAACTTGTATTTATGTATGTGCCTGAGTGTATCTTCTTCTAGGCTAACTATTTGAAGAACAAAACCAACCGTTCTAAAGTGAAATTCCAACAGACCACATGATCTTGTAGCTATATTGCACACTAGGAGGCTCTTGTAAATAGCTGCTACTTCCTTCTTTTTTTGTGCCATATTATCGTATCTATATTGACTTGTTCCAAATACAGAGGAAATCCCGTGCGGACCAAAAAGAACCTGAACCGAATGCAGTGCAAATCTTCAAGGATTGCCACACCAGCAAGATGAAGGGCATGAGCACACCAGTTCAAGCCGCTGTTGTAAGTCCTTACTCCTCCTGCCTTGAACTGATTGGTACGGTGATGTGTTCATTTAACTACTTGGTTTGCAGCCAATGCCAGTTACTCTGTTCACTTTTATTCAAAGTTTTCTTAACGTATCATTTAACCTTACATGGTTTAAAAGAGATGAAGGATATTCTTTTGGTCTTGATCTGTAATCTAGTTGTTATGTTCACGTGCGCACACAATGATAAAATAGCCTGTTTGTTTTATATCTGTTTGCCCATGATATGAATGATGTCATACTATGTTCATCCTACTTTAAACCACGTCTCTTTATCCTTAGATGTCAACGAATGTGAGGAAATAGACAATACAGTAGGCATGCTACATGGACATATGTTCCGAAAGTGATTTTATTATGTAGTTGGCACTACAATACATGCTAATGTATAAACGTTTAACCTACTTTGTTTGTTTTTCTCTCATTAGTAACTTATCTGGTACACTAATCTACAAGTTCAAACTTTCAGGAAGCTATAGAACAAATGATTGAACATCTGAAACCACCTGAAGGTGATGAGGCTACTACAGGCACAATGTCACCTCTTGCTGCAGTGCGTCAGTATCTCTCCACTAACAGTGCAAAAAGCACCTTCCTGCGTAATTCTTGGTTGGTTGTCAAGGTAACCTCGTCCAAATCGCCTACTGAACAAAATCTTCCCGCTAGATAGAGTGATATACCAGTGCTCCAGACACAAGTCCAATCCCTAATGGACGTTGTTTCGGAAACAAGAATAGTGGTTGAGAAATGTCATCAAGATATGAATGGTTTTGAAACCAGACTATCAGACATTCGCCTCGTTGTTCAAGAGCAATGGCGGAAAAAAGTTGGAGATCGTGCTGCTCCATCAGATTCTACAGCCTGAAATATTAGCACTGAGGTCAAATGATCTGTGCTTCTATACATTTGATGGTGCTTTTATCTGGAAGGACTGTAAACTTTATGCCAACAGGCCTTTTGTTGTATGGTTGGAATTTATTTTGTTTTGATACAACATTTATGATGTTGCCTTAGGCTGCAGTAATAACGACGCTATTTTTGTATAGTGTAGGTTTATCTTAGTAATGTATTCGGCCGAAAGCTTCGTAGGAGCCCAACATGCCAACATTCGTCGTGCCCATTCCAATTGGGCTAAAAACGATTACGGGCCAAAATTGGCATGTAGCCCACTAAAAATATCTAGGCCTAAATCAGCATAAGCTTTCATATTTTTCTGGTAGGCCTGTGCCCATAGTGGGACTTTAATAGGCCTAAACATAATTTGGGCCCTCAGTAAAAATAGGCCGTTTATAGGTGTAAATATCTCGAGCCCATAAAATACATGGGCCTTTAATAGACCGAAAGTGAGATTGGGCCCTGATTGTGCCAAATAACCCACTGGACTTTAACAGGCCGACATTCGGACGGGCCGTAAATGCGCCGACCTAATACACGGGCCTTTAACATGCCGGAACTTCGGTCGAGCTAGATTATCATCATTTTTATATGGGCCGTTAATGCGCCCGATATGACGTTGGGCCACATATGGCCCATGGTTTACGTTCGGTGTTAACAGGCCGAAAATGACAACAGGCCGACAGTGGCCCAAAGCTATAGTGGGCCTCTAACATGCCGAATGTCAGACATGGCTGAATATGACCCAATCCTTCACAGTCGTTTATGGGTCGAAAGTTTTGATGGCCTGTAAATGGGCCCAAATGAAGTCAGACCTTTAACAGGCCGGAAATACACCGGGCCGTAATTCAGCCCAATTACTTAGTGGACTGTTAACGGGCTAGAAGTGACCATGGGCCGCTTTGACAGAGAATGTTGGGCCTTTAGCTGGGTCAGCCCATTATGGTCGACAGAATCTTGTGGGCCTTTAGCTGGGCTGGCCCATTGTGGTCCACAAAATCTTGTGGGCCTTTAGCTGGGCTGGCCCATTATGGTCTGCAAAATCATGTGGGCCTTTAGCTGGACCGGCCCATTATGGTCCGCTAAATCTTATGGGCCTTCGGTTGGGCCGGCCCATTTAATCTTTGTGGGCCACTTTTGGGCCGGTCCATGTGTCAACATATCATAGGCTCATCTCGACCGTTGGATGACTGACACCTGTGCCAATGCAGAGCTGACGCGTGGATCCGTCAGCCAATGAGAATTTTACACGTGGAAAATCGGCATTGGTCGTGGCTGTTAACGGGTTATCGGATCCAAAATCCGACCCGATAGATTAACGACGTTCCGTTACGGTGGATGCCACGTGTCGGTCACCCTTGACGAAAGCAATTCTATGACGCGTGATTTATCGTCATGGAAGTGGACACTTCCGTGATGATAATTTTGGCAATGTCATGGAACACTTCTACGGCAGCACTGGTATGACTATCTTGATTCTGTCATAAATTTGTCATGGATGTACATGCATGACAGAAAACGCGACCAACTGTGACAAACACGTATCATCACGGAAGTGTATTTTTTTGTAGTGAACCGAGCTGACATCTTTAGGACGTCGTTTCGATAGGCCGCCATCTTCAGATCCTTGGCATCGAAGTCTCCATTTATTTGGGATATTGCAAGGTTCGAATCCCCACGCACCTCCAGACATTGAATGCCCATGGAAACTGCCATCCGAAGACCATGTACCAGGGCTTCGTATTCGGCTGCGTTGTTGGAGTCTGTGTACAGTATCTGCAGTACGTATTGCACTGTATCTCCGGTTGGGGACGTCAGGATGACGCCAGCCTCCAGACCAGCCAGAATTTTGGATCCGTCGAAGTGCATGATCCAATTGGAGTATGCGTCGTACTCTTTAGGGAGTTCGGCTTCCGTCCATTCGGCAACAAAGTCGGCCAATACTTGCGATTTAATGGCTCGCCAAGGTTTGTATGTTATGTTGAATGGGAGGAGCTCAATGGCCCATTTGGCAATCCGGCCGGTGGCGTCGCGGTTGTTTATAATATCATTAAGTGGCACTTCCGAGGCTACTGTAATCAAACACTCTTGAAAGTAGTGTCGCAGCTTCCGGGATGCCATGAATACCGCATAGGCTATCTTTTGATAATGTGGGTACTGTGATTTGCATGGAGTGAGGATAGTGGATACATCATATACCGGCTTTTGAAGAGGGAATTTATGTCCGTCCGCTTCTCGTTCGACGACGAGCACTGCGCTTACAACCTGATGAGTTGCCGCAATGTACAACAGCATTTGTTCACTGATGTTTGGCACGCCCAGAATTGGGTTGGTTGCCAGTATGGCTTTTATTTCTTCCAATCCGGCTGTGGCAGTGTCCGTCCACTCGAAGTGTTCGGTGCGCCGAAGGAGGCGATAAAGGGGTAATGCATTTTCTCCTAAGCGGCAGATAAAGCGGCTTAGAGCCGCCACACATCCAGTTAATTTCTGGATTTGTTTGAGGTCCGTTGGGATGGCCAACTGTGACAGAGCTTGAATTTTGGCCGGATTAGCTTCAATTCCTCTACTGGAGACAATGAAGCCAAGGAGCTTTCCGGCTGGTACGCCGAAAACGCATTTTTCCGGATTGAGCTTGATGTTGTATGTTCAGAGGTTGTCGAATGTGAGCCTCAAGTCGTCTATTAGAGAGTCGACATGTTTGGTTTTGATGACCACATCATCTACGTATGCCTCTACTGTTTTGTCGATCTGTTTCTCCAGACATCCTTGAATCATGCACTGATATGTTGCGCCGGCGTTTTTGAGCCCAAAAGGCATTGTGTTGAAACAGAAGGGGCCGTATGGTGTGATAAATGCCGTTGCGGCTTGGTCGGACTCCGCCATCTTGATTTGGTGGTAGCCGGAGTATGCGTCGAGGAAACACAATGATTCGTGTCCTACAGTAGCGTCGATAATTTGATCAATGCGGGAGATGGGGAAGGGATCCTTTGGGCAAGCCTTGTTGAGGTCCTTGAAATCGACACATAGGCGCTAGGATTTGTCCTTCTTTGGTACCATCACTAGGTTTGCTAGCCAGTCCGGGTGTTTTATTTCTCTAATGAATCCGACCTCCAATAACTTGGCTAGTTCCTCTCCCATACTTGTCTCTTAGGTTTAGAGAAACGCCGAAGAGCCTGCTTGACCGGCTTGAATCCTTTTAGGATATTGAGGCTGTGCTCGGCCAGCCTGCGTGGGATTCCTGGCATGTCTGAGGGGTGCCAGGCGAATACGTCCCAATTCTCGCGCAGGAACTCTTGTAGTGCGACGTCCACGGCGGGGTTTAACTGTGCCACGGTGGAGGCTGTTTTTGTAGGGTCTGTTGGGTGGACTTGGAATTTGACTATTTCATCCGCTGGTTTAAAAGAGGTGGACTTGGATCTCTTGTCAAGTATCACGTCGTCCCTGTCCACTATGGAGCGTAGCGCGATTAATTCCTCGGCCGAAAGGGCTTCGGATAATGCCTCGAGGGCCAATGCGGCTGTTTTGTTTTCGGTGCGGAGTGCTATGTCTGGATCACTAGCGAGGGTGATGATTCCGTTGGTCTCGGGCATTTTGAGCTTCATGTACCCATATTGGGGTATGGCTTGGAAGATCGTGAACGCCTCCCATCCTAAAAGGGCGTGGTATCCACTACTGAACGGGGCCACTTGGAATGTAATTTCTGCGGACATATAGTTCTCCGGCGTGCCGAATACCACATCTAGTGTGATTTTCACAACACAGCGTGCTTCCCGACTGGGGATGATTCCTCTGAAGGTTATGCTTCTTTGCTCAATGCGGTTCCAGTCTATTTCCTTTTTTGAAGAGTTTCCTCATAGATGAGGTCCAATCCACTGCCGCCGTCCATGAGTACTTTGGTGAGTCGAAAGCCGTCCACAATTGGACTGAGGCCCAGTGCAGCTGGTGCTCGGGCTGTTAGGAATTTAGGTTCGTCACTAGAATTGAAGGTAATAGCCGTGTCACTCCATGGATTCATTGCTGCCACGTGGCAGATTTCGGCGAGGCTGCGGAGTGTTCGCTTGCGCCTATTATTTGATGCAAAGGTTTCAAACACTGTTAATACCGTATTGTTATCCACGGGATGGTGCTCTGTGGCATTTGGGTTGAGAAGATCCTCACCACTTTTGGCCACCTGCTGGAGTATCCAACATGCTGTAAGGTTGTGTGTTGGTATGGTATCTGTTGTACTATGAATTTTGCAGGGTCCGTTAAGCCATCCCTCCAATACGGTTCCATGCCCTGTAGAGGGTTTTTGTTTCTTTGTAACTAACTCGGGTGTCTTATGAAAGTGCACCCTTTTACTTCGGACTAGGTGTATATTCCGAGCCGGATTATCCCAAAATTTGGTTTCGGTTTTCCAGGCGCTTTCCATCGCACAGTACTTTCGTACTATGGACGCCAAGTCAGCAAAGCGTGATATGTCACGGCGATTTAAGGCGTTAATGATTCCCTTGTCCGTGCAATTATTGCAGAAAAATGAGACTGCGTCTTCCTCGCGACAGTCCTTAACTTTGTCCATTACAAGGAGGAATCTGGCCCAATAATGATGTACTGTTTCATGGGGCTCTTGCCTGATGTGGGAAAGATCATTTATGTCTGGATGGGTGGGTGGATTTGAGTCCGAACCCCTAACCGACCTGAGACCCAGGGGCTGAGGAGTTTCCAATCTTGGAAGTTCGGATTCCAGAGTGTTGCCCGATAAGTCTGGCCCGCTGCCTGATTCTAGGTTCAGGGCTTGGGTGATGTCCTCCCGTAAACGGGTATCCAGCTCGGAGAGCTCAAGAATCCGGACATAGTTAGTCCTCAAGATAGAGGAAGAATCGCCACATTGTTCCTCCACCACCGCAATATGATGGGTGACCGGTGGAGAGTTAATCTCCCTTTGATCGGGTCTAAGCCCAATCCGATCATAGTCTGTAGCGACTCCCAAGGCGGCGATACGATCCAAGAGCTTGTTTAGAGAGCTCCATTGGATCCATCTGCTCGGCGAATTCTGAGCCGACGTGGAGGCTGTTTTTGATGACCCGAGAGGTCATCATCGGTGCAGCGGCCGAGCTGGCGGTCATGATGAAACTGCCAAGCCGGAGAGTTTGGCCGACAGCCAGAGCTCCCGCGGCGGTTATGTTGTTTTTAGCAACGAGACGAGGCATCCTTCCTTACGGTGATGGTACAGTGGAACTCTCAATGAAAGCACCAATGGCGGTGTCAAAACCGGCGGATCTCGGGTAGGGGGTCCCGAACTGTCCGTCTAAGGCGGATGGTAACAAGAGGCAGGGGACATGATGTTTTACCCAGGTTCGGGACCTCTTGATGGAGGTAAAACCCTACATCATGCTTGATTATTCTTGATAATATGAGTAGTACAAGAGTTGATAAACCACGAGATCGAAGAGGCTAAACCCCAGAAGCTAGCCTATGGTATGATTGTATGTTGTCCTACGGACTAAAACCCTTCGGTTTATATAGACACTAGAGGGGGCTAGTGTTACACAAGGTCGGTTACAAAGGAGGAGATATACATATCCATATTGCCTAGCTTGCCTTCCACGCCAAGTAAAGTCCCATCCGGACATGGGACGAAGTCCTCAATCTTGTGTCTTCATGGTCCAACAGTCCGGCCAAAGGATATAGTCCGGCTGTCCGAACACCCCCTAATCCAGGACACCCTCAGCCATCATTGGAATATACAAGCCAAGTTCTATAATGAAAAATTCCCACTAGTTTATGAAAATGATATCATAGGAGACTCTCTATCATGAAGATCATGGTGCTACTTTGAAGCACAAGTGTGGAAAAAGGATAGTAGCATTGTCCCTTCTCTCTTTTTCTCTCATTTTTTGGGACATTTTTTTGGCCTCTTTTTTTCGTCCGGAGTCTCATCCCGACTTGTGGGGGAATCATAGTCTCCATCATCCTTTCCTCACTTGGTACAATGCTCTAATAATGATGATCATCACACTTCATTTACTTACAACTCAAGAACTACAACTCAATACTTAGAACAAAATAAGACTCTATGTGAATGCCTCTGGCGGTATACCGGGATGTGCAATGATGCATGAGTGACATGTATGAAGAATTATGAACGGTGGCTTTGCCACAAATACGATGTCAACTACATGATCATGCAAGCAATATGACAATGATGAATCGTGTCGCAATAACGGAACGGTGGAAAGTTGCATGGCAATATATCTCGGGACGGCTATGGAAATGCCATAATAGGTAGGTATGGTGGCTGTTTTGATGAAGGTATATGGTACCGTCGAAAGTTGCGCGATACTAGTGTGTCTAGCAATGGTGGAAGGTTTAGAGTGCGTATAATCCATGGACTCGACATTATTCATAAAGAACTCACATACTTATTGCAAAAATCTATTAGTTATCGAAACAAAGTATTACGCGCATGCTCCTAGGGGGATAGATTGGTAGGAAAATACCATCGCTCGTCCCCGACCGCCACTCATAAGGAGGACAATCAATAAATAAATCATGCTCCGACTACATCACATAACGGTTCACCATGCGTGCATGCTACGAAAATCACAAACTTCAACACAAGTATTTCTCAAATGCACAACTACTCAACTAGCATGACTCTAATATCACCATCTCCATATCTCAAAACAATTATCAAGTATCAAACTTCTCATAGTATTCAGTGCACTTCTATGAAAGTTTTTATATTAAAGCAAATTTCCATGTTGTTCTAAAGGACTCTCAAAATAATATAAGTGAAGCATGAGAGATCAATTATTTCTATAAAATAAAACCACCGCCGTGCTCTAAAAGATATAAGTGAAGAACTAGAGCAAAAACTATATAGCTCAAAAGATATAAGTGAAGCACATAGAGTATTCTAGTAAATTTCAAATGTGAGTCTCTCTCAAAAGATGTGTACAGCAAGGATGATTGTGCTAAACTAAAAAAGCAAAGACTCAAATCATACACGACGCTCCAAGCAAAACACATCTCATGTGGTGAATAAAAATATAGCTCAAAGTAAAGTTACTGATAGACGAAGATGAAACAGAGGATGCCTTCTGGGGCATCCCCAAGCTTAGGCTTTTTGGTGTCCTTGAATTTTACCTTGGGGTGCCATGGGCATCCCCAAGCTTAGGCTCTTGCCAATCTTTGTTGCATAATCCATCAAATCTTTACCCAAAACTTGAAAACTTCACAACACAAAACTCAAAATAGAAAATCGTGTAAGCTCCGTTAGCGAAAGAAAACAAAACACCACTTCAAGGTACTGTAATGAACTCATTATTTATTTATATTCATGTTAAACCTACTTTATTCCAACTTCTCTACGGTTTATAAACTCTTTTACTAGACATAGATTCATCAAAATAAGCAAACAACACACGAAAAACAGAATCTGTCAAAAATAGAACAGTCTGAAGTAATCTGTAGCTAATGCAAACTTCTGAAAACCAAAAAATTCTAAAATAAACTGCTGGACGTGAGGAATTTATATAATAATCATCTTCAAAAAGAATTAAGTAAATAGCACTCTACAAATAAAATGGCAGAAATTCTCGTGAGCGCTAAAGTTTCTGTTTTTTACAGCAAGATCAAAAAGACTATCCCCAAAACTTCCCAACGGTTCTACTTGGCGCAAACACTAATTAAACACAAAAAACACAACCGAAACAGAGTCTAGATAAATTATTTACTGAAAAACAGAAATGAAAAATATTGGGTTGTCTTCCAACAAGCGCTTTTCTTTAAAGCCTTATAGCTAGGCATTGATAATTTTAATGATGCTCACATGAAAGACAAGAATTGAAGCACATAGAGAGCATCATAAAACATGTGAAAAACACATCTAAGTCTAACATACTTCCTATGCATAGGCATCTTATAGTCAAACAAATTATCAAGGCAAGCAAAAACTAGCATATGCAAGGAAGCGGAAAGAAACAATAGCAATCTCAACATAACAAGAGGTGATTTAGTAACATGAAAATTTCTACAATCATATCCTCTCTCATAATAATTACATGTAGGATCATAAGCAAATTCAACAAAATAGCTATCACATAAAATATTTTCAACACGATCCACATGAATGCAAAGTTGACACTCTTCCAACATAATGGGATTAACATTAACTAAAGTCATGACCTCTCCAAACCTACTTTTATCAAAAATTTCATAAGATTGAACATTCTCCAATATGTGGGATATAAAGTTGACACTCTTCCAAATCCGCTTTCAATAATGTTGCAAACACTGTTATCAATCTCATATTCATCATGGGGCTTAAATAAATTTTCAAGATCGTAAGAAGAATCACCCCAATCATGATCATTGCAACAAGTAGTAGACATAGCAAAACTAGCATCTCCAAGCTTAGGGTTTTGCATATTATAAGCACAATTGACATTAATAGAATTTATACTATCATCATTGCAAACATGCTTTCTATTCAACGATCCATCGTGGATCACTCCATGAAGTACTTCATCACAATTTTCAGATTCACGAATTTCAAGCAAAACTTCATAAAGATAATCTAGTGCACAAAACTCGCTAGCAATTGGTTCATCATAATTTGATCTCTTAAAAATATTAGCAAGCGGATGAGGATCGATAGATCTTAGGTTCTCTGTTTAGCAATAAATAAAAAACTATTCCAACTAGACGAGCAAACAAGCCAAGTAAGACATCAAAGCAAATAGAAAGGCGAACAGAATGAGGACGGATAAAACGGCAAGGGTGCAGTGGGGGAGAGGGAAACGAGAGGCAAATGGCAAATAATGTAATGCGAGGGATAAGAGTTGTGATGGGTACTTGGTATGTCTTGACTTGGCGTAGATCTCCTCGGCAACGGCGCCAGAAATGGCTCGTTGTCGGGAGTCAAATCTTGACTTGACTTGGCGCAAATCTCCCCAGCAATGGCGCCAGATATCCTTCTTGCTATCTCTTGAGCACTGCGTTGGTTTTCCCTTGAAGAGGAAAGGGTGATGCAGTAAAGTAGCGTAAGTATTTCCCATAGTTTTTGAGAACCATGGTATCAATCCAGTAGGAGATCATGCTCAAGTTCCACGCACCTACACAAACAAATAAGAACCTCGCAACCAACGTGATAAAGGGGTTGCCAATTCCTTCACGGTCACTTACGAGAGTGAGATCTGATAGATATGATAAGATAATATTTTTGGTATTTTTATGATAAAGAGAAATAAAGATGCAAAGTAAAATAAACGGCAATAGAAATAGCTAAGTGTTGGAAGATTAATATGATGGAAGATAGACCCGGGGGCCATAGGTTTCACTAGTGGCTTCTCTCAAGAGCATAAGTATTACGGTGGGTAAACGAATTATTGTGGAGCAATTGATAGAATTGAGCATAGTTATGAGAATATCGAGGTATGATCATGTATATAGGCATCACGTCCGCGACAACTAGACCGAAGCGATTCTGCATCTACTACTATTACTCCACACATCGACCGCTGTGCAGCATGCTTCTAGAGTATTAAGTTCATAAGAACAGAGTAATGCTTTAAGTAAGATGACATGATGTAGAGGTATAAACTCATGCAATATGATATAAACCCCATCTTTTTATCCTCGATGGCAACAATACAATACGTGCCTTGCTGCCCCTGCTGTCACTGGGAAAGGATACCGCAAGATTGAAGCCAAAGCTAAGCACTTCTCCCATTGCAAGAAAGATCAATCTAGTAGGCCAAACCAAACTGATAATTCGAAGAGACTTACAAAGATAAACCAATCATACATAAAAGAATTCAGAGGAGATTCAAATATTGTTCAATGATAAACTTGATCATAAACCCACAATTCATCGGATCTCGACAAACACACTACAAAAGAAGATTACATCGAATAGATCTCCAAGAAGATCGAGGAGTACTTTTTATTGCGATCCAAAGAGAGAGAAGAAGCCATCTAGCGAATAACCATGGACCCATAGGTCTGAATTAAACTACTCACACATCACCGGAGAGGCCATGGAGTTGATGTAGAGGCCCTCCGTGATCAATGCCCCCTCCGGCGGAGCTCCCGAAAAGGCCCCAAGATGGGATCTCTTGGGTATAGAAGGTTACATCGGTGGAATTAGGTTTTCGTGTTGCTCCTGGATGTTTGGGGGTACGTGGATATATATAGGACGAAGAAGTGCGTCAGTGGAGCAACGAGGGCCCCACGAGGGTGAAGGGCGTGCCAGGTGGGTAGGCGCGCCCCCTGCCTCATGGCCTCCTCGATTGTTTCTTGACTCCCACTCCAAGTCTCCTGGATCATGTTTGTTGAGAAAATCATGTTCCCGAAGGTTTCATTCTGTTTGGACCCTGTTTGATATTCCTTTTCCGCGAAACACTGAAATAGGCAAAAAAACAGCAATTTGGGCTAGGCCTCTGGTTAATAGGTTAGTCCCAAAAATGATATAAAAGTGTAAAATAAAGCCCATTAACATCCAAAACATATAATATAATAGCATGGAGAAATCAAAAATTATAGATACGTTGGATACGTATCAAGCATCCCCAAGCTTAATTCCTGCTTGCCCTCAAGTAGGTAAATGATAAAAGAAGAATTTTTTATGTGGAATTCTTTCTAACATATTTCTCAATGTAAATTTTTCTTTATTGTGGCATGAATGTTCAGATCCGAAAGATTCAAGATAAAAGTTTAATATTGACATAAAAATAATAATACTTCAAGCATACTAACTAAGCAATTATGTCTTCTAAAAATAACATGGCGAAAGAAAGTTATCCCTACAAAATCATATAGTCTGGCTATGCTCTATCTTCACCACACAAAATATTTAAATCATGCACAACCCCGATGACAAGCCAAGCAATTGTTTCATACTTTTGATGTTCTCAAACATTTTCAATCTTCATGCAATATATGAGCGTGAGCCATGGATATAACACTATGGTGGAATAGAATGGTGGTTGTGGATAAGACAAAAAAGGAGAAGATAGTCTCACATCAACTAGGCATATCAACGGGCTATGGAGATGCCCATCAATAGATATCAATGTGAGTGAGTAGGGATTGCCATGCAACGGATGCACTAGATCTATAAGTATATGAAAGCTCAACAAAATAAACTAAGTGGGTGTGCATCCAACTTGCTTTCTCATGAAGACCTAGGACATTTTGAGGAATCCCATCATTGGAATATACACGCCAAGTTCTATAATGAAAAATTCCCACTAGTATATGAAAGTGATATCATAGGAGACTCTCTATCATGAATATCATGGTGCTACTTTGCAGCACAAGTGTGGAAAAAGGATAGTAGCATTGTCCCTTCTCTCTTTTTCTCTCATTTTTGGGCCCTTTTTGGCCTCTTTTTTCGTCCAGAGTCTCATCCCGACTTGTGGGGGAATCATAGTCTCCATCATCCTTTCCTCACTTGGGACAATGCTCTAATAATGATGATCATCACACTTTATTTACTTACAACTCAAGAATTACAACTCAATACCTAGAACAAAATATGACTCTATGTGAATGCCTCCGGTGGTGTACCAGGATGTGCAATGATGCACGAGTGACATGTATGAAGAATTATGAATGGTGGCTTTGCCACAAATATGATGTCAACTACATGATCATGCAAGCAATATGACAATGATGAAGCGTGTCATAATAACGGAACGGTGGAAAGTTGCATGGCAATATATCTCGGGATGGCTGTGGAAATGCCATAATAGGTAGGTATGGTGGTTGTTTTGAGGAAGGTATATGGTACCGGCAAAAGTTGCGCGATACTAGAGAGTCTAGTAATGGTGGAAGGGTGAGAGTGCGTATAATCCATGGACTCAACATTAGTCATAAATAACTCACATACTTATTGCAAAAATCTATTAGTTATCGAAACAAAGTATTACGCGCATGCTCCTAGGGGGATAGATTGGTAGGAAAAGACCATCGCTCGTCCCCGACAGCCACTCATAAGGAAGACAATCAATAAATAAATCATGCTCCGACTTGATCACATAACGGTTCACCATCCGTGCATGCTACGAGAATCACAAACTTCAACACAACTACTCAACTAGCATGACTCTAATATCACCATCTCCATATCGCAAAACAATTATCAAGTATAAAACTTCTCAAAGTATTCAGTGCACTTCTATGAAAGTTTTTATATCAAAGAAAATTTCCATGTTGTTCTAAAGGACTCTCAAAATAATATAAGTGAAGCATGAGAGATCAATTATTTCTATAAAATAAAACCACCGCCGTGAAGAACTAGAGCAAAAACTATATAGCTCAAAAGATATAAGTGAAGCACATAGAGTATTCTAGTAAATTTCAAATCATGTGAGTCTCTCTCAAAAGGTGTGTACAGCAAGGATGATTGTGGTAAACTAAAAAAGCAAAGACTCAAATCATACAAGACGCTCCAAGCAAAACACATATCATGTGGTGAATAAAAATATAGCTCAAAGTAAAGTTACCGATAGACGAGGAGGAAAGAGGGGATGCCTTCCGGGGCATCCCCAAGCTTAGGATTTTTGATGTCCTTGAATTTTACCTTGGGGTTCCATGGGCATCCCCAAGCTTAGGCTCTTGCCACTCTTTGTTCCATAATCCATCAAATCTTTACCCAAAACTTGAAAACTTCACAACACAAAAACTCAAAATAGAAAATCTTGTAAGCTCCGTTAGCGAAAGAAAACAAAACACCACTTCAAGCTACTGTAATGAACTAATTATTTATTTATATTGGTGTTAAACTTACTGTATTCCAACTTCTCTATGGTTTATAAACTCTTTTACTAGACATAGATTCATCAAAATATGCAAACAGACACGAAAAACAGAATCTGTAAAAAACAGAACAGTCTGTAGTAATCTGTATCTAGCGCAAACTTCTGAGACACCAAAATTCTAAAATAACATTCTGGACGTGAGGAATTTATCTATTAATCATCTTCAAAAAGAATTATCTAATTAGCACTCTCCAAATAAAAATGGCAGCAATTCTTGTGAGCACTAAAGTTTCTGTTTTTTACAGAAAGATCAAAAAGACTATCCCCAAGTCTTCCCAACGGTTCTACTTGGCACAAACACTAATTAAAAAAAAACAAAATAGAGGCTAGATAAATTATTTATTGAAAAACATCAAGGAAAAATATTGGGTTGTCTCCCAACAAGCGCTTTTCTTTAAAGCCTTATAGCTAGACATTGCTAATTTTAATGATGCTCACATGAAAGACAAGAATTGAAGCACATAGAGAGCATCATAAAACATGTGACAAACACATCTAAGTCTAAAATACTTCCTATTCATAGACATCTTATAGGCAAAAAAATTATCAAGGCAAGCAAAAACTAGCATATGCAAGGAAGTGGAAAGAAACAATAGCAATCTCAACGTAACGAGAGGTGATTGAGTAACATGAAAATTTCTACATTAATGTTTTCCTCTATCATAATAATTACATGTAGGATCATAAGAAAATTCAACAAAATAGCTATCACATGAAATATTTTCAACACGATCCATATGCATGCAAAGTTGACACTCATCAACATAGTGGGATTAACATTAACTAAAGTCATGACCACTCCAAACCCAGTTTTATCAAAAATTTCATAAGATTGAACATTCTCCAAATATGTGGGATATAAAGTTGACACTCTTCCAAACCCACTTTCAATAATATTGCAAACACTATTATCAATCTCATATTCATCATGGGGCTTAACTAAATTTTCAAGATCATAAGAAGAATCACCCCAATCATGATCATTGCAACAAGTAGTAGACATAGCAAAACTAGCATCTACAAGCTTAGGATTTTGCATATTATAAGCACAATTGATATTAATAGAATTTATACTATCATAATTGCAATCATGATTTCTATTCAAAGATCCATCGTGAATCACTCCATAAAGTACTTCATCACAATTTTCAGATTCACGAATTTCGAGCAAAACTACATAAAGATAATCTAGTGCACAAAACTCACTAGCAATTGGTTCATCTTAAGTGGATCTCTTAAAAATATTAGCAAGCGGATGAGGATCCATAGATCTTAGGTTCTCTGTTTAGCAATAAATAAACTACTATTCCAACTAGACAAGCAGACGAGCCTAGTAAGACATCAAAGCAAATAGAAAGATGAACAGAAGGAGGACGGATAAAACGGTAAGGGTGAATGGGGGAGAGGAAAACGAGAGGCAAATGGAAAATAATGTAATGCAAGGGATAAGAGTTGTGATGGGTACTTGGTATGTCTTGACTTAGCGTAGATCTCCCCGGCAACGGCACCAGAAATGGCTCATTGTCGGGAGTCAAATCTTGACTTGACTTGGCACGAATCTCCTCGGCAACGGCGCCAGAAATCCTTCTTGCTATCTGTTGAGCATTGCGTTGGTTTTCCCTTGAAGAGGAAAGGGTGATGCAGTAAAGTAGCGTAAATATTTCCCTCAGTTTTGGAGAACCAAGGTATCAATCCAGTAGGAGATCACGCTCAAGTCCCACGCACCTACACAAACAAATAAGAACCTCGCAACCAACGCGATAAAGGGGTTGTCAATACCTTCACGGTCACTTACGAGAGTGAGATCTGATAGATATGATAAGACAATATTTTTGGTATTTTTATGATAAAGAGAAATGAAGATGCAAAGTAAAATAAACGGCAATATAAATAGCTAAGTGTTGGAAAATTAATATGATGGAAGATAGACCCGGGGGCCATAGGTTTCACTTGTGGCTTCTCTCAAGAGCATAAGTATTACGGTGGGTAAACGAATTACTGTCGAGCAACTGATAGAATTGAGCATAGTTATGAGAATATCTAGGTATGATCATGTATATAGGCATCACTTCCGCGACAAGTAGACCGAAACGATTCTGGATCTACTAATATTATTCCACACATCGACCGCTATCCAACATGCATCTAGAGTATTAAGTTCATAAGAACAGAGTAATGTTTTAAGTAAGATGACATGATGTAGAGGGATAAACTCATGCAATATGATATAAACCCCATCTTTTTAGACTCGGTGGCAACAATACAATACGTGCCTTGCTGCCCCTGCTGTCACTGGGAAAGGACACCGCAAGATTGAACCCAAAGCTAAGCACTTCTCCCATTGCAAGAAAGATCAACCCAAACTGATAATTCGAAGAGACTTGCAAAGAGAAACCAATCATACATAAAAGAATTCAGAGGAGATTCAAATATTGTTCATAGATAAACTTGATCATTGAGGGAGTCCTGGATTAGGAGGTCTCCGGACAGCCGGACTATCTCCATTGGCCGGACTATTAGACTATGAAGATACAAGATTGAAGACTTCGTCTCGTGTCCGGATGGGACTCTACTTGGCGTGGAAGGCAAGCTAGGAAATATGTATATGGATATCTCCTCCTTTATAACCAACCTTGTGTAACCCTAACCCTCTCCGATGTCTATATAAACCGGAGGGTTTTAGTCCGTAGGACAACAATCACAACGTACAATCATACCATATGCTAGCTTCTAGGGTTTAGCCTCTCTGATCTCGTGGTAGATCTACTCTTGTAACACCCATATAATCAATATCAATCAAGCAGGACGTAGGGTTTTACCTCCATCAAGAGGGCCTGAACCTGGGTAAAACTTTGTGTCCCTTGCCTCCTGTTACCATCCGGCCTAGACGCACAGTTCGGGACCCCCTACCCAAGATCCGACGGTTTTGACACCGACATTGGTGCTTCCATTGAGAGTTCCTCTGTGACGTCGCCGCTAGGCCTGATGGCTCCTACTATCATCGGTAGCGATGCGGTCCAGGGTGAGATTTTTCTCCCCGGATAGATCTTCGTATTTGGCGGCTTTGCACTGCGGGCTAATTCACTTGGCCATCTGGAGCAGATTGAAAGCTACGCCCCTGGCCATCAGGTTAGATTTGGAAGTTTTGAACTACACGGCCAACATCCGCGGAGACTTGATCTTCGACGGATTCGAGCCACAGTCGGGCGTGCCGCATTGTCTCGATGGGCATGACCTAGCTCTGCCATCGGACGGTACTTCAGAGGCCGCGCCAACACCAGCTCTGACCCTTAGCTCGGAGCCAACTGCGCCAATCGAGGACTGGTGGCTAGACATCGCCTCAGGGGCTGCAGTCTCGACGGCAATCGAGCCAAACACCAGCATAATCCCCTGCGTAACCCGTGACTCCAAGGTGCCGGACTCTCTTCCGGACCCCGAACCATCCGCGCCCCTGCCAATCCAATCCGAGTGGGCGCCGATCATGGAATTCATCGTCGCGGATATCTTTCAGCAATCGCCCTTCGGCGACATTCTGAATTCACTAAGGTCTCTCTCTTTGTCAGGAGAGCCCTGGCCGGATTATGGCCAACAGGACTAGGATGCGGACGACGGAGAAATTCGACGCCCACCCACCACCCACTTTGTAGCCACTGTCGATGATTTAATCGACATGCTCGACTTCGACTCCGAAGACATCAATGGTATGGACGACGATGTAGGAGACAGACATGAACCAGCACCTATAGGGCACTAGAAAGCCACCTCGTCGTATGACATATCCATGGTGGATACACCCAATGAAGGCAACAACGACGAGATAGCGGAGGATGACCCCTCCAAGAAGCAACCCAAGCGCCGACGTCACCGGCGCCGCTCTAAGTCCTGCCAAAGCAAAAGTGGTGATACTAGCGTAGGAGATAATAACACTCCGGATAGCGCCGAAGACAACAAAAAACCCCTCCAGCAAGAGTTAGATCAGGAGGATGAAGGTGCCAGCTCTCCCGAGAGAGCGGCTGGCGGAGAGGAGGAGGATGACAATTACATGCCCCCCTCCAAAGATGAGGCAAGCCTCGGGGATGATGAATTCGCCGTACCAGAGGATCCCGTCGAAGAAGAGCGCTTCAAGCGCAGGCTTATGGCCATGGCAAATAGCCTGAAGAAAAAGCAGCAGCAGCTTCAAGCTGATCAAGATCTGCTAGGTGACAAATGGACTGAAGTCCTCACAGCCGAGGAATATAAACTCGAGCGTCCCTCCAAGAGTTACCCAAGGCGCAGGTTACAACCCCGACTGGAGGAAGAAGCGTATGATACGGCTGACCGGACACCTCATGGCCGCTATAGAGAGGCATTCCTGCCGAAAGCTCAGCCTCCACCCCAACGCCATCCAAATAAAAAGGCATGGGGAGATACGCCAGACCTGTGAGACATATTGGAGGACAAAGCAAAGCACTCAAGATCGATCTATGGATCACGAGGGCGCACCACTCTACGAGACGGTAAACCTCACGCCGGATACAGTAAAAGCAAATCCGGTCGGGCCGAACACAGCGGGCAGGACCCATACGAGCTGCGTCGCGATATAGCCCAATACAGAGGCGCCGCACACCCCTTATGCTTCACAGACGAAGTAATGGAACATCAATTCCCAGAAGGTTTCAAACCTGTAAACATTGAATCATACCACGGCACAACAGATCCCGCGGTATGGATTGAGGACTTCCTCCTCCACATCCACATGGCCCGCCGTGATGACTTACATGCCATCAAGTACCTCCCACTAAAACTCAAAGGACCAGCCCGGCATTGGCTTAATAGCTTGCTAGCAGACTCCATTAGCTGTTGGGAAGATCTGGAAGCCGCATTCCTCGACAACTTTCAGGGCACTTATGTGCGACCACCAGACACCGATGACTTGAGCCACATAATTCAGCAGCGAGAAGAGTTGGCCAGGCAATTCTGGACTCGGTTCCTTACAAAGAAAAACCTAATCATCGACTGTCCGGATGCGGAGGCCTTAGCGACTTTCAAACACAACATCCGAGATGAGTGGCTAGCCCGGCACCTTGGTCAGGAAAAGCCGAAATCTATGGCAGCCCTCACGACGCTCATGACCCTCTTTTGTGCGGGAGAAGACAGTTGGTTGGCTCGCAGTAACAACATATCAAAGAACCATGGTACCTCAGATACCAAGGACGGCAACAGCAGGTCACGTCGCAACAAGCATAAGCGCCGCATTAACGGCGAAAGTACTGAGGATACGACAGTCAATGCCGGATTCAAAGGATCTAAACCCGGTCAACGGAAAAAGCCATTCAAACAAAGTACGCCGGGTCCGTCCAGCTTGGACCGTATACTCGATCGCTCGTGTCAAATACACAGCACCCCAGACAAGCCAGTCAATCACACCAACAGGGATTGTTGGGTGTTCAAGCAGGCCGGCAAGTTAATCGCCGAAAACAAGGACAAGGGGCCGCATAGCGATGACGAGGAAGAACCCCGGCAACCGCACACCGGAGGACAGAAGAGGTTTCCCCCACAAGTGCGGACGGTGAACATGATATACGCAACCCATATCCCCAAGAGGGAGCGGAAGCGTGCGCATAGGGACGTATATGCGCTGGAGCCAGTCGCCTCAAAGTTCAACCCTTGGTCATCCTATCCGATCACCTTCGATCGCAGGGACCACCCCACTAGTATCCGTCACGGCGGATTCGCCGCACTGGTCCTAGACCCAATCATCGACGGATTTCACCTCACTCGAGTCCTCATGGACGGCGGCAGCAGCCTGAACCTGCTTTATCAAGACACAGTGTGCAAAATGGGTATAGACCCCTCAAGGATCAAACCCACAAAGACGACCTTTAAAGGCGTCATTCCAGGCATAGAGGCCCACTGCACAGGCTCAATTACACTAGAAGTGGTCTTTGGATCCCCGGATAACTTCCGAAGCGAAGAGTTAATCTTCGATATAGTCCCGTTCCGCAGTGGTTATCACGCACTGCTCGGACGAACCGCATTCGCTAGATTCAATGCGGTACCACATTATGCATAGCTCAAGCTCAAGATGTCAGGACCTCGCGGAGTTACTACACTCAATGGAAACATAGAGTGCTCTCTCCGAACAGAGGAACACACCGCGGCCCTCGCAGCAGAAGCGCAAAGCAGCCTCTCAAGGCAATCTACCAGTTCGGCGTTCCAAAGCCGGGACACCTTCAAGCGCGCTCGGGGCAATCGGCAAATAGACCGCCTAGCGCGATCTGAGCTCGCATAGCAATACGACGGACACCCCAATCCCAGCCCAACGACGTTGTTCGTGCCGCGCGTACATCATTACGCATTAAAATTACCATGGGCACAGATGGGGAGGGGGAGGCACAACTACGGCACATCCCAAAACGCGGCCTAAACCGCACCAGGGGCTTCCCGTTTGGTTATTTTTCCTTTTCTTTCAGGACTTCAATCTCTGGAAACTATGTCCAGCAGCTCTATTGTCGAACACATGATACAACAACCAAGGAGGCCGATGACTACGGAATTCCCAGGTGGATTACAGATTTCACATAATTCCTCAGCTCACCCTTGGAAGGGACATAGTCCTACTCTTTTGCTCATTACACTATCTGTATCACTCTGCTTTAATGCAATTTTTTAATATACAATGCACAATATTACGAATATTATCGCATTTTTTTATGTGTATACATATCTATGTGTTCATTAATGACGCCTAGCAACCGTACACTCTGGTACGACCCATGCACCAGGGGCTTACGTACCCACAATATGGTACCCGAACTTATAGCATTATATGCATCAACTCCGAATCATGTCTTTGGTCAAATGTTGGGTTTGCCCGGCTCCTATGTTTTGGTACCTTATGTTCCGCTCTATCGGCTAAGGTAGCGCTAGGAGAACTACTGCGATTGTGCCCTGGTTCTGCCGGGCCGAGCACCTCAGTAGAGAAAGCTAAAACTGACTGTCATGATAAGGCGAGAGACTGGTCGCTATTCGGCGAGGTTTTCCGAGTCCCTAAAGACTTATGCCGCTTAGAGCGAGGGGCCGGCTCCGTCCGGCTTATAGGCGTGTATCGCGCCCCAAATCCGGCCTTCCGAATACCAGGGGCTTCGCCGAAATTTAAAATTATAGAATTCTATGGCTAAGTGAGAGTGATAAAGCATTATTCGTCTGGTTGCCTTTTTCGTTGTGCTGAGCACCTCCCTCGAAGGACCCAAACATGGGAACAAGAGTGCTCAGGTTTATCCCGAACACCCCGGCACTCGTGGCATGGGGGCAGAAGCCGAGGACTAGCCATCTCTCAGATTGGATAAACAGCCAAACAGAAGGTAATATTTTAAATTCACACAAGCGTTGCATAGCGCATATGAAACAAGTTTTCATTACACAGGATAAAAAACGAGCAAGTCTCATTCAAATATTACATTTTGTGAACACTCATCCGCGATAAGACGGGCGCCCGGCAGAACACCCTCGTAGTACATCTCGGGGTGGCGGTGCTCCTTGCCCTCCGGCGGCCCCTCCTTGATAAGCTTCACGGCGTCTAGCTTGACCCACTGCGTTTTCACACGGGCGAAGGCCCGACGTGCACCTTCAATGCAGACGGATCGCTTGACGACCTCCAGCCATGGGCAGCCATCCACAAGCCGCCTCACCAGGCCGAAGAAGCTGTTCGGAAGGGCGTCGCCAGGCCACAACCGGACTATGAAGCCCTTCATGGCCTGATCGGCCGCCTTATGTAGCTCGGCCATCTACTTTAGTTGGTCGCTCATTGGAACCTGATGTTCGGCCTCAGCATACTGAGACCAGAACAGCTTCTTCGTCGAGCTTTCGTCCTCGGCCTGGTAGAATAGTGCGGCATTGGACACACTGCGGGGCAAATCTGCGAATGCTCCTGAAGAGCTCCGGATTCGGGTAAGTAATCGGTAATTCGCGGTTGCATGCTTGCTTTGCATATAGAAAGCCTTACCCGCCGCTATCTTCTTCATCGCGTCGATCTCCTGAAGGGCCTTCTGGGCCTCGGCCTTGGCACTCTTCGTGCTCTCACGGATCGCGGCAAGCTCAGACTCTCTCATCTTCAAGTCAAGCTCCAACGCCTCGTGCTTCGTCACGAGAGCTTGGAGCTCTTGCTGCACCTCGCCCATCCGAGCCTCGTGCCTCTCACACTCGGTGCGCTCCTGGGCCGCCTTTTCTTCGGCCTGGGACAGCGCTTGCTTCAGGGTCTCCACCTCGGTCGTGGCCCCTGGCAAACATACAATGATCCTATCATTTAGCAATCACGTCCTTTTTATCATCTACAGACGGGGTATCACTTACCCTTGTTCTCCTCGAGCTACCTCTTAGCAAGGCCGAGCTCCTTCTGGGACCCCTCGAGGGCCTCCTTCAGTACGGCAACCTCCGCAGTTAGCGCGGCGGATGCCAGCAGCGAAGCCTGCACATGCATAGTGACATACTTATATTAGACTCCTGCGATATTATTTGATCCTCTGTTCGGCTTTTCTTTGTGAACACCGAACAAAGCATCAGGGGCTACTGTCTTTGCGGTAACACTTCTACTACATTTTAAAATACTTACCTCGAAGCCTATTAAGAGGCTAGTACAGGCTTCAGTCAATCCGCTCTTGGCGGACCGAACCTTCTGGATCACCGCACTCATGATAGTGCGGTGCTCCTCCTTGATGGAAGCGCTGCGAAGTGCTTCCAACATAGTGCCTGGCGCCTCTGGGTGGACAGAGGTCACCGGCACTGGCGTCTCACCCACCTTAGAAGGGGACCGCCTACTCGAGCTCGGATCCGTTGGAGGGTCTGGTGCGGTGTTCGGCTCAGGGCCGAACTCGGAGCTTTCGAGGACCCCGTCCCCTCGGCTCCCAGAGTACGGAAGGTCGCCTTGAGGCGCCTCTAGGACTGTCCCCCCGATCTGGTGCCTCTTGAGACAGCACCTCGGTGTCTTCGGCCGGATGAGGGGAGGTGGCCGTCGGGACTGGATCGCTATCCATGTCCGACGCGCCCAGGGAGCTGACCGAGGATACCTCGATATTGGCTCGGGGCGGCCTGCACAATTGAGTTCAGCGTTAGGGAATGCAATAAAGGAATCCGATGGGTTACTTTGGTATCCGAACACTTACGATCTCCCCTGGGGCTTTCCCTTGGGCGACCACTCGTCTTCACTTTCGTCGGCGGCGGTAGAGCTGTCCGGAAGGAGCGTCCTTCCCTTCTTGGACCCTTCGGCCTCCCCAGTTGGGGAGGCCTTCCTTTTCTTGTCTCCCCCAGTCAGTGGGGGAGCCTCCTCTTCCTCTTCCTCGTCTTCAGGGGAATAGTGCACCGCAGAGTCATCGGACGGTGAGTCCGACGACGCCTGGCGTCGGGAACTCTTTCGAGCTCCCTTGGCCTTCTTGGTCTTCTCCGGCACGTTATAAGGTCCCGGAGTCAGCATCTTCGTCAGAAGAGCGTCTGCGAGGCCTTCAGGCAAGGGAGCCGGACAGTCGATCTGTCCGGCCATCTTCTGCCAGTCCTGTCAAAATTACGGGAGTTTAGATCCCGCATATAGACAACCTGTATATATATAACAAATATCCTGTAAGAGGTAAAACAACTTACCGCACTGGCGTGGCGCTTCGCGCTGAATCCGCGATCCTCAGTAATGGGGGAGGGACCGCGGCGCCCTTGAATAGCACCCTCGAGGCATCTTCATGAGTTGTGTTGAAGAGCCTGTTCAAAGTTTGGTGTTGTGCTGGATTGAACTCCCACAAGGTAAACTCCCGTTGTTGGCACGGGAGTATCCGGCGAACGAGCATAACCTAGACTATGTTGACAAGCTTGAGCTTCTTATCCACCATGTTCTGAATACATGACTGGAGTCCGGTTAGCTCTTTTGAATTACCCCAGGACAGGCCCTTCTCTTTCCAGGAGGTGATCTGCATGGGGATGCCAGATCGGAACTCGAGGGCCGCTACCCATGCGGGGTCGCGTGGCTCGGTGATATAGAACCACCCCGATTGCCACCCATTTATGGTGTCCACGAAGGTGCCCTCGAGCCATGTGATGTTGGGCATCTTGCCCACCATGGCGCCTCCGCACTCCGCCTGGCGGCTGCTCACTACCTTCTGCTTGACATTGAAGGTCTTCAGCCATAAGCCGAAGTGGGGCTTGATGCGGAGGAAGGCCTCGCACACGACGATGAACGCCGAGATGTTGAGGATGAAGTTCGGGGCCAGATCGTGAAAATCCAGGCCGTAATAAAACATGAGCCCCGGACGAAGGGATGGAGAGGAAATCCCAGTCCATGGAGGAAATGAGTGAGGAATACCACCCTCTCATGGGGCTCGGGGGTGGGGATGAGATGTCCCTCATCTGGGAGCCGGTGCGCGATGTCGTCGTGTAGGTATCCGGCTCTCCTCAGTTTCTTGACGTCTCCCTCCGTGACAGAGGAGACCATCCACTTGCCTCCCGCTCCGGACATGGTTGGAGAAGGCTGAGGTGGAAGTGAGAGCTTGGGTGCTAGAGCTCGAGTATGCGGGAGCGGATGAGCAGAGGAGGAAGAAGGCGTGGATAGAAAGGTGAATCCTTATCCCTTTATATGGGCGAACAAAATTAAAACGTCCCCACTTGCCTAGTAAAACTCGCTTATCCCCCAAGCGCCGCAATTGATGGTGCGGTTGGGTTACCCATGCCCGTATTGATGAGAATCCCGTAATAGGGGGACACGATCTCTGCTTTGATAAGACGTGTCGAAAAACTGCCTCGCGTTATGTGCGGGGCTGGTTAAAAGAAACGGTTCGAATAATCACCGGGCCATGACGTAACGTCATGTTGCCAAAGCAAGCTAGCGGATTAGATCTGCGAAAGCATTATTCTCTACGGCGAAGTGTGGAACTTATTTTGCAGGGTCGGACACTATCCTAGTATTCAAATTCTTCTGTGATGTATTCGGAGAAGGAACCCGCCCTGCAATGCCGAAGACAACTGCGCACCGGACTCATCGTCATTGGAGCCTGGTTCAGGGGCTACTGAGGGAGTCCTGGATTAGGGGGTCTCCGGACAGCCGGACTATCTCCATTGGCCGAACTGTTAGACTATGAAGATACAAGATTGAAGACTGCATCTTGTGTCCGGCTGGGACTCTACTTGGCGTGGAAGGCAAGCCAGGCGATACGGATATGTATATCTCCTCCTTTGTAACCGACCTTGTGTAACCCTCACCCTCTCCGGTGTCTATATAAACCGGAGGGTTTTAGTCTGTAGGACAACAATAACAACATACAATCATACCATAGGCTAGCTTCTAGGGTTTAGCCTCTCTGATCTCGTGGTAGATCTACTCTTGTAACACCCATATCATCAATATCAATCAAGCAGGACATAGGGTTTTACCTCCATCAAGAGGGCCCGAACCTGGGTAAAACTTCGCGTCCCTTGCCTCCTGTTACCATCCGGCCTAGACACACAGTTCGGGACCCCCTACCCGAGATCCGTCGGTTTTGACACCGACAATCATAAACCCACAATTCATCGGATCTCGACAAACACACTGCAAAAGAAGATTACATCAAATAGATCTCCAAGAAGATCGAGGAGAACTTTGTATTGAGATCCAAAGAGAGAGAAGAAGCCATCTAGCTAATAACTATGGACCCGTAGGTCTGAAGTAAACTACTCACACATCACCGGAGAGGGCATGGAGTTGATGTAGAGGCCCTCCGTGATCAATGCCCCCTCCGACGGAGCTCCCGAAAAGGCCCCAAGATGGGATCTCTCGGGTACAAAAGGTTGCAGTGGTGGAATTAGGTTTTCGTGTGGCTCCTGGATGTTTGGGGGGTACATGGATATATATAGGAGGAAGAACTAGGTCAGTGGAGCAACGAAGGCCCCACGAGGGTGGAGGGCGCGCCAGGGGGGTAGGCACGCCCCCTGCCTCGTGGCCTCCTTGATAGTTTCTTGCCTCCCACTCCAAGTCTCCTGGATCATGTTTGTTGAGAAAAATCACGTTCCCGAAGGTTTCATTCTGTTTGGACTCCGTTTGATATTCCTTTTCCGTGAAACACTGAAATAGGCAAAAAACAGCAATTTGGGCTGGTCCTCCAGTTAATAGGTTAGTCCCAAAAATGATATAAAAGTGTAAATAAAGCCCATTAACATCCATAATAGATAATATAATAGCATGGAGCAATCAAAAATTGTAGATACGTTGGAGACGTATCAAGCATCCCCAAGCTTAATTACTGCTCGTCCTCGAGTAGGTAAATGATAAAAGAAGAATTTTTGATGTGGAATGCTTTCTAACATATTTCTCAATGTAATTTTTTTCTTTATTGTGGCATGAATGCTGAGATCCGTAAGATTCAAGATAAAAGTTTAATATTAACATAAAAATAATAATACTTCAAGCATACTAACTAAGCAATTATGTCTTCTCAAAATAACATGGCCAAAGAAAGTTATCCCTACAAAATCATATAGTCTGGCTATGCTCTATCTTCACCACACAAAATATTTAAATCATGCACAACCCCGATGACAAGCCAAGCAATTGTTTCATACTTTTGATGTTCTCAAACTTTTTCAATCTTCACGCAATATATGAGCGTGAGCCATGGATATAACACTATGGTGGAATAGAATGGTGGTCGTGGAGAAGACAAAAAAGGAGAAGATAGTCTCACATCAACTAGGCGTATCAACGGGTTATGGAGATGCCCATCAATAGATATCAATGTGAGTGAGTATGGAATGCCATGCAACGGATGCACTAGAGCTATAAGTATATGAAAGCTCAACAAAAGAAACTAAGTGGGTGTGCATCCAACTTGCTTGCTCATGAAGACCTAGGGCATTTTGAGGAAGCCCATCATTGGAATATACAAGCCAAGCTCTATAATGAAAAATTCCCACTAGTATATGAAAGTGATATCATAGGAGACTCCCTATCATGAAGATCATGGCGCTACTTTGAAGCACAAGTGTGGAAAAAGGATAGTAGCATTGTCCCTTCTCTCTTTTCTCTCATTTTGGGCCCTTTTTTGGCCTCTTTTTTTCGTCCGGAGTCTCATTCCGACTTGTGGGGGAATCATAGTCTCCATCATCCTTTCCTCACTTGGGACAATGCTCTAATAATGATGATCATCACACTTTATTTACTTACAACTCAAGAATTACAACTCAATACTTAGAACAAAATATGACTCTATGTGAATGCCTCCGGCGATGTACCGGGATGTGCAATGATGCATGAGTGACATGTATGAAGAATTATGAACGGTGGCTTTGCCACAAATACGATGTCAACTACATGATCATGCAAGCAGTATGACAATGATGAAGCATGTCATAATAACGGAACAGTGGAAAGTTGCATGGCAATATATCCCGGGATGGCTATGGAAATTCCATAATAGGTAGGTATGGTGGCTGTTTTGAGGAAGGTATATGGTGGGTTTATGGTACCGGCGAAAGTTGCGCGATACTAGAGAGTCTAGCAATGGTGGAAGGGTGAGAGTGCGTATAATCCATGGACTCAACACTAGTCTTTAAGAACTCATATACTTATTGCAAAAATCTATTAGTTATCGAAACAAAGTATTACGCGCATGCTCCTAGGGGGATAGATTGGTAGTAAAAGACCATCGCTTGTCCCCGACCGCCACTCATAAGGAAGACAATCAATAAATAAATCATGCTCCGACTTCATCACATAACGGTTCACCATACATGCATGCTATGGGAATCACAAACTTCAGCACAAGTATTTCTCAAATTCACAACTACTAAACTAGCATGACTCTAATATCACCATCTCCATATCTCAAAACAATTATCAAGTATCAAACTTCTCATAGTATTCAGTGCACTTCTATGAAAGTTTTTATATTAAAGTGAATTTTCATGTTGTTCTAAAGGACTCTCAAAATAATATAAGTGAAGCATGAGAGATCAATTATTTCTATAAAATAAAACCACCGATGTGCTCTAAAAGATATAAGTGAAAAACTAGAGCAAAAACTATATAGATCAAAAGATATAAGTGAAGCACATAGAGTATTCTAGTAAATTTCAAATCATGTGAGTCTCTCTCAAAAGGTGTGTACACCAAGGATGATTGTTCTAAACTAAAAAAGCAAAGACTCAAATCATACAAGACGCTACAAGCAAAACACATATCATGTGATGAATAAAAATATAGCTCAAAGTAAAGTTACCGATAGACGAAGACGAAAGAGGGGATGCCTTCCGGAGCATCCCCAAGCTTAGGATTTTTGGTGTCCTTTAATTTTACCTTGGGGTGCCATGGGCATCCCCAAGCTTAGGCTCTTGCCACTCTTTGTTCCATAATCCATCAAATCTTTACCCAAAACTTGAAAATTTCACAACACAAAACTCAAAATAGAAAATCTTGTAAGCTCCGTTGGCGAAAGAAAACAAAACACCACTTCAACTTACTGTAATGAAATCATTATTTATTTATATTAGTGTTAAACCTACTGTATTCCAATTTCTCTATGGTTTATAAACTCTTTTACTAGACATAGATTGATCAAAATAAGCAAACAACACACGAAAAACAGAATCTGTCAAAAACATAACAGTCCATAGTAATTTGTAGCTAATGCAAACTTCTGAAACCCCAAAAATTCTAAAATAAATTGCAGGACGTGAGAAATTTATCTATTGATTATCTTCAAAAAGAATTAAATAAATAACACTCTCCAAATAAAATGGCAGCAATTCTCGTGAGCGCTAAAGTTTCTGTTTTTTGCAGCCAGAATAAAAAGACTATCCCCAAGTCTTCCCAATGGTTCTACTTGGCACAAACACTAATTAAACACAAAAACACAACCAAAATAGATTCTAGATAAATTATTTATTGAAAAACAGCAAGGAAAATTATTGGGTTGTCTCCCAACAAGAGCTTTTCTTTAAAGCCTTATAGCTAGGCATTGATAATTTTAATGATGCTCACATGAAAGACAAGAATTGAAGCACATATAGAGCATCATAAAACATGTGACAAACACATCTAAGTCTAACATACTTCCTATGCATAGGCATATTATAGGCAAACAAATTATCAAGGCAAGCAAAAACTAGCATATGCAAGGAAGCGGAAAGAAACAATAGCAATCTCAACATAACGAGAGGTGATTTAGTAACATGAAAATTTCTACAATCATATTTTCCTCTCTCATAATAATTACATGTAGGGTCATAAGAAAATTCAACAAAATAGCTATCACATAAAATATTTTTAACACGATCCACATGCATGCAAAGTTGAAACTCTTCCAACATAGTGGGATTAACATTAACTAAAGTCATGACCTCTGCAAACCCACTTTTATCAAAAATTTCATAAGATTGAACATTCTCCAAATATGTGGGATATAAAGTTGACACTCTTCCAAACCCACTTTCAATAATATTGCAAACACTATTATCAATCTCATATTCATCATGGGGCTTAGATAAATTTTCAAGATCATAAGAAGAATCACCCCAATCATGATCATTGCAACAAGTAGTAGACATAGCAAAACTAGCATCTCCAAACTTAGGGTTTCGCATATTATAAGCACAATAGACATTAATAGAACTTATACTATCATCGTTGCAATCATGCTTTCTATTCAAAGATCCATCGCGAATCACTCCATAAAGTACTTCATCACAATTTTCAGATTCACGAATTTCAAGCAAAACATCATAAAGATAATCTAGTGCAGAAAACTCACTAGCAGTTGGTTCATCATAATCGGATCTCTTAAAACGATTAGCAAGCGGATGAGGATCCATAGATCTTAGGTTCTCTGTTTAGAAATAAATAAACAACTATTCCAACTAGACGAGCAAACGAGCCAAGTAAGACATCAAAGCAAATAGAAAGATGAATAGAATGAGGACAGATAAAATGGCAAGGGTGAAGTGGGGGAGAGGAAAACGAGAGGAAAATGGCAAATAATGTAATGCGAGGGATAAGAGTTGTGATGGGTACTTGGTATGTCTTGACTTGGCGTAGATCTCCCCGGCAACGGCGCCAGAAATGGCTCGTTGTCGGGAGTCAAATCTTGACTTGACTTGGCGCGAATCTCCCCGACAACGGCGCCAGAAATCCTTCTTGCTATCTCTTGAGCACTGCGTTGGTTTTCCCTTGAAGAGGAAAGGGTGATGTAGTAAAGTAGCATAAGTATTTCCCTCAGTTTTTGAGAACCATGGTATCACTCCAGTGGAGATCATGCTCAAGTCCCACGCACCTACACAAACAAATAAGAACCTCGCAACCAACGCGATAAAGGGGTTGTCAATCCCTTCACGGTCACTTACGGGAGTGAGATCTGATAGAGATGATAAGATAATATTTTTGGTATTTTTATGATAAAGAGAAATAAAGATGCAAAGTAAAATAAACGGCAATAGAAATAGCTAAGTGTTGGAAGATTAATATGATGGAAGATAGACCCGGGGGCCATAGGTTTCACTAGTGGCTTCTCTCAAGAGCATAAGTATTACGGTGGGTAAACGAATTATTGTGGAGCAATTGATAGAATTGAGCATAGTTATGAGAATATCGAGGTATGATCATGTATATAGGCATCACGTCCGCGACAAGTAGACCGAAACAATTCTGCATCTACTACTAGTACTCCACACATCAACCGCTATCCAGTATGCATCTAGAGTATTAAGTTCATAAGAACAGAGTAATGCTTTAAATAAGATGACATGATGTAGAGGGATAAACTCATGCAATATGATATAAACCCCATCTTTTTATTCTCGATGGTAACAATATAGGTGCCTTGCTGCCCCTGCTATCACTGGGAAAGGACACCGCAAGACTGAACCCAAAGCTAAGCACTTCTCCCATTGGAAGAAAGATCAATCTAGTAGGCCAAACCAAACTGATAATTCGAAGAGACTTGCAAAGATAAATCAATCATACATAAAAGAATTCAGAGGAGATTCAAATATTGTTCATAGAGAAACTTGATCATAAACCCACAATTCATCAGATCTCGACAAACACACCGCAAAAGAAGATTACATCGAATAGATCTCCAAGAAGATCAAGGAGAACTTTGTATTGAGATCCAAAGAGAGAGAAGAAGCCATCTAGCTAATAAGTATGGACCCGTAGGTCTGAAGTAAACTACTCACACATCAGCGGAGAGGCCATGGAGTTGATGTAGAGGCCCTCCGTGATCAATGCCCCCTCCGTCGGAGCTCCGGAAAGGCCCCAAGATGGGATCTCTCGGGTATAGAAGGTTGCGTCGGTGGAATTAGGTTTTCGTGTTGCTCCTGGATGTTTGGGGGATACGTGGATATATATAGGACGAACAAGTAGGTCGGTGGAGCAACGAGGGCCCCACGAGGGTGGAGGGTGCGCCCAGGAGTAGGCGCCCCCCTGCCTCGTGGCCTCCTTGATTGTTTCTTGACTCCCACTCCAAGTCTCTTGGATCACGTTTGTTGAGAAAATCACATTCCCGAAGGTTTCATTCTGTTTGGACTCCGTTTGATATTCCTTTTCCACGAAACTCTGAAATAGGCAAAAAACAGCAATTTGGGCTGGGCCTCCGGTTAATAGGTTAGTCCCAAAAATGCTATAAAAGTGTAAAATAAAGCCCATTAACATCCAAAATAGATGATATTATAGCATGGAGCAATCAAAAATTATAGATACGGTGGAGACGTATCAACAGTCTAATGAGAAGGAAAAAGAATCTGACAAGGATAAAGACAAAGAGGAAGATGATTGTTTTCCCAATGTCAATTCCACCCTAATGATTTTTGCTGACGTTGAGAGCAAAAGTTGACTAAAAGTAATCAACAGAGAGGTGAATATGGTTGCTCCGGCAATGACAATGTACCTGAAGTGGTCACAAACAACTATCACATTCGACCAGTCTGATCATCATGCTCGCATTGCCACCCCTGGGAAGCAAGCATTGGTGGTCGACCCAGTTGTTGGAGGGACTAGACTGACCAAAGTGTTAATGGATGGTGGTAGCGGCCTGAATATCCTTTATGCTGAAACCTTGAAGGGGATGGGCATTCCTATGTCCAAACTTAGTGAGAGCAACATGAGCTTTCACGGCGTCATCCCTGGCAAGAAGGCTAAATAACTCGGCCAGATAACCCTTGACGTGGTTTTCGGTGATTCAAAGAACTACCGTAAGGAAAACTTGACATTTGAAGTAGTGGATTGATGTCTACTACACAACCTTCTTCTTGTAGACGTTGTTGGGCCTCCAAGTGCAGAGTTTTGTAGGACAGTAGCAAATTTCACTCAAGTGGATGACCTAAGGTTTATCAATCCGTAGGAGGCGTAGGATGAAGATGTTCTCTCTCAAGCAACCCTGCAACCAAATAACAAAGAGCCTCTTGTGTCCCCAACACACCCAATACAATGGTAAATTGTATATGTGCACTAGTTTGGCGAAGAGATGGTGATACAAGTGCAATATGGATGGTAGATATATGTTTTTGTAATCTAAATATATAAAAATAGCAAGGTAACTAATTATAAAAGTGAGCATAAATGGTATTGCAATGCGTTGAAACAAGGCCTAGGGTTCATACTTTCACTAGTGCAAGTCCTCTCAACAATAATAACATAACTATCCCTCAACATGCAACAAAAAGTCACTCCAAAGTCACTAATAGCGGAGAACAAACGAAGAGATTATGGTACGGTACGAAACCACCTGAAAGTTATTCTTTCCAATCAATCCATTGGGCTATTCCTATAAGTGTCACAAACAGCCCTAGAGTTCGTACTAGAATAACACCTTAAGACACAAATCAACCAAAACCCTAATGTCACCTAGATACTCCAATGTCACCTCAATTATCCGTGGGTATGATTATACGATATGCATCACACAATCTCAGATTCATCTATTCAACCAACACATAGGACCTCAAAGAGTGCCCCAAAGTTTCTACCGGAGAGTCAAGACGAAAATATGTGCCAACGCCTATGCATAGGTTCATGGGTGGAACCCGCAAGTTGATCGCCCAAACATACATCAAGTGGATCAATAGAATACCCCATTGTCACCACGGGTATCCCACGCACGACATACATCAAGTGTTCTCAAATCCTTAAAGACTCAATCCGATAAGATAACTTCAAAGGGAAAACTCAATCCATTACAAGAGAGTAGAGGGGGAGAAACATCATAAGATCCAACTATAATAGCAAAGCTCGCGATACATCAAGATCGTACCACCTCAAGAACACGAGAGAGAGAGAGAGAGAGAGAGAGAGAGAGATCAAACACATAGCTACTGGTACATACCCTTAGCCCCGAGGGAGAACTACTCCCTCCTCGTCATGGAGAGCACCGGGATGATGAAGATGGCCACCGGAGAGGGATTGCCCCCTCCGACAGGTTGCCGGAACGGGTCTAGATTGGTTTTCGGTGGCTACGAAGGCTTTTGGCGGAGGAACTCTCGATCTATTGTGCTCCCCGATAGTTTTAGGGTATATGGATATATATATAGGCAGAAGAAATACATCAGGGGAGCCACGAGGGGCCCACGAGGGTGGAGGGCACGCCCAGGGGGTGGGCGTGCCCCCTGCCTCGTGGCATCCTTGTTGATCCCCTGACGTGCACTCCAAGTCTCATGTATTTCTTTCTGTCCAAAAATAACGTTTCCAAAGGTTTCATTCCGTTTGGACTCCGTTTGATATTCCTTTTCTGCGAAACACTGAAACAAGGGAAAAACATAAACTGGCATCGGGCTCTGGGTTAATAGGTTAGTCCCAAAAATAATATAAAAGTGGATAATAAAGCCCAGTAATGTCCAAAACAGTAGATAATATAGCATGGAGCAATCAAAAATTATAGATACGTTGCAGACGTATCAAGCATCCCCAAGCTTAATTCCTGCTCATCCTCGAGTAGGTATATGATAAAAAAGATAATTTTTGATGCAGAGTGCTACTTGGCATAATTTCAATGTATTTTTTCTTAATTGTGGTATGAATATTCGGATTCGAAAGATTCAAGATAAAAGTTCACATTGACATAAAAATAATAATACTTCAAGCATACTAACTAAGCAATTATGTCTTCTCAAAATAACATGGCCAAAGAAAGTTCATCCCTACAAAATCATATAGTTTAGTCATGCTCCATTTTCGTCACACAAGAATGCTCTCATCATGCACAACCCCGATGACAAGCCAAGCAATTGTTTCATACTTTAGTAATCTCAAACCTATAAACTTTCATGCAATATATGAGCGCGAGCCATGGACATAGCACTATGGGTGGAATAGAATATGATGATGGGGGTTATGTGGAGAAGACAAAAAGGAGAAAGTCTCACATCAACGAGGCTAATCAATGGGCTATGGAGATGCCCATCGATTGATGTTAATGCAAGGAGTAGGGATTACCGTGCAACAGATGCACTAGAGCTATAAATGTATGAAAGCTCAACAAAAGAAACTAAGTGGGTGTGCATCCAACTTGCCTGCTCACGAAGACCTAGGGCACTTGAGGAGGCCCATTGTTGGAATATACAAGCCAAGTTCTATAATGAAAAATTCCCACTAGTATATGAAAGTGACAAAATAAAAGACTCTCTATCATGAAGATTATGGTGCTACTTTGAAGCACAAGTGTCGCAAAGGATAGTAGCATTGTCCCTTCTCTCTTTTTCTCTTTCTTTTTTTGGGCCTTCTCTTCTTTTTTATGGCCTTTCTCTTCTTCTTTTTATTTATTTCCTCACTTGGGACAATGCTCTAGAAAATGATGATCATCACACTTCTATTTATTTACAACTAAATGATTACAACTCGATGCTAGAACAAAAGATGACTCTATATGAATGCCTCCGGCGGTGTACCGAGATATGCAATGAACCAAGAGTGACATGTATGAAAGAATTATGAATGGTGGCTTTGCCACAAATACTATGTCAACTACATGATCATGCTAAGCAATATGACAATGATGAATGTGTCATGATAAACGGAATGGTGGAAAGCTGCATGGCAATATATCTCGGAATGGCTATGGAAATGCCATAATAGGTAGGTATGGCGGCTGTTTTGAGGAAGATATAAGGAGTTTTATGTGTGAAAGAGCGTATCATATCATGGGGTTTGGATGCACCGGCAAAGATTGCACCAACTCTCAATGTGAGAAAGGGCAATGCACAGTACAGAAGAGGTTAGCAATGATGGAAGGGTGAGAGTGCGTATAATCCATGGACTCAACATTAGTCATAAAGAACTCACATACTTATTGCAAAAATCTACAAGTCATCAAAAACCAAGCACTACGCGCATGCTCCTAGGGGGATAGATTGGTAGGAAAAGACCATCGCTCGTCCCCGACCGCCACTCATAAGGAGGACAATCAAAGAACACCTCATGTTTCAAATTTGTTACATAACATTTACCATACGTGCATGCTACGGGACTTGCAAACTTCAACACAAGAATTTCTCAAATTCACAACTACTCAACTAGCACGACTTTGATATTATTACCTCCATATCTCAAAACAATCATCAAGCATCAAACTTCTCTTAGTATTCCAAACACTCATAAGAATTTTTTTACTAATCTTGAATACCTAGTGACGGTGTCTTGGACTAGGGGTACTCACCACGTCATCTCCCGATCTGTTAGATTGGGCCAAGGACCCCATGGCCGTATACTCATGGGCCAGTTCGGACAGCTGCCACATACATGGAAGATTTCACAAGACTTGGTGATCAAGACAAGGACTCCTCCCCGCCGGCGTATTCGACTAGGACTCTTGTTATCCTCAGCCTCTGGTGCATTATATAAACCGAGGCCAGGCTAGTCGATAGATAATATACATACAATCATACCATAGGCTAGCTTCTAGGGTTAGCCTCTCCGATCTCGTGGTAGATCAACTCTTGTAATACTCATATCATCAAGAATAAATTAAGCAGGACGTAGGGTTTTACCTCCATCAAGAGGGCCCGAATCTGGGTAAAACATTGTGTCCCCTGCCTCCTGTTACCATCCATCTTAGACGCACAGTTCGAGACCCCCTACCCGAGATCCGCCGGTTTTGACACCGACATTGGTGCTTTCATTGAGAGTTCCGCTGTGTGTTCGCCAAAAGGTTGGTGGCTCGCCTGCAGATCAATTGCGACTTTGGCATCTTCGTCACCAGCTCGACTGGTCACCTTGGTTCGACCAAGGACTGCGCCCTACCTCCGATCGTCATGTTCGGATGAGGACCTTTATAAACATGAAATCCGATCTCTATCAAGATCATGGAGGAATCATCCAGGGAGCCGGGGGGCTCAACGTCAACATTGCCCTTGGGCGACCGTGTTGTTTTTCTGGACAGCAAACGTGTGTCCGCCGCCACCGCCTCCTCAAGTGTCGTTTTAACGATTGCTTCAGTGGAATTGTGCGGAATTGAGTCTACAAAAACCTTGGAAAATTTCGTCGAGTTCCGATGAAGGAATCTCTGGCAATCCACGATATACCGGAGCCCTGTCAAATCTGGACGGGAATCTGAACGAGTTTAGGGCGTGGTGTCCAGCTTCTAGCTCGGACGTCCTTTGGAAGATCCAACCGTTGATCGTCTGCAGAATTCCTATATCTACCACCTCTCAAAATTTCAGCTCGATCCGACCGTCCAAACTTTGGGAACCTTCCGATTAGTGCATCACTTTCCGGATCTGTTTTCTGCGCGAAAACGAATCCGATCTGAGTTCGTCTTTTTTATGAACGGGATTTCGGACATCCCTTTTGAAGGAAGTGTTGTATGGGGTATTGTGTTTTGTTCCCGAACACATCCCACCAACTTTAAGATCATTTGAACATGATCTTCAACATCATGCTGGTGTCAAACTAGTCCGGCAATATTGCTCCATGGCTGCTGACCTGCGCTAGACACGTCGTCACTTTGTTGAGCCGAGCTCAACTTCTTCGGATCATCATCTCGGCAAGCCGAACAAGAGTCTGGGATCGCGAAGGATAAATAATCACCAACATCGCCGCCCCACGGATTACATGGAGCGGGCATACCGGCATCGCCGCAAGCTCGCTTCATCAAGCCGACGTCGACCACATCACGACCTGCATCGGCAGGGCCGCACTATTGCTTCTTCAAGCTAGTGTCCATCACGCCGACCTACTTCGACTCATCAGCCAACATCGAGGCTTCGACATCTCGGCTGGACCAGGGGCTTCGCCATCTCTTTATCAACCTACTCCGGACACTTCGGCTTCACTAGCCGACCAGCTCCGTCACGTTAGCTGGACCGAGGGCTTTGCCCCGGTGAGCCCACCTTTGCCAGCATTGTCATGCCGTCGTTTTATCGCCCATCAGGCAATGGGTGTGCGGATCAAGTCCCAATTTTGCGAATCACCTTCCTTCGGATTGCTACAACAAATAAACCAGGTGCTATTAATCCCAGTATTTTTTGCTTGTTTGGGTTTATTTTTCCCAAGGAATTATTATTCTGGCTTGTTCATCATATGTACACAGGTCTATCAAATGGTGGCCGCATTAACGACGGTCACATGGTGGTTCGGTCAGTCTCCATACATAGTCTGGCGAATGCCGCATCCGGAACTCGGACCGACATGTGAATTCAGGCTTTGCCACGCCTTTACCGCATCACGCCGACACCCTGCATCGACATTGACTTCGGCGCCAAGCCATATTTCTTTTATTACTCACTTTGCAATTTATTATGCAATGATTTTTTTAATTATTATTATTACTATTATCTCCAATTTGCACTATTTTTTGTGCACGGGGAAATGATCCGGGGAACTTCGACGTCACTTTGCCGGTCTGCATTGACCGTGCTATGTCACCACTTCGGCGTGTCGAGCTCTCCGCTCCGCCACGTCGGGACCAGCTTGGGGGATGGAACCTTGTCCCGCATCAACCTCGGACCGCATCATCAATGCCGAACGCATTAACCAGCTAAGTCTCTTTCATGCTCAAAGTTTCAAATTTTAACTTGTGTTTGGTTCGACCAAGCATTATACTTTTTTGGAAAGAAGTTGCTTGTGAAAAATTTTCTTGTCCAAACTTTGTTTGTGACACACATATTCAAATACCCTGTTTATTTGGGGGCTTCCTTTGTGAAGCTTTTCCTCTTGCATATGATTATACTTGTACGGCTTCGTTCCTTGTTCGTGTATTATGCCACAATATGCACCATATTGACTTAAGCGATTTGCAAGCTGGGTTGCCTGGCTCCTGTGCTTACCCCTACGTTCCCGATTGTTCGGCTAGGGAGTAAAGGGAGCACCTCTGCGATTGTCACCACCGGGTCCTCCAAGCTCTGACCTCAGATTGGGTGAAGCCGAAAGCTAGCGCTCTTATTGTTTTCAATCATGGTCGGCACACAACGGAAGTCATGAGTACAAAAAATCTATTGCGCAAGTCTCATAGTAATAATGAGCACCGAAGAAAGGTATCGGTGGGGGTACTATTTTCTTCGAAGATGCTTCTTACACTTCGTCTGTAATATAGCATAAGTTCCCTGAGCGCGCTTTGTCTGTTACAGCCTTATGGCCCGGTTGCCTGGTTATCGGAAACACTGTCGATATTCTCGACAGGTGGAGTACATAACACTTTTTGGTCCTTGACCGAAGAGGGAGAAGCCGACGGTCGGTTAAGACGCGTTTAAAGTTCGATTGACCAAAGATATGATATAAGTACTTCGGTACATACAATCATTATACATAAAATCTTTTACCCAAGTCACTTGGGGGCTCTTAAAATTTATATGAGCTATTTTATAGTAAATGTGTTTTCTTCTTGGTCGTTGCAAAGTATTATGTATGACTCCTTTTTTCAACACGAGCGTGTGGTCACTAGCCGGGGAGCCTAATTTCTCTCTCAAAGCCGCTAGAGTTTAGTTTACTAAACTGACCTAATGAGAAGTACTCCGCCCTCCGGATAGGAGGTTGAAGCCGTAGGCTGACCCGCTTGAAGTCTTGAGATAGGATGTGTCATGTTAAAGCACGACAGAAGCATTTTTTTCTCTAAGGCCAATTTCTGGATTGGCACCGAACAATTGATCTTGCTCGGACGTCAGGTTTTTACTGACGTGTTTTGGTTTTCCAAGCTTATGGCACTTTCAAACTATTTGTGTGTTTTCAGCACAAGTCTCGCAATGCAACGCCGGACACCTTTAGAGATTCGGCAAGAACATCCTCGGATATTGCTATATATGCATCGGTTTCGAATTGTGTCTTCGGTCAATAGTTGGGTTGCCCGGCTCCTGCACTTGCTTCCTACGTTCCGCTTTGTTCAGCTAGGCGTGCAAAGGGAGAACCACTGCGATTGTGCTACCAGCTCACATGGTTAAGCACCTTAGTGGAGAAAGCTGAAAACTGACTGTCATAATAAGCGTAAACTGGTCAGCGATCCGTTGACTGTGTTAAATGACGTCCATTCATAACAATGGCCGAAGTGTTTACGGCTTGACCTCGACTGTCGCCGAACACTACCGGGGGCTATTAACTGGCCTCCCAAACTAAATCCTGAATATTTTGCTCTTGCATTAGAGCTGAGGTTTCATGATCATGCTTAGCATGACAACCCAAAGAAAGGAACCGATAGCGGGACTATTTTCTTTGGAAGACATTTCTTATGTTAAACAGTAATATAACATATCTCTCTGCGTACCTTTGTTTATAAAACCGTATGGCCAGATTGCCTTGTTTGTCTTGCCCTCATAAAGGCTTTATAAAGTAGGACAAACACTCCTCGGCTACTGGCCGAGGAGGTGGAAGCCGATGGTCGGTCAACAAAGTTTTGTACAATGCGGATTCGAGTATTAATGACGTAAAGTACTTGGATACATAGAGTCATTACACATAATTTGTGATTTTACTATGGATATTGATCCTTAATTCGGCCACCCGTGCCCACATTAAGGCTCGGGGGCTACTGGGCTTCGGGCTTATTATTTACAAATATTAAAGGGGCACATCGATCCCCTGATCTGGTGTTGCCACCCGACCAGTGTCTCGGGGGCTACTGCATTTCTTGTTCAATGCAGAAAATTTTAAGTGCAATACAGTTGACGAGGAGATTTTGATCCTCAGGTTGGTCGGCCGCACCCATCCTGAGTCTCGAGGACTGAGCACGCCGCTTTTTGTGTCCCGAAGTATTCTGCCGAGCTAGGACTTGATTCTCAGCGGCTACTGGGATCAGCGGTCTTACGTCATCCTTCAAGTGCATCTCGGGTTTTAAACCGATACACACCTTGAGGGCTACTGGCTATATATCTCGGCAGAGAATAAATTGCACCAACAAAAAATATTGACAAAAAATCGGCCCACAGTCAGGGTGATGCACCACCTCGGAAGCAGTCCGGCATAAAGCTCGGGCGCTAGTGGCTGGCTCCATAGAGGGCATTTCCGGCAATAATCTCGGCTAAACTCCTTCAACTTTTTTGAACCAACGTGATTTATGATAGTCCGGCGTTGGAGCTTGGACATAGTCCGGCGTTGGAGCTTGGACATAGTCCGGCGTTGGAGCTCGGATACAGTCCGGCATTGGAGCTCGGATACATTCCGGCGTTGGAGCTCGAAAGCGGTCCGGCGTTGGTGCTCGTCTGCAAAAGATACCTTGAATGCAGCCCAGTGTTGGAGCTCGGACACAAGAGGACAGTGCCTCCCAGGAACAACTTCAAACCCGAGGTGTGGCATAAAAGTAACAAGGCATTAATGAAGGCCGGAAACTTAAAGGGGCTCCTCGGATACCCGACGTATAAACTTGTCGAATGCATTTCGGTGATCCTCAAGATCGAAGATGAGAAGATTTGTTGAACCAGTTTTCAAGACCGACAACCGAAGATGAAGAATAGTTCGGAAGAATCAAGGAGCGTCCCTAACTTGAAGACCGGTTCAGGGGGCTACTGACGGTGTCCTGGACTAGGGGGTACTCACCACGTCATCTCCCGATCTATTAGATTGGGCCGTGGACCCCCATGGCCGTATACTCATGGGCCAGTTTGGACAGCTGCCACATACATGGAAGATTCCAGAAGACTTGGTGATCAAGACAAGGACTCCTCCCCGCCGGCGTATTTGGCTAGGACTCTTGTTATCCTCGGCCTCTGGTGCATTATATAAACCGTGGCCAGGCTAGTCGATAGATAGTATACATACAATCATACCATAGGCTAGCTTCTAGGGTTTATCCTCTCCGATCTCGTGGTAGATCAACTCTTGTAATACTCATATCATCAAGAATAAATCAAGCAGGACATAGGGTTTTACCTCCATCAAGAGGGCCCGAACCTGGGTAAAACATCGTGTCCCCTGCCTCCTGTTACCATCCGCCTTAAACGCACAGTTCGGGACCCCCTACCCGAGATCCGCCGGTTTTGACACCGACACCTAGAATATTAGGATTATTTAAGCAAATTACCATGCTATTTAAGACTCTCCAAATAATCTAAGTTAAGAATGAGAGATCAGTAGTTTCTATAAAACAAATCCACCACCGTGCTCTAAAAGATATAAGCGAAGTACTAGAGCAAAACTATATAACTCAAAAAGATATAAGTGAAGCACATAGAGTATTCTAACCAATTCCAAATCATGTATGGCTCTCTCAAAAGGTGTGTACAGCAAGGATGATTGTGGTAAACTAAAAGGCAAAGAATCAAATCATACAAGACGCTCCAAGCAAAACACATAAAAGGTGGTGAATAAAAATATAGCTCCAAGTAAAGTTACCGATAGAAGTAGACGAAAGAGGGGATGCCTTTCGGGGCATCCCCAAGCTTTGGCTTTTAGGTGTCCTTAGATTATCTTGGGGGTGCCATGGGAATCCCCAAGCTTAGGCTCTTGCCACTCCTTGTTCCATAATCCATCAAATCTTTACCCAAAACTTGAAAACTTCACAACACAAAACTTAACAAGAGAATCTCGTGAGCTCCGTTAGCGAGAGAAAACAAAACACCACTCCAAGGTACTGTATTGAGCTCATTATTTATTTATATTGGTGTTAAACCTACTTTATTCCAACTTCTCTATGGTTTATAAACTATTTTACTAGCTATAGATTCATCAAAATAAGCAAACAACACACAGAAATCAGAATCTGTCAAAAACAGAACAGTCTGTAGTAATATGGATCAACCGTATACTTATGGAAGCCCAAAAATTCTAAAATACATTTCAGGACGTGAGGAATTTATCTATTAATCATCTTCAAAAATAATTAACGAAATATCACTCTCCAATAAAAAAATGACATCAATTCTCGTGAGCGCTAAAGTTTCTGTTTTTTACAGCATGATCACAAAGACTTTCCCCAAGTCTTCCCAACGGTTCTACTTGGCACAAACACTAATTAAAACATAAAAAATTCAATCATAACAGAGGATAGATGATTAATTTATTACTAAACAGGGACAAAAATCAAGGAACAAAAATAAAGTTGGGTTGCCTCCCAAAAAGCGCTATTGTTTAACGCCCCTAGCTAGGCATGATGTTTTCAACAATGCTCACATAAAGGATATGAATTGAAACATAAAGAGAGTATCATGAAGAATATGACTAGCACATTTAAGTCTAACACTCTTCCTATGCATAGGGATTTTTTGAGCAAACAACTTGTGGGAACAAGAATCAACTTGCATAGGAAGGTAAAACAAGCATAGCTTCAAAACTTTAAGCACATAGAGAGGAAACTTGATATTATTGCAATTCCTACAAGCATAGGTTCCTCACTCATAAGAATTCTCAGTAGCATCATGAATGAATTCAACAATATAACCAGCACCTAAAGCATTCTTTTCATGATCTACAAGCATAGAAAATTTACTACTCTCCACATAAGCAAGATTCTTCTCATTCGGAATAGTGGAAGTATCATAAGAAACTCGAATACTATAAATTGTTTCCACATTAAAAGAGTATTGTTAAGAAAAAGGGTAATCATAATCATGACAAGTTTTATAAATATAATCATCACTACTTTTTATAGCATATGTATCATCACAATAATTATCATAAGTAGCAACTTTGTTCTCATCATAATCGATTGAAACCTCTTCCAAGATAGTGGAATCATCACTAAATAAAGTCATGACCTCTCCAAATCCACTTTCATAATTATCATAATAAGATTCAACATCCTCCAAAATAGTGGGATCATTACTTCCTAAAGTTGACACTCTTCCAAACCCACTTTCATCATTATAATCATCATAAGTAGGAGGCATGTTATCATCATTATAAATTTGCATACCAAAACTTGGGAGACTAAAAATATCATCTTCATTAAACAAAGCTTCCCCAAGCTTGGGACAAACATTAATTGCAGCAAATATATTCTCAAAAACATCATCTTCATCAAACATAGCATCCCTAAGCTTGGGCCTTTTCATATCATAAGCATAATCACTCTCATCATTAATAGTATGGATAGCACCAATAGTATAGCAATTATCATATTCTTCCAAACAAGTGCCAAAAAGATTTTCAAGATCATAAGAAGTATCATTATCTTCCACAATTATATTTTCATGAGGCACAACAGTAATAGGAGCAGCATTATTTGGGAGAGATATCTTTTTACCTCTCTTCCTTTTTCTTTTCTTCTTCTTCACCACATCGTGTGTGGGTTCAATCCTCTTTTTGGAGCTCCTTATTAATGAGATTGGTTGAATAGGAGGCTCCTCCTCGTTACCTGATTCATCATAAGAAATAATAGGAGGGTATTGGGAAGTCTCTTCCCTTTCATTAGTATTCTCTTCATCTTCTATTTGGTTTCTTTTCTTTATGTAATTGGCAATATAAGGATTTTCAATGCAATTCACTGCATAATACATATAAATTTCTTCTAGATCAAAATCAAGAAGTTTATAATGGGCAAATTCTGGAAGATGCTTAGTTATACGTTTCATTTCTCCATAACCCATAAGCAAACTAAGTTCATTATAATGTGCAAGGGAAATCAAGTCATCACAATTTTTTGGACACGATTAGATCATGAAACAATTTGCATCGGATAGTTAAATGACCCCGTTCATTGCAAAGTTCACAAGTATGGCCAAGAAAATTTAAATTTTCAGCACAAACATCTAGCCTTTCTTGCAACAGTTTAGTTTCTAAATGCTTATGCCTCTTGCAATATCTATCTTCCCTATTTGGTGTGTACTTGCAAACCCAATGCACTCCGCAAAAATTGACATGTTTATAGGAGAGATTTTCCTCGTAACTAGTGCAATCATCATTAGTACTATGGATATTCAAGGAGTTCATACTAACGACATTGCAATCATGCTCATCATTCAAAGATTTAGTGCCAAACATTTTAATGCATTCTTCTTCTAACACTTTGGCACAATTTTCCTTTCCATCATACTCACGAAAGATATTAAAAAGATGAAGCGTATGAGGCAAACTCAATTCCATTTTTTGGTAGTTTTCTTTTATATACTAAACTAGTGATAAAAGAAGAAACTAAAAGATTCGATTGCAAGATCTAAAGATATACCTTCAAGCACTAACCTCCCCGGCAATGGCGCCAGAAAAGAGCTTGATGTCTACTACACAACCTTCTTCCTGTAGACGTTGTTGGGCCTCCAAGTGTAGAGGTTCGTAGGACAGTAGAAAATTTCCCTCAAGTGGATGACCTAAGGTTTATCAATCCGTAGGAGGCGTATGATGAAGATGTTCTCTCTCAAGCAACCCTGCAACCAAATAACAAAGAGTCTCTTGTTTCCCCAACACACCCAATACAATGGTAAATTGTATAGGTGCACTAGTTCGGCGAAGTGATGGTGATACAAGTGCAATATGGATGGTAGATATATGTTTTTGTAATCTGAAATTATAAAAACAGAAAGGTAACTAACGATAAAAGTGAGCGTAAACGGTATTGCAATGCGTTGAAACAAGGCCTAGGGTTCATACTTTGACTAGTGCAAGTCCTCTCAACAATAATAACATAACTGGATCACAAAACTACCCCTCAACATGCAACAAAGAGTCACTCCAAAGTCACTAATAGCAGAGAAAAAACGAAGAGATTATGGTATGGTACGAAACCACCTCAAAGTTATTCTTTCCAGTCAATCCGTTGGGCTATTCCTATAAGTGTCACAAACAGCCCTAGAGTTCATACTAGAATAACACCTTAAGACACAAATCAACCAAAACCCTAATGTCACCTAGATACTCCAATGTCACCTCAAGTATCCGTGGGTATGATTATACGATATGCATCACACAATCTCAGATTCATCTATTCAACCAACACATAGGACCTCAAAGAGTGCCCCAAAGTTTCTATCGGAGAGTCAAGATGAAAACGTGTGCCAACCCCTATGCATAGGTTCATGGGCGGAACCCGCAAGTTGATCACCAAAACATACATCAAGTGGATCAATAGAATACCCCATTGTCACCACGGGTATCCCACGCAAGACATACATCAAGTGTTCTCAAATACTTAAAGACTCAATCTGATAAGATAACTTCAAAGGGAAAACTCAATCCATTACAAGAGAGTAGTGTTGGGGAACGTAGCAGAAATTCAAAATTTTCTACGCATCACAAAGATCAATCTATGGAGTAATCTAGCAACAAGGGGAAGGAGAGTGCATCTACATACCCTTGTAGATCGCTAAGCGGAAGCATTCAAGTGAACGGGGTTGATGGAGTCGTACTCGTCGTGATCCAAATCATCGATGATCCTAGTGCCGAACGGACGGCACCTCCGTGTTCAACACACGTACAGCCCGGTGACATCTCCTATGCCTTGATCCAGCAAGGGGAGAAGGAGAGGTTGGGGAAGACTTCGTCCAGCAGCAGCACGACGGCGTGGTGGTGGTGGAGGAGCGTGGTACTCCAGCAGGGCTTCGCCAAGCACCGCAAGAGACGAGGAGGGAGAGGGGTAGGGCTGCGCCAAGAAGGAGATGTTCTCGTGTGTATGGCAGCCCAAAACCTCAAGTATATATAGGGGGAGGGGAGGGGCTGCGCCCCCACCTAGGTTTCCACCCCTAGGGGTGGCGGCCAGCCCTAGATCCCATCTAGGGGGCGGCCAACGGGGGAGAGAGGAGGGGCGCACCACTAGGTGGGCCTTAGGCTCATCTGAGCCTAGGGTTTCCCCCTTTTCCCTTCTCTCTTCACCTTGGGCCCTGGTGGGGGCGCGCACCAGCCAGCAGGATCTGGATACCCATATTGGCTCCCACATGTTCCACGATGATCTCATCGGATGAACCACGATGTCAAGGACTTAATCAATCACGTATACAATTCCCTTTGTCTAGCGGTACGATACTTGCCTGAGATTCGATCGTCGGTATCCCGATACCTTGTTCAATCTCGTTACTGGCAAGTCTCTTTACTCGTTCCGTAACACATCATCCCGTGATCAACTCCTTGGTCACATTGTGCACATTATGATGATGTCCTACCGAGTGGGCCCAGAGATACCTCTCCGTTTACACGGAGTGACAAATCCCAGTCTCGATTTGTGCCAACCCAACAGACACTTTCGGAGATACCTATAGTGAACCTTTAGAGCCACCCAGTTACGTTGGGATGTTTGGTACAACCAAAGCATTCCTACGGTATCCGGGAGTTGCACAATCTCATGGTCTAAGGAAATGATACTTGACATTTAGAAAAGCATTAGCATACGAACTACATGATCTTTGTGCTAGGCTTAGGATTGGGTCTTGTCCATCACATCATTCTCCTAATGATGTGATCCTGTTATCAACAACATCCAATGTCCATGGTTAGGAAACCGCAACCATCTATTGATCAACGAGCTAGTCAACTAGAGGCTTACTAGGGACATGGTGTTGTCTATGTATCCACACATGTATCTAAGTTTCCTATCAATACAATTCTAGCATGGATAATAAACGATTATCATGAACAAGGAAATATAATAATAACCAATTTATTATTGCCTCTAGGGCATATTTCCAACAGTCTCCCACTTTCACTAGAGTCAATAATCTTGTTCACATCACCATGTGATTAACACTCACAAGTCACATCGCCATGTGACCAACATCCAAGAGTCTACTAGGCTCAATGATCTATTTCACATCACTATGTGATAAATACTCAAAGAGTTCTGGGTATGATCATGTTATGCTTGTGAGAGAGGTTGTAGTCGACGGGTCTTGCCATATTCAGATCCCTATGTATTTCGCAAAACTTTATATCGTAGATGCTGCTACCACGTTCCACTTGGAGCTATTCCAAATTATTGCTCCATTATACGTATCCGGTATCTCTACTCAGAGCTATCCGGATAGGTGTCAAGCTTGCATCGACGTAACTCTTTATGTCGAACTCTTTATCACCTCCATAACTGAGAAACATTTCCTTATTCCTCTAAGGACAATTTTGACCGCTATCTGGTGATCTACTCCTAGATCACCTTTGTACCCTCTTGCCAGACATGTGGCAAGGCACACATCAGGTGTGGTACTCAGCATGGCATACCGTATAGATCCTATGACAAGATCATAGGGGACGACCTTCGTCCTTCCTCTTTCTTCTGCCGTGGTCAATCTTTGAGTCTTACTCAACTTCACACCTTACAACTCAGGTAAGAACCCTTCTTTGACTGATCTATTTTGAACTCCTTCAAAAACATGTCAAGGTGTGCGTTCTTTGAAAGTATCATCAGGCGTCTTGATCTATCTCTATAGATCTTGATGCCCAATATGTAAGCAGCTTTATCCAGGCCTTCCTTTGAAAATCACTCTTCAAACAAACTGTTTATGCTTTCCAGAAATTCTACATTATTTCGGATCAGCAATATGTCATCCACATATACTTATCAGAAATGTTGTAGTGCTCCCACTCACTTTCTTGTAAATACAAGTTTCTAGCAAACATTGTATAAACCTAAAAGCTTTGATCACTCCATCAAAACATATATTCCGATTCCGAGATGCTTGCTCTAGTCCATAGAAGGATTGCTGGAGCCAGCATACCTTTTAGCATCCTTAGGATCAACAAAACCTTTATTGTATCACATACAACTTTTCTTACGAAAACTGGTAAGAAAACTTGTTTTGACATCCATCTGTAAGATTTCATAATCGAAAAATACAGCTAATGCTATCATGATTCTGACGGACTTAAGCATCGCTACAGGTGAGAAATTCTCATCGTAGTCAACTCCTTGAACTTGTGAAAATACTCTTTCCCACAAGTCGAGCCTCATAGACGGTAACATTACCGCCCACGTCCGTCTTCTTCTTAAAGATCCATTTATCTCAATAGCTTGCCGATCATCGGGCAAGTCCACCAAAGTCCATACTTTGTTCTGATATATGGATCCTATCTCGGATTTCATGGATTCTAACCATTTGTCGGAATACGGGCCCACCATTGCTTCTCCATAGCTCGTAGGTTCATTGTTGTCTAACAACATGATATCTAAGACAGGATTACCGTACCACTTAGGAGTAGTACATATCCTTGTCGACCTACGAGGTTCGATAGCAACTTGATCCGAAGCTTCATGATCACTATCATTAACTTCCTATTCAAAAGACGTAGGCGCCACAGAAAATATCTTTTTGTGTTGCGTCACTCTCTGGTTGAAGTGAAGGTTCGACAACCTCATCAAGTTCTATCTTCCTCCCACTTAATTCTTTCGAGAGAAACTCCTTCTCGAGAAAGGACCCGTTCTTAGCGACGAACAATTTGCCCTCGGATCTGAGATAGAAGGTATACCCTACTGTCACCTTTGGGAATCCTATGAAGATGTGTTTGTCCGCTTTGGGTTCGAGCTTCTCCGGCTGAAGCCTTAAGCATCGCATCCCCAAACGTTAAGAAACGACAACTTTGGTTTCTTGCCAAACCAATGTTCTTATGACGTTGTCTCAACGGACTTAGATGGTGTCCTATCTAAAGTGAATGCAGCTGTCTCTAATGCATAACCTCAAAATGAAAACGGTAGATTGATAAGAGACATCATAGATCGCACCATATCTCATAAGGTTCGATTACGATGTCCGGACACACCATAACCCAGTGGTGTTCCAGGTGGCTTCAACTGTGAAACAATTCCACAATTTCTTAAGTGTTTGCCAAACTCATAACTCAGATATTCTCATTGATCAGATCGTAGGAATTTTATCTTCTTGTTATGATGATTCTTAACTTCACTCTGAAATCGTTGAACTTTTCAAACGTTTCAGACTTGTGCTTCATTAAGTAAATATACCTATATCTACTCAAATCATAAGTGAAGATGAGAAAATAGCGATATCCACCGCACGCTCCAATTCTCATTGGATCACACACATCTACATGTATGATTTCCAACAAGTCACTTGCCTGTTTCATTGTACCTAAAAACGGGGTCTTAGTCATCCTGCCCATGAGGCATGGCTCGCATGTGTCAAGCGATTCAAAATCAAGTGACTCCAAACATCCATCGACATGGAGTTTCTTCATGCATCTTACGCCAATATGACCTAAGCGGCAGTGCCACGAGAAAGTCGTACTATCATTATTAACTCTACATCTTTTGGCGTGAACATGTGTATTACCACGACCGAGATTCAATGAACCATTCACATAGGGTGCATGACCATGAAAGGTATCATTCATATAAACAGAATAACCATTATTCTCTAACTTAAATGAATGACCGTATTGCAATGAACATGATCTAATCATATTCATGCTCAACGTAGACACATGATAACATTTATCTAGGTTCAATACTAATCCTGAAGGCAAATGGAGCATGCGATGGTGATCTCATCAACTTTGGAAACACTTCCAACACACATCGTCACCTCGCCCTTAGCCAGTCTCCGTTTAGTCCGTAGCTTTTGCTTCAAGTCACCAATAATAGCAACTGAACCGGTATCCAATACCCAGGTGCTACCGGGAGTACTAGCGAGGTACACATTAATAACACGTATATACTTTGTTGAAGTTGCCAGCCTTCTTATCTGCCATGCATTTGGGGTAATTCCGCTACCAGTGACCGTCCCCTTTACAATAGAAGCACTTAGTCTCGGGTTTGGGTTCAACCTTGGGTTCCTTTACTGGAGCGGCAACTGGTTTGCCATCCATGAAGTTTCCCTTCTAGCCCTTGCCCTTCTTGAAACTAGTGGTCTTATTAAACCATCAACACTTGATGCTCCTTCTTGATTTCTACCTTTTGCGGTCTTAAGCACCGCGAACAGCTCCGGGATCAACTCCATCCCTTGCATGTCATAGTTCATCACGAAGATCTAGTAGCTTAGTGATAGTGGCTAGAGAACTCTATCAATCACTATCTTATCTGGAAGTTTAACTCCCACTTGATTTAAGTGATTGTAGCACCCAGACATTCTGAGCACATGCTCACTAGCTGAGCTATTCTCCTCCATCTTGTTGGCAAAAGAACTTGTCAGAGGTCTCACACCTCTTAACACGGGCATGAGCCTGAAATCCCAATTTCAGCTCTTGGAACATCTCATATGTTCTATGGCGTTCAAAACGTCATTGGAATCCCGATTCTAAGCCGTAAAGTGTGGTGCACTAAACTATCAAGTAGTCATCAGGATGTGTCTGTCAGGTGTTCACAACATCCACAGACGACGTTGTAGGGGTTTGCACATCGAGCGGTGCATCAAAGACGTAAGCCTTCTGTGTAGCAGTGAGGACACTCCTCGGACTATGGACCTAGTCCGCATCAGTGCTTACAATATCTTTCAACTTGGTCTTTCTCTAGGAACGTATTGAAACAGGGAGCTACAATGTGAGCTATTTATCTACAACATATTTGCAAAGACAATTTAGACTATGTTCATGATAATTGAGTTCATTTAATGAACTCCCACTCAGATAGACATCCCTCTAGTCATCTAAGTGAAACATGATCTGAGTCAACTAGGCCGTGTCCGATCATCACGTGAGACGGACTAGTCAACATCGGTGAACATCTTCATGTTGATCGTATCTTCTATATGACTCATGCTCGACCTTTCGGTCTTCCGTGTTCCGAGGCCATGTCTGTACATGCTAGGCTCGTCAAGTCAACCTAAGTGTTTTTGCTGTGTAAATCTGGCTTACACCCGTTATATTCGAACGTTAGAATCTATCACACATGATCATCACGTGGTGCTTTGAAACGACGAACCTTCACAACGGTGCACAGTTAGGGAGAGCACTTTTCTTGATATTTTAGTGAGGGATCATCTTATTTAAGCTACCGTTGTTCTAAGCAAATAAGATGTAAAACATGATAAACATCACATGCAATCAAATAGTGACATGATATGGCCAATATCATTTTGCTCCTTTTGATCTCCATCTTCGGGGCTCCATGATCATCGTTGTCACCGGCATGACACCACGATCTCCATCATCATGATATCCATCATCGTGTATTCTTGAAGTTGTCTCATCATCTATTACTTCTACTACTATGGCTAACGCTTTAGCAATAAAGTAAAGTAATTACATGACATTTATGTTGACACGCAGGTCATAAATAAATTAAGACAACTCTTATGGCTCCTACCGGTTGTCATACTCATCGACATGCAAGTCGTGATTCCTATTACAAGAACATGATCAATCTCATACATCACATATATCATTCATCACATCCTTTTGGCCATATCACATCACAAGGCATATGCTGCGAAAACAAGTTAGACGTCCTCTAATTGTTGTTGCAAGTTTTTACGTGGCTGCTATAGGTTTCTAGAAAGAACGTTTCTTACCTACGCGAAAACCAGAACGTGATATGCCAATTTCTATTTACCCTTCATAAGGACCCTTTTCATCGAATCTGATCCGACTAAAGTGGGAGAGATATACACCCGCTAGCCACCTTATGAAACTAGTGCATGTTAGTCGGTGGAACCAGTCTCACGTAACAGTACGTGTAAGGTCGGTCCGGGCCGCTTCATCCCACGATGCCGCCGAATCAAGATAAGACTAGTAACGGCAAGTAAATTGACAATATCGATGCCCACAACTGCTTTGTGTTCTACTCGTGCATAGAAACTACGCATAGACCTAGCTCATGATGCCACTGTTGGGGAACGTAGCAGAAATTCAAAATTTTCTACGCATCACCAAGATCAATCTATGGAGTAATCTAGCAACGAGGGTAAGGAGAGTGCATCTACATACCCTTGTAGATCGCTAAGCGGAAGCGTTCAAGTGAACGGGGTTGATGGAGTCATACTCGTCGTGATCCAAATCACCGATGATCCTAGTGCTGAACGGACGGCACCTCCGTGTTCAACACACGTACAGCCCGGTGACGTCTCCTACACCTTGATCCAGCAAGGGGAGAAGGAGAGGTTGGGGAAGACTTCATCCAGCAGCAGCACGATGACGTGGTGGTGGTGGAGGAGCGTGGTACTCCAGCAGGGCTTCGCCAAGCACCGCAAGAGAAGAGGAGGGAGAGGGGTAGGGCTGTGCCAAGAAGGAGATGTTCTCGTGTGTATGGCAGCCCAAAACCTCAAGTATATATAGGGGGAGGGGAGGGGCTGTGCCCCCACCTAGGTTTCCACCCCTAGGGGTGGCGGCCAGCCCTAGATCCCATCTAGGGGGCGGCCAAGGGGGGAGAGAGGGGGGCGCACCACTAGGTGGGCCTTAGGCCCATCTGAGCCTAGGGTTTCCCCCTTTTCCCTTCTCTCTTCGCCTTGGGCCCTGGTGGGGTGGCGCACCAGCCCACCTGGGGCTGGTCCCCTCTCACACTTGGCCCACGCAGCCCTCTGGGGCAGGTAGCCCCACCTGGTGGACCCCTGGGACCCTCCCGGTGGTCCGGGTACGTTACCGATAGCACCCGAAACTTTTCCGGTGACCAAAACAGGACTCCCCATATATAAATCTTTACCTCCGAACCATTCCGGAACTCCTCGTGATGTCTGGGATCTCATCCGGGACTCCGAACAACATTTGGTAACCGCGTACATACTTTCCCTATAACCCTAGCATCATCAAACCTTAAGTGTGTAGACCCTACGAGTTCGGGAACCATGCAGACATGACCGAGACACCTCTCTGGCCAATAACCAACAGTGGGATCTAGATACCCATGTTGGCTCCCACATGTTCCATGATGATCTCATCGGATGAACCACGATGTCAAGGACTTAATCAATCTCGTATACAATTCCCTTTGTCTAGCGGTACGATACTTGCCCGAGATTCGATCGTCGGTATCCCGATACCTTGTTCAATCTCGTTACTGGCAAGTCTGTTTACTCGTTCCGTAACACATCATCCCATGATCAACTCCTTGGTCACATTGTGCACATTATGATGATGTCCTACCGAGTGGGCCCAGAGATACCTCTCCGTTTACATGGAGTGACAAATACCAGTCTCGATTCGTGCCAACCCAACAGACACTTTCGGAGATACCTGCAGTGAACCTTTATAGCCACCCAGTTACGTTGTGACGTTTGGTACACCCAAAGCATTCCTATGGTATCCGGGAGTTGCACAATCTCATGGTCTAAGGAAATGATACTTGACATTTAGAAAAGCTTTAGCATACGAACTACACGATCTTTGTGCTAGGCTTAGGATTGGGTCTTGTCCATCACATCATTCTCCTAATGATGTGATCCCGTTATCAACGACATCCAATGTCCATGGTTAGGAAACCGTAACCATCTATTGATCAACGAGCTAGTCAACTAGAGGCTTACTAGGGACATGGTGTTGTTTATGTATCCACACATGTATCTGAGTTTCCTATCAATACAATTCTAGCATGGATAATAAACGATTATCATGAACAAGGAAATATAATAATAACCAATTTATTATTGCCTCTAGGGCATATTTCCAACAAGTAGAGGGGGAGAAACATCATAAGATCCAACTATAATAGCAAAGCTCGCGATACATCAAGATCGTACCACCTCAAGAACATGAGAGAGAGAGAGAGAGAGAGATCAAACACATAGCTACTGGTACATACTCTCGGCCCCGAGGGAGAACTACTCCCTCCTCGTCATGGAGAGCACCGGGATGATTTAGATGGCCACCGGATAGGGATTGCCCCCTCCGGCAGGGTGCCGAAACGGGTCTAGATTGGTTTTTGGTGGCTACGGAGGCTTCTTGTGGAGGAACTCTCGATCTATTGTGTTCCCCGATAGTTTTAGGGTATATGGATATATATGGGCGGAAGAAATACATCAGGGGAGCCACGAGGGGCTCACGAGGGTGGAGGGCGCGCCCAGGGGTGGGCACACCCCCCTGCCTCCTGGCTTCCTCATTGATCCCCTGACGTGCACTCCAAGTCTCCCGTACTGCTTTCTTTCCAAAAATAACTTTTCTGAAGGTTTCATTCCGTTTGGACTCCGTTTGATATTCCTTTTCTGCGAAACACTGAAACAAGGGAAAAACAAAAACTGACGCTGGGCTCTGGGTTAATAGGTTAGTCCCAAAAATAATACAAAAGTGGATAATAAAGCCCAGTAATGTCCAAAACAGTTGATAATGTAGCATGGAGCAATCAAAAATTATAGATACATTGGAGACGTATCATGGATTTCCAGAGTGCTTATCATGCTATTCTGGGAAGGCCTGCATACGCATGTTTTATGGCTCGACCATGTTACATGTATCTTAAGTTGAAAATGCCTGGTCCCAGAGGAGTGATCACGGTCACTGGCAATCGGCAGAAGGCAGAGGAATGCTTCCAGAAGGGCTCTAAAATTGCTGATGCACAAATGGAAGCAGTTGAAATGCAAGAATATCAGAAAAATGCAGATCTGAGTGATTTGTTGCGAGCCAAGAAGCCTGCCACAGATTCTGCATTTCAGTCGTCCGGTGAAACAAAACCAATTCATATTCACCCGACCGATCCTAATGCTGCTCTTACTCATATCTCAACATCACTCGACAGCAAATAGGAAGAAGCGCTCATCCAGTTCCTCCGTGAGAACTAGGACATCTTTGCATGGAAACCTTCTGACATGCCGGGTGTACCCAGGGGACTGGCTGAGCACCGTTTGTGAGTCGACCCGAAAGTGAAGCCAGTCAAGGAACATCTTAGACGGTCTGCCATACAGAAGAGAAAAGCAATTGGCGAAGAAGTGGCTCGGCTCCTAGCAGCTGAGTTCATCCGAGAGATCTACCACTCCAAGTGGCTTGCCAATGTTGTCATGGTCCCCAAGAAGGACGATTCACTTCGTATGTGCATTGACTTCAAGAATATCAATCGGGCCTGCCCGAAAGATCATTTTCCTCTCCCCCGTATCGACCAAATCATCGACTCGACTGCGGGATGTGAGCGTTTTTATTTTCGAGACGCCTATTCCGGGTATCATCAGATCCAATTGTATGGACCCGATGAGATAAAAAATAGCTTTCATCACTCCATTCAGGTGCTTTTGTTATGTCACCATGCCATTCGGTCTCAAGAACACTGGTGCCACATTTATGAGGATGATTCATAAGTGCCTGCTCACTCAAATCAGTCGGAATGTGGAAGCATATATGGACGACATTGTGGTCAAGTCGCGCAAAGGTTCCGACCTGCTGACTGACCTCGCTGAAACCTTTGCCAACCTAAGAAGGTATGATATCAAGCTTAATCCGTCCAAATGCACATTCGGAGTTCCAGGAGGAAAGTTACTCGGTTTCCTCATTTCTGAACGAGGAATCGATGCCAACCCAGAGAAAGTTGGAGCCATACTCTGGATGAAATGCCCTGTGCGTGTGCATGACGTTCAGAAGCTTACTTGTTGTTTGGCCGCCTTGAATCAATTCATCACTCGCCTCGGTGAAAAGGCATTGCCTCTTTACCGACTGATGAAGAAGTCTGATAAATCCGAGTGGACTCCTGAAGCTGACGCAGCATTTGCAGAACTCAAAACCCTGCTTTCCACCTAGCCGGTGCTCGCTGCTCCAATCAGCAAAGAACCTTTACTGCTTTATATTGCAGCCACTGGACAAGTTGTCAGTACAGTACTTACAGTCGAGCGAGAAGAAGGAAAGCCTATAAAGTTCAGCGCCTAGTGTATTATATTTCTGAAGTCTTGAGGCCATCAAAGCAAAGATATCCTCACTATCAGAAGCTAGTCTATGGGATTTACATGACCACGAAGAAGGTTGCACATTATTTCTCTGATCACTCCCTTACAGTCGTCATCGACGCACCTTTGTCAGAAATTCTGAACAACAGAGATGCAACTGGTCGAGTGGCAAAGTGGGCGATTGAACTCCTTCCCTTAGATATCAAGTTTGAGGCAAAGAAAGCTATCAAGTCCCAGGCAATAGCAGATTTCCTCGCCGAGTGGGTCGAGCAGCAACAACCGACTCAGATACACTCGGAGCATTGGACCATGTTCTTTGATGGATCCAAGATGCTGAACGGCTCTGGTGCTGGGGTGGTATTGGTATCCCCTCGAGGAGACAGACTCAGCTATGTTCTTCAGATCCATTTTGATTCCTCCAACAACGAAGCCGAATATGAAGCACTTCTGTACGAGTTGCGTATGGCCATTTCACTCGGCGTCCGTTGCCTAATGGTCTACGGCGACTCAGATTTGGTGGTTAATCAAGTAATGAAGGAGTGGGACGTCAGAAGCCCGACTATGACTTGTTATTGTAATGCAGTGAGAAAGTTAGAGAAGAAGTTTGAGGGGTTGGAGCTCCATCATATACCCCGACTGAAAAATCAAGCAGTTGACGATTTGGCAAAGATAGGCTCCAAGCATGAGCCCATTCCTAGTAACGTGTTCTTGGAGCATCTCCATACGGCGTCCGTCCAAGAGGATCCCTTCACGGAGGAGCCCCCACAACCTAAGAGTCCTACTGATCCGACTGAAGTTGAAGTCCCAGCCGTGGTCGACTTGGTCGTGGAAATTTTGGTCGTCATACCCGATTGGACAGTGCCGTACATCGCGTATATTCTCAGGAAAGAGCTTCCAAAGGATGAAGAAGAGGCTCATCAGATTGTCCGACGATCTAAAGCTTTCACAGTAGTGGGTGGACAGCTTTACAGAGAAAGTGTTACTGGAGTTCCTCGAAAGTGCATAACACCAGAAGAAGGTCGAGTGATCCTCAACGACATCCACTCGGGGACCTATCGTCACCATGCGTCCTCTCGGACCATTGTGGCCAAAGCATACTGAGCGGGATTTTATTGGCCACAAGCGAATGAAATGGCAAAAGACATAGTCGATAGATATGAGGGTTGCCAGTTCTACTCCAACATGTCTCACAAGCCTGCATCAGCCCTGAAGACCATTCCACTCGTTTGGCCCTTTGCTGTTTGGGGATTAGATATGGTTGGACCTCTGAGGACTGGCAGAAGTGGCTTCACCCATGTGCTCGTAGCAGTCGACAAGTTCACCAAATGGATTGAAGACAAGCCTATTAAAAACCTCGAAGCAAGTACTGCTGTTAGCTTCATCAGAGAGTTAACATTCAGATATGGTGTCCCGCACAGCATCATCACGGATAATGGGTCAAACTTCGATTCTGATGAGTTCAGAGCCTTTTGCGCTTCCCAAGGCACTCGGGTTGACTATGCTTCAGTCGCCCATCCCCAGTCGAATGGACAAGCTGAAAGAGCGAACGGATTGATTCTCAAAAGGACTGAAACCCCGGTTGATGCGTGACCTCAAGCATGCAGCGGGCGCTTAGGTCGATGAACTTCCATCAGTACTTTGGGGATTGAAGACAACTCCTAATCAGTCGACCAGCCGAACTCCATTCTTCTTAGTCTATTGGGCTGAAGCTGTGCTTCTGAGTGACTTACTTCATAACGCCCCGCGAGTGGAGCTCTTCTAAAAAGCCGAAACAGAACAAGCCCGTCAGGATGCTGTTGACCTTCTGGAAGAAGAAAGAGAGATGGCGCTAATCCGGTCGACCATCTATCAACAAGACCTGCGTCGATTCCACGCCAGGAACGTGAGAGGTCAAGCATTTCAAGAGGGAGACCTGGTTCTTCGAGTGGATCAGCAGAAACCACACAAGCTCGCTCCTGCTTGGGAAGGCCCCTTCATCATCACCAAAGTACTTCACAATGGGGCTTATTGCCTCTACAATGTGGAGCACAATAAAGACAATCCACGTGCTTGGAATGTAGAGCTGCTCAGCCCCTTTTATACTTAAGCATTCGGATTGTTGTGATGTAATAAGAAATACATTCTAGTTCGATTGTCAAAGACACAGTTTCTCAAAGGATTGTTGTTCCTTTTTTAAGCGTTCTAAATCCCCCAGTGGGTGCCTTAGCTGCGAATCCGTTTCACCTAAGTTTCAAAAATCCTACCGAGTGATGAGCAAGTCTCTCACTCAGGGGCTTAGCTGTGAATCCGTTTTGACTAAGTTTAAAAAATCCTACCGAGTGATGAGCAAGTCTCTCACTCGGGGGCTTAGCTGCGAATCCGTTTCGCCTAATTTTAAAAAATCCTACCGAGTGGTGAGCAAGTCTCTCACTCGGAGGCTTAGCTGTAGTGCAGTACTCGCCTAAGTTTAAAAAATCCTACCGAGTGGTGAGCAACCCTCCCACTCAAAGGCTTAGATGTAGTCCAGTACTCGCCTAAGTTCAAAAAATCCTACCGAGTGGTGAGCGACCCTCTCACTCGGGGGCTTAGCTACGAATCTGTTTCGCCTAAGTTTAAAAAATCGTACCGAGTGGTGAGCAAGTCTCTCACTCGGAGGCTTAGCTGCAGTCCAGTACTCGCCTAAGTTTAAAAACTCCTACCAAGTGGTGAGCAACCCTCCCACTCAGGGGCTTAGCTACAGTTCAATACTTGCCTAAATTCAAAAAATCCTACCGAGTGGTGAGAAACCCTCCCACTCGGAGGCTTAGCTGCAGTCCAGTACTCGCCTAAGTTCAAAAAATCCTACCGAGTGGTGAGTGACCCTCGCACTCGGGGGCTTAGCTGCAGTTCAATACTCGCCTAAGTTTAAAAAATCCTACCGAGTGGTCAGCAACCCCCCCCCACTCGGGGGCTTAGCTATAGTTCAATACTCGCCTAAGTTTAAAAAATCCTACCGAGTGTGAGCAACCCTCCCACTCGGAGGCTTAGCTGCAGTCCAGTCCTCGCCTAAGTTTAAAACAATTCTACCGAGTGGTGAACAACCCTCCCACTCGGGGGCTTAGCTGCAGTCCAGTACTCGCCTAAGTATTAAGGCTCGCTCCATCCTTACCTGTAAGGACGGCAAGGTGCAGGTCGACCACGATCTGCCCTCGGAGCTTCGCCACAAATACAATGCCCGCTCCATCCTCACCCGTAAGGACGGTGAGGTGCAGGTCGACCACGATCTGCCCTTAGAGCTTCGCCACAAATACAATGTCTGCTCCATCCTTATCCGTAAGGGTGGCGGGGTGCAGGTCGACCACAATCTTCCCATGATTCACTCGACTAAGCTGCATCACAAAGTCAGTAGCAACTCAAACTGCAAGAAACAAGTCCTACGCAAAGAGTCAAAAGATTCAAAAGCAACCAAAGTTGAGATAAAATCCTAAGGTTCCAGAACACGGATTAAAGTACTTGGGCATCAGGCCCGAAGGAGTTTAACGGTTACAAAATCACTCAGCATTCCGAGGCAAATTTAAGGCGGGGCATAAAGTTTGTTCACTCTGCAGGAGGAGGGCTTGTAGGCTCGACGAACTCGTCCAGATCAATCCCGTCAGCAATCTGAGTGGCAGCAGCAATGAAGGTTTCCATGAAGGATCGGAAGTCATGCTTTTTGGTATTGGCAACCTTGATCGCTACCAGCTTCTCTTCTCGGGCTTCCTTGCAGTGGACACGAACCAGCGACAGAGCCACGTCAGCACTGCATCAAGCAGAAGACTTCTTCCGTTCTTGCACTCGACCAGGGACCTCATTGAGTCGAGTCATCAGAGACTCGAGGTCATTTTCAAGCGTCGCCCTTGGCCAGAGTGCTGTATCGATGTGCGACACCGCCACCTTCAGGCGAGCAAGATAGCTCGTAACACTGGCAACATGGGATTCCAGTCGAAGCACATTCCTAGAAGCATCATCACCGACGGGAGAAAGGACAGGGTCCAGACCTGTCTCGACCCGCCCAGTCTCTTCTTCAAAGTTTTGACAGAATTCTACAAACTCAAAGAAATAATGAGTCGACGAATGCTTGATGAATCGACAACAGTTAAACAGTCGAGCAAAGGGAAATACCTTCGAGCATAAGGAACAGCTTTTTGGCAAGTGCCCCCAGATAAGCCTCCAGGTCATTTCTCTTACGAGAAATGCCTTCAATCTTCTCGTTCAAAGCAACTTTGTCCTTCTTCAGATGGGTCGCTTCTTTGTTGGCCTCGGTGAGGGATGCCTTTCGTTTGGCGTTGTCTTACTCCAGTGCTCCGACTGAAGCCAGCTTCTTGTTGGCAAGTGCAGTCTTCTCCTTAGCCTCCTTCTACATAGCTGCAAGGTCAAGATCCTTTTGCGCCAAATCTTGCTTCATTTTCTCTGAAGAATGTGCAAGATCAAAGATCAGTCGCTTCCGAGTGAATAGAGCTCTAAGACTACCGTAGAATATAAACATTCTATAGCAGTCTCGGGACTACACCCAGTGGGTGCACTTAGCGTGCCCCCACTAGTTCGGGTTCCACTCAACATGGTCCGACCAGACCGAGTGGAAAAAAAAGAGAAGACCAAGGTTATTTTTTGAAGTCAACAAAAGACATTCTCCGACCCCAACCGACTGCCCGCAGTCAATTGTGGTCTCGGGGACTACACCTAGTGGGTGCACTTAGCGTGCCCCCACTGGTTCGGATTCCACTCAACATGGTCCGACCAGACCGAGTGGAAGAGTGAAACAATAGACATAAATTCAAACACCCAGTAGGTGTGCAGATGCGAAGTGCATAATAACAGGAGGATGCACAAAGAAAAGTTTTCAGGTAGCATATCCTAACAGAACAAGCAACAAGATAAGAATTCAGTCGGAAGCCAACTTACCTGGACATTGGCTCGAAGGGCCGCACTGGCGTCATAAGCAGCCTGACTATTTTCATGCACCACCTTCACTTGCTCCATCATTATGCCAGCTTGGCGAATGGCTTTTGCAGCGGCACCTGCCTGATCTTCTGGAACGTGATAAGTAGTGAAGAATGGGGTTGGCGGTTCAGTCGCGGCAGCTTGAAGTTCCGAGGCATGAGGCTGGATTGTTGAAGCAAACACTGGTGCAGTTGACGACGTGGGGTGTTCACTTGATACTGGAACAAAGAAAGTAACAAAAGCCCGAGTCACATCTTCAGGCTGTTGAATCACTGGCTCTGCCACCGGCACCAACTGGGACGTCTTGCCAGTTGATGCCTTCTTACTCCTCCTGGGCCTCGGCAACACGTCCTCGTCATCATCCGGAAGATCAATGCCATGGGGAAGAGCTGCAAAAAGAATTAGTTGTCAGAATTCAGTCGGTCAACAAAATAGCTGAGGAAGCAAAGGAAAGTTTGCAAAAGTCATACCCGGGTTAGAAGTGACCGTGTCTTCTACATCTTCATCATCATCCCTGTAAGAAGAAGTCCCAGAAGTAGCAGCTCTGCAAGTTTCAAGATTCACTCGGACAAATGAGAAAGAGAGTCGACAGCATAAATCCTCGACTGAAAGGTGGAGACAAGACACTTATGCAGAAGCGACGGGGATGTCAATCTTGATCTTGTGCAGGGCCTTCCGAGGCTTTGGTTCTGTAACCTTTTGCTACTTCGGGGCCTTCTCAGTCAGCACAGGGGAAGAGGTCCGAGTGCGCTTGGAAGTTTGTCCGGTCGGCCTAGCTACTTCTCCACGGACAATCGCTGGGTCGTGCTTATGTTTGGAATGCTTTTCAGTGCGAGGCGGTGACTCGACTTCTTCACCACTGCTCAAGTCCTCGCTTTACTCCTCCTCTTCCCCTCCATCAGATTGCCAATCCATGCTTTCACCTCCGCTCGCCTCCCCTTCCGGGTCCTAGTCCTGCTCCTGCTCTCCGTTGGGCATCGAGTACATCTCAATGAGGGCCTGAAAGACAACAAGTAGAACAAATGTCAGTCGATTGGCAAAAAGCGATTACATGATAGATCAAAAACACTCGAAAGATAGAATTGGACCTTATCTGGTTCATATGAGTTGTCGAGTGGAGGGATTCTCCTGGACCCCATGGGGTTATCCTTGTTACCAGTGATGCCCCTCAACCACTGTTCCACCGTATCCTCGTCGACTTCTTCTGGGTGGATCCGAGTGGTATCTTCGATGCCCGAATACATCCACATCGGATGGTCGCGAGCTTGAAGTGGCTTAATGCGTCGTCTGAGGAAGACCTCCAACAGATCCATGCCAGTCACGCCATCACGAACGAGCTAGACCACTCGCTCGACCAGCACCTTCACCTTCGCTTTCTCCTCTGGAGTCACCTTAAAGGCAGAGGGCTTCTCGACTCGAGCCATGGAGAAGGGGGGAAGTCCAGTCGACTGGCCTGGAGTCGGCTGGTCTTTGTAGTAGAACCAGGTCGACTGCCACCCTCTGACTGACTCGGGAAGAATCATGGCTAGGAAAGTACTTTTACCTCTCATTTGGATCCCAAGACCCCCACACATCTGGATCACATGTGTCCCCTCATCACTCGGATTGGCCTTTTTGACCGACTGAGAACGACAGGTGAAAATGTGTTTGAAGAGGCCCCGGTGTGGTCGACAACCCAGGAAATTCTTGCACATGGACACGAATGCAGCGAGGTACACGATAGTATTGGGGGAAAATGATGAAGTTGTGCTCCAAAGAAGTTCAAGAAACCTCGGAAGAAAGGGTGGGGAGGCAAAGAAAAACCATGGTTGACGTGGGTGGCAAGGAGCACACACTCACCCTCCTGCGGCCGCGGCTCGGTCTCGTCCTCCGGGAGCCGAATTTACTTGTGGGGAATCAGTCCCTCCTCGACCAGATCGTCGATGTCGTCTTGCCAGATCGTCGACCGAATCCAATCTCCCTGGATCCACCCGCGCGGCAGGCTGGATCTTGACGAGGATCCGCCCTGGCTAGTCTTCCTCCCTGTCGGTGTCAAAATTGGCGGATCTCGGGTAGGGGGTCCCGAACTATGCATCTAGGCCGGATGGTAACAGGAGGCAAGGGACACGAAGTTTTACCTAGGTTCGGGCCCTCTTGATGGAGGTAAAACCCTACGTCCTGCTTGATTGATATTGATGATATGGGTGTTAGAAGAGTAGATCTACCACGAGATCTGAGAGGCTAAACCCTAGCAGCTAGCCTATGGTATGATTGTTGTCCTACGGACTAAAACCCTCCGGTTTATATAGACACCGGAGAGGGTTAGGGTTACACAAGGTCGGTTACAAAGGAGGAGATATCCATATACGTATTTCCTAGCTTGCCTTCCACGCCAACTAGAGTCCCATCTGGACACGAGACAAAGTCTTCAACTTGTATCTTCATAGCCTAATAGTCCGGCCAATGGAGATAGTCCGGCTGTCCGGAGACCCCCTAATCCAGGAGGACCAAGGGTTGCAATTCGGGGCGACTGGCTCCAGCGCATATACGTCCCTGAGCGCACGCTTCCGCTCCCTCTTGGGGATGTGGGTTGCGTATATCATGTTCACCGTCCGCACTTGCGGAGGAAACCTCTTCTGTCCTCTGGTGTGCGGCTGCCGGGGTTCTTCCTCGTCATCGCTATGCGGCCCCTTGTCCTTGTTTTTGGTGATTAACTTGCCGGCCTGCTTGAACACCCAACAATCCCTGTTGGTGTGATTGGCTGGCTTGTCTGGGGTGCCATGTATTTGACACGAGCGATCGAGTATACGGTCCAAGCTGGACGGACCCGGCGTACTTTCACTAGTAGAAAAAGGGTCAAACGTGAAGCACATTAGTGCCGGTTTGAATTTGAGCCGGCACTAATGGTACCATTAGTGCCGGTTCGAACGACTATGCATTAATGCCGGTTCATGTCGAACCTTTAGTACCGGTTCGTGCCACGAACCGGTACTAAAGGGGTGATGGCAGGCTGGCGTCAGGCTGGGGCCCCACGATCACCTTTAGTACCAGTTCGTGGCACAAACCGGTACTAAAGGGCTACCTTTAATACTGGTTTGTGCCACGAACCGGTACTAAAGGGGTCTGACCTATAGTACCGGTTTGTGACACAAACCGGCACTATAGGGCAATTTTCAAACTCTACCCCCCCCCCCCCCACCCCCCCCCCCCCCCCCGCGTGTGTCGCCATTTCAGTTCTGAAAAATCAAAAGAAAATGATAAAAACTTGAAAACTTAAATTTGGACATGTTTTGCAAAAAGTGTAGGGAAAATGTAAAACGGCTATAACTTTTGCATACGATGTCGGAAAAAAACGTATAATATATCAAAAAATTCAGCACGAAAATCCGCATCTGATGGAGACCGCCTATAGCCTGTTTGGAATTTTTTAGAATCCTCAAATTCCAAAAGGAAAAAAATATATGGTCAAATTTCAGTTTAAAAAAATTGGTTAAATCTGGTCAAACTACTTATTCAAGAAGTATTAATGTTACTACATAATTATTCAAGAATATTAGTGTTACTAAATAATTATTTTTATTTTTTGAATTTTGGTCAAATCTGGTCAAACTATGGTCAAACTCTGGTCAAACTATGGTCAAACTATGGTCAAACTTATTCAAGAAATATTAGCGTTACTAAATAATTACTGTTTTTTTAGAATAATAGTTTCAAACTCAAACGGTGAAATGTGTGACTTCATGCTCAAGCTAAACTCCTGAGGGTTAATAGGATTAACATCTTACTATTGTCAGGAAAACGACAAGTGCAGACTTGGAAACGAAGGAGAATAGAACACGAAAGTTAAGCGTGCTCGGGCTGGAGTAGTGAGAGGGATGGGTGACCGGTCGGGAAGTTAGATGATTTGGAATGAGTGATCCACACTTGAGCAGTTAAGAGAGGTGATTAGAGACTAAATCATCAAATAATTCAGAAAAATTAAAAATCGAAAAAAATCAAAAAAAATTCAAAAAAAACCTTTAGTACCGGTTGGTAACACCAACGGTACTAAAGGTCCCCCATACCAGGGCGTGAGCTCATGCCACGTGGTGGCACTTTAGCGCTGGTTCGTGCCGAATCGGTACTAAAGGGGGGGCCTTTAGTGCCCACACTTTAGTGCTGGTTTCATAACCGGCACTAAAGGCCCTTACAAACCAGTTTTAAAGCTCCGTTTTCTACTAGTGTTTGTTTGAATGGCTTTTTCCGCTGACCGGGTTTAGATCCTTTGAATCCGGCATTGACTGTCGTATCCTCAGTACTTTCGCCGTTAATGCGGCGCTTATGCTTGTTGCGACGTGACCTGCTGTTGCCGTCCTTGGTATCTGAGGTACCATGGTTCTTTGATATGTTGTTACTGCGAGCCAACCAGCTGTCTTCTCCCGCACAAAAGCGGGTCATGAGCGTCGTGAGGGCTGCCATAGATTTCGGCTTTTCCTGACCAAGGTGCCGGGCTAGCCACTCGTCTCGGATGTTGTGTTTGAAAGCCACTAAGGCCTCCGCATCCGGATAGTCGATGATTTGGTTTTTCTTTGTAAGGAACCGAGTCCAGAATTGCCTGGCCGACTCTTCTGGCTGCTGAATTATGTGGCTCAAGTCATCGGTGTCTGGTGGTCGCACATAAGTGCCCTGAAAGTTGTCGAGGAATGCGGCTTCCAGATCTTCCCAATAGCTAATGGAGTCCGCTGGCAAGCTATTAAGCCAATGATGTGCTGGTCCTTTGAGTTTTAGTGGGAAGTACTTGATGGCATGTATGTCATCACCGTGGGCCATGTGGATGTGGAGGAGGAAGTCCTCAATCCATGCCGCGGGATCTGTTGTGCCGTCGTATGATTCAATGTTTATAGGTTTGAAACCTTCTGGGAATTGATGTTCCATTACTTTGTCTGTGAAGCATAAGGGGTGTGCGGCACCTCTGTATTAAGCTATATCGCGATGCAGCTCGTATGGGTCCTGCCCGCTGTGTTCGGCCCGGGCGGATTTGCTTTTACTGTATCCGGCATGACGTTTACCGTCTCGTAGAGTGGTGCGCCCTCGTGATCCGTAGATCGATCTTGAGTGCTTTGCTTTGTCCTCCAATATGTCTCGTAGGTCTGGCGTATCTCCCCATGCCTTTTTATTTGGATGGCGTTGGGGTGGAGGCTGAGCTTTTGGCAGGAATGCCTCTCTATCGCGGCCACGAGGTGGCCGGTCAGCCGTATCATACGCTTGTTCCTCCAGTCGGGGTAGTAACCTGCGCCTTGGGTAACTCTTGGAGGGACGCTCGAGTTTATATTCCTCGGCTGCGAGGACTTCAGTCCATTTGTCAGCTAGCAGATCTTGATCAACTTGAAGCTACTGCTGCTTTTTCTTCAGGCTATTTGCCATGGCCATAAGCATGTGCTTGAAGCGCTCTTGTTCGACGGGATCCTCTGGTACGGCGAATTCATCGTCCCCGAGGCTTGCCTCGTCTTCGGAGGGGGGCATGTAATTGTCATCCTCCTCCTCTCCGCCAGTCGCTCTCTCAGGAGAGCTGGCACCTTCATCCTCCTGATCTAACTCTTGCTGGAGGGTGTTTTCGTTGTCTTCGGCGCTATCCGGAGTGTTATTATCTCCTGCGCCGGTATCACCACTTTTGCTTTGGCGGAACTTAGAGCAGCGCCGGTGATGTCGGCGCTTGGGTTGCTTCTTGGAGGGGTCATCCTCCGCTATCTCGTCGCCGTTACATTCATTGGGTGTATCCACCATGTATATGTCATACGACGAGGTGGCTTTCCAGTGCCCTATAGGTGCTGGTTCATGTTCGTCTCCTACATCGTCGTCCATACCGTCGATGTCTTTGGAGTCGAAGTCGAGCATGTCGGTTAAATCATCGACAGTGGCTACAATGTGGGTGGTGGGTGGGGCGTCGAATTTCTTCGTCGTCCGCATCCCAGTCCTGTTGGCCATAATCCGGCCAGGGCTCTCCTGACAAAGAGAGAGACCTTAGTGAATTCAGAATGTCGCCGAAGGGCGAGTGCTAAAAGATATCCGCGACAGTGAATTCCATGATCGGCGCCCACTCGGATTTGATTGGCGGAGCGCGGACGGTTCGAGGTCCGGAAGAGAGTCCGGCACCTTGGAGTCACGGGTTACGCAGGGGATTATGCTAGTGTTTGGCTCGATCGCCGTCGAGACTGCAGCCCCTAAGGCAGTGTCTAGCCACCCGTCCTTGGTTGGCGCAGTTGGCTCCGAGCTAAGGGTCGGAGCTGGTGTGCGCGCGGCCTCTGAAGTACTGTCTGGTGGTAGAGCTAGGTCATGCCCATTGAGACAATGCGGCGCGCCCGGCTGTGGCTCGAATCCATCGAAGATCAAGTCTCCGTGGATGTCGGACGTGTAGTTCAAAATTCCCAATCTGACCTGATGGCCAGGGGCGTAGCTTTCAATCTGCTCCAAATGGCCAAGCGAATTAGCCCGTAGTGCAAAGCCGCCAAATACGAAGATCTGTCTGGGGAGAAAAGTCTCACCCTGGACCGCATCGCTACCGATGATAGTAAGAGCCATCAAGCCTAACGGCGACATCACAGAGGAACTCTCAATGAAAGCACCAATGTCGGTGTCAAAACCGGCGGATCTCGGGTAGGGGGTCCCGAACTGTGCGTCTAGGCTGGATGGTAACAGAAGGCAAGGGACACGAAGTTTTACCCAGGTTCGGGCCCTCTTGATGGAGGTAAAACCCTACGTCCTGCTTGATTGATATTGATGGTATGGGTATTACAAGAGTAGATCTACCACGAGATCAGAGAGGCTAAACCCTAGAAGCTAGCCTATGGTATGATTGTATGTTGTGATTGTTGTCCTATGGACTAAAACCCTCCGGTTTATATAGACACCGGAGAGGGTTAGGGTTACACAAGGTCGGTTACAAAGGAGGAGATATCCATATACGTATTTCCTAGCTTGCCTTCCATGCCAAGTAGAGTCCCATCTGGACACGAGACAAAGTCTTCAATCTTGTATCTTCATAGCCTAACAGTCCGGCCAATGGAGATAGTCCGGCTGTCCGAAGACCCTCTAATCTAGGAGGACCAAGGGTTGAAATTCGGGGCGACTGGCTCCAGCGCATATACGTCCCTGAGCGCACGCTTCCGCTCCCTCTTGGGGATGTGGGTTGCGTATATCATGTTCACCGTCCGCACTTGCGGGGGAAACCTCTTCTGTCCTCTGGTGTGCGGCTGCCGGGGTTCTTCCTCGTCATCGCTATGCGGCCCCTTGTCCTTGTTTTCGGTGATTAACTTGCAGGCCTATTTGAACACCCAACAATCCCTGTTGGTGTGATTGGCTGGCTTTGTCTGGGGTGCCATGTATTTGACACGAGCGATCGAGTATACGGTCCAAGCTAGACGGACCCGGTGTACTTTCACTAGTAGAAAAAGGGTCAAACGTGAAGCACATTAGTGCCGGTTTGAATTTGAGCCGGCACTAATGGTACCATTAGTGCCGGTTCGAACGACTATGCATTAATGTCGGTTCGTGTTGAACCTTTAGTACCGGTTCGTGCCACGAACCGGTACTAAAGGGGTGATGGCAGGCTGGCGTCAGGTTGGGGCACCACGATCACCTTTAGTACCGGTTCGTGGCACAAACCGGTACTAAAGGGCTACCTTTAGTACCGGTTTGTGCCACGAACCGGTACTAAAGGGGTCTGACCTATAGTACGGGTTTGTGACACAAACCGGCACTATAGGGCAATTTCCAAACTCTACCCCCCCCCCCCCCCCCCCCCCGCGTGTGTCGCCATTTCAGTTCTGAAAAAATCAAAAGAAAATGATAAAAACTTCAAAAAATAAAATCCTTCGAGAGGTAGTTATATTACTACATCTACTAGTTAGGAAAATTTGAAAACTTAAATTTGGACATGTTTTGCAAAAAGTGTAGGAAAAATGTAAAACGGCTATAACTTTTGCATATGATGTCGGAAAAAAACATATAATATATCAAAAAATTCAGCATGAAAATCCGCATCCGATGGAGACCGCCTACAGCCTGTTTAGAATTTTTTAGAATCCTCAAATTCCAAAAGGAAAAAATATATATGGTCAAATTTCAGTTTAAAAAAATTGGTTAAATCTGGTCAAACTACTTATTCAAGAAGTATTAATGTTACTACATAATTATTCAAGAATATTAGTGTTACTAAATAATTATTTTTATTTTTTGAATTTTGGTCAAATCTGGTCAAACTATGGTCAAACTCTGGTCAAACTATGGTCAAACTTATTCAAGAAATATTAGCGTTACTAAATAATTACTGTTTTTTTAGAATAATAGTTTCAAACTCAAACAGTGAAATGTGTGACTTCATGCTCAAGCTAAACTCCTGAGGGTTAATAGGATTAACATCTTACTATTGTCAGGAAAACAACAAGTGCAGACCTGGAAACGAAGGAGAATAGAACCCAAAAGTTAAGCATGCTCGGGCTGGAGTAGTGAGAGGGATGGGTGACCGGTCGAGAAGTTAGATGATTTGGAATGAGTGATCCACACTTGAGCAGTTAAGAGAGGTGATTAGAGACTAAATCATCAAATAATTCAGAAAAATAAAAAATCGAAAAAAATCAAAAAAAATTCCAAAATTTTCAAAAAAAAAATCAAAAAAAAAAAACCTTTAGTACCAGTTGGTAACACCAACCGGTACTAAAGGTCCCCCATACCAGGGCGTGAGCTCACGCCACGTGGTGGCATTTTAGCGCCGGTTTGTGCCGAACCGGTACTAAAGGGGGGGGCTTTAGTGCCCACACTTTAGTGCCGGTTTCATAACCGGCACTAAAGGCCCTTACAAACTGGTTTTAAAGCTCCGTTTTCTACTAGTGTTTGTTTGAATGGCTTTTTTCGCTGACGGGTTTAGATCCTTTGAATCCGGCATTGACTGTCGTATCCTCAGTACTTTCGCCGTTAATGCGGCGCTTATGCTTGTTGCGACGTGACCTGCTGTTGCCGTCCTTGGTATCTGAGGTACCATGGTTCTTTGATATGTTGTTACTGCGAGCCAACCAGCTATCTTCTCCCGCACAAAAGCGGGTCATGAGCGTCGTGAGGGCTGCCATAGATTTCGGCTTTTCCTGACCAAGGTGCCGGGCTAGCCACTCATCTCGGATGTTGTGTTTGAAAGCCACTAAGGCCTCTGCATCCGGACAGTCGATGATTTGGTTTTTCTTTGTAAGGAACCGAGTCCAGAATTGCCTGGCCGACTCTTCTGGCTGCTGAATTATGTGGCTCAAGTCATCGGCGTCTAGTGGTCGCACATAAGTGCCCTAAAAGTTGTCGAGGAATGCGGCTTCCAGATCTTCCCAATAGCTAATTGAGTCCGCTGGCAAGCTATTAAGCCAATGACGTGCTGGTCCTTTGAGTTTTAGTGGGAGGTACTTGATGGCATGTATGTCATCACCGTGGGCCATGTGGATGTGGAGGAGGAAGTCCTCAATCCATGCCGCGGGATCTGTTGTGCCGTCGTATGATTCCATTACTTCGTCTGTGAAGCATAAGGGCTGTGCGGCGCCTCTGTATTAAGCTATATCGCGACGCAGCTCATATGGGTCCTGCCCGCTGTGTTCGGCCCGGCCGGATTTGCTTTTACTGTATCCGGCGTGATGTTTACCGTCTCGTAGAGTGGTGCGCCCTCGTGATCCGTAGATCGATCTTAAGTGCTTTGCTTTGTCCTCCAATATATCTCGTAGGTCTGGCGTATCTCCCCATGCCTTTTTATTTGGATGGCATTGGGGTGGAGGCTGAGCTTTTGGCAGGAATGCCTCTCTATCGCGGCCACGAGGTTGCCGGTCAGCCGTATCATACGCTTCTTCCTCCAGTCGGGGTAGTAACCTGCGCCTTGGGTAACTCTTGGAGGGACGCTCGAGTTTATATTCCTCGGCTGTGAGGACTTCAGTCCATTTGTCAGCTAGCAGATCTTGATCAGCTTGAAGCTGCTGCTGCTTTTTCTTCAGGCTATTTGCCATGGCCATAAGCCTGCGCTTGAAGCGCTCTTGTTCGACGGGATCCTCTGGTACGGCGAATTCATCGTCCCCGAGGCTTGCCTCGTCTTCGGAGGGGGGCATGTAATTGTCATCCTCCTCCTCTCCGCCAGTCGCTCTCTTAGGAGAGCTGGCACCTTCATCCTCCTGATCTAACTCTTGCTGGAGGGTGTTTTCGTTGTCTTCGGCGCTATCCGGAGTGTTATTATCTCCCGCGCCGGTATCACCACTTTTGCTTTGGCGGGACTTAGAGCAGCGCCGGTGATGTCGGCGCTTGGGTTGCTTCTTGGAGGGGTCATCCTCCGCTATCTCGTCGCCGTTACATTCATTGGGTGTATCCACCATGTATATGTCATACGACGAGGTGGCTTTCCAGTGCCCTATAGGTGCTGGTTCATGTTCGTCTCCTACATCGTCGTCCATACCGTCGATGTCTTTGGAGTCGAAGTCGAGCATGTCGGTTAAATCATCGACAGTGGCTACAATGTGGGTGGTGGGTGGGGCGTCGAATTTCTTCGTCATCCGCATCCCAGTCCTGTTGGCCATAATCCGGCCAGGGCTCTCCTGACAAAGAGAGAGACCTTAGTGAATTCAGAATGTCGCCGAAGGGCGAGTGCTGAAAGATATCTGCGGCAGTGAATTCCATGATCGGCGCCCACTCGGATTTGATTGGCGGAGCGCGGATGGTTCGAGGTCCGGAAGAAAGTCTGGCACCTTGGAGTCACGGGTTACGCAGGGGATTATGCTGGTGTTTGGCTCGATCGCCGTCGAGACTGCAGCCCCTAAGGCGGTGTCTAGCCACCCGTCCTTGATTGGTGCAGTTGGCTCCGAGCTAAGGGTCGGAGCTGGTGTGGGCGCGGCCTCTGAAGTACCGTCTGGTGGTAGAGCTAGGTCATGCCCATTGAGACAATGCGGCGCGCCCGGCTGTGGATCGAATCCGTCAAAGATCAAGTCTCCGCGGATGTCGGCCGTGTAGTTCAAAATTCCCAATCTGACCTGATGGCCAGGGGCGTAGCTTTCAATCTGTTCCAGATGGCCAAGCGAATTAGCCCACAGTGCAAAGCCGCCAAATACGAAGATCTGTCCGGGGAGAAAAGTCTCACCCCGGACCGCATCGCTACCAATGATAGTAAGAGCCATCAAGCCTAACGGCGACGTCACAGAGGAACTCTCAATGAAAGCACCAATGTCGGTGTCAAAACCGGCGGATCTCGGGTAGGGGGTCCCGAACTGTGCATCTAGGCCGGATGGTAACAGAAGGCAAGGGACATGAAGTTTTACCCAGGTTCGGGCCCTCTTGATGGAGGTAAAACCCTACGTCCTGCTTGATTGATATTGATGGTATGGGTGTTACAAGAGTAGATCTACCACGAGATCAGAGAGGCTAAACCCTAGAAGCTAGCCTATGGTATGATTGTTGTCCTACGGACTAAAACCCTCCGGTTTATATAGACACCGGAGAGGGTAAGGGTTACACAAGGTCGGTTACAAAGGAGGAGATATCCATATATGTATTGCCTAGCTTGCCTTCCACGCCAAGTAGAGTCCCATCCGGACACGAGACGAAGTCTTCAATCTTGTATCTTCATAGTCTAACAGTCCGGCGAATGGAGATAGTCCGGCTGTCCGGAGACCCCCTAATCCAGGACTCCCTCACTCCCCTTCGCCTTCTTCGCACGCTCCAAGGCCGCCGTCTTCTCCTTCCCCATTGCAGCGGACGAAGCTCGAGCGGGCCGACAGCGCCGAGAGCAGAGGTGGATGCGGTGGAGAAACATAGGAGAAAGGGAGAGAATGGGGCGCACTGTGCTGAAAACCCCAGCCTTGTCACCCTATATGAGATCTTCTCTCGAGTGGCTGACTTGTGGGTCCAAGCAATCCCGTCAAATCCCGCAACAGTCGCGCGCGTAGTACATGGCAAAAAAGGTGGCGCGGGAATCGAGGCGCCCCTGCCTAATCTTCTCCGATTACCGCAGCCTCCTCCTCCCCGCGCGCTTCCCAAAATTCAAATCCCGCAGGATCCGCAAGCAGCAGAGCAACCTGTCAGACGGAAGATTTTTTCCATATCAACACTCGAAGCTTTTCAATAAAAGTTCACTCGACAAACTAAAAATGGATCAAGGTGATTGAAGAAGAAATTGAAGTCAATGTGATTGGTCATTTGATCCCAGTCAGACGCTTCCGAAGCGCAAGAATTGAGTCGGGGGTATTTTCAACTCCTTCTCCACTCGAGCCCTAAACCATTCGGGGGCTAATGATGAAGCTATGTATCTAGGGTAGGGTTATAGGCCTGACCTAGACACCCTCCACTGGGACATCACCCTAAATCCAGAAACATTCAAGGGATACCATCATCCACTCGACCAGAAGCATTCCACTCGGAAGACTCAAAGTCACTTGAATGTAGCAATTGTCACTCGGCGATCAGAAGACCTAAAGCCACTCGTATAGCAACGGTCGAATGTTTATTCTGTAGACTTAATGGTCATTTATGTCACTTTATTACTAGCGCTACCAGTAACGCCGCATCTTTATGTACCTTAAACCCTTTGTAACTGAGGGCGGGAGGGGTCCGGCGAACTCTATATAAGCCACCCCCCTCCTCAGGGACAAGGGTTGGCACCCCTGTAATACCACACTCATATAATCCAGTTGACCGCCTCCGGGCACCGAGACGTAGGGCTTTTACTTCCACCATGAAGGGCCTGAACTCATAAATCTTGTGTGTACAACTTCACCACAGCTGGGATCTTGCCTCCTCCTACCTACCCCCCATTCTACTGTCAGTCTTAAAACCATGACAGGCTCAGAACATTTCCAGTACTCACTAAAATAATTTCATCGCGTTCCGAACCAATTTTGGTTTAGTGAATTTCATCTGCGAAAAGCAAACAAGAATGTGTTTTCACTATTCATAAAGACAATTTTTCGCGTCCATTAAATCCGAAAATATTTCTGTGGGTCTTAGAATAATTCCAGATTCATCCTGAAACAATATCAGATTAGTGAATTTCATCTGTGAAAAGCAACCAAACCGGTACCGACAGCTCTGGAACAATTCCAGCTTTTATCCCGGAAAATTCTAGAAAGTTTCCAGAATGACTCTGGCACCCTCCAAGAATTATCAGGCATGTGCTGAAACCAATTTGACTTAATAGTATATCCTGAAACAATTTTTCGGTTTCACAGAAACTCATCCGATGACCTCGCTCTACGGAACTTTTTCGTTGTCCGAAACATTTCGGTGTCCGAAACTTTTTTGGTGATTTTCTCTCAAACTCCCTGTCTAGTATTCAACAGATAAATGATCCTTAAGCGTGTGACCCTATAGGTTCGATGAAGCATAGACATGACCGGAACACTTTCTGATCAATGATCAACATCGGAGCCGTGGACACCCATATTGACCCCTATACCCACACGAATGAATATCCGAGCGAACCTCCAGTTGTCGTGTGCTATTCCTGTTGCTTCGTGATATGTTACAAATACCCGAGGTGAGACATGTTGGCATCCCCATGGATCAACAACTTGTCCACTATGCCAGTTACATCGTTACCGGTATTGTTCTCTTTTCTCGTTCTCGTGTTCCGGCATCCCCGTGATCAAATCACAAAGTGTCTGGTCAGACGATAATGGATACCGTAACACCGAGAGGGCCCAGAGATATCTCTCTATCATTGGAGGAGCAAATCCCAATCTTGAGCTATCAAGTTACTTGACATATTTTTCCATGAACCTGTAAGCCACCGTAATAGCCACCCATTTACGGATGACGTTTAACAAATCCCAAAGTTCATGAAGCAAGCATGAAGAAACTCGATACTCTCATGGTCTAAGGAATCATGCAAATGTTAATCATCTCTATGTTATGTAACATTAACTTGTGACGAATGAATCTTATAGCATAACATCAATCCGGGTCGATTCAACACAAATGTTCTCTTAACATTGTGCCCTCAAAGTTGTTGGCATAGACATGCCCATGATCAGGAAAACAGAACCATCATGCAACACTTGAACTAGTCTTAGAGGCCAGACTAAGAATACTTCTTACCATTTATTATTCCACACGTGCATATGAGTCTTCCTTCGAGCCTCGTGTTATTGCAGACTCGAGAACCATAGCAGTTATAGCATGAAACATAAACATAATTATGAATTTGGAGATAAATAATATCATGTATTATTGCCTCTAGGCCATATCTCCTACACCAGGAGCACCACGAAACCCTATTTCCACCGCCGCAACCTTCTGTACCTATGAGATCCCATCTTGGGGCCTTTTCCGGCGCTCTGCCGGAGGGGGAATCGATCACGGAGGGCTTCTACATCAACACCATAACCTCTCCGATGATGTGTCAGTAGTTTACGACAGACCTTCGGGTCCATAGTTATTAGCTAGATGGTTTCTTCTCTCCCTTTGGATCTCAATACAAAGTTCTCCTTGATTCTCTTGGAGATCTATTCGATGTAATTCTTTTTGCGGTGTGTTTGTTGAGATCCGATGAATTGTGGGTTTATGATCAAGATTATCTATGAACAATATTTTATTCTTCTCTGAAATATTTTATGCATGATTTAAAAATATTTGCAAGTCTGTTTGAATTATCAGTTTGGTTTGGCCTACTAGATTGATCGTTCTTGCAATGGGAGTAGTGCTTAGCTTTGGGTTCAATCTTGCGGTGTCCTTTTCTGGTGACAGCAGGGGCAGGAAGGCACGTATTGTATTGTTGCCATCGCGAATAAAAAGATGGGGTTTATATCATATTGCTTGAGTTTATCCGTCTACATCATGTCATCTTGCCTAATGCGTTACTCTGTTCTTATGAACTTAATACTCTAGATGCATGGTGGATACGATCGATGTGTGGAGTAATAGTAGTAGATGCAGAATCATTTCGGTCTACTTGTCACGGACGTGATGCCTATATACATGATCATGTCTAGATATTCTCATAAGTATTCGCTTTTCTATCAATTGCTCGACAGTAATTTGTTCACCCACCGTAGAATTTACTATCTTGGGAGAAGCCACTAGTGAAACCTATGGCCCCGGGTCTATCTTCCATCATATTATTTTCATATCAATTTGCTATTTCTATTACCATTTATTTTGCAATCTTTATTTTCCAATCTATATCATAAAAATACCAAAATTATTTATCTTATTATCTCTATCAGATATCACTTTCGTAAGTGACCGTGAAGGGATTGACAAGCCCTTTATCGCGTTGGTTGCGACGTTCTTGTTTGTTTGTGCAGGTACTAGGTGATTTGTATGTTACCTCCTACTGGATTGATATCTTGGTTCTCAAAAACTAGGGGCAATACTTATGCTACTATGCTACATCACCCTTTCCTTTTTAAGGAAAAACCAACGCATGATCAAGAAGTAGCATACTACTGTGCACCCCAAATCCTTAAGTCAAGTTTCTTCCATGAGTGTTCACCATACCTACCTATATACGATATTACCCTGCTGTTTCAAGTAAATGTGTACGTGTCATCTCTAAAACCTTTAAATGAACATCTATTTTGTGTACATGTACCGTTCATGAAGCAGATGGGATAGTTAATATATTCCATGCTAAGTGTGCTTTACTCACTGACAAGAGTTTATTCACTTTCAAATTTAAGAGAGGCTGGTAAAAGGGATGCCCAGTTCTGCTTAAGTTAATAAAAACAAAACTCTCCCTGTAAAGTTGATTGATTGGTGGGCATCCGTGGATTCGGCTAGCCATGACTTGTGTGTTTTATGATTGTGGGGGAGTAAAGCATTTTTAATTATGAAAACAGTCATTAACGTGTTTAGCATGGAAGATATTGAAAACTTTTTCGTTATACTGTTAACAGGAAAAGTACACATCTCAAATGAAATTATCTCGTTCTGGCGCATAAGCAAATCTTTGCTTCCCTCTACGAAGGGTCTGCCTATTTAATTTTTATGTTGAGTCAACTTCTTATTTCAACCTCAATTATTCTTTTTGGGGCAAGCATCATGTGATGGAAAAAGATCCAGGCACATATATCCAGTCAAATATACGTGATCATGTATTATTATTGTTAACAATTATCTCTATGATAAGTAAGTTGGGAGGTTAAGCATTAAGCCCATATCTTCCTCGCTGCGCCGACGGGGAGAGGCAAGGCGGCAAATCCGAAACTGCCCCGTGCCCACCTTGAACCTCTCGAGGGCAATACGGAGGGTTAGCTCCTCATTGACATTGAGGTCCGCGTTGGAGCGCCTACCGGAGCTTAACATGGTCGTCGGAGTAGATTGGAATCGAAGAAATCAAAGTAAAGGATAAGAAGAGACGGAGCGAGAGCGGAGTGAACTAAGCTAGGGTTTTTGGATTGGGGTTTTTTGGGACAGAGCGGGGGTGGTGGTGGCCGGACTTGTCAGGTGGACGCGCCGGACTTGCCCGGGCCGCCTTGTGTCGGACAGCCCGGACGTTTAAGGCCGGTTTGAAATGTCCGAGTGAGTCGCTTTTTTGTGACCGATAAGTGATCGGACGGTCTGCCTGAATGTTTGAGGACGGATTGAGGCGCCGGCTCTAGATGCTCTCGTACCATAAATTAGAACATGTTTGCGAGACCTACATTTGCCCGTATACTGTGACCCGGACATTGTCATGCCATCCCACGAGTCCACGAGTCACGACTCTGGTTCACGACGCGTTGATAGCAAGCAGCAGGGAGTCCAAACAAACCTACTCACTATACGTAGCTCGATGCAAACAGGCTTGCCATCGAGTCCGGCACTCATCAGCAAAGTGAACAAAAGTGCGGCGGTAATACTAGTAAGTTTACTTGAACACCCGGAGGGCTTGGTGCAGCGCCTGCTGGGCTTCGTAGTCCGCCTCTCTGGCTTCGTACTCCGCCAGAATCGCCTTGGCCAGGCGTTCGATAAGACAGGCATCGCCTGATCCATCTGCGTCGAGGTCGCCGTGCAGCGCCTCCACGGCTTCGCACAGCGCCGCTGTGGTTTCCTGCCCCGCCAGTGCGGTCTCACGCGCCGCGAGATGCTCCGGCAGCCACCACGGCTCGGGTGTCGGCAGGTCCCTGCGCGTATCTGGATAGATACAAGAATTTACTCGAGCTAAAACCACGACAAGTATTTTGGAATGGGGGTAGTAATTAAAGGAAACGAAGTAAGCAAGGAACGACCGTTGTTGGCTTTGCTTACCCTGGAGGGTCTTCTTCAACGCCGCCAGCTCGGGCAGGAGATGTTGGTCCGGCCGCAGCAGCTCGGCCGCCGGCCCGGCGAACATATCCATCATCGTCTTCCGCAGCGCCGCCATCGACTCTTGCCTGGCACGCCAGGCCGCGTCTAACTCGGCTTCTTCATCCTGCGTTGCACGCGGGTCCCCCGCCATCGTCCGTTGCACGTCGGACGCAGCGGTTTAGCTAGCTAGCTTGATTCGCTGGTGAGTGAAAGGAGGCGGAGAAGGGGAGGAGCAGTAAATAGAATTGCCCAGCTAGTGCGCCCTTTATTTACCGACGCACGCGTGGCAGAGCCGCGAAGGTGAACGACACATGGCAGAGGATAGTTGAATGCGCGAGGAAGTGAAAAGCTTATGCGAGAAGCTATCTGTTCAAGTTAGCAGTGCTACGGCTATAGCTAGCTAGCTAGGGCACGTCGTGCTGCAGCGCCCTCTGCCGAACGCGTGGCCTCATGCCTGCAAGCTAAGAGCAACTCTAGAAGAGTCGTGTACATATCGTTTCGATTGTTATAATAGCCGTTATTACGGTGATTTTGATTGAAAATGTTGTTTAATCGTCATATCAACTGTTTTTATTTTGATTTTGATTGAAAATATTGTTTCAACAGAATCGTCGTCCCGCGATTGAAATAACTTTTTAGGGAACTGAATATCCAGCAAACGTCAAAATTTAGACATGACAAATTGAATATGTTTCATGGCAAATTATGTTTGCCGAGGATGGCAGTTTTAGTGGCGAGCATGACAAATTCGACTCAGTTTATTATTATTTTTTTATGAAATTACCGTGTTTTCAAACTAAATTTGTCATCATCGCGCCAATATAAATTGTCATAAAAATGTTAGATCTTTACCAAATATTGATGCCACAAATACTTTAGGATGCACTTTCTTTCTATTGCTGCCCACATGTCCATGCCGTTGCCTTTTCGTGCCACCTCTCCTTGTGGACCGTCGCGATCTGACCCTGGTCGGCTTTGTTGATACGCTCCCACGCCTCAAAAGATTCGCAAAGGTTGCCTGGCGTAATGAGCTGCACTGCTAAGCTGCCATGCCAAGCAACCTTAAGGTCGCCTGGCGTAATGTTGCCTTTGTTGGCGCGGTCCGATCGTGCTACCACTTCTGCCACGCAACCTTAAGGTGTTCGACGACTTGCCCTGAGGTAAATTTCCCCAACCTTTTCTAGTAGAATTAGTTTACCATTTCATAGATTCATGTTGGTGATATAAGATTTGCATTTTGTTGATGGATCTATTGGTAGAGAATTTTTTTTAGATTCATTGTCAAATTCAAACTCAGAGTCTGAGAGTGAAATCATAGACGACAAAGAAGACGAGATAATATTGATGGTTGCTTTATGGATAGCGGTAACCGGAACTAAGAGGAAGCATGCGGGATTGCAGGTTGGTCGTGCGGCATTTTTCCAGAACAGAATTGAAGGCAATGAGAAGCTCATGCATGACTACTTTCTGTCGGGTCACACCTTCCCGTGGTACGCATTCTAGCGACGCTTCTGCATGACTGGATGGTTGTTCCAACGAATTGCCGACCACATAGAGCCCAGTGAACCTTTCTTATAACAATGGCGAAATGTGGCCGGTCTATTGAGTTGTTTCCCTTTTTAGAAGGTAATCATGACACTTCAGATAATTGCATATGGCGTCTGCATATGCATTTGATGAGAATCTTCTAGTGGCTGAAGATAGAATCATAAAGTGCACAAAAGTGTTCCCTAAAATTGTATTGAGTGTTTATGGAGAGCAGCATCTGCAAGCACCCAATGTCAAGGACACTACCGGGCTTCTAGCGACTCATGAAGTAAGAGGCTGGCCTGAGATGTTAGAGAGTGTTGGTTGTATGCATTCGAGTTCGAAGATTTGCCCCGCAACTTGGCACATCCAATTCATCGAGCATTGACGTGATCCAACAATAATTTTGGAAGTTGTTGTCTCTGAAGATTTGTGAACACATTTTTTTGGATGTTGCATCAAATCAAGCTCGTGAGCTTCTATATTTAGCATTTGCCAGAGGTGATATAATGTCTTCCATCCACCCAAATATTGGCACCGCTGACATTTTGGCTCCCGCCCCTTCCGTCTCCTCCCACATCCCCACATCACCCCTATTTAGTGCCACATTCGCTACTCGTACCATCGTTATTTGGGCCCGGTCGCCTCTGCTGATACCCTCCTGGATCTCCCGCGCTTCGATGTACCTTTGTAACACCCACAATGCGGCTATATCTCCCACGTGTCGAGGCACGACTTAGAGGCATAGCCGCATGGTAGGCATGTCGCAAGAGGGGTAATCTTCACACATCCCATGTACTGAATAAGAAAGGGATAAAGAATTGGCTTACAATCGTCACTTCACACAAATACAAGTTAAACATACATCATCCAGAATACAATCAAGGTCCGACTACGGAACCAAAATAAAAGAAGACAACCCCAAATGCTAGATCCCCGATCGTCCCGACTGGGCTCTACTACTGATCAACAGGAAACGAATCAACACAACGAACAAGATCTTCATCAAGCTCCCACGTGAGCTTGGTTGCGTCATCTGCACTGGTATCATCGGCACCTGCAACTGTTTGGAAGTATCTGTGAGCCACGAGGACTCATCAATCTCACACCCGCGAGATCAAGACTATTTAAGCTTATGGGTAGGAAAAAGGGTAGTGAGGTGGAGCTGCAGCAAGCACTAACCATATATGGTGGCTAACATACGCAAATGAGAGCGAGAAGAGAAGCAATGCAACGGTCGTGAACTAGAAGTGATCAAGAAGTGATCCTGAAACTAATTACGTTCAAGCATAACGCAAGAACTGTGTTCACTTCCCGGACCCCGCCGGAAAGAGACCATCACGGCTACACACGCGGTTGATGCATTTTAATTAAGTCAAGTGTCAAGTTTTCTACAACCGGACATTAACAAATTCCCATCTGCCCATAACCGCGGGCACGGCTTCCGAAAGTTCAATCCCTACAGGGGAGTCCCAACTTAGCCCATCACAAGCTCTCACGGTCAACGAAGGATATTCCTTCTCCCGGGAAGACCCGATCAGTCTCGGAATCCCGGTTACAAGACATTTCGACAATGGTAAAACAAGACCAGCAAGATCGCCCGATGCGCCGACATCCCGATAGGAACTGCATATATCTCGTTCTCAGGGCAACACCGGATGAGACAGGCTACGAGTAAGACCATCCCTCGACTTTCCCCGAGGTGGCCTCGCAGGCGGCTCGGTTCGAACCAACACTTAGAGAAGCACTGGCCCGGGGGGTTAAAATAAAGATGACCCTTGGGTTGGCCGACCCAAGGGAAGGGTAGTAGGTTGTTAGGCAAATGTAAAACCAAGGTTGGGCCTTGCTGGAGGAGTTTTATTCAAAGCGAACTGTCAAGGGGTTCCCATAACACCCAACCGCGTAAGGGACGCAAATCAAGGAACATAACACCGGTATGACGGAAACTAGGGCGGCAAGAGTGGAACAAAACACCAAGCATAAGGCCGAGCCTTCCACCCTTTACCAAGTATATAGATGCATTAATTAAATAAGAGATATTGTGATATCCCAACAAAAATCCATGTTCCAACATGGAACAAGCTTCAACTTCACCTGCAACTAGCAACACTATAAGAGGGGCTGAGCAAAAGCGGTAACATAGCCAAACAACGGTTTGCTAGGAAGGTGGGTTAGAGGCTTGACATGGCAATATGGGAGGCATGATATAGCAGGTGGTAGGTATCGCGGCATAGCAATAGAGCAATCAACTAGTGAGCAAAGATAGAAGTGATTTCGAGGGTATGGTCATCTTGCATGAGACCCCGCAAGGAAGAAGAACGAGTCCATGAAGAAGGCAAACGAACGTAGTCGAACGGATCCTCACAAACACGACGTTATCGAAACTAACCCGAAGAAGCAACACCGGAAAGAAGCAAACAACATAGTAAACAACCATCAAATCAACATGGCATGATGCACAACCAAGTATGATACATGTCCGGTTTAATGAAGCATGGCATGGAAAAATGCACAAGCAATCCTACAAATTAAGTGGAGCTCAATATGCAACTCCACATATTGGCGAAACACCACGTGACTTATTTAGTTCTCTCCCGTTTATGTACTCAAAATATTAAATGTTGGTTAGCATGGCAAGAGGTGAAGCATATGAAAACTACCTATCTAGGCAAGTTTAAATGAGGCCGAAACAACAAACAACAAGTCCGGAAACTCCTCATGTGCATATTTTTGGTTATGGTACTGTTCTGTCCTAAAGCATATTTTAAATTTATTAAACATGCAAAGTAAAGCCACTATGTTAAACTAGGCATTTTTTACCCCGTTTACATATAAAGTTTATTAAATTTGGAGCTACGGTTATTTAGTTATGAATTAAAGCATTTTAACATGGCATATGAGCAAAATGAACAAACAGCAAGGTTAAACATTTTAAACATAGATGAAAGTTGCATACTATGAAACTAGATGAAATTCTAGTCATATTTCATACATAATTTATTTTAATCCGATGCACGGTCAGTGAGTTATGATATGCATGAACAACAAGGGTTTTTTGCAAAACTGCGTTCTCTGGAAAAATAACTAAATTCACAGATCTAGGAAAAACCTAAACAGGCCGAATCTGGCTGGCCCGATAGAGAGAAGGGCTGCTGCTCACATGGGCTAAGCCCAGTCGGGGAAGAGGCTTGGCAGGCAGGTTACTGGGCCTTGAGGAGGGGCGCGGTCCACGTGCGGTCAACGGGCAGAGGAGGTTTGCGAGCGACGCGCTCATCCTCCTCTCGTACAGGAAGAAGCGGCGGCGGTCTCAGGGAGCAGAAAATAGGGAGGCCGGCGGGTGCAAGGACGCGACGAAGGGACATGTTGGCGAGGCAGGAGACAACGCAGCGGTGCTCGTAGCAGAGGCGAGGTAGGGGTGGTCGATGCAGGGGCATCCCTTTGACGCCGCCGGCTGGATGCAGAGCATGCAGGGTCCGGCAATTGCAAGGGCGATGAGGAGGTCCAGCGGGAGCCGCGGCAACTGACACGGACAAGCGGGACGAGGCGGAGGGACTCCGGCGAGCGGCAGGATGGCGCGGTTCCGGCGAAGGAGAAGCAGAGAAGGCATGGAAGGAGGGCGGCGCGACGTGAAGCACCAAGGGCGGCCATGGCGGGTCCCTGTAGAGAGAGAGACGAGAGGGAGTTGAGGGAACCAGGGGAAAGGAAGGAAGAGAAGTAAAAAAGGGGCGCGACAGGACTTTCCTGGGAGGCGGAGGGCGTCGGCAGGAGGAGCTCTGCTTCGGCGTGGCACGCGAAGACAACGGTGAGTCAGAGGACGCGCGGGTGTGGGGAAACTCGCGGTGGTCTCGATCCAGGCGGGAGCGGGGTCTGGTGCCCGAGCGGCTGATGTGCTCGTGCAGCCCGCGTAGCAAGGAGGGGAGGCTGCGGGCAGTGGCGAGAAGGATCTTCGTGCGGATTGGGATGGCCGGGATGGATTGGTCCAGTGGGAAAAGCGAGCTGGAGAGGTGGTTAGCTCGCGGTGGATCCCGAGGAAGATGGATTTGGTGGAGTGGCGGCGGCGACAGGGGACAAACCTCCTAGAAATTAGGGTTGGCTTGATTTGGTAGGGGTTGGTCTATATATATATGAAAATGGATTGAGGTTGGATTCTCCGATCGAAATCGGGCGCTCGAGAAAAATAGGCTAGGGAGTCCAAATAATAAAACAGAGATGTTTTATAGACGTTTGGGGATGATCCGGACCCAACGGTGACGACTGTCCGGGTCGGGTCCAGGAAAGCTTTTCGGACGCGTGCACGAGGAGGGCCGCGGGCATAACCGAGAGAGGTTATATTGGGCCGGCGGTGGGTAGCGGACTGTGTAGACGGACCAAAGAGGAAAGATAGGGAAAGCCCGGTAACAATTTTCGGAGACCGAAAACGTCCGACGTTAGACCGGCTATATTGCCGCTATAGTTATCCGTTGGGGCGTCAAACGGACTCCGAATACGATGAAACTTGGCAGGCGACCTACTAACAACATAACAACACCGCATGCCAACTTTCATCCCATTCTGAGAACATTTCCCGGTCACTTATAAAATACTATTTCGGACGTGCCGCGGGCGCGTGCAAGTGTGTCTGGACTCAGAACGGACAACAGAGAGAACGAGGAGACCAGGACGGATGCAAGTTTTGAAAACATGATGATGCAATGCACATGATGACGTGATGAAATGCAACACGCAAGCAAATGACACGGCAACAAACAACGAATAACTGGAAAACACCTGGCGCGTCGGTCTCGGGGCGTCACAACCTTGCACCTACTTCGCGGCGTCTGGACGCCCTACCACTTCTGGCGCACGACCTTTATGATGTTCGATAACTTGCCCAGAGTTAAAATGTATCAACCTTTTTTTAGTGATTTAGTTTACTAGTTCATAGATTTGTATAGATGATATAAGATTTGCTTTTTCTGTAGATGGATCTGTTGGTAAATATATTTTATGATTCATCATCGAAATTGAGCTGGGTCTGAAAGTGAAATCATGGACGCCAAAGAAAATGATATTATATTTATGGTTATTTAATAGATAGTAGTTGTAGAACTGCACGCACTAGTCAGTTCACCCAAAAGCTCAAGCTGATGGGGAAAGGTGGGCTGTGCATTTATACGTCAATACTCCCTCTCATGTGTGGCTCCCTCAGGCCTCAACGTGGACCGAAAGTGGGCTGTCATTTAATTGTGCCAGTGTGGTATTGAACTCAAGACCTTTTGGCTCTGCTACCATGTAGGAGAATAGAGAGGGATTGGTGGAATTGATGATTATTGCTTGAGCTTCTTGGGCATATATATAGGAATACATGATGAATTTGGAGTGTAAAACAAGGTAGAAATAAATTCTAGTATATCCCATGTTTCCTAATTAATCATGATACTCAACAACGGCAACCAGAACAGAGAGGAAGCATGCAGGATCACGGGTTGGTCGTGCAACATTTAATCGGAACAAAATTGAAGGCCACGAGAATCTCATGCATGACAGAATTTTGTCGGGTCACACCGCCCACCATACGTATTCAGGCGACCCTTTTGCATGACAGTACAATTGTTATGTTAATTTTTTGGAGGCATGAAGGCCAGTGGACCTTTCTTCCAGTAACAGAGAAATGCGGTTGGTCTCCTGAGTTTTCCCCCTTATCGGAAGGTAACCGTGAGACTCCATACAATTGCATATGGCATTCCTGAAAATGCATTCGGTGGATATCTTTGTTGGCCAAAGACACAATCCTAAAGTGCATGACGTGTTCGCTAAAACTTTGTTGAGGGGTATGGAGAGTAGTATCTGTGAGCACCCAATGTCGAGGACACGACATGGCCTGTAGCAATGCACGGGGTAAGAGGTTGGAAAGGGACGGTAGAGATTGTTTGCTTGTGCGCAGGGCCAACCCACTTCTGCAAGGTGATCCTTGCCACAAAGATGGAGTACCTGCCTATGCCTCTAGACTTCACGAAGCTCTTCCTCGCCGTCCCTCCGGAGTTCAAGCTGAAGACGAACACCGGCTGCACATGGAGGGTGACGGTCCAGCTGATGAACGGCAGGGTCACCCTTGATCAGGGTTGGCCCCCCTTCACCGTTGTTCACCAAATCAGGATCAACTACATGGTCACCTTCAAGTTGTGAACTCCCGACACCCTGAAGTTGATCATCCTCAACGACGATGGCATTGAAGTGTTGACCATGTGCAAGAAGCATGACGACGCCTTCGCCGAGCTCTTTATTGTCTGATTGCTTCGTGTTCAGAATTAAACTGGTTTCTCCTTTTTTTAAGACTATGTCATGCTTTGTTTAAGACGACATCTTTAAGATTCATACTAGGTTAATCTGGTTTCTATGCTATCTATTTTGTATGTCTCTAGTTTGTTCTGGTTGCTAGTGTATTGATAACCTCACCACCTTCACGAGGAGGTTACCAGACAATATGTGTTGCATGTAATCAAACATCCTGACTTGTGTTTCCACCTAAAGAAGCCCGCAACCAAACAACCTACTTTCTATTTTGCCACAGCAAGACTAGATGGTATACATGCAACCAAACAACATGCTTATGTTGATTTTTAGGCTGTTTTTTCTCAGTCAGGCCCAACTGAGACAAGCATACAATGCAGGCAAAAAAGATGTGAGCAACTAAAGACATCCCAAGATCCTTGGCAGGCGCGCCTCCCTTAACCTCTCGGTGCTCCAACACACTACAATTTCATAGTGGTGTGGAACTGACGCAACAGCCAACGGGGCGATGGGTCGGAGATCTGACAACGAGAGCTTGACTGATTTGGTTTAGTGTTGGGGTGTACTAATGTGAACTTCTCGTGCACACACCCACGCATGCACGCACACCGAGAGATAGACAAAAAGAACGTGGTGTGTGTGTGTGTCTAAGAGAGATATGGGGGCAGCCAAAAAATCATCACGCCAGCCCGAGCAACCCCACGACCAGAATCCGCGACGTGCCCTGTTGCTCGGTCCCCAGCCCCCCAGTGTCGCGGACGCCTCCCACATCGACGGCATCCCTGTGGGGTCCCCAAGCTGATGCGCGATCCGCGGACGCCTCCCACACTGACGGCATCCCCGTGGGGTCCCCAAGCCGATGCGCGATCCGGCGCGGCGGGAAGGGTTGGTGTCGGTGTCAAAACCGGCGGATCTCGGGTAGGGGGTCCCGAACTGTGCGTCTAGGATCGATGGTAACAGGAGACGGGGACATAATGTTTACCCAGGTTTGGGCCCTCTCTATGGAGGTAATACCCTACTTCCTTCTTGATTGATCTTGATGAATATGAGTATTACAAGAGTTGATCTACCACGAGACTGTAATGACTAAACCCTAAAAGTCTAGTCTGGCTATGATTATTCAGGTCTATCTACGGACCTAGCCCTCCGGTTTATATAGACAGGGGAGGGATCTCGGGTTACACAAGGTCGATTACAGAGAAAGGAATATTCATAGTTGATCGCCAAGCTTGCCTTCCACGCCAAGAAGAGTCCCATCCGGACACGGGTAAAGGCTTCGGTCTTCGTATCTTCACGACCCATTAGTCCAACCCATATCAATAGGTCGGATGCCCGAGGACCCCTTAGTCCAAGACTCCCTCAGTAGCCCCTGAATCAGGCTTCAATGACGATGTGTCCGGCGCGAAGATTGTCTTCGGCATTGCAAGGCGGGTTCCACTTCCCGAATACTCCAAGATAGTCTTCGAAGGTGTCCAGATCTGCAACACAAGTACCACACACAACCGTAGGGAATATAATATTTCACGAGTCCCATCTGCTGACAACTTTTTGCAAGATGACATCACGTCTGTTCGGTCACTATATCGAACCGTTTTTGTTCGCCGTTCCACGCTTCGAGATGCGGTTTCCATTGGCACGTCTTGTCAAAGCAGAGATCGTGTCCCCTTATTGCGGGATTTTCATCAATGCGGGCGTGGGTAACCCAACCGTGCCGTTTACACAGCCCTTGGGAATAGGTGAGTTTTATGGCGAGTAGGGAGGCGTTCGATATTCACTGCCTATATAAGGGGATAAGGATTCCCCCTTCTTCTCCCATGCCTTCTCTCTTCCTCTGCCCTTCCACTCTTGAGCTCCAGCGCCCAATTTCCTATCTTCTTCCCACTCGAGCAAGCACTCAACCACGTCCGGATTCGAAGGTCAAGGCAAGTGGATGGTCTCCTCCGTCAAGGAGAAGGACATTATTGAGCTTCAGGCGGTCGGGTACCTGGCGAAGGAAATCTCCCACCATCTTCCAGCCCAGGGGCAAGTTGTCCCCACACCGAAGCCCAACGAGAGGGTGGTATTCATCCCTCATTTCCTCCGTGGACTAGGGTTTCCACTCCACCCTTTCGTCCGCGGGCTGATGTACTGTTACGGAATAGACTTCCATGATCTATCCCCGAACTCTTTCCTCAACATATCGGTGTTTATCGTCGTGTGTGAGGCCTTTCTCCTCATCCAACCCCACTTCGGGCTGTGGCTCAAGGTCTTCAACGTGAATCCGAAGGTGGTGGATGGCCAGCACGTGGAGTGCGGAGGCGCCATGGTGAGTAAGCTGACCAATGTCTCCTGGCCGAAAGGCACTTTCGTGGAGACTCTCAAGGAATGGCAGAAACAATGGTTCTACATCACAGAACCCTGCGGCGCCAACTGATACGTCTCCAATGTATCTATAATTTTTGATTGCTCCATGCTATTATATTATCTATTTTGGATGTCAATGCGCTTTATTTTACACTTTCATATCATTTTTGGGACTAACTACTAACCGGAGGCCCAGCCCAAATTGCTGTTTTTTTTGCCTATTTTAGGGTTTCGAAGAAAAGGAATATCAAACGGAGTCCAAACGGAATGAAACCTTCGGGAACGTGATTTTCTCAACAAACGTGATCCAGGAGACTTGGAGTGTGCGTCAAGAAACAAAGGAGGAAGGCACGAGGCAGGGGGTGCGCCCTCCACCCTCGTGGGCCCTTTGTTGCTCCACCGACGTACTTCTTCCTCCTATATGTATGCACGTACCCCCGAAACATCCGGGAGCACCATGAAAACCTAATTCCACCGCCGCAACCTTCTGTACCCGAGAGATCCCATCTCGGGGCCTTTCCTGGAGCTCCGCCGGAGGGGGCATTGATCACGGAGGGCCTCTACATCAACTCCATGGCCTCTCCAGTGATGTGTAAGTAGTTTACTTCAGACCTATGGGTCCATAGTTATGAGCTAGATGGCTTCTTCTCTCTCTTTGGATCTCAATACAAAGTTCTCCTCGATCTTCTTGGAGATCTATTCGATGTAATCTTCTTTTATGGTGTGTTTGTCGAGATCCGATAAATTGTGGGTTTATGATCCAGTTTATCTATGAACAATATTTGAATCTCCTCTGAATTCTTTTATGTATGATTGGTTTATCTTTGCAAGTCTCTTCGAATTATCAGTTTGGTTTGGCCTACTAGATTGATCTTTCTTGCAGTGGGAGAAGTGCTTAGCTTTGGGTTCAATCTTGCGGTGCTCGATCCCAGTGACAGAAAGGGAACCGACATGTATTGTATTGTTGCCATCGAGGATAAAAATATGGGGTTTATATCATATTGCATGAGTTTATCCCTCTACATCATGTCATCTTCCTTAATGCATTACTCTGTTCTTATGAACTTAATACTCTAGATGCATGCTGGATAGCGGTCGATGTGTGGAGTGATAGTAGTAGATGCAGAATCGTTTCGGTCTACTTGTTGCGTACGTGATGCCTATATACATGATTATACCTAGATATTCTCATAATTATTCGCTTTTCTATCAATTGCTCGACAGTAATTCGTTTACCCACTGTAATACTTATGCTCTTGAGAGAAGTCACTAGTGAAACCTATGGCCCCCGGGTCTATCTTCCATCATATTAATCTTCCAATACTTAGTTATTTCCTTTGCCGTTTATTTTACTTTGCATCTTTATTTCTCTTTATCATAAAATACCAAAAATATTATCTTATCATATCTATCAGATCTCACTCTTGTAAGTGATCGTGAAGGGCTTGACAGCCCCTTTATCGTGTTGGTTGCGAGGTTCTTATTTGTTTGTGTAGGTGCGTGGGACTTGAGCGTGATATCCTACTAGATTGATACCTTGGTTCTCAAAAACTGAGGGAAATACTTACGCTACTTTGTTGTATCACCCTTTCCTCTTCAAGGGAAAACCAACGCAGTGCTCAAGAGGTAGCAAGAAGGATTTTTGGCGCCGTTGCCGGGGAGATTCGCACCAAGTCAAGTCAAGATTTGACTCCCAACAACGAGTCATTTCTGGCGCCATTACCAAGTCAAAACATACCAAGTACCCATCATAAACTCTTATCCCTCGCATTACATTATTTGACATTTGCCTCTCGTTTTCCTCCCCCCACTTCACCCTTGCCGTTTTATTCTCCCTCTCTCTCCGTTCGCCTTCTCTTTCCCTATTTGTCTCTTTTTGCCCGTTTCTTGTTTGCTTGTGTGTTGGATTGCTTGCTTGTCATGATGGCTCAAGATAATACTAAATTGTGTGACTTTGCCAACAATGATTTTCTTAGCACTCCGATTGCTCCTCTTTCCGATGCTGAATCTTGTGAAATTAATGTCGCTTTGTTGAATCTTGTCATGAAAGATAAATTCGCCGGTTGTCGTGGAATTGTCACGGCAAATGTCCTAGTGTGAGGACTTAGTAGTGAGGCCAACGCCTCTTTGTAGTAGCTTGAGAGGGGTTGAGCGGAATCGAGAGACGCAACACAAGATAAGGATTTAGACAGCTTCGGGCCCCGAGAAACATCATTGGTAATAGCCTACATATTGTTTGTGGCTAGAACTCATTATGCTCATGAGAGAGTCGCTGCATAAGATGTCTCCCCCTTTGTGTCTAGCCCTAGAGATTGTTTCTTGCCCTTCTTGGGGTGCCCTGCCCCTCCTTATATATGTTCAAGGTGTTGGGGAACGTAGCAGAAATTCAAAATTTTCTACGCATCACCAAGATCAATCTATGGAGTAATCTAGCAATGAGGGGAAAGGGGAGTGCATCTACATACCCTTGTAGATCGCTAAGCGGAAGCGTTCAAGTGAACGGGGTTGATGGAGTCGTACCCGTCGTGATTCAAATCACCGGAGATCCTAGTGCCGAATGGACGGCACCTCCGCGTTCAACACACGTGCAGCCCGGTGACGTCTCCCATACCTTGATCCAGCAAGGGGAGAGGGAGAGGTTGGGGAAGACTCCGTCCAGCAGCAGCACGACGGCGTGGTGGTGGTGGAGGAGCGTGGCAATCCTGCAGGGCTTCGCCAAGCACCATGGGAGAGGAGGAGGGAGAGAGGCAGGGCTGCGCCATGGAGAGATCAAAACTCATGTGTTGGCAGCCCCAAAGTCCTCAAGTATATATATAGGGGAGAGGGAGGGGGTGCGCCCCCTTTAGGGTTTCCACCCCAAGGGGTGCGGCAGCCCCAAACCCATCTAGGGTGGCGGCTAAGGGGGGAGAGGGGGAAACTTGCCCCCCAAGCTAGGTGGAGGCGCCCCCTCCCCAAACCCTAGGCGCCTTGGGCCCTTGTGGGCGGCGCACCAGCCCACCTGGGGCTGGTCCCCTCCCATACTTGGCCCATGCAGCCCTCCGGGGCTGGTGGCCCCACTTGGTGAACCACCGAGACCCTCCCGGTGGTCCCGATACATTACCGATAAAACCCGAAACTTTTCCGGCGACCAAAACAGGACTTCCCATATATAATTCTTTACCTCCGGACCATTCCGAAACTCCTCGTAACATCCGGGATCTCATCCGGGACTCCGAACAACATTCGGTAACCACATACAAACTTCCTTTATAACCCTAGCGTCATCGAACCTTAAGTGTGTAGACCCTACGGGTTCGGGAGTCATGCAGACATGGCCGAGACAGCTCTCCGGTCAATAACCAACAGCGGGATCTGGATACCCATGTTGGCTCCCACATGTTCCACGATGATCTCATCGGATGAACCACGATGTCAAGGACTTAATCAATCCCGTATACAATTCCCTTTGTCTAGCGGTACGATACTTGCCCGAGATTCGATCGTCGGTATCCCGATACCTTGTTCAATCTCGTTACTGGCAAGTCTCTTTACTCGTTCCATAACACATCATCCATTGATCAACGAGCTAGTCAACTAGAGGCTTACTAGGGACATGGTGTTGTCTATGTATCCACACATGTATCTGAGTTTCCTATCAATACAATTCTAGCGTGGATAATAAACGATTATCATGAACAAGGAAATATAATAATAACCAATTTATTATTGCCTCTAGGGCATATTTCCAACAGTCTCCCACTTGCACTAGAGTCAATAATCTAGTTCACATCACCATGTGATTAACACTCACAGGTCACATCGCCATGTGACCAACATCCAAAGAGTTTACTAGAGTCACTAATCTAGTTCACATCACTATGTGATTAATACTCAATTAGTTCTGGGTTTGATCATGTTATGCTTGTGAGAGAGGGTGTAGTCAACGGGTCTTTCCATATTCAGATCCCTATGTACTTCGCAAAACTTTATGTCATATCGTAGATGCTGCTACCACGTTCCACTTGGAGCTATTCCAAATTCTTGCTCCATTATACGTATTCGGTATCTCTACTCAAAGCTATTCGGATAGGTGTTAAGCTTGCATCGACATAACTCTTTACGTCGAACTCTTTATCACCTCCATGACCAAGAAACATTTCCTTATTCTTCTAAGGATAATTTTGACCGCTATCTGGTGATCCAGTCCTAGATCACCTTTATACCCTCTTGCCAGACATGTGGCAAGGCACACATCAGGTGCAGTACTCAGCATGGTATACCATATAGAGCCTATGACAAGAGCATAGGGGACGACCTTCGTCCTTCCTCTTTCTTCTGCTGTGGTCAAGCTTTGAGTCTTACTCAACTTCACACCTTACAACTTAGGTAAGAACCCCTTCTTTAACTGATCTATTTTGAACTCCTTCAAAAACATGTCAAGGTGTGCGTTCTCTGAAAGTATCATCAGGCGTTTTGATCTATCTCTATAGATCATGATGCCCAATATGTAAGCAGCTTTATCCAGGTCTTCCTTTGAAAATCACTCTTCAAACAACCGTTTATGCTTTCCAGAAATTCTACAATATTTCAGATCAACAATATGTCATCCACATATACTTATCAGAAATATTGTAGTGCTCCCACTCACTTTCTTGTAAATACAAGTTTCTAGCAAACATTGTATAAACCTAAAAGCTTTGATCACTCCATCAAAACATATATTCCGATTCCGAGATGCTTGCTCTAGTCCATAGAAGGATTGCTGGAGCCAGCATACCTTTTAGCATCCTTAGGATCGTCAAAACCTTTTATTGTATCACATACAACTTTTCTTACGAAAACTGGTAAGAAAACTTGTTTTGACATCCATCTGTAAGATTTCATAATCGAAAATACAGCTAATGCTAACATGATTCCGACAGACTTAAGCATCGCTACGGGTGAGAAATTCTCATCGTAGTCAACTCCTTGAACTTGTGAAAAGACTCTTTCCCACAAGTCGAGCTTCATAGACGGCAACATTACCGCCCACGTCCGTCTTCTTCTTAAAGACCCATTTATCTCAATGGCTTGCCGATCATCGGGAAAGTCCACCAAAGTTCATACTTTGTTCTGATATATGGATCCTATCTCGGATTTCATGGCTTCTAACCATTTGTTGGAATACGGGCCCACCATCGCTTCTCCATAGTTCGTAGGTTCATTGTTGTCCAACAACATGATATTTAAGACAGGATTACCGTACCACTCAGGAGTAGTACATATCCTTGTCGACCTACGAGGTTCGATAGCAACTTGATCTGAAGCTTCATGATCACTATCATTAACTTCCTATTCGACAGACGTAGGTGCCACAGAAAACATCTTTCTGTGTTGCATCACTCTCTGGTTGAAGTAAAGGTTCGACAACCTTATCAAGTTCTATCTTCCTCCCACTCAAGTCTTCCGAGAGAAACTCCTTCTCGAGAAAGGACCCGTTCTTAGCGACAAACAATTTGCCCTCGGATCTAAGATAGAAGGTCTACCCAACTGTCATCTTTGGGTATCCTATGAAGATGTGTTTGTCCGCTTTGGGTTCGAGCTTCTCTGGCTGAAGCCTTAAGCATCGCAGCCCCAAACATTAAGAAACGACAACTTTGGTTTCTTGCCAAACCAATGTTCATATGACACCGTCTTAATGGACTTTAGATGGTGTCCTATCTAAAGTGAATGCAGCTGTCTCTAACGCATAACCTCAAAATGAAAACGGTAAATCGGTAAGAGACATCATAGATCGCACCATATCTCATAGTGTTCGATTGCGACGTCCGGACACACCATTACCTTGTGGTGTTCTAGGTGGCTTCAACTATGAAACAATTCCACAATGTCTTAAGTGATTGCCAAACTCATAACTCAGAAAATCCCCTTTTGATCAGATCGGAGGAACATGATCTTATTGTTATGATGATTCTTAACTTCACTCTGAAATCGCTTGAACTTTTCAAACGTTTCAGACTTGTGCTTCATTAAGTAGATATACCTATATCTACCCAAATCGTCAGTGAAGATGAGAAAATAGCGATATCCATTGCACGCTTCAATTCTCATTGGATCACATGCATCAGCATGTATGATTTCCAACAAGTCACTTGCCCGTTTCGTTGTACCTGAAAACGGGGTCTTAGTCATCCTGCCCATGAGGCATGGCTCGCATGTGTCAAGCGATTCAAAATCAAGTGACTCCAAACATCCATCGACATGGAGTTTCTTCATGCATCTTATGCCAATATGACCTAAGCGGCAGTGCCACAAGAAAGTGGTACTATCATTTAACTCTACATCTTTTGGCGTGAACATGTGTATCACCACGACGGAGATTCAATGAACCATTCACTTAGGGTGCATGACCATGAAAGGTATCATTCATGTAAATAGAATAACCATTATTCTCTAACTTAAATGAATGACCGTATTGCAATGAACATGATCTAATCATATTCATGCTCAACGTAGACACCTGATAACATTTATCTAGGTTCAATACTAATCCCGACGGCAGACGGAGCGTGCGATGGTGATCTCATCAACTTTGGAAACACTTCCGACACACATCGTCACCTCGCCCTTAGCCAGTCTCCGTTTAGTCCGTAGCTTTTGCTTCAAGTCACCAATAATAGCAACTGAACCGGTATCCAATACCTAGGTGCTACCAGGAGTACTAATGAGGTACACATTAATAACAAGTATATACTTTGTTGAAGTTGCCAGCCTTCTTATCTACCATGCATTTGGGGTAATTCTGCTACCAGTGACCGTCCCCTTTACAATAGAAGCACTTAGTCTCGGGTTTGGGTTCAACCTTGGGTTCCTTTACTGGAGCGGCAACTAGTTTGCCATCCATGAAGTTTCCCTTCTAGCCCTTGCCCTTCTTGAAACCAGTGGTCTTATTAAACCATCAACACTTGATGCTCCTTCTTGATTTCTACCTTTTGCGGTCTTAAGCACCGCGAACAGCTCCGGGATCAACTCCATCCCTTGCATGTCATAGTTCATCACAAAGATCTAGTAGCTTAGTGATAGTGGCTAGAGAACTCTATCAATCACTATCTTATCTAGAAGTTTAACTCCCACTTGATTTAAGTGATTATAGCACCCCAGACATTCTGAGCACATGCTCACTAGCTGAGCTATTCTCCTCCATCTTGTTGGCAAAAGAACTTGTCAGAGGTCTCACACCTCTCAACACGGGCATGAGCCTGTAATCCCAATTTCAGCTCTTGGAACATCTCATATGTTCTATGGCATTCAAAACGTCATTGGAATCCCGATTCTAAGCCGTAAAGTATGGTGCACTAAACTATCAAGTAGTCATCAGGATGTGTCTGTCAGGTGTTCACAACATCCACAGACGACGTTGTAGGGGTTTGCACATCGAGCGGTGCATCAAAGACATAAGCCTTCTGTGTAGCAGTGAGGACACTCCTCGGACTACGGACCTAGTCCGCATCAGTGCTTACAATATCTTTCAACTTGGTCTTTCTCTAGGAATGTATTGAAACAAGGAGCTACAACGTGAGCTATTTATCTACAACATATTTGCAAAGACAATTTAGACTATGTTCATGATAATTGAGTTCATTTAATGAACTCCCACTCAGATAGACATCCCTCTAGTCATCTAAGTGAAACATGATCCGAGTCAACTGGGCCGTGTCCGATCATCACGTGAGACGGACTAGTCAACATCGGTGAACATCTTCATGTTGATCGTATCTTCTATACGACTCATGCTCGACCTTTCGGTCTTCCATGTTCCGAGGCCATGTCTGTACATTCTAGGCTCGTCAAGTCAACCTAAGTGTTTTTGCTGTGTAAATCTGGCTTACACCCGTTGTATTCAAACGTTAGAATCTATCACACCCGATCATCACGTGGTGCTTCGAAACAATGAACCTTCGCAACGGTGCACAGTTAGGGGGAACACCTTTCTTGAAATTTTAGTGAGGGATCATCTTATTTAAGCTACCGTCGTTCTAAGCAAATAAGATGTAAAACATGATAAACATCACATGCAATCAAATAGTGACATGATATGGCCAATATCATTTTGCTCCTCTCGATCTCCATCTTCGGGGCTCCATGATCATCGTTGTCACCAGCATGACACCATGATCTCCATCATCATGATCTCCATCATCGTATCTTCTTGAAGTTGTCTCGTCATCTATTACTTCTACTACTATGGCTAACGCTTTAGCAATAAAGTAAAGTAATTACATGACATTTATGTTGACACGCAGGTCATAAATAAATAAAGACAACTCTTATGGCTCCTGCCGGTTGTCATACTCATCGACATGCAAGTCGTGATTCCTATTACAAGAACATGATCAATATCATACATCACATATATCATTCATCACATCCTTTTGGCCATATCACATCACAAGGCATATGCTGCAAAAACAAGTTAGACGTCCTCTAATTGTTGTTGCAAGTTTTTACGTGGCTGCTATAGGTTTCTAGCAAGAACGTTTCTTACCTACGCCAAAACCACAACGTGATATGCTAATTTCTATTTACCCTTCATAAGGACCCTTTTCATCGAATCCAATCCGACTAAAGTGGGAGAGACAGACACCCGCTAGCCACCTTATGCAACTAGTGCATGTCAGTCGGTGGAACCAGTCTCACGTAAGAGTACGTGTAAGGTCGGTCCGGGCCGCTTCATCCCACGATGCCGCCGAATCAAGATAAGACTAGTAACGGCAAGTAAATTTACAATATCGACGCCCACAACTGCATTGTGTTCTACTCGTGCATAGAAACTACGCGTAGACCTAGCTCATGATGCCACTGTTGGGGAACGTAGCAGAAATTCAAAATTTTCTACGCATCACCAAGATCAATCTATGGAGTAATCTAGCAACGAGGGGAAAGGGGAGTGCATCTACATACCCTTGTAGATCGCTAAGCGGAAGCATTCAAGTGAACGGGGTTGATGGAGTCACGCTCGTCGTGATTCCAATCACCGGAGATCCTAGTGCCGAACGGACGGCACCTCCGCGTTTAACACACGTGCAGCCCGGTGACGTCTCCCATGCCTTGATCCAGCAAGGGGAGAGGGAGAGGTTGGGGAAGACTCCATCCAGCAGCAGCACGACGGCGTGGTGGTGGTGGAGGAGCGTGGCAATCCTGCAGGGCTTCGCCAAGCACCGCGGGAGAGGAGGAGGGAGAGAGGCAGGTCTGCGCCATGGAGAGATCAAAACTCATGTGTTGGCAGCCCCAAAGTCCACAAGTATATATATAGGGGAGAGGGAGGGGGTGCGCCCCCTTTAGGGTTTCCACCCCAAGGGGTGCGGCAGCCCCAAAGCCATCTAGGGTGGCGGCTAAGGGGGGAGAGGGGGAAACTTGCCCCCCAAGCTAGGTGGAGGCGCCCCCTCCCCAAACCCTAGGCGCCTTGGGCCCTTGTGGGGGGCGCACCAGCCCACCTGGGGCTGGTCCCCTCCCATACTTGGCCCATGCAGCCCTCCGGGGCTGGTGGCCCCACTTGGTGGACCACTGAGACCCTCCCGGTGGTCCCGATACATTACCGATAAAACCCGAAACTTTTCCGGCGACCAAAACAGGACTTCCCATATATAATTCTTTACCTCCGGACCATTCCGGAACTCCTCGTAACATCCGGGATCTCATCCGGGACTCCGAACAACATTCGGTAACCACATACAAACTTCCTTTATAACCCTAGCATCATCGAACCTTAAGTGTGTAGACCCTACGGGTTCGGGAGTCATGCAGACATGGCCGAGTCAGCTCTTCGGTCAATAACCAACAGCGGGATCTGGATACCCATGTTGGCTCCCACATGTTCCACGATGATCTCATCGGATGAACCACGATGTCAAGGACTTAATCAATCCCGCATACAATTCCCTTTGTCTAGCGGTACGATACTTGCCCGAGATTCGATCGTCGGTATCCCGATACCTTGTTCAATCTCGTTACTGGCAAGTCTCTTTACTTGTTCCATAACACATCATCCCGTGATCAACTTCTTGGTCACATTGTGCACATTATGATGATGTCCTACCGAGTGGGCCCAGAGATACCTCTCCGTTTACACGGAGTGACAAATCCCAGTCTTGATTCGTGCCAACCCAACAGACACTTTCGGAGATACCTGTAGTGAACCTTTATAGCCACCCAGTTACGTTTGATGTTTGGTACACCCAAAGCATTCCTATGGTATCCGGGAGTTGCACAATCTCATGGTCTAAGGAAATGATACTTGACATTAGAAAAGCTTTAGCATACGAACTACACGATCTTTGTGCTAGGCTTAGGATTGGGTCTTGTCCATCACATCATTCTCCTAATGATGTGATCCCGTTATCAACGACATCCAATGTCCATGTTCAGGAAACCGTAACCATCTATTGATCAACGAGCTAGTCAACTAGAGGCTTACTAGGGACATGGTGTTGTCTATGTATCCACACATGTATCTGAGTTTCCTATCAATACAATTCTAGCATGGATAATAAACGATTATCATGAACAAGGAAATATAATAATAACCAATTTATTATTGCCTCTAGGGCATATTTCCAACACAAGGGGTGGGTTACATGTAGAGTCCAACTCGGATTAAGACTTAAACTATTCTAACTTCTCTTCATGGGCTTCTTAACGTCTTGGGCTTCATAACATCTTGGGCTTCATAACATCTTGGGCTTCATAACATCTCGGGCTTCATAACCCCAGGCAACTCTATCTGCCGGGTTATGACTTCCTGCCGGTTTATGATTGTCTGCCGGTTTATGATGGTCTCCCGTTTTATGACTTCCTGCTGGTTTATGATTGTCTCCCGAGTTATCATCTGACTTAACTCCTGTCGGGTTTATCATCTGACTTAACTATAGGAAATATGCCCTAGAGGCAATAATAAAATGATTATTATATTTCCTTTTTCATGATAATTGTCTATTATTCATGCTATAATTGTATTATCCGGAAATCGTAATACATGTGTGAATACATAGACCACAATGTGTCCCTAGTGAGCCTCTAGTTGACTAGCTCGCTGATCAACAGATAGTCATGGTTTCCTGACTATGGACATGGGGATGTCATTGATAACGGGATCACATCATTAGGAGAATGATGTGATGGAGATCGTGTAGTTCGTTTGCTATAGCTTTTCTGGATGTCAAGTATCATTTCCTTAGACCATGAGATTGTGCAACTCCCGGATACCGTAGGAGTGCCTTGGGTGTGCCAAACGTCACAACGTAACTGGGTGACTATAAAGGTACATTACAGGTATCTCCAAAAGTGTCTGTTGGGTTGGCACGAATCGAGACTGGGATTTGTCACTCCGTATGACGGAGAGGTATCTCTGGGCCCACTCGGTAATGCATCATCATAATGAGCTCAATGTGATCAAGTGGTTGATCATGAGATCATGCATTACGGTACGAGTAAAGTGACTTGCCGGTAACAAGACTGAACAAGGTATTGGGATACCGACGATCGAGTCTCGGGCAAGTAACGTACCGATTGACAAAGGGAATTGAGTACGGGATTGATTAGGTCCTCGACATCATGGTTCATCCTATGAGATCATCGAGGAGCATGTGGGAGCTAACATGGGTATCTAGATCCCGCTGTTGGTTATTGACCAGAGAATCGTCTCGGTCATGTCTGCTTGTCTCCCGAACCCGTAGGGTCTACACACTTAAGGTTCGGTGACGCTAGGGTTGTATAGATATGAGTATGCAGTAATTCGAAAGTTGTTTGGAGTCCCGGATGAGATCCTGGACGTCACGAGGAGTTCCGGAATTGTCCGGAGGTGAAGAATTATATATAGGAAGTGTAGTTTCGGCCATCGGGAAAGTTTCGGGGTCACCGGTATTGTACCGGGACCACTGGATGGGTCCCGGGGGTCCACCGGGTGGGGCCACCCATCCCGGATGGCCCCATGGGCTGAAGTGGGGAGGGGAACCAGCCCATAGTGGGCTGGTGTGCCCCCCCCCCTTGGGCCCCCATGCGCCTAGGGTTGGGAACCCTAGGGGAGGGGGCGCCTCCACTTGCCTTGGGGGGTACTCCACCCCCTTGGCCGCCGCTCCCCTTAGGAGATCCCATCTCCTAGGGCCGGCGCACCCCCCTAGGGGGCCTATATAAAGGGGGGAGGGAGGGCAGTCGCACCTCAAGCCTTGGCGCCTCCCTCTCCCCTGCTACACCTCTCCCTCTCACAGAAGCTCGGCGAAGCCCTGCTGCGTTCTCTGCTGCATCCACCACCACGCCGTCGTGCTGCTGGATCTTCATCAACCTCTGCTTCCCCCTTGTTGGATCAAGAAGGAGGAGACGTCATCCGCTCCGTACGTGTGTTGAATGCAGAGGTGCCGTCCGTTCGGCGCTTGGTCATCGGTGATTTGGATCACGGCGAGTACGACTCCATCATCCCCGTTCTCTTGAACGCTTCCGCACGCGATCTACAAGGGTATGTAGATGCACTCTCCTCTCATTGCTAGTTGACTCCATAGATTGATCTTGGTGAAACGTAGGAATTTTTTTTGTTTTCTGCAACGTTCCCCAACAGTGGCATCATGAGCTAGGTCTATGCGTAGTTACTATGCACGAGTAGAACACAAAGTAGTTGTGGGCGTCGATATTGTCAATTTGCTTGCCATTACTAGTCTTATCTTGATTCGGCGGCATCATGGGATGAAGCGGCCCGGACCAACCTTACACGTACGCTTACGTGAGACCGGTTCCACCGACTGACATGCACTAGTTGCATAAGGTGGCTGGCGGGTGTCTGTCTCTCCCACTTTAGTCGGATCGGATTCGATGAACAGGGTCCTTATGAAGGATAAATAGAAATTGGCAATTCACGTTGTGGTTTTGGCATAGGTAAGAAACGTTCTTGCTAGAAACCTATAGCAGCCACGTAAAAACTTGCAACAACAATTAGAGGACGTCTAACTTGTTTTTGCAGCAAGTGTTTTGTGATGTGATGTGGCCAAAGGTTGTGATGAATGATGAATGATATATGTGATGTATGAGATTGATCATGTTCTTGTAATAGGAATCACGACTTGCATGTCGATGAGTATGACAACCGGCAGGAGCCATAGGAGTTGTCTTTATTTATTTATGACCTGCGTGTCAACATAAACGTCATGTAATTACTTTACTTTATTGCTAAAGTGTTAGCCATATTAGTAGAAGTAATAGTTGGCGAGAAACTTCATGGAGACACGATGATAGAGATCATGATGATGGAGATCATGGTGTCATGCCGGTGACAAGATGATCATGGAGCCCCAAGATGGAGATCAAAGGAGCTATATGATATTGGCCATATCATGTCACTATTATTTGATTGCATGTGATGTTTATCATGTTTTTGCATCTTGTTTACTTAGAACGATGGTAGTAAATAAGATGATCCCTCATAATAATTTCAAGAAAGTGTTCCCCCTAACTATGCACCGTTGCGACAGTTCGTTGTTTCGAAGCACCACGTGATGATCGGGTGTGATAGATTCCAACGTTCACATACAACGGGTGTAAGACAGATTTACACACGCAATACACTTAGGTTGACTTGACGAGCCTAGCATGTACAGACATGGCCTCAGAACACAAAGACCGAAAGGTCGAGCATGAGTCGTATAGAAGATACGATCAACATGAAGATGTTCACTGATGTTGACTAGTCTGTCTCACGTGATGATCGGACACGGCCTAGTCAACTTGGATCATGTTATACTTAGATGACTGGAGGTATGTCTATCTAAGTGGGAGTTCATCGAATAATTTGATTAGATGAACTTAATTATCATGAACTTAGTCTAAAATCTTTACAATATGTCTTGTAGATCAAATGGCCAGCGTTGTCCTCAACTTCAACGTGTTCCTAGAGAAAACCAAGCTGAAAGACGATGGCAGCAACTATACGGACTGGGTTCGGAACCTGAGGATCATCCTCATAGATGCCAAGAAAGATTATGTCCTAGAAGCACCGCTAGGTGACGCACCCGTCCCACAGAACCAAGACGTTATGAACGCTTGGCAGACACGTGCTGATGATTACTCCCTCGTTCAGTGCGGCATGCTTTACAGCTTAGAACCGGGGCTCCAAAAGTGTTTTGAGCGACACGGAGCATATGAGATGTTCGAAGAGCTGAAAATGGTTTTCCAAGCTCATGCCCGGGTCGAGAGATATGAAGTCTCCGACAAGTTCTTCAGCTGTAAGATGGAGGAAAATAGTTCTGTCAGTGAGCACATACTCAAAATGTCTGGGTTGCATAACCGCTTAACTCAGCTGGGAGTTAATCTCCCGGATGACGCGGTCATTGACAGAATCCTTCAGTCGCTTCCACCAAGCTACAACAGCTTTGTGATGAACTTCAATATGCAGGGGATGGAAAAGACCATTCCTGAAGTATTTGCAATGCTGAAATCAGCAGAGGTAGAAGTCAAAAAGGAACATCAAGTGTTGATGGTGAATAAAACCACTAAGTTCAAGAAAGGCAAGGGGAAGAAGAACTTCAAGAAGGAAGGCAAGGGAGTTGCCGCGCCCGGTAAGCAAGCTGCCGGGAAGAAGCCAAAGAATGGACCCAAGCCTGAGACTGAGTGCTTTTATTGCAAGGGAAGTGGTCACTAGAAGCGGAACTGCCCCAAATACATAGCGGACAAGAAGGCCGGCATCACAAAAGGTATATGTGATATACATGTAATTGATGTGTACCTTACCAGTACTCGTAGTAGCTCCTGGGTATTTGATACCGGTGCGGTTGCTCACATTTGTAACTCAAAGCAGGAGCTATGGAATAAGCGGAGACTGGCAAAGGACAAGGTGATGATGCGCGTCGGGAATGGTTCCAAGGTCGATGTGATCGCCGTCGGCACGCTACCTCTACATTTACCTACGGGGTTAGTTTTAAACCTCAATAATTGTTATTTAGTGCCAGCTTTGAGCATGAACATTGTATCAGGATCTCGTTTAATACGAGATGGCTACTCATTTAAATCCGAGAATAATGGTTGTTCTATTTATATGAGAGATATGTTTTATGGTCATGCTCCGATGGTGAATGGTTTATTCTTAATGAATCTCGAGCGTAATGCTACACATATTCATAGTGTGAATACCAAAAGATGTAAGGTTGATAATGATAGTCCCACATACTTGTGGCACTGCCGCCTTGGTCACATAGGTGTCAAACGCATGAAGAAGCTCCATGCAGATGGACTTTTAGAGTCTCTTGATTACGAATCATTAGACACGTGCGAACCATGCCTCATGGGTAAGATGACCAAGACTCCGTTCTCAGGAACAATGGAGCGAGCAACCAACTTATTGGAAATCATACATACAGATGTGTGCGGTCCAATGAGTGTTGAGGCTCGCGGTGGTTATCGTTATGTTCTCACCCTCACTGATGACTTGAGTAGATATGGGTATGTCTACTTAATGAAACACAAGTCTGAGACCTTTGAAAAGTTCAAGGAATTTCAGAGTGAGGTTGAGAATCAACGTGATAGGAAAATCAAGTTCTTGCGATCAGATCGTGAGGGAGAATACTTGAGTCACGAATTTGGCACACACTTAAGAAAATGTGGAATAGTTTCACAACTCACGCTGCCTGGAACACCTCAGCGTAATGGTGTGTCCGAACGTCGTAATCGCACTCTATTAGATATGGTGCGATCTATGATGACTCTTACCGATTTACCGCTATGATTTTGGGGCTATGCTTTAGAGACTGGCGCATTCACTTTAAATAGGGCTCCGTCGAAATCCGTTGAGACGACATTGTATGAATTATGGTTTGGGAAGAAACCTAAGCTGTCGTTTCTAAAAGTTTGGGGATGTGATGCTTATGTCAAGAAACTTCAACCTGAAAAGCTCGAACCCAAGTCGGAAAAATGCGTCTTCATAGGATATCCTAAAGAAACTATTGGGTATACCTTCTACCTCAGATCCGAAGGCAAGATCTTTGTTGCCAAGAATGGATCATTTCTAGAGAAAGAGTTTCTCTCGAAAGAAGTAAGTGGGAGGAAAGTAGAACTTGATGAAGTATTACCTCTTGAACCGGAAAGTGGCGCAACTCAGGAAAATGTTCCTGAGGTGCCTGCACCAACTAGAGAGGAAGTTAATGATGATGATCATGAAACTTCAGATCAAGTTGCTAATGAACTTCGTAGGTCCACAAGGACACGTTCCGCACCAGAGTGGTACGGCAACCCTGTCTTGGAAATCATGTTGTTAGACAACGGTGAACCTTCGAACTATGAAGAAGCAATGGCGGGCCCGGATTCTGACAAATAGCTGGAAGCCATGAAATCCGAGATAGGATCCATGTATGAAAACGAAGTATGGACTTTGACTGACTTGCCCAATGATCGGTGAGCCATAGAAAATAAATGGATCTTTAAGAAGAAGACAGACGCGGATGGTAATGTGACCATCTATAAAGCTCGGCTTGTCACTAAGGGTTATCGACAAGTTCAAGGGGTTGACTACGATGAGACTTTCTCACCTGTAGCGAAGCTGAAGTCCGTCCGAATAATGTTAGCAATTGCCGCATTCTATGATTATGAGATATGGCAAATGGACGTCAAAACGGCATTCCTTAATGGTTTCCTTAAGGAAGAATTGTATATGATGCAGCCGGAAGGTTTTGTCGATCCTAAGAATGCTAACAAGGTGTGCAAGCTCCAACGCTCGATTTATGGGCTGGTGCAAGCATCTCGGAGTTGGAACATTCGCTTTGATGAGATGATCAAAGCGTTTGGGTTTATGCAGACTTATGGAGAAGCCTGCATTTACAAGAAAGTGAGTGGGAGCTCTGTAGCATTTCTCATATTGTATGTGGATGACATACTGTTGATGGGAAATGATATAGAATTCTTGGAAAGCATAAAGGCCTATTTGAATAAGTGTTTTTCAATGAAGGACCTTGGAGAATCTGCTTATATATTAGGCATCAAGATCTATAGAGATAGATCGAGACGCCTCATCGGTCTTTCACAAAGTACGTACCTTGACAAGATATTGAAGAAGTTCAATATGGATCAATCCAAGAAGGGGTTCTTGCCTGTATTGCAAGGTGTGCGATTGAGCACAGCTCAATGCCCGACCACGGCAGAAGATAGAGAAAAGATGAGTGTCGTCCCCTATGCCTCGGCCATAGGGTCTATCATGTATGCTATGATGTGTACCAGACCTGATGTAAACCTTGTCGTGAGTTTGGTAGGAAGGTACCAAAGTAATCCCGGCATGGAACACTGGACAACGGTCAAGAATATCTTGAAGTACCTGAAAAGGACCAAGGAAATGTTTCTCGTTTATGGAGGTGACGAAGAGCTCATCGTAAAGGGTTACGTTGATGCTAGCTTTGACACAGATCTGGATGACTCTAAGTCACAAACCGGATACGTGTTTATTTTGAATGGTGGGGCAGTAAGCTGGTGCAGTTGCAAGAAAAGCGTTGTGGCGGGATCTACATGTGAAGCGGAGTACATGGCAGCCTCGGAGGCAGCACACGAAGCAGTCTGGGTGAAGGAGTTCATTACCGACCTAGGAGTCATACCCAATGCGTCGGGCCCGATGACTCTCTTCTGTGACAACACTGGAGCTATTGCCCTTGCCAAGGAGCCCAGGTTTCACAGGAAGACCAGGCATATCAAGCGTCGCTTCAACTCCATTCGTTAAAGTGTTCAAAATGGAGACATAGAGATTTGTAAAGTACATACAGACCTGAATGTAGCAGATCCGTTGACTAAACCTCTCCCTAGAGAAAAACATGATCAACACCAGAATTCCATGGGTGTTCGATTCATCACAATGTAACTAGATGATTGACTCTAGTGCAAGTGGGAGACTGTTGGAAATATGCCCTAGAGGCAACAATAAAATGTTATATTTCCTTTTTCGTGATAATTGTCTATTATTCATGCTATAATTGTATTATCCGGAAATCGTAATACATGTGTGAATACATAGACCACAATGTGTCCCTAGTGAGCCTCTAGTTGACTAGCTCGTTGATCAACAGATAGTCATGGTTTCCTGGCTATGGACATGGGGATGTCATTGATAACGGGATCACATCATTAGGAGAATGATGTGATGGACAAGACCCAAACATAAGCATAGCACAAAGATCGTGTAGTTCGTTTGCTGTAGCTTTTCTGGATGTCAAGTATCATTTCCTTAGACCATGAGATTGTGAAACTCCCGGATACCGTAGGAGTGCCTTGGGTGTGCCAAATGTCACAACATAACTGGGTGACTATAAAGGTACATTATAGGTATCTCCGAAAGTGTCTGTTGGGTTGGCACGAATCGAGACTGGGATTTGTCACTCCGTATGACGGAGAGGTATCTCTGGGCCCACTCGGTAATGCATCATCATAATGAGCTCAATGTGATCAAGTGGTTGATCACGGGATCATGCATTATGGTACGAGTAAAGTGACTTGCTGGTAACGAGACTGAACAAGGTATTGGGATACCGACGATCGAGTCTTGGGCAAGTAACGTACCGATTGAGGGAATTGAGTACGGGATTGATTAGGTCCTCGACATCGTGGTTCATCTGATGAGATCATCGAGGAGCATGTGGGAGCCAACATGGGTATCCAGATCCCGCTGTTGGTTATTGACCAGAGAATCGTCTCGGTCATGTCTGCTTGTCTCCCGAACCCGTAGGGTCTACACACTTAAGGTTCGGTGACGCTAGGGTTGTATAGATATGAGTATGCAGTAAGCCGAAAGTTGTTCGAAGTCCCGGATGAGATCCTAGACGTCACGAGGAGTTCCAGAATTGTCCGTAGGTGAAGAATTATATATAGGAAGTGTAGTTTCTGCCATCGGGAAAGTTTCGGGGTCACCGGTATTGTACCGGGACCACCGGATGGGTCCCGGGGGTCCACCGGGTGGGGCCACCCATCCCGGAGGGCCCCATGGGCTGAAGGGGGAGGGGAACCAGCCCATAGTGGGCTGGTGCACCCTCCCCCCTTGGGCCCCCCATGCGCCTAGGGTTGGGAACCCTAGGGGACGGGGCGCCTCCACTTGCCTTGGGGGGTACTCCACCCCCTTGGCCGCCGCCCCCTTAGGAGATCCCATCTCCTAGGGCCGGCGCACCCCCTAGGGGGCCTATATAAATGGGGGGAGGGAGGGCAGTCGCACCTCAAGCCTTGGCGCCTCCCTCTCCCCTGCAACACCTCTCCCTCTCACAGAAGCTCGGCGAAGCCCTGCTGCGTTCACTGCCGCATCCACCACCACGCCGTCGTGCTGCTGGATCTTCATCAACCTCTCCTTCCCCCTTGCTGGATCAAGAAGGAGGAGACGTCATCCGCTCCGTACGTGTGTTGAACGCGGAGGTGCCATCCGTTCGGCGCTTGGTCATCGGTGGTTTGGATCACGGCGAGTACGACTCCATCATCCCCGTTCTCTTGAACGCTTCCGCACGCGATCTACAAGGGTATGTAGATGCACTCTCCTCTCGTTGCTAGTTGACTCCATAGATTGATCTTGGTGAAACGTAGGAAATTTTTTTGTTTTCTGCAACGTTCCCCAACATTAACTCCTGTCGGGATATCATCTGACTTAACTCCTGCCTGGTTATCATCTGACTTAACACCTGCCGGTTTACCAAGTCCCAGCCGGGTTATAACTCCGGCCGGGTCATACCGCGGGGTATATCCCCGACACCAGCCTTCCTAGTGAAGATGCCGCTACCCATCTAAACAACTTTGTTGATTTTTGTGATATGCAAAAGAAGAAAAGATGTGGATAATGATATTGTTAAATTGAAGCTATTTCCGTTTTCGCTTAGAGATCGTGCTAAAGCTTGGTTTTCGTCTTTGCCTAAAAATAGTACTGATTCATGGAATAAGTGCAAAGTTGCTTTTATCTCTAAGTATTTTCCTCCCGCTAAGATCATCTCTCTTAAAAACGATATTATGAATTTTAAGCAACTTGATCATGAACGTGTTGCACAATCTTGAGAGAGGATGAAATTAATGATACGTATTATTACGTCGGTGTGCAGAAAAACTTAGTAAGTTTGTACTCATTCACCATGATTTACCTATCATCTTATTGTTAAGCACTTATTTGATAAGAACTTATTTAGCAAGTTTTGTATGCAATCAATATGATTTGCCTGCCATCTTTTTGTTAAGCACTTATTTGGTAACAATTTATTTAGCGAATTTTTGTATGAATTCACCATGATTTACATGTTAAGAACTGAATGCCTTACCAAAGAAACTATTATTTTATTTTGTTCTCGTGAAATACTTGAGCCAATTTTAAGGAAAATTGATGGGAGAAAAAAAATCAAAAATGGAAGAGGAAAGGGGAAAGAAGAAGAAGAAGAAGAAGAAAGGGGGACATACATAGAAAGGTTTTGGACGAAGGAAAGGTGAAACTAGAACAATGCACGTGCGTTGCAACAAGATATAAATATTCTAGTACGTTAGCTTGTGATTTACCTGTCAATAATAATGCGATAGTGTTAATAAATGTTCATCAAATTCTGCCCGTGAATTACCTTATATTTAGATTATAAATTTGGTCAGTAAATTAAAGTGAAATTGGTTCAGAAGGTAAGTAAATTAAAGCAATTGATTATCATATACATGGAAGGTTGGACGAAGGGGTGGTGGGAAGAAAAGTGAAATGAAAACCTTACGTTCTTTTTAAGTAGTATAGTAGAGATATAACAAGACAAAAAAATGTTTATCAAATCCCGCTAGTGATTTACCTTATGTTTTGATGAGAAGTTTGATAAGTGTCGTGGAATTGTCACGACAGATGTCCTAGCAAAAGGACTTAGTCGTAGGGCCATCGCAACTAGGAAGCTTAAAAGGGGTTAATCGGGACAAAGGACACGAGAAGTTTTATACTAGTTCGGCCCCTTACGATGAAGGTAAAAGCCTACATCTAGTTCTGTTGGAATTGCTAGGGTTTCGATCACCAAGAGGCTAATCCGCCGGCTTGGTTATCGATCTCTTGTTTCTTGCCCTAAGCCGCCACCGGGTCGCCCCCTTATATACACGGGTTGACACCTGGTGGCCTACAGAGTCCCTGCCGGCTCATAAATCGAGTCCGGCTCAGTGACTTCTTTTACATGCCTTTCTTTACAAGTATTTCCTTACATACGGCGGTTTACAATATTGGGCCTTAAGCCGCCTCTAGGCCTTTAGGACTTCTATAAGATTTAACAACCTATCGCCTTGAGTGTTTACTGGGCTTCCTTTGTGACCCGCCATTTGGGTCTTGACCCGGCCCCTCCTGGGCGGGTCATAACTGATAGTTATATCCCCAACATTAGGCCCCAGGTTGACTTTGAACTTTGTTCTTTGTCAATCTTCAACACTTAGACAAAATCCATCTTCTTGTCCTCGCAGAGGTTTTTGGTAACCCGCCATGACGTCATCTCTCGAAAACTCAAAAACCTTTTATGACGCCATCTCTCAACGGATCTTCACCTTTAATACCTCCCGAGAATCGAGGCGTCCGTTTAGTTGGATAGCCATTATTTGAGTCTTCCTTGATTTTCGCGCCCGTCTGTTTGCTTTTTTTCTTATAAATAGGCACACGGCCAGTTTTTCTCATTCTCCTTTCTTCTTCGTCTTCCTCCTCTCGCGACCTCCACTGCTGCTCGAGCTCCGCCGCCGTCGCAGAGCACCTCGTCATCGTCGACCTTGGCCGCTGCATCAACCCGAATCAGTTCAGAGAAAGGCGGCGACCTTCCGTGGAGGATCCGTGACCGTAAGTATTCAGCCTCCGTTCCTCAGATCCACACTTAGAGCTTCTAGGTTTTCCTGCGTGTTCTTCGTAGTTCTTCGTGGTTCCTTGCAGTTCTTCCACTGCCGCCTCTTCTTGATCCACAAAGATATGTATGCTTATGCGGTAGTTGTTTGGTGCCTCCTCTTGAATTTGTAGACCCTTTTTCTGGTATGAAGGCCACATTAGAACTGATGAACTCATCTGGGCTATATTTTTAGGTCTAGAAAATTTTCATTTTGAACGGCCATTTGATCCATAATAATATCCAGAAGTTAAGAAACCTATTTGTCTCCATACTTCACCAATTCTGCCGCTGGTATTTCTCAAGTGTCTGTAGTCATGGCGGCTTACTGCGCCGGCTTACTTTTCCTTATATGACATTAGCCCTTATTTAAGCCGCCATTACTCCCATGTACCATTATCACTTAAGTTAACCATTATCATTGAATTGAACCGGCAGGTTGTTTTCCTTTCAGCTTGTGTTTGAACATCATGCCATCCAAAACGCCGACTGTCTGCAACTGGGTTCCTTCAATAGTCACTGAGGACACTCTGAAGGACTTCTTTACCATAGGTTTTTTGCCAGGGAAGAATATTATGTCCTACCGTGCGCCTGACCCGGAGGAGGAACGGCCCAATCCAAAAGGTGGTGATGTTATCGTCTTTTCTAATCACATGAACCGTGGCTTTTCCCCACCCGGCTCAAAGTTCTTCAGAGATGTCCTCCATTTTTTCAAACTCCATCCTCAAGACCTCAGGCCTAATTCCATATCCAATATCTGCAACTTCCAAGTTCTCTACGAGGTGTACCTTCAAGAAGAACCGACTGTAGAACTCTTTAGAGAGTATTTTTATCTGAACCGTCAGAATGAGTGCACCAATGGCCCTAGCCTGGAACTTGGAGGTATCTCAATTCAGCGTCGACAAGGCGACGTCTTCCCCCTTATAGTCTTGCCAAGTCATCCCAAGGACTGGAATCAGACTTGGTTTTATTGTCAAGACACTTCACCAGCAAATGAGCATCCACTATCGGGTTATCGCTCAGAGTGTCTTGACTCCAAATTTGCACTTCCTGACAAACTCACTGCTGCTAAACGCAAGAAGCTGATACCATCCATCAAAAGGATTAATGCTTTATTGGGGAACGACTTAACCGGAGTTGACTTGACCCATTGCTGGGTTGCGTGGCGGGTCATCCCTCTAAGCCGTCGATCAAAATTGATGTATGAGTATGGAGGAGGCCCAAATGACTCTCTTCGTCACAGCTCCGTTCAATTAACTGAAGAACATAGTGTTTCAATGTCAACCCTTCTGGTGAACGGAAAATATGAAGACTGCAGTAAAGTCGGGTTAAACCCCTTCTGCAAGCTTAACCCGGTGCCAGAGGTAAAGAAACTCTGATCTCTCTCCTTTGTATTTTTCACAGCCGTATTGTTTTTTAATACTTGCCTGACCTTTCATCTTGTTTTTACCTGTTTATAGGCCAAATCTGATTTCTGGAAAGTCAAATATGACCACGAAGCTGCCAGGAAAGCGAGAGTCGCCGCCATAAAGGCCAAGAAAACAACCCGGAGGTCTAAAAAGAAGAAGAAGAGCACCGCTGAAGACTTGATGAAGCTTGATGATACTTCTAAGTCGGAGGTAGCCCTTGACTCCCTTGGCCAACTTTTTAATAATCTTATTAACACTGATCATTACCAGGACGACACTAGGGCCAGTCAGGCCGTGGAAGAAGAGGTAACTATTTCCTCCGACGCAGCCCATTTGCCAAGACAGAAACTTCGAGTCGTAACCCGGAAAGTAAGGTTTTCACACCCTTTGGCTTATCTAGACCCTCACTTTCTTTTGAAAAAGCAGCAACATGAGAGCCGCCATCAAGCCCGGAATGAAGACGAGCCGCCTGTTGTTCTTAAACAAACTCCTCAAAAGCACCGGAATGAGGTTTACTTCTTTGTCTTTGACTTTCTGTTTAATGGATCCTTTCCCTTTCATTACTTAACTTTATTTTATCTTTTCAGGAGGTGTCTCACTCTTCTAGCAACTCATCTCAGACCCAATTTCCGACCTTTAAGACTGCCCCTAGGTAAGAAAAAATCCTCTTTCCTCCGTGTTTTTCAAACTGTATATTTATACTGACAGTCATATAATATTTCTCTTGGTGGTCAAGCTAAGTCCAAGAAGGCAAATGCAACTAAGCCAGTGGAAGACCCGCCAGTTCCTGTCCCTGAACCGGCCATGCCATCTTCTCCTCCATTAACTGATACTCCAGAAGACTCGCCTGCCAATGCAGAAGCAAATCCTCCTAAGCCGTCGGCTGACGATACCACCATTAACCCTTCTGCCTCTGGGCCATCCAGCTCGGCTAACCCGCCATCACCATCTGCTCAAGACTTTCTGATCACTGGGAGCCGCTTCGTTGAGACGGGGAATCCCACCGTGTTGGCTCGTCATACTGAGAAACAAGAGGCGCTGGAGAGACAAAAAGTGTGTTTTGATATTTTGCATTATGACCATCTGAATGCCAACGATATATTATCCGGCTATCTCAGCCATGTGCACTCCAGCCGTGACTTGGAGATTGAAATGGTCAAGCAGTTGCAGCTGAAGTACGAGGTACATTCTTCCAACTTATATTCTGCCAGCCCCCAAGTCTTCAGATTATGAGAAAACCGGAATGATCCGTAGTCCCTAAGGGCCGGTTCATTTGACCGTAAATGAGCCGGTTCGTTGAATTTTCATAATCGTCTCGTGCCGAACACAACAAATATTGTAGTCCGGCTTACCCTTGAGATATTTGCTGAATATCATACATTAGCCCCCAAGTGCCAAGTGATGTTACTTTGTAAAGTACTTGGGACTTGAAGTATAGTAGAGTCATAAAAATTTGTTTTGGCATACATTATTAGCCCCCAAGTGTCAAGTGTATTTGCAGTGCAAAGGCACTTGAGACTTAAGTCTTGAACTTTGAGCTTTGATACACCTGTATATGTCTTGCAGAACGCCCTATCTGAGTTGGGTTTGCAATTGACTGACGCCAAGACCCGGCTGGTGGATCAGGAGGCAGAAATCAAGGCTGCCGACTCCAAGCTTCAATTAAGTCTTGGTGAGATGGAAAAATTGAAAAACAGCTTGACTACCAAGAAGAAAACCTGGGCTGAAGAGAAAACACTGTTGACACAACGCGCCGAAAAGGCGGAAGCAGCTCTTGAGGAGGTTACTACAGAACTGACCGGTTTAAATAACCGGGTATCTCAAATGGTGTCTGCCATCTTTGGTAAGTCATCTGTACTGACCTTTTGTACCTTATCCTTACCCGGAATATAAACCGCTGGCTGATCCTTTGTTTATAAAACATGTGCAGGCCCACGAAGCAAAAATTTGAGCCAAGACAATGTGATTAAACTGAAGGCAGTGTATATCTTAGTAGAGCAATTGTACATTGGCGCACAACGGGCACTTTCCGCTATTTCTCCTGCCAACCAAGGACCCAACCGGCTCAGTGATGTCTTAAAAAAGCTGTCAATCTTACCCGCCAGGTTCCAAGAAGTGAAGCGCTCCTGTGCCAGAGCCGGAGCTTTGACTGCCCTGAGCCGCTCCAAGGCTTGGGTGCCAGATCTAGACCCTGCCGACGTAGCCAGTGGGTATCCTACCGTGAAGGAAGACGGATCTCCCTTTGAACAAGATGACTTCATGGCTTGCGTGTGCGGAGTTCGTCCTTAGGCAACTATTCTTGGAGATGAAACCGATATCGACAAGTATCAGCCGGGTTTTGATGTGGAAAATAAGAATATGGAAACTCCCTCGTACAAGGTGACAGATTTAATCCCGCCTGTTCATGAACATACATTTGCTCTGGAAGTTGATCCGATCGGCCTGATTGACGAAGAATCAGAATTTATTGCTGTGAACGTTTTTGATTGGTCAAAGCCCAGCTTCCAATCAGCAGAAGGCGGTGAACCGGCGAGGGAGGAGTGATGACCATCTTCATGGGCTTCTAAAAGCCTTGTAATAGATTAGTTTTTGAAAACACTGCATATTCTGCCTATGCCACCGCGCATAAAACACCGTGTGTTACTCTATGCTTTCTGATGTTAATATATGCATCATATTTATGGTTGTCCCTGCAATACTTCAACTATGTTCCTGTAGATAAAAAGGAAAAACCTGGCTTGGCGGCTTAGTACCAAACGGGTCAGAACACCCGGTTTATAGCCAATATTTTTATCATAGTAAAAACAGAACCAGATGTAAAAAGAAAACAAGGCTGAAATAACCTTTGATTAATACAGAAAGCAACTGTTCATAAACAATAGCCACACCTGTACCTTTGACCTCCAGACCATCGGTTTAAAGGACCCGGGTGATGAAGTTGATAATCCAGTCTTTTTTGAGAAGTCAATGCTTCTGAATACTTAATGATTATCATGCCCTGGCGGCTTGTTGTCAAATAGTCCAGCCGGTGAAAAGACCATACTGATTATTTGTGAAATTGAGACAACAAAAAACCAATAAGGCAAATAACAGGTGTTAAACAGAATTAACCTTGTAATTAAAGGTTGGGGGGTTTCTTATTCGAATACGATGAGTAAACCGGACCAAAGGGGTTAAGCTAAGGTTCGAATACGACCATATAGCCCCCAGTGGTTTTGGCATTGCGCCGATCAAGAGGGTACCGACAGCTATGTTCTCTTTGGTTCGAATACGGCCTATGTTTGAACAGGAAGCCCCCAAATGACCTTGAGAGGTTTTTAACGACCCTGATTCGGATACGATCCAAGTCGGACCCAAAAGGGGTTAAGCTGTGATTCGGATACGATCAAGAAGCCCCCTAGTGAGTTTGGCTTTGAGCCGATCAAAAGGGTCACGACAGCTATGTTCTCTTTGGTTTGAATACGACCTATGTTTGAACATGAAGCCCCCAAGTGACCATGATAGTTGCAGCTAGACTCGAATACGATCATAAGACGGACCAAAAAAGGTGAGACTTGATTCAAATATGATTAGTTCCTTAATAGTCATTTGAAAATAGTAGTAAGAAATAATAAAGATGCGTAATCTTTCTGAAAAGAAAAGAGACCGATGGTCCTGCTTTATTACTTATCATAATATATACAACCTCAAAGTATGTACATGATGAGAGCCGGTGGCTCAGGTGTAGTATGGCCGGAGTTGAGCAATGTTCCACGGCCGGCGGGTCTCCTCTTCCGACTTACGTGAGTCTTTGTGCTCTCGAACGTCAATGAGGTAATATGACCCGTTGTTTAAGTTCTTGCTGACCACAAGGGGTCCTTCCCAAGGTGGGGATAGCTTGTGTGCATCTGATAGATCCTGGATGAGCCGGAGCACTAGGTCACCTTCTTGAAAAGTCCTGGACTTAACCTGGCGGCTGTGATAACGGTGCAGGTCCTATTGATAAATTGTTGATTGAGCCGCTGCTAAGTCTCTTTCCTCATCTAACAAGTCAAGTGCATTCTGCCTGGCTTGTTCATTGTTAGCTTCAACATAAGCCGCCACACGGGGCGAGTCATGACGGATGTCACTAGGCAACACTGCGTCCGCTCCATAAACCATGAAGAAAGGTGTACAACCTATAGACCTGTTAGGGGTGGTGTTGATACTCCACAGCACTGAGGGTAGCTCCTCTACCCAACAACCCGGTGTTCACTGCAAGGGAACCATAAGCCGGGGCTTGAGACCTTCTAAAATTTCCTGATTTGCTCTCTCAGCTTGACCATTGGATTGAGGATGGGCTACAGAAGAAACATCAAGCCGGATATGCTCGCGCTGACAGAACTCCTCCATAGCCCCTTGGGATAGATTAGTGCCATTGTCAGTGATAATGCTGTGTGGAAAACCAAAACGGAAAATCACCTTTTTCATGAACTGAACCGCTGTGGCCGCATCACACTTACTCACTGGTTCTGCCTCAACCCACTTTGTGAATTTGTCAACTGCCACTAAAAGATGTGTCTTTTTATCCTTAGACCTTTCGAAAGGTCCAACTATGTCAAGCACCCAGACCGCAAACGGCCAAGTGATGGGGATCATCCGCAGCTCTTGAGCCGGCACATGTGCTCGTCGCACAAATTTTTGACATCCATCACATCTACTGACCAGATCTTCTGCATGAGCGTGAGCCGTCAACCAGTAAAAACCATGACGAAAAGCTTTAGCCACCAGAGATTTTTACCTGACATGATGACCACAATCGCCTTCATGGATCTCACGAAGTATTTCTTGGCCTTCTTCATGGGAAACACGCCGCTGAAACGCTCCAGAGACGCTGCGATGGTAGAGTTCTCCGTCAGAAATCGTCATTGACTTAGACCGCCGGGTTATCTGTCGGGCCAGGGTCTCATCCGCTAGTAGCTCGCCCCGGGTCATGTAAGCCAAGAACGGCACTGTCTAATCTGGGATGGCGTGAAGAGCCGCTACCAACTGCGCCTCCGGGTCAGGAACAACTAGATCTTCTTTTGTAGGTAACTTAACAGACGGGTTATGCAAAACATCCAAAAAGGTGTTAGGTGGCACCGGCTTACACTGAGATCCAAATTGGCTTAAAGCATCGGCCGCTTCGTTCTTCCTACGGTAAATGTGCTCCACCTGATAACCTTTAAAATGCCCTGCAACAGCATCAACTTCACGGTGATAAGCCGCATGAGAGGATCTTTGGAATCCCACTTGCCTGACACCTGTTGAGCTACAAAATCTGAGTCGCCAAGACACCAGACCCGGCTCAGGCTCATCTCTTTAGCCATTTGAAGACCATGGAGCAACACTTCATATTCCACTGCGTTGTTAGTGCAAGGAAACATCAGCTGCAACACATAACAAAATTTGTCACCTCGAGGGGAGGTTAAAACAACTCTAGCCCCCGAGCCTTCCAACTGTCTAGACCCATCAAAGTAAATAGTCCAATATGTGTTGTTTGGTTTCTCCTCCGGCATCTGCATCTCTGTCCAGTCATTAATAAAACCAACCAGTGCTTGAGACTTGATCGCAGTACGTGGTACATACTTCAACCCATGAGACCCAAGCTCAATGGCCCACTTGGTAACTCGTCCAGTGGCTTCTCTATTTTGAATGATGTCTCCCAAAGGAGCAGAGCTAACCACAGTGATTGGGTGACCCTGAAAGTAATGTTTAAGCTTCCGGCTCGCCATGAACACCCCATATACGAGCTTCTGCCAATGTGGATATATTTGTTTGGATTCAATCAACACCTCACTGATGTAGTAAACCGGCCGTGGAACCGGATGTTCCTTGCCAACCTCCTTGCGCTCCACCACAATTGCCACACTAACAGCTCGTGAGTTGGCGGCTACGTATAACAACAGCGGCTCTTTCTCAACTGGAGCAGCAAGGACGGCGGCTCAGTAAGCTATTTCTTCAGATCCTCAAAAGCAGAGTTCGCAGCATCGCTTCAAACAAAATCATCCGTTTTCTTCATCATCTGATACAAAGGCATCGCCTTCTCCCCTAACCAGCTTATGAACCGGCTCAAAGCAGCAACGCGACCCACCAGTCGTTGAACGTCATTGATGCATGTTGGTTTGGCCAGAGATGTGATTGCCTTAATCTTCTCCGGGTTAGCTTCAATACCTCGGTTGGACACCAAAAAAACCCAAGAGCTTGCCAGCTGGGACTCCAAAAACACACTTGGCCGGGTTAAGCATCATTTTGTAGACCCGGAGGTTATCAAAGGTCTCTTTCAGATCTGTGACCAAGGTTTCCTATTTCCTGGATTTTACTACTATATCATCTACATAAGCATGAACATTACGCACAATTTGATTGTGAAGGCAATTCTACATACACCGTTGATAAGTTGCCTGGGCACTCTTGAGCCCGAAGGGCATAGATACACAGCAGAAGGCCCCAAATAGAGTGATGAAAGCTGTCTTCTCCTAGTCCTTGACTACCATCTTGATCTGATGATAACCTGAATAAGCATCCAGAAAACTCAAACGTGCGCAACCCGCCGTAGCATCAATGATATGATCAATATGGGGAAGAGCAAAAGGGTCAGCTGGACAAGCCTTATTTAAATCGGTGTAATCCACACACATACGCCAGGTGCCGTTCTTTTTTAGTACAAGCATTGGGTTGGCTAACCACTTTGGGTGAAAGACTTCCATAATGAACCCGGCCGCCAAAACCCGGGCCACCTCTTCTCCAATGGCCTTGCGCCTTTCCTCGTTGAATCGTTGGAGAAATTGCCTGACCGGCTTAAACTTTGGATCAATATTGAGAGTGTGCTCAGCGAGTTCTCTCAGGACACCCGGCATGTCAGAAGGTTTCCATGCAAAGATGTCCCGGTTCTCACGGATGAACTCGATGAGCGCGCTTTTCTATTTTGGATCCAAGTTGGAACTGATGATGAACTGCTTGGATGAATCGCCAGGCACAAAATCAACCATCTTGGTGTCATCAGCTGACTTGAATTTCAACACCGGTTCATGCTCCGTTGTTGGCTTGTTTAAGGACGTCATGTCCGCCGGGTCAACATTATCTTTATAAAACTTTAGCTCCTCTGTTGCACAAACAGACTCAGCATATGCAGCATCTCCATCTTCACACTCCAGGGCTATTTTCCAGCTTCCATGTACTGTAATGGCGCCCTTGTAACCCGGCATCTTGAGTTGCAGATACACATAACACGACCGAGCCATGAACTTGGCGTAAACCGGCCGTCCAAACAAAGCATGATATGGGCTTTTGATCTTAACCACCTCAAAGGTTAATTTCTCTGCTCTGAAATCATATTCATCTCCAAAGGCTACTTCCAGTTCAATCTTGCCAACTGGGTATGCCAACTTGTTGGGCACCACACCGTGAAAAACAGTGTTGGATTGCTTAAGACTCTAATCAGTCAACCCCATTCGGCGAAACATCTCATAATAGAGGATGTTGATGCTACTGCCTCCGTCCATGAGCACTTTAGTAAATTTATATCCACCAACTTGAGGTGCCACTACCAAGGCCAAGTGACATGTATTGTCGATCCGGGGAGGATGATCCTCTCTGCTCCACACAATAGGCTATTTTGACCACCATAAGTAACGCGGAATCGCCGGCTCAACGGCATTGACAGCCCTTTTGTGAAGCTTTTGGTCCCTCTTGCACAAAGTAGTGGTAAATACATGATATTGTCCACTATTCAACTATTTTGGGTTGCTCTGATATGCGGATTGCTGCTGATTACCTTGGCCGGGTTGTGGATTATAACCTCCTTGGTTACCTGTATGCCCCTAACCTTGAAAACCACCTTCATCTGAACCGGCGCCCGGGCCATGAAAGCCGCCTCCACCTGAACCGCCACCAGGGCCGTGACTCCCATCAAACGCATTTGAATTCTTGAATGCCTTCATGATTGTGCAGTCCTTCCACAGATGGGTGGCCGGCTTCTTCCGGGTGCCGTGTCTTGGACAAGGTTCATTCAATAGTTGCTCAAGGGTGGGGCCTGACCCGCCCGACCGAGGGGGTTGCCTACCCTTGCGCCGTTGATTGTTGCCCTGCGCATTGGTGTTAGCCACAAATTTGTCAGCCTTACGTTTGCTACCTCCTTGATTTGCCGGGTTATGCTGGTGACCCTTGTCGTTGCCGTTCTTCTTTCCCTTCCCTGTCTTTTCTTCATTAGACACAGGATCCTTGGTACTATCAAAATCGGCATACTTGACGAGAGCCGCCATCAATTGGCCCATGTCGTGGCAGTTACGTTTAAGCCGCCCCAGCTTCTGCTTCAGAGGTTCAAAACGGCAATTTTTCTCCAACATTAAGACTGCCGAACCGGCATCCATCTTATCAGATGAATGGATTATCTCTTTGACCCGGCGCACCCAATGGGTTGTGGACTCACCTTCCTCTTGTTTACAATTAGTCAAGTCCACGTTTGACATAGGTTGCTTGCATGTGTCCTTGAAGTTCTGAATGAAACGGGCCTTTAACTCCACCCATGAGCCGATGGAATTGGGGGGCAACCCTTTAGCCAAGAACGAGCCGTTCCATCCAACATCATGGTGAAATATTTAGCCATTGCCGCGTCGCTGACCTCCAACAGCTCCATGGCCATCTCATAACTCTCAATCCAGGCCCCAGGCTACAAATCGGCCGTGTAATTAGGCACCTTACGAGGCCCCTTGAAATCCTTTGGCAAACGCTCATTACGTATGGCCGGAACTAGGCAAGGAACACCTACGGTTCTTGTGGCCAGCCCTGCCTCAACCGAAGTTGCTGGATAAGCTGGAAACGCTTGATGAGCCGCCTGTTCCGCCGCCAGTTGAATCGCTCGCTCTGCTTCTTGTCGGATCCTCTCCTGATCCGCCAAGTTAAGGGTTCCAGCCTGTCCCGGCTCATGCCTCTGCGGCCGGTTGCGACGTTGAACATTGCTTGACATGTCATTTGAATCCATACGCCTACTGTAGCTTGGGCTCCGACTCGGGCGAGGGGTTGAATGGATCCTGTCTCGACTGTAAGAGTACGCATCTTGCTGCGCCAGAGCTGTTTGAAGAAGTTCTCTCACCCTTCATGTTTCGATCGCCGCCGGCGAGTCGCCCTCCATCGGGAGAGCCGCCAAATGAGCCGAAGCCGCAATGAGGTTTTCCAAGGGATTGGAGAAGTGACCCGGTGGTGTTGGTACATAATGAGGCGGAGTGATATGTATACGAGGCGGTTCCATGGAGCGCGGCTGAACCGCTACCCTGGGTGTCGTGATCCGATTTGCCTCTGGCGGGTTACTTGTCCCGGGCCCAGGCGTATGAAAAAGGTTCCTAGGATCGAGCATCAGAGGTAGACGTGATTGAGTTTTTTGATGCCTTCTTCTCATGACCTTGTTTGACGCGTTCAGATCCACCGAGAGCCGGAAAGTCTCTGCTTGAAGCTGTTGAGCACGAGCGTCCAAAGCCGCCCGCTCCGCGGCCATCCTGACCTCTTCTGCTGCTAAATTTTCTTTTGCTTGTACCATCTCCTCACGTACGCGTGCCACCTCTGCATCATGCTCGGCTTGATCTGCCGGCTCCACTACGATGGTCAACAAGGTCATCAGTTTATCCATGAGGTCCATCAGAATCTGAGCCGGGGGGCGCGCGGGGTCTCCTGACCCGGCTGCGGCCGACCCGGTGGTTGTTGCTGCCGCTGCTGTGGAGTTCTGCCTCGGCTGTGTTCCTGCCATGAAGACTCCGGCCCAATTCGGCGGCTCAAGGGGGTCCGGAATACTGCTGCCATCGGAACAGCCCCCGAGCATGCCATCCTGCAGCTGATACAAAGAGTCCGTCTCTCCCGTTGATGATGTGGCGTCAGAACAGATGGCCGTCTCACTACCGTCCACCGATTCTTCAGAGTATTCACCGCCGTTGATGCAACCTACGAAGGCATGCTTCACGACAGATTGAACACGGGTGGACTTCGCGTGCTGAGCCGTTTCGATGAGGTTGGTGTGGATGTCCTGCTCAGGGCCCGACTCGCCGATCCTGCCGATGAAGACATGAATTCCGCCGAAGGGGACCCGGTACCCGTACTCAATTGAGCCGGCCTCGGGGCCCCAGCCTTCGTCGTCGATGTAGAGCTTGCCGCGACGACTCTTGGTCATACGACCCACAGTGTATCCCTTGAGCCCTTCGAAGTTGCCCTTCAAGAACTCAAATCCACCGTGCGCTGGCCCCACGGTGGGCGCCAACTGTCGTGGAATTGTCGCGGCAGATGTCCTAGCAAAAGGACTTAGTCGTAGGGCCATCACAACTAGGAAGCTTAAAAGGGTTAATCGGGACAAAGGACACAAGAAGTTTTATACTAGTTCAGCCCCTTACGATGAAGGTAAAAGCCTACGTCTAGTTCTGTTGGAATTGCTGGGGTTTCGATCACCAATAGGCTAATCCGCCGGCTTGGTTATCGATCTCTTGTTTCTTGCCCTAAGCCGCCACCGGGTCGTCCCCTTATATACACGGGTTGACGCCTGGTGGCCTACAGAGTCCTTGCCGGCTCATAAATCGAGTCCGGCTCGGTGACTTCTTTTACATGCCTTTCTTTACAAGTATTTCCTTACATACGGCGGTTTACAATATTGGGCCTTAAGCCGTCTCTAGGCCTTTAGGCCTTCTATAAGATTTAACAACCTATCGCCTTGAGTGTTTACTGGGCTTTCTTTGTGACCCGCCATTTGGGTCTTGACCCGGCCCCTTCTGGGCGGGTCATAACTGATAGTTATATCCCTAACAATAAGTAAAATAAAGTAAAATTGGTTAAAAAAGATAAGTAAATTTAGGTGATTGGTTATCGTAAAAGATGGGACGAAGATGTGGTAGAAAGAAGGTGAAATGAGAACATTACATTCTAGTCAAATGTTGGCGTTGCCGGCTATTGACAACTTTATATAAGATAGGCAACACAACTCGGTAATCAATCAAGTAATACATAATAATTGAAACAATGACAAGCATTGGCATGACAATTTTTGGCACCAAACCAGTGATGCTATATATACTCCCTCTGTACTACCGAGTGGAAACAAACTCTGATTTTTATGAGAGGGAAATCCCCAATCCGTCGGCCGATTACAAACGCTTCCCCTTTCCAAAAACACATTTGGATATCGACAAAGGTAATCATCAATGATTGGTTGACTAGTGGGGTGGGTGTAGTCCCGTCACTGCCCTGCCCGTCGTTTCCGCCGCGCCCGAGCCGACGCCGAGCGAGCCACCAAATCTACAGCCGTGAAGGGGGCGGAGAGCACGCTGCCGGCAGCTTCCCCTCCCCTCCTCGTCTCGCCATTTCCACGGATTCGAAGCAGAGCAGGTGCGTGTCCGTCTCCTCCCCCCTCTACTGTTCCATTGCTGAATCCGTACGCTCCAATCCACCGCCTGCTGCGGTGCCGCCTCTCAGCAGCGGCGCCCGGCGGCAGGCCTCGCCGCTTCGGCACCTCCCTGCTAAGATTCCCGGCCTCGGCCTTGCTTGCTCACCTGCTCGATCGATTGCAGGCCGCGCGCGGTAGGTGGATGCCAGCGGCTGGGATACAGGGATTGGGGGTCCTGTTTTGGTCAGTTCAGATTTACTCGCTTCTGAAGACTACTAGTTAGGATTTCAATCTAGAAAACTCAGCTAGGGCCGTAGGCCAACTTGATTCCGGTGGCGCTTTGACGATCTGCCGCATTCAGCATATTCGGGTGCTTTTCCACCCACCTTTGTTCGAGGCACAAACCCACAGTGAATTTTTTTACTGCATCTGCTGGCGCTGGATCCATCAATTTTCTGATTGAATAATTCCAAAGCACATAAGTTAGATTACTGTACCGCCACAGCTGCGTTTGATTAGGACAGGCAGATAATGTCTGCCTCTCTGTGGTGTTTCAGTGTTTCGATTCGACGAGTTTGCTGATGAGCAGTGCCCACATAGGCTGGGCGCATCCCTGAACTTGTGATGCTCTGCTGCAAGGGGATTGTTATTGTGGTGATCATGATTTCGAGTTTTATTTGTGGCTCGCGCAAATAAAACGCCGAAATCATGATGACTTAATAGACAGCTCAGCTTCCTGGAATGCCTAAGTTTGGTTCCCATATCACGCAACATCGTGAAATTACCACTGATCGAGCTTGGCTCTATTCTTGAACTGTACAACCACTGTGTTTCGCTTATTCTGTGTATCTTCCCTTTCCTTGTTTGTTAGCACATATTTTAAGGCATTAGATGGGAAGTCTTCTTCAGCTAACTGTTCGGTTTATTTAACTTTTCCGTTCACCATTTGAAGAGTGAAGACAGTAACTAGAATTTCCTCTGCAGACCTTGTCCGACGACGTCTTCTTGGATGGCCGCTGCTGTAAAAACAAGCGGTGGTTTCTGTAACACACAGCAGCAGTGGCTACACTCAACGAGAGATCTGTTTTTACATGGATCCACTCATTCAAATGCCAAAGAATGCAAAAGCAAGAAGGCAAAAAAGCCCATTTCACTGCGTGTGAAAGCTACTTCCACGAAAGTGGAATTAGATTTTAATGATCCATCTTGGAAGCAGAACTTTCAAGAAGACTGGGATAATCGTTTTAATCTGCCACGTATTACAGATATATATGACTTGAAACCAAGGCCAACTACATTCTCACTCAAGAAACAGAGGTTTTGTGCGCTCTCTCTTCTTTGTCATCTTTGAATTAATTAGCCAGACTTCCTGTAAGCTAATAACTATGCGGCATTTCTTATCCAATGCCATCTATTATCACTCTGGTAGAACTCCTACTGGTGATGAAGATAGTACACCTATGGATATGTGGAATGGTTACGTGAACAATGATGACCGAGCGCTTATGAAGGTTAGTACTCTTACGAAAATTTAGCATCATACCGGAAGACTCAGATGTTAATTTGAAATTTAACATTTCACAGTGTTAGAGCCATCATTGAGCTGGGTGAGATCGTTTACTACTCCTGTACAGAAGATATGAAGATATGTTGTTGTAGTCTTTTAGACACTGGCAATCGGCAAGCATCATTGCACGCTTTGATGTTAACTTTTATAATAATATGGTATTTAAAGTTACAATGAGTATGATTATGTAAATATTCTCTATGGCAAATCTACTACTGCTATTCTCATATAGTGAATTTAAATACTTCTTTGTATCTTAGTCATGAAAGTTCAAACTGCTTGCTGCATGCACTTTAAAACATCTATTTGTAATGGAGTAGTCATAAATTTTGTGATATGCTTTCTCAGCAGCTAACTTCTATGATGCACGGCATCACTGCATTTATTAGCTCCTAAAGAAGCATGTAGCTCGCAAAAGGCAGCTTTTATTTTTGTTCCCACTATGCTGTGAACTTAACATTGCAATGCTACTTTAGGTGATAAAGTATTCGTCGCCTACTTCTGCTGGAGCAGAGTGCATTGATCCTGACTGTAGCTGGGTGGAGCAATGGTATGATATCTTCTAGGATACAAAGAAGTATTTAAATTCACAATATGAGTACTATTTCTGTCTGTGCCACAAGGATGCCATCTTTCTTCACATGCTATGTGTTATTTCACATCAACTTCTGCCCTTTTGTTTTCTACAATGGCGGAACTGCTACTTGTTTGTTAGATTTAACTCTTGAGAATCTTAAAGAGTCAGGCAGTGACAAATAGCTTTATGCAGGGTGCATCGTGCAGGGCCTCGTAAGGATATATACTATGAGCCAAATGAAGTAAAAGCTGCTATAGTTACTTGTGGAGGTCTCTGCCCTGGTTTGAATGATGTCATCAGACAGGTCCCTTTCTTTTAGCATTGTTCAAACAAATTTTGTTTGGCTGGCATGTCTACCTAAATTTTGGTACATGCCCATGGTACTCATTGCGGACTTCAACTTAAGTAAGATTAACCAGCTCTGCAAATTACAATTGGGGCTATAAAGCTCTGCTTATCCTATGATTTCTCCAATCAGCTACAAATAACATAAAAAATCAACAAATTCATTGAGTTTCATGCACAAGGTGTTACACACACATTCATTTGTCTAATGTAAATTGCAAATATAAAAGTGGGGCAAATTTCATCAGTGCATGATATTGACACGGTACTTTTATGAGTCCCCTGATCCTCAAACAGAAATGCGAGTGTTATCATTTAAAATTTCCGTGCAGCCTTTTTATCAGTCCATGCAGTTTTTCATAGATATGTTTTGTGGTTTTGTTGATGCTTTCAAACGGAGCATTTACCCTATCCAGTATTCTGGCAAGCAAATGACATAATAGACTCGAGTGCAATTTTTTGGTTAATGTTGAGTATATGACGTGTATTTGCATCTGCAGGTAGTATTCACCCTAGAGACATATGGGGTTAAGAATATTGTTGGAATTCCATTTGGTTTTCGTGGATTTTTTGAAAAAGGTCTAAAAGAAATGCCTGTAAGAAGCTCCTCTCATAAATCAGCAAAATAGTTACTGCTTATTAGGTTCTCAGATTTCATTTTGGTAACACCATCCAGCTTTCACGTAATCTAGTGGAGAATATTAACCTTGCTGGTGGAAGTTTTCTAGGAGTCTCCCGTGGAGGAGCTAAAACTAGTGAAATTGTAGATAGTATACAGGTAAGCAATCTGAATTGCAACAATTTTATTCTGTGTTGGTTATTCCTATACTTTTTAATAATCATGGGTTTTTCAGAAAATGATTAATGATTATCTGGTTTTTTAGGCCAGAAGAATTGATATGCTTTTTGTACTTGGTGGAAATGGTACCCATGCAGGAGCAAATGCTATCCATGATGAGGTTCTTATATCTTTATATTTCTTGTCAGTCCTTTATTTTTTACCCCGAAGCAGTTGGAAAACATCCTACTGTGATTTATATATATATAATAAAGTTAGTATGGTTAGTACAGAAGTTCAATAATTAGGGGATCAGTATGAATAGTATTTACATATGGTAGTTACAAACTGAGAGGAGATAAGGTTGTAAGCATGGGATTAAAGATTTTGTTGAATACACGACTTGAGTCTCTGGAGATGCTTGTGCTTGGTCCTTTGGGTCATAAGAATCAGGTCATCACAAAGATTGAAGTCCAAGTTATTAATTGTAGGAGGATGTTCTTGAAGATGAGGTCATTCCTCTGTTTCCTGATATTCCAGCATGAATATATGATAATCATCATACTGAAGGAGGTCATTTCTTGTCAGTCCTTCATCCAAATATTACATTAGCCCATGAATCTTTCAGAATTAAATGGAACCTCGCTTAAGTTTGAACCCAGATAGGTGAAGATGCATGGATGCAGAAACCCCCACCGTCCATCTTGTTTCATCTTGCTTTCAAGATTCATCATCTTGAACGTTCTATATATTTCTGTTCGTGCACAATACCTATTCATTCCCCTTCCCCAAACACTTGCAGTGCCATAAAAGAAAGCTCAAGGTTTCTGTTGTAGCAGTTCCAAAGACCATTGACAATGATATACCTTTAATGGACAAAACATTTGGTTTTGATACCGCTGTGGAAGAAGCTCAACGGGCCATTAATTCTGCCTATATAGAGGTAGACTGCTGACTCTCTCTCTCTCTCTCTCTCTCTCTCTCTCTCTCTCTAAGCCATACTCTGTGATATTATTAAAACATCATGTCATTAGGCACGTAGTGCGTATCATGGTATCGGCTTGGTCAAATTAATGGGAAGAAGCAGTGGTTTCATTGCAATGCATGCTTCTCTTTCAAGTGGGCAGGTTGATGTCTGCTTAATACCAGAGGTTCGTAAACACTGCGCTATTTGTATTGAAACGTACTATTTCTAAACATGGATGATGTACCAATAGAATCTTATACCTGTATGAAAAGGTCTCATTCGCGCTCGATGGAGAATATGGTGTTTTACAGCACCTCGAGCAGTTAATAAAGAACAAGGGATTCTGTGTGGTTTGCGTTGCTGAAGCTGCAGGACAAGTAAGTGAGCTCATAGTGGTTTTAGCCTTTGGCTTTTTCCGCTCCATATACCACTGATTAGCTTCTGTTTTCAGGAGTTACTGCAAAACTCAGGCGCAACTGATGCATCAGGAAATACAATACTTAGCGACATTGGTGTTCACATGCAACAAAAGGTTTGTATATGATAAATCTCTTTACCTCGGAAAGGTCGATTTTATAATGTACATGCTGTCCTTTGATACAGTAGAAAGTTAGATGGTTATGGTGACATTGAACTTGGTCTAGCCTTATTCGTCTTACCGTACTAGCTTTTCTAGCTGCTTATATGAGGTTGCTGAAACTGAGTGTCCCCCATACTTCCATCCTCCCGTTTCTCTGTTCCATTCTGGAAGTCGTCAATGGACAGCATTTAGTGACGCTGATTACTGTTACTATTTAGTGACACTGATTACACTCTGCAGATCAAGACGCATTTCAAGGGCATCGGTGTCCATGCTGATATAAAATACATCGACCCGACGTACATGGTCCGGGCTTGTCGTGCCAATGCGTCCGATGCGATTCTGTGCACCGTGCTTGGGCAAAATGCCGTAAGTTAAATCAGTTTCCTGCACGCCCTTGCAGTTTAATTAATCTTCTCTAACTGTAGACGTACGGTTCACCCATGTTATTATCCACAGCCTGCTCATGTGAGAATTCTATGATGCTGCCCTGTGCAGGTCCATGGAGCGTTTGCCGGGTTCAGTGGCATCACTTCCTGCATCTGCAACACTCACTATGTCTACCTTCCGGTCACGCAAGTCATCACGGCACCGAAGCGTGTAAACCATAAGGGCAGGATGTGGCACCGTTGCCTCACGTCCACAGGCCAGCCGGACTTCCGCTGACCACCTGTTGCTACAGAACTTGAATGATAAGTGCTATGGAATTTCGGTGTTAAGTTTTTGCCCTGTGCAATCAGTTCGGTTTTTCTCTTTGTGTAATCAGTGAAGTTTTTCAATGTTAAGTACTAGAGAATCTGAGTGCTGTGCTACATAATTAGTCCAGTTTTTGCTTGTGCAATCAGTTCAGCTCAACTTTTGCCTTGTGTAACCCTTCTTAGTTTTTCCTTGCTCAGCGAGTTCAGTTTTTCCCATTTAACCTGCCCATCTTTGATTTTTGTGTCACCAGTTCAGTCAGTATTTAGATGTTCAAAATTTCCTTTGTGTAATCAATGTAGTTTTTGCATTATAACCCGTTCAGTCATTTATACTCCCTCCTGCCCCAAAATAAGTTTTGTGGTTTTAGTTCAAAATTTGAATTGAACTAAAACCACTACACTTATTTTGGAATGAAGAGAGTAATATGTTTCAGCGGTACAATTTTTCATTGTGAAAATTTTCAGTTTTGGTAGTTTCAGTGGTTCACTGCTGGTGTTTTGGTCACTGGAACGCTGATAACATGGAAGTCTGCGTGTTTTTGCCTTTTCCCCCCTCTTATTTTGACCATTTGACCTGAATTAGTGGGCTAAGGTCACTCAATCTGCGTCCAGTCGAGATCTCCCAAAAGCTGGTTCTCCCAAAAAAAATTGTGCGAGAAATGAAGAAAAAATAACTCAGGTTTCTCCTGGTCTCTCGCCTGTCCGATGTCATCGCGCTGCACAATAGCAGACACTCTTGGGGTCTGTCTAGGATACAAACTATGTCACATCCAACCCGATGTCTACTATGTTTGTGGTTATTTTTTTTGTTCCAGCTTTTTTTTGTTCCTTCTTGCTATGTTATTTGTGGAAGCTTAGATACGACATCCTTAGAAAACATTTAGTAGATGTGAATTAGACAAACTGTTTTTCATTAATAACAAGCACGCAGATGATTCAGGATGGAGATCTTTTTCATATACAACAGCAGATAACCTGTAGATGCAACTCACCCGCTGTATATGTCATGGTTCGTTCGTACAGATAAAATGCATTTAATCTATATTTCTTGAACTTTCACGTCCTTTATTTTTTTCCCCATCTGCAAGCTGGGATATGATTTAAGTCGGTTAACTAGTGTTGGATTTGTGTTCTCGGGATCCATCATTGCGATTACGTTTGCTCAAACACCGACGTGAAGCTTGGGAGATAGTGCATGAGCAGATGCAGATTTGTGGTTTGCGCTGTCAACATCTGAAAGATGGCAAATCGTGTACTGGGTTTGTGGTTGGCGGGTAGCCGGTATGTTTAGCCTTTGGTACCTGGCCCAACCAGCCTGACCCGACCTGGCCCAAAAAAGCCCGACCCGGCTCAGCCCGGTCTTGCTCACGGGCCAGGCCTGGGCCTAGGTTTTGAGCCTAAAGATCAGGCCTGGGCCTGTCATATTTGTGATTTAAGAAAGAGACCCGGCCCAAGGCTTGGCAGGCTTTTTCATTGCTGGGTCGGACTTGGGCCTGAATTCTAGGCCCAACAGCCAGGCCTAGGTTTTCTTCTTCGGGCTTTGGTAGGCCCGGCCTGACGGATGGCCAGGTATAGTGAGGCCCTTCCCCTCGTCACCAGCTCCGGCACTGTCGAGGCAGGCAAGCCTCCCGGCGCGGTCGAGATCTCCTATCCCTGCCACGAGGAAGAAGATGTCGACAAGACAAACCCCATGGGGAGGAAGTATCTGATGTTCGCCGCCAACTGCTAAAAAATAGTATGGCGAGGAACGCCGCCGCCGCCGCCGCCGCCGCCAGGTTACTCGCCGACTCCCCATCTCCCTTCCATTCCAGCCACCACCACCGCCGCCGTGCCCTCCCAGTCCCCACATCCCGCTCCAAGACCTCCTCCGCCAAGCCCGCTCCTCCACCTCCCCGCACCGACACCACCGGCGATCCAGCTGCAGCCACCGGGCCCTGCCCCTCCCTCTTCCAAGAAATCTCCGGCCTCATCACCCCTGCCGCCGGCACGGCCAGCGACCCATCATTTCAATCTCGAGTGAATAGACAGTCGTGGAAGAGCGGCAACGAGGCCCCTTCACAATGCACGGAAGGTGCTCGACCAAATGCTCCAGAGACTTTTGCCTTTTTCGCCGGCAGAGTTCCTGACCAAGGGGTTCCTGATGGCCCTTCTGACAGCCCGGATGGCAACGCAAAAGGCTCTGCGCCTAGCCAGGAAGCATCATCTTACAAGGTGGTAGGAGGTGCGCTCGCCCAAGATCCTGATATTGACAGTGCCCAAGTGCAAAAAATCACCGAGGTTTTACGGTCAGAGGTGCCCGGATTGCCTTTCGAGGAGCAGCTGGGGAGCTTGGGGGTCGTGTACACGCCGAGGATTGTCAACATGGTGCTCAAGAGGTGCTTCAAGAAGATGCACCTGGGGCTCAGGTTCCACTACTGGGTTAAGCAACTTCCAGGGTTCCACCACACTACAGAGACGTACAACACGACGCTGTTTATTGCAGGCGAAGCAAGGAGTTTTGGGTTGATGGAGGAGCTGATGGGCGAGATGGAGAAGGAGATGTGCCCCAAGGACATCAAGACGTGGACAATTATCATAGCCAGTTATGGGAAGGCAAGGCAGGTTGGCAAGATGCTGTCTGCATTTCATGCTATGAAGAAATCTCGTTCCGTGGCAGTAGACACTAGAGTATATAGGACGATTCTTCGTGCCTTGTGTAACAATGCAAGGCATGAGCTTGCTCTTGAGTTCTACAAGGATATGCCCACCAACATGGACGTCGGTTCTGACATTCTGCGACTTCTGTTGTGCTTGCTGGCTGGATCAAATAATGCTGAAGCTGTCTTCATTATCAGAGATGATATGATTAAAAGCGCGAGGTATCCAGAGGAGTATTGCTACTTGGAAGTTCTACGGAGCTTCTGTGTCTCAGGAAAACTAGCAGAAGCTCAGAAAGTCTTTCAGCAGATGATGAACAAGTCCATGGATAGCTCATCTGCTTTTGAAACCCTCTTGAGGGGAATGTGCAAAAGCGGAAGGATGGATGAGGCTCTTCAGCTAACGGAGCATATGAAGAACAGATCATCTATTAGCAGCATGGCATTTGGTTTTCTCATCGATGGCTACCTCAGGAAAGGAGAATGTACAAAGGCACTTCAGTTGCTGCAGGGAATGAGGGAGTATGGTTGTATTCCATTGGCCTCATCTTACACTCAGCTCATGCAGCACCTCTTCACATCTGATCAGTATAAAGAAGCCTGTGAACTGTATGAGGAGATGCAGGAAGTTGGTGTTCAACCAGATATTGTAACAATCACAGCATTGATAGCCGGGCATATTCGCAGTGGACATATTTCTGAAGCATGGGGTATTCTAAAAAAAATGAGCGAGAACGGTCAAAAGCCCACAATTAAAGCTTATACAGTGTTCATCCATGAGCTCTGTAAGGCTTCCAAGCCCCTCGAGTCATTGGAACTTCTGAAGGAAATGTTGAAATTTGACTTCAGGCCTTCTGAAGAAACTTTCTGCCGGATTATTTCTTCCTTGCGTGAGAATAATTATCTGGAGGAAGCTATTAATGTTGAGAGAATGCGGGCACCTTTTGATATTAGAAAGCCTAAAGGTGAGACAGAAATCAGATCATTAGAGAAAACTGACACAGTTGATGAGTTTCAGAAATTATCCGAGTGTGAACTGGAGGAGAAGAAAATGATATTTGGGCCTGTTGTTCTTCCATCTGATAAAGACTCTGAGATATCGAGGTGCACATTTCGTGATAACGAAAATCACATCGAACTAACAAAGGACTGCAGCGACTGCAGCGATGAAGATGTTGAAGGGATATGCCAAATTCTGTCATCTTCTGACAACTGGAGCTCAATGCAGCAGGCACTTGAGATGAGATCACTGCATTATACACCAAACCTTGTCAATGCCATCATGAAGTGCTGCAAGAGAAATGGCCATGCTGCTTTGAAGTTTTTCTCTTGGGTAGGGAAACGACTCTCCTACATGCACACAACAGAAACGTACAACACAGCTATGAAACTCGCAGGCTCCGCGAAAGATTTTAAGCACATGAGGCACCTTTACAGAGAAATGGCGTGGGCACAATGTTCTCCAACAGTGGACACATGGAATGTCATGATTTGCCAGTACGGTAATGCTGGTCTCACTGAAATGGCCCTGGAGACATTTTATAAGATGAAGCAAGCAGGCTTTCAGCCTGCCAGAAGTACTTACAATCACCTGATAATGTATCTCTGCCGCAGAAAAGGCCGAAAAGTAGACACCGCAATCAAGATCTTGAAGGAAATGATTCATGCAGGTTATATGCCTGATAATGATGGGCTTTGCACGTATCTTTCAGCATTATGCGAGTGCGGGATGTTGGTTGATGCAAGAAGCTCGATAGTATCACTATGTGAACACGGGTTTACTAAACAGATTGGCTACTCCATACTCCTTAGATCATTATGCAGGTCTGATAGAAAGGAGGAAGCTGTCAGTTTGTTTGATGATATGGAGAGATATGGCTGCTCCAGAAGTGAGTACATGTATGGAAGCTTCATTCATGCGTTACTGAGGTGGAATCGCTTTGAAGACGCTGTAGCCAAGTTTGAAGAACTGAAGAATGCAGGCATACGTCCAAGCACCCATATGTATACCTCGTTCATCATCTACTTTTTTCAGAAAAGAGACGTTGTCAAGGCAATGGATATGTTCAAGGAGATGGTAGACGACGGATGTGAGCCTTCAGTCATCACATACTCCGCGTTAATACGTGGTTACATGGAAGTAGGCATGGTTTCAGAAGCCTGGGATGTCTTACGGCACATGAAACTGAAAGGACCATCGCCAGACTTTGGGACCTACTCGATGTTCATAATGTACCTCTGCAAAGCTGGTAGATCGGAGGATGGGTTGCAGCTGATTCATGACATGCTGGATGGTGGCATCACCCCCAGCGCAGTAAACTTCAGGACTGTTTTTCATGGCCTGAATATGGAGGGCAAGCACAAGCTAGCCGACTCTGTCCTCCAGTCAAAATGGCATCTGCGGAGGCAAAGGAGCTACTCAGATTCTTCGTTTGTTTAATCTTGCAGATGTGCTCACATACTTGGTTCACTCAAAATAAATCTTCACGAGGATCATTTTTCTTTTCTTTAGACAAGCTTATATATAGGAGCATCTTCTAAGGATGAACTGTAACCTTTTTAGTACCGCAATACTAGAAGCATCCTGTCATTCTCAAAGTTTCAGGAGATGAGGCATACTAGGATGCAAAGATCTCAATAGGATTATTTATTTATTTATGCTCATTTGCTATTCCTCAGTCGTCCAAGAATATAAATTGTATCAGTCGTTTGCAACCGAGGAGAGCAAAGTTTAATACCAGAGTTTTCTAAACATTGGTGTTCACATGCAACAGAAGGTTTGTATACGACAAATCTCTTTACCTCGGAAAGGTGGATGTTACAATGTGCAGGCTGCTCTGTATAACCAGTTCAGTCAAACATTTTAGATGTTCAGTTTCTCCTTTGTGTAATCAGTACAGTCTTTGCCTTCCATAACACTTCCAGTTTTCTTCCATTGTGAAAATCTTCAATTTGTACAGTTTTCAGGGCATCAGCGCTACTTGTTTTGTCACTGGAACGCTGACAACATCCAAGTCGCTGCTGGTGTTTTTGGCTTTGCTTCATTTTGACCGTTTGATCTGACATAGAGGGCTAAAGTCACTCAATCTGGGTCCAATCAAGAGTTGGTTCTCATAGAAGTCGAGCCTTGGCGTATATCGCGCCCGTAATTGAAGAAAAGAAATAACCCAGGTTTCTCTTGGTCTCTCCATGAAGTGTTGCATGCCCGTCCGATGATTATAGGTCTCCTTCGATTCAAATGAGCAGTACCACACCTGAAGAAGCAGGGCTCCTTGGATTCAAATGATTTCATAGAAATTCTAGAGGATTAGAATCCTTAGATTTTTTTCTATAAATTCTATGTTAGTTGTTTGATTTATAGGATTGAATCATATTCCCTCCGTTCCTAAATATTATTCTTTCTACAGAGCAAAATGAGTGAATCTATGAATCTATGCTCTACCTAAATATTACTCTTTCTAGAGATTTCAACAATTGACTACATACAGAGCAAAATGAGTGAATCTATGAATCTATGCTTTAAAATATGTCTATATACAGTATGTGGTAATCCATTTGAAATCTCTAAAAAGACAAATATTTAAAAACGGAGTGAGTATATGATTTTTTTCCTTTTCTTTTACTATGTTGCGAATATGTTTTTTCTATTCCCGCGTTTTTAGAATCCTGTGAATTCAAAGAGGCCTAAATCGTCGGGACGAGGCATACTAGCATTACAAAGGTCTCACTAGGATTAAAAAAAATTTGTATGCACATTTGTTATTCAGTCCGAGAACGGCTGCAGCGATGGCTCACCAAAACCTCGCCGAGGACGGGGATGAGGCGTCTCACTGTTGACATCTCCAACGGAGAAGAACGGGTTTCGCAGGGTTCAGGTTTGGAGGCTTCTCTGTTTTGATTCGGCACGGATTAGACGGAGCCCGAGCTCAAGACAGGGACACTGTGGCCGGCCACGGAGGGGGAGAAGCAGGGGTGGAGAAGGTGATGGGGAGCTCGCTGGGGAAGACCACTGCTGACATCCAACAGCTCAGGCCACTGCAAAATCGACTAGAACTCGTTCTACTTTTCAGCTAACTGTTCACTAGGTGCTCCCTTATTATGACATTCAGGGATGTTTCCATTCCATCACATCTCAACAAAAGAAAAGAAAAAGAAAGAAGAGATGGATCTATCTATCACTAGCTACTGCTATTGCTACGTCCTACGTACATACAGACTCCCACTCAATCTATCAACTACTGCCGGCTAATGGTGCTTTCTCCGCTTCTTCCCGGCTCGGTCCTTCTTTCCCAGGACTCAAGGACAGATTCCAAGAAATCAAGCCGCGTCTCCGACTCCCTGAGCGCGAGCTTGGTCTCCCTGAGGGCGAGCTCGGCCTCCAGGGCGGCGAGCCCGGCCTCCCTGAGCAGGCGAGCGCGGAGCTCCGGCACCGACGCCGACTCCGGCAGCTGCATCGCCATCCCCAGCTCCGCCAGCAGCTCTGGATTCGCAACGCACAACGCAAAATACATAGATTAATAAGATAACAATGAACCGATGAGGGAAACAGAGGAGTCTCAGAAGGAGGACTTGCTTACCCTGCTCGCGCGCCACCGCCGCGGCGCCCCTCTCGATCACCGCCGTCGTTCTGGCGAGCAGCGGGTGAAACTCCAGCAGCGGCTGCAGCAGCTCCCTGGAGATCGCCTCCTGCACCGGCGTGCGCGCCGTGCTCTTGAGCACCACCAGCTGCCGCAGCAGCTCCCTGGTCATCGCGTCCCGCTCCTGCTGGGTCGTCATGTGTGCTTTTCTTCTGGCTCGAGCTGGGCGGTGGAGCTACCTGTGGACTGTGGTGAATGTGTGAGCTGGGCGGTGGCGCTACCTGCGGTGACGACGAAGGCCTTTATTCCTCGTTGCGAGGCGGTGCGCGGTACGCGTGCATGCATTGTTGGCAGCGTGGGCGGGCTGTGCACGCGCGCGTGTCCGGGGTAGCCTGGTACGTGGCGGTTGCATGCTGCTGTGCGGATTGGCGTGTCGGTTTGGCAGGCGCGCCGCCGCCGCACCCAGGCCACACCGCCGAAGCCGCACGAACACCCAAACCGACAGAAGGCAGGGTCAGCCGGCTCAAGCTCACTCGAGGCTCAGGGTGGACGAAACGAGCGGTCTTTTGGACCGGCTCATGGCCCGCTCGGTCCGGGCTGGCTCGGTCCTAGCCCGATAAAAAATTCAGCCGGTCCGGTCCCTCAAAACAAGACCGAAAATTGCCTGGTCCGGTCCGGTTAAAGCTCGGGCCGACCAAGCGGACCGAAGAAGCAGCCGGCGGCATGGCAAGGCCAGCGGGGCGGGGCGTGGCTGGGGGCATGTCGGGGGCTTGGCGAGTGCGTGGCGGCAAGGCGTGACAGGGCCACGCACCTGTGCCGCGGCCGCCGCCGTCCAACGCACAAGCAGAGCACCACCGCATAACACCAAGGCCACCAGCCTTCCGGCGACGAACCATCATGTCTAGGAGTTCCTCCGTCGTGGGATCTATCATCTTCGTCAAAGAAATCGACGAGGGATATCCTACATAGCCGCATCAGCCATCGTTCCTTTCGTCTCTGTCCACTGGCTGTCATGTCAGATTCGTCGCTGATGAGCTCCCTCCGGTGTTCGTCTTGGTCATGTAGCTTCCTTTGATTCTTCTCAAGCTCTCAGACATCTTTTCGATGAGCTGCGCTTCCTCTAGCAAGATATCTTTTCGATGAGCCGTCGCCGGAGCTCCAGAGCGCGCCCTGCCCATGTCTTGGCCGGTCCTCACGGTCCTCTCGGTCCGGCCCGAGCTCGGCCATTGCCGGTCCGGTCCCTGAAAACAGGACCGCGATGTTGCTCGGTCCGGTCCGGACCGGACCGCCGACAGCCGGTCCAAACGCCGGCTCGGATCGTGACCGGACCGGCTCGGACCGTGTCCACCCTGACTCGAGGCCGAACCCTGGGGGGCTACCTACCAGACCGCCAGAACGACCCCACAAAACAGCAAAGCATAGGATCCTCAAAAAAAAAAAGCAACGCAACGTGACCACCCACAGCAGTCAGAAACAATTTTTTTGGGGGTCGGCACATAGCCTTGGCTAAGCTAAAAGCCTCGCTTCACGCGAGACAGAAACTAGTCTCGCCTAAAGCCAGCGCCAGACTCAGCCGGCCCAGCGCCCTGGTTATTTTTCTCTTTTTTTCATATTGTTTTTGTTTTAGTTAAATTTTTATTTCAAAATTTACATTCTTTAAAAAATTAAATAAATATATATATATATATTAAGAAAACAATTTACAAAAAGATTTAAAGAATGTTAAGCATGTGAAAAAAGTTAGATGTGTATAGAAAAAAAAATCTGATGTATAGGAAAAATGTATAAGAAAAATATACAATATGTAAGAGAAAATAGACATCAAAAATATATTTCAAATATGTTATTCATGTATAAAGAAATATTCCTAATGTATACGACAGATGTTCAACATTTCTAAAAAAGTAGGCACTGCAACATATAATGGAAAAATGTTAATCATGTATTCGAAAAATGTGCACAATGTGTCCGGAAATAGTATACATAAAAATAATTTTTTAAATGTTAATCATGTATTTAGAAAATGAAATTGTGTAGGTAAAAATGTTCCTGATGTACCAAAAAAATGTACAGTGTGTATAAATATAGACTAAAAAATATATGTTTAAAGAAATGTTAATCATATTTTCGAAAAAAAATTAAACATGCATATAAAAATGTTTTTGATGTATAAAAATATATCAATATTTATGAAAAAAGTAGACTCTAATACAAGTTTTAAAAGAAAGTGAAATCATGTATTCTGGAAAATATTAAACGTTTATATAAAAAATGTTCGGGAATGTATACTAAAATATTCAATGTGTATTATACATAAAATAGAAATAAAAATATCTGTCTACATTTTTTAATGTTAAAGGTGTATAGAAAATGTTTAAGTTGTATATAAAATATGTTACTAATGTTAGAAAAATATACAATATGTATGAAAAAAGTAGACACAAAAAATAAATGTTTATTTAATGTGAAATCATGTATTCATAAAATGTTAAATATTTATATAAAAAATTTCCTGATGTATACAAAAAATGTACAACATGTATAGATAAAATATACTCCCTTTGTTCCTAAATGTAAGTCTTTTTAGAGGTTTCAAATGAACTACAACATACGGATGTATATAAACATATTTTAGAGTGTAGATTCACTCATTTTGCTCCGTATGTTGTCCCTTGTTGAAATCTCTAAAAGGACTTATATTTGGGAATGGAGGGAGTATAAAGAAACATATGTTTTAAAAAACTATTAATCATGAATCTGGAAAACGTACGACGTGTATATAAAGAATGTCCATGGCTTATAAAGAAAGTAACACATGTATTTAAAAAGTAGACAAAAAATATATATGTTTAACAAAGTGTCAAATCATGTATTTGGAAAATGCTGAACGTGTATATAAAAAATGTTCCTCATGCATACAAAAAATGTACAATGGTTATGGTTAAAATATGAATAAAGACTATAAATGTTAAAACTATATATTAAAATATTCATGTTGCATACAAAGAAAGTACAATGTTTATGAAAAAAGTAAACATACAAACATAAGTTTTAAAATATGTTAATCATGTTTTTGCGAAATGTTAAATGTGAATCTAATATTTGAATGTGTATTTGAAAAATATTAACTATGTATTGAAAAAAGTGTTAAGAATATGTATTTAAGAAAAATGTACATTGTGTATAAAACAAAGTAGTAATTTGTTGAAAAACAGAAAACCAATGAAAACCAGCAAAGAAACAAAAAAAAGCAAAGAAACCCAAGAAAGTAACAAAGAAAACTGAACTAAAGCAAAGAAAAATGAATAAAAATTAAAAAAAACCAGTGAAAAAAAACTATCAAAAAAGGTAGAGCTATGTTAAATAAACAAATAAAAATGACAAAAAAATAAAAGAAAAGAAAAAAGAAAGTAAAAAAGGACCAGCAAAACCAAGAAAGAAACTTAGAAAACTGATGAAAACACAAAGAGAAAAAGAAAAGGAAAAATGAGTGAAAACCGAGAAGGGAACAAAGAAAACCATTGAGAAAATAGGGAAAAACAAAAAACCAGTGAGTAAAGAATAGAAACTAAAGAAGAAAACGTGAATAGTAAGAACTTAGTAAAGCGAACCCAGCGAAACCTAGCGAACTCGATCGAAACCTACCGAATGCAAAAACAATTAGACAAAGATGGGTCGGCTCAAGCTACATGCAGGGGAAAATCCTACAACGAGACGGAAGCTATATTCACGTTAAGCGAGATATAGTCTTCGCGAGATAGTCTAGCGTCGGCCTTGTACTACTTTGACAACGAAAGGGGTTCGAAGAACATGAATTTTGGGAAACTTTCTAGTTGTTTAGTGTGTAGACTTGGCCACTTCTGACTATATGAAGGAGAGAGCCAAGAAAAAAGGAAGAAGTTAATGAATGATACATGGATTTTGTGCACGCGAGCTCAAATGCTTCCTTAGGTGCAGCAAAATAAAAGATAATATTTCAAAATATCATTTTTTTGTAATTTTGTGATAACAAACATTGACGCATTGTCTACATGCTTACAAATTTTGATGCAAAAAACATTTCTAAATGCTCTGTAAAAACAAAAAATTGATGTTCTAAAAACACTATTTTGAAAGCATTCTAGAGAAATGTTTTTTTCCTACAACATTATACTTCACAAAAATTTCTACATTTGTAGAAATTTCCTCAATGTTTGTTAGCCAAAACTTGAGATGTTTATTTTACCATTTGTTTAGATTTTGCTTTTCATGAGGAAGCAATTGAGCTCGCGAGCAAAATGACACTTTCAATAAATAATGGTACTTCCTAGTACTGACTCCCCACACATATCTCTCTTGAGCGAGTTGCATGGTATCCTAGCATTGATTTGATTGCTGCTCGGGAACGTCGTGCTCCAGATCCAAGAAGTGTTGGAAGGATCCCCGGTCGATTATCCACAGCGGCACGTGCGCCGTCGACGTCTTCGGTGGCGCCTGTTGAGGCCTGCAACACAGTTCGTTTGCCTTGGCTCTCACTGCTATGGCACTCTCTTGGATCCAATGTGCCTGGTTGCTCGCCTTCTTCACCTCCGGCAGATGTTACAGCGACAACGGTGGCTGGTTTGGGCGAGCGTGGTTTTGGTAGTTGTAGGGACCCAGAAGGGCTCGTTTGTGATTTTCTTTTTTCTTGGGTTTTCTCTCGTTGTTTACGATCCGATCTATGTGGAGTCTAAACTCCAACATTTAAATTGTTGCATGTTGCACCTTCTCAATCGTATGACCATATTTAATCTTCATGGTTATGGACATAAGCATGCGTCTGCTATCTCCTCGATCTGCTGACGTACGTACAACTACAACCATCGAGGACCAACTGGTAATTAATTAATCCTCATGGTCATGGCCGGCATGAAGAAGCACACGCACGCATAATCGAAACCATTTGCTCCATCCACGGCATGCTAGGAAGCAGAAACCATGGCTGGCATGAGATCGATGGGTCACTTCTCAGTTCTCAAGAGCAGGGCCGGGCCCATAGTTGTACTAAGTGTGCGGGCTGCACAGGGCCCATAAATCTAAGGGGCCCCAAATTTTTATAGGCCTAGTATGTATATTTATCAACAAACAAAAGCTGTTTCGCTGGGCCGCAGGCCGCTGGGCGCTGGGCCACTGGGGTCCGCGACTCGAGCCGCCCGCCAGGTAGCCGGGCGCCACCTGTGGCTTTCAAACCCGCCAGACATCGATTATATCCCTATGATTATTGAGTGAATAAAGTAAGTATATTTAGACTAAAAAAAGAACTAGATCACTGCTCGTCTTTTCTTGTCGGTTGATGGTCGCACCTCATAATATAATTGCCTCGGAAAAAAAAACATCATAAAAAATGGGGATCGGGACGGGAGTTACATGGATCGCAAAACAGCGATTGCATCGACTCGGCTTCGCCGCTTTGGTTACTCCCTAGTGCGTACATGAGGATCTGTCGCCAGTGCCTACCGGAGGATCTGCCCGGCCCTGCTGCTGCTAGTGCCTACATAGGATCCGTTGGTGATTCGGCGACAATTCTCAGGCCGCTCCTCGATTGAAAGCGGGGTAGTCCGATCGATCGACGACCGTGACAGTTTAATCCTCCGGATGCTCTCACTGTTGTTTTCATACTCCGGGTGCTTCACGCTTCAAAATAGGTACTTTGGTTCCTACTCCTAATTACTAATTTTCTAATTAACTTTTGGCTGGGTCGTTATAGATTGGTTCTTGCCTTCTCGGTTAAAGATCAGAGTATATCAGTTTAACCAGACAAAACATATACTAGGTAAGTTAGACGGTTTGTCTAATTTTTTATGAGATATATATACATTATAATTGCCTGTTAGTTAATTTTTTTAGTGAGATAGGGCCCCATTTTATAGTTTTGCACAGGGCCTCGAATTTTGTCTCAAGAGACGTACGTGGATGCAAAGGGTGATGGCTCACGGGGTGGACGGAGGCGATCTGTGACTAGTGAAGGCACGTGGCAACTACTGAAAGGGATCTAACTAACTTGACGAGGCAACAGACCCGGTCGTTTAGGAATTTTCCCCAGCTACGAAAGTACCAATGGAGGAGCGCACACCGCTCAGCGTCGCCACCTCCACACTAGCGGAAGCCACCTGGAAGGAGAACAGAGGTAAGAATCAAATCGCAGCACACACTGCCCAGATGATTTTACCGTCCTTCGGTCTTGGCATGATTCTTGATTCAACATCAAACATCCCTTTCTATAATTCTATGAGTAATGTCAATGCAAGTAGTAGTACATCTATGCGTCTTGTGGTGATGCCTCCTGTGGCCACGCCGTGTCTGCGCGCGCTCCCGATGAGGTCGAGGGAACTCTGAGACACGCCGGAGAATCGGCCGCCGGCAGGGTGGCCGGTGCCGGTGAGCATCGGGGGGTTTCTGCTGGTCACCACGTCAGGACGTCAGTTGGCAGACGGGAGGCCGAGACCAGTGCGCGAGACAGCTCATGGGGACAAGGGCCAGGAGAAATCTCTCGTGAATTTCCTTGCTACAATGTTCCGGCCGATTCATGGAGAAATATCTCTCTCTCTCAATCTTTTTCCCTCCAATTAATTCATCTCGAATCCTCTTCATCGATTAGTTATGGTTCGATGCAAAATTCCGGCCGGATTCGAATTTAGGAGTACATGAAACCGGGTCAAGTATATAGTACTATACAAGTCTTCTTATCGTGGATGGCTTCATTCATGTCCTCGCTACAATATATAACTGCAAACACATTTTGCACTGCAGGGCCTGCTCTAACGGGATGTGCACGTCTTGTGAATGCTGCAAACGGCGGGATGAGTATTACTACAGAAATTTGGATGATGAGAAGAAATATTTCTTGGTGCTTCTGATTGGTGATTTCCGTGATGAGATGGTAAGTGGTAACACTTGAATACAGTTCCATTCTTACCGTGCCATTTGTTTTTGTAAGACCACTTGACCAGTGATGTTTCTACTATCAATCCAGAGTGGTTTTTGGTTTGGTAAGACCAGTGCCATTCTTTTAATGCGTTCGTTGAGGGGCGGACTATTCTATATAGAGTACCAAAATGATATCGGAACATTGAAGTAGTTAGTTTACATAAAAGCAATGCATATATACAACATGATTATAGCTAGTGTGTCTTGCGAATAAACAGTCTGACCAAACTTTTTGTTGCTGTTATTTCTTCCTGTAGATAATCCCAGAAGAACTTGTGCAGCGTTTCAAAAGGGACATCCTAGGGGAGATCAAGCTAGAAACACGAAATGGCGACAATCATGCTATTGTGGTCGCCAAGATCGAAGAAAAGCGTATCTTTACAGTGGGTTGGAGGCAATTTGTTGCAAACTATGATCTACAGATTGGTGATCTCTTAATGTTCAGATACAAAGGAAACAGTCAGTTTAATGTCATAATCTTTGATAAACTTGGTCGTGAAAAGGCCTCATCGGTTGTTCTGGATCCTTTTATACCTCGTGTCCAAGACAGGGGCAACGAGGCGCATGAAATCGGGTGAAGTACTAGTCTTTATTATTCATGGCTTCATTTCCTGGTACAAAATTTCAATTCAAATGGCTTTTGCACTGCAGGTCTTCTGAAAAGATGGATGTGCAATGTGGAAGATGCAACAACTGGCTTGAATATCACTACGCGGACTTGGATAATGAAAATAAATATTTCTTGATGCTTATGATGGGCGATTTTCAGTATGAGATGGTAAATTCATATTCAGATATATTACTAACTCCCTTTGTCAGTAAATTTGTTGTTTTCTTTCATAGACCAATGATTTTCTACTTCCTAGTTTAAATTATGTGGATATATTTATTGCTGTAGACTTTGGAGACATGCACAAACTATGTGTACTATTTTTTTTCAAAATGTGCTCAATGTCTGCTATTAATTTGCTGCTTGGATTGAGTCCAGCATGGTAGCACATTAATTCAGGTATGCTAGTTTGCACAAAATTTCCTCATATTCAAAGATACCGGGCTTTTTGGTTTTCACATTTTTCCTTTGATACCATAGTCTATACAAGCCTTCTGTATTTTCCTTGCTATATGTTATGTAGTCGGATACCGAACCGTCAAATAGGCTTTGATTATAGAGATTATCTTTTTTTATCCTGTTTACAATCCATTCAAACTAAAAAAATATTGGTTCTTTTTCTCCAGGTCATCCCAGAAGGAATTCTTCAGCGTTTCAAGGGCGAGTTCCCAAGAGAGATCAAACTTGAAACACAAAATCGTCGCAGCTACAAAATTGGAGTCACCGAGAATAAACTAGATATTTGCTATAATCAAAAGCTTGTCTTTTCAGTGGGATGGGGGAAGTTCGTCGAAACCTTTGGGCTACAGACGGGTGACACCATAGTACTCATATACAATGGCAACTCCCAATTTAGTGTCATAATCTTCGATAAACATGGCTGCGAGAAGGCATTATCAGTTATTGTAGACCCCGTTCCGCCTCCTGTTCAAGAAAGGCGTCCCTACGGTACTGATATAGTGAAAAGTTCCCATTTTTATCCTCAGCCTATGCAAAGGCAGCCATTTATCATAGTGAATGGGCTCCCAGTGGAATCACCGCCAATCGAAGGGCAGTGGCGTGCCCAACTGGAAATGGACAAGTCATGTCAAGGCAGCAGGGCTGCAATAAATACTCCCCCCTCCGAGTCATCTGGTCTCAGTTAAGATTATAGATATATCTTCCCTTGCAAATCATTCTCATATTTTTATAGCTGTCTATATTCAGTAGTTCTCTTTTTCTTTGCACAGGAGGTTCTTTATCCTCTGAACATGGCCAGGGAGTACGTGATGTACCCGTTTCTAGCAACATTGTCAAGAGGAAGGCTAAGCTATCTTCATCTCAGAAGGAGCAATTGAGGGACGGTTACATTACCGCACACAAGACCAAGCTAACTTTAGCTCAGAAGGACGTGGTGAAACAGAAGGTCCAATCTCTTGAGTCAAAGATCTCCATCTTTGTTGCTGTGATGTACAAGTGCAATGTGGAGTCACCATTCTTTCTGGTGAGTTCTATTTTTCTAATGTGTGATCTGCTTCGATCATGTAGGTGTTTGTGTGAAGTGTAAACCAATCCTTGTAGGAAGCAGTTGAAATGTTATTCTACATAGACTAATTCATGCCATTATCAAATAACTATTTTGTTCACATCTATAAGTAGACTTTCCCCAACTACTATGCTCAGAAGTATCTTGGAGAGGAGGCACGGATGCATCTTGAGCTGCTTGGTGTGAAGTGGCAAGTGCGGTTTCCAAATAACCGTGGCGACAAAAAGCTCAAACATGGATGGAAACAGTTTGTGCAAGGCAACAACCTGAAGATGGGTGATATCTGCCTCTTTGAACTATTGAGCAATCAGAGTACCATGGTGGTCTATGTCATCCCTGCAAATGATGCCAATGTTGATTGATATTGTTAATGCTTTTGTGTTGGTGATAGTGCTTTCATTTGTTGTTGGTTGGTGAATCGTTGGTGAGGGCAGTAGTGATGTTGTGTTAGTTAGTGAATTGTCTGTGAAGTTTTCTGCTTTTCTTACAAGGATAACTGATTCCTTGTTAATAGTTGACTACTACTTAACTTGCATAATGATGAATGATGCATACTTTTGATGCAAGACTGAATAAGTAATGTAATTGTGTTGTGTTGAATTTATGTTCATTGGATTTTGGACTCGCTCCCTTCAAATTAGGTCTAGCAAGTTCCGTTTGCCCATTTTTTTTTAAGAAAATGGAATCTTTCATTACCCCTTGAAAGTTTAGATGGAACAATGAGTTGGATCCAAACATCTTATCGTGATGTTGGTCATGCTTTATATTGCCGAACAAACTTGCAGGTCAAGAGATCACTAGTAGAGGACATATCTAGGGTTACAATCATGACGGATACAACACATTTTTTTCCTGACAGCCTATCACAAGTTCACAACACGGATCGTGTTAGCATGGGATCATATTTCAAACTAGAACTTATTATCTCTAACTCTACCCTCAACACAACCTTATAAAAGTCTAGGATTGTGAAACAATGCTCTTGGTTGGTCTATGCCCACCACTCACTGGCTTAGATAGACCATCATCTAGCTGATCTTGCGAGAAATGAATCCAATTTCCAAAGCTTTACGTGCCAGTGTGACACGTGTTCTTAGACAGAGTAAAATTCACCTCTATGTGCTTAGTTCTTGCATGGAGCACCGGGGTAGCGGATAGATATTTCACCTCAACATAATCACGCAGAATTGCTGGTGCTTCCTCCCGATACACACTGAGTTGTCCAAGAAAGTACTGTAACCAAATAATATAAAAAATAGCACTATTGAGCGCCATGTACTTTGCTGTGGTACTTGATCGAGACATTGTCTGTTGTGTGCCTGAGCTCTACAAGATCAACTCTAACTAAGGAACTCAACAAAGCCACTTATTGATCGTCTATCATTGGCCGAGCCTACCTAATCAACGCTTGAGAATGCACTAATGTGTGTAGAGAATGATATTTGAATGTGAACTTTCATCTTGATAGCATGCTTCAGGTATATATGCCAGGATGCTGGCCAATGTTCATTAACCTGCCCTAATAAGTATTAACAATTTTTGTTAATGATGAAGGTATGTCGGGTTGTCATATATTGTAGCACTATCGCATAATTTGAGTTTCTAATAGTAGAAAATTGTACCTCCTCATTAGGAAGAATATGATACAATTTCTCTTTGCTGAGTGATAACTTTAACTTCTTACCGCAAGTCTGCAACCCTTATCTTTGTACCAATGATGTTTTATACTTGCAATGCAACAACTCTATGCTTAACCAATAAGTGGTTGGATGGTTAGGACCGTTCTGGTAGCGTGTGGCAGAATGAAGCCCACATCGGGCCTTGGGCCGCCTTGAAGCATCATGCCTGCAGTATTATTTTACAGTAAGTTCCATAGTGTGAAGTATTTTAGCCTCATGACTCGGCCAACGGCCTGATGTGTCTGATGTCTACTACACAACTTATTCTTGTAGACTCATGTTGAGCCTTCAAGCGCAGAGTTTTGTAGGACAACAACAAATTTCACTCAAGTGGATGACCTAAGGTTTATCAATCCGTGGGAGGCGTAGAATAAAGATGGTCTCTCTCAAACAACCCTGCAATCAAATACAAGAAAGCACTTGTGTATCCAACACACCAAATACAATGGTAAATTATATAAGTGCACTAGTTCGGTGAAGAGATGATGATACAAGTGTAATATGGATAGTAGATATAGGTTTTTGTAATCTAAAATATAAAAACAGTAAGGTAGCAAGTGATAAAATGGAGCACAATCGGGTATTGCAATGCTTGGAAACAAGGCCTAGGGTTCAAAATTTCACTAGTGCAATCTCTCAACAATGCTAACATAATTAAATCATATCAACATCCCTCAATGTGCAACAAAGAAACACTCCAAAGTTTTTATCAATAGAGGAGAACAAAAGAAGAAATTGTTGTAGGTAGTAAACCACCTCAAAGTTATCCTTTCCGATCAATCTATTGAGCTATTTCTATAAGTGTCACAAACAGCCCTAGAGTGCGTACTAAAATAATACCATATGATACACATCAATCAACTCTAACGTCACCTAGATACTCCAATGTCACCACAAGTATCCATGAGTCAATTATACGATATGCATCAAACAACTTTAGATTCATAATATTCAATCCAACACAAAGAACTTCAAACAGTACCCCAAAGTTTCTACCGGAGAAACTAGGACGAAAACATGCATCAACCTCTATGCCTAGATTACCCTAATGTCACTGCGGGAATCCGCAAGTCGATTGTCAAAACATATATCAAGTGAATCAACAGAACACCCATTGTCACCACGGGTATCCACATGCAAGACATACATCAAGTGTTCTCAAATCCAAAATATTCAATCCGATAATAATGAAACCTCAAAGGAAAAGACTCAATTCACACAACAAGATAGAGAGAGGGAAAACACCATATGATCTGACTATATTAACAAAGCCCATGGTTACATCAAGATCATGTCAGATCAAGAACACGGGAGAGAGAGAGAGAGAGAGAGATCAAACACATAGCCACTAGTACATAGCCTCAGCCCCAGGGGTGAACTACTCCCTCCTTGTCATGGAGACCACTGGGATGATGAACATGGCCTCCAATGATGATTTCCCCCTCTGGAAGGGTGCCGGAAAAGGCCTCCGGATGGGATCTCTTCGGAAAAGAGGCTTGCGGAGGCAGAGTCAAAGTTCTAGTTTTATTTCTGGGTGTTTCCCTATTTATAAGAATTTTCAAAGTTGAAATCATGTGAAACGGAGTTACGAGGGGCCCACAATGTATCCCGGTGCGGCCAACCCTAGGCTCGCCGGGTTGCCCTGTCACCTCCTCGTGGGTCTTCTGATCCTCCCACGAAACTTCGAGGGTCTCTTATGTTCCAAAAAAAAAATCGTCAAAAAGTTTCGTTGTGTTTGAACTTTGTTTGGTATGGATTTTCTGAAAAACCAAAAACAAGCAGAAAACAACAACTGGCACTCGGCACTAGGTAATATGCTAGTCCATGAAAATCTTATAGAAGTCATATAAAAGTGCACCAAAGCAATATAAAATTATTGCTAACATGGCATGAGTACTTCATAAATTATAAATACGTTGGAGACGTATCAGTGCCCAACGCTTGTGTCCTCCCATGGTGGTACCCCATCCCACCACGGGTCAAACCCCAGGTTTGACATTCTGATGTCGCATTAATGCAAATTATTCTTCTAGTAGGAGGCGATGTTCTTGTCAATAAAAAGGTGCATGTAGTGACTTTGTCAATCTTGAAGCTCCGCAACTCCAGTCCTCAGTAGGTATTGTGTGTGCGCACACGTGAGTGTGCACTAGTGCAGAACCGGGATGTATCATCGGTTCGTAAGGGCCTTTAGTGCCGATTCTGCAACCAGCACTAAAGAGTGGGGACTAAAGGTCCCTCCTTTAGTACCGGTTCTGCATGAACCGCCGCTAAAGGGCCACCACGTGGCACGAGCCAGCGCCGGGGGCGGGGAGCCCTTTAGTATCGGTTGGTAACACCAACTGGTACTAAAATATTTGGGTTGTTTTGGTTTTAGTTTTTATTTTTCCTTTAGTTTTGTGTTTTCCATTTAATTCTTTTTTGTTTTCTGGTATTTTATGATACTACATATTGTATACGTTATGCATATATATAAATAGAATTTCTCTTAGAACCGATCATCGAATGTCTCACAACCACCATTACACACATACACATGTATATATATACAATTTCTCCTACATGTTGCCTTGGTGCCTTCGGAGCACGATGACAATTTGGAGTGGTTCATGGGGGCGGTAGTGGGTAATAGTATTCTCCTTTGGGATCTATGACCTGGCCGAGCAAAAATCTCGATATTTCCTCTTGAAGTGATCGTATGCGCTCCGTTGCTAGGAGCTTGTCCCGCACCTCTTTGAACTGTTAAGAAGGAGATCAATATGCATGTGTATTAGTTGTGTGACTAGATATCGATAATCATGTAGAAATTGTGAATAGTGTTCTGGCAAACGTACCCATTCCTGTCTTTGAGATTTTCTTTTTTTAGACGCCATCATGCGAATGTTCTCGAAAATGTAGTATGCACACACATCAGTCCCCGGCGCCTGCTTCAAGGCCTTTACGAGAACAGAATTTAATCAGATAATAATTAATCAAGCATGATAATTAATTAATGGTATTGAACCAAGAATTAAAGAGATGGTAGCTAGTTAGTACTACTTAATTACTGACCTTGGGTCGATACCACAACCGCTTTTTTTGCCATTTTCCTGGAGTCACCTTGATGAAATTTTCCCAAGCCCTGCCCGCCGGCAAAGAAAAATAATAAAGGGGTTATTAAATAGAGTTGATATCAGGAAATGACGAACTAAATAGGCCGGGATATAGTTGATAATGATTGAAATTACCTGTCGAGTATCCCCTTCATGATGGTGAAGTCACTTTCTTTCTTAAGTAGTGAGTCCAGTACTTCAACTTTTCCTTTTTCAACTTTAATGTCTAACAAGACCCAGTGGTAACTGCATGCGCACACGTTTGCATGTCTTAATTAAGCGGGCATGTGCATATCACTAATCAACTACCCTAAATCCTACACACTTAATTATTAACATCTAGCTAGCTAGTAAGCAAAAAACAGAATTTGTACTAGCTACAAGACATTGTGACTCACCTGAAGTTGTAAGGAAGTAGTATATCTTCATTGCTATTGAGGCGCTTCAAGAACTCTAGCATTTTATTCTCTACATCTTGTTTACAATGATCATATGTCCATGTCTTTTCATTAATGATATTTGGGTCAATGAACCCAATGCCATAGCGTCCAGCCTTTTCATTTCATACATATTCATCCTACATAATACCACAAAAAAGAATATAGTGAGGATAATTACAGGTAACGATCGATCAATGAGCACTAAATCTAGCTTGAGACTTAAATTACAGAAAGAAATCACTTACAGACAATAGCAACTGACGAGAGATTTGTCAAGTGCATCTTGATTGAATAACTGAAATAGTTCTAAATACTCAACGCACAGAGCTAGCTTATGGAAGTAATGCTCTTCCTTAACCTTCACCATGAGGGACTCTCCATTGGAACTCTTGGTAATTTTCATGTACCAATCATGCAATTCATACATTCTCGTTGGGAGATTGTTGACCTCCTTGGGCTCGACCAAAGGTTGGCCGCGGACATATTTCCGTTTTATTTCCTCCTCTCTTAGCGGAGACATGGGCTCGATCTCGAGGAGTTGTCCAACAGTGATATTGAGGCTTTGAGCCTACATTATATGCTCCTCGGTTATTACCAGATTGCCCAGCTGGAGAACGTAAACGGTTTGCCCACATCTATATAGGGCGGCGGTACTCTCATGTGTTGTTGGGACAACAAGCGGGGGGATCAACTGCGCCGTCTGTTCTCCTAGCCGGGGAATGGTTTTACCGCATTTTTTGCCAGCTGCTTGGCTCGAGCTCGAGCTCGACTCATTTTGTAGTCATGCTCGATGTGCCTTCCTGATTGGGTGCTCATAGTCCGAGTCAACAGGCTTGGGAGCTGGTGATCTAGCCATACGAATGAAGTGGTCAATCTTTTCCTCAGGCACTTTCTCCCTTGGCGGCAGTGCCGGTTTCGGTCCAAAATGGGCATCCACTTGGGCCTGCACTATGGCTGCGTTTTGCTCCTCGGTCATGTCGTAAGGCCTCTCAAGAAGAGGACCGAGGCTTGGACCATATTTATATCGCTTGCCTCCGCCTGTACCTCCTGTACTACCTCGACTCGTAGCGGCGGAGACGGCTGACGTGGCTGAGTTGGAGGAGGAGGAGTGGCCTGACGCTGTGCCTGACTTGGAGGAGGAGGAGTGGTCTGACGCGTTGGTGGACTTGGAGGGGCGGGAGTCTGTTGACGCGGTGGCGGACTTCGAGGAGGAGTCTGCTGACGCTGTGCCGAACTTGAAGCAGGAGGAGTGGCCTGGCGCTTTGCCAGACTTGGAGGAGGAGGAGTGGCCTAACGCGGTGGTGGACTTCGAGGAGCGGGAGTCTGCTGACGCGGTGGCAGACTTCGAGGAGGAGTCGGCTGACGCGGTGTCGGTGGCCTTGAAAAGATGATGCAATCCTTTCTCCATAGGATGATACGATGTTTGGCCTCTCCCAGTGTGTGCTTCTCGTCACCTCCAGGAATGTCAAGCTCTAGGCCCGAATATTGGTCCATCACTTCATCAACCTGGACACAAGCATAGCCAGCTGGAATCGGGTTGCAATGGAAGGTTGCATCGGGGGAATTTGTATAAGCAATGGCGTCGCCACCTTCATGGATATGTTCTTCATTTTGAAGTGTAGCTCATAGTTAGTGCTCTCGATGATGTCATCCAGAGGGTATCTATCTAGTAGTGCGTCGCCCGAGGCGGAACCAATGCTGCTTCTCGGCATGGATGGGACGGTGCTATCCAATGCTGGATCATCCGCTAGCTGCTGCCGCTGCTGAGACCCCCTTTCCTGGCTAAGTGAGTCGATCTGCTGCTGCTACCGCTGGAATTTGAGTGCCAAATCCGTGTGCGCTGATTCTAGGCCTTGAAGGCGTTCTGCTTCCTTCTTCCTCTGCTCCTCCTCCAGCTCCCTCTTCTTCTCCTCCTCCATCTTCCTTCTTGTACGGGTTCTATAGTCGGTGTTCCATTCCGAAAAGTCCTCATACCACGGAACAACGCCCTTGCCTCGTGTTCTTCCCGGGTGTTCAGGATTTCCCAGGGCGCGCGTAAGCTCGTCGTTCTCTCTGTTGGGCGTGAACACCCCCGTTCGAACATCTTCTATTGCTTGAAGTAACTTATCTTCGGCTCCTTTTAGACTTGCCTTCTTCGAAACCAGGCCTGTCTTCGGGTCCAACGCCCCCTCATGCACATAGAACCAAGTTCTGCACCTGGGGGGGCCAGCTCCTAGTAACTGGATCGACCCCTGCATCTAGCATCTCTTGCTCAGACTTATCCCACTTAGGCATGGCCAACGCATAGCCACCTGGCCCCAGCCTATGGAACTACGGCTTTTTTGCGGCATTGGCCTTGTTTTTTCTCGACCGTTCCTTAGATAATTCTGATTCCTTGAATTTCACGAAAGCAGGCCAGTGTTCTCTTTGCTTCTCCAGTGTTCCCTTGAATTCTGGAGTCTTCCTTCCTCCTTTGACGTACTTGGCCCATACAGTTTTCTTGTGTGTGTTGAATGCAATTGCCATCTTCCTAACCGCAGCATCCTTGACTTTCTGCACATCTGCATCACTGAAATGATCTGGTAGGGTGAAATGTTCCATGAGAGATCCCCAAAGCGTTTTCTTTGCTCTGTCATCGACCCAAGTAACATCTGGATATTTATTTTTTGGCTCGTTCCATTCTTGAATGGAGATCGGAAGTTGGTCCTTCACAAGAAGTCCGCACTAAAGAATGAGCTTGGTCGCAATGTTCTTAGGCGTGATTGGTTCACCATTAGTTTTGATGGCATCGATGTTGTAATTTACACCGTCCTTCAACTTTTTGCCCGGGCCTCGCTTTGTCTTGTTGTCTGTAGAAGCAGATTTGCTCAATCCGAAGGGCTGAAAGAAGAAAGATCGATTCGTTAATATATCTTTAAATCAAAAAACATGTGATGATCACCAGATGCCTACTTATATAAATATACCTCGCCGGTCTTTGTTATTTCAAGATCAACATTGTCTGCGTCATCATAATCATAATCATAGTTCATGACTTCATCAATTTGGTCGTCGACATCGAATATCTTATCATCACCCTCCCCGGTATTGTTCAGATATTTGGAGCCGTCATAATCTTCATTCTGATCATCTGGCCCGCGAGGGCTGCGTATGATCTCGAACATGGTCTCTTCTCCCTCTCTGCCGGTATTGTCCGCCATAGCTTTTATTTAACTTATCTAAAAGAAATATAAAACAATTTAGTATTCAAATTACAATGCATGGATGCAATCAATAAGGAAAAACTGAATCATAGTACATAATATGCATTGTCTCGAATAATATATAATCTTGAATACATTGTCTCAAATAATATATAATCTCGAATACATCGTCTCTAATAATATATATAATCTCGAATATTATATATCAAATACATAACTGGCTAGGTAGCTAATAAAGATCGAATACTACAGAAGAATGTAGGCCACTCGCGGTTCCTGGGGCGCGGGCCGTGGACACCCAAAGAGAAGGAACCATCAAAGGATCATATCTCCGGTCATCTGCCCAAAGAACCTGCCAGGTATTGGAGAACCTGACGTCTATAGCAGCCATGTAGCGATGGACATGCTCGTCCTCCTCCCTGACACGGCGAAGCACCACCTCCGGCGGGGCCGGCTCCCTCTGTGATACGTCTCCAACGTATCTATAATTTTTGATTGCTCTATGCTATATTATCTTCTGTTTTGGATGTTTATGGGCTTTATTATACACTTTTATATTATTTTTGGGACTAACCTATTAACCCAGAGCCCAGTGCAAGTTTATGTTTTTCCTTGTTTTAGAGTATCGCAGAAAAGGAAAATCAAACGGAGTCCAATTGACCTGAAACTTCACGGAACTTATTTTTGGAAGGAAAGTAACCCGGCAGACTTGGAGTCCACGTCAAGGAAGCTTAGAGGAAGCCACGAGGTAGGGGGGCACGCCCACCCCCCTGGGCGCACCCTCCACCCTTGTGGGCCCCTCGTGGCTCCCCTGACGTACTTCTTCCACCTATATATATCCATATACCCTAAAACGACCGGGGAGCTCAATAGATCCGGAGTTCCGCCGCTAGAAGCCTCCGTAGCCACCGAAAACCAAGCTAGACCCATTCTGGCACCCTGTCGGAGGGGGAAATCCCTCTCCGGTGGCCATCTTCATCATCCCGGTGCTCTCCATGACGAGGAGGGAGTAGTTCTCCCTCGGGGCTGAGGGTATGTACTAGTAGCTATGTGTTTGATCTCTCTCTCTCTTTTTCTCTCGTGTTCTTGAGGTGGTACGATCTTGATGTATCACGAGCTTTGCTATTATAGTTGGATCTTATGATGTTCCTCCCCCTCTACTCTCTTGTAATGGATTGAGTTTCCCCTTTGAAGTTATCTTATCGGATTGAGTCTTTAAAGATTTGAGAACACTTGATGTATGTCTTGCCGTGCGTATCTGTGGTGACAATGGGATATCACGTGATTCACTTGATGTATGTTTTGGTGACCAACTTTCGGGTTCCGCCCATGAACTTATGCATAGGGGTTGGCACACGTTTTTGTCGTGATTCTCCTATAGAAACTTTGGGGCACTCTATGAGGTTCTATGTGTTGGTTGAATAGATGAATCTGAGATTGTGAGATGCATATCGTATAATCATACCCATGGATACTTGAGGTGACATTGGAGTATCTAGGTGACATTAGGGTTTTGGTTTATTTGTGTCTTAAGGTGTTATTCTAGTACGAACTCTAGGGCTGTTTGTGACACTTATAGGAATAGCCCAACGGATTGATTGGAAAGAATAACTTTGAGGTGGTTTCGTACCCTACCATAATCTCTTCGTTTGTTCTCCACTATTAGTGACTTTGGAGTGACTCTTTGTTGCATGTTGAGGGATAGTTATGTGATCCAAGTATGTTATTATTGTTGAGAGGACTTGCACTAGTGAAAGTATGAACCCTAGGCCTTGTATCCTATCATTGCAATACCGTTTGTGCACACTTTTATCATTAGTTACCTTGCTGTTTTTATATTTTCAGATTACAAATACCTTTATCTACCATCCATATACCACTTGTATCAGCATCTCTTCGCCGAACTAGTGCACCTATACAATTTACTATTGTATTGGGTGTGTTGGGGACACACGAGACTCTTTGTTATTTGGTTGCAGGGTTGCTTGAGAGAGACCATCTTCATCCTATGCCTCCTATGGATTGATAAACCTTAGGTCATCCACTTGAGGGAAATTTGCTACTGTCCTACAAACCTCTGCACTTGGAGGCCCAACAACGTCTACAAGAAGAAGGTTGTGTAGTAGACATCAAGCTATTTTCTGGCGCCGTTGCCAGGGAGGTTAGCGCTTGAAGGTATATCTTTAGATCTTGCAATCGAATCTTTTTGTTTCTTGTTTTATCACTAGTTTAGTTTGTAAAGAAAATTACAAAAAATGGAATTGAGGGTACCTCATATGCTTCATCTTTTTAATATCTATCATGAAAATAAGGATTCCGATAATTGTGCTCAAGTGCTAGAAGAAGAATGCATTAGTATGTTTGGCACTAAATATTTGAATGATGAGCATGATTGCAATGTTGTTAGTATGAATTCCTTGAATATCCATGATGCTAATGATATGCAAAGCCACAAGCTTGGGGAAGCTATGTTTGATGAAGATGATATTTTTTGTCCCTCAAGTTTTGGTGAACAAATTTATTATGATGAAAGCATGCCTCCTATTTATGATGATTATATTGATGAAAGTGGATTTGGAGAGGTCATGACTTTATTTTGTGATGAATCCACTATTTCGGAAGAGGTTCCAATTGATTATGAGAACAAAGTTGCTATCTATGATGATTATTGTGATGAATTGTATGCTATAAATAATAATGATATCCATGAAACTTGTCATCATGATTTTAACTTTCAATTGGATTATGCCTCACATGATAGCTATTTTGTTGAGTTTGCTCCCACTACTATTCATGAGAAGAAATTTGCTTATGTGGAGAGTAATAAAATTTCTATGCTTGTAGATCATGAAAAGAATGCTTTAGGTTCTGGTTATATTGTTGAATTTATTCATGATGCTACTGAAAATTATTATGAGGGAGGAACATATGCTTGTAGGAATTGCAATAATGTCAAGTTTCCTCTATATGTGCTTAAAATTTTGAAGTTATCCTTGTTTTACCTTCCTATGCAAGTTGATTCTTATTCCCATAAGTTGTTTGCTCACAAAATCCCTATGCATAGGAAGTGGGTTAGACTTAAATGTGCTAGTCATATTCTTCATGATGCTCTCTTTATGTTACAATTCTTATCTTTTATGTGAGCATCGTTGAAATCATCATGCCTAGCTAGGGGCGTTAAACGATAGCGCTTGTTGGGAGGCAACCCAATTTCATTTTTGTTCCTTGATTTTTTCCTGTTTGGTAATAAATAGTCTATCTAGCCTCTGGTTTGATGTGGTTTTATGTTTTAATTAGTGTTTGTGCCAAGTAGAACCTTTGGGAAGACTTGGGGAAAGTCTTGTTGATCTTGCTGTAAAAAACAGAAATTTAGCACTCACAAGAATTGCTGCCATGTTTTATTGGAGAGTGCTCTTTAGTTAATTCTTTTTGAAGATGATTAATAGACAAATTCCGCACGTCCAGCAATTTATTTTAGAATTTTTGGGGTTCCATAAGTTTGCATTAGTTACAGATTACTACATACTGTTCTGTTTTTGACAGATTCTGTTTTCTATGTGTTGTTTGCTTATTTTGATGAATCTATGAGTAGTATCGGAGGGTATGAACCATAGAGAAGTTGGAATACAGTAGATATTACACCAATATGAATAAATAATGAGTTAATTATAGTACCTTGAAGTGGTGTTTTGTTTTATTTCGCTAACGGAGCTCACGAGTTTTCTGTTAAGTTTTGTGTTGTGAAGTTTTCAAGTTTTCGGTAAAGATTCGATGGACTATGGAATAAGGAGTGGCAAGAGCCTAAGCTTGGGGATGCACAAGGCACCCCATGGTAAAATTCAAGGACAACCAAGAGCCTAAGCTTGGGGATGCCCCGGAAGGCATCCCCTCTTTCGTGTTCGTTCATCGGTAACTTTACTTGGAGCTATATTTTTATTCACCACATGATATGTGTTTTGCTTGGAGCATCATTTTATTTTATTTAGTTTTGCTTGCTGTTTGAATAAAATTCCAAGATCTGAAATTATTAAATGTTAGAGAGTCTTCATATAGTTGCATGATTATTCGACTACTCATTGATCTTCACTTATATCTTTCGGAGTAGTTTGTCATTTGCTCTAGTGCTTCACTTATATACTTTTAGAGCACGGTGGTGGTTTTATTTTGTAGGAATAGATGAACTCTCGTGCTTCTCTTATATTATTTTGAGAGTCTTTAGAACATCATGGTAATTTGCTTTGGTTATGAAACTAGTCCTAATATGATGGCATCCAAGAGGGATATAATAAAAACTTTCATATAAGTGCATTGAATACTAAGAGATGTTTGATACTTGATGATTGTTTTGAGATATTGAGATAGTGATATCAAAGTTGTGCTAGTTGGGTAGTTGTGAATTTGAGGAATACTTGTGTTGAAATTTGCAAGTCCCGTAGCATGCACGTATGGTAAACGTTGTGTAACGAATTTGAAACATGAGGTGTTATTTGATTGTCTTCCTTATGAGTGGAAGTCGGGGACGAGCGATGGTCTTTTCCTACCAATCTACCCCCCCTAGGAGCATGCGCGTAATGCTTGGTTTTTGATGACTTGTAGATTTTTGCAATAAGTATGTGAGTTCTTTATGACTAATGTTGAGTCCATGGATTATAAGCACTCTCGCCCTTCCATCATTGCTAGCCTCTTCGGTACCGTGCATTGCCCTTTCTCACATTGAGAGTTGGTGCAAAACTTCGCCGGTGCATGCTACGTCTTGAGCTTGCGTTGGTTTCCCTGAAGAGGAAGGGATGATGCAGCAGAGTAGCGTAAGTATTTCCCTCAGTTTTTGAGAACCAAGGTACCAATCCAGTAGGAGCCCACGCTCAAGTCCCTCGTACCTGCACAAAGCGATAGCTACTCGCAACCAACGCGATTAGGGGTTGTCAAGCCCTTCACGGTCACTTAAGAGAGTGAGATATGATAGATAGAGTATTTTTGGTATTTTTGATATAAAAATGCAAAGTAAATAGCAAAACAATATAAAAGTGATGGAGATTGATATGATGAGAATAGACCCGGGGGCCATAGGTTTCACTAGTGGCTTCTCTCAAGAGCATAAGTATTCTACGGTGGGTGAACAAATTACTGTTGAGCAATTGATAGAACTGTGCATAATTATGAGAATATCTAGGCATGATCATGTATATAGGCATCACATCCGTGAAAAGTAGATCGAAACGATTCTGCATCTACTACTATTACTCCACTCATCGACTGCTATCCAGCATGCATCTAGAGTATTAAGTTAAAAACAGAGTAACGCCTTAAGCAAGATGACATGATGTAGAGAGATAAATTCATGCAATATGAAATAAACCCCATCTTGTTATCCTCAATGGCAATGATACAATACGTTCCTTGCCGCCCCTTCTGTCACTGGGTAAGGACACCGCAAGATCGAACCCAAAGCTAAGCACTTCTCCCATGGCAAGAACTACCAATCTAGTTGGCCAAACCAAACGGATAATTCGAAGAGACTTGCAAAGATAACCAATCATGCATAAAAGAATTTAGAGAAGATTCAAATATTATTCATAGATAGACTTGATCATAAACCCACAATTCATCGGTCTCAACAAACACACCACAAAAAAAAGATTACATCGAATAGATCTCCACAAGAGAGGGGGAGAACTTTGTATTGAGATTCAAAGAGAGAGAAGAAGCCATCTAGCTACTAACTATGGACCCGAAGGTCTGAGGTAAACTACTCACACTTCATCGGAGGGGCTAGGATGATGTAGAAGCCCTCCGTGATGACGGCCCTCTTCCGGCGGAGCTCCGGAACAGGCCCCAAGATGGGATCTCGTGGATACAGAAAGTTGGGGCGGTGGAATTAGGTTTTTGGCTCCTGTTCTGATCATTTGGGGGTACGTGTGTATATATAGGAGGAAGGAGTATATTGGTGGAGCACCGAGGGGCCCATGAGGTACGGGGCGCCCTAGGGGGGGGGCGCCCCACCCTCGTGACCACCTCTTCGATCCCTTGCAGTAGGGTCCAAGTCTCCTGGATCACGTTCGGTGAGAAAATCACGTTTCCGAAGATTTTATTCCGTTTGGACTCCGTTTGATATTCCGTTTATCCGAAACACTGAAATAGGCAAAAAACAGCAATTCTGGGCTGGGCCTCCGGTTAATAGGTTAGTCCCAAAAATAATATAAAAGTGGAAAATAAAGCCCAATATAGTCCAAAATAGTAGATAATATAGCATGGAGCAATAAAAAATTATAGATACGTTGGAGACGTATCAGGCATCCCCAAGCTTAATTCCTGCTCGTCCTCGAGTAGGTAAATGATAAAAAGAGAATTTTTGATGCGGAGTGCTACTTGGCATAATTTCAATGCAAATCTTCTTAATTGTGGTATGAATATTCAGATTAGAAAGATTCAAGACAAAAGTTTATATTGACATAGAAAATAATAATACTTCAAGCATACTAACAAAGCAATCATGTCTTCTCAAAATAACATGGCCAAAGAAAGTTATCCCTACAAAATCATATAGTCTGGCTATGCTCCATCTTCCCCACACAAAATATTTAAATCATGCACAACCCCGATGACAAGCCAAGCAATTGTTTCATACTTTTACTTTTTCAAAACTTTTTCAATCTTCACGCAATACATTAGCGTGAGCCATGGATATAGCACTATAGGTGGAATAGAATGGTGGTTGTGGCGAAGATAAAAAGAAGAAGATAGTCTCACATCAACTAGGCGTATCAACGGGCTATGGAGATGCCCATCAATAGATATCAATGTGAGTGAGTAGGGATTGCCATGCAACGGATGCACTAGAGCTATAAATGTATGAAAGCTCAACAAAAGAAACTAGTGGGTGTGCATCCAACTTGCTTGCTCACGAAGACCTAGGGCAATTTGAGGAAGCCCATCATTGGAATATACAAGCCAAGTTCTATAACGTAAAATTCCCACTAGTCTATGAAAGTGACAATATATGAGACTCTCTATATGAAGAACATGGTGCTACTTTGAAGCACAATATATGAGACTTGCTATATCATGGTGCTACTTTGAAACACAAGCGGGAATTCCCACAAGGATAGTACCATTGCCCCTTTTTTATTTATTTATATTTTTTGGGCCTTCTTTTTTTCTTTGGCCTTTCTCTTTTTTGGGGATAATGCTCTATTGAATGATGATCATCACACTTCTATTTATTTACAACTCAATGATTACAACTCGATACTAAAACAAAGTATGACTCTATATGAATGCCTCCGGCGGTGTATCGGGATATGCAATGAATCAAGAGTGACAAGTATGAAAGAATTATGAACGGTGGCTTTGCCATAAATACTATGTCAACTACATGATCATGCTAAGCAATATGACAATGATGGATGTGTCATGATGAACTAGATGGTGGAAAGTTGCATGGCAATATATCTCGGAATGGCTATGGAAATGCCATAATAGGTAGGTATGGTGGCTGTTTTGAGGAAGGTATATGGTAGGTGTATGATACCGGCGAAAGGTGCGCGGTATTAGAGAGGCTAGCAAGGGTGGAAGGGTGGGAGTGCGTATAATCCATGGACTCAACATTAGTCATAAAGAACTCATATACTTATTACAAAAATTTAGAAGTTATCAAAGCAAAGTATTACGTGCATGCTCCTAGGGGGATAGATTGGTAGGAAAAGACCATCACTCGTCCCCGACCGCCACTCATAAGGAAGACAATCAATAAATAAATCATGCTCCGACTTCATCACATAACGGTTCACCATACGTGCATGCTACGGGAATCACAAACTTCAACACAAGTATTCTTTGAATTCACAACTACTCAACTAGCATGACTTTAATATTATCACCTCCATATCTCAAAACAATTATCATGCTTCAATCTTTTCTTAGTATTCAACACACTCAAAAGAAAGTTTCACAAATCTTGAATACCAAGCATATTATTATTAGGCGAATTACCATGCTATTAAGAGGCGCTCAAATTAATTTAAGTGAAGCATGAGAGATCAATAGTTTCTTTAAGACGAATCCACCACCGTGCTCTAAAAGATCTAAGTGAAGCACATAGAGCAAAATTATCTAGCTCAAAAGATATAAGTGAAGCACATAGAGAAAAATTATCTAGCTCAAAAGATATAAGTGAAGCACATAGAGCAAAATTATCTAGCTCAAAATATATAAGTGAAGCACATAGAGTATTCTATCAAATTTTAATTCATGTATGGCTCTCTCAAAAGGTGTGTAAAGCAAGGATGATTGTGGCATAATAACAAACAAAGACACAAATAATACAAGACGCTCCAAGCAAAACACATACCTTGTTGGCGAATAAAAATATAGCTCCAAGTAAATTACCGATGGAAGTGGACGAAAGAGGGGATGCCTTCCGGGGCATCCCCAAGCTTTGACTTTTTGGTGTCCTTGGATTATATTGGGGGTTCCATGGGCATCCCCAAGCTTAGGCTCTTGCCACTCCTTGTTCCATGATCCATCAAAATAATTCACCCAAAACTTGAAAACTTCACAACACAAAACTCAAAATAGAAAACTCGTGAGCTCCGTTAGCGAAAGAAAACAAAAGGCCACTTCAAGGTACTGTAATGAACTCATTCTTTATTTATATTGGTGTTAAACCTACTGTATTCCAACTTCTCTATGGATTATAAACTATTTTACTAGCCATAGATTCATCAAAATAAGCAAACAACACAAAAAAAAACAGAATCTGTCAAAAACAGAACAGTCTATAGTAATCTGTAGCTAGCGCAAGATCTGGAACCCCAAAAATTCTAAAATAAATTTCTGGACGTGAAGAATTTATCTATTAATCATCTGCAAAAATAATTAACTAAATAGCACTCCTAAAATAAAAATTACAGCAGTTCTCGTGAGCGCTAAAGTTTCTGTTTTTTACAGCAGGTTCAACAAGACTTTCCCCAAGTCTTCCCAACGGTTCTACTTGGCACAAACACTAATTAAACACAAAAAAACGCAACCAAAACAGATTCTAAATAATTTATTTATTACTAAACAGGAGCAAAAAGCAAGGAACAAAAATAAAATTGGGTTGCCTCCCAACAAGCGCTATCGTTTAACGCCCCTAGCTAGGCATAACGAGCAAGAATAGATCTAGGTATTGCCATCTTTGGTAGGCAATCCATAAGTGGCTCTCATGATAGTTTCATATGGTAATTTTATTTTCTTTCTTGGGAAGTGTTACATGCCCTTTTTTTAATGGAAATTGAAATCTAATATTCCCTTCCTTCATATCAATAATCGCACCAACCGTTCTAAGGAAAGGTCTACCAAGAATAATAGGGCAAGAAGGATTGCAATCTATATCAAGAACAATGAAATCTACGGGCACATAATTCCTATTTGCAACAATAAGAACATCATTAATTCTTCCCATAGGTTTCTTAATACTGGAGTTCGCAAGATGCAAGTTTAGAGAGCAATCATCAAAATTACAGAAATCTAGTAAATCACACAAAGTCTTGCGAATAGTAGAGACACTAGCACCCAAATCACACAAAGCATAAAACTCATGATCTTTAATTTTAATTTTAATAGTTGGTTCCCACTCATCATATAGTTTTCTAGGGATAGAAACTTTCAACTCAAGTTTTTCTTCATAAGATTGCATCAAGGCATCAACAATATGTTCGGTGAAGGCTTTATTTCGACTATAAGCATGTGGAGAATTTAGCACGGATTGCAACAAGGAAATACAATCAATCAAAGAGCAATTTTCATAATTAAATTCCTAAATCCAATATAGTGGGTTTAGCAACATCTAGATTTTTATTTCTTTCCATCCCTCTTTCATCAATTTCATCATTAAGATCTAAACACTCCGAATTTTTAGGACGCCTTCTAGGTAAAGGAAGATCATATTCAGTTTCATCAAGATTCATATTGCAAAATAAAGATTTAATAGGAGACACATCAATAACTTTTAGATCTTCATCTTGATTTTCATAAGAATTAGAAGAACAAGCTTTAATAAAGGCATCTTTGGAAGCACGCATCCTAGCGGTTCTTTCTTTACACTCATCAATTGAAATTCTCATGGCTTTTAGAGACTCATTAATATCATGCTTAGGTGGAATAGATCTAAGTTTCAAAGCATCAACATCAAGAGCAATTCTATCAACGTTCCTAGCCAAATCATCAATCTTAAGCAATTTTTCTTCAATCATAGCATTAAAATTCTTTTACGAAGAAATAAATTCTTTAATATTAGATTCAAAATTAGAGGGCATCTTATTATAATTTCCATAATAGCTGTTGTAGTAATTCCCATAATTATTAGAAGGATTACTAGGATATGGCCTAGGATTAAAATTCCCTCTATAAGCGTTGTTACCAAAATTATTCCTACCAACAAAATTCACATCCATAGATTCATTGTTATTATCAATCAAAGTAGACAAAGGCATATCATTAGGATCAGAAGAAACACTCTTACTAGCAAATAATTTCATAAGTTCATCCAACTTTCCACTCAACGCATTAATTTCTTCTATCGCATGCACTTTTTTATTAGAAGTTCTTTCAGTATGCCATTGATAATAATTAACCATAATATTATCTAGGAGTTTAGTAGCATCTCCTAAAGTGATTTCCATAAAAGTGCCTCCCACGGCCGAATCTAAAAGATTTCTAGAAGTAAAATTCAATCTGGCATAAATTTTTTGTATAATCATCCACAAATTCAAACCATGAGTAGGGCAATTAAGTATCATTAATTTCATTCTCTCCCAAGCTTGTAAACATGTTCATGATCAAGTTGTTTAAAGTTCATTATATCGTTTCTAAGAGAGATGATCTTAGCGGGAGGAAAATACTTAGAGATAAAAGCATCTCTGCATTTGTTGCATGAATCAATACTATTCTTAGGCAAAGATGAAAACCAAGCTTTAGCACGATCTCTAAGCGAAAAAGGAAATAGCTTCAATTTAACGACATCATTATTGACATCTTTTTCTTTTGCATATCACATAAATCAACGAAGCTATTCAGATGAGTAGCGGCATCTTCTCTAGGAAGGCCGGCGAATTGATCTTTCATAACAAGATTCAACAAAGCAGTATTAATTTCACAAGATTCAGCATCGGTAAGAGGAGCAATCGGAGTGCTAAGGAAATCATTATTATTGGTATTGGTGAAGTCACACAATTTGGTAGTATCTTGAGCCATCGCGACAAACAAGCAATCTAACACACGAGCAAACAAAAAGCAAGCGGATAAAAAGAGGCAAGTAGAGAGGGAGGATAGAAAGAGAGGGCGAATAAAACGGCAAGGGTGAATTGGGGGGAGAGGAAAATGAGAGGCAAATGGCAAATAATGTAATGCGAGAGATAGGGATTGTGATGGGTACTTGGTATATTGACTTTTTGCGTAGACTCCCCGGCAACGACGCCAGAAATCCTTCTTGCTACGTCTTGAGCTTGCGTTGGTTTTCCCCGAAGAGGAAGGGATGATGCAGCAGAGTAGCGTAAGTATTTCCCTCAATTTTTGAGAACCAAGGTATCAATCCAGTAGGAGCCCACGCTCAAGTCCCTCGTACTTGCACAAAGCGATAGCTACTCGCAACCAATGCGATTAGGGGTTGTCAAGCCCTTCACGGTCACTTACGAGAGTGAGATCTGATAGATAGAATATTTTTGGTATTTTTGATATAAAGATGCAAAGTGAAAAGTAAAGGCAAAGTAAATAGCAAAACAATATAAAAGTGATGGAGATTGATATGATGAGAATAGACCCGGGGGCCATAAGTTTCACTAGTGGCTTCTCTCAAGAGCATAAGTATTCTATGGTGGGTGAACAAATTACTGTTGAGAAATTGATAGAATTGTGCATAATTATGAGAATATCTAGGCATGATCATGTATATAGGCATCACGTCCGTGAAAAGTAGATCGAAACGATTCTGCATCTACTACTATTACTCCACTCATCGACTGCTATCCAGCATGCATCTAGAGAATTAATTTAAAAACAGAGTAACGCCTTAAGCAAGATGACATGATGTAGAGAGATAAATTCATGCAATATGATATAAACCCCATCTTGTTATCCTTGATGGGAACGATACAATACGTGCCTTGCTGCCCCTTCTGTCACTGGGTAAGGACACCGGAAGATCGAACCCAAAGCTAAGCACTTCTCCCATGGCAAGAACTACCAATTTAGTTGGCCAAACCAAACGGATAATTCAAAGAGACTTGCAAAGATAACCAATTAGGCATAAAAGAATTCAGAGAAGTTTCAAATATTATTCATAGATAGAATTGATCATAAACCCACAATTCATCGGTCTCAACAAACACACCACAAAAAGAAGATTACTTCGAATAGATCTCCACAAGAGAGGGGGAGAACTTTGTATTGAGATTCAAAGAGAGAGAAGAAGCCATCTAGCTACTAACTATGGACCCGAAGGTCTAAGGTAAACTACTCACACTTCATCGGAGGGGCTAGGATGATGTAGAAGCCCTCCGTGATGACGGCCCTCTTCCGGCGGAGCTCCAGAACAGGCCCCAAGATGGGATCTCGTGGATACAGAAAGTTGCGGCGGTGGAATTAGGTTTTTGGCTCCTGTTCTGATCGTTTGGGGGTACGTGTGTATATATAGGAGGAAGGAGTATATTGGTGGAGCACCGAGGGGCCCACGAGGTAGGGGGTGCGCCCTAGGGGGGGGCTCCCCCCACCCTAGTGACCACCTCTTTGATCCCTTGTAGTAGGGTCCGAGTCTCCTGGATCACGTTCGGTGAGAAAATCACGTTTCCAAAGATTTTATTCCGTTTGGACTCCGTTTGATATTCCGTTTATCCGAAACACTGAAATAGGCAAAAAACAGCAATTCTGGGCTGGGCCTCCGGTTAATAGGTTAGTCCCAAAAATAATATAAAAGTGGAAAATAAAGCCCAATATAGTCCAAAACAGTAGATAATATAGCATGGAGCAATCAAAAATTATAGATACGTTGGAGACGTATCAGTGCATCCAAACCCCGTGATATGATACGCTCTATCGCACATAAACCTCCTTATATCTTCCTCAAAACAACCACCATACCGACCTATTATGGCATTTCCATAGCCATTCCGAGATATATTGCCATGCAACTTTCCAACATTCCGTTTATCATGACACATTCATCATTGTCATATTGCTTAGCATGATCATGTAGTTGACATAGTATTTATGGCAAAGCCACTGTTCATAATTCTTTCATACATGTCACTCTTGGTTCATTGCATATCCCGGTACACCGCCGGAGGCATTCATATAGAGTCATCTTTGTTCTAGTATTGAGTTGTAATCATTGAGTTGTAAATAAATAGAAGTGTGATGATCATCATTTTCTAGAGCATTGTCCCAAGTGAGGAATATAAAAAAAAGAGAGAAGGCCCCCAAAAAAGAGAAAGGCCATAAAAAAGACAAGGCCCCAAAAAAATGAGAGAAAAGGAGAGAAGGGACAATGCTACTATCCTTTGCCACACTTGTGCTTTAAAGTAGCACCATAATCTTCATGATAGAGAGTCTCTTGTTTTGTCACTTTCATATACTAGTGGGAATTTTTCAGTATAGAACTTGGCTTGTATATTCCAACAATGAGCCTCCTCAAGTGCCCTAGGTCTTCGTGAGCAAGCAAGTTGGATGCACACCCACTTAGTTTATTTTGTTGAACTTTCATACATTTATAGCTCTAGTGCATTCGTTGCATGGCAATCCCAACTCCTCGCATTAACATCAATCGATGGGCATCCCCATAGCTCATTGATTAGCCTCGTTGATATGAGACTTTCTCCTTTTTTGTCTTCTCCACATACCCCCCATCATCATATTATATTCCACCCATAGTGCTATGTCCATGGCTCGCGCTCATGTATTGCATGAAGGTTTATGAGTTTGAGATTACTAAAGTATGAAACAATTGCTTGGCTTGTCATCGGGGTTGTGCATGATGAGAGCATTCTTGTGTGATGAAAATGGAGCATGACTAAACTATATGATTTTGTAGGGATGAACTTTCTTTGGCCATGTTATTTCGAGAGGACATAATTGCTTAGTTAGTATGCTTGAAGTATTATTATTTTTATGTCAATATGAACTTTTATCTTGAATATTTCGGATCTGAATATCTATGCCACAATTAAGAAGAATTACATTGAAATTATGCCAAGTAGCACTCCACATCAAAAATTCTATTTTTATCATTTACCTACTCGAGGGCGAGCAGGAATTAAACTTGGGGATGCTGATACGTCTCCAACGTATCTATAATTTTTTATTGCTCCATGCTATATTATCTTCTGGTTTGGATGTTTATGGGCTTTATTATACAATTTTATATTATTTTTGGGACTAACCTATTAACCCAGAGCCCAGTGCCAGTTCCTATTTTTTCCTTGTTTTAGAGTATCGCAGAAAAGGAAAATCAAACGGAGTCCAATTGACCTGAAACTTCACGGAACTTATTTTTGGAAGGAAAGCAACCCGAGAGACTTGGAGTCCACGTCAAGGAAGCTTCAAGGAAGCTACGAGGTAGGGGGGCGCGCCCACCCCCCTGGGCGCTCCCTCCACCCTCGTGGGCCCCTCGTGGCTCCCCTGACGTACTTCTTCCGCCTATATATATCCATATACCCTAAAACTATCGGGGAGCACAATAGATTGGGAGTTCCGCCACCAGAAGCCTCCGTAGCCACAGAAAACCAATCTAGACCTGTTCCGGCACCCTGCTGGAGGGGGCAATCCCTCTCCGGTGGCCATCTTCATCATCCCGGCGCTCTCCATGACGAGGAGGGAGTAGTTCTCCCTCAGGGCTGAGGGTATGTACCAGTAGCTATGTGTTTGATCTCTCTCTCTCTCTCGTGTTCTTGAGGTGGTAAGATCTTGATGTATCACGAGCTTTGCTATTATAGTTGGATCTTATGATGTTCCTCCCCCTCTACTATCTTGTAATGGATTGAGTTTCCCCTTTGAAGTTATCTTATCGGATTGAGTCTTTAAAGATTTGAGAACACTTGATGTATGTCTTGCCGTGCGTATCTGTGGTGACAATGGGATATCACGTGATTCACTTGATGTATGTTTTGGTGACCAACTTGCAGGTTCCGCCCATGAACTTATGCATAGGGGTTGGCACACGTTTTCGTTGTGATTCTCCGGTAGAAACTTTGGGGCACTCTTTGAGGTTCTATGTGTTGGTTGAATAGATGAATCTGAGATTGTGTGATGCATATCGTATAATCATACCCACGGATACTTGAGGTGACATTGGAGTATCTAGGTGACATTAGGGTTTTGGTTGATTTGTGTCTTAAGGTGTTATTCTAGTATGAACTCTAGGGCTGTTTGTGACACTTATAGGAATAGCCCAACGGATTGATTGGAAAGAATAACTTTGAGGTGGTTTCGTACCTACCATAATCTCTTCGTTTGTTCTCCGCTATTAGTGACTTTGGGGTGACTCTTTGTTGCATGTTGAGGGATAGTTATGTGATCCAATTATGTTATTATTGTTGAGAGGACTTGCACTAGTGAAAGTATGAACCCTAGACCTTGTCTCCTATCATTGCAATACCGTTTGTGCACACTTTTATCATTAGTTACCTTGCTGTTTTTATATTTTCAGATTGCAAATACCTTTATCTACCATCCATATACCACTTGTATCACCATCTCTTCGCCGAACTAGTGCACCTATACAATTTACCATTGTATTGGGTGTGTTGGGGAGACAAGAGACTCTTTGTTATTTGGTTGCAGGGGTTGCTTGAGAGAGACCATCTTCATCCTACGCCTCCTACGGATTGATAAACCTTAGGTCATCCACTTGAGGGAAATTTGCTACTGTCCTACAAACCTCTGCACTTGGAGGCCCAACAACGTCTACAAGAAGGTTGTGTAGTAGACATCACTCTGCACCGAATGTGGCCCACGCGACCGCCACCAAAGGAGATCAAGGTCGACGACGGGATCCAAGGCCGGGTTCCTAACCAAGCTGCGCGCGACTGCAGGTAGCACCCCCCAGTGCCAGCCCGGCGGAGCCTAGTCCCGGACATGGGTCAGCCGGACGTCGTCGCGAACGGGTCGACGGCGAGGATGCGGGCCAGGCATCGTCGAGAACAAATACTATATGCCCGCAAAAAGTAACATTTTTTAAATGATTGGATTATGATAACTAAAATTCTATATGCAAATTCTAAATTTTTCTATAACTAAACTTATAAGAAACTAAAAAAACAGAAAATTTTACAACATTTCTATATAACTAACATTTCTATAACATTTCTAATATTTCTATAACTAAAAAACAGAAAAATTTCTATAACTAAAATTTATAACTAAAAAACAATGTGTGTGTGTGTGTGTGGACATGGCGGCCGGGGTAGGAGCTCACCGGCGAGGTGAGGTGACGGGGGGCGGCGACGGGGACGGCGACGGGCGGCGCCGACGCGGATGGCGACGACAGGGATGGGGACGGGGCGGCGACGACGGGGCCGTGGACGACGGGGCGGGGCGCGTTGACGGGGATGATGGGTACGGGGACGGCCGGGGTGGCGGCAACGGGGGCGTCGACAAGGGGTGGCGATGGGGGGCGGCGGGCGACGGGGCAGAGGAGAAGAAGCAGATGAGAAACTGATTTTTAAAGTGTTTTCTTATATAGGATGGGCCTTTAGTACCGGTTGGAGCCACCAACCGATGCTAAAGGTCAATTTTGGCCAGGCCAAGCGGCGGGAAGCGCCCCCCCCTTTAGTACCGGGTAGTGGCTCCAACCGGTACTAAAGACCCCCCTTTAGTACCGGTTGGAGCCACTACCCGATACTAAAGGGGGTGTGCTGGCGCGGGTGCGGTGCGGCAAGTTTAGTCCCACCTCGCTAGTCGAGGGGCGTCCACACTGGTTTATAAGCCCCAGTGCGGTAGCTCTCTCGAGCTCCTCTCCAAAGCAGGCCTACTGGGCCTACCTGTTCTGTGCTGCCCTATGGGCCTACTGGGCCTTTGCGGGCCTGCATCCTGGCCCGACAACAGGTTGGGTTTCTAGTTGTATGCAGGCCGTTGTGGCGTAGTAGGCGGGCTATTTTATTTTCTTATTTTTTTGCTTTATTTATTTTTGAGTTGTTATTTTACTGTATTTAGAGTTTTTTTGTTAATATTTTTGCTTTAGGTACAAAAAATTACAAACTTTCTGTTAGTGCCGATAGTTTTAAAATTTGAATAGTTTAAATTTTGAATCATTTGAAATTTGTGTGAATCACTAGTTTGTGAATAACTTAACTTTGAAAATAGATTTTTCAGTGATTCTTTTTTTCTTATGTTTAATATTAGTGTGTTTTATCATTATATTCAATTTGGTAATGCTTAGGTTATTTAAAAAATAAAATGCCTTTATAATAGATCAGTTTTCGTCCGAAACCCTGATACTTCGAAAGAGATTGTCCATTTTGTACACGAAGTGCATCCAGTTTTTGCCGTAACCCTCTGTACTTTTTTGCACATGCTATGTGGGTGAAATTATGATACCATGCCAACTTTCAACCTTTTTTGAGTTCATTTGAAGTGCTTTTCAATTTCAGGGTCATTTAGCTGAAAAAAATCAGTAAATGCATGAAAGAATTTGTTTGCACATAAAAATTTCTTCGCATTTCAAATGCCAAAAAACATAACTACTAACTATTACAGAGATTCCCTCCTGGGTGTGAAACACAGAAGAAAGTGATGATAGTGAAGCCGATCACATCCCAGATCTTTGGGTGTGAAACTTTTTCTTCGCATGTGTCCCTTTGCGCCGTAACCATGAAATTTTTTCATCATTTAACTGGATGCTCGGGTCAATATTCACTGTGAATGGACCAATTGCATCAAACTTTTCATAATCTTCTAACATGTCTGTCTTGTCATCCACTCCCATGATATTTCTCTTCCCAGAAAGAACTATGTGGCGCTTTGACTCATCGTATGATGTATTCACTTCCTTATCTTTTCTTTTTCTTGGCTTGGTATACATGTCCTTCACAGAAAAAACCTATGCCACATCATTGGCTAGGACGAATGGTTCGTCTGCATACGCAAGATTGTTGAGAACCACTATTGTCATTCCGTACTGCGGGTCTTCCGTTACCCCGCCTCGTGTCATATTGACCCATTCGCACCGAAACAAAGGGACGTTCAAACCACGTCCATAGTCAAGTTCCCATATGTCCTCTATGTAACCATAATATGTTCCGTTTCCCATCTTGGTTGCTGCATCAAAGAGGACACCACTGTTTTGGTTGGTGCTCTTCTTATCTTGGGCGATCGTGTAAAATGTATTCCCATTTATCTCATACCTTTTGACAGTCATTATATTCGAAGATGGTAACTGGGACAGCGAGTACATGTCATCTTCAATAGAGGCGTCATGCATGGTATGTGTCTGCAACCAGACGGCGAAAGTCCTCGGTTGTTCACGTGTAATCTAGTCATCAGACCGCTCCGGGTGTTTGGAGCGTAGAAAATTCTTGTGTTCGTCCATATACGGAGCCACCAAGGCGGAATTCTGTAGAAATGTGTAGTGTGCTTCAGTGAGAGAATGTCCGTCCATACATATTATTTGATCCCCTCCTAGCGTGCCTTTTCCATCCAGTCTGCCCTTATGCCGCGATTCAGGAACACCAATCGGATTAAGCTCAGGAATAAAGTCAATACAAAACTCAATGACCTCCTCATTTTCATGGCCCTTGGAGATGCTTCCTTCTGGCCTAGCACGGTTATGGACATATTTCTTTAAGACTCCCATGAACCTCTCAAAGGGGAACATATTGTGTAGAAATACAGGACCCAAAACGTTAATCTCTTCGTATAGATGAACTAGGACGTGCGTCATGATGTTGAAGAAGGATGGTGGGAACACCAACTTGAAACTGACAATACATTGCACCAAATCATTCTCTAACCTTGGTATGATTTCTGGACCGGTTACCTTCTGAGAGATCGCATTGAGAAATGCACATAGCTTCACAATGGCTAATCGAACGTTTTCCGATAGAAGCCCCCTCAATGCAACTGGAACCAGTTGCGTCATAATCACGTGGCAGTCATGAGACTTTAGGTTCTGGAACTTTTTCTCTACCATATTTATTATTCCCTTTATATTCGACGAGAAGCCAGACGGTACCTTAATTACCTTAATACTGAGCAGGCATTCAAAGAAGATTTCCTCCTCTTCTTTGGTAAGATCATAGCTCGCATGACCCTGATGTATGTCGTCTTTTCCGTGCATACGTTGCTGGTCCTCCCGTGCCTCAGGTGTATCTTTTGTATTCCCATACATGCCCAGGAAGCCAAGCAGGGTCACGCAAAGATTCTTCGTCACGTGCATCACGTCGATTGTGGAGTGGATCTCTAGATCTTTCCAATAGGGCAGGTCCCAAAATATAGTTTTGTTCTTCCACATGGGTGCGCGTCCGTCAGCATCATTCGGATCAGGTTGTCCGCCAGGACCCTTTCCAAAGACTACCTTCAAATCCTTGACCATATCATATACATCAGCACCAGTACGGTGGCGAGGCTTCGTCCGGTGATCCACCTCACCTTTGAAATGCTTGCTTTTCTTTCTTACGTGATGCCTGCTCGGAAGAAATCGACGATGTCCAAGGTACACATTCTTCCTACAGTTATCCAAATATATATTGTCGGTATCATCCAAACAGTGCGTGCATGCGCGGTATCCCTTGTTTGTCTGTCCTGAAAGGTTACTGAGAGCAGGCCAATCATTGATGGTCACGAACAGCAACGCCTTTAGGTCAAATTCTTCCCCCATGTGCTCATCCCACGCACGTACACCTGTTCCATTCCACAGCTCTAAGAGTTCTTCAACTAATGGCCTTAGGTACACATCAATGTCGTTGCCGGGTTGCTTAGGGCCTTGGATGAGCACCGGAATCATAATGAACTTCCGCTTCATGCACAACCAAGGAGGAAGGTTATACAAACATAGAGTCACATACCAGGAGCTATGGTTGCTGCTCTGCTCCCCAAAAAGGATTAATGCCATCTGCGCTTAGACAAAACCATGCGTTCCTTGCGTCACCTACAAACTCCTTCCTGTACTTTCTCTCGATTTTTCTCCACTACGACCCGCGAGCGGGTACTCTCAACTTTCCGTCTTTCTTACGGTCTTCTCCGTGCCATCGCATCGCCTTGGCATGCTCTTTGTTTTGGAACAAACGTTTCAACCGTGGTATTATAGGAGCATACCACATCACCTTGGCAGGAATCTTCTTCCTGGGGCGCTCGCCCTCAACATCACCAGGGTCATCGGGGCTGATCTTATAGCGCAATGCACCGCATATCGGGCAAGCGTTCAAATCCTCGTACTGATCACCGCGGTAGAGGATGCAGTCATTAGGGCAAGCATGTATCTTCTGCACCTCTAACCCTATAGGGCAGACAACCTGCTTTGCTTCATACGTACTCTCGGGCAATTCGTTGTCCTTTGGAAGCATATTCTTTATCATTACCAGCAACTTTCCAAATCCATTGTCAGATACACTATTCTCTGCCTTCCATTGCAGCAATTCCAGTGTGGTGCCCAACTTTTTCTTGTCAGCTTCGCAATTCGGCTACAACAATTTCTTGTGATCCTCTAACATGCGCTGCAACTTCTTCTTCTCCAAATCACTTGCGCAGTTTCTCTTTGCATCGGCAATGGCCTGACCTAGATCATCAGCGGGCTCATCTGATGCCTCTTCTTCAGTTTCTTCCCGCATTGCCGGCTCAGCTTCTTCCCCCATTATTGTATCATCGTATTCAGGGAACCCATGGCCAGGATAGATGTCGCCGTCCTCTTCTTCTTCATTGTCTTCCATCATAACCCCTCTTTCTCCGTGTTTGGTTCAAACATTATAGTGAGGCATGAAACCGGACTCAAACAGGTGGACGTGAATGGTTCTTGACTTAGAGTAATTGTGATCATTCTTATAGCCAGCACATGGACAAGGCATAAAACCATCCGCCCGCTTGTTTGCCTCAACCGCAAGCAGAAAATTTTGCACGCCATTAATGAACTCGGGAGAGCATCGATCATCGTACATCCATTGTCAGCTCATCTTCGTTACACAACACCGAAAAGACCAAATTAATACAAGTTCATACATATATAAAGTTCATACAACACTTAAATGCAACAAACAAATAACTCTCTAGCTAAAGCATTTAAATGCAACAACAAATGCGATCAAGATCGCAACTAAGGTAACAATTGATCCAACAACATAATGATACCAAGCCTCACTATGAATGGCATATTTTCTAATCTTTCTAATCTTCAAGCGCATTTTCTCCATCTTGATCTTGTGATCATCGATGACATCGGCAACATGAAACTCCAATTGCATCTTCTCCCCCTTAATTCTTTTCATTTTTTCTTTCAAATCCTCATTTTCTCTTTCAACTAAATTTAACATCTCGACAATAGGGTCGGTTGGAATTTTCGGTTCACATACCTCCTACATACAAATATCTATGTCAACTTGATGGGCATAATTTTTCATAAACACGAAATGCAACAAATAGTTTTTAAAAGAGAATATACCACATCCGAATCATAAGAAGGACGAGGGCCGACAGGGACGGTTATCAAAACCATGGCACTATTTATAACAAACAACGTACGGGTAAGATAATTATACGAGTAACTATATATCCAAATCACACAAACATCAATTTTTTATATAAAACATTCATGAACAAGAGGCTCACCACAAGGTGGTGCTGGCGACGGGACGGTGCGGGCGATCGACGGTGGTTACGACGGAGATTTAGAAGGCACTAAGTAAACCACACCTACATATGCAAACTAAGTGTTATTTTTGACCTCAAATTGCATATAAATCAAATACTAGCACATATAATTCCTTTCAAGTTAGTAAACTCACAAATTAATCACTATATAAAGCATTGCAAGAGCTAATCTAGCAATGAGAGACGAAAGGACAAAGTTGCTAACCTTTGTGATCATTTGAATGGATGGGGACCTTCAAATCTTGACAAATTTTGGGCAAAATGTATGATGAGCTCGAGAGAAAGAGGGGAAGAACAGAGAGGAGAGGGGAAAGGGGAAGAACAGAGCGAGCTCGGGTGGACGAAGGGTTTATGTAGGACGACATCCTGCCACCATTCTCTTTAGTACCGGTTCGTGGCACGAACCGGTGCTAAAGATTGGCCACGAACCGGTACTAATGGTAGCGGCCCGGCTAGCCGTTTTAACCGGCATTAATGGTCACATTAGTGCCGGCTCAAATTTAAACCGATACTAATGTGCTTCACATTTGATCGTTTTTCTACTAGTGGTGTGCTTGCGTGCCTATGTTGTAAACAACGTTTATAAAAATCGCTTCTTAAATCATAACATCATGAAAGAGAAGAAAATCAATAACATCATGAAAGAGAAGAAAATCAGAAGGTATGGAAGCAAATTGGAGAACATATTGTTAGGGTGTCGAGGATGAAAAGTAATCCAATAAAAAAATACGAAGATGGAGTGGTTGGTGAACGGTGACCCAACGACGCGGTGGTGGAGGGGATGCAGTGCGGAGGGTAGAAGCATGCAATGGATGTCACTGGCCCTGTTGATGCAAAGGCGCATCCAACATATGTGGAGGGACTACAGGATGGAAGGTAGAAGTGGGGATTGGTGGCGGAGAGGCGTTCGGGTGACTTTGTGGCGTAGCTGATGGTGGTTGGATGACCCTAGGGGATTGGAGGCGGCGAGGGATTTGATGGCACAGAGTGGACCTGAAAAATTTCGTGGTTAGGGATTTATTTATTATATGTAAGCCTTGTTCGGTTAATCAATTTTTTAAGGGATATCCTCGTCTCCTACTCCCCTGTCAAGAGTTCCAATACATGTAGCTAGCTCTGGTATTCTGTCGATATCTCAATCGATGAAAACTCAGGTGGACTTTTCCCCGCCTCCACCCCAAATTTAGAAAAGAAGATTGGAAGAAATTTATGGAGTTTCAAGTTGCAAAAGGTTTTTAAGGGTTATGCGCCAGTGCACCCCTAGCCTCCTTTATTGGATCAACTGTTGAGATTTATACGTACCCCTATCCCAAGGTTTAATAACCCATCATCCTACCAATCCGAAAGCCTAAGAGAAGGGCTCCACAACGTGCTTTTTTTGCAAGAAAACTTTCAATCTATTCATTTTTAATTATGGCAGTACAACGAACACTAGAAATAATAAAAATTACATCTAGATCCGTAGACCACCTAGCAATAGCGTGCTTAAGGAAGTTCCGCAGCAAGAGGTAGTTTTTCATGAGAATAATGCTAGAGCTACATGGATAACTTACTGGTTTAATGGATTAACTAATCATGGACCAATAGGACTGGAGATTAGAGGAGGGAGGGGTCGGGCTCTCCTGCAGGGTTCCCAGCACGCATTATCGTGCAGGGCTAACGGGTGGCCGACACCTGTCCTGGTAGGACCCCACCACTTAATAAAACATTTTTCTTTTCTTAATTTACTGAAACCAGTTTTTCTTTGCCTTATCCCGGCGTACCGCTGCTGCCACTCCCTCTTCCACAGCCACTCATTCCACTGTGAGGGAGGATTCCGACCGAGAAATCCACCGTTCAGGTCCGTCGCCGGCGGCAAGACCAGAGCTGTATAGCGCCGTCCGTCTCTGACGCGCTTCGCCGCCCGGAGCTGTCACGGCTAGCGCCACCCGTCTCCGGCGCGATTCGCCGCCAGGAGCCACGGGGTTCGAAGGCAGTAAGACAGGAATCGCCGTCGCTCACCTCCGGCATGCTGCGTGGCTTGGAGCCATTGTCTTGGCTGGAGGCAAGATGGGATCCGTCGCGGCTAGCTCTGCTCGCCTAAGGCGCGCTGCGCCACGCCCGGCCGTGGACTTGGCCGGCAGCAAGACGGGGCCGTCGCGGCTAGTGTCGCTCTCCTCCGGCACACCCAAGACCAGCCCAAGGTTGTGGCTGACCCGCTCCCTGTGAGGTGGTGGCACGGTGGAACTGCAGCGCGTGCAGTCGGTGGCTGAGATTCCGCGGGAGGTTGCGCCGTCACAGTGGAAGATGCGAACTCGATGCAAACTCAACAGGCAAAGGTGAGAGATGATTCACTGCTTCATCTACCTTTGTGCTAGTACGTAATTACCTCTCAGCTATATACGTACGCAAGCTATTACTGGTAGTAATGTACTAGCTCTGTACTAGTAGCTAGCTATGTACTGAACTCTGAAGTATGCAAGCTATCTACTCTCCTCTGCTTTTCAGTCATACAGTACAGGGGAAATCACAAATTGGTGAAAGCACCTTTTAATGAATTTAGTGCCTATAAGACCACATTTAACTGGAAAACTAAACCTCAGTTACATGTCTAACATATCATAAGGAATAACCAACAACTAATCCATATTCATGTATATATTTTTATTTGAGCATAAACCGTTGTGCATCTAACATTAAAAGGAATGGTAAGATAAATTATTACATCTCAAGAGAACTGTCTGGTAGAGCAATCCTGAGATACAAAGTTTACATAGAGCTATTTAAAAGTGTTTATCTTGTATGTGACTTGATTGGCTACCCAAGACCTGGAAGAACAAAGCAATAATTTCTTATGAGATATAAACTTCAATTGGGAATATGACTTGTAAGTGAACAATACCTGAATTGGCAGCTGGTCATTTTTGAGATGTTGGCCATCCTGAGTCTGATAACATTTGGGAACTCTAGATACAATGTTGATTCAAAAGTCAATATAAGGGAATGACATGTGCATGTTCATTTTAATTTCTAGCGATTAACTAATAAAATTCTACCTGACTTGGTTGAGTGCTAGTTGGCGGCTGGTGATTATGAGATGTTGGCCATCCCGAGTCCGATGACACCACAGTCTACATGTAGTGTTAATCAAAAAGTAAATGACCCGTGCATGCTTGTCTTAATTTTAACTATTAACTGAATAAATATACCTGACTCGGTTGAATGCTATGATAGAAATATGGTTGTTGTGGTCGCAAGCCAAGTAACTGTTGAAAACTAGTAGTGTCTTCCTGCGATAGCGGAGCAGGCAAGCCATGATGTAATATTTGCAAATTATAGTTCTCAGGTCGTGGTACTGATGTCGTAGTACCCGGCAGTACATGCAAATTATAATTATGTGCATGTGGTAATGGGGAAACAGCTTGTGGTACCGAAGGCATAGAGGGCGGAAATACTTGCAGATTATAGTTCACAACATTTGGTAGTGGAGGCATAGCATGCTGCAATACTTGCAAATTGTAATTGGCAGCATTCGGTAGTGGAGGCATAGCATGCTATACTACCTGCAAATTATAGTTCTCATTTGATATGTTGAAGCTAGGATTTGGTCTAGATGATGCAGAAGCACAATCACCACTCTTATTCTTGCATGTTGTTCCTTGACCTATTTGCAAAAAAAATGTTAGATCTATTTCAATAACATGACCAGATATTTATGTAGCTATTTCTTGTGGAATACCATACCTTTCTTATTACGTTTATTCTTATTATTCAGCTCCAGTCCAGATTTAATCCTCTTGTTGCTATTTCCTTGTTCTTTTCTCTTTATTCCCTGTACTGTGACTACATTCTCAAGGTTGCATTCAACTGGTTGCTTCTCTGTGACTATATTCTCGATGTTGCATTCAACTGGTTGCTTCTCTGCTTGTTCATGATTTGGTGATATATCTTTTGATTGATTTCCATGTAAAATTTGGTCCACCTTTTCCATTAGTTCAATTGACATAGTCTGCAGTAGTGCATATGCCTCTTTGTTTGCTGCTGCTTTGCTCAAAATGTTATTGTAAGTGCGGCATAATGATCCATACTGCCTAGCTAGCATAACTCTTATATCTTCATCATCACTACACTTTTGAATTGCCTGTGAGGGCCCTGATTTTGCTCGCTTTGTCCATCTTTTCAAGATATATTCTGGTGCCAACTCCTTTATATTGTTGTGGTCCAACACCTTTAATGCATGACGACACAATACTCCAACAAATTCAAACTTTTTGCATGAGCATGAAACTTTTGATCCATTGGGATCAAATTTCACAGTATGACTATTTTGGCTAGCTGAATGGGTAACCTTGAATTCAGAAATAGAGCCAGTACGACCACTCTCGTACACACAATATCCCATTACCATGTCAAATTCTCCTTTAAATGTCTCAAACATAGCAGGTGTATATACTTTCGATGTTTGTATAAGCATCGACACATAAGGCACCTTTGGTGATGTTTGACTCGCATAGAAATCACTTTCCACTTCAGCATACCTTCTATCATCCACAGCCCTCTCATAGTGCTTGAAGAAATCTAATAAATCAAGGCGAACATGCAGGTATCGTTTCAATAGTGCATTGATACTCTCGCTTCTTTGTGTGGATATCATATCTGCACAAAAGGTTTGTCGACCATAAACCAAAGCCCACTTCTCCTTGTTCTGGAAAAATCTATGTAGCCAGTCATTATCTTCCAAATTATATTTCACTAGCATATCATTCCAACCTGTTAGGAATTCATCAACTTCTTCAAAATCATAAACACACTTGCCAAAATCTTTCTTAAATGTCTTGGAACCTTGGAAAACATGACTCAAATGTTTTGCAGCGTTCTGATACATGTGCCACACACATAGACGATGTGTTGAGTTAGTAAAAACCTTGCCAATGGCACTAATAATGGCAGCACACTGATCGGTCAATATTGTCTTTGGTTCTTTTCCTGACATGGCCCTTTTGAATGTTTCAAACAACCATTCAAACGTCTCAGATGTTTCATCATACAATAACGCAGCTCCAAAAACCACTGTTTGTTTATGATGGTTGACACCAACAAAAGGGGCAAATGGTCTGCCATAACTATTTGTCTTAAAGGTTGTGTCAAAGCATACCACATCACCAAAGTAGTGATAATCTAATATTGATCTTGCATCTGCCCAGAATATATTGGTTATCATCTCATCTTCATCTACTTGTATAGCATAAAAAAATGAAGGATTTTCCATCTACTTGTCCTGTAGGTATTGAAGAATGGCACCTGTGTCTCCTTGGATTAACTACATCCGCTTTGATCGGAGATAATTTTTATAATCCTTTTGACCAAAGCTAAGACATTGCCTACCCCCTGCTTGTCTACTCATCACTTCATGACCAGATTTTGGTCTAATACCTGAATCATTCAATATGTCAATCTGGGCCTTCTGAGCTTCTGTAATTCTTCTTTGGGATCGCAGTAGATGGGCTTTGCTTGGAGTTACGAGTTCATGATTGTGAGCATCCTCAAAGCTGCTTACAACATACTTTCCATTACCACTTATTTTGATGGTCATCTCTACCATACACCCAACTCTTGTATCTGCTCGCTTCCGCTGGCATTGTTCCTTGCTCTTGTCCTTGAAACCTGCCTTTGAGCATACAAATTTCTTTGTTCGAATAACATTCGTTGAGGATTTATCATGCCAAAATTTCCGGACACTGAAACCAACATGTCCTGCATATGCATTATAAAACTCATATGCTATATCATCATTCTCAAATTCCATTCCTATCTCTGGTTTTAACCTTTTGCTGTAATCGTCATCAGTGTTTTGACCTGCCTCTCCCACATCTGTGGTGTCATGATCTACACAACATAAAAAATATCATATACTAATTAGTTCACGGACGACGCATGGAGTAAAAGATAACACGATATTCAGTCCTGGTTTTAGTGAAACCTGAAAAGCCCTTATAGATAGAACAATGCTTTTTGGAAAACGACACATGGTATTCACGGGAGCGTTAGAAATATATTGATCTTTTTCTTTGATACAGTAATCTATATCATTAGAGTCAGCAAAAAGAGAATATGTCAAAGGAGAAATCTCAGGCAGTAAAATTTACGCAACATCGTAGGAGTAATCATCACTAACAGAATTATAATGCAATTCCGAAGGATTAATTTGCATGTGTTCCAAAGAAACAGGGCTACGAAAGATGAAGTACTGGGAGTAATTTGCATGTCATACATTCAACTCTTTGTTTATTTGTTTCTTTCAATCTTATCAGCTTCGTATGATCAAGTGTGTTGACAATCTGTACATTACAGGCGCAAGAACATACCTATGGACGATGAAGTGGCAGGAGCTCTGTCCATGCTGAAGAACACCGTAGATGTTGATCCACAGATGTTGATCCACAGAGAGGACAATTTCCTATCAATCTTGATCTATTCTCCTTTGATCCGGGGGCAACAACAATGGAATAGATTGGTATGAGAAAGGATGGATGAAGCCACGAAGAGATTTTGGCGGCAATCTGGTGTTAGGCGGGAGATAAACCTGTCGTTTTGCTGATTTTCTAGAGCCTAACTGCAATTAGAGAGATACACTGGGTTGTTTAAGTGGTGGGGTCCTACCAGGACAGGTGTCGGCCACCCATTGGCCCTACACCATAATGCGTGCTGGGAACCCTGCAGGAGAGCCCGACCCAGGAGGGAGGGCCCCACCCCGGCTGAAATTTGGGAGGGGTGGGGGGATTAGTTAGAAGGGTTCCGTAAAACGCTTGTAATAGGTCTGTATGTTTAGGATTATTCTTTTTGTGACGCACAAGAATAGAAATTCAAGACACGGTAGTGTTTTTGGTGGGAGCCACGCACACCATGTGTTTTAGTTCTATATATGGGCTGGATGTGAGTTCGTTCTCACCTAAGGATGTGCAGAATAGTTTAGAAAGATATCTGTAATACTTTGTCATATCACACACATGATACCGCTCTCCTGTAATTAGTTTAGTTTTAGAAACCACCATTTGTGAGTGTAATTTACAGTCGCATGGTCATAAGCTGTCTATAAATCCCTTGACCTCCGCTGTCGCCAAACAGTTGGGCGACACGCCAGTCAAGGGCTACACAGCCCACACTTCTATGTACCTGTAATAGCATACGCCTCGCACACCTGCTGTTGATCGCCGCTATTCCGGGAGCTGCCGGTTCGGCGGCCGCTTTGGTCCTGTACGCCACCAGTTCGGTCACGCGAGGGAAGATTGGAGCCCGCCGGTGCGATGGGGAGAGAGGGGACAAGGCGAGGTATGAACCATTGGAAAGAAGAATATCGATGTACAATGGTGTGGCGGTGGCAGGAGATTCGTAAAGAGCCTTCGATAGGCAGGAGAGAACCGACGGGTGACATATAGGATGGAAAGAATCACTGGTGAACACAATGTGATGCAAAATAAAATAAAATCGGGCGGCTAGAAAACGGCAACGCTTTGAGAGACGGTAAAGAACTGATAGGTGATGGATAAGATCGGAAGAACCACTTGCAAACACAATGTGAGGCAAAACAAAAACAAATCGCCCGGCTAGAAAACTACAAAAGCCACCGACGCAGCATACAACGGCCACATCCCCTAAATTACACGTGTGTTCCCCTCATAATTCGCCTAGAGGCCCAAAAAACCTCCGAAGGAAAAATAGAAACTTCTATTCCTCCTGCAGGAAATAGAGGCAAACAAACTCCAGAAAAAGAGAAAACTCTTTTCATATGCGAAATATAGAGTTTACCTTGTGATCTTGTTAACAGAATTGAATTGTGAGCGCCCTGACTGGAGTACAATTAATAGCGGAATAAAGATGCAGGACGAGTTGAGAAAATGAAAAATTGCTGCTATAGCTGGCAGTAAGAGCATCTCTAGCAGATCCTTTAAATTCTTGTACGTTTTTTTCTCGTTTTCACAGTATAACTTTTGTTCTGGCAGAACATATCCCGTAAAAATTCTTCATGGTCTCGGCAAAATTGCGCAAACCCCCTAAAAGCACCTGCCAAAGGTCATATTTCGCACGGGGCGAGCTTGCGGCCGAGCTGCTGCTGCGGCGGGGATCGAGGTGGCACCGATTGCGATGAAAGCGGTTGGGGCTGAAATACACCCCACCCCCCCCCCCCCCCCCTAAACCACATGAGAGGTAGAAGAAACGCAGAGAAATCCTGAAAATATGGTGGATGCAACGTACAGCTCTCCGTAAAAAAAATTTAGAGGACGGACAGTTTTACAAGACTGGTCGGGACGATTTTTGAGGTAATATATAGTATGTATTAGAGATGCTCTAAACAGTTCAAAGAGAAAAAGGGGGTCCCAGATTATTATTTTATATACAAAGTTCGGCGTTAACTTTGAGCAGTGCCACACCACAACAAACAGACGAAATGAGCTTACATTTGGCAAGGCAGGGAACACTAGCATGCAAAGATCTCAATGAGATTGTTACTTTATTTAATATAACATTCAGGGAAAGGGCCATATTAGCATGTACAAAACGGCCGCCCAGACGAGTGCGGCGTTTCTGCTCCTGAGCTCATCTGCACCCCTTCCGATGAAAAAAAATTAAAACAAATACTAAAAATATTTTGAAAAATCATTTTTTTGTGTGGTAGATAAGTTTATGCGTGAGGTGCGCTCTAAATTTCACGTCATTTGGACATCTGAGCAACTGTTAGCAAAAAAGACAAATTTAAGGTCTGTAAATTTTTTTACTGTTCATACACTATTTTGATTTGATTTGTTTGTTTTTTTTTTGCTGAGAGCTGTTCAGATGTTCAAATAAGTTGAAATTTGGAGCGAATCTCACGCATACAATTTTCTATCACACAAAAAAAATTGTATATGAGCCTGCGTACTGAATTGGATTTTCGCGTCCAATCTCTGAAGTCTGAACCGCTTTTATATTATGGGACAGACTCGACTAGCTACTGCTTCTTCCAGGCTTGGTCGGCTCGTTACGTCTTCAACCCGACCAGCGAGGCCATGAACGCGATCCACGCCCAGACTCCCTGATGAGCGATTCCAAGAGTGCGAGCTGCGCGGTAGTCTCCCTGAGGACGACCTCCATCTCCCTGCGGATGAGCTCGCTCTCCATCTCCTTGATGGCGAGCTGGGTCTGAATGAGCAGACACATCATGGTCTCCAGCTCCGACCGCAGCCCTGGATGGATGGATACCGAAGATAGATAATAGTTGATCGATCGATGAGAAAAACAGATGAACTGCTGCTTGCTAAGAGTATCTCCACCCACGCCCCCGGAACGCTCCCCAGGCCACTTTTTTAGCACTGGCGTCAAAAAATCCTCCTACTCGCGCTCCCAAATCGTTACTTTTCGCCGGATGTAAAGAAACCCGCCTTCCTTCCTCCCAGCCCCGCCCCGCCTCCTCCGCCCCGCTCCGCTTCCCTCGCCACCCCGCCCCGCCCCGCCCCGCCGGTGAAGCTGTGTCTCCTCCTCCGGTTCAGGATCAACAGCACCGATTGGCAGCGGGCTCGGGCAGCACGGGGGAGCAGCAGGGGAGAGCTGCGAGCCTGCGGCTGGAGGCGGGCACGACGGCGATGGCAGCCAGCGGCGTCAGCAGGGGGGCAGCAGCGGCGGGGGCGAGCATGGCGCAGTAGCAGCGAGAAGGAGCAGAGGGCGTGGTCAGCGAAAGTGGCTCCTCGCCGCGGCCATGGGCGCGGCCGCCACGGCGAGCACGAGCGCGGGCACTGCGCCCGCTCGGACCATCGACGTCGGCGGGGCATGCGGGCGAGGCGGGGCGTGCGGGCAAGGCGGGGGCGGCCTCGGCGCGCGCGTGGCCGGGCGGAGGTGGCGAGGCGGGGCGTGTGGTCAACCTGTTTGTTGCTCGTCTCTTCTTCGCTGCGCGCCACGCGTCCTCCTCATCGAGGTGCAGAGATGCTTGGGGTGGAGACGACTGGAAAAATTCTCCACCCCCCCCCCCCCCCCCCCCCCCCCCCCGCGCCACACACACACCCCAAGCCCAAAATTTACGCCGGCGCAACCCCACCCGGACGAAAAAACATCTGGAGATGCTCTAATGCTTGCTTACCCAGCTCCGTTCCTCTCTCTGGCCGTCGCCATCCTGGCGAGCAGCTCCTTGTAGCCCGGCAGCGACACCCCCGCCATCGCCTATTACGCTGCGTGAACGGATCGAGTGTCCCCTGTTTTGGCTTGAGCTGGGCAGAGCTATCTGCGATGACGAAAGCCCTTTTGGCCGACGATTAGGTCTCCTTTTGTTAATAGAATAGAAAAATTATAGGAATATGAAAGTTATAGAAAATAAGATGACATGTATCTCAAAGTTTATAAGTAGAAATAGAAAAAGAGATGCCCTTTGATTCACATTACAGGATTTTTTTGTTGAGTCTAGACTAATATTTATTTTTCTATGAAATGTGAAAAATAGAAAGATAGAATTCCATTCCTACAAACCAAAGGGCTCTAAAGGAATTTTTTCCTAAAGAAATCCCATCCTATGAAATTTCTACAAGATTGCTTAAACCAAAGAGGCCTGCTCGTTTCTTCGAACTTAGTTCCTGGAAGGAAGTCAGGAACAGTCCGCGATCTTCCTACCAAACGCAATCTTCAGAGTGAATTCACTACCCCGGCTGCTTCCCACACTGATGGGGGCGGTAGATGAGAGTATGGGGAAGTCTCGAGCCCAAATAAACAGCGGAAGGGTGTGGATGCACCACGGGAGTGGGACCGTGATGATTTGGAACAGAAGAGGGAGAGAGTTATGCGCTCTGAGCTAAGGCAGCGCCAACAGGAAAAGCAAGCGGAGCTTAGGAACAAATACAAGCAGCAGGGACCTCATTATCAAGATGAGGCTGGAAGTTCTAGTCAATTCAGAGAAGGAGAACGCAGGCAGGGGTACTATGTGAGGAAACCTAGACCCGGGCACTACACAGAACAGCGCCCTACGGTTAGCCCGGGACATGGATTCAAGGGAGAGAGGAAAAGGTGGCCAAAGCAGTACTGGGTGCCAAAGGAAGACTTGGACAGGCAGGTTAGCAATGATATCTTCATTTGCGACACGAGGCAAAAAAACTCTTCTATGTTTGATCGTATCTCAGAGCAGCACGACGAAGCGGCGGACCCTGCAAGACAGGGCCGCCGGACGCCATGAATCTCTTGGACTGGAACTGTCGAGGCTTGGGGTTGGACTCGACAATCGGCGAATTACGAGACCTGGTACGGTCCCACAACCCAGCGCTGGTTTTCTGAAGTGAAACAAAAAAGAAATCTAGGGCTATGGACAGACTCAAATGGAGTTTGGGATTCACAAACGGGGTGGTGGTCGACTGCGTAGGATGGAGTGGTGGCCTAGCACTTTGGTGGAGGGATCATGTTCAAGTCAAGGTGAGGCCGTGGTGCCAATACTTCACTGATGCGGAGGTCGAATGTGAGGGAAAGCTCTATAGGATCACTGGAGTCTACAGAGAACCACGGACGAAACTTAGAAAGAAATTGTGGGATGCAATACGATATCTGAGGGCGCAAGATGATCTCCCATGGATATGTTTGGGTGACTTTAATGAGGCTTTGTTTCAAACGGACCAGCGTGGAGGTAATCCTAGGAGTTTTTCACAAATGGAAGAGTTTCGAGACTGTCTCGCCGACTGCGGCTTAGCAGATCTTGGCTTTTTGGGCTACCCATTTACATGGGATAATAAACGAGATGGTCAAGATAATATTCAGGTTAGGCTCGATCGGGCTACATGCAATGACAGTTTCTTATCCATACACCCGGAGACGACAGTTGAGCATATATTGACGGAGGAATCGGATCATCAAGCTCTCCTAGTTAACGCGGTGGAGACGGCTCCACTGCTTGGTAGGAGGCCGGATAGACCTTTTCGTTACGAGGAGGCATGGACTCGCCACGAGAAATATGATGAGATGGTAGTAGAAGCATGGGAAGTTGCAGGTACTGGAGAACAAGGCCTCGGTGCAGTTTGGAACAGATTGGCTAACATGACGGGGTCCATGCAACGCTGGGCTAGGGAGGTATTTGGTTCAATTCAGAGACAGATAAAAAAGCTTAAAGTGCAGCTACTTGATGCAAAAAACAGAGCCCTCTTGAACGGATCATCACTGGAGATCCGGGAGCTGGAGGAGCAACTTAGGGAAATTTACGCCAGGGAAGAAATCCTGTATAGGCAGCGGTCTAGGGTAGACTGGCTTCAGGCAGGCGACCAGAACACGCGATACTTTCAGAACAGAGCGTCCCATAGAAAGAGGAAAAACACGGTGAAGGCCTTAAAACGTGAGGACGGCTCATTGTGTCGGGTTGATGAGGAGATGCGTAACATGGCTGCCAATTTCTATGAGAGTCTCTTCAAGTCGGATGGTTCTGACGGTGCTGATGCTGTGTTACAGAACATTGTTCAGCTAGTCACACCTGAGATGAATGGGTCACTGTTGGCGCCTATCTCGGACGAGGAAATTGAGAAAGCACTATTTCAGATGGGTCCTACGAAGGCGCTGGGGCCGGACGGGCTACCAGCCCTTTTCTATCAACGACACTGGTCGTTGGTTCGAGATGATGTATGTCAGGCGGTTAAGGATTTTCTGCATGGTGTTGGGGCGCCTGATGCTTTCAACGCAACAATTATTGTGATGATACCCAAATGCAACTCGCCTGATCTGCTCTCACAGTTCAGGCCTATTAGCCTCTGCAATGTACTCTACAAGATTGCAACGAAAGTTCTAGCTAATAGACTGAAAGTGATTCTCCCCATTCTTATCTCTGAGGAGCAGAGTGCGTTCGTACCGGGACGTCTGATTACGAACAACGTCCTCGTGGCCTATGAGTGTGTCCATGCAATTCGGAAACGGAAGAGAAAGAAGCCGTTTTGTACTGTGAAGCTAGACATGATGAAAGCTTATGATAGAGTTGAATGGGCATTTCTTCAGCAGATGATGGAACACTTTGGTTTTGCACAGGGCTAGATTGATATGATCATGTGATGTGTGAGGTCGGCAACTTTCTGTGTCAAGCTCAATGGGGGGTTTGTCAAGAGGTTTTTCGCCATCTCGTGGACTAAGGCAGGGTGACCCTTTATCCCCTTACCTATTCCTCTTTAGTGTTGAAGGCTTCTCGACACTACTCAAAAAAGCACAAGAAGAGGGCAGCATCAAAGGAGTGTCGTTTGGGAGCACTGGCCCCCAAGTTACACACCTCCTGTTTGGGGATGATAGTATTGTTTTCTTAGAAGGCTCGCATGATAATATGGTTATGTTGAAAAATATTCTGTTGAGATATAAGGAGGAGGCCTTGGGCCAACGTGTTCACTTACAAAGGTCCTCTATTTCCTTCGGGAGAGGTTTTTAGGAGGAGAACAAAGATGAACTCAAAGATGCATTGGGGGTCCATTTTGAGGCTCTGAGTGAGCGGTATTTAGGATTGCCAACACTGGTTGGGCAGTCCAAGGAAGGGACCTTCAAACATGTGACAGAGAGCTCGAAAGGCAAAGTAGGTGGTTGGAAGGGCCAAGGACTGTCAAAAGCAGCTAGGGAAGTGTTGATCAAGTCTGGACTACAAGCCGTACCTAATCACACCATGAGTTGTTTTCAGCTTACGAAGAAGATGTGCCGGAACCTGACCTCGATCTCTTCAAAATTCTGGTGGGCGACAACGAATGGCGAACGTAAGGTACATTGGATTTCTTGGCGGAAAATGTGTACATCGAAATGGGAGGGGGGAATGGGTTTTAGAGACCCCGAGGCTTTCAATCAAGCACTACTTGCAAAGCAAGCGTGGAGGATTCTACAGGTCCCATCTTCGTTGTGTGCACTAGGGTGCTTAAGGCATGATATTTCAGTGACGACTCGATCCTAACGGCCACTGCAACCTCGTCTACCTCCTATACCTTTCGGAGCATATTACATGGAAGGGATCTGCTGAGGGAAGGTCTAATATGGCGCATTGGTGATGGGTCTTTAGTGAATATACACCAGGCAAATTGGATTCCGAGAGCAGGATGTATGTGCCCATTGGGGCAGTTTTTTGTACCAGGTATGACCAAGGTAGTTCACCTTCTCACTCCAGATGGAAGAAGATGGGACATGAACAAATTGCATGAAATGTTCTCTGACGATGATGTGAGCGACATCAAGCAAATCGCCATTGGAGGCCCAGGCACCGATGATTATCCGGCCTGGAACTATACAAAAAATGGTGACTTTACTGTGCGTTCTGCTTATCACCTTCAGATGTCTTTGAACAATGCAAGGTCCGGATGGCCGGAAACCTCGAGTTCTGTTTTGAATCATAGAGGATATTTGGCATTATGGGAAACATCTGCTCCAGCCAAAGCCAAGATTAATATGTGGAGAATGATTCGTAATGGTCTCGTGGTGGGGTCTAAGCTTCATCGACGGAGGATAAAACCCGGTGTTTTTTGTGTGGCGTGTGGGCAGGAGGAGACGGTGTTGCATCGCTTCTGGACGTGTCAACGCTCTGCACGGTTCTGGCAGCTTCTACATTCGGATAAGGGAGTCTATGTGGCAATCCCACCGAGTCCGATCGACTCCCAGAGTGCGTTAGCGAGCTGGCTGCTCGGGTGGCTTGGAGAAGCAGTGGATGAGGAGAAGGCGGCCATGATCCAGGCAGCGTACGGGCTCTGGTTGGCACGCAACGAGGCAAGGGATGGACACAAGATTGCTCCACCACATGAAATCATAGAAAAGGTAGCAGCCCATATGAAGGAATGGAAGGAGGCTCACAGTCGTGACCCGCGCCCGGCAATGCCGTAGATCAAGCAGAAGTGGCGACCGCCGGACATTGGGTGGCTGAAGTTGAACTCTGATGGGGCAGTCGCGAAGGTGAGGAAAACAGGAGGAGCTGGAGCGGTAATCAGAGACCATGATGGGGCTTTCCGGGCGGGGCTTTGTCATTTTTTCAGGGATGTGGCGGATCCTGAAGCGGTGGAGATATTGGCCTGCAAGCGAGCACTTGAGGTGGCGAGGGAAATCAACGCCGAGAAGGTACATGTCGAGCTTGACTCCCAGAATGTGGTCCGGATGTTGAATGATCACCAAAAGGAGCTGTCATCTGCTGGCCGTGGATACAAGAAATCAAGTCCATGCTCGCTTTGTTTTCCGACTTTAAAGTTTGGTGGGTTCGTTGTTCTGCTAATATTGCCGCACATAAGTTAGCGAAAGTCGGTGTCGGTGATGAATTTTGTAAGATGTAGTTGGGGCTTACCCCGGATTGTGTTCTTGATGTAATTTGGGATGAAACTCCGAACACATACGATTAAATAAAGCGGCAATATTATCCTAAAAAAAGTTGCGAGAGGCGGTGGACGGTACGTGCCCCTTGTTGGGCTATTTGCGTGCACGAGGCTGGCACGTGTTGCTTGCACGCTATTTGCTATTTGCGTGCATGTCGGCTTGCCAGGTGCATATTGTACTTCTGTTTTCTGTTGTGCTAAAGTCGCAGTGACACAACCAGACCCAACGAGCTCGTAAACCAATCTGTGGTTGAGATGATTAAGTGGACAGTGGTAATTCTCAACCCATCAGAATTCAAATCCTGGTGCTCGCATTATTCCTGAATTTATTTCAGGATTTTTGACGATGCGCTTTCAGTGGGAGGAGACGTTCCCGTCGACTACTGTGACTTCGTAAATCTCAAGATGATATGCCGGCTCAGTCTCTTGGAGGTGCTCATAGGGATAGGGTGTATGTGTGCGTTCATAGGAATGAGTGTATACACATATATATAAACGCTTGTGTCTGTAAAAAAAAAAGACCCAACGGGCTCACACCTCAACGAGAGCACGAGCGGCTCAACCACGGCAGATCAATTACATGTTAGATTCAGAGGAGAACTCAGCTGCATATGTGAAAAAAAACACCAAATAGAAAAATAGATTCCTAGTCCCGTCTAAGACTAAATCATGTGTTGCATGATGATTCTACTTAGTGATCATAGGGATTGTTAGCTCGGAAAGTTAGGTCCAGAGGATGAATACCGATCCCTTGAAAGTTAGCTTGGAAAACCTCCTCGAGTTCTTCCCAACTGTCAATTGAATTGGCAGCGCTGCTAAGCCAATGCCACGCCCGTCCTCTAAGCCTCAAAGGCAGATATTTAACGGCGTGAAAGGTCATCGCCTTGGGCCATATTAACGCGCATGAGGAAATCCTTAATCCACACTGCCGGATCCACGCACTAGTAAAAAAAGGCCCATTTATCTCTGTTCATAAGGCCTATTTATCCTGGTTCAGAAATCGGGACTAAAGGATTGGTACTAAAGCCCAAAACCTTTAGTCCCGGTTCGCCCACGAACCGGGACAAATGGAGCTCCACGTGGCCGCTGCGGCTTGCCCGGGCAGGGAGTCATTTGGTCCTGGTTGGTGCTACCAACCGGGACCAAAAACCATCCACGCGTCGGCAGTTCAGGGGCTGGGTTTTTTTTGAAAGAAGGGGGTGGGGGTTTTGTAGGGCAAATAGAGCGAAGTGTCCTCTCTTATCTATGTGCTTGGTCGACGCTACGTATTATACGTATAGAGAGGACTCGACACGCTAGCTAGTAAGCAAATGAAGGAAACCATTAAGTACACAAGATCGTCATGAACATATACAAAGAGAAGTGATCGACCTCTCTTTCTCTGAGAGATTGGTCGAACAACAAGTTTTCGTACATCTATCCGACTCTACTAGCTACATATATACAATATAAGATCTCTTACAATCCCTAGCATATGATGTCAAGTTCCACATGGTATTCTCTGTCTTTATCTATGACGTGGTCAAGAAAGAATCCCGCCAATTTCTCTTGAATTGCTTTTATGCGATCTTGTGGTAGGAGCTCATCCCGGAGCTGCCAAAAGCTAATTTGAAGAAGGGGGTCAATACATATAAATGAATGAAACTCAACACAAATGATGGTAATAAAATAAGATTGTGAATATTATTGCTTACGCACTTCATAATTTTAGAGTAGCCCCGCTTAGAGGTCGCCGCGTTGTAGATGTACTCGCAAATGTAGTATCCACAAAAATTATTCCTGCCTTCCTGCCACAACCACTTTACGAGAAATAGAGGTGAATCAAACTAATAAACAAGAATTATAAATGGTATTGATGAAACTAGCTAGAATCAATGGGAGATGCGTGGAACTAGCTAGTACTCCATCCGTCCGAAAATACTTGTCATCAAAATGGATAAGAAGGGATGTATCTATAACTAAAATACATCTAGATACATACCTTTTTATTCATTTTGGTGACAAGTATTTCCGGACGAAGGGAGTAGTACTTACTTCCGGGTGTGTAAATCGCAGCTTCCCCGGCAGTCCCAGAGCTTCTACGGTGAACACTTTCCAAACCCTGCGAGACAAAGAAAATAATTATTACTTGATATCAGCAAATGAACAAAGTTGCCGATATGGTGCGATAATGATCTATTGAACTTACTTCTCGAGCATTTGAGTCATGGCCGCATACTCCTTGGGATCTTTTCGTTTTGAGTCTAAGACGGTTACTAGTCCCTGCTCAAGCTTAATCTCTAGGAGAATAAAGTGGAAGCTGCGCACGCATGCATAACTCATAAATTACATTACTATAACCTAGAGTAATAGGGGAAACGAAATATGCAGAAGACAGTAACACTCGATTGAAGTTGTAAGGAAAGAGTATTTTATCTTTGTTTTGATTTTGAAGCAACAATTTTAGCAAGTTGGCCTCGGCTTTTTTGGCATCATGTTTAACTGTCCATTCATCTATGAGATTTGTGTTAATGAACCCAATATCATAGATTTGTCTTTTCTTGCATTCGACGATTTTCAATCTGCATAATATAGTGAGGATAATTATATATACATGCAATGAAAGAGCTGAGCTTTATATAGAGACTTAATTACAGAAGTAGTACTTACAGACAATAGCAAGTGATGATTATTTTATCGAGGGCCTTTTGATTGAAAAACTAGAAGAACTCCTCAAATGGAACATACAACAGATCAATTCCAACGAGGTCGTGCTCCTCTTTAACTCTCAGCGTCAAAATATCCTTCCCAGACTTGCAGGTGTCCATGTACCACTTATGGAACATCATCGTTGTTAGAGGAGGATCACCAGGTTTGACGAGAGGCTTCCCGTATCGGTATTTGTGTTCGGCCACCTCCATTGTATCAAAATGTGCAGAGTCGGGAAGGTAATCACCAGGATTGGTACCGGGCAGCAGCCCATGCAAATTTGCGACGATATCACTAGACACCTTCAGCAGGGGGGGGGGGGCATGATTGGTTCGCCTGTTCGCCGAGCTGGGGATTTTTCCCACTTGTTCATTCTTGTAACCTTTTGTCACTTGAAGTAGTTCCCAATCGGCGCGCTTCTTGTGCTGCCTTTTTAAGAGCCTAGACATGGTTGTCATCTAGCGGAGGCGGTGCATGTCGCTTCAAGGCATCCAAAATGCGCTTCAATTTCACCGGATCTATCTGCTCCTCCAGAGGTGGATGTTTCTTAGCTCTTTGTGTTTCAAAAAAGTCCTTCACTTGGGCTTTACAGATCTCCATGTTTTCCTTCATGGTCCTCTCGTATGGTAACTTCTCTAGAGGCTTGAGAGATGGACCGATTTTGTATTGCCTCCCGCCTCTAGCTGTACTGCTAGACGCCAGAGCGGCCGAAGCGGCTGGGGTTGTCTTCCTTTGTTGCTTACGAGGCGGAGTGCTACGACGCGCCGAAGCAGCCGGAGTGGCGGCGACTGTATTCCGCTTTTGCTTACGAGGCGGAGGAGGAGGCCGATACCTCTTGAGCATGCATTGGTTTTCCCTTGAAGAGGAAATGTTGATGCAGCAAAGTAGCGTAAGTATTTCCCTCAGTTTTGAGAACCAAGGTATCAATTCAGTAGGAGATAACGCACAAGTCACATAGTACCTGCACAAACAATTAAGAACCTTACAACCAATGCAATAAAGGGGTTATCAATCCCTTCATGGTCACTCGCAAAAGTGAGATCTAGTAAAGATAGTAAAGTAAATATTTTTGATATTGTTGTTGTATAGGTTGGAAAGTAAAGATTGCAAAATAGTAAACGAGATGTGATGTAAATAAAAGAGATGCAATATATTGAGATAGAGAATCGGGGGCCATAGGTTTCACTACTGGCTTCTCTCATGATAGCATGTATTATGGTGGGTGAACAAATTACTGCCGAACAATTGATAGAAAAGCACATAGTTATGAAGATATCTAAGGCAATGATCATGAATATAGGCATCATGTCCATGTCAAGTAGATCGAAACGATTCTGCATAAACTACTATTACTCCACACCTCGACCGCTATCCAGCAGGCATCTAGAGTATTAAGTTCATAAGAACAGAGTAATGCATTAAGCAAGATGACATGATGTAGAGGGATAAACTCAAACAATATGATATAAACCCCATCTTTTTATCCTCGATGGCAACAATACAATATGTGCCTTGCTGCCCCTACTGTCACTGGGAAAGGACACCGCAAGATTGAACCCAAAGCTAAGCACTTCTCCCATTGCAAGAAAGATAAATCTAGTAGGCCAAACTAAACCGATAATTCGAAGAGACTTGCAAAGATATGAAACCATGCATATAAGAATTCAGAGAAGAACCAAATAATATTCATAGATAATCTTGTTCATAAACCTACAATTCATCGGATCTCGGCAAACACACCGCGAAATAGTATTACATCGAATAGATCTCCAAGAACATCGAGGAGAACTTTGTATTGAGAATCAAAGAGAGAGAAGAAGCCATCTAGCTAATAACTATGGACTCGAAGGTCTGTGTAAACTACTCACACTTCATCGAAGAGGCTATGGTGTTGATGTAGAAGCCCTCCGTGATCGATTCCCCCTCCGGCAGATTGCCGAAGAGGCCCCAAGATGGGATCTCACGGGTACAGAAGGTTGCGGCGGCGGAAAAGTGGTTTCGTGGCTCTCTGCGATCGATCTAGGGTTTAAGAGTATATATAGGCGAAGGAAGTACATTGGTGGAGCTACGAGGGGCCCACGATGGTTGGGGCGCGCCTACACCCTGGGCGCGCCCTCCAGCCTCGTGGCCGCCTCGTGGAGTTCCAGACTTCGACTCCAAGTCTTCTGGATTGCTTTCGGTCCAAGAAAGATCATCGCGAAGGTTTCATTCTGTTTGGACTTCGTTTGGTATTTCTTTTCTGCGAAACTCTAAATTAGGCAAAAAAAACCAGAAACTGGCACTAGGCCTCCGGTTAATAGGTTAGTCCCAAAAATAATATAAAAAAGCATATTAAAGCACATTAAACATCCAAAACAGATAATATAATATCATGGGACAATAAAAAATTATAGATATGTTGGAGACGTATGAAGCATCCGCAAGCTTAATTCCTGCTCGTCCTCGAGTAGGTAAATGATAAAAATAGAATTTTTGACGTGGAATGCTACCTAACATAATTATCAATGTAATTTTCTTTATTGTGTCATGAGTGTTTAGATCCGAAAGATTCAAGACAAAATTTTAATATTGACATAAAAATAATAATACTTCAAGCATACTAACAAAGTAATCATGTCTTCTCAAGATAACATGGCCAAAGAAAGTTCATCCCTACAAAACCATATAGTTTGTCTATGCTCCATCTTCGTCACACAAAATATTCAGATCATGCACAACCCCGATGACAAGCCAAGCAATTGTTTCATACTTTAGTATTCTCAAACTTTTTCAACTTTCACGCAATACATGAGTGTGAGCCATGGACATAGCACTATAGGTGGAATAGAGTGGTGGTTGTGGAGAAGACAAAAATGAGGAAGATGGTCTCACGTCAACTAGTTGTATTAATGGGCTATGGAGATTCCCATCAATATATATCAATGTGAGTGAGTAGGGATTTCCATGCAACGGATGCACTAGAGCTATAAATGTATGAAAGCTCAAAAAGAAACTAAGTGAGTGTGCATCCAAATTGCTTGCTCACTAAGACCTAGGGAATTTTGAGGAAGCCCATTATTTGAATATACAAGCCAAGTTCTATAATGAAAATTCCCACTAGTATATGAAAGTGACAAAATAAGAGACTCTCTATCATGAAGATCATGGTGCTACTTTGAAGCACAAGTGTGGAAAAAGGATAGTAGCATTGCCCCTTCTCTCTTTTTCTCTCATATTTTTTGTTTGGCTTCTTTGGCCTCTTTTTTTTATTTCCTTACATGGGACAATGCTCTAATAATGATGATCATCACACTTCTATTTATTTACAACTCAAGGATTACTACTCGATACTTAGAAGAAAAAAAATATGACTCTAAATGAATGCCGCCGGCGGTGTACCGGGATGTGCATTGAATCAAGAGTGACATGTATGTAAAAATTATGAATGGTGGCTTTGTCACAAATACGATGCCAACTACATGATCATGCAAGGCAATATGATAATGATGGAGCATGTCATAGTAGACGGAACGGTGGAAAGTTGCATGGAAATATATCTCGGAATGGCTATGGAAATGCCATAATAGGTAGGTATGGTGGCTGTTTTGAGGAAGGTAAATGGTGGGTTTATGGTACCGGCGAAAGTTTCGCGGTACTAGAGAGGTTAGCAACTGTGGAAGGGTGAGAGTGCGTATAATCCATGGACTCAACATTAGTCATAAAGAACTCACATACTTATTGCAAAAATCTATAAGTCATCAAAACCAAGCACTACGCGCATGCTCCTAAGGGGATAGATTGGTAGGAAAAGACCATCGCTCGTCCCCGACTGCCACTCATAAGGAAGACAATCAAAGAAACACCTCATGATTCAAATTTGTTACACAACGGTTACCATACGTGCATGCTACGGGACTTGCAAACCTCAACACAAGTATTTCTCAAATTCACAATTAATCTACTAGCATGACTCTATTATCACCATCCTCATGTCTCAAAACAATCGTCAAGCATCAAACTTCTCATAGTATTCAACGCACCTTATATGAAACTTTTTATTATACCCATCTTGGATGCCCATCATATTAGGACTAGTTTTATAGCCAAAGCAAATTACTATGCTGTTCTAAAAGAATATCAAAATAATATAAGTGAAGCATGAGAGATCAATAATTTCTATAAAATAAAACCACCACCGTGCTCTAAAAAATATAAGTGAAGCACTAGAGCAAAATTATCTAGCTCAAAAGATATAAGTGAAGCACATAGAGTATTCTAATAAATTCCAATTCATGCGTGTCTCTACCAAAATGTGTGTACAGCAAGGATGATTGTGGCAAACTAAAAACCAAAGACTCAAATCATACAAGATGCTCCAAGCAAAACACATATCATGTGGTTAATAAAAATATAGCCTCAAGTAAAGGTACCGATAGACGAAGACAAAAGAGGGGATGCCTTCCGGGGCATCCCCAAGCTTAGGCTTTTGGTTGTCCTTGCATTTTACCTTGGGGTGCCTTGGGCATCCCCAAGCTTAGGCTCTTGCCGCTCCTTATTCCAAAATCCATCAAATCTTTATCCAAAAACTTGAAAACTTCACAACACAGAACTTCAATAGAAAATCTCATGAGCTCCGTTAGTATAAGAAAATAAACCGCCACTTTAAGGTACTGTAATGAACTCATTATTTATTTATATTGGTGTTAAACCTACTGTATTCCAACTTCTTTATGGTTCATACCCCCCGATACTACTCATAGATTCATCAAAATAAGCAAACAACACGCGAAAAACAGAATCTGTCAAAAACAGAACAGTCTGTAGCAATCTGGAGGTTTCGAATACTTCTGTACCTCCAAAAATTCTGAAAAATTAGGATGAGCAGGATAAAAAGTATATTGATCTATTGCAGTTGAAATTGGTATTTTATCTCTCTCTCTCGTAAAAAACAATAATTATTTTCGTGAGCGCATACTTTCTGTTTTTATCAGCAAGATCAAACAACAATCACCCAAGAAGATCCTAAAGGCTTTACTTGGCACAAACACTAATTATAACATAAAAAACACAATCATAACAGAATCTAGATGAATTATTTATTACTAAACAGGAGCAAAAAGCAAAGAACAAAAAGAAAATTGTGTTGCCTCCCAACAAGCGCTATCGTTTAACAGCTAGGCATTGAGATTTCAATGATGCTCACATGAAAGACAAGAATTGAAGCACAAAGAGAGCATCGTAAAACATATGACATAAAAGTTTAAGTCTAACATGCTTCCTATGCATAGGGATTTCATAAGAAAACAAATTATCAAGACAAGCGAAAACCACCATATGCAAGGAAGAAGAAAGAAACAATAGCAATCTCAACCTAACGAGAGGTAATTTTGTAACATGAAATTTTCTACAACCATATTTTCTCTCTCATAATAATTACATGTAGGATCAATTTCAACAATATAACTATCACATAAAATTTTCTCTTCATGATCCACATGCATGCAAACTTGACACTCTTCCGAAATAGTGGGATTATCATAAAATAAAGTCATGACCTCTCCGAACCCACTTTTATCAAAAACTTCATAAGATTGAACATTATCCAAATATGTGGGATCTAAAGTTAACACTCTTCCAAAACCACTTTCATTATTATTGCAAGCATTATTATCAATCTCATATTCATCATGGGGCTTAAATAAATTTTCAATATCATAAGAAGAATCACCCCAATCATGATCATTGCAACAAGTAGTAGACATAGCAAAATTAGCATCCCCAGGCTTAGGGTTTTGCATATTATTAGCACAATTGATATTAATAGAATTTATAGTAATATCATTGCAATCATGCTTTTTATTCAAAGATCTGTCGTAAATCACTTTATAAAGCACTTCATCACAATTTTTAGATTCACGGATTTCAAGCAAAACTCCATAAAGATAATCTAGTGCACCCAACTCACTAGCAATAGGTTCATCATAATTGGATCCTTTAAAAAGGTTAGCAAGTGGATGGGGATCCATACACTCTTAGCAAGTGAAGATGCAAGCAAAAAGAAGGCACATGGTAACACAAGATCGAACGGAAGAGGGGCAAAGAAAAGGCAAATTTTGTGAAGTGGGGGAGAGGAAAACGAGAGGCGAATGAAAAATAATGTAATACGAGGGAGAAGAGTTTATGATGGGTACTTGGTATGTCTTGACTTGGCGTAGATCTCCCCGGCAACGGCGCCAGAAATCCTTCTTGCTACCTCTTGAGCATGAGTTGGTTTTCCCTTGAAGAGGAAAGGGTGATGCAGCAAAGTAGCGTAAGTATTTCCCTCAGTTTCAAGAACCAAGGTATCAATCCAGTAGGAGAAAATGAAAAAGTCACCTAGTAGCTGCACAAACAATCAAGAATCTTGCAACCAACGTGATAAAGGGGTTGTCAATCCCTTCACGGTCACTCGCAAAAGTGAGATCTAATAAAGATAGTAAAGTAAATATTTTTGGTATTTTTGTTGTATAGATTGGAAAGTAAAGATTGCAAAATAGTAAACGAGATGCGATGTAAATAATAGAGATGCAATATAAAAAGATAGAGACCCGGGGGCCATAGGTCTCACTAGTGGCTTCTCTCAAGATAGCATGTATTATGGTGGGTGAACAAATTACTGCCGAGTAATTGATAGAAAAGCGCATAGTTATGAAGATATCTAAGGCAATGATCATGAATATAGGCATCACGTCCGTGTCAAGTAGATCGAAGCGGTTCTGCATCTACTACTATTACTCCACACATCGACCGATATCCAGCATGCATCTAGAGTATTAAGTTCATAAGAACAAAGTAACGCATTAAGCAAGATGACATGATGTAGAGGGATAAACTCAAACAATATGATATAAACACCATCTTATTATCCTCGATGGCAACAATACAATACTTGCCTTGCTGCCCCTACTGTCACTGGGAAAGGACACCGCAAGATTGAACCCAAAGCTAAGCACTTCTCCCATTGCAAGAAATATCAATCTAGTAGGCCAAACTAAATCGATAATTTGAAGAGACTTGCAAAGATATCAAATCATGCATATAAGAATTCAGAGAAGAACCAACTAATATTTATAGATAATCTTGTTGATAAACCCACAATTCATCGGATCTCGGCAAACACACCGCAAAAGAGTATTACATCGAATAGATCTCCAAGAACATTGAGGAGAACTTTGTATTGAGAATTAAAGAGAGAGAAAAGTCATCTAGATAATAACTATGGACTCAAAGGTCTGTGGTAAACTACTCACACTTCATCGGAGAGGATATGGTTTTGATGTAGAAGACCACCGTGATTGATTCCCCCTATGACAGATCGCCGGAAGAGGCCCCAAGATGGGATCTCATGGTTACAGAAGGTTGTGGCGGTGGAAAAGTGGTTTCGTGGCTCTATGCGATCGATGTAGGGTATAAGAGTATATATAGGTGAAGGAAGTACATCGGTGGAGCTACGAGGGGCCCACGAGGTTGGTGGGCGCGCCCACCCCCCTAGGCGCGCCTGATATGTCTCCAACGTATCTATTATTTTTGATTGCTCCATGCTATATTATCTACTGTTTTGGACATTATTGGGCTTTATTATTCACTTTTATATTATTTTTGGGACTAACCTATTAACCGGAGGCCCAACCCAGAATTGCTGTTTTTTTGCCTGTTTTAGGGTTTCGAAGAAAAGGAATATCAAACGGAGTCCAAACGGAATGAAACCATCGGGAACATGATTTTGTCAACGAATAAGACCAGAGAGACTTGGACCCTACGTCAAGAAAAGAAGCAGGAGGCCACGAGGTAGGGGCGCGCGCCCACCCCCACCAGGCGCACCCTCTGATACGTCTCCGTCGTATCT